>OX454416.1:69179195-70450713 GCA_949715475.1 Microchrysa polita | reverse complement strand
ACGACGACTTTTCTTATTGACGAGTGAAAGGAACAAGAGGGATGCGCCTATAGATATGCGCCTAAATATAGATTTTTGGTAATTCGGCAACTGTGTTGTTGCATATTGAAAATTTGAAATCATAAATAAGAACTGCCGACATAATAATTGGCTACTTGTTCTTAAGTTAGAAAAAATAACTAAAAGTTAGGATTTCCACACATAGGGACTTTGTGAGGAGAAACTGTATACAATCTAGTCGATAGGGCCGGATTTCCCATGTGCGCAACCGAGGCAACTGCCCAGGGGAGCAAATATTGATGATCGGTATACATACTTCTCATACTTATACATATATTTTCCATTGATTCTGTGATGAAGTACGCACTTCGAGAACACAAGAGGTACTTTACATCATTTGTAAAAAATAAATTAAATTCCGCAGGAGCGGTTGCGAGTATTGCTTACAAAGATGTTAGAGTAGATTACGATTAAGGTTTAATTTTTAGGATTTTGAATTTGAAAATTTCACTCATGGGTCCTCCAGATTATTACTTCTACATGATTTCAAATATTTGTTGAGATACTGAAAAATCAAACTGCGGAACTCTGTTAAAATCCCCTAAAACAAATCCCTTCAAAGTTAAACATTCAAAATGTAATTGTTTATTTAAAAACTACTTTCGGTGTGTCTGATAAAAGGTGCGTGACGTATTTGTTTCTTTGAATCATATTCTTATCTGCGTTGGAAACAGCGCCTCCAACTCCACAGGACATTTTCATTCACAGATAAATGCAGACGATACACCCCGCCATGTCGGCACCACAGCACCCATGCACCAATATTCTTTCATAAACACTTATTTGAATGAAGTCAATTTAAGTAAAAAGTTTGTTTTATTTCCATATCGGAATATTTCAATTAGGAAATTAACACTTTTCTGAAGTTCAAAGAGGAGTGTGATGTGGAAAAGGTGCAACTACCCCACGGGGGTTACTCAATGAAATCGAAATGTATTCCAAATCGTTTGTCCACACGAAATTCTCTGCTATAAGATTGCATTGATGTAGAAAAAAAACTAATAATCATTAATTTAATAAAAAAATATGCCGAAAAACGTGATGGCCTCAACTCAAAGGCGGCTGTTTTATCTAATTGATTCGCCAAGTCCTTGAAGAATTTTGTTTTAAAATTGTGAGTTAAACCTGTGAGTTCTTTCAAAATTTTGACTGGATTTTTTTGTCAGTCCTGCTCTTATCGATGTTGTAGATATATAACAACTTAGGCCGTGTTTTTTCACATCAGGTGCAGATTTGCTGACCCAGACGCGCAAAAAAAACTATCTAGGGTAGCATCCAGGTTAAATTTCAAATTGTCACGTATAGTAGGCATTGCCATTAATTTCAAAACATTGCTCATAAATATTTTCACTTTAAAAAGGCAAAAGTTCAAATGTAATTTTTTTAATGAAAACATATTTTATGTACGAATCATAATTTTGTTAGAATAAGAATTCGGCGAACATGAATTTACAAACAAAAACTATTTTTTTGCGTACTTGTGTGTTGCATGTAAACTATACCTTAGAACTTTTCAATTTAAAATTTAATTTTAGCTAGTCAGTGGAATTGCATACATTTAGGCGAGTTTTGGAAAGCTCATTAAAACTGGATAGCAATATAATTTCTAACCTGAATAAAGCACAGGTTAGCGTTTGTATGAAAATTACCCCGTATAGTGTAGGTTAGGAGGTTTTCACACTTAGGGCCAGATTACGTAATCTGTGCAAATTACTTAATTTGAGCTGTCAAATTTCATACATTTTTAAATTCACCACACCTCAGATTACGTAATCTGGCCTGATTAAGTACAAGTGTGAAAACCTCCTTAATCTGTTTAAAAGACACGGCCTTAGAAACCTTATTAAAGTAGGCAATTACAATTACAACCTTTGCCTAATTGGAACATGGAAAATGTTGGTATCATTATTTCTGTACGGTAGGCAAGTTTCAAAGACGTAGACTATTTTTTACGACTTCCTATAGCTCTCTTCCTGACACACTAGCAAATAACCTCGTTTCATAAACCGCAAAAAGCTCCGAGCTTTATAAACTCGAATAGCATGACACACTAGTCGAATGCGGGTTATGAATGTCAGGATAAAGTCATTGAGCTTTGAATATGTGACACTTTAAATAAAAATATCGAAATGTAAGTTCTGGACGCCGTACATACTTACACATTTTTTAGAAATAACTTAAATATAGGAAGTGGTGCTGACTGTAAGAAGAGGCAGAAACTTAGTGTTAAAGCAGGGGCTAGCCTGGAACAGATCTATCGCTCTTTTAGACCTATACGGAATTGAACACACTGGATGACAATATGCACTCATATAATTAAAGAGAAGAGATGTGATTGTAAAAATAATGAAACATAATCCATTCAAAGTCCGCCGTTTGCTTTTTATTTACGAATACAAAAAAAAACTTTCAAATTAAAGTGTTTCTTTTTTGGCTTTCTTGAAATATGATCCATTAATTTCGGCTTCCGGTTTCCGTTGCTCGGATTCATCCTATACCCTATTGTAAAGGGTGGCACAATAGTACCTTATCTGCGGGGTTTATTGTTTAAATTTCTTTCTTCTTCCGTCAGGATTTATGGGGCAATAATCTAATTAAGGAAAATTATAATCAAAATTAATTAAACTATCAAATCCTAGTGGTTTTTCTACTACCATTTTATTATTTATTATTAGTATGTATCTATAGAACTTGTACAAATATAATCGAGGTTTGGAATCGAAAGCTCCATTATATTGCGGGTTACAACGTGGTTATGAGAGCTTTCATAAACTGCAAACGGCAGATAACCTCGTTATAAACCGCATATAAACTCGTTTTTGGCTGCAAACTGCATTCGTTCGTAAACTCGTTTAGATGTGTCAGGACTATAAAGTTCAAAAGTTCTCTTGCCTTCATTACAAAAAGTAACTAAATTAACGGTTTTGATTCACTTGAAAATGCAAAGATTTTAGGAAGTACGTTATGCCAATTTTTAGGATTTTCTAGAATTTTTTTTTTTTAAAAACCCTTATGAATTCAATTTTGTCCGTCCGTTCGTCTGTCCGTCTGTTATAACTCGCGAACGGCTCAACCGATAGTCATGAAATTTGGTAGGAATGTGTAGAATGGTTACAGTATTTGGCACAAATACCTTAGAAGTTGGTAGGAAGAAGATGCCAGGGTGTCCCGAAAGTTTGAAAAAGTCGACTTTTTTAGATTTTATCGGAGATTGACGTATGGGTATTTAAATCAAAGATCTAAACGAGTACATCTCATATCAGATAAAATTGTTTAGTTTCGAGTAACAGTAAAAAAGTTATTGGCGTTTAAAGTTAAACTTCCTTTTCGACCTCCGTTTTCTAAACCGTTATAGGGATCGATATGAAACTTTGCACAAAGATTGGTCAGTATGGCCTTATATACGTTAAATATTAAGACTGTTGACTTTTGCCAAGGAAAAGTAAAGAACAGTAAATTTGTAAAATTTGAATTTGTTAGTGTGTAGCCCCTCTTAGGTTTCCAAATACGAAAATTCTGCTGAGAGGTTTTAGAAAATTATATAGAGAATATGTCAACGAATTTTCATTGGAATAACTGTATCCAAACCGGAAATATAGCCAAGCAAGTATTTATTAAGGGCCTTTCACAATGCAAGGGAAGCCTCTTAAGCATTTCTTCAATGCATATCTTTTAACTTGATGAAATAATGAACATGAAATTTGGTGGAAATGCATATAATGGTAATAGTGTTTGCCACAAATATTTTTGAAGTTTGTAGAACCAAGTTAACTGGGTGTTACTGAATAGCTGCAAAAGTATACTTGTTCAATACTCAGGAAAGCTTGCGTGGGCTCTTATGTCAGGGGACACAATGGAATCATTTCATAAAAGTTGCTTTTCCTTGATTAAAAAAAAACAGTAACAGTAGATTTATAGCTAATAATTCAGTTCATATATAAAGCCAAGCCATGCTTACGTTTGCCTGAGTTTCTTTTTGCTCAAAAGCCATCAGAAATCTTAAATCGGAAAATGCCTGTGGATTCGCCTTGCAGTACTTTTATACAAACTAGGTAAATAGTAAATCTATTTTTGGATCCAAATCCAAACCAATCCAAAAATAGATTTACAGGAAGCATTTCATTAATGTTGTGCACAATTCTTATTTATTGCTTATAAAATATGTATATGTACAAAAAATATTCACTAGGCATTAAAATTCTAAAAAACCTTGAATTCATGGTAGAGCTCCTCGACGGAAATGGCGTATCCATTATATGTTCAGAAGTATTATCAGCAGGCATTTGTTACTTGATTTCATGAGTCCTAGTTTAAAAAAGAAACTTACTGACTTTGACCTTATTGAACCATCTTAATAACCGTGGTTAGCCATTCGGTCAATGGATCTACTACAGATATCATTTTGTCAACAATGTGAATGTATTCTTCACTTTCACTTCAAAATTAAAATATTCAATGAACTAAATATGATTCAGCTAAATTACCCGCAAAAACCTTCAAGAGAACCGTTCCTTATAGAAAATTGAACCTTTATTTTTCTTTCTCTTCTCTAAAAAAGATTGAGAGTCGCGTTCTTTGCAAATTTATTGATTGTTTTGATAAATTGTTTTATTGCAAGATGCTCGCTTGCATGTTTTCCTTGCAGACTTAAAAACAAAACATAGCAGCTAGCCCATAATCTATCAACGAAAAAAGCTTCTTATGTTTTCGGCATCGGTGTCACTCTAGCTTGGAATGTTCTGCTGAACACTCGAAACACCATACGTTACACCACTGGGTCCTAGTCTTGATTGATCTAAAAGTTTTCACTTATACAATCATGATTCTTGACTTACCATCGTAAATTTAAAAATTTATTAATAAAATTGTTTATTCCTTAATTCCTTAAACCGTATCGCATCAATTATGATTTCAAGATTCGACTTAAGAATTTACTTAGAATTAAAAAAAACGTACTAAAAGCTAGAACAATGCTTGACTCGCGCCTGTTATTTATTTTTATGATAAAATTAAGATAGGCGAGTAGCTTTTGAACGATAAATTTATTTAACGTTTCTCCTCAATGAAGGCTCGATCAAGAAGAAAGTACAGGCATACCTCGACTTAGGACGATAATTGGTTCCAAGAAAATGAGTCCTAGGTGTAAAATGTTGTGAATGTCATAACCATATTTCACGTAGGCAAGAACACGGTCACAACTCAAAACTCGACTCTTTTAGTTAATGAAATAGTTTTATAAGGAAAAAAAGGCATTCAAAAAATGATGCATATACACATCAACATTTGGTCTCTCTTTTTGTAAACTGGGGAAGACGTCAAGACCAATTTTTATTGTGGCATGCATAAGTATTTAGGCAGAATTCTCTTTTCCTATCTTACAATTTAATTTTGAAAACACTGGTGTAATAAACTTCTTATTATTAATTTATATTACAAGAAAGAAAAAATATTTTTCATCACCCTCAAAATATGGACGTAAAATTGAGCAGTTTAGTTAGAGCTCAAAGTAAAAAAAAAAAAAAACAATTTCAGGCAGCCACAGTCACTTTTTAATCTCGAAAATTAAAAAATATAAAAGCAATTCAAAATAAATTACCAGATGGAAAATGAGGTCAATTCCAAAGTGGGGAATCTATTGAAGAAGGCCAGCAAAAACGTTCAGTTAAAACTGATGTGAATTAGTAAAATATAACTTCATACTATTCGACAAATGCTAAATTTAAGAAAAAAAGTATTACTTTAGCACCCTTTCCCGGACAGAACGTCTATAGACGTCCAATTTTGAGCATTTGACATACAAATCGTGCCGGCGTTGTGTCCGGCAATGAGTTAAAAGCTTTACGAAGTTATAGAAAATTACATGTGGTAAGATTTCGAATTTAAACAAAATGTGCGATATTCTTTCCATGTATTTTATTATAATGAAAATGGTCTTTCATTATTTTATATCGTTTTTTTTTTGTGAAGTTTAGAATATATGAGAAGGTGCATTTGAAAACGGTTATCTTAGGGTAAAGGTCTAAAAACATTTAAAACGTATGATTTCATGAGTCATTTTGCATGCACACATTCCCCCCAAACAAATTCCAGGGTTCGTCCCTGCCTTGATTTATATTTATCAAAAAATGGAACAATCGATCGGTTTGCTATTTGTGAAACTCCGATTAGACGTCAAAAAATAGGACAAGCCAGCTCCTGCCAAACCAGGACGGATACGACCATTACTCGTCCGTCTGATTCTTGCTTAAGAGGTTATATTTTGCCTAGTTAGGAACTTTTGGGTGTTATGGGAATGTTTATTTTAGATGTATGCTCCATTTTCCGGCATACGGTGCTCTGCTTTTAAAAACATTTAAATTTTTAAGTTGTAATGATCGATTAGGAACTGTTTACCGCTGTCCCCGATTTTTGATAGACTTATGCTAGCCTAATCCTTTACTCTAGCGCTGAAATTTACTTCTTTAGAGGTCCTACTCGAAACAGCTAATTGCCATTTCCGAAACAAAATTCCCTCTTTAAATATCAGCTCAACAAATAAATTACATATAAGCTTTCAGCACCAGGAAAACACTGATTAAAAATTGAAAAGAAAATTCTGTCTAAATGCACGTGTGCGTGTGATACGAATCTTTAATTTTTTCAAATTGCGTTGTAAGTAGAAGTACATGAGTGTAAGCTGAGTGGGCACAATTAGTAAACAAGTTTTCTAAAATCTAGTGCACTAGTAACTAATAGATTAAAAGGGAACAAATTCAAATTCCTATAACTAAAACTAACACATCTGCGGCCTTATTCAAATGTTGGACTGTCGTGCCAGTTATTTATTTTAAATACTTAAGGGGGCACCTGTGTTAATTATCTATCACTATCTGCAAAGGGAAATTTTGATCTGTACCTAATACACAAGTAAATTAAATGGGCAAACAGTTCATTAGTCACAGAACTAATGGTTCCTGGGTGTAGGAATTATTAATTTATCATTGGAAAGTTGCAATTCTACAATGTTTTCATGCCAACTTTACAATTTTCTATAAATATTTGAAACCAATTAAAATAATTATCTAATTATAATAATTCATTGAAATATAGTAATTCGTATACCGAAAAATTTAATATCATCACTTCAAAAATTTTTTTTACTAATCATACTTTTAAAATATTCTTTTAGATGTGCTGAAGGATTCGAAGGTGACCGATGTCAAGAGAAGAGACCTACAAATGTATCACTGAGTATGTATCCATCAACCATATGTGGACGATCTACATATTACGGACAATCTAAATGCTAAAATAGGCTTTTCTATAGCATCAGTTGTTTAGTGAATTTCTCTTTTAAATACATACGGACTTTATACTACATAAAAATAATAATAAAACGTATCATAGCTTAAACCAAAAATAATACTACTAAATGGAGTAGGATACTGAACAAAACGGATTTATAAAATTGTCATTATGCCAAATACAAAGAAAAACAATATTAATTTAAATTTTAAAACCAAAAATAATGTTGAAATCCTATTATATAAATAAAACAACGACGTGTATATTTTTTATCCTATAAAGAACAATCAAAACTTAACTTAAACTAAATAGAATGTTAAAAAAAAAAACGAAAAAAATAAACAAATCAAATAAACTTACTGAATTCTAAGTCTTAAAATATTTTTAACAGTATTGTAATTTTAATATATTTATTTTCAACCTCGTTCTTACGTTTTTTTATGTATGCGTCTTTTTGTTTTTCTTCTGTATAAGATTCATCTCCCAAGTCCCATGTTAGAATTTACCATATACAGGCATTTGTTGTCTAAATTTTAAATCATTAGAGAGAATTATCTAAGTCCCTAAGTAAAAATATTTATTAAAGTAAAGGCGCTTTTTTAGTAGAGAGATTATGTATTTGGATTTTTTTGCAATTCGAAGTTTAATCGAAGAGATAAACAATAAACAGTACAAATCTGCTTTTTTTTAGTTGGCTTTATATTCTACCATAGATACTACATTCTTCTCTCTATATTTATGCAGTTCTAAAGAAAGATCACTCACAAATCTCTACGCAAAAAGTACATTTATGAAATATAAAAGAAAACTGATTTTGTTAATTGCAACAAAGAGTTAACACATTCCAGTAACATCGCCGCAAGAAATCGAAGAAAAAAATGAAATTCTCCCTTTCAATTTGTTTCTCTCGAAGAAAAGTGAATGAAGACAATGGAACGAAAAAAAATGATGAACGGTTTGAATGCACGCAAACGAACATACATTTTTGGTTTGTCTTTTAGTTTAAACAATATGGTGCTATAGAAAGTTTATCAACCAAATTTCTACAATAATAAATTTTCACAAATTCTATCTCTATATTATACATATACGTTATAACTTCCTATTTTTTACTTTTCCTATATACTTTGTACTATTATTTAACGAAATTCTTGGTGAAACTTTTCCCTTTCGAGCGACATTTCTTTTTCATTTGTTTTGTTTTGTTGAAACAAGAAAAAACGAAATATGATGTATCCAACAAACGATAAAATTAACAACAATTAAACGTTCACCTGACTGTATTATTTAAGAAAGAAGCGAGAGATCGGAGCGAGAGAGAAATAATTAATTATTTATAGTGTGAACAAATTACGAAAAAAGAAAACCAAAAACAAAATGGTCGTCAAAAATTTGAAAACAGATTGTATTATATATATATATATATATATATAATTATGAATGAAGAATTCTTTTGAGAATATTTCTCGTTGTGTAAAATGTTTATTTTTTTTTTTTTTTTGACTTTGTATAAAAAAATTATTGCACCAAAATTATGTTTAAGTTAACTGGATTTTTATAGTTATTGTTCTTTCTTCGAACCGTGACATTATGTTATGTCATCTACATTTGGAGGGACAATGATGAAGCACACTGAACAAAATATTTATGTATAATTAATATCATATATATATTTCTCCTCAGATGAAAGTATAGTTGAATACATTTTTTACAATAATAGTTTTTATTTTATTTCTACATATTTAATGAAATTACTAAGCCAAATAAATTCAGTTTAACTTTTTTGTTTAGAATAAAATTTCCAACATTGTCTATACTTATTTATTCTTGTCTTTTGTTTTTTAAGTTATATAAATTTTGCAAATAAAGAAATGAATGCCAGTTGAAGAAAAAGAAACTTTATTTTGTATGTATTTGAATGTATTGCAAGTAAAATTTAGTTAAAGTTTAAATTAATAGAGCAGAGATACAAATGAAATTAATCAGAAGAAATGATTAGGAAATCTCTTAAATTGACTTTTAGTCTTTAGAAAAGAAAAAGATTTATTTTAAATCAAAATAAAAGAAAACATTTGAGCGAGAGAACCGATGGACTTTTGTTTGGTTATGTTTCCTTCAGCTAAAAATTTATTGATTTACATCTTTTATCCCAAAAATTACTTCATCATTAGTTCATCTAGTCATGTTGCTACTATACGAGTATAACAAAAGTGGAATGTCAATTAAAAAATGTATAGTTTCGTAGAGAATTTTAATTTTGGTTTTAAAAAATATTTAAAATAAGAACACAAAAAAAATACAGACATGAGAGGCGAACAATTTCTTGATGCCGCTAAAAGAGATAAAATGATTTTTCGTATGGTATTCCCGTAATTAATTAAAAGATCCCGACAAAGGTTCAAATTGGTATTTTATCCTGCGAATACATACAGTGAGTCACAGTGAGACACCCATCAGTAATAAGACTTTCTCTTAAAATATTTCCGTCACTAGTTTTGGGAGATCCGTTTTTTTTCTAAACGTTCAGGAAAGTATCCTCCTCCTATTTATACACTTGGGAGCAAAGAAATCGACCTACCCCAAACGCTCTGCTTTAAAACACAAGAACTCTAAAACTGAAATTGGAAGGGAAAAACAACAAAACTTTTATAAAAAAAAAACACACGGAGAACATTAAATCCAGAGATGAGATTCTTTTGGTAACCTACATTGGAAGGTTCCCTTATCTCCGAGCTCCTAAAATGGCTGTAATTTAACTATGTATTTTACCATTAATTGTCAATTTCACATACGAAACATGCCATCCCTTGAGTTCGTAGAGCAGTATGCATTAACAAACTTTAGAAAATTTCCACATTTTATGCAAATTAAAACAAAATTTGATTCAAATTCGATTTTGGATTTTCGAGGTCCGGATTATCGGGGTCGTACTGTATTACTTTTATCATAAAGATCTTAAAATGTTGCTAAAACAAAACCTTGAAGTAAACCAAAAAACATTGCAAATTCAACCAACGCCATCTAGATATACAAGCCAGACTATCAGCTCATTAAAATGAATCTGTCAGCGGTCATAAACTCAAGCAACACAAATTACAACAATAGCGATAGCAACAACAACAGGTGCTCATGGATAAAATTGTGGACTCGAGTGGAATTCAGGTTTCTGCAGTTCGGCCTGTCTATCTAGATGGTCTAGTGATTCCACCCAACCTTTAATTTGGGCAAAATGGCACCATTTTCCTAAATTTATTCAAAACAAAAAAAAAAGAAATATTTATACTTTTTTATAAATTCCGAATAATGTTCAAGTCAATGTTGTTTGGTGTAAATATATTTTTTTGTTTTACTTTTTATTTTACGTGTGTTTTCCCCAAAATGTTGAGATCTAAATGTGAAAAGTAATATACAACAAGCTGAAGCAAATTTTATTAATTTTGCGCAGATTTGATTGTTTAGAGTACCGTTAGGAAATCATTTTATGATATTTAAATTCAAAACCAATTTGGAAATTTCTTTACAGTTTCGATAAATGGTTCTTGGCAGCAAATTGTCTGCTATGAATCCTCTCTGTATTGACCACCTATTGCGCGGCACCCTGTATATGCGTCAAAATTCAAATAATACGAACTAATAAAGAAAAATAGTAACAACATGACTTTTTAAAAAAAAAAAACAAATACGTTATCTCCTCATACCCACTTTGATACGTTTAAAAAAAAAGACAAACAATTAACGACTCATGCAAGCATCTCTAGCGCATTTGCGCACTGTTTCTGCCTTCTGTCTGAAGAATTGTTAATTTTGCGTCAAACATTTTTTATAAAATTGTAGTTGGATCGTACTCTTGTAAAACAGTATGTACATAGTTGCATTTTGGATATGGTATACAGGACAGAACAGCACAACTTTCATACAAAGTTGACACAGTTGCTGGCCTATATTTGATCCTGTGAAATTTTTAAGGAAGTTGTTTAAAAGACGCATCCATTATCTTCCTATTTCCATGTTTTATTTAAATATTTTTTTTTGTTTAAAGAAGAATATGAATTTAAAAAGTCAAAACAAAAGTATTCAATAACGAAATCCACAAAATACTAAAGAGGTAAGACTGATTTTTCCTGCGTAAAAAAACGCAATTTCCTAAGGAATGTATTAGATTTTAGTTTTTTGTTGTTGTTGTTTTTGTAGTGTACTCTAATCTTCAGATAGTTTGATTGTTTTAATTTTGAATGATTTATGTGTTGAAGAAATTGTTGCACTTTTTATTTGTTTGTGTTTTTGTCGATTAATGCGAAAAAAAACTAATTAACAATAAAACACCTAAGTATGTCAAAAATACATGCACAGAGATGTGAATTTTAATCGAATTTAAATTAGGTTAAATATTCCCGAAAAAAAAAGACTTTATTTCTTTACTTGTTTAAAGAAAATTGAAGACTTTCGCATGAGTAATATAGTTGATAATGCTAAAACAATGAGAACGCAAGAAAAGCAGATGGGCTGGCAAAATGTGTTAAACAATCTGTTTTGAACGCGTCAGCTGATTGTCAAATTGTTTTGACGTTTTTATTTCAATAAAACATAGTTGGATGAGGTACATAATTGTCGAATTGTAACAAAAATGCATTTTAATTGAAGTTTAATATCATCCAACCGAAGATTTATGGACGCATAAGATTTTAAGGATTTTGGATTTAACTCAATTGTCATAATATTGAGCCGAAACCATCTGTCTAACAAGCCTTGAAGTAATAAAAACGTCAATCAAATTGGCCGCCAGCGGAATAGCGCTTGAAATGCGGCAGCAAATTTCAATCACACTACACGAAATCGATATTCAACACATGCTTAAATTCTACTTCGTGGCTTGTTATGCAAATGGTTTCGGTTTAAGCATTTCAATTGGCCGTAAGAAAACAACAGTTAATTTTTTTTATTATTGACGACTGACAGTATTTTTTTGTTGTATTATTTTAAAATAGATTTCAAAACATTTGGTTTATTTAACAAATATATTGTGTATCTGTAATAACTCTATGTATATGTAAAACTCTTAAAAAAAACAAAGTTTAAATCGATCAATGTCTTATAACTGAACGCACAATTATTGCACAAAGAATATATAACAATCATTTCAACAATAGCCTAGAAAAAATGAAATTAATTATTTCTCCAAACTATAATGTCTTAATAACAAAATCAACTAAACAAAAAAATAAAACAATGAAAATGACTGCAAATTAGTAATAGAAAAAAATGTTTTCTCTTCTAAACGTTTGTTGTATGCACCACTTCTATTTTTTTTTGTTTCTCTTAATTCACAAAACAAAACAAATATGTTAAAACTTAAAAAAATGTATAATTTCTATTTTTGGAATTTTGATAAAGATTTAACATCACATAGACTAAATATTAACTGAATGGCAATTTTTTAATCCGTTTTGTATCGCATTATTATGCTTTGTAAAAAGTATAGAAGTATTTATTTTCTGTTTTTTTTTTGCTCTGGAAGTATTACACTGAACTTAAGTTGCATATAGTTTATAACCGCAAGAACCAAACGAAATGAAATTCTAATTTTAAATTAATTTATTTATTTACAATTAATGAAATAATTATTTTTTGTATGATTTTCTCTGGAACCTTATTATTATTATTTTTTTCCTTATATTAGCTATTTTACTTTTATACAAATAATTTTGTATTTCCTTATAAGTCATTGTATAAAAACCATCTTTATTTATTGGAATGAAAAACAAATGTATTTATTAATTTTAGTGATTAATTTAGATGTATTTATTGCATTGTAAAATAACGAAATTAACATAATTATAATAAACACGAACGAATATAAAATGAACGCACCTAAAACAAAAAAAACGAAACTAACAACGAAATATTAACAAATTAAAAACTGTACAAAAAATAAAACATAATCTTTATTTTTATTTTGCATAACCAAGATGATATCTTTTATGCTATTCCCCTCCCTTCTATCCTTTCATTGAGCTAGAGCCTCCAATTATACATAGATTGTTAATACACCTCTTTGTGTAAACTTTTTTTTGGATATTGGTTACTTAACTGCATCCCCGGGAATCGGTTGTAATTGGAATACTGGATTTGTTTCTCCCCTCTTTCACAAGCTCATGAAAGTCATCAGTGCTTGTTTTTATATGTTATTTCGGTTTTGACTAATAAAAACAAAAACATTTTATTTTTAAAATTTATTTCTCTTTTCTTTTGCAAGTTATGAGAATCGCTTTGTATAAGAAAAAGTAGTGCAACGATTTTGTGTAATTTTTGCTTTGAACCAAAAATCGACGAAATTGGTGAATGCCCAAAATTATGCCCCTCCCAATAATCAAAAAATAAACGTGTATCCATATTGTGACAAAATGCAAATGAGTTGCAAGACAAAACAAAACTAATGAATGTGTAGATATGCCTAATATCCATAATAATGTAAGTAATATTATCCATAAATATATATTTCATAAAAACAACTTAATTTCCCGTCTATCTGTGGATTTTGGTGAAATGTTATCTAAAAACACAAAGAACTTAGTTCCAATTTATATTTGCGCTTTCATATGCTATAACCTTATCAAAAACTTCAAGTCAATTAATATTAATCTATTTGGTATTTCCTTTATTTTTTTATTTTAGATCAAACAGTAACCGGATACATGGCCGACAGCCCATCGGATACAATGTCGGAGGAGAGCGAGGAAAACTTTTCACTGTCATCATCAACGGACGAATGAGCTGCATTCGTGCTGTATTGAATGCGACAAAACTACATATTTACATTGTGTATTCAAAATCCACACATATAAAATTAACTTAATTCAGAGAATCTCAACCGCTAAAGCATAGAAAAAAAAACAAGTACATAAACAAAAAATACAGCAAAAAATGACTTACTTACTTATAGACAAAAAATAGAAACTAATAAAATAAAAAAAATAATTCAACATTGAATACTACTAAAACATAAAATGAAGACTAAAAAACAATGCGCGCAAAAAGTTAATAAGCTATCGTCGGTGTAATTAATCTTTGTAACTATCTTTTTTTCGGATTTATGTAATAGAAAAACTAAATTAATAGTTCTCATATTTAAGCATATTTAATGTTTATTTTTTAAATAAAATGCCAAAGATGTACAATTTAATGTAAGTTTGTAGATTTTTTTCGAGAATTACGCATATATATTATATTTAATCCTTACTTTGTTACATATAAGTTATGCATTAAATTATATTTGTTTATCATATTTTTATATTATGTATTATGTTCGATGATGAAAGGTGAAAAAAATAAACAGATTAAATTTATTTGTTTTTTTTCTTGTCCATTTTGCTTTAATTTTATATTAATTATTGTTTTAATTTCTTTTGTTCCTTTATTTTTTATTTTTAAAGCAATTGGCTGTAGTTATGACCTAAAAGTGAAAGAAAAATTGGTAAATACGAAATGTTTATTATGATTATAGGTGAAAAAAATTGCAAAATATTAACACGTTGTTATTTATTTTATATACAAATTAGAAAATATAAACGCTTGCCAAGAAATTGAAAATATGATTTTTATAATCGGTGTTTTTTTTAGAGGTCCGGAGATTGAATCTCGGCGTGGTTCAAAATTTTCCGTACTTGTGCGGATAGGAAATATAGTGCTTGCACAATTATATACACTCCGAAATTATATGCAATGTAACGTTGACTCGAAATTGCCTATAAACGGCTGAGTTAACGCACCATGGCCCCACTTATGGCTATACGGTACTGAGAAGAAGAGGAAGAATCGGTGTTTGGATTCATATGGTAAAAGCTCAGTAGTGAGAACATTAGGAAATTGACTGTGAGAACATTTTTTTCTTTCGTGTTTCTTATGTATATATGAAAACTTATTTTTACGTTCAGGCTTGTTAATAATTTTTTTTTATCCTAGCGATAAACGCTGTTCAAAATGTAACGCTTAATATTTTGATCAAATGATAATTTAGCGCTAAGCCTTAGGTCCTAGTGGATCATATTCCCTCAACTACTCGTCCGCACCATCGTCATCGTCATCGTCCTCGACCCTGAGCTGTGCGTCGCAAATCTGCAAACGTTTTGACCAGCTTCTTACACTCTTTTGCTTTCGAACGTCGCCATGCAACCTTAGGTTCCAGGATAGGTTTACATTTCATATCTTGGGAAGCAAAACAGTTACCATTGTTTATTTTATCCATTGCCATTTCGCCTTTGTATCGATTCGCCTGTTTATTGTTGGGATATATATGTGATTTTGGGATTTCTCGAAGCAGACCACTACTATTTGGGTCCATTTTCGTCCCCTTACAGTCCTCAGAGATTTCCAGAAGTCGACTGATAATAATCGACTTCTTCCTTCATCACTGAGTCCCGTGTGATGCGTACCATATCTTTGAAGCTAAGTTCCCTCATGGATTCCACACTTATTGTGGATTTACCGAGTATCCTTAGCCTCCTACTACCTAGTGCTGGGCTCTCACATACAATGTTTGCTGCCATCTCAGCCTGTTCCAGATATAGTCTGCATACATCATCCTCCACGATTTTCATCTTAGCGAGATGAGCTTTAAGTAGTCTGTCTGGTCTAGCGGTTAGTGCGCGCACCTTCGGTGCACAGGGTCATGAGTTCGAATCTTACCGTGGTTCATGGTGTTTTTCGAACTCATGAGCTTGTGACGGACTATGATCTCACTCAGATGTTAAACGAGTACCCATTTATGGGGATAAATAACACTGCTGAGCGTGATGCTGATCTCATTACCTCAACAAAAAGCAGATAAGATCTTGGAAATAGGATGTCACTAACACATCCTGCGGCCTTAGTCCAATGCTGGATTGTCGCGCCTGTTATTTATTTTATTTAGATGAGCTTTAAAATTACGTGGTCCTACGGCAACTGCCTCTACGGGGCGGACCACACCCGTTTCTTGCAAAACGGCCAAAAGCTGCCAATATGCCTTCCTGGCAAGAGCCCCGGCAGGAAGGTTCGATGCAGGAAGGTTATGTTTGTCTGTGTATATGTGTGGGTACGATGTATGTGCTTTTTTGTCAAATTGGGAGCATTACAACTCGGCGCGGCTGCTCTCAATCCTATTAATTTGCGCCGGTGTTAAAACAAATCCAAACCCAAGGGTATTTGTATTTGTAGTGTCTGCAACCAACGAATCGGTTCGAATGCCAGATCAGTGCAGTGTAATTGCTGTTTGGAATGGGTTCACTTTAGGTGTTCGGGGTTATGGGTCAAAACTCCTTAGCATATATTGCGGCTGGTTGTATAAATTCCGTGCAACCTAGGGCTGCTCCCAGCCCACCTTCTCCTCCACTGCCCCTACGCCGCCCAACAATGTGATCAAGAATACACGACGTGCAATATTTGCTTCCCCGGAATCTCAGCCTTCAAGCGACAGCGATTTCCTCTTTGCTAAAAAAAAATCCCTTGACAAAAAATCATCAGCAGATCAAGCACAAACGTATGTTTAAACACGAAAAGCTATAACAAGGAAGAGTACTCGAAATAAGATTAAACACATAACACAGAAGATAGATTTCAGAAATTTAAGATGTCTGTAAGTTGGATAGTCGTATTATCTGGCCTATGGCTTTTTGTGATGCCCGCAAAGTAACTAATGATTTAACCCATTTTGAACCGGTGTTCGCACACCAACTTATGTCTTAATTCAATGGTATATTTTTTATAAAATAAATTGTAAATACTCTTAAGAAAGTATTCAGTAATCATGGTTGGTTTGTTAGTTTTGTGAAAAACATAAAAAATTAGCGATGTGAGTTTTAAATGTTGATAAAAATGCGGTACAGTAGAACCTTGATTTTTCGAACCTTTTATTTATTTATTTATTTCACCGCCAAAAGCTGGCTGAATATACATTTACAGGAATAAAAAAGAGTACAACTATGACGTTGCCTCATTAAAAAAACCTGATTTTTTCACAAGTCGTATAGACTATAATACATAGATGGTAATAAATATCACAGTCAAAATACAACTAATTAAGGTAAACGACGTATACAAGACTAGAGTATGGTGTAAATATCACAGTCGAATATACAAGTAAAAAGTGTAAAATATGTAAAATATCACAGATTGAAGAATTAAGGTTTAACACCAGTCAAGATTTGATTGATCCGCTTGAAATCCGAGCGTTGTCATCTCCGGTATAGTCATCATCATCAATGTGGCACGATAGCCCGACGTCGGGCCTTGGCCGCCTGAATCATTGACCTCCAATTGTCGCGGTTACGTGACCTCGTCCTCCAGTTTCGGAAGCCCAGCAGCTGGTGGGCGTCTTCACCTACGGAGTTCTCCCAGCGAGCTCTCGGTCGTCCACGCAACCTCGCTCCGTCAATTCGTGGTGCGTTCATCACCTTCTTTGGCATGCGATTATCTTCCATCCGTTGTACATGCCCCGCCCATTGCAAACGGTATAGTGGGCTCCAATAATTTGATACATACATGAAATATACGCAAAATTAGTGGCGCAGCATCAAGGTGTTTCTCGCGCAGAACATATTCTAAAATATAATTACCTGGACATACGAAAGGGAGGACGTGCCAGGCAGTATAGTGGGATCCCGTAGTTTAGCTCAAACATGAAATGTGGACAAAATGAGTGGCGCAGCATCAAGGCGTTCCTCGCGCAGAACATATACTAAAATATAATTACCTGGCCATATAAAGCGAAGGTCATGCCAGGCAGTTATCGATCGAGCTCACAAAGTGATCCAAAGATGTTGTCTGGAGTCCTACGTAGCCTTAAAATGAATTCGTTCCGGGATGATGCTGATACGAACATAGACGATACCATATTTGACATCTTGCACATTTGATTGATGGGCGCAGACAATGTCAATCGCATTTGCGAGTCTGTTATTTTTATCCTCTCTGTGTGTCTAAGGGTGCGTTCTGTGTTGAAGGTGACGCACTTGTTAAAGGGCAGTTAGCGTTTCCTTGGACAATGTCATATATAAATGTTGCGGACGTGTTGATGCGCCTACGCCGAAGACTGACCATATTCAGTGCAGATAGACGCTGCACGTATGAACGAATTCTGAAATTGTTTTGTGCACTTGGATATTCTTTCAGAGCGAACATAGTGAATTGCCGTTGAACAGACTCAATTTTATTTTTATAAACTTCATAAAAAGGCTGCCATATCACAATGCAGTATTCCAAATGTGATTGAACAAGTGCATAATAAAGGGATTTTAGTGTGCCGAAGTCTGTGATATCCTGCGAGAACCTTCTAATGAATCCAAGTGCAATCATTGCTTTCGATGTAATCATATCGACATGCTTAGAGAAGGACAGTTTCTTGTCTATTAGTACCCCCAGGTCCTTGTGTTCAGTTACTCGTTGAAAGGTATGGTCACCATAAACATAATCATAAGAAATCAAAGTTTTCCCTTTGGAAATGGACAGCAGGGCACATTTCTTAAGATTGAGATGGAGAGAATTTGAGTCACACCAGTTTTTAAGCTTGTCTATCGCCAGTTGCAGTTCTAGTGCATCGTTATTTGACTTAACCGATTTTGCAATTTTGACATCATCAGCAAAAAGAAGAATCATGGTGTCCCTTGGCATTAGATCGACGATATCATTGATAAATAGTAAAAATAACGATGGCCCTAGATGACTGCCCTGTGGGACCCCTGAGGTGACTTCGACATCTTCTGATTCGTGTATACCAAGCTTTACGAATTGGAGTCGATTCGACAAATATGATTCCATCCAATGCAGCAAGTTTTGTGGCAAATTGAATGAATGTAGCTTCTTTATTAAGGTTTTATGGTCCACGCGGTCGAAAGCCTTGGAAAAATCAGTATATAAAACATCGACCTGCGCATTGTTATTAAGGCCACTTTGAACATAGTAGATGAACTCCGTTCAGTTAGTAGCCGTAGATCGTCCCTTCATAAAGCCATGTTGTTTATTTGAAATATGATTGCGTACCGATTCAACTAACATCATATTAACCAGGTGCTCAAAAAATTTTGCAATTGTTGGAAGCTTAGCTATGCATCTGTAGTTTTCAACATTCGATCTGGCACCCTTTTTGAAAATGGGAAATACACTTGAACGTTTCCATTTCTCGGGAAAGATGCCATTTGCAAGGGACACGTTGAATATTTTAGTCAGGTGTGGAGCAAGTGACGGAGCGCAGTTTTTAATAAGCAGAGGATGAACACCGTCCGGGCCCACTCCCTTTTTAGTGTCGATTTTCGACATTTGTGTCATAACAAAGTCGCCATCAAGTTGAAAACATGTATTGTTTGCAGTTGGAATAAGAGATGCTGCAGACATTGTAGACGTAGTTGTCTGCGAGTAGTTTTCCTCAAAAAACCTTGCAAATAAATTTGCTTGTTCTGCTTCGCAAGAAGTCTCTACGTCACCGAAGCGCATAGTTTTCGGTTTGTTATCGGTGTTCCGCTTTTCCGCAACATATTGCCAAAAGGACGATGGGTTAGTTTTGAGACTTGTTTTGATTTTTTCGGTATAATTATTGTACAGCTCTGTATTCAGGGAGTCGAAAGCTTCGAAAGCAGTTTCAAAAGGCTGAATATTTCCAGTGCGTTTGAATCGTTTCCATTCTTTGTTTTTCTTGTTTTTCAGCGTTTGAAGATATTTGTTTTGCCAAGGGCACTTTGAGCTTTTATTCTTTGCATGTGTGGGGACGAAACGATTGATAGCTTCCGTCAGCACTTCATGCAATAAGATCACTTTCTCGTCAACAGTTTTATCTTGGAAAATTTCATCAAAATGTATGCTAGAGAAATACTTATTCATTAAGGGATAATTTGCCCGTTTGAAATTATATTGGATTTTAGAAACGGTTTTCTAACTAGTTTAATGAGTTGAACTAGAAAATGTAAAGATGTCCTACTTTGTGATGGATGACATAATTCCAAAATATTTTGTATCGTGTGCTGTAGATAGGAAAAAACATTACTGTTAGCAAGTGCGAACACTGGCCTATATGCAGCATAAGATTTATATAGGTAGCTTATCTTTTTCCTTTGGATTAATTTATTTATGGAGCACAACATTACTTATTCTAGCGCATTATTGGATTTTTCTTTTTGGGGAACTTTGGCATGTATCAGGGATAATTATCACTATTCCCTCTGTCGCGTGTATGAGTCACATGTGCCTCATGCAGCAAAAAACAGGGGATTTTCGGAGCGCGGACTAAAAAAATTCAGACTGTGAACATGTAATTATTTATGCAGTCAATAGAGGATAACAGAGGTCAGGAACCGTCAACAAATCAAAGCGCTACTCGTAACGGCAGTTACGTATAGCAATATAGCAGTTCAGCAGTAAAATCTGTACAAGAATCTACCTCCACTCAGCAAAGGAGCGATAAAATTGTCACTTTTTTATCAAGTCATGTATTCCTATTATTCATTTAAAAGGCACCCGCTAAAGAGATGTGACAAGCCAATAATAAGTTGCAAAAAGACGCTTTACTAAGAATTAAGATTTCAAGTCATATACATAGGATGACCATGGCATGCAAAATGGGCAAGTTCCGCCAGTAATCTAACCTCCAGGTTAGGATTCCATATATCCAAGAATATTAATATTAGACTGTCTTAGTGATACCGATTCCTGGCTAGCTTGTGCTTCAAAACTCGCACGACCTTAGTAGTATTGCTAAATAGTATCAAAAGTGGACTGACACGGGTTGCAAAAAAAGAAACCGGCGGGCGTAATAACCCGTCTGTTTTGATCATATGTGTGGCATGCACTTCCAAACACGCGTGACCCCGTAGGACAGGAATAAGGCAAAATAGAAGCCATGTCGGTGGCCTGAAAGAAAGGGTTCTAAAGGAAAATGCAGTCCGTGCCAGGTTAACAGTTGTCCCAATTCCAACCGTTCAATCGTCCGAAAGACCCATAGGTAAATACTGCCAGGGGGCACCTAATCGCTTCTCACTCGTTCAAAGTAATTAAATTAACACCTTTATTACCTGAAAAAAATAAATCGTCATGGCCCACGTAATGTCACACCCATAAATTTATGAGACACATGTGGCTCATGGACGTGAATAGGAGGAACGCCTTAAGACGCATCTAATAAAAAAACTACTTAAAATAATTGAGATCAACACAATCTACAGCGTTAATATTGCATTCGACTTATACATACACGTCTTGTCCATATAAAAAATATATGCTGGATATCGACCAGTGTTCGCGCTGACGAACAGTCCTTCCCAGGACTCACACGCTAGGTAGACGAAAACGGACAACGGATTTGGATTCAGCGGGGCCCAATTACTGTTAAGAAACTATACTGCTCAAAACAAAATAAGGGCCACTAATAGTTTTCTGATTATTTTTCTGTGGAAAAGGAATAACATAGTTTTATTGGTCTGATTTAATAAAACAATATGTTTTTCGTTAAATATAGTGAATTTACTTGAATTTTGATCAACAGTCACACTTTTTTTTAGCATTTTTTCGGATTGCTTACTTTTTGCGGTCATGTAATCGTAACATTAACAATTAATTTGTATGTCTAATCTGTAAAAAAAAATGATTCTTTGTTTTTTAGTATCGAGTATGGCCTCCACTTTTCGATATGCAGTCTCGAAGCCTGGACGGAACGCTTTCAATAAGCCGATCGACACTTTCTTTTGATATCTCGTCCCAACACATTTTTAGCAATTGAATCAGCTGTTGCGGATTGTGTATATCCTCTTCAGCTGTCCGCATCCGGCGTTTTAATTGATCCCAAAGATGTTCTATCGGATTTAGGTCCGGACTGTTGGCAGGCCACTCGATGGCCTCAATATTGGCCTCCTCGAAAACAGACATTGTCGGCCGAGCAGTATATGGTCGGGCATTATCCTGCATGAGGATAAAACCATCCAGCGCCTGTTGTGAAAAAGGAATGATATGTGGCCTAACAATCCTTTCAATATAACTTTCGGACGTAATTGTCCCGTTATTTAGGATAACAAGGTCAGTTATGCCTTGCAAGCTAGTTCCGGCCTAGACCATCACACTGGGACCGCCTTGCCTCTCAATTTGATTAATACAAGGATCCAAAAATCCTTCTCCGGTTTTCCGCCAGACTCTTATGCGTCGGTCGTCACTAAAATTTTTTACTTTACACTCATCCGAGAAGAGCACCTTAGGCCATTGTTGCATTTCCCATTGGATATGTCGACGAGCAAATCTCAAACGATTCGTACGATGCGTCCTGGTCAGTTGTGTTGTGGTAACACGTCTCATTGACCGTTGTTGGTCTTCGTTGAAACGATTTCTGATTGTTTGAGGGCTAACAATGGTCCCAGTCGTCCTTAATAGCCTACTTTGTAGTCCACGAGCACAAATGGTACGATCCCGTCGCGCACAAAGTCTCACATATTGGTCTTCTGCGGGAGTGGTTACTCGAAGTCGGCCTGAACCATGACGACGGGAGACACTTCCTGTCTCCTGGTAACGTTTCCAATGATTTTGAATGGGTTTTCGAGAATACCTTAATTGCAGGGCCACAGAACGTTGCGAACGACCTTCCTCCAACATTTCTAAGGCTCTGGACGAAGCATTTAAATTTAAATGGCGCCGAATTGCTGCCATTTTGTATTTTACAGACTCTTCTTATCTTTAAAAGTGCAACAACTAATGTTGCAGTGAAAGAACTTGGCGAAAACTAATTCTAAATCAAAATGAGAAATAAACAAAACTACCAAATGTATGACTCGTGACCCCAAAAGAATTGTTTCAGCCAGTTCCGTTAAAGCTAATGTTGACGAATCATACTGTGATAACTGATATCACATTCAGGTACAGAATGGCATTTTGAAATTAATTATCACACGAAAAATTCGCCAAAAGACGTTGTTAAAGTCCCTTATTTTGCTTTGAGCAGTATATATTCTTCTTAAATATCATGCTTTTGAATTTTCTTGGTCGTTAATGGGTTAAAAGCTTAGAAAACACAAATGTGCAATTTTTGCAGCTGTAACTTCCGAGCGCGGATATGAAGGACCTTGAAACTTGAATGAAATATTTGTCAAGTATCTCTAAAAGTGTGCATAATTTCAGAAATTCCCGATTATCGAAAATGAAGGATTGCCAAAGATAAATGAGCAATTCAATCCCTAAATATCGATCCTACAGGGTTCAACTTTACACCTTAAAAGCAGACAAGAGTGATCACAGGCCTACTGGCAACCATTGCTATTGCATTATTATTTTGCAGTTGCAATACGCCTCTTCGGGGCGGACCACACCCGTTTGCAACAACAAACGGCCAAGAGTTGCCAAAACGCCTCCCTGGCAAGAGCCTCGAAGGTCTCGATGCAGGAAGGTTGTGTATGTCTGTGTATATGTATGGACTCGTTATATATGTTTTTTTCGTCTTATTGGGAGCATCACATCTCGGCGCGGCTGCTCTCAATTCTCCTTTTACGCGCCGGCATTGAAACAAATCCAGGCCCTGTTTTGGTATGGATGTGTAGTGTCTGCAACCGACGTATCGGTTCTAATGCCAGGTCACTTCAGTGTAGTTGCTGTTCGGAGTGGGTGCATTTTAGATGCTCCGGTTTGAGAAGGATGGGTCATTACATAGAAGGGACATTTGTTGCTCCAGGCTGTAGGAATACTGGGCAGCCTCGGGTAATACCAGGCCCCTCCCCTCCACCAACGCCCCCTACTCCCCCCAATAATGTTGCCTTGAACGTAAGACACAGCTTGACTCCCGCCCCTCCGCCAGCAATTTTTACACCGGTGTCCATATTGCAGTTCAACTGTAATGGCATCCTAGGGAAATTCCCTGAAATCACAAGCTTCTTGAGAAAGTACAGAATCCTGATTGCAGCCATCCAAGAGACGAAACTCCACGCGAATTCACCATTCAACGCTGATGGTGATTATATCATCTTACGCAAGGACAGAGAAGGCGCCACGAATGATTCTCACCCTGGAGGTGGACTTGCCTTCCTAATACACAGGTCCGTACATTACCGTGTATTAGATGTAGTTTCAGACGGTACGGCGGAATTGCAAGCCATCTCAGTTTCATCAGGGAGCACCAATATCGAAATTTTTAACATCTACATACCACCACACTCTAGTTGTACAAACTACCATTTCGATATTGGTCCTCTTCTTAATGGAGAGCACAGGATCATTCTTGGTGACTTCAATGCCCATCATGAACTCTGGCATTCCGCGCTTCACAACGATGCCAGGGGTCAAGCTATCGCCGAATCTCTGGACGCATCAGGTTTCTGTACCCTCAACGAAAACTCCCCAACCCGTGATGCAAACAATTGTATTAGCTCACCAGACATTACAATTGTCAGCGCTAGCCTAATTAGTGAGACCTCCTGGGAAACACTTACTGGTCTTCCCTCTGATCACCTCCCAATCATAGTCAGAATTGACAAACCAGCTGACCTGACCAAGTCAGAGAAGCGAACTTTCGTCAATCACAAAAAAGCTGATTGGGAAGGTTTCAAAACATTCACGTCATCGAAGTTCTTCGCGCTTCCCTCTCCCACCAATATACATAAGGCCGAACGTAACATTAGGAGCGTCATTGCCAAAGCTGCGGCACGGTTCATCCCTGCAGGGCGCATTCCAAAGGTTCGTCCAAACTTCCCAACAAGTGCCGCAAGGTTAGCTGATGAACGTGACAACATTAGGCGCGCTAACCCTGGTGACCCCAGAATTCGGGAGCTCAACATCCAAATACAGCGACAAGTTAAAGACTACAAGAAGGCCAAATGGAACGAGCACCTCAATGACTGTAACCTTAAAGAAGGTGCAAGTAAGTTATGGTCCACTGTCCGTGCCCTTTCGAACCCCACAAAAGATAAGGGCAATATAGCCATAACCTTCGGCAAAAAAGAAACTAGCAATCCTCTTCAGTGTGCGAGCCAGTTCAATAAACAATTTATTGAACATCCCAAGTCAGATGGCCTCAAGCGCAAAATTAGAAGACGGATTCGCAGCCGAACTGTTGACTCCGTACCAATTTATACTCCGGACCAGGTTAAAACAGTCATTGAGAATGCAAAAAATTCTAAGGCCCTTGGACCTGATGGCATTTCAATGGCCATGCTCAAACATCTCGGTCTTCCTGCCATTGAGTACCTCACGGCAGTCTTTAACTTGTCAATGTCTACGCTCGTCATCCCCGACATATGGAAACAAGGTCGCATAGTCCCATGCCTTAAACCAGGGAAAAGTGCCAAAATAGGAACTTCCTACAGACCGATTACGATCCTGTCACCTGTAGCAAAGACGCTGGAAGCCCTCATCCACCCCACACTCGTTTCACATGCAAAGCTAGATCCCCATCAGCACGGATTCCGACGCATGCATAGTACAACCACCGCTCTGGACGCGATCACTACACGTGTAAGAGACGGACTAAACCACAGTACACCCTGCCATAGAACTATCATGGTGGCGATTGACCTATCAAATGCGTTTGATAAGGTTAATCACTCCATGCTTCTGGCAAATCTCCTTAATATGCATGTTCCGACTCAAGAGGTAAGATGGATTGCCAACTATCTAGCTGGTAGGCAATCCTTCACCGAGTTTCGAGGCAGTCGTTCTAAACTCAGAAAGATCAAATTAGGTGTTCCACAAGGTGGGGTTCTTTCTCCCACCTTGTTTAACATCTATATGGCCGGTCTCCCAACACCTCCGGACGGCATTGAAGTTATTTCTTATGCCGATGACTGCACTGTACTCGCCACGGGTGCGGATAGGGATGTCATGCGTGAAGATATCAATAGATATTTAGCGCGACTAGAAGCCTTTTTCCATAGCAGAGGCCTAACCATCTCAGCGTCCAAATCGTCTGCGACCTTCCTTACCACCTGGTCAGGTGATTGTAAGTGGCCGGTTGGGGTACGTATTGGCAACAAACCAGTTCCTGCTGTTGCAAATCCAAAAATTCTCGGGCTTCACTTTGAGAAAATGATGACTTCAGCTCATCACGCGGAAGCGGTATGCGAAAAGATGCGCAGCAGGAACAAAATTCTTAAAGCACTGGCTGGTAGCACCTGGGGCAAAGATAAAGAGACAATGCTAGCCACTTACAAAGCGGTGGGTCGAGCAGCGGCTGATTTTGCGGCGCCAGTTTGGTCGCAAGGTCTCTGTAAAACAAGCTGGAACAAAATCCAAGTCTGCCAAAATGCTGCTCTACGCACAGCTACAGGATGCCTTCTGATGTCTGCCCAGGACCACCTACATCAGGAGACACATTTGATGCCAATACGTGACCACAATCGACTACTTACAAAACAATATTTAGTAGGTTGTTATCGAGAGGATCATCCTAATCGTAACCTCATGGACAAAATTCCCCCCCCACGTAACATCAAACGTGGCCCTCGTGACATTGAGAGAGAAGTCCAGGGTTACAAAAGGGATCCTTTCGATGAAGATTCATACCGGGTTGCCATCGCAATGATTCACACTGAGGAAGTGAGTAGGTCTATTGCGAGTTTAGGTACGAACAGAGTCCTCTCAGCGATTCCACCACCTATTTCGCCTGAGGAGATTAGGCTCCCGAGAGCCACCAGAGTGACTTTAGCCCAACTTCGGTCAGGCTTCTGCTCACGCCTAAATTCGTATCTATCTCGCATAGACCCAAATATACTAAACGTATGCCCAAACTGCGCTGGCACGCCACACGATGTAGCCCATTTGTTTCAATGCCCAGCTGCACCCACTAATCTCACCCCCCTCTCACTATGGGAAAACCCCATTGCAGCTGCCACGTTTTTGTCCCTGGAGATTGCGGACGAAAACGATGACGAACTATAAAACGAGTCCATATAGATACACAGCGGTTCACACCTTTCTGTACCGCTAAAAGAAGAAGAAGATCACAGGCCTTATCGAGGACTTTATATGTAGTGAGTTAGGCTTTATCGTGTGGCATGGAGAATGCTGTACATTTCCCAATGCTGTACGACAGGTAAAAGTGCTGTACGTCTGGTCAGCTTAAGCTAGGGTATCAGAATGGCAAACATGTTTGCGGAACATACACAACTGTTTTGTTTCGTAACCTCACCAATTGTGTGCTCCTAAGCGTGTTGTGCAATTATCCGCCTTGAAATGTATTGAATGAATGGTGCATGAAAATTGTGCTCTTAATTGAGTTTTGCACCGTTTCACTTTATTGTAGATTAAAATGAATATCTATGCAGTGAGCTCAAAGATTTGCTAAATGGAAAGGTACAAAGAAATACATTTGAAACAAGATTTTGATTGCGAATGACAATAAGAATATTCTATAAAACGTCCTTTATTAAATAACTTAAATACATATAACAGTATCGCGTACAAAAACGAATTCACTCCAAAACAAACCAAAAACATATTCTCCCTTTATCATTAGAAATTCACACATCCATGTTCATTTATGTATTCATTTTATAGTTAACGACAGTCTCGACATTATGCAGCCCGGTGGAGAACGACCGGAGCTGCACGGCCTGGCTATTCTGAATAAATGCTGCTTCGGTTTCGTCCCACTCCTTCGGCACGTTCAAATCTTTCACGGTGTGAATGAGGATGTCAAACGAGCAAACGCAGTCCAATAGGGGCAAATAGCTTACAGTCGCCGATATTTGGCGCATCACGTCACGAATTTCTTGCTGAATTCTTTTCAACTCTTTGCTCGACGTCTGACCGCCCGTTTCCTTGTCAATGCCATCGCCTTTTTCGTTCTGTACGCGGAAATCCCAACATTCGAGAATCTCTTTTGTGTGGACATTTGTGATGATCATGGAAATTTTCTCCAAAAGATTTTTCGACAGCCATTCTGCAAATGTATTAGGAAAAAAAAAATTTAACAAATGCTTCTGTCGAAAAGCTTCTTAAAATAAAGGCAAAGAGAAGGTCCCTAAACTCTGAGCCCACTACCACATGGTTCCCCACTCACCTTGTGTCTGTTGCAATACAGTCCGCAGAAATTCTTCAATTTTCGGATCGGTTGACATCAGAATTGTAATCCCGTATTGCTGCGTATTCCGGAAATCTTCTGGCGGATAAATGCCACGTTGAAATAGGATCGAATTTATCCCATAGTCTGTAAAAATAATGAAAATTCCTTTTTAAGGTAATGTGGACAAAGAACCGATGTTCGTTACTTACTCAAGTACTCGCACACAATCGCTGCGGATCCTTTCAGGGTAATCGAATTTTTACTAGCCTGAGCGCTACTAGACATTTTCTGTCGTGGTTTTATAAAAAATGTTTTGAACGAAATTGATTCACAATTTTATAGACTTGTGACCGGCAATAACCCGTTAACCGTTTAGCTCGTCTTGATTCAGTTAAAATTTGATTCGAAGACGTTTTGACATTTGCGCCACTTCGCCAATTGAAAATGATATTCAAAAGCGACCCTTGGTGGCGGGAAGAAGCACTTTACAGGGAGATTCACGTAGAACTTAATTCGTTTAGTTTTTGTCCGGTTTGAGTATTGGATATAGTTTGTTGCAGTTGTCCTCAATTTAGGTCCAAATCAATTTAACCGCTAAAGGAAGTAAAGAAAATTAAACATATTAATTTGTGATAAGAAATTATGTTGTTTTATAATTAAAAAAGGATAATTGTTCTATCCCAAACTTGTGTCGATAAGATACTTTCGTTAAAATGGCAATTTTGAATAACAATGTACCTTGTCCGATTCGATAGCTAACTGAGAACGCAGCACCCTGCAGTTTGACAGCTAAAATCCAAACAAAAAAAAACTTTGTAAACGTCAATTTTTACATTGTGCCGGCTCGCGATGCTAGGTCGCTGTTATCAATTTTGATGTCTTATCAGCACTGTCTAGTGGCGTAATAATGAAATGCATCGGCCAAACACGGCTCTGTCGTCAAAATAGATGACACTTGCTCCCTGAATATTTATGATACTATCTGGCCGTGACTGGCATCATAATGGAATTTCGAATGTTGTGCACCCCGCGATGATCGGGGGAGTAGAATGAGATTTACGATGATGACCTTCACATGACATTCGGCCGCTTTTATCAGTGGGCCAGTCGTCAGTCAGTGAAAAGTTTTGCAGCTGAACAGTTGGGGATTTGGCAACTGTCGAAAGATCGTTAGAACACAACGAGGCAAAGTGTAGAACTAGTGAGTAACGAGTAAGAATGGCTTTCAAGTCGGCAACGGTACAAACTACTCCCTACGAGGGTCAAAAGCCGGGAACTAGTGGTCTTCGCAAGAAGGTGAGTGCATTGCCATTTCGGGAGTAGCTGTACTGATGCAATTATTGTCAATTGCAGGTGAAAGTGTTCAAGGAGAAGAACTACACTGAGAACTTCGTGCAATGCATTTTGGATGCTAATGGCGCAGACATCGCTGGAAGCGTGTTGGTGGTCGGTGGTGACGGCCGTTACTATTGCAAAGATGCCGTCAAGCTGATTTGTCGAATTTGTGCGGCCAATGGGGTGAGTAGTGAACCGCCGCAATGATGACGGGCAATATTTTAGTTGGATTGATAATCTTCATTGACTTATCTTGGGAGTATTCAATGATAAATATATCAGCTCTATCACCCAACCAGAACATCATTTGACATGTTGAATTATGCGGGATAGACCTGGTATGTAGACTTGTAATTCTCGGACCTGTAACTTTACACTCGAAAGTTTAAACGGACAAAAGACTTGTGGTCCACCACGCGGCTGCCCCCTGGTAACGGTAGTAGGTAAAACTTCTAACGGTTAAGTCAAGTCACTTCATGCAACATTTTGAAGAAGCACGAGCGCCTGAGTACTGTATTCACACCTTCAGCGTCTCAGGTTACTTAACGCGATAGGTGACAGAAAACGTTTAAATCAACCACCAAACCAATATTTTCGAGGTGTTTCCATGATGGCCTTCCTTCAGCGGTTAAACCTTATCATGGTTTAGCGATGTGCCTACAACTCACCCTAATAAAAAAGCTTCAAGTCAAGAAACCTGAAACAAAAGCCTCGGATTGGACGGATAGAAAACAACGACGACTCCGCAAACGAACAACTGATTACTCTTTCTGATCCTGGAATGTACGCTCCCTGGATAGACCGGGGGCCCTAAGGGCTCTCCTGGATCAGGTAGGAAAATACAAGCTAAGCACAGTTGCAATCCAGGAGAAATTGGGTCAAAAGCGAGATTAGCGACATCAATTCGGCACACACTATTTTTCGTAGTGCTAAGGAGGAGGACAAGGAGTTTGGAGTGGCTTTCATCGTGAGTAAGCAGCTCCAGAATCACGTTATCGGCTTCAAACCCATAAACGAGCGATTTGCAATCCGTACCAAGACCAGTTTCGCTATTCTCTGGCTTATCAATGCGCATGCCTTTACGGAAGTAAAAGAAGACACGATTAAGGATGAGTTCTACAATCGCCTAGAAACACTCTTCGACTCACCTCAATCAAACGAAGTCAAGTTGCTGCTGGGAGACTTTAATGCCAAAGTGGGAAACGAAAGCTGGCATAGGGCAAACCTCCAAGATGAAGGCAACAACAACGGTCAGCGACTTATCGACTTCGCGAGCGGATGTCATAAGCTTAACATGTTTCCCTCACCGACGCATCCATAAGCAAACCTGGAAATCTTCAGATGAATACACCGTGAACCAGATCGCCCACGTACTTATCAGCAAGGGATGGGCTTCGAATGTCTTAGATGTCCGATCCTATCGAAAAGCCAACTGCGACTCTGATCACTATTTGGTGAAGACAATCTACAGGTGCACAATCTCTTCGGTGCACATAACGAGAATCAACTCTGCCAAGATCTTCGAAATTGACAATTAGATCAATGATGCCACGGCGGCGGCTGCGTACACTACCGCCCTTGAGGAAAAACTGTCGCCCATGCTTCATAACATCAGCAATTGAGGCATTCATGAGTTCTGGGAGGAGCTCAAAGACTGCATCAAAGGACTTGCATAGGAGGTTGTGAGGTATAAAGCCCGGCGTAGACGAACACATTGGTTCGACGACGAATGCTGGAACTCGATTGAGGCGAAAAATGAAGCCTATCGCCAATACACACAATGCGCATCTGGAGCCAAAAAAGGAAGATACAATTAACTTCGGCGAGTATCTAATAAGTAAATTAGAAGTAAGAAACTCAAACATTTTGACGAGTAGTTACAGCAAATAAACCAAAGATTAGCCAGTAAGAACATTAGACAGGCGTACAAACTTATAAATAATATCAAGATCGGATATCAACCCCGGACAAGCCTATGCAAGGACAAGGATGGTAACATCATCAGCGACACCGAAAGCGTAAACAAACGATGGGCCTCGCATTTTGAAGAGCTCCTCAATGCACCATCAACATCCCCTACGGAGCCAGCTCTTGAGTAGTTAGCCGAACCAGTCCCTCCCGTTCAAACCCCAACAGTAGAGGAGGTGAGTCTCGCCATACAGTCGCTCCAAAGTAACAAAGCGCCCGGCGCTGATGAGATCACAGCTGAACTGCTGAAGCATGGTGGAACGTGCCTGACCAACGCTATACATGTGCTTCTACTGAAAATATGGAACGACGAGGTAATCCCCGAAGATTGGCGCAAAAGCATAATCTGCCCAATCCACAAAAAGGGTGACAAGCTGATGTGTGAGAATTACAGAAGCATATCATTAGTTTCTACGACCTTTAAGATTTTATCGAAAATTCTAGAAAAGAGAATTAATCCGTACGCAGAACGAATCATTGGCGAGTATCAAGGCGGCTTCAGATCTGGTCGTTCAACGGCCGATCACAGTGAAGCTACTACTCCAAAAGTGCTGGGAATATAATACCAAATCCTTGTCTATGACTTCAAGCAGGCATACGACAGTATCGATCGAAGTGTACTGTACAACATTTTGCTGAATTTTGATATACCGGCAAAGTTAGTGCGACTCACAAGGATGACGATAACTAATACCGTCTCGCAGGTCAGAGTGCAAAACCGACTCACTGACCTATTTGAAACTCGTACTGGACTCAAGCAGGGCGATGGGCTGGCGCCGACGCTCTTCAACCTTGCCTTGGAGTATGTAATTCGAGCCATGAATATGGACAGCAGTGGAACGCTACTCATAAAGTCGACTCAATTAGTATGCATCCCTCGGCGCATGCGGATCCACCTTGGATTTTTTTTTCACTGTAAGAGTTTTCATCTCTCCTGTCCCTTTTAGTCGACTTCTACGACACGCCGGGAAAGCGGTGTTGAACAACGCTATACTGCGACGAGACCGAGGCTAATTTCGGGCGCGGCCGAAATTTGTCACCGTCACTTAAGGTTCTTTTGTGTCAATAATTTCTACCGCAGCCCTATGACGTGTTCCGATTCCATCTGTTCCTGGATATGTTTTGAGGCTTTACTAGGACACACACTTGGGTGAAGTTTGGTTAAGATTGGTTCATAAAGAAAAAAAATTTTCGTAGAAGAACCTAATTATCAGGGGTTTGTTTGAATGGTAGCTCTAGGACGCAGTGTCTCGATTCCATCCGTTCCGACATATATACACACAGCGTACACTAAAAAGAAACTTGTGTACAAAATTTCATCTCGATAGCTTCACAACTGAGGGAGTAGTTTGCATTGAAACAGACGGACATCGCTCAATAGATTTCTGGTATCACACTGATCAATAATATATATGTACTTTTCATGGTCGGAGGTGCTTCCTTCTGACAAAGATAATACAGTAGAACATCGATTATCCGAACTAATTGGTACCAGGGGTGGTTCGAATAACCAAAAATTTCGGTTAATCGAGGTTGTTGAATACATGTATAAAAAGCCTCGGATAAAAACAATAATTATCAATTATCTATGTCTTACTTTAATAGTACATATGGTGTACATACACAAAGAAATTAAGAAAAAAACGCATATAATGCTCAGAATCGGTGGTTTAACTGCGATCGCTGAACGATCATCACATGAGTCGTCTCTACGAAGCACGAACACGTACCTGTACGTTGCAAAATAAATTTCGTCGATTTTTGTCCGAAACTGTTTATGAATACACCATCGGAACTTCCTAGCATTAAAGAAAACTAAATATTTTACGTAACTATAAAGAATGTCGGCCGCCGGAATATCGGCGAATGTATAGGTATAATCGCTCTCCGAACATGTACATATGTATGTACTAAAAGTGCGTTTTTTGGTTATCCCGCGTAGGTTTGTGTAACGAAACTTCACATAAAAAAATGACAGGTGAGTCAGCTGGCTATGGCGTCGACAAGGGCCACCTAAATTATGCGGATTTCAAACGACTCCAAAGGATTGGCGATGGAAGTTAACGATGCGGATACGTTTTGCAAACTGTGTGTATTGGACAACGCCTCCTCTTTTAGAAATCGTTCAGAGCGATGTGTGTGGACCGATGCTCTTGGCGACATGGAATTTATTTTGGTATTCGCTGACTTTTATCTACGACTTGTCCCATTTAATAGATGTTTATTTACTGAAAACAATTCGAATGTTTATGAACGGTTCGAGCGATATATTACTATCGCTAAAAACTACACAGGATAGGGCAAATTGCGAAGATTCGATGCGATAAATGTGGTAAATATACATCGAATCGTTTTAAATCAATGTGTGAAGATTTCGGAATTCAAATCCAATACACGAAACCGTATACATACACCGCATAATAAGGCTCACCCTTATTGACGAAAACCAGATATATGCTCGTAGGTACACAAATGATAAAAAAAACTCTGCGGTGAAGCCGTTTACTGTGCAACGTGTCTCATAAATCGGAAGTCCACCCTGTGCACCGTTTAAATTGTGGAAAGGTAAGAAGCCGGACTTATCGACAGTTCGTGTGTTTAGGTCACGGACCTGAACTGCAAAGACGTGGTATGCGTTGACGCTCCCCATGCACTCGAGGCATGCAGGGTGGCTCGGTATGACTAACGTCCACCTCCGGATCCTGAGTTGCTATTCAAACTGCGCACAATAAGAAGCGATGCTAGCTTTTTCTTTGTTGCATGGGGTTGGAACTGAGTTGCGGAGAGTTAATTGCAATATGTCGTAAAGGGCGCCACATACCTAGCTATTTATTGGTGAATTGATTGCCCAATCGATTGCCCACAATCGATCTGCCGGCCGTACAGCACATACATTAGCCAATTTATCGGGCAATCTGAAATAGACAGTCTCACGGTCCACAAGACACAATACAAAATAGCGAAAATTATACCATTTTTGGCAATGGAAGATGGACATCCATTGCTACTTTGATGAAGAATGACCGCCACAATCACAGCATGAAGAACGACCACAGGTTTATATCACCACCCTATGCACTAATCGAGAAGAGGGTCCGATGACCCGTGTCGCTCCGCCAAAGGATTGTAGGAAGTAGTACGAAGCTGATTATGAAATTGTTGTGACCAACATCCAGGATATATGTACGCAAAAACCTAGTCACATTTATCTCAGTTACACTATATTTGATCCAATGACAACTAAATATTCCACACATACAAAATGGAATTTACCGCCACTTCCTTTGAAACTTTCAAAATTTTCTCGGTCTATAAACCTTCTTCAGCGTAAGACGGATTAAACAAACAAACAAAAATCCTTTGGGTCCTATCTTCTGTATAAAACGAAGCAGTTTATCGTCAGGATAATCCTAAGAGTTTTTCCTATACTGGAAGTGACGTCATCAAGTGCTCCATGGTAGCCTACCCTACTACAAATATTGGACAGAGTTGCTCAATAGTGTTAAGCAGTGTTGTTTATATATTTAACAGTTGATGTAACAACCTCTAATACAGTTAAAACTTCTCTGGATAATTATGGCTCCATTACACTACGTCATATCATCATATTTCTATCATATCCTTAAGCCGGTTCGATTTCATTTAGTACACGTATAAAAATTTAAAGCAAATGAATCGAGTAGGCTTAATCACTTACTGTACAAAATACTAAATTAACGATACAAAGAAAAGGGGGGGGGGGCCCTTCGAGGCATGAATTATAGTTTACGACCGATTACCGTACCTAGCAAGGATATATACAAAATTTCATAAAAATCGGACGTATAAAAATTTAAAGCGTATGAATCAAGTAGGTTTGTTTAATCACTTACTCTCACACAAAATGGAATTTCGATATTTACCACCACTTTCTTTGCGATTTTCAAAAAAAAATTTGTCCATAAACCTTCTCCAACGTAAAGGCCTGGATAGACCTCGGGCGGAATGAGAATGAAATTTTAGTCCACTGCGATTTTCTCAATGAAAATGCATACATACTGTCGTGGAATATGTGGTAAATGCTGGGTAATTCCATAAGCTAAAATCCGAGAATGGTTTCACAATTTGTCTCTGCCATTTTATGTGTTATTTTTCGATTCCCCGGTCATTAGATAATTTCCACGATGAACTCGTCGTGGACAGTGAATCGGTTTGACGTTTGCAAAACTCACCACGCCCGACGGAGAATATGCTACAGAGTCGACTCATTTTGAAAATGCATTCGGACAAGGGGGAAATTATTTTTTTTAGTTATTTTTAAGATGATTTAGGCGTTTTACACCTTTGTAGCAATTTTCGAAGCTAAAATTTTAAATTCACCACGGTTTTTATGCCGGTTCATTACCGTTTCATTTTCATTCCGCTCGAACTCTATCCGGGGCTCCGGATAGAGTTCGAGCCCCGGATAGAGTTCGAGGGGAATCGAAAAATAACACGTAAAATGGCAGAGACAAATTGTGAAACCATTCTCGGATTTTAGTTTATGGAATTACCCAGCATTTACCACATATTCCACGACAGTATGTATGCATTTTCATTGAGAAAATCGCAGCGGACTAAAATTTCATTCTCATTCCGCCCGAGGTCTATCCAGGCCTTTAAGACGGCATAAAACAAAAAAAGATTCATCCAAATCGGTCCAGTGGTTTAGACGTTTACTGGCAACAGACACAAATCCACATCCATTTTTATATACATATATAGATTAAATTAATCTAAAACCTCAACTCGTGCTCATTCGGCAAACATGCGTCTCTCCATTCTACTTCCAGGTATCCAAACTGATTGTCGGACAAAATGGTATCCTATCGACACCGGCGGTATCGAGTCTCATCCGAAACAACAAAGCCTTTGGTGAGCACTATCTCTCAAAAGATTAATTTGATTCTAATTTGTTTTCATCTAAACGGATTAAATAACACTTAGATATTTGCTTTTCCAGGTGGAATTATTCTGACGGCATCCCATAATCCTGGCGGTCCGGAAAACGATTTTGGAATTAAGTTCAACTGCTCGAATGGCGGTCCGGCTCCAGATAATGTTACGAATAAAATCTATCAAATATCAACAGTCATCAAGGAGTATAAAATTGTTGAGGGTCTCGAGGTCGATATTTCGAAAATTGGAACAAACAATTATGAGGTAACATTTCGATAGAATATAAAATCAATTGAAAGTTTGAGCGCTTGGCGAAGTTCGATGGTGATGTTTTGGGAAAAATTCATTTAAGTGGTTCGCTCGAAAGAGTTTTTGTCTCGATTACAATATATGTATACGAGTATCAATGCATTTTCCGCCCTAGGGGTTAGTAAATCGGTTTCTCTCGATTGAAAGATAGAAAAACTATCGCGAGAGTTTTATAGAAACTTTTCAGAATGGTTGAAGAATTTTCATGCTATCTCTCCGATTTAAATTTTTCATGCGGAAAACGTGGGCAACTATGCATGTTGAAATCAAGTCAATAAAATTGTTTGTTTGTCGACCGTAGAATGTAATTCGTGTTGTTTGTCCGCAGGTCGATGGTAAGCCGTTCGTTATCGAAATAGTTGATTCCGTTGCAAACTACGTAAACCACATGAAAGAGATATTTGATTTTGGCAAGTTGCGAGCCTTCGTTAGCGGCGAGAAGACCGGAAAACCACTCAAAGCTCGTATTGATTCAATGAACGGTGTGACGGGCTCGTATGTGAGAGAAATTTTCCTGAATTGTTTGGGTGCATCATCCGACAATGTTGTACATACGACACCTTTAGAGGATTTCGGCGGATTACATCCTGATCCGAATTTGACGTATGCAAAGGATTTAGTTGATAATGTGGCAAATGGGGACTATGATATTGGCGCCGCGTTTGATGGTGATGGGGTGAGTTGTGCGAACATATTGCCATGAATTTAGAATTCACAATTTTTTTTCGCCGCCAGGATCGTAACATGATTATTGGACACAAAGCCTTTTTCGTTACACCGAGCGATTCATTGGCCGTCATTGCACACTATTTGGAGTGCATTCCGTACTTCCAGAAAAATGGTATTCAGGGATTCGCCAGAAGTATGCCAACTGCATCGGCGGTCGACTTGTAAGTTACAACAAAAATATACACAGAACACCCTTAATGGAAACTGAAACGACAAATGGACAAGATTAATTACAATTTCATTTAATTTTCAGAGTAGGTCAGAAGCTTGGCAAGGAAGTGTTCGAAGTGCCCACAGGCTGGAAGTATTTTGGCAATTTAATGGATGCTGGTCGTTTGTGTCTTTGTGGCGAGGAGAGTTTCGGAACCGGTTCGAATCATATTCGCGAGAAGGATGGCATATGGGCCGTGCTTGCATGGCTTTCAATTATGGAGCACACGGGCAAGGGCATTGAAGATATTTTGAAAAATCATTGGGCCACATATGGACGAAACTATTTTACACGATACGACTATGAAGAATGCGACCTGGAACCGTGCAATCAAATGATCGATACGATGGAAAAAACTATTACAAGTTCGGAATTTATTGGACGTGAATTCTCGTCGATGGGTAAAGCCTACAAAGTGAAAGTGGCCGACAATTTTGGATATACTGATCCGGTGGATAAGTCGGTGGCCACCAAACAAGGATTGCGAATTGTTTTCGAGGACGGTAGTCGTATTGTGATGCGATTAAGTGGAACGGGAAGTTCGGGAGCGACCGTGAGGTGGGTTGAGATTTCAAGTGGTGTTTGGAAAGTTGTTGATGCTTTGTTTTTGTTCATTTCAGAATGTACATTGATTCGTACGAAAAGCAGAATGTCCTGGGAAAGGCTAGTGAAATGTTGAAGCCACTCATCAATATTGCTCTTGAGATATCATGTTTAGAGAAATTCACTGGACGTACTGCTCCCACTGTCATTACATAAGCGACACTGCTATACGTACACATCGCAGCTTTTGTCTGATTTGATTGTTATGGTTCGCATTTTGTTTGCTCGAGAGTTCAATGGAAAACGGATTAAAGTAAAATAAATAGAAACGCTTTGTTTCAAATAGTGTTTTAATTCCTTATTTGTTTGATACGTAAAAGGGATGACAATAATAGTTATCATAGTTGCTACTTACCCGTGATATTATGCTAACTTATAAACGAGGCTGTAGTCTGGTTGGTGTAGTGGCTAGTGAACACAGCTTCGGTGCACAGCATTGGGAGTTCGAGTGTCACCGAGAACGAATTCTTTGACAAAAACCTAACCTGATAGTCCGATTTCATTCATGGGCCAAACAAAAATCTTAAAATTATTTGGTTTTGAGGGTGAGGCTTCTTTGACATCACCATGCACCCATGGGCCAACTCCATCCGTTTTCATATATCTTGTATCTTCGACAAAAACACATTTCTGGTATGGCAAAGATTCGTCCATAAATAAAAAAAAAATCTCAGAAAACATATTTTTGGGGTGGGGCTATCGGATTCGGTTCGTGTAGTAGTGTAATCTTTGCATGCAATAAATATCCCTTCTTACTTGTAAAAGGACAGGAGCAACGAGTGGCACAAGCCACACGTCATATCAACTTAATGAAAAACCACGTGTTTTACATGCATATTTCAGTGATATTAGGCCGAATATATGACAGAGCCACTCACATATTCTCCTCCAAGTTCCTGAGGCTTTCACGTTTTTTTTTTGTTTTGATATTGAGCATAGTTGAAAGTCCGATTTCACATAAACATGAAGTTAAAATCAATAGCAGGATATTTAGTTACATCTTTTTTTTACAAAACAGGGTATTTTTTCTTGACGGATATCAAACATTCTTCAGTAGAGATTCTGCAAATTTTCATCTTAAACGTCAATCACAGGGAAGCGTAGTTAATTCTTCTTATTCCGGCAAGGTGAAATTTTTGATGCCACAAAGAGATTTCTTATCTAATGAAACTGCTGTGTGTTTAACAATAGGGCAAATATTTACAACCGTTTTAGGGTTTCAAATGCTCGACTATTAGATTTTTGATTTTATCACTTGCGGTATTGAGTGATTTAAACATTTCCAGGTTTCCCTCTGCAACATGCCTCTTCCAAATTAATAGTTTGCCTTTTAGGTACATACTAACGTCGTCAGTTCACGTGAAATACATGCAAATACTGTCAAAATTTTGATGATCATGAAATCGAATTCGCTTGGTACTCACTTCACATGAGTCTCCACACCGGTTTTTGACATTTCGCCAGCGAAAATAATGTAGTAGTACTTTATTTCACAATGAAAAGATGTCATCGACAATCATTCAGAACGCGTACATACCTTCAAGGTATGTACTGAGTTCACCGAGCGAAAAACGTGCATATATGTCTCCCGTGAAAACGGTGCCGTGGAGACTGGCTTTTTATTCACTCAATGTAAGGGCTCCATTACACAGTCATATTTATATTATAATATGTATGTCATATGCCTAAGCCTACTCGATTCATTCAGTATAATTTTTTAGACGTGCAGGAAGCGAAATCAAGTAGGCTTAGGGATATGATAATATCTATTATATTACCAATATATGACTATGTAATAGCGGCCTAAGATAAATGTTCACTCGCGTTCTGATTGATTGTCGATGACATCTTTTCATTGTGAAATAAAGTGCAACTGCATTATTTTCGCTGACGAAATGTCAAAAACCGGTGTGGAGACTTTCATGTGAAGTGAGTACCACCAAGCGAATTCGATTTCACGATCATCAAAATTTTGATAGTATTTGCATGGATTTCACGTGAACTGACGATATTAGTACCTACTTTTACCTTGAATTGACCGAAGTGAAAAAATCAAAAATGTCTGCCAAATATGCCAAAATGCAGCGCCAACTTTCATGCCATGAAACTCTCTAACAGAACGAGCAAGTAAACTATGTGCAACAGGTTTTCTATAATGTGTCGGTGTACCATTATGTCTATCATGTATTTATATACAAATTCCTTAAAACTTCCAAATACAGTTAATGCGAAAACTGATGGCAATAATTTCAGAATTTGTTTGTGTTTACAATATTTTTGAGATTTTCAGAAAATCATATTTTCACAATTTTTTCGCGCAATCCCGTTTGGGAAGCACTACTAGAATATGTAATTGATAAATTCCAAATATATAGGTGCTTGAAGAAGAAAGAGTAGCAGCCATCATATCCATCAAACAGCATCCATCATATCGCACATCCAGAAGAATAATGACGTAAGTGCAAAAATTATCGGTTTTGAGTTAAATATACCACTAAGTTTGAAATTGGCTATATTTTCAATAAAAATAATTTTGATTTTAAAATTCTGCAAAAAAAACTGTTAAAAATCAGTTAGGTCGTTATTCCATTCGCTCGTTTGGAAGCATTCACTCAGATCAATAACGACGCAACTGCAACTGCTTGTCAAAGCATCACCGGGTGAAAGTGCGTGTTGTTGGTGTCAATAACAACGAATTATTCTTTCTAATAAGAACAAAAATAATAAATCAATTCAGTTTTGAGGGCGGAATTCATAGTCCCCACACCCCACTTATACTTAACGGAAACCTTAAAGGATTCCTTATTAATTTTACGATTCATACTACTAGATAATTTTTTGTATTTAATTTGTCAGTTACTATAATTGGGCTCCTGAATTAAATTATTTTATTGAATGCAGTAATGCCTTTATTTCTGACGTTTTGCATTCCCTTATAATAATAATATATAATATATAATATATAATTGTTGTACATATATGTATATTCGCTCAATAAATTCAGTTCAGTTCAGTTCAGTTCAATAATTTTAATATCTGTACTATTTGTATATTGAAGCAAGTCTGTTTAACGTTTTATGTGAAACATAATTTCTCAGAATTTATGCAAGCTCGGTTACCGATTCCAGTGGGACAAACTTCGCCTTTTTTTGATTAAATCTTTAATTTCACTGTAAGTTTTAATTAAAAAAAAATTAAAGTCGCAACATTCATTCACAAAGAAAATTTTCTCTTTTTTTTAAATTTTCAACAATATTTTTTAAAATAATTGTCTTGGATAAAAACTGTGTTTGGCATTTTGACAGTAGACAGAATTTCCAATCCAATGATATCCTAACAAATTTTATAGGTCAAATATTGACGGCATTACAGGTTTTTAAAAATAGTGTATTTTTTACCAAAAATTGCGAATTTCAAGTAAATGTCGTTTCGGCAAACAACATAAGCTTAGAATTCGCCTTTTTTTTTTGTGGAAAATACCCTATTTTTGAAAACCTATATCTCTGTCAATATTTGACCTACAAGAGTGGTTAGCATACCATTGGATTGGAAATTTTGTCTACTTTCAAAATGCCGATTCCAAGATATTTTTTTTTAAATATTGTTGGAAATGTAAAAAAGAGCAAAAAAATGGTTCTTTTTCGCTCGGCAAAAAATTAGCACAGGGTCCCCAGGGTTGCAAATCTGGATTTATGTAGCCAGTAATACTCTAAAACAGATAAGCGCAAGAACGGTAGTGTTCCATTTATTCCGAGGTTAATGTCGATTTTGACTGGCCTAAAATTTAATTTAAAAATTATAAAATCAAAACGTTGAAAATTTTGAAAAATCATAATGATTCATAGGGAAGATCGTTTATAAATTTGCAACGTTGTTTTAAAGTTAGTTAAAACATGGAGACCAATGGAGAAACATTTAAAACAGAACGAATTCAGTCTAATCTGGACTAATCCACTTTTAAAGTTAAATGATTTTCATGTAACAATTTAAAAAAAGTGGATTTTTCAATAGTGAATTGAAAATACATAAACGTATATGGAGCCAAATCATATTTGAAAATTAATTATTCGTATTATTTTCTTTTATTTACCACGGTTTTTTTTTAGTGTTACAATGTCCCGATAACTATTCGCCTTTTAATTAATTCGATTTACTGAACTATATCTTCATAAAATAATTTTGAAATAATATCATAACCCGATTAATGACTATTACCAAAACTTAATTGCGAAAGTCTTAATCTATCGTTCCACTCTATAAAGCAAATGCGGTGTATGTCTCTATTATCACATTGGCATGTTCAACCTACTTCATTGTATCAAACCACACAGTTTCTAAAAAATATAAAATTTAAGGAGGCGGAATTTGATTGAATTTAAAGTTTTGCGAAACTTATTAACAAAATATACTGGTCCGGTATGAGTTCTGATTTTTGAAATAGCCTGTGAATGTGAACACTCTCTAATTTTGGTTATGCTTCCTGGTAAAAAATATATTTGATAGAGTTCAAATCAATGTTTGAGATTGGCAAGTTAGATGTTTGTGTCTTTGTCTTGATGTTAATATTCGAAACCACATTGAAGAGGAAGTTAATGCAAAAATAATTGCAAAATGATTTAGTTTCAGTTTTTAATTGGCGTAACAATAAGACTTAAATGTTTAACTAAGAATATTAAATTGCATAATTCGAGAGAAAAATATATGCTACATTTGGCATGATGGGAAACAGAGGGGTTAATGAGATTAGGAAGTTGTGTTTTGCAATATTTGGAAGAAGTTTCTGCAAAACATCCTGGCGATAATCTAATTTTTTTACTTAGATAATTGTCGTGGCAAACAAAGAACAGCACAAATTTCTCATTAGAGGGCACACCCAAAATGAAGGTTATAGTATTCATCAGGGTAAAAAAAACCCAAACTTAAAAAAATGTTTGATGCCAAATTGCTGAATACACTGCCCAATGTTCGCAGTAAAAAGTTACACTGATTTGGGCAATGGGTTAAGGAGGAAGAAGGAGGGGGGGGGGGGGGGCAAAGGGGTTAAAATTCAGTCTTTTTTTTTCAAATATCTGGAAAACTATGAGTCTGTACCGAGAACGGAACAAACTACACAAAATTGCCTTTGTAATGATATATAACACTCTAGCCATTTTCTCAGAAAATTATACACTAGACCCAAAAGTATTATAGTGGATTTACATTTTTTGAGTTTTACATTTCGTACGTAGCGTACGCTTTGGTACAAACTTTTGAACATACATTCAGAAAACTAACTGGTATAGTGATGTTCTAATTGTTTTTTCTATTTTAGATTTTTGATAGAATTGAAATTTGTTAGAATTTTGGTTCACTTTGTATGGGGGGGCACCTTTAGTTTCGGTAATATTTTTTGGTGGAGGGGGCGTAGGTTAGGCACCCTACCAAATTCGATCTCCCTGTCTCAATTTGAAAAGAAGCTTCAGGCATACCTTTTTTAAAAATGTTAGGAGGAGTCAGGGGGTGTCAATGGTCGGAAGACTTCAATTTTTGGTCCAAATGAAATGAAAAATTTTCTTAGCAACACATGGAGAAGATCTTATGACCCTAAGTCTATTCTGTCAAGAGTTACAGCGCGAAATGTAAAACTCAGAAAATGCAAATTCACTATAATACTTTTGGGTCTAGGATATAATTTTCCAAGAAAATGTCTAGAGTGATACATATACTTACAAAGGTAATTTTGTGTAGTTCATTTCGTTTTCATGACATTTTTCGGCTAGACTTTTAGTTTTCCAGATACATATTTGCAAAAAACTGAATTTTCACCCCTTTGCCACCCCTCCCTATATTGAAGGGTACCCGCTTATACGACCGCTCAGTTGATACTGTTCCCTTGATACAAATCTATGCATCAACAATTCCCATATCAGAGCACAACAAAATGACTTAATAAGTTTATTAAACTTCAATCTTAAACCATGGTATTACTCGTATTACGAAGCATTTTTCCGTAATCTTTTTGAATAAATGTTTTTTTTCATAATAAATTATAACAAAATAAAAGAAAAAACAAATGAATTCTCTTTTGTATTCTTTATCCTGGCTGATTAGCACGATTCATGTCACGATTAATATTAAATCAACTATTACGCGACTGAAACATCCTCTCACTAATCATCATTATGAACGCACGATATTTTTTTTTTAAATATATCATTCTAAAATTGAATGTCAATAAATTCAGCAATATTTTCAGCTACCTATAATACAGAACACCCCAAAAATACTCTTGGAATTGTAAAAAACACGTGAAAGAAATTTTAAAATGCAATTTCTGGCGAATCAACAAATTTGCAGTTGCGTCGTTCTTCTTTTGGATGTGCGATATGACGAATAAGCTTCGCAACAAATCTAAGTAAAACGCACTCGACATACAAAATTAACACAATGAACATTTACATGAACATTCATTTACATCATCGAAAATTTAATTTAGCTTCCACGAATTTTTTCTCGCAATAGCAATTTTACTCCCTTTTTTCAATATTATTTTCTTCCCTAAACAACTTTGTAAAAATAAATACAGGCAGAATGAAGAGAGTTCGCTTTCAACTTGCCAACTCGATAGTTTTCACGTACCTAAAACTTTTTACGCTCCACTTCAGATTCAGAGAGAGCTGAAGCCGCACAGCTCTCATATAAAAGGATAATACGAGAAAGTTTGAAATTTCGTACTGTTATATTTTCTAGTTTATGAGTGAAGTGCCTATAGGTCAAAGTTAAAACGTGAGTTGGTTTAGTATACTCTGTAGAGTTGTTTTTTTCTGAGAGTGAGTGCAATGTGATGATTTTTTTTTCGTTTTAAATAAAGTAGATTTCCGAATTGAATGGGACCGGACCCATGTCTTCGGTTCGTTGGACCGGACCCCATCCGGATTATAGAATTATTCGGATTTTCGAAATGCACCTATATAGACTCCGAAAGAGGTAGAGGAAAGGTAGCTATGCTAAAATTGTTCAAAAATCAACCGTTTTTAACCCAAAAATAGTTGTATAGCCAGAAAAGGCCCATTCTGCATATTTAAGGCGTACTACTCTACAGCATAAAAATAAAATAAATAAATAAAATTTTTCAAAAACAACGGAAATTCGGTCTTTTACCCAAATTCGAATTACCGGATTTTCGGAGTGAGTATTATCGGGGTCCTACTGTAGTATGCATTTATATTAAGGCGAGCAACTTTTTCAGAAGGATGTGCGGGCCAGAGAGCTAAAACAAAAAAAATAAACGTATGTTCATTATATCCGTCACTATGTGAAAGGGTATATTAACTTTGCCATGTTGGTTGCAACGCACAGAAGTAAGCACCTCCGACTATATAAAGTATGTGTATATATTATTATTGATCGTGTGACGAGAGAAATCGATTGAGCGATGTCCGTCTGTCTGAATGTCTGTCGTTATGTTACAGCGCAAACTTCCCTCAGTTTTGAAGCTATCGGGCTGAAAGCTAGTATACAAGTTTGTTTTCAGTGCGCGAGTTATAGTTGGTAACGAAACGCTCTATTCCAGGTGTAAAATGCAACTGACTTTATTTCTTCACATTATTCTTATCGCTTATAACTGTTATACCTACATAGTTCTTGATAATAGAATTGAGTACTTGTTACTAACTAACTAATACATAGATATTAGAAATATAATTATGCTCGGACTTAAAAAGGGCAAACGATCACAATGGGTGATGATTCCGGCACCTGTGAAATGTGTAGTCGAGCCGTCACATAAGGATAAGTTGACTGTTGACGAGAGCCAGTATTGGTGGATCTCGTAACTCCTCCCCCCTTAGGGTCGACCGAGAAATACTGAAACTGAACTTCAACGTTCCAGTAATTTGAGCGTCGAAATAATAATTCTTCAGGAAGTAGAGATGTTGCCCTGTATTATCCGCCGTAGCTGTTTTACGTATGTTTAGCTGCATAAGGTTCGTGTGGTTGACAGTTTGGTGACAATTATTGGTGCTAGAAATTTGGATGATTGGCTCCATCGATTCAAAGTTAAATTGGCGGAAACTCCCAAATGTTTCGATATGTACGATGATTCTAGCTTAGCGGTGATTAAATAATCGCAGGTTTGTAGCAAATAAGATAAAATATGAATTTGTACGGGTAGGATAGGGATATATTTTTTGGAAATGGAATTTAATGGATATATGGATAGCATAGTAAAAATGATGGGATTGAACCAAAACCCAAAAATTTAAAAATGTTCAATTAATGATTTAATTTATTGCTGATTTTAAAAATTAATTATCGAAACAAAATTTGGAAAGTTATAAAAAATCACGAGAAATAGATTCTATTGTCTCTATGGTATAATTTTTTTTTGAGGTTATTAAATTAACTTTTAAACTATTGTATACATTTTACTTGCATTCAATATCATAAAGTGTTCTGCAACTAATCTAACAAAAAATACCTCATCTTTTCTGTAAACTAAATTCTGGTAGTCACTATTAGTCAGTTTAATCTCAATTAAGAATATGCGTATGTGGCTTTTTGCTCTTATCAAGTGAATTCAGTATGAATAACAAGACCATAATGATAATGCACAGAAAATTGATCTTATGTACTCGTATATTAACATTGCTAAATTTTGTATTTGTGTTTAAAATACCAGGGTACCACAATCTGATACATCAAGTAGTTGTTTCAAAACCAATGAAACAAAAAAATCCAATTAAAAAAATATGTTTTATATCCATATTTTGCATTAAATATTCCACTGGGCATTTAAAAAACTATTTTCAATAAAGTATTCAGTCGAGTCGTCTCTTAAATTATTGGCATGATTGTTTGGTCATACGTACAATTTCTCGTGGTATACTGAATACAGCGTTTTCGAATTACCTTGGCTAAAATTGTTACACGAACTTCGTATATGAGTCGGTTTTTAGTTTTGTAAAACCATTGTCAATGGTCATTCGCTTGGAATCTAATTTTCTTTCGAACTACACTTACGGTCAAAAGTATCGACTCAACCTAAAAGCGCGTGTATTTGTACGTGTTTTTCGAAAAGTATAGCAGTTATCCATAAAAATCGTATGTCATTGAAAAGCTTAAGGCCTCAGCTTTACGTTGGTACCATTTTAACCAATATTTGGTGAGCACTTTTAAAATTGATGCTCTTTGAACGAAAACGTAGCGAAAATGAGCAAATATGAAAATGGATTTTGGTTAGGTTTTTTGCAAATAAAACAAAAACTGTTGAAAAATAAGTTAAGTATTTATTATTTTAGTATTTGGTATTTCCTCCTCTTGCTCTAATGACAGCTTCCAGTCGATTCTGCATTGATTTGATCAAGTTGCTGATGGTATCTTGAGGAATACCGTTCCACTCCTCTAATAGGGCTGCCTTCAATTCTTCAGTGGACGAAGGGACTGGATTTCTGGCTCGGACTCTTCTCTTGAGTTCGTCCCATAAGTGTTCAATGGGATTGATGTCGGGACTGCGCGCAGGCCAGTTAAGTGACGACATATTGGCTTCATTCAAGAACTGCCGAGTGAGGCGCGACGCATGACACCGGGCATTGTCGTGCATCAAAGTAAAGTTCTCGCCAATAAATGCTGCATAGGGCACAACGTGGACACGGAGAACATCGGTAACGTATCGCTCAGCTGTCAGCCCTCCTCCTCGGCCTCCTGCGGGCACGAATACGTTTTTCCCTCCAATGAAATGCCAGCCCACATCATACAGGAACCGCCGCCGTATGCAACCGTTTCAGTGAAACAGCACTGCGCAAATCGCTCAGTTGGACGCCTGTAGACTCGACATCTTCTGTCACTGCCATGCAGACACATTCTAGACTCGTCAGTGAACAATACTGAGCTCCATTCCGTATCGCTCCAAGTAAGATGATTACGAGCAAATAAGAGGCGCGCTTGTCGGTGTCGTGCAGTCAATTTGGGGCCCCTGGCAGGCCGTATTGGATTAATATTCGCTTCCCTTAATCTTCTCCTTACTGTGCAGACACTAACAGCTACTCCGCGAACACGCCTCAGGTTCCGCTGCGCAGAAACACCCGCGAGGAAACGATTTCGTACCGTACTTGTTACAATGAAACGGTCGTCTCTCTCTGAAGTGGATCGAGGGCGGCCCGTTCTTGGTCTCGAATTAAAGCTACCAGTCTCTCGAAATCTCCTGCTAACTCTCGAGACAGCAGACTGACTCATTCCAAGACGGCGAGCGACGGTTCGCTGACTATGATTCTCCGACAATAGGGCTACAACTTGTGCCGCCTGATCTGGCGTCGTATCCATTGATGAGAAAACAGTGATTGAAATTACTTCAGAGGTAAGTTACCTAACTTTCCTGATGCAACGGATAATGAGAAACCGATTACGGGCGCTTTTATAGGGGTAGTTTACCTGACCTGACCTTTACCTGAAACTTCAATTTTTCTGGGTTTTTTGTTACAAGTGGCAATAATTTAAAAAGTGCAAAGCAAATGTTGATAAAAAGGGTACCAACAGGTAGCTAAGGTTTCGAACTTTTAAACGACATACGACTTTTATGAATAGCTATCATACTTTCCAAAAAAACACGTACAACTACACGCGCTATTAGGTTGAGTCGATACTTTTGACCGTAAGTGTAGAAGTTTTAAGTCATGACCACATTGAAAATGAGCTGTTTAACTCAAGATGTCAGAATCTACGATAGTTTTTGAAGCAACATTGACTGTTATTTCTTGAAAAGAAATTGTGAAGAAATATAAGTTTTTAAAACGTCGTCAGGAAAACATAAAGTGTTGTTTTTTCTTAATATCGCCAATAAGTGTTAAAGTTTCTTTATCAATTTTAAAGAAACTAAACAAAACTCAAGTTTCGCTTCCGAACTAAGGTAATATCATTGATAGCATTCGGCGTTATCAAAGAATTAACTATTTACATTTATTGATGATACACATAGTTACATCTCTAGAAATTCATGAGATCAGAAGCATATGTTACGGTACACAAAATATGGTCGTTGTCAATAATAATATAGACCAAATTAAGGATCTTTCTTATCATAAATTGATACATTTTTTTTTTTTCATTAATATGAACTTGTTTGGTCGACAAGCGAGAACTCGTTTTCGTTATACAAATTACATAAAATTGTTTAAAATATGTTTGATGGAATTTATATAATTATGACATGACTCGTTTAATAATTTTGTTAAGCCTTTTCGGCATAGCTTTAATTTATCAAAAGTACAATTACTACTTTGCTAAATCGATTATTCCGCTTTTCATGATATATTATTGTTGTCAGGTTAGATGTACAGGTATAGCTAATAGTCCGAATATATCGACAATATAGTTCACCGCAAGTAATTGTTAAATGTTTCATTCACAACGTTACTTGATAAAGTTAATTTTTAATTTTCGAAATTTTCACAACACAAATAAGTATAATTATTATTATAAAAATTGCAAATATTTGTACACAGAATTTGGTTCCTTACGTTTTTTTGGGAAAAGGAGTGATATTAGAAGGAAAAAGGGAAAATTCAAAATTTTACCTTACTGTACACACGTGTGAAGTATTCTATCTCCAAAACTGTTAATTTCGATAAGCCGTCGAAATAGTCCAATCCGCCAAGATAGCTTATAGCGAAGACTTTCCTTTTGAAGCGAATATGCTTTGGATTCCTTGTATCGATAAACCGTCGATATTGAATCCTTTGATCACGAAATTCGGTGCAGTACATTTCCTTCGTCTGGGAGATTTATTTCGATAATCCGTCGAAAATAATCCCATGGTTCGCAATCCGACTGCGCCAGTTATAGTTGGTAACGAAACGCTCTATTCCAGGTGTAAAATGCAACTGACTTTATTTCTTCACATTATTCTTATCGCTTATAACTGTTATACATAGTTCTTGATAATAGAATTGAGTACTTGTTACTAACTAACTAATACATAGATATTAGAAATATAATTATGCTCGGACTTAAAAAGGGCAAACGATCACAATGGGTGATGATTCCGGCACCTGTGAAATGTGTAGTCGAGCCGTCACATAAGGATAAGTTGACTGTTGACGAGAGCCAGTATTGGTGGATCTCGTAACTCGCGCTGTATATATGTCGGAACGAATGGAATCGGCCCATGGCGTCATGGGGATACAAACCAATCTAGAAAAATTAGGTTCTTTTGAGAAAAACTTTTTTCTTTATGTACCAATCTTAACCAAACTGCTTGCAAGTGTGTTCATAGTAAAGCCTCAAAGCATATCCAGGAACGGATGGAATCGGATTATTACGTCATAGGGCTGTCATACTGTAACGCGCCTAGTCTACATATACGTCAACCCAAATTGCATTTCGGTACTTGGCACCAGATGGCGCTAGTTTCACTAGCAAGAAACACAACGGCTTTCCGGAAGTTCCCAGAAAGTGCGCCACCGAAGTATCCGGAACAGTGGAAACGAGTATAAAGGGCGTCGACTAGTGTCGACGAGTTACTCGTGATTTATGTCGGAACAATAACTAGTCAGTAATTAGTGAAATTGTAAACCGTGTGAATATCCGTGTGTGTTGTAATAAATAGTGTTACAGTAAAGCGAGTGTTATTCATTATTGTGTACGCGAAAATCTATCGAACCCACTGGAACGTCTAGAAAAGACGAGAGAAATATAACAATATGTACAAACCAACTCCCAAATATTAGGTTCTTGTAAGAACTTTTTCCTTTTTGAATTTTAACCAAAATTCATCCAAGTGTGTTCCTGGCTTAGCCTCAACGTATGCAAGAACAGATGGAATCGGAACACGTCATAGGGCTTCGGTAGAAATTATTAACACAAATGAAGCTTGAAAATATGAAAATAAATGGTTTTATCTTCTTTTTATTATTAACAATGGTAGTATATGGAACCTTCTGGACATAAGTGATGACCCGATCTTAATATTTATGAAAAACACATTAATTCGCTGAACGATGACATTTTGACCGTTTCTTTATCAGATTGATACAAGGACCCTCAGTCGCCAATGCGAAATTGTCCTAAATACAAAAATACCCTTGATATGTTGAATTTTCCCTAAATATGACGTCGAAAACTCGATACCTGGAAATAACTAGAAACAAAATGTTAGCTTCGAGTTATCGAGTTTCTACTATTGATACAACATAAACACCAGCAGCAACGATAGTATGTCCAATGCAATTTAAATGGGTTACGTCATGTTAAAAGCTATTTATAGCTTTTGCTGCCAACATGACGTCACCTATTTTAATTGCATTGGGCCGCTGCTGCTGTATCCATTCTGTTTCAAGCATTACTCCAAAAAAATGTCCACAGCAGCCAGCAACACAAAGCATCTTTGTTATAATAAATATGGCCAATTTTCCTCCTTGATTGACTCTATTCTTCCAAAAAATTATCCCGAACACAGTCTCAAGGAAATCCTTTTTTATAAGCTCAATATTACATAATTGGCTAAAAATTGGGTAATCGGATAGCACTCGGTAAATAAACAACATGCTGTGTAGAAACCATACAAAAGGCTCTAAGTGTATAAGAGTATAGGTAAAATGAAAATTTCGGAAGGAAAATTTATGAAATGGTTATTATTGGAAAACAACTTGCTGTGTCAGCATATTGAAATTTACATACACGTGTATAGCGAATATACAGGGTGTCCGGAAACTGCCGCATAAACGCACCGGATTATGATTCCTCAGTTGACTTCCAGCAAAAAAGTTGTACGGAACATACCCGCTCAGCTTAACCCTTTAGCTGCCACAGGCATTTAAAGATTGATGAAAAAATCATTTTCTTGAACGACTTAAAGCCTAATATCTCCAAAGCTAGATCAGTTAGAATAGTGAAATAAAATGATTATTATAGCCAACAAATTTGCCTATAAAATAAAACTAACCGCACTAAAATCGGATAAGAGGTTTGGTTTTTACAGAGCTTCAAAATCAAATTTGCGTGATTTGATCCAAAAACAATCTTTAGGTGTGTTTTTTGGTTATCTCATGTAGGTTTGGGTAACGAAACTTCATATAAAAAAATGACAGGTGGGTCAGCTGGCATTTTTTTATATGGAGTTTTGTTACCCAAACCTACATGGGATAACAAAAAAAAACACACCTTTTTTTCATCTCAATTTGCTCCAACTTCTGCCAAGGTGAGGTGCGTGTACGATTCTTTTAAAAATTGGCGCATTGTCTAACAATCATATCTTTCTTACATCATTTTATTCTAGCTCCATTATTTCTAACAGTTTTAGTACCTTAAGTGCAGAAAACTAGGGTTATTTTGGCTCGATTTCGACATACTTTGAATAGATTTTACACCAATTGCAGATCTTTAGGGGCAGTGTGAATTGAATTGTATTGAATTTGCGCTAAAATTTACCCTAGTTTTCTACACTTAACGTATAAAAACTGTTAGAATTAATAAAGCTAGATTAAAATGATGTAAGAAAGATATGATTGTAAGACTATGCACCAATTTTTAAAAGAATCGTACAAGCACCTCACCTTGGCAGAAGTTGGAGAAAATTCATCATCATCATCAATGTGGCACGATAGCCCGACGTCGGGCCTTGGCCGCCTGAATCGTTGACCTCCAATTGTCGCGGTTACGTGACCTTGTCCTCCAGTTTCGGAAGCCCAGCAGCTGGTGGGCGTCTTCACTTACGGAGTTCTCCCAGCGAGCTCTCGGTCGTCCACGCAACCTCGCTCCGTCAATTCGTTGTGCGTTCATAACTTCCTTTGGCATGCGATTGTCGTCCATCCGTTGTACATGCCCCGCCCATTGCAGACGTTGAAGCTTCACGATTTTCGATACTTCCAGCTCATCGTACAGTTGATACAACTCATGGTTGTACCGGATACGCCATTGGTCTCGCTCGCGAACGGCCCCGAAAATTCGCCGAAGGACCTTTCGTTCGAATCGGTCTAGCAAAATTTCGGAGGCTTGGGTAAGGGTCCATGTTTCGCAGCCATAACATAGCACGGGTCGGATGATCGTTTTGTACACGCGGAGCTTCGTGTTCCTGTGCGCAAGTTTCGAATTAATTATAGGGAGGACCGAGAAATATGTCTTATTGGTTAGTTGTATCCGTCGCTTAATTTCGTCGGTTTCGTTGGCGTCCCTTGATAAGTTACAACCCAGATAGTTGAAGTTGTCTACATACTCGATATTAAGGTCCCCCACTGTGATGCTTGAATTTGCTGGCGTCCTTGTTTTCGATTGCATCATGACCTTTGTTTTGCTTTCGTTGATATGTAGTCCAACTTCCTTTGCGGCGTTATTGAGGTTATGCAGGAGGCTTTCCGCATCACCCAACCTTCGAGACATGATGTTGATATCGTCGGCGTACGCTACTAATTGAGTCGACTTGATGAGTAGCGTTCCGCTGCTGTCCATATCCATGGCTCGAATTACATACTCCAAAGCCAGGTTGAAGAGAGTCGGCGCCAGCCCGTCGCCCTGCTTGAGTCCAGTACGAGTTTCAAATAGGTCAGTGAGTCGGTTCTGCACTTTGACCTGCGGGACAGTATTAGTCATCGTCATCCTTGTGAGTCGCACTAACTTTGCCGGTATACCAAAATGCAGCATAATGTTGTACAGTACACTTCGATCGATACTGTCGTATGCCTGCTTGAAGTCGACAAAGCCACAAAGATTTGGTATACGTCGATGTTATATTCCCAGCACTTTTGGAGTAGTAGCTTCACTGTGGAAAGCTGATCGGTCGTTGAGCGACCAGGTCTGAAGCCGCCTTGATACTCGCCAATGATTCGTTCTGCGTACGGATTAATTCTCTTTTCAAGAATTTTCGATAATATCTTATAGGCCGTACAAACTAATGATATGCCCCTGTAATTCTCACACTTCAGCTTGTCACCCTTTTTGTGGATTGGGCAGATTATGCTTTTGCGCCAATCTTCGGGGATTACCTCGTCGTTCCATATTTTCAGCAGTAGTACATGTACAGCGTTGGTCAGGCACGTTCCACCATGCTTCAGCAGTTCTGTTGGGACCTCGTCAGCGCCGGGCGCTTTATTATTATTATTTTTGAGCGACTGTATGGCAAGACTCACCTCCTCTACTGTTGGGGGTAGAACGGGAGGGCCTGGTTCGGCTAACTGCTCAAGAGCTGGCTCCGCGGGGGATGTTGATGATGTATTGAGGAGCTCTTCAAAATGCGAGGCCCATCGTTTGTTGACGCTTTCGATGTCGCTGATGATGATACCATCCTTGCCCTTACATAGGCTGGGTTGATATCCGTTCTTGATATTATTTATAAGTTTGTACGCCTGTCTAATGTTCTTACTGGCTAATCTTTGGTTTATTTGCTGCAACTGCTTGTCAAAATGTTTGCGTTTCTTACGTCTAATTAACCTATTAGATACTCGCCAAAGTTCGTTGTATCTTTCTTTCTTGGCTCGGGATGCGCGTTGTGTGTATTGGCGATAGGCTTCATTTTTCGCCTCAATCGAGGCCCTGCATTCGTCGTCGAACCAGTCTGTTCGTCTGCGCCGGCCTTTATAGCCCACGACCTCTTCTGCGACCCCCTTGATGCTGTCTTTGAGCTCCTCCCAGAACTCATGGATGCCTAGATTATTGATGTTATCAAGCATGGGCGACAGTTTTTCCTCAAGTGCTGTAGTATACGCAGCCGCCAACCTCGAAGATCTTGGCAGGGTTGATTCTCGTTAGGTGCACCGAAGAGATTCTGCACCTGTAGGTCGTCTTCACCAAATAGTGATCGGTGTCGCAGTTGGCTCCTCGATAGGATTGAACATCTAGGACATTAGAAGCCCATCTCTTGCTGATCAGTACGTGGTCGATCTGGTTCACGGTGTATTCATCTGGAGACTTCCAGGTCTGCTTATAGATTCGTCGATGAGGGAAGCATGTAGAGCTTATGACCAAGTTTCTGCCGCTCGCGAAGTCGATAAGTCGCTGACCGTTGTTGTTGTGGAGAAAATTGAGATGGAAAAAAATATTGTTTTTGGGTCAAATCACGCAAATTTGAAATTGAAGCTCTGTAAAAACCAAACCTCTTATCCCATTTCAGTGTGGTTAGTTTTATTTTATAGGTAAATTTGTTGGCTGTAATAATCATTTTATTTTACTCATCTAGCTGGTTTAGCTTTGGAGATATTAGGCTTTAAGTCGTGCAAGAAAATGATTTTTTCAAAAATCTTTAAATGCCTGTGGCAGCTAGAGGGTTAAGCTGAGGGGGTATGTTCGGTACAACTTTTTTGCTGGAAATCACATGAGGAATCACAATCCGGTGCGTTTATGCGGCAGTTTCCGGACACCCTGTAGATGATAAAACATTATAAAAAGTGTGGAAGACACTTTCCAAATGTATGTTTTTTAGAGATTGGTAAATAAGGCTTAAGCACTATGGTCAAATAAAGAAACTTTTCACTGACACTTGAACCTAATATTCTATTCACAGTGGACGAAAACGGATTGATTTCGCCGTACGTTTTCAGAAATCACCGAAAAGTGTTCACAGTGCACTGTTTGTAATTTCATATGACAACCGACAATATTATTTTGCCTATAAATCGCTCTAAATTTAAAAATGTGCTGGTGCAGTCATCGATAGTCATTTACAACATATTTCGTCACTTCAAACTGACCGCCCAAGTAACAATTTCATCCCTATAATTCTTCGTAGAATATTTTCTTAAAACAATAATAGGGGCACTTTACAGGGTATAAACACTGAATAATAGTCCAATAATGGCATTTGGCGCCGTTTTTTGATCCAATTGAACCTTATTGTAGCACTGAATTACACTTTGAAAAAGACATACATCATATGTGTTATGTTATCATTTTCTGTCATTTTCTTGAGTTTGCAAAAAAAAAAAAAGAAAAAAAAATTCCCTCAGCCAGCGTCGAACCAGCGACTGTCGTACGCAAGTCCGACGCCTTAACCACTCGGCCAACCTCACATATAGTCAGCATTGCTCGTAAACACTACAAGTGGTTCGTTGCTTCTATCGAAATCAGTGGCGTGCGGTGACATTTAACAGTAGGGATGCGTTTGAAATAATCAGAAAGGGTACCCAATTCAGTTTATTAAAAACTATGTAATGGAGATACTATCTAATAAATAATATTTTACAAATACTGACTCAATTGAAAGACTGTTTTGAAATAGAACTAAATCAGTATAATAGCGGACGAAAGCAGCAAAATCCATTCTAAATGGGTGACAAAAATATTGCTTCGTTCGGCTTAATAGGTACTATGCCATAATATATGTATATTTAGATTTAGGGCTCTATATTGGTCATATACACTGAGCTTCAATGAAACCGTGCCACACGGTAAGCGCGAACTCTAATCAAAACAGGCAAATCGATGTGAGTTAACGGTACTTCAGATCAAAATCATAGTCATCCGAATTGCCATTAAATGCACTTTCTGTAGATATAACCTTCATAGTTGTAAGTTTCATACTTTTCGAGAAAATTGAATTTGAGTTCGAAAGTGTCGAGTGGCCCGATTTTTGTGAAGCCGAGTGTATATGATAATAGATATTATTATATCCTAAAGCCTACTCGATTTCGTTTAGTGCCCATGTAAAAATTTAAACCGAACGAATCGAGTGGGCTTGATGATATGACTAGGCGTGGAACCCTTAGATATTTTCAAAAAATATTCTATTCAAAAACATTATACATAAAACAGCAAAACATATTCCCATACCACCCTGTGTATGAAACAATTTCTTAAAAAAATTTATGCTCATCTCAAATACTGTTATAGCCAGACAGACGACAAACAAATCGTGGATTTGATTAAAATTAATCCAGTCAAAACCTTGGAAACTAGATCTAATTGTATGTCACTGAATTAAAAATACATCGTAGAATGTACTTGCAATATTTAAATTGCAGTACAATATGGTATAAGCGTTATCGTTAATCAAATCCAGAAAGTAGTTCCCCTGTTGGACGTGTGAATCCCCTATTAAACAAAATTCTTACAAAACACGTCTATTCACCATAACCCATTGCGCAAACCATATAACGATAGCACTAATCTATTCAAGTGACTCTGATGAGGTGAGAAACATCATCCCACAACATATCACTCAAGGGAAGCGCAAGCTCTGGTGAGAACAAAATGAATCCAGTGTGTCTCGGCTATCTAAAGTGTAATGACCTTGAACATTCTGTGAGTGCAAATCGGAATCGCTATGGACGAAAAATTATCAACGCATCCATGGGATCTTTTTGTTGCTATTGAGAGCTGAGAACCATTAAAGATGATTGATTACAAATTGAAAGGCGAGAACAATGAATCATGTCGAAACTGAGAGTAATATTTTTCAAATTGATTTAAATTTTAGATATGTTTTAATATATAATTATGCTGAATTCAAAAGCTGAAAAATTATAGAAAGAGGAAAAATGTTTTTAATTGTTACAAGGATAAAATTTATAGGGATGCGGCGCATCCACCGCATCTATGGACTGCACGCCACTGATCGAAATGCTCAACACTTCTCCGCAATGCACCTTCTTCTTTATATATCAATCAGTTGAAGCTAATTAAATTCACACGTTCATCAATAAAATGCAGCCAGTTTCTGGGCTGAGATTACCTTAATTGATTCATAAGTTAAGAATGAGTGAGGAAATGTTGGTTTCATGCAATATTTCAATGAATTCAATTAAAAAAACGTGGTGTTCCAGAGCACTTCATAAGTGTCAATTCTTTAAAAAATCACAAAGTTCATCCTTCTATAAAACTATGCTGAGCAATTTATTGGATGATCACACGAATGTCACACTATAAAAATGAAACCGACAGTGCTATAGAAGATTATATGCATGTGTGTGTGTTGATTTCAGTCATGTGTGTTTATGTCATTCAATAAAGACTACAAAGAAGTATTTAATGGAGCATCTTTTAAGGTTAACGTTTAGAGAAGTGTTATCGAAGTCTTATTGGATGTAGTCGTGGATTGATTATATAAGAACTTTTTAAGCTTTCTGAAAAGTGTTTTAAGGAGTTTTTATCAGATCAAAATACTTATATAAGCGATGTCACACGATAAACTGATTTTGTGTTACTATTTGAATGTTACAGGATGAAGTGCTTCTTTAAAGCATACGAATTGTTACTTGAGCGTCCATTCTCTTATCATGGAGAAATTAAGAACATTGGCAAACACGAAACTGAACAATTTTTTCGGGTGTCAGTTAAAATATTGGAGTGAGCCGAAATGTGCTGAATAGGGGAATTTAGGTTTGAGACCTGGGTGCTTACACGTTTTCATTTAAAAAAATCAAGGTTTCATAGAAAACACGCAAAATAGGGTGTTTTCAATGTGTCAATTTGCATGGGAATTGAAATGTTTTGGGGCTGTTTTCATACGAAAACAGCCCCAAATCATATGATTTCGTTCATTGTGAACATATTATAAAACATTTTTATAGGGCTAGTTTTGTAATTACAAAAAAAACTCGTACCCTGACATCTGATTCTTAAAAAAATCCTTAAAAACATTAGGGATAAAAAAGCCAATGTCATAATGCTAAAAAATCGACAGAATTCTTCTGGTTCGTTGGTAATTTTTTGCGTTAGTGTGAAAAAAAAGATAAATATTAAGACTTGCAGATTTTATATTGCTATAGATTTATTTTTTTTTAATTATTTTATTTCGCTATTCTAGCTGGTGTAATTTAAAAGATATTGAGATTAAGGTTGTGTGAGAAAATTAATTATCTAACAAGCTAAGCGTATTGAGCGCCCGCAATACTAGGGTGTCTAATGAAAAGGACTTGGCCATCCGAAGATGCCCAGGGGATGGAGCCAATGCCTCTACAACCGTGCAGGTTAGGCAACGAAGATAGAGCTCCTCAACGAGCGAGCAGCGGCATGTGCTTACTGTAACTCAGTTCGGGAGATACGGGCGGGGTTCGCGCCACTCGTTGTCCCGCTACTTTCACAAAAAAAGGATGTCGCATGCTTATGAGTGCACTCCACGAACAAAGGGGTTAAAATGGGGGAAACCGTTAAAATGATAAGCCGACGCGCACAGGTGCCATCTTATTATGCTCCGTGGACCCGGATGGCGGCGGATCCCGGCCTGACTAAACCCACTAAAATTATAATAAAAAACACCCGTCCTGAGGCGCCCGCGGTCGAGTCGAAAATTGTAGGGCGCCTCCCTTTAAAAATCAATTTCGCTCTGGAATGTGGGGGGCTAAGTTATGTCGCGATGGGGTGAAACTTGCCGATATATGAAATTACGCGGCGACAAGACCGAAATCAATTTTAAACGACAACAAGCAACAAAACTAACAAGACTCAAGATAACATACTGACACCGGCATTTATCTTTTTATCAGGGTAAATCCTGAATGTTTGGAAGGTATCTATATAAGACAGTGGTGCAACCAGGATCTTGTCCTGGAGGGGGCTATTACTGGAATTTGAAATTGCTGTCGCAAATTCGGTGATGGTGGCATGGTTATATTTTTCAGTAAAGGTGCCGTTATTTTTTATGTACTTTTTTCCGTAGCTTAGTGAAAAGCAAGTGCTATTTCATCCTCGTATTAGGCATGTTCTTTCTCTTGTTTTCATGAAAACCGAATCACTTAAAAAAGTGTGCTGAAAGGAAATACGCCTCTTGGTCTGTGCCACAAGCGATCGTCGCTCTTCTTCTTTTTTCCACAAATGTGTTTCTAAAACTATGCATCGAAATACTTTACTCCATATTTCATTTCGCAATTTTTCCTTTCCCGATTTATGAGTCTGGGAGGGGCTTTAGCCCCCTTAGCCCCTCCCGCGCCACTGATCTAGGACACCTATCATGTATCATAATTTTGCATGTCCCAACTAGGCATGGGTGTATTTCAGTATATTTGGTGTTCTGTAAACAGTCAAAATTGTCGTGTCGTGATTTTGATTTGTCGTGATTACCTACATTATGTATTTAAAACTCTCGGAAATGTTTTGTTTAAGGTACGCGCACGAGTTTTTCCTTTGTAATTTCGAATTACGTTAACGGTATTTTTAACGTCAGTGTAAAACTCTCTTACGTTTCCTTTCATATTTAGCATAAATATAGAGACCAATTTAAACACGTTGAATTGAAGTAAGGCTGAAGCCCCCGAAGCTTATTCATTATTACGATACCCTTAAATCGATTATATTTGCCAGACACTCATAATTGAATATGCATTTTCAAGTTGTCTAAAATGAAGAATGAATGAACGTGTTTGAATTGCATGCAAGTGCATTTGCACAATTACCTCGAACTCTGTACATATACTCAACAATGACAAAAGCCATCCAACAATGGAAATTTAAACTCCTATAATAACTCCATTAATGAAATAAACGAAGGAGCTCTTTAGAAACACGATTAAATTCAACTATTAATTGAGTTCAAAAGTGGTAAGGAGCTCTTCCGTGTCTTGTCTTTCAGGATGAAGATAATTTATATTGAATGGGAAACAAGGAAATTGTTTGGAAAATAGCACCGATGGGCACAATATGGTACAACAGGTTAATTATACCTATCTTGAACTTAATAGTGTAAGAGAAAGTACTACACGGCCTCGTTTTGCGTCGTAGATGCGTTCTTTAAAAACGCGACGCAAAGCGAAACAACGCAAATCGAAACAAGAACGACATACAAATTTCAGGGATAGGTTCTAAAAATGAAAGATTTCCGTTTTCGGCAACAAAAAATATATGATTAATTTTATGTAAATGAACAAAATTATTATAACAGTATGTAATTCAAAAAGAAGGATATAAAGTTATTTAAAGCGCATACTTTAAAAAGTGTATTTATGTATGCACATCAAACCTAGGTCTGTTTTTAAAAAATGAATCCAATGTCTTTTGGACTGCTGTCCCCTTCTTTTGCTTGTAAAGATCGGCATACACCTTAACAGCCTCCTGCAAAGATTTTGCTACGATTGTGCTACGTTCTTCATTTTCATCGTCATTGAGAAAAATCTCGCTTGCATCCTCAATATGTTTCAGTGCATCTGATATTCTTTGGGCAGATATGGTGCGTTTGCGCTTCAGGTGTCTGTTCTGGATCAGTAGCCTCAGTTTCCAAACGCAAAAGCTCTTCACTTCTTCGTTATTAAGATTCACCAAATCGACAACATCCTCCTCTTCAATTCCCGAAAGATTTATGGCAGAAGCCATATTAACCACCTCACGACTCACAATCGGAACGTCATTAACGATCTCTGATGAATTTGCGCATTGTGGCCAAACGTGACGCCAGCTTGTAGAGACTTCCTTCCACGACTCGCTAATGTTGGTGATTGCCTGGTGGATATCAAAGTTTTTCCAAAATTCTTTGATGGTGCAAGCCTCTAGCCCCTCTATTCTGCCAAACAGTTTTTTAAAAGTCCTCCGGAGGTAATACGCCTTAAGGTTCGATATTATTCCCTGATCCATAGGTTGAATCAGAGAAGTTGTATTGGGCGGCATGAAAAGCACCTGCACCTTATCGGAAATTTCATTAAGATCAATTAGGTGGCTTGGAGCATTATCTAGTATTACTAATGCCTTTAACGCAATATTCACTTTGGTGCAATAGCTATGTATTTCCGGAATCGCGCATTTAGAGTACCATTCCCTGAACATGGCTCCAGTCAACCATGCTTTTCGGTTATGTCTCCAATGAACAGGCAGAGTCGCTTTACACACCCCTTCCAGCGCTCTAGGAGTTTTCGAAGTATGAATCAACAGCGGTTTAAATTTAAATTCAGCGTTAGCATTTCCACCGAGGAGCAAAGTGAGACGATCTTTGCTTGCTTTATGGCCCGAAGCTGTCTTTTCCTCGATAGAAATAAACGTTTTACCTGTCAATCTTTTCCAGAATGGCCTCGTTTCATCGACGTTGAAGACTTGTTTAGAGCTGTAGCCTTTTGTTTCGATTACCTCCTTCAAAGTCTTTTTAAACTCTTCGGCTGCTGCTGAATCACCGCTTCCTGATTCCCCCTAGCGCAATATTATGCAAGCCGGCTCTGGTTTTGAAACGTTCAAACCAGCCGTTACTTGCTTCAAAAGTTTCTTCGGAACCCTCTAAAAACTTTGGTTCCACTTTTAGTGTGTCGAATAGCTGCTTTGCCTTAGATTTGATGGAGGCTTTATCCAATGGCATTTTTCGTCTGTTTTGTTCGTGGATCCAAAGCCCAATAGTGACTCCATTTTTACAATTATTGAGCTTCTGCACCTAGACATATTTTTTTGTCCTATTCAAGGCCGCGTTTTTAGCATTTTCTCGGATTTTTATGGCATCTCGGCTAGCAATGCTTCGAATGGTTGTAGGCGGCAGTCCTAACGTTAACACAAAACAAAAAACAATATTATCAATTAATCATCCTCCACTGTATAAATTGAAAACGAACCTAAGGCTTTTCCCACGTCTACGGCCTTTTCACCAGCGTCAATCCGTCTCAAAGTTTCCATTTTTGTTTTAATGGAAATTGTTTGCTGGTATCGTTTCACGATCTTTCCACTCATTTTGAAAGGATATTATTCGTAATTAATCACAACAAACACTCAATACCCGGAAATCCGCTTAATTATCGCGCACTTACAACAGCACATCAACTAACAATGCAATGCAACCAATTGATATGCACTCAGCATAAACGATCCATATCTCTTAATAATGTTCCGTTATCCAAATATTTTGGACAAATTTTTTCCAGAATTTTGGACAAGCATTTTCTTAAAATTTCATTGCACATAGCTAAAATAATTTCTTTTAAAAATGAAATGAGATGACGACGCAATACGAAAATTTGGCAACGCAATAGAAGTTTCAGGTAGGAATTGACTGACGACGCAAAACGAAAACAACGCAAAGCGGGACGACGCATAGCGAGGCCGTAGTGTACTTTAAGAGAACACATACACCTACAGTTAGATAGAAATGTACAGGTTGCATTTCAATATCAAATAAAGCACACTTGTTAAGTAGTAACCAAAGGAACAACACGTTTTTCTTTATTACCATCCTCACAATTCAGAAGTGGGGTGAGTATACATGATGCCCGGGCGTAATTTGAACGTGAACACGTTGAAGCGCCTATTGAAGGAGATTGGAAAAATCCCGAAAAGAAGGTAATTGTGGCATGGGCTGCAAGCGTTAATGTAATGGTCGGCAAATTTTCGGAGCGCGAAGATTTCGACGTATGGGAAGAGAAAGTGCAATAGGTGGTAGAGTTCTACGCTTTAGACGAAATGCAGTCAAAAGCACTTCTTTGCGAAAAATTAACGGGTCGCGCCAAGGCGTGGATGCAATCGCGAAGTGATTATGTAACGTTCTCATTTCAAGAAACGAACTCTCTTCGCAAGTTACCACAGCCGTGGCACTCTTCTTCGGGAATTTGAAACGAGACAGTCGAGAAAGCGATTGTGGCCGGCAGAAGATCGATTGCTGATGAGGAACTCATTGAATACTTAATCGATGGGATTCCCGAACGACAGTTAAAATCGCAAGCCCAAATGCAAAGGTTCAGTAGCGTTGCTGATCTCAAACACTCATTCGAAAACATGTAAGTCACGCATTTGAGACAATTATTGGCATGGCGATAGGTGATGATAGTGAGTACTTAGTCAATTTACTTTGCTTAATTGATCCAGGTAGTCCTATCTCCTATAAGTTTCATTAAATCTAAATATGTAACTGAACGCTATTTGATGTTGGCTGATTCGCAAATGGTTTACGCAGGTATAAATGACGCGCGGATGCATATTATAAGGCAAGTGGCTTTGTTTGTCCCACCAGACTTCGCAAAGGGGGGCGTGAACTGAAAAAGATTGGGAACCACTGTTATAGGCAGAGATTGTTTGGCCAAGTACAATATATGTAGGTTTGGAAGTGAAGAGTTTACCGTCGGATCCTATTCAGGAAATTATGAATATTGATTATGATAGCAGTCAGAGTGAAACTGATAGAATGATTTTCGGTGATCATGTAGCTAGTAGTGTTCGGTGTTTAGTAGACGTAGGGCCATTCTTTCGTACATTTTATAGGCTGGTTAGTCTTATTGCCTAGCGAAGACACACACAATATTTGGAAAGCTTTTCCATTGTACTGAATGACATTTTTGTTTATTTTGCATAGTTATGTTATCTTTTGCTTATTTACGCTGTTGCATGAAACCGTGCAATGATTTTTTTAATCTAAGATGATGGTGTAACCATCAAAATATGGCAGAACTATGCAAAATAAACAAAAATTTCATTCAATAAAATGGAAAAGCTTTCTAAATATTGTGTGTGTCTTCTCTAGGCAATAAGACTAACCAGCCTATAAGATGTACGAAAAAATGGCCCGTAATCTGTTCCGTGAGAATTACGAGAAGTGTGTCTGACCGAAAATTCCAAAAGTTGAGGCGACTTTAACACTAGAAGGGTCAGAGCCGTCAATTTGACGGTTTTGTGATTTAAATCATCTATATCTTCTAAACTACGATGTTTTCAGCTTTCATGTTTATTGACTTTTCCTAAAATATGTATTTGATCATATATTTGAATAGAAATAGAAATAAAAAATTTTGGTTTGTGAGATATTTCTTGTTATACCTATTAGGGTCAGAACCGTCAAATTGACGGTTAAGGCTTATCAGCCCAAAAAATCCATAAATCCGTCGTTAAAAATTTTGGATTGTAGTTAGAGCGCTCGTAAGAGAACATAATCGTTAATACAGGTTTCCTACTTGAAGTTTTTGTGATATTGTGCGCTTTTGCAGCGCTTGAGTTCACTAGCCTAGGCTACGGTCTTAGTAATTTTCATGGTCCTTGGCGTGCTTGTTTGCCCAGTTATGATCTGTTGTAATGCAATAAAGAGTACGTTGCGTCAGTACTGATACATTTTCCAAAATTAATGCACGCCAGGGATAAAGAGTAATGTCGAGATAGAACAGGAGTTTCTTGAAGCGTTCAAGACAACGATCTCACGGGCACCAGAAAAATGTATGGCGCTTATGCTGAAATAACTGGTAGCCAGTGAGTAACTGAAGTAAAGTAAAATACTAAGATACTCTAAAATATTTTTAGAACTCCATGTCCAGAAATCCACTGCAAAGAAATAAGACTACTACATATGAAAGTAGTGCCACGATCAGCCCTGCTATATGTATAATCCACTTAGTTCTGACTTTTTGCTGGGCATCGTAGACGCTTTTGGAAAGTATCACATCCTTCCATGGTATGTGTAGAGTTTCAATACTAAATCCATGACGCTTGCAATCTCTTTTTGGTGATGAGACAGCTATATGACCATTGACCACAAATTGAACCTTTGTCAGTCCTACCGAACGAGTGGAATTCATATATTTAGTTGACATCCTGCCGAGCAACCCTTGCCAGGTTTGCAAAGCGATCCTAATTTAGCTGTCCGAAATTGTCTCCCTCTTCATGATCGAATCACAGTTCCGTACAATCAAAACGGTTCGTACTTGAGGCGTTGACTGCGATTACTTTACAATCATCGGGTATGTCGCTAGGAGTAACACTGGCTCTTACCTTTCATACTTCAACCTACACAGTGGTCTGAAAAGTAGATGTCACATATTCAAATGTAAATACATAGTTTTACCAAAAACAGAATAGGTTTCGGTCTGAGATGTACTCAGGGTACACGCTCTTAGCTACGGGGCGGTTTGCTTTTATTACTAAAGACCTACACCCTGTATAACTGGATAGAGCTAAAGCAACAAGCGAAAAGGATCGCCGGAGGATATCAGTGTAAATATGCATTTCAGGACGACTGGAAAAGAATTCAACTATTACTTTTTTACCATCTGTAAAAGGCTGTTTGAGAAGAATGTGCTATTAGTCATACTTCAAAAAAATAAATATGTCTACAAATTTCGCTAAAAAAAATTTAGAAATACGTTAATTTCTAATTAAAAGTAAGATAACGTCTTATGTCTTTATTTGTATAAGCATTTTATATTTATATAAGTACCATTTCAGCTGTAAACACCTTGCCGTCAAATTGACGGCTATGACCCTTTTAGGTATATAAAATTCCTGACCCTTCTAGTGTTAACACTTGATGTGAAAGAAGTGCAACCTTTTTATTGTACACCGCGGAGGCTTTCTTATCGTGAAAGAGAAGAGCTGAACGTCATTTTGAATGATCTATACTTGAAGAAGGCCCAAGCACGTCCGAATTCGCATCGCCCATAGTGCTTGTTAAAAAAAAGGGTAAATTGAGACTATGCGTAGATTATCGAATTTTAAACAAAAACATAGCTCGTTGCAATAACTCTTTACCCGTTATTGAAGACTTGATTGATCGTCTTGCTAATAAAAAGATCTTTACATTGCTCGACCTAACAGATGGATTCTACCATATTTCTTTGCACTCTGATTCTATTAAATATACCTCCTTTGTGACACCCCAAGGACATTTGAGTATGTATCTCCAAATGCCTTTTGGCCTTAAGACCGCGCCAAATAGGTTTCAGAAAATAATAAGTGACGTTTTTCCTGATTTAATAAGGTCTGGGGAAGTAGTTCCGTATATCGAGGATATTCTCATCGCATCAGCAGACGTCGAAAAGCATATTGAAGTATTGGGAATGGTGTTTAAGGTACTAGTCGAAAATCGCTTAGAACTTAGAATTGATAAATGCGAATGTTTGACTCAGTCGATTGAATACCTAGGCTATATTATTGATGAGCAAGGTATTCAGCCAACAAGATCCGGAATCGACGCTGTTGAAAGATTTCCCATTCCACAAGACGTCCATGCTGTTAAAAGTTTTCTAGGGCTCTGCTCATATTTTCGCAAATTCGTCAATAATTTTTCGCTAATAGCCGGCCCACTTATCGAGTTGTGCATTGTGATTGTTTAAGTAGGGTGATGAATATTCTAACACTCGTCGACAACCTATTCGAACAAAATTTAGCTATTGCTCAAAATTTAGATTCTAAAATTATGCAAATAAAAAAGGAATTAGAGGAAAGAGAACATAAGTTGTATGAAATGAGAAATGCCATTGTATATAGGAAACGGAATGATCGAATTCTTTTTATGTTCCAGAAAAATGGAAACGGAAATAAACACGTAGGAGTGGAAAAGGCAGAAAGCTCCATATTATGCAATTACTGGTTTCCTTCTATGAGAGAGAAGATTAATATGTACATTAAGAATTGCTTAAAATGCATTGCCTTAATCCAAATACAGGAAAACCAGACGGATTTTTAAATTCTATCCCTAAAGGAGAAAACCCATTCTACGTTGTGCACATAGATCACTTCGGACCGGTTAGTCTTAAGCATCCTTCAAAGAAACATATATTAGTTATCATAGATGGCTTTTCTATATTCTTGAAACTCTATATGCTACAATATCTACAAAAACATCTGAGGTGGTTTCATCACTCCAAAACTATTTTAATAACTATAGTAGACCTAATACCCTTATTTCAGATAGAGGATCATGTTTCACCTCGGAAGAATTTCAGAAATTCCTTAGCGAATGCAACATTAAGCATATTCGAGTAGCCACTAATTCACCTCAGGCTAATGGCCAAGTTGAGAGGTCAAATCACTTAATTGGACCGATGATAGCTAAAGTAGCCACTTCGAATCCAGAATTACCATGGTATAAATTGTTAAGTCAGGTGGAGTTTGCAGTTAATAATACTATCCATAAATCTACAGGTTTTACGCCAATTAAATTACTGTTTGGTGTTAAACCAAAAGGACCTGCACCAGATTCCCTTGCAGATCTTTTAGAATCTTTTAATGGTACTGATCAAGAAAGACGTCTAGAGGAAATTAGAAAAAATGCCTCAGAAAATCAACTTAAAAGCCAAAACTATAACAAGAAAGTGTATGATTTGCGTAGGAAGGCGGCTCATACTTATAAAGAAGGAGATTACGTTGTAATAAAAAATATAGTAACGAGCTCGAATGATAGTCGCAAGCTTGCTCCAAAGTTCAAGGGTCCATATGAGATCGTTTCTCTCACTTTGACAACATAAATGAAAATAAATAATACATATAAGAGGACGCATTTCTGTAATCAAAAGAAGTGCCAATTTTTCTTTTAAGCCAGTAAAACTTTAGAAAAAACACGCCTAACCTCGGAATAAATGGAATGCTACCGTTCTTTCACTTATCTGTTTTAGAGTATTACTGGCTATATAAATCCATGATTTGCAACCCTCGGGACCCTGTGCTAATTTTTTGGCGAGCAAAAAAGAGCCATTTTTTTGCTCTTTTTTACGTTTTCAACAATATTTTTTAAAATAATTGTCTTGGATAAAAACTGTGTTTGGCATTTTGAAAGTAGACAGAAATTCCAATCCAATTATATCCTAACCAATTTTCTAAGTCAAATATTGATGGAATTACCGGTTTTTAAAAATAGGGTATTTGTTACCAAAAAATTGCGAATTTCAAGTAAATGTCGTTTCGGCAAACAACATAAGCGTAGTATTCGCCTTTTTTGTGTGGAAAATACCCTATTTTTGAAAACCTGTATTTCCGTCAATATTTGACCTAAAAAAGTGGTTAGGATATCATTGGATTGTAAATTTTGTCTACTTTCAAAATGCCGATCATCGTTTTTTACCAAGATAACATTAAAAAAAATATTGTTGTAAATGTAAAAAAAGAGCAAAAATGGCTCTTTTTCGCTCGCGTAAAAATTAGCACAGGGTCCCCAGGGCTGCAAATCTGGATTTATATAGCCAGTAATACTCTAAAACAGATAAGTGCAAGAACGGTAGTATTCCATTTATTCCGAGGTTAATATCGATTTTGACTGGCCTATTTATCATACATAAATAAATAAATAACAGGCGCGACAATCCAACATTGTACTGAGGCCGTAGGATGTGTTAGTGACATCCTATTTCCAAGATCTTATCTGCTTTTTTGTTAAGGTAATGAGATCACCATCACGCTCAGCAGTGTTATTTATCCCCATAAATGGGTACTCGTTTAACATCTGATTGAGATCATAGTCCGTCACAAGCTCGTGAGTTCAAAAAACACCATGGAACACGGTGAGATTCGAACTCATGACCCTGTGCACCGAAGGTGCGCGCACTAACAGCTAGATCAGCCAGACTACAAATCATATACATACATACGTACATATTCATATACAAATTTCGTTCCATATTTTCTCTATTCTTTTTTTCAGTTCAATGCACCACGTTAAAGTGGTTTGTTTACCCAGAAGCAGACTCCTTCCGTGGAAAACGGATGCAAAATGAAGTCATTGGCAGCACAACGATAAGATCTTTACTTATACTTGCAGCGTAAGATGTCAATTTATATGCTTGGGAAATACATATTTCACAGTCCAACGCGACGACACGTCCGTCATCGTTTATCTTTTCTATGAAATGCAAATAGTAGTACATAGTCTAGTATACTCGAACTCCATACTTATGAATACGACAGCTTGACGATGTAACATTCGATCTAATGCAATTTTCTTCCTTCATCATCAGACCACACAACACAACGCATTATACAACTACCAGTGTCCTGTGTAGTTGACGACACTCGTATATGCAGTCGACATAAAACATTGTGAAGAGGACATCCTTAGAATGTTATTAAACGAAATGTCCGCACAATAGCGCTTTTAACAAAACGTCTTTCATGTCCATCCATTTATATGGGGTCAATGTGCGTCAATAAGTCGCACAACCGCACATGAATCGCTTTCAAGAATATTATAAAACGAGACCGAGGCTAATTTCGGGCGCGGGCGAAATTTGAATACCCTTCACTCTCCTCGGGCTAAAAGTTTTTTTTGGGCGAACATATGACTTGTGTTCAATCCTCCCCCATTTTTTTCCTTTTGTGGCGTCGATAAAACAATAAAGAGAAGAACGCATTAAGTTTTTTTGAAATTGGTGTTGAAAAAATTTTTCTTAGAAGATCTAAAATGGGGGGGGGGGGGTGTTTGTATGGTAGCCCCATGACCCCATAGACCGTTTCCATTCATTTTTACACACGTCTTATGGCATCAATAGAGATGCTCTTTTACGAGTTTTGGTTGGAAGTGTTGCACAAATAAAAAAGTTTTTTGTAGAAGAACTCAATTTGGGGGGTTGGGTTTGTATGACAGCCCCATGACCCCATTGTCCGATTCCATTTATTTTTACATATGTTTTGTGGCATCAATTGAAATGCACTTTTATGAGGTTTGATTGAAATTGGGGCACAAATCAAAAAGTTTTTCTTAGAAAAACTCAATTTGGGGGGTTGGATTTGTATGACAGCCCCATGACCCCACAGTCCTATTCCAACCATTCTTACATATGTTTTGTGGCGTCAATAGAAACACATTTGTATGAAATTTGGTTGAAATTGGTGCACAAATGAAAAAGTTTTTCTTAGAAAAACCTAATTTGGGGGGGTTAAGTTTGTATGGCAGCCCCATGACCCCATAGTCCGATTTGATCCATTCTTACATATGTTTTGTCTTATCAATAGAAACACATTTGTGTGAAATTTGGTTGAAATTGGTGCACGCATAAAAAAGTTTTTCTTAGAAAAACCAAATTGGGGGGGTTAGGTTTGTATGGCAGCCCCATGACCCCACGGTCCGATTTTAGCGATTCGAACATACAAACTGCCTGCAATAAAAAGAAGCATGTGTGCAAAATTTCAGCTCGATAGCTTTTAAACTGGCCGAGTAAAACGCGTAGCAACAGACGGACAGACGGACAGACGGACAGACGGACAGACAGACAGACGGACATCGCTCAATCGACTCAGCTCGTCATGCTGATCATATATATACATATTTTATATGGTCGGAGATGCTTCCTTCAATGCGTTACAAACTTCATGACAAAGTTAATATACCCTTTACTCTACGAGTGAAGGGTATAAAAAAAGACAAACCGAAGTGAAATAGGGAGGAAAAAGTAGAAAATTTCAATCTTTAGTTGACAGGATTCCAGCCGGGAATCTTTGTTTACTTTTCATTGCACATTGACCTGAATTTGAACATTGTGTAATTAAGAAAAATGATTCAATGCAATGTCTTGATGCTTGCATGCAATCTGCAGGATATTACATAAAAGAAAGGGTTTTAAAGCAACTTACGTAATCATTCTTTTTCGTCAAATTAAATTTTTAATATTTTTAGATATACATATGTATGTAAGTTAACTCAATCAGAGAACATATTCTGTGTCTTTATAAAATTTAGGAATTTATCTCATATAGGCCGATAAAAATAGCCAAACATAGGAAAAATGCAGCAATGCAGTTCCAGTTATTTTATCAATATTCATTTTGTACACTCAGAAAATTTTCAATGGGAAATCCCATTAAACTAATCATTTTGTCCCATTATTTTTAGTCAATAGGAAAAATCAGATTATTTTAAAAATATGGGAACCAGTACATCAACTCGATAAATATCCGTTTGTTTTAATAGTTGACTCATTTTAAAATAACCACATGGTCTAGTTTTAAAATAACCACATGGTCTAGTTATTTTCCAATAGGATATAGCTTATTGAATTAATAGGATCAACCCTATGTAATAAAAAAAATTGTTTCACTCGTAATCTTATCGAACTATACTTTTTATATTTTCCCATATAATTATACCTTACACGCTACGTCATTGTGGATTTTTTTAAGAATCACGATATTTGGCCAGACCGAGTATTGAACATCCGATTTGCTAGTACTCTTTAAAACTTACCAAGTCACGGGTAGGCAACCGAACGATCTCGGCTACGGAGCATGATGTTGGTTATCTTGCAAAATACATATGCTTGCAATTCAACTAAAAGGCCTACCCCATTAATGCAATAGGACGCCATATAAAACAAATGGGATCCATCCTATTATTAGTTAATCATATCAGATCTTGTAAATTTAATGAGACAAACTGATTGAAATATAATCTGATGTCCCATTGGATTTACGGGACACATTTAATTCCATACAAAATATCTCAATAGGATTCTTCCAGTTATATTAATTATTGCATCTGTTTACTTTTGTGAAGAAATCTGGTAAATTGCCGTCCAAATAAAACAATGGTACAAAAACTTTTAAATTTACGGGGCCCATTTTTCTGAGTGTAGCTGAATGAAATTTAGCCACTGTTAATATTTTGTTAAATTTGGAGGAAATATTAGAGAGTTTTAGCAAGTCGTATGGAATAAAACGACAGAATTTGACATTCCATATAAAAATTCGCTTGCTTACCGTATACGAAACGAAATATCTTAATTTTGCATGTCCCAAGTAGGCATGGGTGTATTTCCGTATATTTGATTCTCTGGAAACAGTCGAAATTGGCGAAATAATTTGTCGTTTTTTACACCTATGCCTACTTAGGATATGCAAAATTAAAATATTTTGTTTCGTATACGGTAAGCAAGCGAATTTTTATATGGAATGTCAAATTATGTCGTTTTATTCCATACGACTTGCTAAAACTCTCTATTATCAAACCCGTAAACCGTATTTCTATCAAAAAAGGTTTATAAATTTAGCTCAAAAGTAAAACAGTGACAGACTAATCTCTTGGTCTATTTCTTTTAAGTCTCAAGTGGAATATGCAATCCGAGAGACAAAAAAAGCAATGAATATAGACGAGCTGCGGTCTAAAAAGCTGCAATTGGAGGTCAGTTAAATGCAATCAGAATCACTAGTAAAAGTTTAAACAGGTGCAGGGGCCATTTTTCGTTAAATGGTGTAGAAAATCATTCTCAACTGTCCTTTCTTCAGATTTGGGTCTAAAATTTGCCTAACAATATTTTCGCGACCGACAATTTCAACTGCTAAGAAAATCATGACGTTGAAAAACATTCGGGTGACGAGGTCTGTTTCAGTATTGTACTGATTAAAAGAATTTAACCAACTTATTTTGATGAATGAATTTAGCTGTCAGGAATTAAGTGATCGATCTGTTCCGCGGATACAGGGATCTGCCATTTAATAATTTTTCAACCACTCACCAAATTAGGTAGGCAAATGCACCGACTTTATTAATCAATCAATCAACCAATCAATAATTTAATTTTGGTCAACAATTACTCTTGCATACTTTGCCTTCGTGAATCTGCAGTATTTGTTAGTCAGAAGCTGTATATGGCAAAATACCTAAGCCCTCTGGATTTCCTCTTTCTAGTGAAGTCTTATGTCGTTATGTCGTATTAAGCGCTCATAATTTTCTTTTTCGAACTAAATTGTTATGTCATTCACTAGAAAGATGATATCTCAATTGGATTAATCGTTGACAATGTACGACGCCTAGAGACCCTTTCAGTCATTAGGTAAGACTCCGTCTGATTGGTTTATAACTTTAACCCCTTTTGTGGAAACCCCCGATGAAGAACGTCATGCATTAATTTGTCAATTACTAAACCCCTCAGGAGCTTTTCCCAAAAGCAACCCTCGCCTTTTAATCTGAGTGCATTCGAAGGAATAGTCCCAATAATTCCATTACGATATTCCATTCTAGCAACGAAAACACTTCTGCAGGTGTTCTTGGAAATCAAACTTGGCCGGAAGAAGAAAAAATGAAAATAACCCGGTTGTCCGTTCTGAAAATACCGGTTTTCGGTCCGTCTGACCGGTTTTTAACATCCCTAATCCCTGAAATAGGGTAATAACACTAGAAACTGTGCCTAGTTGAGGCGACTCATATCGAAAACTTTCATTTGGCACTCTGTTTGCTCTCTACAAAATATTGTCATATGTCTAGTCTATACGCCAACCCAAACTGTTCGGGAGCTACCCGAAAGTGCGTCACCGAAATTTCCGGAACAGTGGAATTGAGTGCAGTCGAACTTCCCTTAACGGACACTTCTAATAACCGGACATTTCTCATAAACGGACATTTTTATTTTCCCTAACGTTTTTCCACATACTTTACTAGGGAAATGATTTCTGATAGCCGGACACTCTCATAATCGGACACGGACAGTACTTTCATACCCGTTCTGAACAAGCGAGTCTCTAATAAACGAACAGTTCCATAAAAATTCTTACATTACAGAATTGTATTTCAGCAAGAGTTTTACGATTACCCGAAAATGAGTCTTTCGCGTATTAAGCAAGCAAGACCCAATGTACCGGAAATGTAAAATGATATACATATGTATAAACGACTGCAGTTCTTTTTTTATATCCCGATTCGTGCTTTCCTTAGAAATTATCGCGTAAATTAAATTTAGTTTGCGTAATTTAATCGTGCAATTTTCTATTCTCTAATAAGTGTCATACTATTTTGCGAATTGTAGAAAAATGGCAAGTCAGATAAGAATTTAGGAAAAAAATAGTGTGCTCGCTCTAAAAAAAATGCGTTGAAAAAACATGCGGAAATGACATAAAGATAAAAGTTATTTTGAAAAAGTGGAAAGAGCATGGGAATGAAATCCCATGTAACAATTCGTATGCTTTAAAGAAGCACTTCATCCTGTAACATTCATATAGTAACACAAAATCAGTTTATCGTGTGACATCGCTTATAGAAGTATTTTGATCCGATAAAAACTCCTTAAAACACTTTTCGGAAAGCTTAAAAAGTTCTTATATCCATCCAATAAGACTTCGATAACACTTCTCTAAACGTTAACCTAAAAAGATGCTCCATTAAGTACTTCTTTGTAGTCTTTATTGAATGACATAAACACACATGACTGAAATCAACACACACACATGCGTATAATCTTCTATAGCACTGTCGATTTCATTTTTATAGTGTGACATTCGTGTGATCATCCAATAAATTGTTCAGTGTAGTTTTATAGAAGGATGATTTTTTAAAGAATTGACACTTATGAAGTGCCCTGGAACACCACGTTTCTTGCATTGAAATCATTGAAATATTGCATGAAACCAACATTTCCTCACTCATTCTTAACTTATGAATCAATTAAGATAATCTCAGCGCAGAAACTGGCTGCATTTTATTGGTGAACGTGTGAATTTAATTAGCTTCAACTGATTGACATATAAAGAAGAAGGTGCATTGGAGAGAAGTGTTGAGCATTTCGATAGAAGCGAGAAAATGACGGAAAATAATGACACAACACATATGATGTATGTCTTTTTCAAAGTGTAATTCAGTGCTACAAGATCTGTACATGGGTATAGGGTATACACTCATCGTGCTATTCGCACGGTCTCGTTCTCGTACGGTATCGTTCATTATTGTGTACGCGAAAATCTATCGAACCCACTGGAACGTCTAGAAAAGACGAGAAATACATATATAACAATATGCATATAAAACGTTTATCTGTAAAATGCTATTACTGCATAATGTTGGAAATATAACGGAAAGCAGGGAGACAGCAGATGAAAGCGGCACCATACATTTTAAATAGGTGACGTCATTTTGCTGTTGCTGTAACATAACGTCACCCATTTAAAATGCATGTAACTCGGGAATACTTTGACCGACTTATTTCGCACTCTTGTACTTTGTAGTAGCTACCTACCGCTCACATTTCTTCCAAATGTCAAAGTCGAATGCCTGCCTATCCGCGTTCGGTATTTACAGCTGCCCAAAATGTTTTCAAATCGAAAATTGTCCATAATTTAGAAACTGTTTAATGAAAAATTTCGCAATTTGGTACACTTGTATAGAGCACTGCACTGCCCATATTAGGCAAACATTTCAAAAATCTATAACTGCCAAGGTTCAGAAGTAACAGCCGTGGAAAGATGCGATTTTAATTTTTCACAAAACGATGGAAAAATCACTGTACTCCATCCGATTCCCCTATCAACCTTGGAAAAGAAGATGCAAACTAAAGGACTCTGCAAGAGTTTCCAGATAAAGTTTTTTTCCCATAATATGACCATCAAATCTAATAAAATGGTGCAGGGGAATGAGGTATCAGTTTATCTGAAACGAAGCTTTTTAATAAGTAGGTACAAGGAGGGGTAATTATACGTATAAACTACTATGCGGCTGTGTGAAGTTAGCCAGTCATTTTTTTAAATTATGCCCTCGGTGAACCGTTTGTTCGACTGCGGCTACGTTTGTTCTTGATTGTTCGCCAATTAATATCGTTTGTTCTTCTCTAATTATTTAATTATAGCAACTTTAAAATTGTGAGTGTGAACTTAGCCAGTCATTTTTAAATATTTATTTATTTATTTCGAATTAAACGGACTAAGTAGTCCTGTTACACAAATATACAATGATAGCATGTAGTAAAATACATATTCAAACAAATTCAGTTTAGTTTATAATTAATAATTCAGAATAAATGAGAAAAAATAATAATAGTGAGTAATAATATGGGTCGGAAAGGTATAAGTTTGGTATCAATCGAAAGCCAGACGTTAGTTCGTTTTGTAGGGCGTTTATTCATCCTGGAAACGGAAGGATACAGGAATTATTAAGGGAAAAGGGATTCGTTGTGACGCCATCTACACTCGAATAGCGAAAATGAAGGAAAATTGTTTGGTATCATTCGAAATGGAAGTTCCGGGAATAGCAAAATTGAAGTTCTTGGATTTGACAGCGAACCATTTGTGCACATTCATGGGATTACTTATGTTTGCAGTATATAAAATGCAAATCGATGCCGCACAGTTTGAAGAAGAGTCATGCCCAATAGTGTTCATAACAAAAACAATATCAAAACAAATTTCATTTTTTTTTTTTTCAATTTCAGGAGTATTTGCAGAATGCTTAGAAAGTGTCTAAGGCCCGTATTTATGAACATTCCTTAACTCAAAGAGACCTAGAGTCAAGGATGCATTCCCAAAATTCAATAAATTAAATGTCATTTTCCATACTTTTTCGTAGAAATCACTTACATATATTCACGAGTCAATGCATCCTTGATTTAAGGAGAAACTCAAGGAGACCTTGAAATTTTCTATAGTCAACCTCACTTGAAGTATATAATATTTCAAGTCTACTGAAAACTTTCGGCTTTCGATTGATACTAAACCTATACCTTTCCGACCCATATTTAAAAATTACTGGCTAAGTTCACACTCACAATTTTAAAGTTGCTATAATTAAATAATTAGAGAAGAACAAACGATATTAATTGGCGAACAATCAAGAACAAACGTAGCCGCAGTCGAACAAACGGTTCACCGAGCAAAAGGGCGTAATTTAAAAAAATGACTGCCTAACTTCACACAGCCCAACTATGCACCTGATTTCTGTCTGAGGGTCTCGGATAGTCAGAGACAGGGAAAGAGCCATCATCATCCGCTCAATGCTGCTGAGACTGCAGTCTCGAGCGCAGAAATTCAAAAATTGAAAAATCATTGAGTATTGACTGTCTAGAAAGTGGAAATCGTGAGCGAATTGGAAGCATTATCAAATTTCCTTTCTTAAAATATGGCTTTAAAATATGAAACATATTTTCTAACAAAGTGACAATTTAAACTGACGGGAAAACTTAGTTTTTGTCGTCGACTGGAATCACATACCTACGCCTACCATTAAAAAAACGTGGTATTGAAATAATTTTGGGTTTGCCCCTTCTAAACGAGATCCTGGCTACGCTGCGCCTTTGCTTGTAATATCTGTGTTAAAACATACATTTGTACTTCACTTGCTCATTATGTTTTGCCAATGAGTGAAACTACACGGGAACGAAAACGCCAGAACAAAACCGGTTTTTATATGAAAATTTTTCCTTGACTTGCTCCTCACGAATCTCTTCTAAAAAAACGGTTTTCATCTTGTTCTTGTTTCGCGTGTAGACAGGCCCAATGAGAATTGAGAAGTATAGGGCTCTTTGAGAGAAAAAAAATATCACTTATGAAAGGAAGGAGAATATCTGGCCTAATGATAGCAATAAGCGAATATGTTTGAGTACTTAGTACGATTGCTACCAATAAAAAAAAGCTGCAAAGGTATGGTTTACCAGTCTTTTATCACAGAAATCATGGTTTTGCATGGGTATATTACAAAGCGCGCTATAATTACTGCAATTTGAAGGAACATTTCCGATGAAGGGACTGTTTTCTACTAGAAGCCTAATCGAATGGTGAAATGATACCACGAAATACCATCGCAAAAGTTCCCAGCGTTTGTTACTACACAAACTACTCCATACTAAGAGCTTTTTAGGTAAAAATCTGTTTTATATTGTTTAAAAACTAAAAAATGTTCTACTGGAAGGGTCAAAAAATGAATTCAGCGTATGTTAAATGTATAGAAAATTTTGGGTTTTTGAAAAATGATCACAATAACTGAATGATAACATTATCCGTGATTCCATTAAGCGGCGTCGACTGTATTATACTTTCTTTAAATCGGCGCGAAAGGGGGGGGGGGCGAAAAATATGAATTAGCGTTTCCTCGGAAACCGAATTCTGCACGTGTACAGCATTAGGCCTGTAGGAGTCTGGTCATTTTTTTTTTTTTAGATGATAGATCCAAACAACAACAGCACAGTTGGGAATTCCAATAGCATTCACTGTAATTAAACCTTGATGATTTGAACCATATGAGATGCTACGCAAATTAATTGGTTATAATTGAGGGCCCGTTGCTTGATTTTAACAGAGATTCAAACATTTGAATAAAGTATAGAAGAAATACAGAAAGGAATTATAACATGACGGTAAATATTCTATGATCCTCTATTTTTGGGAACCACGAAATTATTTTCGCAGATAAACCAAAGATTAAAATTCCTCAATGTGATAATTGGGATACGAAGCGTAGGCATCTTTCGATATAATTTTACCTACCATAGTGTTACTATATCGCATTCCTTAATAGGACTTGGGACAAATATGCTATTCCTAATAATTGCCTACACTAGGTTTCTCCGAAAATTAAATTAACATATCAACGAAAACAAAAATAATATCCCGAAGGACAATCGAGTGGCAGCAAACATCAGTGAGATAACCCTTTTCAAGTCAAATCAATTATCTCAGTACTATATGGCTATATTAAAATAAGGAACATATTCTATTGTATTTACATGCATTTTTTGGAAAACGTTACGCCACTGCATACTATTATCACTGAGTGATCGTCGCCTGACGACTGATGTACATGGAAGTATAAGTATATTCATAATATTTGCTGAAATCGAAGCTCTGAATTCAGAATATCTTATGGAAATTTCCATTTGAATGGCATTGATTTTTTTCTACAACTCTTTAATAGTTTTGCCAAGACAACAATACATTCATCTCGTTACACCACAAACACAATAAATGAAAGTTCAATAGCTGTATGTATTTCTACATTATTGTATTACAGAGAATACAAAAAATATATTTTCACAAGTTTGTAGTCACGTTCCCGACTGATAAAATTTCTCATCGTAATATAACAAAACGAATCCATTGGGTGCGGAGTTCGTCATTCTTAACGTTTACAACGAAGGTTTACTGTTTGTTGTCATCGTGTCGTCGTCATCTTTGTCATTTCGCCAGATACAGATATCCTTATCCTGTTGGGACAATACATATATGTAATCGTTGTCTTTTTTTTGTATATCCCGAGACAGTTGGATGACATGTATGAATGTATCATGTCCATATACCTACATGCATACATCATATTAACAAAATGTGTAGAGCTAGCAAGAACCAACCTTATGTAACAAATCATCCATTCAGACCATGATAAAGCTTTGACATGTATCAAGAAAATGTGGTGAATGACAATTTAAGAAATCTCAACATTTTCGGGAAAAACGAATATTTATCTTTGCTATTTTATGTCTTCCTTTTGTGATGAATGCGGGAAATAATTTCAGAGGACTAAGTCAGAAACATATATGCTGATATATATGATATGATATGTTTTGTCAGTCGACTGACTCCTTTGCTTAACCGACTGTGTAATGTTCTTTGCTTCGTCTTGTTGGGAGAATGGGTGTTGAAATGTGCGCTTGTGATGGATTGGGGTGACACTCTCTTAAGAACCCACAGGAAATGGATGAATGAATTTTCTTTCATACGTATCATGAATGAAAATATGATTTGGAATTTTTGCCTTTGCTTTTAGCGTATTAATTGCAAAAACCTTGATGTGTACGAGTACGGACGGCAGCCATCGACATCCACGCAAAACGTGTGTCATTTGATTGACCTACATAATGTGGGACTTGTGGTTCAAAATTTGTTTAACTTGAGAGATGAAACCCACTTCTGGTGCAGAATTACCAGTTTAAATGGATAGTGCAAGGAATATCATTTTCTTTAGATTATTCACAGTGCTTTTCGCATCATCGTTCTAAACCTACATCCCCCCAACTTTTATTAATTTGCCATTTGTTCAGTTTAAGTCAAATTCATCATCATCATCAATGTGGCACGATAGCCCGACGTCGGGCCTTGGCCGCCTGAATCGTTGACCTCCAATTGTCGCGGTTACGTGACCTTGTCCTCCAGTTTCGGAAGCCCAGCAGCTGGTGGGCGTCTTCACCTACGGAGTTCTCCCAGCGAGCTCTCGGTCGTCCACGCAACCTCGCTCCGTCAATTCGTTGTGCGTTCATCACTTTCTTTGGCATGCGATTATCGTCCATCCGTTGTACATGCCCCGCCCATTGCAAACGTTGAAGCTTCACGATTTTCGATACTTCCAGCTCATCGTACAATTAATACAACTCATGGTTGTACCGGATACGCCATTGGTCTCGCTCGCGAACGGCCCCGAAAATTCGCCGAAGGACCTTTCGTTCGAATCGGTCTAGCAAAATTTCGGAGGCTTGGGTGAGGGTCCATGTTTCGCAGCCATAACATAGCACGGGTCGGATGATCGTTTTGTACACGCGGAGCTTCGTGTTCCTGTGCGCAAGTTTCGAATTAATTATAGGGAGGACCGAGAAATATGTCTTATTGGCTAGTTGTATCCGTCGCTTAATTTCGTCGGTTTCGTTGGCGTCCTTTGATAAGTTACAACCCAGATAGTTTAAGTTGTCTACATACTCTATATTAAGGTCCCCCACTGTGATGCTTGAATTTGCTGGCGTCCTTGTTTTCGATTGCATCATGGCCTTTGTTTTGCTTTCGTTAATATGTAGTCCAACTTCCTTTGCGGCGTTATTGAGGTTATGCAGAAGGCTTTCTGCATCACCCAACCTTCGAGACATGATGTTGATATCGTCGGCTACTAATTGAGTCGACTTGATGAGTAGCGTTCCGCTGCTGTCCATATTCATGGCTCGAATTACATACTCCAAAGCAAGGTTGAATAGCGTCGGCGCCAGCCCGTCGCCCTGCTTGAGTCCAGTACGGGTTTCAAATAGGTCAGTGAGTCGATTCTGCACTCTGACCTGCGAGACGGTATTAGTCATCGTCATCCTTGTGACTCGCACTAACTTTGCCGGTATACCAAAATTCAGCATAATGTTGTACAGTACACTTCGATCGATACTGTCTGCTTGAAGTCGACAAAGATTTGGTATACGTCGATGTTATATTCCCAGCACTTTTGGAGTAGTAGCTTCACTGTGAAAAGCTGATCGGTCGTTGAGCGACCAGGTCTGAAGCCGCCTTGATACTCGCCAATGATTCGTTCTGCGTACGGATTAATTCTCTTTTCAAGAACTTTAGATAATATCTTATAGGCCGTACAAACTAATGATATGCCCCTGTAATTCTCACACTTCATCTTGTCACCCTTTTTGTGGATTGGGCAGATTATGCTTTTGCGCCAATCTTCGGGGATTTCCTCGTCGTTCCATATTTTCAGCAGTAGCACATGTATAGCGTTGGTCAGGCACGTTCCACCATGCTTCAGCAGTTCGGCTGGGATCTCGTCAGCGCCGGGCGCTTTATTATTTTGAAGCGACTGTATGGCAAGACTCACCTCCTCTACTGTTGGGGGTAGAACGGGAGGGCCTGGTTCGGCTAACTGCTCAAGAGCTGGCTCCGCGGGGGATGTTGATGGTGCATTGAGGAGCTCTTCAAAATGCGAGGCCCATCGTTTGTTGACGCTTTCGATGTCGCTGATGATGTTACCATCCTTGTCCTTACATAGGCTTGTCCTCGGTTGATATCCGTTCTTAACATTATTTATAAGTTTGTACGCCTGTCTAATGTTCTTACTGGCTAATCTTTGGTTTATTTGCTGTAACTGCTCGTTAAAATGTTTGCGTTTCTTACGTCTAATTAACCTATTAGATACTCGCCGAAGTTCGTTGTATTTTTCTTTCTTGGCTCGGGATGCACGTTGTGTGTATTGGCGATAGGCTTCATTTTTCGCCTCAATCGAGGCCGTGCATCGTCGTCGAACCAGTCTGCTCGTCTGCGCCGGCCTTTATAGCCCACGACCTCTTCTGCGACCCCCTTGATGCTGTCTTTGAGCTCCTCCCAGAACTCATGGATGCCTAAATTGTTGATGTTATCAAGCATGGGCGCCAGTTTTTTCTCTAGTGCTGTAGTATACGCAGCCGCCGTGGCATCATCAATCAAATTGTCAACCTCGAAGATCTTGGCAGGGTTGATTCTCGTTAGGTGCACCGAAGAGATTCTGCACCTGTAGGTCGTCTTCACCAAATAGTGATCGGTGTCGCAGTTGGCTCCTCGATAGGATCGAACATCTAGGACATTAAAAGCCCATCTCTTGCTGATCAGTACGTGGTCGATCTGGTTCACGGTGTATTCATCTGGAGACTTCCAGGTCTGCTTGTGGATTCGTCGATGAGGGAAGCATGTAGAGCTTATTACCAGGTTTCTGCCGCTCGCGAAGTCGATAAGTCGCTGACCGTTGTTGTTGTTTTCGTCGTGGAGGGTATGACCTCCAGTAGTTCCCCTATGCCAGCTTTCATTTCCGACTTTGGCGTTAAAGTCTTCTAGCAGCAGCTTGACGTCGTTTGATGGAAGTGAGTCGAAGAGTGTTTCTAGGTCGTTGTAGAACTCGTCTTTAATCGCGTCTTCTTTTACTTCTGTAGGGACATGCGCATTAATGAGCCAGAGATTAGCGAAACGGGTCTTAATGCGGATCGCACATAACCGCTCGTTGATGGGTTTGAAGCCGATAACGTGGTCCTTGAGCTGCTTATTCACGATGAAAGCTACTAAAAACTCCTTGTTGCCCTCCTCTTTACCACTCGTAAAAATAGTGTGCGAATTGAGGTCGTTAATCTCGCTTTTGAGCCATTTAGTTTCTTGGATTGCAACTATGCTCAGCTTGTATTGTTCTACCTGATCCAGAAGGGCCCTTAAGGCCCCCGGTCTATTCAGGGAGCGTCCATTCCAGGATCCGAAAGAGTAATCAGTTGTTCGTTTGCGGGGTCGTCGTTGTTTTGTATCCGTCCAATCCGAGGCTTTTGTTGCAGGTTTCTTGACTTGAAGTTTTTCTTAGGATGAGTTGTCGGCACATCGCTAAACCATGATAGGGTTTAATCGTTGAGTAAAGGCCATCATGGGTATGCCTCGAAGATGCTGCTTTAGTGGTTGACTTAAATGTTTTCTGTCACCTATCACGTTAAGTAACCTGAGACGCTGCAGATGTTAATACAGCACTCAGGCGCAGCGGTTACTCGGATAATGCGGGAAAGTAACGCCCCGTAGAGAGACATAGGAATTGGCCGAAGTCCTTTTCCTATGAAACTCCTCCTGCATAGCTAAGGGTCCGCAGTTATGCCACAACTGAAGAAGATAAAGGAATTAGCCGTTGTTGTAACCTTCAACCTTTATCTTCCCCCTTAAGTCAAATTACTTTTACAATATACATACATCAGTCTTGTATCTTTTCTCGGTGTGGCCCTTATTTTTCTTCCTTAATTGGCCATTTTACCTCTAGGGCTCATACACAATTTATAGAACAATCTGTTTCTCTTTCTCATTTTTCAATAACCTGCCGGATTAAAAGCAAAAAATAAACAAGTAAATATTTTCTTTTCCCTGAGGCATTTCCTAGTCGGTATGAATGAGGACACGAAATACATAATATGAAATAAATTTCCATCATCAAACTTTTCAGACAAATCAAACGCACGGCACGAGAATACGAGTTTGCACAAATTTGCCACCCACGACACGGTGGAGGCAAAAACGAGTCATCCTGATACACAAATACATATTCCTTTCGCCGTGTCGTCCTTTTAGCATCACAGGAAACGTGTGCTGCAAACAAACACTACCGCGCAAACTACAGAGAAATGGAGGAAAAATTGAAGGAAAATCTTTTACCACTTAATTTCCCAGTAGAAAGCTGAAAATGATCAAGGGCCTATGATGATGGTAAGAGCATAGCATACGGTGCGGTACCTCGCTTTTATCAACTTAAAGCAAAACTCTCAGAATTGGCTTTTGGGTTTTCGCGGTGCTTTGAGTGTAATAGAATTATTCGTGTTTTCGCTTTACTAGTGTCGAAACGGTTTTGGTTTGTGCGTTCCTAAAGGAAAACCTCTGAGTTCAATAGCATTTTTATAAGATTGGATAATGTTATCTGGGGTTTCGTTACACGTTGCTGAGCATGAGTGTCTCGGAAAGAACATATTTGTTGTTTCAACTTTAAGACGAGGGATTTTGAAGACGGAAATTTGATATAGAATATGATCTTCTAGAAAACTTCAAAATAAAGAGACTATGGAGTTTTGTTAAACAAATATTTTTAAACATGTTATGCAACCAATAGGCAACATGTGTTATATACAGGCTTTTGTTTACTTACCGTTATTAGCCACTGATAAAAAGGACGCTATTTTTTTCTTGATTGTAACGTGATAAATTTCATAAAAAAAAACCACGGGAAGAGTCTGCAGTCTGAAATCGGATTACTCACTTAAGTCGATTAGAGAAAAAATGTCGTTCATTGCAAGCATACATAATGTATCTTTCCTGTTATTTCACCCATCGAAGAGTTGGTCAGGCTCTAAAATATAATGATCAATTTCCTGAATATTTTTTAAATTTTTTTTTTTAATTCCCTGGAAGGTTGTGATCAGTGGAGGAACCAGTATTTGGAAAGGAGGTGTGAGGGTTTCAAAATTGTAACATGGTTATGAATTAATTAAGGTACAACATTATTCTGTCAAATCGTTTATTATGGTTTATGGAGAATCCCTCGCATTACTATGCGTAAAGTTCCAATTTAATTTTAACCAAAAGTTAATACACTATCCTTCATTTTCAACAATCAATCGTCACTGCACTGAAAGGTTCTCAACTTTTGTGAGCAATTTTAAATGTTGAATTTAAATATTCCTGGCAGTTAAATGGAGTCCATGAATTCAGTACTTTTGCCACTAAGCCAAGAATTGCAGTCGATAAATTAGTCCAGTACAATTGGTTCAAAATAGCCCCAAACCTAAACATCCAAAAAGAAAAGAAATTTTTGATGCCAAATTGTTGAATACACTGCCTAATATACGCAGTAAAAAGTTACACTAATTTGCGCCATGGGTTAAGGGGGGAGGGGGTGGCAAAGGGGTGAAAATTCAGTTTCTTGCAAATATCTGGAAAACTCTGAGTCTGACCTTAAAATGAGCTGAGGACAAAACAAACAACATAAAATTACCTTTGTAATGATATGTAACACTCTAGACATTTTCTCAGAAAATTATACCCTAGACCCAAAAGTATTATAGTGAATTTGGCTTTTTCGAGTTTTACATTTCGCAGTGTAACTCTTGCTAGAATAGACCTACTGTCATAAGATCTTGTCCATATATTGATAACAAAATTTATTTGATTCGTACCAAAAATTGGAGTGCTCCGACCATTGACGCCCCCCTCACTCCTCTTAACATTTTTCAAAAAGGCATGCCTGTAGCTTCTTTTTAAACAGAGGCAGGCAGATAGAATTTGGTGGAGTGCCTAGTCTATGCTCCATTATGCTCCCCACCAAAAATTATTACCATCCGATCAAAACTAAGGGTACCTCCCATACAAAGTGAACGAAAATTCTAAGAAATTTCACATTTTTTCATTTCTAAATTCTATCTAAAGCGAAAAATAAAATTTATCGCTTAGAACGACATTATAACAGTTAATTGTAGTCCTCTGAATGTATGTTCAAAATTTTGCATCAAAGCGTACACTACAAGTATCAAAAAATTGTGTTTGAAAGTCATTGGTACTAGTTCAAAGGCTAGTTCCGAATAAATTGGGTAACGTGTACTAGCAACCTTCAAACCACATTTTTCGTACTTGTAAGGCACGCTCTGGTACAAACTTTTGAATATACATTTACAAGACTACAATTAACTGTTATAATGACGTTCTAAGAAATAAATTTTATTTTTTCATTTTAGATAGAATTTAGAAGTGAAAAAATGTGATTTTTTTTTAGAATTTTGGTTTACTTTGTATGGGGAGTACCCTTAGTTTTGATCAGATGGTAACAATTTTTGGTGAGGAGCATAATGGGGCTTAGACTAGGCACCTCACCAAATTTTATCTGCTTGGCTCAATTTGAAAAGAAGCTACAGGCATGCCTTTTTGAAAAATGTTAGGAGGAGTGAGGGAGGCGTCAATGGTCGGAGCACCTCAATTTTTGGTACAAACCAAATAAATTTTGTTTTTAATAGAATGAACAAGATTTCGTCATCCTGGGTTCTTTCTATCAAGAGTTACAGTCCGAAATGTAAAACTCAAAAAATGTAAATTCTCTATAATACTATTGGGTCTAGGGTATAATTTTCCGAAAAAACGTCTAGAGTGTTATATATCATTACAAAGGCAATTTTGTGTAGTTTGTTTCGTCCTCAGAAGATTTTAAGGTCAGATTCATAGTTTTCCAGTTATTTGTAAAAAAGTAAATTTTCACCCCTTTGGGACCCCCTCCCCCCTTAACCCATGGCGCAAATTGGTGTAACTTTTTATTGCGTATATTGGGCAGTGTATTCAACAATTTGGCATCAAAAATTTCTTTTTCTTTTGGATGTTTGGGTTTTGAGCTATCTGTACTAGACTAAATCGGGCTTAAGCAGAAGCCATGAAGTCAGTGGATGATGTTTTTGTGGAAATCTCGAAATAATGTTGATTTCTCTTTTTATAGAATTTATTTATGACAGAGATTCGTTTTGAACACGAGATTAAAATAAAATTTCCACGTATATGCGGTGGCCAACTACATTTTTACAAAAACGAAAACATTTTGGGATTTGCATTTCTTTCATAGACCGACTATAAGCATAAAAACAATTTCAGTGATTTGGACAAATTTTCCGAAGCAAGAGTTAAAAAAAAAATACACAGACTACAGGTATTATTATTAATATTTTACCATTAAATATTCAACTGACTCAAGTTAAAATGCTCAAAAAATTCTTCAAGAAACGTTAAGTAAACCTTTAGTCAAGACAACTTGAATCCTTAATTTCATGAATTAATCAGTGTCGTAGGTCGTAGGGTGCATCAGTACCCCTAAATGTTACCAGGTTATCACTTTATCGGCATTTTATAAAACAATGTTGCTGTTCAATTAGGTTTTTATGACAAAGCAGTAAGATCCAAATCATAACAGCTGATAAATTGTTTACAAAAGAGTTGCTTTTTAAGTAAGTGGGTGTTTTTCAAATTATTACATTTTTTGTAGTTTTTTTCAAATTTGTCTTATAAAAGACATAAAACGGTACTTTTCTATTAAAATATTGCTACAAATAAAATACATATAAGGATAATATTGACGAAATTGATAAGGGATAAATCAATCCAAATTCCGGTGCATCTGAAACGTTTGAATATGGGTAAATTTTTCAAATTTTTGTAGACAGTTCATTCCAACCTGTTATGTACTTATAACAATAGTGTAAATTGAGACACGAATTACTAATAATGTAAGTAACTTTATTGTATCTCTTTTAGCCACGCTACTCTGACTGACTCTAGATTGACAGTTGATGACAATGGTCAAAGGTGTTGCCAGAGCAGTATTACATATATAACAATCCTTCCCTCGGATTAATTTTACATAATTCAAATTAATTCAAGTTCAAACATAATTCATTTGATTTAATTTTTACGATGGTTTATAAAATGAAGTTTGTTTCCTTACTCGTACTGGTCGTGGATGTTGAACTACAGTTGGTTTCTCGGGTGAATCCTCGACTAAAACGATTTCGTCATTTGCATCATCGTAGATAGATTCGGTATCTGATTCAGCTGTTTCATCAGGTTTTGATGACAGCCTCCTTCGTTGCAAATCAACCAAGTCCGACTCCTCGACTCGTCTTCTTAATTGGAGTTCGTGGCGCTTGTGTACCTCGCCGTTATCGAGCTCCACTGAGTAGACACGAAAACCTGTCTGTTGCACTATCTGAGCTTTAACCCACGATGTTTTGCCTTTAGCGAATACTCGTGCCCAGACCGGATCCATCACGTTGAATTTTCCTTTCTTCAGCGACCGTTCCTTACGTGGTCGCAATTTGTCGAAGTAAGTTTCCACTCGACGGCCCATTAACAATTCAGATGGCGATTTCCCTTCAGGAAGAGCTGTCGTTCGTGAAACTAGCAGAAAACAGTTTAGTTCCTCTTTGATATTGTCATTTGGTCTAAGCTTTTTTAGGAAATTTTTGACTGTTTGTACCGCTCTCTCTGCAACCCCGTTGGATGATGGCATGTACGGCGCGATGCGATAGTGGTGCATAGCGTTTCGTTTACAGAAATCGCTAAATTCTTTCGAAGTGAATCCTCGCCCGTTGTCCGATACTATGGAATCTGGTAGTCCATGTGTAGCGAAAAGTTCTCTCAAGCGAGCGATAGTTGGTCCCGATGCCGTAGAGGATACGATTGACGCGTCAGTCCATCGTGAATATGTATCCGTCACGATTAGGTATAGTTTACCGTTGAAAGGACCCGCATGGTCAATGTGAATTCGTGACCAGGGTTTCGGAGCTAGTTCCCAAGGATGTGTCCATCTCGGCGGGTTTGGTCTTGTCTCCTGGCAAGCCTGACAGCGTCCCACTAACTCAACAATTTCTCGGTCGATAGCTAGCCAATAAACGTGCTGTCGGGCTAAAGTCTTCATTTTAACGACGCCAGGGTGTGTCATATGTAACGTTTCCAGTATAGACTTTCGGGCCTTTTTTGGAATAATCAAACGTGTTCCCCACAAGAGACAATTTCCTTCAATGGAAATCTCGTTTCTTTTCGTGAAAAACGGAAGTAGTTCTTTTTTAACTTTCCTCGATGATTCGGGCCATCCATTCCGTGCGAACTCCAACACCTGCTTCAATTCGTCATCTTGCAGCGTCAATTTAGCTAATTCCTTCGATGTGAATGTCGTTACATCCTTATGATCGATGTATTTTACAGTTTCTCCAGTGATGGGTGCACGAGAAAAATAATCGGCATTCGTCATTTTATTACCAGGACGATATTGCAACTCATAGTCATAGGCGCTCAAGAAAATCCTCCGTCTTAACATAGTCGATGAAATGACTTCCGGACACGCTTTTTGTCCCAAAATTCCCAATAATGGCTTGTGATCTGTCATCACCTTGAATGAGCGTCCATACAAGAAATTATGAAACTTTTTTACAGCTGACACCACTGCTACCGCTTCTCGATCAATTTGTGCATACCGCCGCTCTGTGGCAGTTAATGTTCTCGAATAATATGCGATCGGCTTTTCTGATCCATCGTCCATTGTGTGAAAAATTACCGCCCCGACACCGACTGGTGAAGCATCGGCCACTATTCCAACTGGTCGACTTAGACTGTAATGAGCCAATACTTGTTCGGACGATAATGCATTCTTCAGGCGTTGTATGGCCTCTGAGTGATTTGCCGTCCACTTCCATTCAGCCGTCTTATCCAGAAGACGGTGTAAGGGTTCGGCAATGTCCGCTTTACCCTTCATAAATGGTTGGTAGAACCCAATCAATCCGAGGAATGCTTGCAATTCCTTCTTGTTTGTAGGCAGGGGCGCCTTCTTAATAGCATCTACCTTTCCTTCCATAGGTCGAATACCGTCGGGTGAGATTTGGAATCCCAAGAATGGTACACTCGTTGATTTGAAAATACATTTTTCTTTCTTCAGTCGCAACCCATTAGTTTTGAAGATATTGAAAACGGATCGTAGCCTACACGCCAGGTCTTTTTCGTTTTGAAAAAAAGTAGGTGCTGCTATCAGAACCAAACCCCTTGAAGGTACTAAAAGTTTTAAGTTTTAAGCATATGAAATTTGACTGAGAAACTGTGATACCCCACGACACCGATTACCGGTCTTAAAATATTTTTCGACTTTATCATTCGGGTTCAAACAATATTTCTCCAGTATTTTCGATTGTACTTATTCCGTGCGGTAACCTTACAGAGCGCTCACCGCTCTCGTCTTTGTTCTTTAGCGACCCCCTCTACCCTCCTCCCATCGGACCCGCACCTTCTCAGGCCGCGTACACATACAATGCGACGCCGAGCTTTTCCGGGGCGGGCGATGCGATGCGATGTGTGCACACTTCTTGCGATGTCGGGCCTGGCGATCCGATGAGATTTGTTGCGAGACAATGCGATTTGTTTTCATGGCAAGAAAACCTGATTTTTCACGGTTTCAGAAAAATCATAAAATCGTTAATTTTTACTCAAAAACAAATTTATTGATAGAATCAGGTTCACAAGGAAATACCATTTGAGACAGTCAAGTGTGGAAAATCACATCAGTCATGTGGTGGCCGAAATTGGTGAATCAGTGCTGGAGGCGTTGTTGGAAGTCGCGTAGACTGTCTCCAACGTCGCTCTCTCAACTTTGGCGACTTCCTCAACAATTACCTCCTTCACTTCGTCCAGAGTTCGGAGCTTCTTCTTGTATACTCTAGCCTTGACGTGTCGCCATAAGAAAAAATCGCATATGGATAAATCTGGGGACCGAGGAGGCCTATGAATTTCGCCAAACCTGGAAATAAGGCGACCAGGGAAGAGAGGGCGAATAACGTCCATTGATGCTCTGGCTGTGTGTGCGGTCGCCCCATCCTCTTGGAACCACACACGTCGGATTGGAACACGTCGCCGTCGTAATTCAGGTAATTCAGGTTTTTCGTGTAACTGTCGCGGATTTTCATTAGCCCAATAACGGCAATTTTGCAGGTTAACCATGCCGTTAAAGGTTTGTGTTCGTAGAGACGACTCATGGGATCATCGCTCAGCGATCGTAGTTTTCAATCCAATTTCGAGCCGTATTTAAAAAAATTTTGAATGGTTCTACTTTCTTAGTATCGACTATAGACTAAAGGAACATATCTGCATAGAAAATATACTCATATAGTGCTCAAAACCGGTGGTTTAACTTCGATCGCTATGCGATGATCCCATGAGTCGTCTCTACGAACACAAACCTTAAGGTGAAAGCGAGCTTCGTCACTCATGAACAAAATGAGGTTCTCATTTTGATCGATCAGTGCTTCCATCTCACGTGCGAAGTTAATTCGTTGTCCATAATCTGCGGACTGCAACTGCTGAACAATGGCCAACTTGTAGGAGTGAAAGCGGAGATCCGTACGCAAAATTCGCCATACCGAACGATCACTGAGGCGAAGTGCAACAGCATGTTTCCGTGCAGATCGAGTCGGACTGCGAAGAAAGGCTTGTCGAACGCTTTCAACATTTTCAGGAGTTCTAACTGTTCGCGGAGCTCCTCTTGGTCTTCTGTTGATCAGTTCACCACGACTGCAAAGTGATTCAACCCAACGAAGGATGGTGTGTTTCGAGAGGGAACAGCTCTATTCCGAGGAATGTTGAAGTGGCGACGAAACTCACGCTATACGACCGTCACTGACTCACTATTTCGTACGAAACTATCATACGCGAAAACGCGGTGCTCCACACCATACACGGCTCCATGACGCCAACTGGTAAAAAAATGGTAGGAACTCACGAGTCAAACGGCAACCTCCCCACCTCTCTCGTCCTAAGAGGGGGAGGGTACTACCCATCTCAAAAACGTCCGTCCTCTCTGCCGCACCCTGTATATTTGGGTCGCTGATTCCGAATTTGAGGTTAAAAACAAAAAAAAAACAAGGGGGCTTCGCCCCCTGCTCGCTTCGCTCGCCAACCCCCGAGGCCGAGGCTAATTTCGGGCGCGGCCGAAATTTGGATACCCTTCGCTTGGGCTAAAAGTTTTTTCGGGCGTACCTATGACTTGTATTTAACCCATATTGTCCGGGGGTAAGAAGGAGTTGTGCTAGTATTACGAAATTTCGCACAGTAGTTTGCCATAGGAAGAATATGCAAATTTCGAAGAAATGTATTTTTAATTTTTTGTATTTTGGGCTGTGGAGCACGTTGCGAAAACGCAACGCTAGGGCTTAACGTGTACTTTTTTGGTCAAAGAAAATTTTCTTCCAAACACTGACAACGTGACAATTTTTATAAATAATAGCCTGAAATTTAGAAACAAAAGCTGTTATTAGCATTATTGTGGATCGCCTCACCAATTTAGTAGTCGAAAATAATCGCCAAGTATTCTTGTGGAGTCCGCATGGGGATGCGTAATCCCCCTCATTCTTTGGGCACCTTCGATTTTTACCAGGTTTCTTGGAGTCACCAACCGGTGCTAGATGCCATGCCCAACCCGGATTGCTCATATCAGATAGGTGGAACAACTCCTTAGAATACATATTGTCTAAATATAAGGCTGGCGATCCTCCCTCCAGGAGTACTGCCCCTTCCCTTTCCATTTATAGCAGGTGGTTCTATGATAAACCTAACTTCCCAAGGACATATCTGGATTCTTTTATACACAAAGTTTAAACTTCACACTCTATTTAAGGAATATTGGGCCGCTGAAGCGGGTGAAACATGAAAATAATCATTTCGTTGATAATAGGTAGTGGCCACGTCATAAACCCAAATAAATTAAATGTTCTAATTAACCATTTTCATTTGCAAAGCCACTTTTTACTAATATTTCTTAAATTTATCGAAAACTTAAGTACAATGTTCGCAATGTTAAATAGCATCAAAACTGAATTATTACCAAAAATAATGGAAATTATCTGACCGTAGGATAGGGAAAAGAGGATATCGTTATAGATTACATTTTGAGTGTATATGTTCTGCGCTCAAAATACAACTTTTTGATGAACTAAGTATATTTTCGCATCCTTTGTACTTTGTAGTCTTTCTTATGTTATTTCCGAAGATTTCAGGAAAATATTTGATCTAAGTATTTTTATACACAAATTAGCATCCGTACCTAAAAACACGGATTTTAACAATTTTCAAACCCTAAAAAATCATAGAAAATGTCAAAATACATCTTTGCGCAAAAACAGGTCGATTAGATAATTGTAAAATGAACCTTTCTTCCTCGGGGATAAGGTTTATATGTTTTACCAGAAAAGCGTGAAACATGAAAATATAAAGCGTTGCGAAAACGCAACCGTAGAACAAAATGGGTTAATCCCCCTCCTCATTCTTTTTCTTCCGTCTCGACAAAAATTTTGGTCTTGGTTGAAATAAGTGTACGATTCCATTTGTGTTGAACTTTTTAGTTGCTTCGATAAAGACACAAATTGGTGTAAAAAAATGTTTCTTAGAAGAACCAATATGGGGGGTTTGGTTTGTATGGCAGCCCCATGACCCCATGGTCCGATTTGATTCAATTTTACATATGTTTTGTGTCATCAATAGAAATACATTTATGTGAAATTTGGTTAAAATTGGTGCACAAATAAAAAAGTTTTTCTTAGAAGAACCTAATTTGGGGGGTTGGATTTGTATGGCAGCCCCATGACCCCATGGTCCGATTTCATCCATTCTTACATATGCTTTGTGTCAACAATAGAAATACATTTGTGTGAAATTTCGTTGAAATTGCTGCACAAATAAAAAAGTTTTTCTTAGAAGAACCTAATTTGGGGGGTTAAGTTTGTATGGCAGCCCCATGACCCCATAGTCCGATTTGATCTATTCTTGCATATATTTTGTGTTATCTATAGAAACACATTTGTGTGAAATTTGGTTGAAATTGGTACACAAATAAAAAAGTTTTTTTTAGAAGAACTCAAATTGGGGAGCTAGGTTTGTATGGCAGCCCCATGACCGAGTGTAGATGGCGTCACAACTAATCCCTTTTTCCTTAATAGCTCCTGTATCCTTCCGTTTCCAGGATGAACAAACGCCCTACAAAATAAACAAACGTCTGGCTTTCGATTGATACCAAACCTATACCTTTCCGACCCATATTTAAAAATGACTGGCTAAGTTCACACTCACAATTTTAAAGTTGCTATAATTAAATAATTAGAGAAGAACAAACGATATTAATTGGCGAACAATCAAGAACAAACGTAGCCGCTGTAGAACAAACGGTTCACCGAGCAAAAGGACCTAATTTCAAAAAAAATGACTGGCTAACTTCACACAGCCACACAAATCACATCCCCCATGTCGCTGGTAGAAGACTACAGCCGCGGCAATGCACATTGCATCGTCTAAACAGCACGGTGATTCGACATGGAAAAGCTATCCATCGTACAACCCGACGTCGCATCGCAAGCAGTCTGAATGGTACAAGCAGGTTCGTGCTGGTTCCTATTTAAATGCTAAGATTTTTTTTTTCTTGCGATGGGAAGCTTATCGCTTCTTATCGCATCGCATCGCCCGCAGTGTGAATGGGCTGTCATGGAGTCAAGCTTTTCAATGTTTCTTTACCCTGGGGACATCTCCGCTGTTAAGCCTTGTACATCCTGCTGAGCTCATCCACCGGTATATGCAAAGGCATCATTGCGGCAACCACATAGGCTTAAAGTGATGTGGTTCGGTACGTACAGCACACTCTCAAGCCTCACCTACGATACACTGCTCGTCATCAGATTAGCACACCCCTTCGCATGAATAGTTTCGGCTGATTTCCAACGAAACTAAAAGAGCTGAAATTTCATAATTATAACTGTTAATAGTCTATTCAATTCTGAGTTAATTTACACAAAAAGAATTATGTTTACATTTTTTATTATTGATTTATAATTGTTTTTCGAAACACAAAATAGCCATTTAAAATTTGTCATCAGGATAGCACATGCAATTTCTTTTTTGTCTATGTTCCACAATTAAAGACGTAGGACCCCTAATTTGTTGTGGTTGTTTGAGTAAGATATTAACTTTAATATGAATAAGGGAAAATCATTATCTGAGGAAGAGGGATCAAAATTTAAGGCTTACAAGGAGTCAAGGTGGTCAAAAAGTGAAATTTCGAGAAAAAAATAATAAAAGTCGATAAGTTGAATCCGAATTCGTGTGTAATAAGTAGCGTTAAGATAAAAATAACAGAGGCGATAAAAATTGAGTATTTGTCAATCCCTATGAGAGAGTAATTTTGAGAGAAGCATCCAGTCCTCATTACTCGGTCGCAAGGATTAGGGTAAATTTTGACATTAAGGTGAGCCTATTGTTCAAATAGTGATACAAAAATGCTCCACATCTAAAGAAACCAAAACTAAAGAAAAATGCGCTTAAATTAAACTCGAGAGCACTTGACATGTAATAAAGAATGGTGCTATGTTGTCTTTTCGAATAAAAAGAAGTATCATCTCACAGTATCACTTGGCCCTCGAGACCATTACACAATCTGTCCGACAATGAATGCGATCCTAATGGTGTCCTACCTAGCAAAGATCCTGGAAGTAGACATTATAACTGTGTTACTCTTCTAAAGTGAACTTCTTTTTATCCGAAAAGATAACATACCGCCATTCTTTGTTCCATGTCAAGTGTTCTCATGATTAATTTTAACGTATTTTCCTTCGGGTAAAGTTAAGTTATTCTGTAGTTTATTCTGTAGTTTTAGTTTCTTGAAATGTGGAGTTTTGTTATCACTGTGTGAACAAAAGATAGGCTCGCCTTAATGTCAAAATTTACCCTAATCCTTGTGACCGAGTCATGAGGGCTAGACGTTTCTATCAAAATAACTCTCTCGTAAGGATTGACATGTACTAAATTTTTATCGCCTCTATTATTTTTACCTTAACGCTACTTATTACACACGAATTCGGATTCAACTTATCAACTTTTATTAATTTTTTCTCGAAATTTCACTTTTTGACCGCCTTGACTCCTTGTATGCCTTAAATTTTGGTCCCTCTTCCGCAGATAATTATTTTTAATTATTCATATTAAAGTCAATATCTTACTCCAGCAACCACAAAAAATTGGGGGTCCTGCGTCTTTAATTGTGGAAGATAGACAAAAAAGAATTTGCATGTGCTGTCCTGATGACAAATTTTAAATGGCTATTTTGTGTGTTCTTTTTCGAAAAACAATTATAAATCAATAATAAAACATGTAAACACAATTCTTTTTGTGTTAATTAACTCAGAATTGAATAGACTATTAACAGTTATAATTTTGAAATTTTAGCTCTTTTAGTTTGGCTGGAAATCAGCCGAAACTATTCATGCGAAGGGGTGTGCTAATCTGATGACAAGGACTGTATACAGCTTTTAAGGGGTTTGCTTACAGGCGAACCGTATCCGTAGTGCACTAGCCCTAGCTGCCGAGGCGTATATTATAATAGATGCTACCACCCTCAACAATAGCAGCCTTCTCCTTTTTCTAGAACCACTTATGCGTATCATTCTTTTTAGAGACGGCGCGTCGTGTGGTCGCCGCCTTACCACCAAAACACTTCGAGTGATCTCCAAAGCATAGTCGCGAGGCCATCATAGCTCCCAAGCACCCTTACTTACAGGTTACGATAAGCTAACCAGACGTACAGCATTTCGCTGTACAGTACAGAATTTGGACCTGTCCTGCAGCATTGGAAAGTGTACAGCAAAATGTTCAGCATTCCCCCATTACACACAATAAACCCCATTTCACTACATAAGCTCTTTGGTGTGATCAGTCTTGTCTACTTTTAAGGTGTAAAGTTTGACTTATCTACCCTGCACCCTGAGATAATCGCACTAATATGTTTGTCAATCGTTTGTTTTCAATAACTCAGGAGCCCTTCTCGATCTTTCTGAAATCTGGACGCAACATTTCCTCTAAGTTTCAAGCTCCTACCTATCTGCGTTCGGGAATTAGGTACAACTACTACAGGTACTACATTTCGCACTTTTCTGTTTTCTAATCGAAAATTGTCCAAACTCGGAAATTCCTGTGTTAAATATTTTCAAATTGATATAACTTGTAGCACCGCACTGTCCATATTTGGAGAACATTTCAAGGCTCAAAAGTTGCAGCCATCGAAAGATGGGTTTGTAAATAAATTGTTTTTTTTTCTTCACAATATGTGCTTCAAATCCATTAAAATGGCGTTAAGAGCCCAGGACACCGGCATCGGCGGAATGCAACTTCTCCACCTGGAAAACCACCACCTGCTTAAGAATTTTCGGCCCAATGAGGTATCAGTTTATTTATTGCAATAAACGAAACCAAGCTTTTTAATAAGTAGGTACATTGTGGGCATCATAAAAACCCAGATGGCAGATCATACGGCTGTCCTTCAATGTTTTCAATTCTGCTTGTTTGATTCCGGAGAAATAGGTTTGGCATAGGGAAGCAAATATTGTATGTCGAACAACGCGGCACTAGAGTTGAGATGTAAACTTTCATAATCGCCACCTTAAGATTGGTATACCTACTTTATCGAAGTTAGACTAGAGACTCCTGAATGATACGCCGAAACTTAATCCCGTCAGGCTACAACGCACCTTAGGAAGAATTGCGAGAAGTTTATTTAATCACCAAAAAATTACACTGCGTGACACCAAAAAACCGTCAAAAAAATGAATGCTATTTTGGTTAGCTATTGGTTCCCATATGACAAAAATGCAATTAATTTTTTTCCTGACCCTCAGGTTTTCGAGTTACACGCCGAAATCTTTTTTAATGGTCCTCATATAGTATCTGCTACTCAATTACGGCAATTTGCAATAATATAAGTAAATTTCTTATCAGTATCCTTAAGAGGACTCTTGGCAATAAAAATCGCCGAAAATAAATATAATTTGCTCGGTTATTTTATTTTTATTCCCTTTTATTGTGACTCAAAACCGTGAAAAACCATCTTTTTTATCTTTTCGCGGCTACATATCTTTACGTAACTTTAATATTTATTATATTTTCACCTGATATACTCGTTTTTTATTATCCTTATATTATCCCTTTTGTTTTTACCTGTCATATTCTTTTTTTATTATCCTTATAATACCCCTTAAAGAGCGAAAACCGTCAGGTACAAAAATTAAAAAAAAAACTTAAAAAGATATTGTTATGGTATAAACAGCACGTGTTGTAATAGTTTTACTTTAATTGGTTTACAATATGGAATCTGAAAGAAGTATTCGCAACCTGTGCAAAAATTCACCAAATAAATTTTGCTACGTGTGTGGCAAATATATTTTTAAATCGCTAGAGAGAAAAGTAACACAAAAATTAAGGGATGCTTATTTTGGCCGCGTTGTGTGTCAGGATAAGCCTTGGATACCCGATTTTTTTTTGCATATCGTGTTGTATGTCACTGCACTCTCAAAAAACTGGAAAACAAGAAATGCCTTTCGCGGTTCCAACACTTTGGAGCGAATCTAGCAATCATCACGACGATTGCTATTTTTATGTGTTCGATTTTCGGGGTGCTACGAAAAAGCATAAGTATAAAGTGGAGTACCCTATAGTGAGTTCTGTCACGAAACCTGTGCCTCACAGTGTAAACAGCACTGTTCGCCCTCCTCACAGTGATAAAAGTAACGACCCTCAGGATACACAGTTTTTCCCTCTCCTTCATCAAGCGATAAACAAAAACCACAGCTAATTCGCCAAGAGGAATTGAATGATTTGGTACATGGACTTCATTAAAAGCTGTTCTAAAGGATTCTTAGGAAATCACAAAGCCGAAAACGCAGAACTTTTAGTAACAAATATGTTTAGATATAAAGAGATAGGGTGCAGAATGTCTTTGAAATGCATTTTCTTCACTCCCATTTCTCTTTCTTTCCTGAGAACCTTGGAGCCGTAAGCGATGAACAATGTGAGCGGTTTCATCAGGACATAAAAAGGTTTGAGGAACGTTTTCAAGGTCATTGGGATACAGCGATGTTAGGAGATTATTGTTGGCGCTTACAGCGAGAAGACAGTCCTAAACATAGGAGAAAAAGTTGATTTTTTTCATTTTTCCCTTAAAATAAATGTGTTTAACAATTAAGTTTATAATTTTAAGTATTTAAATATGTTTATTATATTGTTTTATGTCCGTTTTACCAAAAAAAATTTAATAAATAATAACCGATTTTTTACTGGAACTTTATTTTGTATTATTTTCTGGGAATATCAATATCTTTCCATATCTCTGAAACTGGGGGGTCAAGGGAAAAAGTAAATATGAGGTTTTAGTAAGAATTAAATGAGAATTAAAAAAAAATAAAAATTGGAGATGACGGTTATTTTTTTTTTTTAATTTGTCACACAGTGTTATTAGTTAAAAGTACTAGGAATACGCTCTAACATTTGAAAGTTCGATCCTGGAAAGTGGAAAGTTGTTAAAACTGAAGGTTCGTCTGCAATACTGAGCACAAATGTTAAGAATCGTTGCCACACTGGAGACGGTTGCGGTAAAAATAGGCGGTGTGAGGCGAGGTATTCGAACAAATTCATATTTTTTCCACGATTGGTTTGAAGCGTTTGATCGAAAACTCGATCAGTCATTTTCGCACGACTCGTAAATAAAATGTGCTGTTCGAGGTTTGCAACAGCTGCCTATGGGTTAAAAGCAAAAAGATTCGGGTAAGGTTTTAGTTTGTTATAATTTACGACAAAAAAAAATAAAGAAAAATATGCAATTTGGATTAGGTACTATTCTTTGCTTATTGGCTGCTTCCACTTCATGTGCTTGACATACTTGTGGAAAAAAAGACAAAATCCAAAAATTTTAAGCAAACAAGTATTTTTATCATGTAGATGTTCACTGAAATATTCTTATTCTTTAAACTTTCTAAATGAAACATCAGGCGTAGGTACCTCGCCATAAAAATAAGTTCAACTAAATTGATTGATGAATATTTTACGATTTGATCTGAAGCAACACATGTTTATCCAAAAGCCTACCTGCATACATTTGCAATGGATGAAAATGGAAATATTGACAACCTCGTTCGCAATACCAATTATCCTATGGTTAGAATTTATCCGCCAAGTCCCAACTTCGTCAGTAGGCAGGAGTTTAATTGGATTTCACACTGTGTGCACGCGCTTATGCAAACACTACCCAAAGGACTTATATACATATTCGTTCTCGCTTCTCGGCCTGGTTGGAACTACGCCGAAATTGTGGTTGGTGGCCATACGGTAGGGTTTTGGGTACAAGTGAACAAAATGATGATGACGAGGTAATACAATCAACATACGAGTATATTCGAGAATACGTAATAAGCAACGAAAACTGATTGCAGTTTACAAATGAGTTCATTGGCATGCTTCAAATGACTTTTATTGCTGTAGTGCAGAGTTCAGTAGAACCTAGATTCAATATTAATAATTTTCATAAATGCCAGTAGTATGGCAGGCTGTAACTTTTGTATGTGAGCCAAATGAACAAGATTATTCTGCCCACCAAGAGACATAGGAGACAAACGGCCTACGCCATCTATGGATACCTTTAAGTCATTCTTGAACCCTATGCTTTTTGGAAATTGCCCCAGCAAGAAGATCTCAGTATGAGGAGAATGTTATATAATATCTAAAGCGAATGTCGGATTATTAGCTCATATCAGATGACAATGTATCACTTTCAAGGAGATCCCCATTACCTGTAAAATATCGGTGTGTACGAATCATGAAGTTTTTCAGGTGTGTTTTTCTCAAAATGTTTATGTTGTACAAAAACATATCACCAAGGATATTCTGACAATGCAATACATCCTCTCGCTTATACTATTACCATCTTCATACAAGAACAAATTTACGTATACGAGTACGTCTATATCAATTTATTCGAAGCACATACGCGCTCATGATACCAGCTTATTGAATTTTCCCCCGAGTATCAGTTCTCTGTTCGCGTCATTGAATGAAACCGCTGAAATTTTTGGAAAGAATGGATTTCAACAACCACACAAAATGTTTTGTTGGCTTATATTGTATTACGCTAAAGAAAACATGAATACACGCAGACACAAAATACACAAAGTGTTGAGAATTCGCAATCATGCATGCATGAATACACCCTATGAGTCTCTCACAGGACCAACACGATGTGCCACAAGAAGTCTAACTATGTCTAGCACGTCGAATCAGCGTACAAAAGGTACTGTATAAAGCACTCTGAAAATTATACTTTTCCTCTGACGGAGACGTTGAAAGTTTCGTAATTTAATGGAATGGAGAAAGCCAACTTAGTTCTCAAATAGTCGTATCGTATGCTAAATTGTGTGTTCTATTCGCTGACTAGTATGTTCAGTGTTAAATATATTAACGGTCGTGTGAACCGCAAGAATTTTGAACGCGTTGTGAAAAGCGAGTTTAATTTTTTCGCTTTCAAAGTGCGCCATGCAGAAGAAATTAATAAGGTTCACAACTGCACACTGAATAAACTTACCTTGCTTATTTCAAACCATACAACATGAAACTGCGTAAAATATATGACACTTTCTCCGAAATTTTCCACCTCTAAACCACTTATTGTCAACACCTGCAAAATGATATATGCATTTTGCAGACACCACGTGGAACAGCAGCCAAGGACTACGACAGCAAAAGCTGAATTTCATTGGAATTCAGTCATGCGAAAGGAGATACGATTACTTATGCCATTCAGCGTGAAATTTTGTTATTCTTGGCATGTGCGCGTTCGTATTTGATTTTTTTTCTTTCCAAAGGCATAACTGAATCTAGAACGATCCGCACTGTTCATCGGAAGCAATATTATACATAAATTCTAATATTAAGATAACAGTGCATCCAACCCACTCCCTAGACTCAGTTACCAAAAATCAGACATGTTGTATAATCTACATTTCATAGCAACTTGTATTGCATTTCATAGCTCCCTAGGACGAAGACACGAAAGATGCGACAAATCCCAACGGAAGGACGTTGTTTTCTTATAAGATCGGAAATAGGATGAGGCAATAGTTATGTCCGTGTCAGTGGCGGTTGGCGGAACAACTTGACTAGAGGGCAATTAATCACTCTTTATTGGCAAGAATGACAACTATGCTATGCGTTTTATTTTTCGGAATTATTCGAAGGGTTGATTACGAAGATTATGAGAGAAATTGACATGTCCTTTTTCACCTATGTTTCGTACAAATTGAATAAGGTATCAACTATACCACATCTCGCTCGGTGGCACAGTAAATCGATCAAGACTCCAATGTACTATAGTAATTTGGTGGCATGTTTATAAATTATTTCGCGGCGGCAGTGGCGCAACCAGGACCTTGTCCTGGAGGGGGCTATGGCCTTCCATCACATTATTGGAACTAGAAGTTTTTAAGCTTCCGCAAGTTTCTGCTATTTTCCATAAGAACTTAGGCACGCACAAAAAATCCGGATCGAAATTTGGATAGTTCGAGCAGCATTAAAGTTTTTTTTTATGTTTATTTTGGTGAAATTCCAACATCGAGTAAACCGAATTTTCAGGCCTTTATGTATTTTCGTGTCAAGTTGATTTTGCCCCACTGTACCTGCGCCCTGTGGCGCGGGTCAAGAATAGTGCCTCCGTCTTTCCCGACGTGTCGTAAGAGGCGACTAAAGGGACAGGAGAGAATAAAACTCTCCTGAGTTTCGAACATATCTCTACAATTGTGCGCGCAGCGACTCTGTTTTGTGCGCTCAAGGGTTCAGATTGTATGTACGAAACTTAACAAAAAATTGACCCCTGTGGTTTTTGGGGTTAGAATTATGCCACAGTGTTCCCGGCTTGTCGTAAAAGGCGACTTGAGGGATAGGGTACGTAGGCTTGTAACCCGCGTACTTGAAATTTTCTTTACACTCGAAACATTTAACGAGCCTCGGATACCTCGGACTGATTCATCGGCAACGACTTTTGGCTATAAACAACGGACCACGATTGGGTTTTGGAACGTTCGAACGATGTGGGGCTAGTGCAACAACATGAGACTCACTGAAGTCGAACGGGAAATGACCGCGTATAACATCGCTATATTAGGACTGAGCGAAACAAGATGGCTCGGATCAGGAGCGACTTTATCACCAAGCTCTCATACTTTTTTATTGTACTCTCGAAATGATGACCAAAATGCTCCTCGGCAGGCAGGCGTCAGAATCCTCTTGACAAGGGATGCACGTCGATCCCTTATCGATTGGAAACCAGTTTCCGACCGTATTAACCCCACCCGATTCAAATCCATGGTACGAAATAATCACGATAATTCAGTGTTACGCACCAACCGAACCAGCTGATCAAGCTGATAAAGACGTCTTTTACCAACGACTTGGCGACACCTTTGATAGGGCTCCCAGAGGTGACATTAAAATCTTAATGGGCGATCTCAACGCTAAAGTCGGGTCAGATAACCACGGATTGGAACATCTTATGGGAAATCATGGGTTAGGCGACAGAAACCAGAATGGCGAGATGTTTATAGAGTTTTGTAACTCTCGTCAGCTCGTCATTGGTGGGACTCTGTTTAAACACAAAGATTGCCACTTATCAACCTGGACTTCTCCAAATGGCAGAACTGAGAACCAGATAGACCATATTGCTGTTTCCAAAACGTGGAGAAACTGTGTCCTGGACGTTAGGGCGAAACGTGGTGCTGATATTGGCAGTGACCACCATCTTGTCATCGCAAAAATGCGCTTACGAACGGCAGCGATCCAGCGCCCTAACCGTGCAAATATTTGCCATAGGTATAATGTGCAGAAGCTCAAAATTCCATCAACCAAGCGTGCGTTCTCCACCGAATTGAATTTTTGTTTGATTTGCATAGTTATGCCATAGGTATTTTGGTTGGTTATGCCATCATCTGAAATTGAAAAAAATCATTGTGCAATTTCATACAAGCAAGATATGGCATAACTTTGCAAAGTAAACAAAAATGCAATTCAATATAATGTAAAAGCTTTCAGAAAATGGTGTGCGTCTTGTCTATACGATAAGACTAACCACTAGATAAGATGTACAAGTAATCGGCCGTTAATAAATTAGTAAAAGGTGCGACCTTATTTATCGATCAAATTTCATTCATCGCGTTCCGCAATAGTTCCTTAGCAAGACCTGTGCAGTAGAAAACTCAAAGCTCACATATTTTCAGGTACGATACATTTAGAAATATGAAGAAAATTTCCAAAAATTGCTAAACTATTTTCCGGTTGATTATAAGAATTTATAAATTTAAACACAAAGTACATAATACCTAATAAGTGTGTTTTTTATTATTTATTACAATTTAGAGCCGGCCTGCCCAATATATGGCCTACGAGCCACAATCCAGCCCGCGAAGGCTTTTGTAAAGCAACATTTTGAATAAATGTTCATCAAAAATAATTTTTGTACACAAAGTTTCAAGTTAGAGATATTTTTTCTCCATTTAGCGACATTTGTCAAAGCCGCTGACATGATAGTTACTTACAGGTAAACACCAATTTTTGAAATTGTTGTATTTTTCACAAATATTAATACTTTAAAATTAATTACATTACAAACAACGAAAAAAAGAAAGAATCAAATAATGTTTTCCTCCCACATAAAAATGCTTGGCCCGCCATCGCCCGCTATGGGTCGCGTAAAAATTATGTTGGACATCCCTGGTTTCGTGCAATTAGCCTCGGTCTGGTTTTTTTTTCTTCGAAACAAAAATTCAAATATCATATCTACCCCGAACTACACATTCCCCCCAACTATATCGTTCTGATCTACGGCCAGTGTTGCCAACTGGAAATTTAGAAAACGGCTAAATTTAGCCGGAAAACCGGCTATATTTTCTTCAAAAACGGCTAAAAATCCGGCTAAATAAAATTCAGCGGGAAAAACGGTCAAAAAAACGGCTAAATCATACAAAACAGTCACATTACGAAAAAATATAGCAAACAACAGATTTTAATAATTTGATTTCTTCTTTTCTGGAGTACTACCCGGAATTTGGAGCGGAGCGACTTTAAATTTCGGAGCGAAAGAGCGGAGCGTGGAGCGTTTTTTTGCAGGCTGGAGCTCCGCTCCGACGTAAAAAAATCAAAAAATTCTGAGAAAAAAAAAAGATTTTTTTCGACGAAATTTTTCATTTTATGGAACGAATTGGTGATTTTGAGCGATTTACAGGCGAAGAATTCGCTGAGAGACATGCAAAATTTAGTATTATTGTGAAATTTATTGTGATAAAAGAGGTTTTGTGTTTAGTCATAATCATATCAGTCTTCATTATTAAGAAATTCAAGATCATCCACCACAGAAAAGTCCTGTCCTGTACTCGATAAATGAAACGCTCTTTTTAATTTAAATTAGTTATTAGGTGCGTTTTATTTGATGGAGTACAGGACAGCGCAGCTTCCATAACAATTTGACAGATCTCGTTCTGTACGGGATGTCCGGAAACTATCGCATAAAGGCACCCAAAAATGATTCCTCGTGATATTTCCAGCAAATGTGATCTTACTGCATATACAATTTTTTTCCCCACGGAGGTGTTAGTGGTAGTATTTTTTGTATTTTTGCTTTTGGTAGCTAAGGAGTTAAGAATTCGGCATATTCCCGGTACACCTATTTTGCTGGAAATGACATTAATAATCACAATTCTGTGCGCTTATGCGATAGTTTAGTTTCCTAGGGTGTCCTATCTAGAACAACTCAATTTCATGTTCAAATTTGTACGAAATTGGTGCTATCCTGTTCTGTACTTGATCGAATAAAACGCACCTGTTAAGTCATATTCTATAATACGTTGAATTGATTAATTCGCAGAAAATAATGAATGTTTACTATAAAAACAATGAAGTTTTGTTGTATTTTTGTAATGGAGCGAATCGAAGCGGATTCAAATTGGTCGGAGCGGGAGCGGAGCGGAGCGAAAAAATGTGTCACTCCAAAACCAAAACCGTACACTATTCTTTAGGCAGATTTCTTAGTTTTATTACATTTATGCTCCAATCGCTGGCATTACAGTCAAAATTTACTTTGTTCGGAGCTAGGTACCGCAACTTGTCAAAATTGTTGTATACAGGTACAATTTCTCGGTCAAGTCCATAACCACATTAGGTTCAACATTTTGGAACATAAAATTCGTAAAAGGAACGTCCAATGCGTAACTATGGGCAAGAGCAACCGCATTAATGTTTGGATATCTTACCATCATCGCACCTCAACAATCATATATTTTGATTAAAATTTAACCATTTTAGGCCCAAGACACACATCCAAATCATCATGACTATACGGATAATCCATCATGATGATGAAAGTTCGAAATTGGAGTGACACATATGCTTTCGTCATTAGAATTCGTCATTTATTTTTGACGTTTGTGTAAATTGCGATATTTTGATGAATATACAGTTCAATAATTTGAGGACACACTTTTCTTACAGAATTTGAATAGAAATGTGTAAAGATTGATAACAAATTTAATATTTTTGTAAACATCCTTGTTCTTTAATTTTACAACATATGACGTCCCCAGTAATTATTGAGCAAATGATGGTCCAAATGCGTAATTTGGAGCTCGTGCTAATGATGATAAATTTGCGTCATTCGATAATAATATGTGTGTCAAGCTTGTTATTCATTTTCGAATTTAAACTTAAATAATTTTAAATTGATTCTAGTTTCAAAGTAAAAAAAATCATAAATAATTTTAGCCGGAAAAACGGCCGAAGAAAATCAATTCCGGCTAAAAATCCGGCCGGCCGGAATTAAAAATTTCTTCCGGCTAAAGAGCACGGTTTCCGGCTAAATTTGGCCGGAAAACGGCTAAATTGGCAACACTGTCTACGGCCAAACGGCACCCTCCTACACCATTTATGTAGTTAATTTAAATAATTTTAAACAAGTGGTTAGGAAAAAAAGTATTCACTCTTTTGCTTATTCCATGTACACCGAATTTGCTAATTTTTCTTTAACCCTTAAATGCATAGCGTACCATATATGGTACATGGCTGTAAAACTATAGCGATTATTAAATTTTTGATTTTTTTGTTACTTTTTCCCAAAGTAGACAAAACAAGCTTTCACGCAAATTCAATTTTGGCTTCCCGAAGCTTTCCTTGAATTGTCTGTGCGTCGTCAAAGTGGGCGAACGTTATTTTTTGTAAAATTTTAAAAGCTATTCCTTAGAACTAAGAAAATTGGCCAAATTAACGGTTATTTGGAAAAGGAAAAATACTGGTGAGTAAATTAGAATGTGTCCTTGAGATTCCTTTGAGATTTTGACCAAAAAAAGTCACCAAAGGTATTGTTTGCACTAATTTTGCAACGTACCATATATGGTACACCATGCATTGGAGCATATTCAGAAATATCTATACATACATTCCGATCGTTTTTAATTGATGAAATTATTCTCCTTTAGTCTTGAGCAAGGTAGGATATGTTCATACAACTTTAATTATCAGCTCTTTCAATATGATGGTGCGTTTTATTGGGCCCAGAACAGGTCCAAATAACCTAAATTTTCATCAAAATTATGTCACCAATCCATTTTTCCAGGACATTTACTGCCATTTTCTATGAAAGCTAGGTTAATAAGTCCTGATCAGGATCCAAGGAAACGGAACTGTCATAGTTGATTTAGAAGGATCGTTTTTTATCATTTTGATTTGTATAGCACACCGGTCAGGGCTTAGCCTTTCTGTAGCTGCTTCTTATAATCCCAATCTTTTTAGCGGGCAAGTATACTGAAAAAAAAGGTTCACATCTTTTGTTTTGGTCCTTAGGGCACGCCACTAAAAACCGAGCTTCCGTACTTAACATCTTAGTAAGATACTTGGACTTTTACCAGGACTCAAGCAGCTGCGCCTTGATATCTAATTTCTTAAACCATTTGATTATGGCAGGTATTGTCTTGGAAGTCCACGGTGAGGATCCTCAGAAAATACGCTTCTAGGGTCAACCATTTCATATGTGAGGTACCACATTCTATAAACAAAAATTTACATAGATGTCATTCTTGTGGACATGTCCTGGGACCTGCACAAATTTGGGTTATAAAGCAGGCAGCAATTCAATTCCATATTCATATCCTAGCAAACTCAATCCAATCCATATACTTTTCAAGAAAGGAATCCCATGAGCTATGATAAGTTCCAAGAAGTCTCGAGATATACGTTTAACAGTGGAACATATTTATAACGAACTATTATTAAAAGAATTATTTTATAACGAGACCGAGTTCTAATGGCGCTAATAGCATGATGAATGCATACCCTATACCCATGTACGGAGCTAGACGGCACGTAAAACCCAAATAATCAATTTCAATTTTTTTTTTTGTAGGGGAGGAAGAGGTATATGAGTCGGATCTGACGCACTTTTAATATTCTATAAGGACATCTTACAGCTATCACTTGACACACATTTGAAGTTTTTCGCCACATTCTATCAAAAAATAAATTTAGGGTTGTAGGGGATATAGGGTTAGTAAGACCTACTCTACTTTCCATCAACTTCCAGGATATGTCACAAATAGGCATCGATACAAATTTCAATAAGGGACAGGATCAGGAAACTAATCACGACCTTTTAAAAAACTGAAATATTCGTGATTTTCTCTAGAAATGACCTCCTTTCCTTTAATGAAAAGGAGTTCATTATATCGAGTTTCCACTATAATTTCGATCAAAACTCTCAATAATCATTATCCTTTCTTTTTCGCACTGTCCCTATTAAAGTAAGAGGCAGATTAAATGAAATTTGAAAAATGTCTTTCATATACAATATATGGCCTGAATGCATGGCGTACCATATTTGGTACACAATACAAATTCTACTATTTTCGCTTTTCTGGGAAAACGGGCTATTTCCTCGGAAAATAAAGGCTGATTCCGTGTTCAGTGACCAATTTTACATTAGGCGAGGTCAGTTACGAGAATGGGCTCAGACCCCATGCATTTAAGGGTTGAAGCTTAACAAATTTGTAATACCCGATTTTTATACCCTTCGCTCATAGAGTGAAAGGGCATATTAACTTTGTCATGAAGTTTGTAACGCATTGAAGGAAGCATCTTCGACCATATAAAAAGTATACATATATGATCAGCATGACGAGATGGGTCGATTGGACGATGTCCGTCTGTCTGTCTGTCTGTCCGTCTGTCCGTCTGTTGCAGCGCGTTTTTCTCGGCCACTATAAAAGCTACGGAGCTGAAATTTTGCACACGTGCTTATTATTGTTGCAGGCTGTTTGTATGTTTGAATCACCAAAATTGGATCACTGGGTCTTGGGGCTGCCATACAAACCTAACTCCCAATTTAAGTTCTTCTAGGAACAACTTTTTTATTTGTGCACCAATTTAAACTAAATTTCACACAAATGTGTTTCTCTTGATGACACAAAACATATCTAAGAATGGATCAAATCGGATAATGGGGTCATAGGGCTGCCATACAAACCTGACCCCCAAAATTAGTTTCTTCTCAGAAAAACTTTTTTATTTGTGCACTAATTTCAACCAAATTTCACACAAAGGTGTTTCTCTTGATGACACAAAACATATCTAAGAATTGATCAAATCGGACCATGGGGTCATGGAGCTGCCATACAAACCCAACAACCCCAAATTAGGTTCTTTTAAGAAAAACTTTTTTATTTGTGCACCAATTTCAACCAAATTTCACACAAATGTGTTTCTTTTGATGACACAAAACATATCTAAGAATTGATAAAATCTGACGATGGGGTCATGGGGTGGCCATACAAACCCAACCCCCCTTTTGGTTCTTCTAAGAAACATTTGTTGCACAAATTTCACAAAACCTTGAATTAATGTTTCATTACCAAAGCAAGAAAAAAGTTCAAAATGAATGGAATCGTACTGTGGGGTCATGCTCCCGCAACCCCAATAAAATTTTCTGAGTAAATATTTTTATTTGCCCACTTATTTTAACCAAGCCCAAAACTTTTGTCAAAACGGAAAAAAAAGAATGAGGAGAGGGCATTAAATACAAGTCATAGGTACGCCCGAAAAAACTTTTAGCCCAAGGAGAGCGAAGGGTATCCAAATTTCGGCCGCGCCCGAAATTAGCCCCCCCCCTCGGGGGTTGGCGAGCGTAGCGAGCAGGGGGCGAAGCCCCCTAGTTTATATTCATATGCCTACCATACTTTGAAATCCCTTACCATCTCCATTAAGGGCTAATTGAATAATTTTCCCGTTATGGCAATTTCATCTATATTAAACGAATATAGGCCGCACATTTTGCTTTCACAATACTCAAACAATTTCCAAAAGACCAAATCGACGTTCACTTGCCAAATCCTAGAAAATATTCAACAAAATGAATAATTTATTTCGTTCATATCCGTATTTCCCCCAAAATATGAGTATCCTCTCCAAACCATACAGAATACTATCTCAAGTGGAAAAATCGAGCGGAAAATTTAAAAGAAAAACACACAAATTGCTTTGGCCAATTGTTGCTTTTGGAAATTCCGACGGTTATGTTGGAATAACCGCGGATAAATCCACCGCCAGAACGGAGCCGGCTCGCGGCTATGGTGAGAACAATTTTTCCAAATCATTTCAAATCAGTAGCTTACGACAACCGACGGACGGACAGTTGTCTGTCTTTGAATCCTTGTTCACTTGGGTGCAATACACTCCGTGTAGTTAGAGACGTTTGGGTTCAATCTATGAAAATTGATATTGGCAGCATTTACGTTATAATTTTTGTTCCTTTTGATTTTCTGGCAGACAATAACCACTTGTCAGAAGGATAATAGTCAGATAAATACAAACGCACAGTGTATTGTGGGCAGGAAACCCATGAAATCCCTGGGTGATATTCATGTACACGACCGTCGACGAAAATGATTTGAACGATACTTGATCCCGGCTGATTGAAGTCGTAGACGCGAGCTGAAAAAATAGTACGTATGTGTAAAAATCCTGTGAAAGGTTAAGTGTTGATTGAATGGATTTAAAGATTGAAAAGCGATTGAATTTTTGGTTTATCTATCGAACTGAAATAAGTGAAGCCAAATTGTTGATAAGCATATACGAGTACATTTAATTTTCCGGTTGGTATTATGTTATTATGTAAATTAAATCGAAATATCATTTTCAATAATAAATTCATATACGTATACCTACACGGTTGTAAATTTTGGTGTAAACCGGGAGTAAATTTTATAAATAAAATAGTATAACAATAACTCCTATCTATTCCAAAACTTGAATCAAACTTGACCCTTTTCAACTTATAATTTTAGTTTATTCGAATATTATATTAATTATATCCGCTACAGAATAAAACTATTCAAATACCCTTTTCATATTATACATTTTACACCGTTCGGGATAGAATAAATTGCATTGAATATTGGTATAACATAAAAGGATCAATCCTACTATGTTATCAAATCTACACTATCAACGCAAGAAACCCATTCACCCTAGAAATCTATTGATTTGTAGTCTGTCTGGTTCAGTGAGCAGCACGCTTGACTACAAATCACAGGATTGGGGATTCGAAGCCGACTGCACTCGTATTACAATTTTTATTTTTTCAAGCGCTTGGTATAAATTTGCTTATCAATTTTATACTATTGAAGAGTAAAATTTTTATCAAAAATACTTATACTTTTACTATAGTTCACTTATACTTTTTATAAGGTCCGTTGGTGTCGTTTTGATAAAGTTTTTATATGGAAATGTATGAATATATTTTTTTATAAAAATTACACCAAAATTTTCAGCCGTGTACCTACATACATATAGACAATAAATCAAAGTAATTGGTTTTGTCTGGCGAACAATGGATTCGACGCATTTTGTGAAATGATTTAATTAAAATTATTTCAGGAAATATTCCGGGTGCGTTGAGATTTGACAAATTTTCCCTATATGTATGTAATTAAATTTTTCTTTTTAAGTTTTGCTTGAGGGATTTTCATTCAATGCGCATTACATGTTTGCTTTGCATATTACACCTTTATTTGCGAACAATTTAAAAGCGTTTTTAGTGTGACATGATTCAACGAATACATAGTTTTTTCACCATTGTCGTAGCCAGAGGGGGGGGGGGGCAGGGAGGGGCCCCCATGGCCGGTGAAACTTTTTTTTTTAATTGAATATTAATAATACTGAAAGAAAAAATTCTATCATAGATAATTTTTTCCGATTCACTTTCTCGCATTTTCGTTTGCAGTTTACATGCTCTAAAAACCACACAGTAACATTTCCATATCAATTTATTACTAGCCGTTTTTCTACTTTAGTAATCTACATTAGATACATCCCTGCTAGCCACAATCGGTGAACGATAAATCCAAAGAGACGGGGCAATGCAAAAAATGTCGCGGTATTCGTGAACACTCAGTGCATTCAGCGAGCACATATTGGAAAGAGCTACTGGAAAGTGTTCTCTCCCCGTGTCCCACTCACCCGCTAATCGGTCCACATGCGATGTATCGAAAATTTCCCCAATTTAGCGTTGAATTGGAATGCTACATTTAGATGTGTAGCTGCTACTTGGACTGCTCGATCAACTGTCACGCACAGCTGCTCGACCATCAATACTGGAAATTGTTTATTCACAGTTCAGCAGAAAAATGCCATTTCTGAGCCAGGTTTTAGTGAACGTTATAATATTGTGCGATGAGAGTACGTATTTTGAAAGAAAAGTTGCAGTTTTAGGTTTTTTGAATTTTTGATTGCCGCAATGTCTGCGGATGTATCAGTTGGTTAGAGAGAACTGACGTTTCATGTAGCAAGTCCATTCAGCGAACACAAACTTAGCAGTTTTCCAATTTCTTGTGGTGGGGATATGTAGCACATCACAATATGTGCTCGCTGAATGCACTCATTGTCTCATCCACACGCGTTGGCTTATGTACTTCGACTGAATCTCTATCACCCGATGACTGTCTCGATGAAGAATCGGTGCCAATTCATCGAGAGATATTTTCTTGAAATTTCGGTCAGTTTCGCTTCCTTGTCGTCATTTTGCGCCAATGCGATGGGTTATATTTTTCTTTGTATAGCGGAACCTTTTTCACTTTAAAGTTGACTTTCGTAGTGTGTGCCTCTGCATCGAGTTATTTGAATAAATGAGTAAATTCTTCTTCTTCTCTGTACCGTAAACCGTTGTGGGGCATGGTGCGTTCACTCAGCCGTTTATAGGATATTTCGAGTCAACGCTACATTGCTTCGGAGTGCTTGTTGCAAGCACTATCCGCACATGTACGGAAGTTTTGGAACACGCCGAGATTCGATCTCCGGACGTCTAAATTACTAGCGTCGTAGAGTGCGACCCAACCAAGTGAGCCACAGAGCGTGCTAAATGAACAAATTACTCATGAAATAATTTAATGAAAATAATCGACCTTTTCGTATGTTAAGAACGCATGAATGGAATTCAACGATTACTTCATTAGGGCGAACTTGATGAACTCTTCGGGGAAATTCATTAAATTTTTCATCAGTTCCAGCATGATGAATTCGCTAGTGAAACTCACCGTAGTTTTCATCAGTTCCTTTCTGATGAATTCATTGATGATCCGCACCGCATCTATCATCAGTACCTCTCTAATGAAATCATGAAGGAAAGTCATGTTTGGGTTCACGTGGTCTTCATGCAATCGTTCACCATATCTTTGAAAAATATATAAGGGAATTTAGTCCCTCGGCTAGAACAAATGGAATGATTCGGTTCATCCAGAGATTCATGATGCCGGCATCGATGCATTCCTTATGCCATGGCTAGTAGGGATGTATGGACATACCTAACTCTCTTATATTTATATTATATATTTACAGCAATCCTGAGCGCTATGGATGGCCCATTTTAATGTCTATGCAGTTGACTCCCGTAAACGTGAACTGCGCCCAACTTGAAGGTGAACAATTTTTTGTGAGCCCAGACTACTCTGAAATGTGAACAAGTCTTGAAAGCCCTAAAACATGAACATTAAATGTCTGGAAAAAATACTTATTTTTTGCTATTTAAAATAAGTTGCAATGCAAAGTGTGAAAAAATGTTCATTACTATAGTAGTAATGTAATGTAATGTAGAGTATCGACTGCACTTACGTCCCATAACGTATACGGTTTCAGGCAATGTCTCCTAATTTGACCACACCCTGCTAGCCACAATCGGTGAACGATAAGTCCAAAGAGACGGGGGAATGCAAAAATTGTCGTAGTATTCGTGAACACTCTCTCATCCACACGCGTTGGCTTATGTACTTCGACTGAATATCCATCACCCGATGACTGTTTCGATGAAGAATCGGTGCCAATTCATCGAGAGATATTTTCTTGAAATTTCGGTCAGTTTCGCTTCCTTGTTGTCATTTTGCGCCGATGGGTAATATTTTTCTTTGTATAGCGGAACCTTTTTTACTTTAAAGTTGACCTTCGTAGTGTGTGCCTCTGCATCGAGTAAATTGAATATATGTATTAATAAATTCTTCTTCTCTGTACCGTAACTCCTTGTGAGGCATGGTGCGTTCACTCAGCCTTTGCATATAATTTCGGAGTGTATATAATGTTGCAAGCACCATATATTTCCTATCCGCACATGTACGGAAATTTTGGAACACGCCGAGATTCGATCTCCGGATCTCTCCGCACATCGTAGAGTGCGACTCAACCAAGTGAGCCACAGAGCGTGCTAAATGAATAAATTATTAATGAAACTACTCGACTATTTCATACGTTGTTCCTTTAAGAACGCATGAGGGAAATTCAACGATTACTTCATTAGGGCGAACTTGATGAACTCTTCGGGGAAATTCATTAAATTTGTCATCAGTTCCAGCATGATGAATTCGCCAGTGAAACTCATCGTACTTTTCATCAGTTCCTTTCTGATGAATTCATTGATGATCCGCACCGCATCTATCATCAGTACCTCTCTAATGAAATCATGAGGGAAAGTCATGTTTGGGTTCACTTGGTCTTCATGCAGTCGTTCACCATATCTTTCAAAAATATATAAGGGAATTTAGTCCCGCGGCTAGAACAAATGGAATGATCATCCACTGTCACTTTCGATTGCAATTTAATTCGCTAGCTTAGCTAAGCCTTGATGATTGTTTGCTGCTTTTCTGTAGTTACAGCTTTCCAAGTACTGCTCCCTTACAACAGCTTTAGTTTTTATTAGGGATGTCAAAAACCGTCAAAAAAAACAAAAGCGACAGTCCAACAATGGACTAAGGCCGCAGATGTGTTAGTGACATCCAATTCCTAAGATCTTTACTGCTTTTTTGCTGAGGTGTTGGGATCAACAGCACGTTCAGCAATGTTATTTATCCCCATAAATTGGTACTCGTTTAACATATGAGTGGGCCTGTCTACACGCGGAACAAGAACAAGATGAAAACCGGTTTTTTTTTAGAAGAGATCGGTGAGGAGCAAGGCGAGGAGAAATTCAATTTTCATATAAAAACCGGTTTAGTTCTCGCGATGTTGTTCCCCGTGTAGCTACACACAGTGAGCTCATAGTTCGTCACAAGGGGCGTGAGTTCGAAAAACACCATAAACTGAATTCGTTCACGGTGAGTCTCGAACGCATGGCCCTGTGCAATGAAGGTGCGTGCACCACCACACACCAGCTAGACTACTCCAAATTTTGCCTAAGAATATTTTCGCGACCATCGATTTCAACTCCTAAGAAAATCTTGATATTGAAAAATTTTCGGGCTTCGGTCTTAAAAATTTAAGTAGGTGATAAAACCGGCCAGTTCAAACCACAACAGTAGAAGGTTCAATAGCATTCACCGTAACAAAATCGAGATGGTTTTTACAGTATTGTTTGTTGCGGAAATTAGTTTTAATCAAGGGCCGCTTGCATAATATTACCAGATTTGTTTTGTTAAAGGTCCGCTACTATTATAACTAGAGCCCGGATTTTCGTGCAGTAAAAAATTGAAAAACCTGCAGTAAAAATCACGAAAAGTGCAAAATCGTGCAATATAAATTCCCAAATGTGCATTCTGCTTGTAATATCAAAAACTTCTGTTTAATGGGCTTTTAGAAGTCCGACATTCTAGCAGTCGACGAAGGAAAAGAATTCTTTAAAAGGACTAGCTCTAAAAAAATAAGTACATACTCAAGTATTTTGACTGAAATACACTTCCAATATTTTAACGTAACGTTAGCTTCTCCCCATAAAATGCTCTCAAGATTAGCTCATTTCAATTCAAATCTGTGGCTCACTTGGTTGAGTCGCACTCTACAATGCTAGTAACCTAGAGGTCTGGAGATCGAGTCTCGGCGTGGTCCAAAATTTCCGTACATGTGCGCGGATATACCTATATAGTGCTTGCAACATTATATACACTCCGAAATGATATGCAATGCAACGTTGACTCGAAATGGCCGATGAACGGCTGAGTTGACGTGTAGTGTATCTATCTAGTGTATGTAGTATATCTATATCATAGCATATAAGTACATAGTTGAAAAGTCAACATAACTCACATATTCCATTCATTAATACTTTCTTCAGATACATAATACTATTAACCTTCATTTACTATACAATATACGTACACCGCTCAGATACACCCGCTCATTGTCATTTAGAATAAGAATACGTAATATGTACCCATTAAGATACTTTGCAAACGATTCTACACGTATACCATATACGTACTGTGCATATTCAGATACACCGCTTATTGCATGATAATAGGTGCATATCGAATTGCATAAACATTGGCGAAAATGATGATGCATGTAGAACGTCCATTGATCTTTTATATATTGATTTTTGCATATTAGTCAATAAGTAAAGAAAGTAATTTTAAGTAGGTAAGCATTTATTTTGTATAAATAGGTTTAAGTTGGATTATACAAAGACACTCTTTCTCCGTGCTTGCCACGGGCTTAGGCAACTCTTTGCCATTCAAAAATCGGCAGCATTGCCAGTGAAAAATAGGTAAGCGTTTAACGCGACCGACAATCTTTATATTCTTCTAAAATAAATATACCTTGAACATTACTTCCACTCTTTTTCATCCAACGTAACAACACAACATGGCGATCCTGCAGACCTCGAACCTGAAATCTTCAACATGGAGTACCTACAGATAGACGACATCAACGGGGAAGAAGAATTCCAACGCCTTTTCGACAAAACATTTGAACGGATAGAAGAATACATCCCAAAACCAGCACAAGACCGAGCGACAGAGGCTCCAGAATACACCCCGACACCAATAGGGACACCGGACTTCAGAGGACCCAAACCACTAACGATAGCGCAATATAGGGAACGAATAGCTAAAAAACGCACCCCACCGCAGCCAGAAGTAGAGAAAAAACCGAAAACCAGAGACAGACAACGCGTCAGACTAAGGCAATCAAAAGCAGATCTATACAGGTTATTATTAATAGCAAAAGGAAAGGAGAAGGAGCACTTCCGCAAAAAAATCCAGGAAATAACAGAACAGCAAATTGCGAATAGGAAGCTCGCACGACAACGAAATGGGAAATAGCTGCAGTACAGTGGAAGCCGGAATTATACAACAATACGGCCAAAGCATAACAACGATTGGAGTGGTCTGCATAATAACTTTTATAATATATGTCTACAATAGATTCCACAAGAATTATATTAAAAAGACGGTATCCCGCACAATAAACGTAGCATAATGTAGTATATATATAAAAAAAAAAACTTTTTCAATAAATAATGCATAAAATTTAATATTTCTATTTCAAATTTTTTTTCCTAATGTCAGAAATTTCGATTCTTATCATTCACGACATTATCGAGGAAATAAACTCAAATATCTCTAATTTTAACAAATGCATTAATAGACCCTATAAAAAGGAAACTATTAAAAATAAATTGAAGAGGCTCTCGATACTTGCTAATAAAGCAAAGAAATTTTTTAGTGTTTACCCAGAACTACTGGATGAGAAAATTAACTTTATTAAAGCCTATAATAAACTTATAAACTTAAAATAATGTTAAGAACGGATATCAACCCAGGACAAGCCTATGTAAGGACAAGGATGGTAACATCATCAGCGACATCGAAAGCATCAACAAACGATGGGCCTCGCATTTTGAAGAGCTCCTCAATGCACCATCAACATCCCCCGCGGAGCCAGCTCTTGAGCAGTTAGCCGAACCAGGCCCTCCCGTTCTACCCCCAACAGTAGAGGAGGTGAATCTTGCCATACAGTCGCTTCAAAATAATAAAGCGCCCGGCGCTGACGAGATCCCAGCAGAACTGCTGAAGCATGGTGGAACGTGCCTGACCAACGCTATACATGTGCTACTGCTGAAAATATGGAACGACGAGGAAATCCCCGAAGATTGGCGCAAAAGCATAATCTGCCCAATCCACAAAAAGGGTGACAAGCTGAAGTGTGAGAATTACAGGGGCATATCATTAGTTTGTACGGCCTATAAGATATTATCTAAAATTCTTGAAAAGAGAATTAATCCGTACGCAGAACGAATCATTGGCGAGTATCAAGGCGGCTTCAGACCTGGTCGATCAACGACCGATCAGCTTTTCACAGTGAAGCTACTACTCCAAAAGTGCTGGGAATATAACATCGACGTATACCAAATCTTTGTCGACTTCAAGCAGGCATACGACAGTATCGATCGAAGTGTACTGTACAACATTATGCTGAATTTTGGTATACCGGCAAAGTTAGTGCGACTCACAAGGATGACGATGACTAATACCGTCTCGCAGGTCAGAGTGCAGAATCGACTCACTGACCTATTTGAAACTCGTACTGGACTCAAGCAGGGCGACGGGCTGGCGCCGACGCTCTTCAACCTGGCTTTGGAGTATGTAATTCGAGCCATGAATATGGACAGCAGCGGAACGCTACTCATCAAGTCGACTCAATTAGTAGCGTACGCCGACGATATCAACATCATGTCTCGAAGGTTGGGTGATGCAGAAAGCCTCCTGCATAACCTCAATAACGCCGCAAAGGAAGTTGGACTACATATCAACGAAAGCAAAACAAAGGCCATGATGCAATCGAAAACAAGAACGCCAGCAAATTCAAGCATCACAGTGGGGGACCTTAATATCGAGTATGTAGACAGCTTCAACTATCTGGGTTGTAACTTATCAAAGGACGCCAACGAAACCGACGAAATTAAGCGACGGATACAACTAGCCAATAAGACATATTTCTCGGTCCTCCCTATAATTAATTCGAAACTTGCGCACAGGAACACGAAGCTCCGCGTGTACAAAACGATCATCCGACCCGTGCTATGTTATGGCTGCGAAACATGGACCCTCACCCAAGCCTCCGAAATTTTGCTAGACCGATTCGAACGAAAGGTCCTTCGGCGAATTTTCGGGGCCGTTCGCGAGCGAGACCAATGGCGTATCCGGTACAACCATGAGTTGTATCAATTGTACGATGAGCTGGAAGTATCGAAAATCGTGAAGCTTCAACGTTTGCAATGGGCGGGGCATGTACAACGGATGGACGATAATCGCATGCCAAAGAAAGTGATGAACGCACAACGAATTGACGGAGCGAGGCTGCGTGGACGACCGAGAGCTCGCTGGGAGAACTCCGTAGGTGAAGACGCCCACCAGCTGCTGGGCTTCCGAAACTGGAGGACGAGGTCACGTAACCGCGACAATTGGAGGTCAACGATTCAGGCGGCCAAGGCCCGACGTCGGGCTATCGTGCCACATTGATGATGAAAGCCTATAATACACTCAAAGAATTATTAGAAAGTTCATTAAAAAAGAACCAAAATATTTCAATGACTACAGAAGAAAAAAAAGAAGAAGCTACCAGTTCAAGAATAAACAAAGAATTATTAGAAAACTCTTTAGATCAATTACTAGAAACTAAAATGGGTTCTTTTGATTTAGGTACAGCAATGAAGACAATTCCAGTCTTCGGGGGAAAATTCACAGATCTAGCTCCATTCTTGAAAATAATCGAATTTTACAATAAATCATTAGCAGATAACGCTCAGTCAGAACTTATAGATTTTGTATACCACGTTAAATTATCTGGTACCGTACGCACAGCTCTTAGTGATGAAATACCATCATCGTTCCAAACACTCAAAACCACTTTAACTTCTAAATTCAAAAATATTAACACAACTTCTAGTATCCAAAACTCTCTAAACAATTTATCCCAAAACAAATCGACAGCCGCCAACTTTAGGGATAAAATTCTAAATTTAACAAACGAATTAACTGAACTACAGATAAACGAATTAGGTCCAACAGCAATTGAAGAGCAAAAAAGTGTAATCAGACTTTTAAACAATAAACAGGCCCTAAACACATTTAAAAATGGATTAAACGAAAGGCATCGTGACATTATTTTCGCCTCTAAACCAACCGATATTACAGAAGCAACAAATCTTGTAATGGAACTCGAAAATAAGAACACAAACCAATCCATAATGCATTATAATACACATAAATCTTATTTTAGACAAAATTCAACCTTTCGCCAAAATAACAACAATTTTAATAATCAAATAAACAGAAATTATAACCGTAACAACAACTTCAACAACAGAAACAGAAACCTTTACAACAATAGCCACAATAATGATTATAACAGACAAAATAATTACAACAATAGGAGTATACAAACTAACAATTATCGAACTTACACAAACAATCATAATAGAAATAGAAATAATAATAATCAATACAATAATAGTAACAGCAATAGATATAACAATCGACGAAATCCCAACAGGAACCACCCTAGACATAACATACAATTAATCAACCAGGGAAACGAAGCCACTTCCGGTCTGGAATAAAATCAGAAAATAAAAACTTCCCGCCCGGAATAAAAATATTCAATATATCATCAAACTCAATAAATTACATTAAACTATTTTGTCCTAATATAAATAGCAATTTAACCTTTCTAATAGACACAGGAGCAGACGTCTCCATTTGCAAAATAAACAACACTTTAATAAATAAAATAAACCAAAATAACAGATGCAGATTAAACGGCATCACCAATGAGACAACAATCTCATTAGGTACTTCAATAATACAACTAAACATAGGTGGCAAAATTTACCCAAACGTATTCCAAATAGTAGAAGAACAATTTCCGATTTCTACAGACGGAATCATTGGACGAGACATATTAGATAAATTTTTGTGCAAAATTGACTTTGCAACGTACACGATAGCGTTTAACGACAATTACAATGAGACAATAATAGCAATGGATAATAAACCGCTTAAGATAAACAAACTAAATATACCAGCGAGATCAGAAACTATAGTCCCAATAAATCTAGTGATACATGAAGATAGCATTATTCTTAACGAAGAAATACAAAAAGGTGTTTTCATAGGGAATATTATAGTCCCAGCAAAAGGGACATGTCATGTAAAAATACTAAATACAAGAGACGAAGCCGTATGTCTGAAGAACTTTGAAGCTAATGTCGAACCACTACGTAACTACACTATACTTAACACTCGTACCATACGAAATAAAAGCCCATTACGTTTACAAAAACTTTTACAAGAAATTCAAATGGATATAAAAGATCCAATAGCGAAAAACAAAATAAACGAAATAATAACTGAATACCAAGACGTATTTCACCTAGAAGGCGAAAAACTAACTGTAAACAATTTCTATAAACAAAAAATCAACTGTTCAGATGACACTCCAATCTATATTAAAAATTATAAACTTCCACATTCACAACTGAATGAAATTAATAAACAAATAAAAGACCTTGAAAGAAATGACATCATTGAACCTTCAATAAGTCCTTACAACGCACCACTTCTCGTTGTACCCAAAAAAGGCACAAACGATACAAAAAAATACAGACTTGTAGTAGATTTTAGAAAACTGAACGACAAAATAGTCAATGACAAATTTCCCCTGACGCGACTAGAAGACGTTCTAGACAAACTTGGTAGAGCGAAATATTTTTCAACGCTCGATATGACAAGTTCATTCCACCAAATTGAATTGGAAAAAGACTCTAGACCTTTAACAGCCTTTTCAACTGGCAACGGCCATTTTCAATTCAAGCGTTTACCCTTCGGATTGAAAATATCATCAAATAGCTTCCAGAGAATGCTTACCATAGCATTGACCGGTCTAGACTCAGAAGCATTTATTTATGTCGACGACATAATAGTATTTGGTTGTAGTATCGACCACCACAACAAAAACCTCATTAAAACTCTACAACGCCTGCGTCAATACAACTTAAAACTGAATGCCAAAAAATGTCAATTCTTGAGAACAGAAGTCATCTATTTAGGACACCAAATTACTAGTCAAGGCATAAAACCCGATCCCAACAAAAACTCTGTTATCAAATATTACCCATTACCTAAAAACGCCGACGAAGTTCGCAGATTTGTAGCATTCTGCAACTACTACAGACGCTTCATTCCTAACTTTGCCAACATAGCCAAACCTCTTAACTCCCTTCTAAAAAAAGACGTAACATTCAACTGGACAAATGAATGTCAAAAATCTTTTGAAACTTTAAAAAATAATTTAATACAGACGCCAATCTTACAATACCCTGATTTCGAGAAAACTTTCATTTTAACTACGGATGCTTCCAATTATGCTCTAGGAGCAGTACTCTCACAAGGTGAGATTGGAACAGACCTACCAATATCTTTCGCTAGTAAATCCCTCGACAAACATGACATTAACAAATCAATCATCGAAAAAGAACTATTAGCCATTCATTGGGCAATTAATTTCTTTAGGCCATATTTATATGGACGTAAATTCACAGTAGTTACCGACCATCGACCACTAGTTTCACTTTTCTCACACAAAAATCCTTCTTCTAAACTCACACGTATTAGATTGGATTTACCAGACTACGATTTCGACATTAAATTTAAACAAGGTAAAATGAATACAAACGCGGACGCCTTGTCCAGAATTAACATTAACTCTGACGTATTAAAATCAATGATACCAACAGAAAGAGATGAAACTGCGAAGAAAACAAACAAACAAACAACTGAAGCCTGATCAACTTCACGTTTGGGACTGTACATCAATTACTGATATAAATAAAGTTATAAAGTTAAAATTTATATTAAACGCCAATAAATTTAATATTATTCGAGCTAAGGATGAAATACATGTTCACATTGACGATAATTCCAATTTGAAACCAGTTTCAATTGATGATAAGGCAATCGTGACATCATCCAAAACAGATGTCTATAACAATATAAATTCTAGCACGATATACGTATCTGCACTGAAAAAGTTGATAGACAAATTGCTCACATGGAATGTTCACAAGCTAGCACTCTCTAACAGAGACGGACTATTCCAATGTATGAATAAAAACACATTCAAAGATATAATGAACAAGTTGCAACAAAAAACTCGCGAGAAAGTAAATATTTTAATGTATGAACCCCCTAAAACTATAACAGATAATGCAGTACAAAAACAAATTATTAGCGAATACCATGACACACCACATGGAGGACATCTCGGTATCAGAAAAACACTACTTAAATTGAAACAACGATACATTTGGAAGAACATGAACAGAATGATAAAGGACTATATAAACAATTGCGAACAATGCAAAATAAATAAACAAGTTCGCCACCGCAAAGAAAAGTTATTTAAAACAGGCACACCACACACCAGTTTTGAGACGATAGCTATTGACATAGTAGGTCCGCTACGGATATCAAATAACTACAGGTATATCCTCACAATGCAATGTGAATTGACTAAATTCGTAGTAGCTACCCCTTTAGCAACTAAAGAAGCCAAATCAGTTGCACATAGCTTAGTAAACGATTTTATTCTTAAATACGGATTATTTAAAACACTAAAATCAGACCAGGGTGCAGAATTCAAAAATAGTTTGATGAAAGAAATATGTGAAATGCTTAAAATCAACCAAATTTTTTCGACACCATATCATCATGAGACTCTCGGAACAGTAGAACGTAATCACCGTGTTCTCAACGAATACCTATTAGCATTTGCGAATGACTCGAATTGGGATGAATGGATATCGTATTATACTTTTGCATACAATACGACCCCACACATTGAAACTAATTACACACCTTACGAATTAATATTTGGCAAACTTCCTTACCTTCCCGATGATGTTATTAACTCAAAAGATATTGTGTACAACTTAGATAACTATGCTAATGAACTAAAAATCCGATTAAGGAATACAATCAATAGAGCCAGACAAATAATCGAAATTGCAAAACACAATAGAACCAATATATCTCATAAAAATAACCCATTGAAGTTGAAAGTAAATGACCTTATATTACTGAAAAATGAAAACCGAAAAAAGGGACAAAAACCATATTCAGGTCCTTATAAAGTAGTAGAATTAAGAAACATGAATACTGTAATAAATATAAATGGAAACGATAAAGTAGTTCATAATAATAGACTCAAACTGTATAAAAGCAGCATTTCTGAAAATTAATAAAATAAAATCATGTATTATGTAATATTAGAATGTAAAAAGATAAATGTCACTATGAATAGTAACATTCATCTTTAAGGCCAGGGGTGTAGTGTATCTATCTAGTGTATGTAGTATATCTATATCATAGCATATAAGTACATAGTTGAAAAGTCAACATAACTCACATATTCCATTCATTAATACTTTCTTCAGATACATAATACTATTAACCTTCATTTACTATACAATATACGTACACCGCTCAGATACACCCGCTCATTGTCATTTAGAATAAGAATACGTAATATGTACCCATTAAGATACTTTGCAAACGATTCTACACGTATACCATATACGTACTGTGCATATTCAGATACACCGCTTATTGCATGATAATAGGTGCATATCGAATTGCATAAACATTGGCGAAAATGATGATGCATGTAGAACGTCCATTGATCTTTTATATATTGATTTTTGCATATTAGTCAATAAGTAAAGAAAGTAATTTTAAGTAGGTAAGCATTTATTTTGTATAAATAGGTTTAAGTTGGATTATACAAAGACACTCTTTCTCCGTGCTTGCCACGGGCTTAGGCAACTCTTTGCCATTCAAAAATCGGCAGCATTGCCAGTGAAAAATAGGTAAGCGTTTAACGCGACCGACAATCTTTATATTCTTCTAAAATAAAATTACCTTGAACATTACTTCCACTCTTTTTCATCCAACGTAACAACACAACAGACGCACCATGGCCCCACATGGAGCTATACGGTACTGAGAAGAAGAGAATTAGATTTAGATATTAGGTTAGGAGGATTCATTGCACAGCCTTTGACTTTATCTAATTTGTGAATGAATCATTTCCTAAGGAGCAGATGTTCCTATTTGTATTTAAGTTTAGTTAACCACCACAAACAACAGGTGCAACATTGTATGAAAATCAACTGCCGTTTGAAGAAATTTCCATATGGCGATGGATTTTGTTTAGTTTTATTGTTTTTCAACTTGTTATTTCTTTCTCATTGCTTTTATTCTCTTCTCTGTCTATCGAAAAATTCTGGAAATTTCCCTATTCATGAAAAAAATGTCATGAAAGAGGCTCGAAAAATGGAAATGTGCATTTTCATTCAAAACTCTAAAACGTGCAATTTCGTGCAATATACCCTGAAAAATGCAACTTCGTCCATTAACATGCAATTGCACAAGAATCCGGACTCTAGTTTATAACAGTGTTACGATAACGTATATTTCTAAATACTTTCAACTTGAAATTCCGACTGGTCCTAGTTATTTCAATTTAACATAGGCTAAAAACACTTAGATGAAGGACTTTTTTTGCAGCTCGTGATAAAAATTATTTTACAATTTCTTGTTGAAAACGTGAGTTTTTGAAACGAGAACAAGTAAGCTCCTAATCGCCAAAAATATTTTCGGTTGTTCCAAAATGATGTACATGGTTTGGTAATACTCCATGAAACAAAAACCTAGGAAAATCTTCCAGATCATTCTAAAAAAAACAACAGCTAATAATAAATATTTTTTTTGTTGAAAAAGTTGCGGGTTCTGGTAAATAAGCGCAAAAAACGATTAAAAGCTGTTCACATCTTAAGCACCAACCATTAACTTAGTAAGGGGTCAAATTTCAAAGTTGTGATAACCCAATAACCAGTAAATTAACATGACTGCTGTTGTTTTATAACAACAGCGTCGCGGCTAGTTTATCGCGATATTAAACCTACCTGTGGCATCTACCATAAATGGTTGTGATATTAGCTAATGTTGTGCTGAATTCCAGGACCGGATTTCCCGTATGGACAACCTGGGCAACTGCCCGGGGCGACAGATTTTGAGGAGCGGCAAACTTTTGAAAATTTCCATTATTTTTGTGATCTGTGAAAGATGCATTGTAAAATCTAATGGAGCAGTTGACATAAATAGAAAAAAAATGTCTTTTTAATTTATTTTGGTTAGGTGTCTTTGTCTCAATTCAGGGCGCCTAATGGCACCCTCATCCTCAAATTCAAAAGTTGGGACTTCACGCAAAATTCTGCTAGAATTATTCACTCTAAAAAGCCTACTAGTTCGGTAAGAATGGGAGTTGGAAGCATGTTCGTAAGGTATTGGCTTCACACTTACCAAGGACAGGGATCCAGCATAATTTAAAGCATTCCATTTTAATAGCAAGCCGAGAGGATCGTTGGTAATCAAGGAACACCGGAACTTACATTAAATTCTGGACATATTTTTAATGCACGAGTAAATGAGTTCCACCCACCCCTAGTGCCGGCTTTACATCGGATCGGATATCGGATGAAATCTGCTGATTGGCATGGTAGCTAATACTTGAAACAGATTGAAAGCAGCAATAGCAGCATTTCGCTGTTCAGCAGCAATGACGTCGCCCATTTAAAATGCATCGTGCTTCTTTTGTCCGCTGTTAGCTATCTTGGTTCTATTTCAAATATTTCATCGCATTACATAAACAGAATTTATTGGGCTTTTTGTGAATATGTATCGCTGTGATGAGAGTGTATGCGGAAGGGACATCTATGAGAAATTAGTAGTTACTGTGGCTTTGAAAAAGGCCAAAAGCTGCGATTTTCGGAAATATGCTATATAATGGTAGTTTTAACCAAAAAGTCGTATGTGACTGACCAGTTTAAAGCTTCTTATGGCCTCAAAAAATTACATATTAAAATTAAAAGTCTCTTTCGACGCGTGATACGTGTGGTCTAGCGTATATGTGTCAATTTTTCAACATTTTCAGGAACATTTCTATAACGGTTTTTTTTGAGGAAAATTTTGTGAAATACTCTAGCCACAAAAACTAAATGCAAAAAGCCCCTACCGCTACTAAATTACTCTATAATGGAAACATTTACTGTGATGAACTTGGATAGCGATATTTTAAAGCGTAAAAATGCCGGTTTGAGTTCTGGAACGGCACGACAACTTTCTTACTACAACAAATAAACAACAGCACGTAGAAGGTGATCAATTGACGCCTAGTCTCGAAACTTCAGGTTTTCTTTAAATAGAAAAATTTCAGTTTCAGTGACTCGGATATTGCCAGACAGGAAAACTAACAAACTGTCATCCGTACATTAATGCTGAGACTGAAGTCTCGAAGACGAGATGTATGCTCGTTTTTTTCAGGCCTTTCATATTCGGCGCTTTGACATAAGATCTTGCAATCCGTCGTTTCACCTATAATATCTCGACCCTGAAATTAGTGACATCCTAAGGGGTTGCTTTCGCGATGATCCCGAGAGTATAAACGAGCTACTGAATAATAATAATAAAAACAGAAATCGTAACCGAATTGAATGTAATCGAGAGTAAGGAGGTTTATCGTTAAAAAGCGATCAAACGCATTCTAGATTTAGTGTAGTCATTGGGTGGTTTCACATTGTAAGATGAAACCGGACGGCTAACAAACGGACGTTGAGAGCTTTTGCAGTGGCCAGCAGACAAGCATGGTGCATTTCACATTGTAAGAACACGTCTTACGAAAGAAAAAATCGTGACACGATTGTTTTTCTCGTACGAGCGATTCGTAAGAATTGTACGACCGATAAGACGATTGCATATACCGATAGTTCAGGCGTTCTGCGACGACAATTAGCGCGTGTCTTACTTGCATTTTAATCTTGTCGACTCGTTACTAACTTTGGAGCGTGCATGGCAACATTTATACATTTGTTCGACCGTCCGTGTTTTGATCGGATAGTGTGAAATGAACGTACGTTTGGTTCTTGTCGTGCAAGTTTACCTGTCCGGTTTCGTCTTACAATGTGAAACCACCAATTAGGTGATTTGAGATTGGTGGGGAAACTTTTTATTGTTTCTTATGTTTTTTTGGAGAAGATAATAATAGAAAGTGATATCAATGGAAGTTCCACTTGATGGACCCAAGGCCAGAGGCAGACCGAAGAACACCTGGATATGTCAAATGAAAAAGCAACAACAACCCATTGGTCTCGGCGATGACACGATCCAAGATAGAGCTATACCTGTAGAAATATGCTGAGAAATTACCGCCAAAACGGGCGATGTGCCTACACCCCAGGTCGAGCAACGCGAAACCATGGAGCGGAATAAAGAACGGTGCAAGGAAGAAGAAAGTATGTATTTAAATATTTTAGAAAACAGTGCAAACATTCAACTTCAATTACACAAAATGTCATCATTTGCGGTTAACCCACTATTCACACACAAGTGACACAGTATGCATTTAAATTAGGGATGGGCCCAACCTATATTTTTGAGTAACAGTTCCAACTGTTACTGTGACTCGCAAGTAACAGTTCCTTGTTACCGGTCCAGTTCCTGTTCCTAATATTGTAAATTACGTCACGTCGCAAAGCAAGTTACTCGAGTGCAATAAGCAATGTATGTACGTGACACTATCAACTTGCAAAAAGTGTTCCCAAATTAGGCTCTTTTTTACTCGATTCGACACTGCTACAGCTTTGAAAATGCCACTTGATGACTTGATTGTTGTATTTAAAAAACTATAAGACGGAGTAATATTCCACAGCGCAATACACTTGATACTCGTTTAAATTCGTTCGCTGAAACTGGAAGCCACAGTTGCCCAAACAAAGGGGACTTCCCTCAAATGCGACAACGATAGGAAATTGTACGAAAATTGGCATAAAAAAGAAGTCTCTGCTGTGACTTGTGACAGCATCCCTGACTTCGCTGACTGTGATACCGTCCCTGACTGTGACAGCGTCCTTGATTGTGCCACCTGTGACAGGGCCCCTGACTGTGACGTGGCAATGTTCGTGGTTGCGACAAATACATAGTGACTAACTGTACCTGTGGCTGTGACTGTGGCACGAAATAGTGACTGGCTGTGACTCTAAACTCTTTTCTATAACTAGAAAATAGGTTGGATTATCTTCTATTCGAGGAATGCCATTATTTTTATGCTCAATGCATCTTATATTGTTATCAATATTAACACTCCTCTAGTAGTGTAGTGACCGGTTGCGACCAACAGTGACAGCTGTGACTGTGGACTCTGACAAAAAATAGTTACTGGATGTGACTGTAATAGTATAGTGACTGAATGCGACCAACAGTGACAGTGCCAGCAGTGTTTAAACCAGGAATGAAAGAAAGCAAACAATAGCGCGGAAACTGTGACCGCCAGGAACAGGTATTTTTGCTCTTCGGGAACAAGTAGTCACAGTGACAGGCAAATACCCTGTTCCTAGTCACTGCTCCTGGAATATCGACCCATCCCTAATTTAAATGAAATTATTGCAGTGCATTATTATAAATATTGTAGTATACATATACATATATCTCAAAAATATGTGATATATACATATTCATATCCGATCTTATTATACCCTTCGCTCGTAGAGTGAAAGGGTGTATTAACTTTGTCATGAAGTTTGTAACGAATTGAAGGAAGCATCTTCGACCATATAAAAAGTATACATATATGATTCAGCATGATTTGGGGAGTCGATTGGGCGATGTCTGTCTGTCTTTCCGTCTGTCTATCTGTCCGTCTGTTGCTACGAATTTTACTCGGCCAGTTTAAAAGCTATATGAAGCTGAAATTTGTACACTTGCTTCTTTTTATTGCAACACATTTCTGTGAAGTTTGGTTGAAATTGCAGCATAAATAAAAAAAGTTTTTCTTAGAAGAACTTAATTTGGGGGGTTGGGTTTGTATGGCAGCTCCACGACCCCATTTTCCGATAAAAAAAACTTCACAGAAATGTGTTTCTGTTGATGACACAATTCATATGTAAGAATGGATGAAACTGAACAATGGGGTCATGGGGCTGCCATACAAATCCAACCCCCCAAAGTTCTTTTTTTTTTTTTTTTTGTTGAAATAGGTTTCAATTCAATTCAATTCAGTTTTATTGCAAACAAATTCATATACAGCATAATATCTTATATTACAGAGATTTAATTTGCACCAATTTCACTCAAACCTCATCAAACCATATTTCTGTTGATGCCACAAAACATATGTCAAAATTAACGGAGTTGAATCATGGGGTCATGGGGCTGCCATACAAACATATCTCCCCAAATTCGGTTATTCTAAGAAAAACTCAAACCCCCCATTTTGGTTCTTCTAAGAAACATTTTTTTACACCAATTTCATAAAACCTTTTTTTAATATGTGTGTATCGGACCAACAAAAAAAAATAAATAAATGGAATCGTACTATGGAACCATTCATGCCTCATTCTAGTCCTTTTTCTCGAGAATAATGATTAAACAAATAAATTTTGTTGCTTACGCGGTTATCTCGTAAAAGATACATTTCCATTTAAATCACTTTTGATAAGAGCTGCAAAACCAAATGAAAGTGCCCATTTTCATTACTTTATTTTTGGTTCCTTGTTTTTGTGATTATGTTTTTGGTTCTACTCCGTTCATTAATAATCGTGCTGTTTCGTAATTATGAGTTTGTGTCTAATGATGATTTCATCCGGAAAGATAGATATTATCTTCGTATAATAATTTGACGCCATGTAATAAGAATTTCAACTAATATAAACGTTGAGTAATGAACAATAACGTATCATCATAATAATGTTCATCATAATTGGACTGTATCGTGAAAGCAATACACGTGCAAAAAAATTATTCGTTTTGTTGTTAAGAAGCTCTTAATCCACCCAGCACATTTTTTAAGTGCCATTGTTATCTCTGGCTAAAAATCCTGAATTGCATAACTGGAGTTAAGTATTCGACTGCCCTTCCACATTAATTGACTTACCACTGATTCAGTACTGTTCTGCAACATTAACAATTCTTAATGGCAATCAACTCTGAATTGGATTTTGAATGTTTATTTTAGAAATAAGTAAAAAAAAAAAAACAAAAATCCACTCTTCATCTGATAAATTTTCAATTATGCAAAATACTTTATTATCTTCCAATTGAAATAATATGTCAACAAAAACAGACTAAATATTGTCGTTAAATGAATGGTTGTATTTGCTAAATGATTTCATCTTTTTGAAGTCAACCTACAGTCGCTAAACATCCATTAAGTCAGAAAATTGTATTTCATCAGTCAAAGGCATTTGATAAATGGTACAGTACAGATACATAGGTAACGGGTGGTCCAGCTAGATTGCACGATGTTAATTGAGTGTCACACCTTAACGGTAAGTTTCTCGCCCAACTTTATTAGACATTTCATTGCTTCAGTGTTTGGCAAATTCAACCATGGAGAAGTACACAATTGAGCAGCGCGTTAAGGTCGTTGAAGCCTTTTACGAAAATGTACGTTCAAATCAAAATGCTTTTCGTGCACTTCGTGATTTTTTTGGTCAACATATTCCACCAAATGCGTCCACATAACGGACTTCTTGTTACCAGAAATCGAGGATATGTACGTGGACGATATGTAGTTCCAACATGATGGGGCCAGTTGCCACACAGCCAACGAAACAATGGCTCTTTTGCACGAGAAATAAAATGGCCGTGTTATCTCTTGTCTTGGCGATGTTAATTGGCCGCCACGATCATGTGATTTGACACCGTTGGACTTCTTTCGCTGGGGATAGTTAAAAGAAAAAGTGCACATCAATAAGCCAAAAATAATTCAAGAGCTAAAGGATGAGATAATTCAGCACATTAACGATATTCAACCTCAATTATGTCTCAGAGTCACTGAAAATATGGACCATCGGATAGAAGTATGCCACCGTAGCCATGGCGAGCATTTGGCCAATATTTTGTTTCCTTCTATCATAATAAAAAAAATTTCAGATAATTCTCTAAAAAAATTTGCTTTATTAACAATTAACTTCGTGCATTCACGTTGGACCACCCTTTACATACAGCCGTATAGACACATCTTCATCCTGCGACATTAATGAAAAGTCACTTTTCGGAAAAATAGCATCCTGTTCTGGTCGATTGTCATGCTTGGAAAGTTTTGGAGCATTGAACATTTTGTTGAACGTTGACTAATGATTTGAAACTTTTTGTGTCTTGTTTGTTCGAAAAGGCCCCATGGCTTTTGCTTTGTTGTTTGGGTTGGACAGAGTGATTTGGCAATTACCCTTAGTCAGTGAAATGAAATGCTATGCCAAAATATCTGAACTTGCTCATTTCTGTTTTTGGCAAACAAATTTCGAAACTCATAGCTCATGCTAAACGGCTATTATTATCGAAAAGGATTGAGACTAATCAGATAATATCAAAAACATAATCTGTTTGTTCACTTTTCTGTAAGACTTTAATATTTCTTAATTTCGTTGGAACTGATTGACAAAGAGTTACGTCATTTTAGGGTGGCACAGGGTTTTTCGTTATGATGTATATTTTATAGTTGAGATTGTATCGAGATTTGAAGGATTAATGCTTTGGCAATGCGTTTTGTTTATTGAACGGATATTTTGTACTCTCAAAACATTCTAGGTGTCTACCATAAATGATTTTCATTGAGTTTTTTTTTTTAAATATTAGCTCATAGTAGTACATATGTAGGTCGTATGAATAATTTTAACTTTTAAATTGACAGTTTTTTCAAGTTTTTATTATGTCGAAAACTCGAATTTCTCCAAAGTTTAAACAAGATTTTAATTTGCAAAATGGTCTAGTAATTCGCTTGTTTGATAATTACGTATAATGTTTTCTCGTAGAAGAGAATGTCCTCGAAGTTCACGCTTTCTTGGATGAACATTATTCCATCTTATCACCGAAACTCCCACTTTGTGAACTCTATTCGTACATTTGGCAATAAAATGTTCCCAAATAAATCCATACTTTCTATTTTATTCAAGAACATTTCTATGTCAATAATATTATTTGACTTTGTTGTTGTTGTTCTTTATTATTATGATACTTGATTTTCTAGCTGTATGAGTACAAAGAATGTACATACATATACGGTGAAGTTTCCTTCAGAACTTTGTGCCTTTTATAGAAAGTTGAAATGCCAGCCATGAATATTGTTGGTTAAATAGAGAGCTGTGAACAAGATTTCCTCAAACAATGAGAATATCTTTCATGGTTTATCACACCGGCTATTTATTTTACAACAGAGTGCTCTCTCTAAGGTCATTATGGGTTCAGCCAAGGACATTAATATCTGGGATATTCAATTAGCATTTAATGGAATATGCCCAATATATGGATTTAGCCGAATAAGGAGTGAAAATCCTTTCATAGATGAGTAGGAGCTTAAATAATACGTATGAAGGATTATTGAGCGAATACTAATTGTTCTTTGAAAATCAGAACACTGGAAACTATCAATTTATCGCTTGGATAATTTGAGTAATTTGATTTAAACTAAATATAGTTGAATGGTTTTGAAGAAACTGAGTATGTATATCTTAACCCTAGTTTACTGTTTGGGGTGCAAATGCACCCCATCGCATGTTTCACTTAATATAACTTCGAGATTTTTCAAGTTTTCATTACACATTTTTCAATAGCTTAACAAAATTTAGTTTTGTTTTAGTTTTTAATGTTTGTTCAATTTTAGCTACATAAATTTATTTTCTACGAATTTTTTGTGGAAATAAGGCATTGGTACTGTCGTGGGGTGCAAATGCACCCCAAATAATTTATTTGAGTTCAGAACTATTTATTTTGATGTTAAACTGATATTTATTTTAAAATAAAGATAATAATATCAAAACTTTCATCTGGGATGAAAAAGAAACTTTAAAAATGTTAATAATAGTACGAAATATAGTTTCTTTGGAATGACCTTTGGGACACCAAATGTGGCTGTGTTTCAGACACGATTTTAATTTGAAACTGTTCGATATTTCTCTAAAATTTCATAAATAAACAACAGAAACTTAGTCAATGATCAGAGATACTAATTGGAGAAGACTTTGCTAACTAAGATTTTGAAAAAGAGCTGCATTTTGGAATTTGTGAACAAAATTCCACTTCGAGCCCACTAGTCTCGGCCTGCTATTCTTATCTCTGCGAAGTGATTTCACTTTTATAGCTGAAGTAATAAGTTCTGCTGAAACCGTCAAATAATAAGAAACTCAAAGAGATGCATAACACTCGCAAAATCAGTGAATCGAATGCTTACCATTAGGGATGTCAAAAACCGGCCCATAACCCGGTTTTCGGTTTTTTCGGTTTTTTTGCAAAGCCGGTTAGACCGTCCGGTTTTAACCGGGCTCAAAGTACCGGTTTTCGGTTAACCGGTTTTTCATTGAATTGCTTAGAATTTTAGCAAAATAATGCATACACACTCGTTAAGCTGATATTCGTATAGAAATATGACTGTGTAATGGAGCCCTAAAAGAGAAACATGTTGAACAAAAAAGATAATCAAATAAAATTGTCAGAAGTATTCATAATGTTTCAAAATTAGTTAACTGAGTTTTATTGCTAGACAATGTATATAGTGCAGTCAAAATATCCCAGTTCAGGCCTCCAAATAGAAAAAAAATAGAGTAAGGCTATTTTTTGTGGTGGTTGAATCAGCGAGCTCCCAGTAATCTAAAACTCATTTTGCTAAAAAAAATTTTGATCGGAAAGGTCCCAAAAAGGACGAAAAAAGGATACTCTTTAATCCTTAGCCGGAGGTCAGCATGTGGGGTGTCAAATCAAAGCGGATGTCGAGTACATTACAAATCCGGTGTTTGTTTCCTGTTTCAAGGACCCTAAATGGAATAAATCGAGATTAAATCGAAAATTATTGTGTTTTCCGTGTATCTTTCCAAAGCCATAACTACAAGAATAATCCAAGTTGTCACTACGTTTCTCACTTTTCCGAATTTATGATAGGTTAAGATTCTACCATTAAATTAACGAAAAAATTAAGGAAAAATTACGGCTTTGGAAAGATACATATACGAGAAACATGAAAATTTTCCATTGGATCCCAATTTTCTCCTGTGAGGGTCCTTGGAACAAGTAATAAACGCCAGATATGGAATGTACTCGACGTCCTCTTTGATATGGCACCCCGCATGCCCACGTTCGATCAAGGTTTGTAATTAGTGTCCTTTTTGAGAGCTTTCCGATCATTTTTTTCTTAGCAAATTTAATGGTATCTTTAGCTATTATAGATTCGGAAAAGTGAGAAACGTAGTGACAATTTGAATTACTATCGTAATTAGGGCTTCGGGAAGATACACGGGAAACACAATAATTCTCCATTTAATCTCGATTTATTCCGTTGAGGGTCCTTGAAACATGGAACAAACACCGGATATGTAATGTACTTGACGTCCCCTTTGATTTGATACCCCACATGCCGACCTCCGGTCAAGGATTAAAGAGTATCCTGTTTTGTCGTTTTTGGGACCTTTCCGATCAAAATTTTTTTTTTAGCAAAATGAGTTTTAGATTCCTGGGAGCCCACTGATTCAAAAACCACAAGAATTAACCTTACTCTATTTTTTTCTATTTGAAATGCTAATATGACTGCACTAAGATGTTGAAGTCTTTGTGGACACGACGCATGTTGAAGTGGACGCGGATATCGATGTGGACGCGGACGTCGTAGCAACTGCCGATTCGTCTTCCTATAACAATGAACTCTAAATGCACTGATCTGATACACATATAGGTACATTCACGATCACGACGGACAAAAGATACACGTGTGACACGCAACGTAAACAATATCTGCCTTGAAAAGGAAAAATGCAAGGAGCGGTAGTTTGACGAAGCGATGGTTCTTGGAATAATAGCACTAAGGAGAGTGTTCGGAAATACGAAATTTTTCATAGAAGACAAGCAATAGAATTACAGACACAAGAAAATATAAAAAATTTATGAATTTGGAAAGTTTTTTTTTCGGTTTTAACCGGATGGGCAAACAACCGTCCGGGTTAAAACCGGGAGGATGAAAAAACCGAAAAAAACCGGTTAACCGTTTTGAAAGTACCGGTTTTCGGACTAACCGTCCGGTTTTTGACATCCCTACTTACCATACGGAAATTTCATGAACATCATACTCTTGTTTGAGTTTATCATGTCATTTATAGTATGAATATCAGTGTCTGCCGTCTAACCAAACTGAACATGTATGCCTCCCCCATTTCTGAATTCGCACTCACTATCTAACTTTTGTTTTCCCTATTTAATTTACATAACACACGATCAAAATGAATCAAATTAAAAAAAATTGGAAGTCAGTTAATGCAGAAATATGGGCATACATACTGTGGGGTGCATTTGCACCCCATAACATGAAACTAGTAAGAAAATTGTTGCAGTAAACTAGGGTTAATATTTCATATATGAACTTCTACTGTAAACTGTGGGTGTATATTTGTAATGTTTTCCGGCCTCATAAACTACTGAAAGTCTGAAACGATGTGGATGGAATTTAGTGTAAATTGGTAGAAATGATGATATTGGGGGATTGTGTTAAGCTTCAATAACAAAGAATATTTATTGTAGGTCATAATGGGGAAGCATAGAAATTCCATCTAATTTTTTTGAGGAAGAAAAACCTTTTTTTTGTTTATGAACGAATTATATAGGGTGTCCCAAAATTAACGCAAGTTTTGAATTAAATAGAAAACACAGTTTTTAGTCTTTTGATTGTAATTTTTTTTGTGGGTTCATAAAGTACATAGAATAGGGTTATTTATGGAATAACACATCGGAAATGGCCTCCGCGGCTTTGCATGCACATACGCATTCGTTTGTCGAAATTTTTCATGACCTTTCTGCATAAATGTGGCTGAATTTCGTTGATGCAACGTTGAATCTCCTCCTTTAATGCACGCGCGGTTGTGGGCTTGTTGGCGTAGACCTGTGATTTTAAATAACCCCATAAAAAGAAATCTAATGGAGTTAAATCACACGATCTAGGGGGCCAATTCTGATCACCGAAACGAGAGACTAAACGACCTGGAAATGTCTCATTCAGTAATTGAAGTGTTTCACGGGCTGTATGGCATGTGGCATCGTCTTGTTGAAACCAGATATTGGCCTACATCAATATCATCCAATTTCGGCAAAAAGAACTGTCTTATCATGTCTCGATATCGAGCACCAGTAACAGTCAGTTATTTTTAAAATATTGTTCAACAATGAAGACACGTGGTTCTATTGCGTAACGCTCCATTTTTACTAACCACAAACTGTCAACTGTCGGTTTATGTTGTTTTTAGGGTTGTCAACACTGTACTGCATAAATGGCGGCAAATTCAAATTTTGCTTTAATTTTGGGACACCCTATATATCCAAAGCTCCCATTGGTAGCGTAAATATATTTTCAGAGTGCAGGGGGAAAAGGCACTTAATAAAGGAATAAGCTTTCACTTACTAGTTTTTGTACAAATATTCGGGAGCAAAGGAGGATGGCCAACACAGTTGTTTGATGAACAGTAATGAAACGTATGTCAAATGAAAGCTAGCGTTTGTTTATTCTAGCGATATGTAGCAAAACAATCGTAGATAGGAGATATGGGCAATTTTAATTTTTACCAAAAATTAACAATTTTACTAGACGAGTAAGAAATTATAATATGTTAAAATTAAAAATTTTTATTTGTTTGTTCTTAATTTTAGTCCAATATTCTCAATTTCCTACAAACATAATATGTGATTTTTCCATTAAAATAAAGTCCTTGTTTTGGCTATGAACATAATGACCTTAACATATCTTTACTCCATTTCCACAAATCAACAAGTTAAGGTACGTTGTGCTAGACGCGGCCGCACGACTGCGACTCGCTCATTCCATATAAAAACTCGTTTCTCTCTCATTTTAAAAACGAGTTTTTATATGGAATGAACGAGTCGCAGTCGTGCGGCCGCGTCTAGCACAACGTACCTTTAACAAGACCTGTCATTTCTTACAAGGCAGAAACGTAACTGGAAACAAGTCACGAGTCAGTGTAGCGATGTCAAGGAGTCAAGGTGTACACGAAAGATGACAAAATGATAACAGACGGGAAAGTGGTTATTTGGGATCTAGACGAAAACAGGTTGATCTTGATATGTGGCGATGAAGATGCCATAATAGAATCTCACACAACAGCTGAACCTCTCCCTGACAATAGTAGCACAGCAACAACAGATATTTCCATTGCCGAAGAACTTATAGGAAGTAGGTACTAGCCGTCTGTGATGTGACTCATAGAAGAAGGTAATTAGAATTTTAGCATATATGTATGTACATACCAGTATATGCCGGAATAAAAAATTAAGGTGGTTTTAATGATTTCTTTGAATATTTGAATAATTTCCATTTAATTATACTGCTCGATACATATGTTTTAGATTAGATAAAGACACAAGTCTATTTTAAAACAATGAACAAATTACATTCTCATTCATTAAAATGTTTTTAATTTATCATTTCCATGTTTCCTTATGTGCCTCACAAGTTTTCTCTTTACATCTCATAACTTTTGCTCGTTCACATTCCATCACCACATTTAGCAAAAACAAAACTTCCTCAATATGAACATTCATATAATACGAAGTAGCAAAGGATACTTCGTCCACACAAATTTTCTTCCATAATTCCTTCAAAATTAGTTTCATAGTGAATTTTCTCTCATATTCAATTAGAAAATTTCTCACAAGTCCAGTCATGGTCAATTTCCTCTATAACTCCCTCAACTTCCACATAATGTCCTTATAAGGACCATATTGTATACACATATGTGTATACCTACGCATGTGAGTATAGATGTTTGATGGTCGCTCGTTATTGAATCAAACGTATATAATGGTTGGCCAACCGACATTATGGCATGAGTTATTACAATATGGAGCCTCATGGATTGAATGTTTCAAAAGGAATTATGTAATATGGAGGCATTCAGTTAAAGCCTGTTACCCGTAGTACAGTTGACTTGACTTTTACATGGCGTCCAGCATGGCAATGCCATCATGTTCAATAAAATGTATATGACAGATTTGATAGCTGTTGATTTATAACGTCATTTTAGTATGTAGGTAATGCTAACAATAAAAGATAAATAGATGAGAAAAAACTGAAAAATTATACGAGTTGGACTGTTGAAAAATGATAAATGGATGGTGAGAAAAAAAAGAAATACATATTAATGTGATTTGGTTAAGATTGGTGCATAAATAAATAGAATGTTCTTATAATAATGTTCGTTAGTACGGCAGTCACATTGTTTGATGCAAAACTGTGCAAGTATGGCAAATTTCAGCTCGCTAGTTTTGAGTAAAAGGCTTCGCAACAGTAAGGCAGATGCGAAGAGGGACACGACCCAATCGAGTCCCCTCATCATACTGATCAATAATATATCATTTCTTTACAATGCGTTACAAAGTTAATATATCCTACAACTTATAAAGTGAAGAGTATAAATATTACAGACGCCTGTAATAAGTAATAGATGCTCACATGAGAACTGCAGCTGCTGTTTTACCTGATATTACATACTGCTAGCAACTATGCGGATACTACACGACAAAAGACAACGCACTTCAGGCAGAGTGGTTTCTGTATTTTACTTTGCATTTTTTACACAGTATTTGAAATGTAAAAAACTATTTTTTTTTACATGACGAGATTTTTACGTTATGTAAAAAATGTATGGGTGAATTTTTAATGGGTTTAGATTTGTATTCTTCTATAGGAAATTGGATTACTATTTGCCTCAATGAACATGTTACTCGTATCAAGTGATTCTTTGCAACAAAAAATGCGCATCTTTTAAATTTATAGGTAGGTAAAAATTTAGTTAGTAAGTTTCTCGACCTAAACAAAACATCGTTCGATGAAAGTCTTGGAAATTGTTTGTAAATTTGCATTTTAATTTTGTTTGCTTACTATACTAAAGCGACGAAAAAAGGGGACACAGTAAATTATGTTCTAGGGATGCGGCAATGCAGCAGGTTTGGTACGAGTACATTAAAGTCAAGACAGTCGTATAAGATCGCAAACACACGGAAAATCCGAATCCATTTTTCTGATTTTTTGTTCTGTCAAACATATAAATTTGATACAAGGAAAATTAAAAAAATGGATTCGGATTGACTCAGTTAGGAAATTTAACAAAACCCGATGATGACTTATTTCTAAGTGGAAGGCACGACAAAGAGTAGTTCTCAGCGACTAATACGTTATTTCATTTCGTAGCTCTTTGAGAGACTCAGCTTGAAGACTGGGACATACTCATCTATGATAGACTTTCCCATGTGCACTAAATTCAGAATGAGACTAATTGGTCGTTCGCGGATTTCCTATCTGCACTGGTTTTTTTGTCATTCCCTTTCTGCGGTAAAATCCGTGTTTCTACGTTTCCTATACTCCTACAGCAATAAATTTAGGCACTTTTACGATATAATTCAGAGTGCTGGATCGACTGCTGTTGTTGTGGCAAAAGGCATTGAAGCAAGGGCACAACTACGCCTCTACACTTTCCAGTCACGATGCGAGAGTCTTCAGTTCCCGTATCACAAAGTTAAAATGGAGAAGGTCCACCTAGTTACTAACTACGGACTTTTGTAACTATAAGTATAAGTATGTAGTTTAGGGTACACAGCAAAAAAATGCCGGGTATTCGAGTAAGAAAATCCGAAAGAATAAAAAAGCAAAACTATTTCGGAGTAAACATGCTTAAAATGAAACCGCTATCAGGAGTTTTATTAGAAAAGAATCCGAAACGGACGAAACTTTTTCGGGCATATTGCAAAGAATTGAGTGTCGAGTATTACACCTATTGGATCAATTCCGTAACATCTTCAATAAAGTTATTGTGCTGGGGCAAATTTCATCTGATTTTGGTATTTTGTATCCACCGATCGGAGTGAATTTGGTGGTAGAGCGACGTCACATGTTGTATAAATCACAAACTCCATCAGTTAGTCTGGTTGGCTTAGGTAGGGCGTTCGTTTACAAATCATAGGATCCCGGTATCGAATCCATTGTAGGTAGGTAAATTTATTACGCATTTTAGAGCGTAATGATCACCTTTAGAAAGGTTACACAAATCTCATTTATGAGTTACATGTTCCTTCCCTGTGAATATTGTTTTTTTTATTCCAAAAATATCACTCGCTCCTTTTGGTGTTAATGAAAGTATTCTTTTGAGTTCAAATTATTACACCAGAAGGATAAAATCATTACATTCATTCGCAGTCTTTAGCAATACCTTGCTTCGAGTTTTATGTCAATATTATCCGATTCGGATGGACACTATTCGACACCGATTCGAAAATCACTCCGATTTTTTGCTGAGTACATTTGGTACCAATTCGTGGTCACATGTGACACCGAAAAAATGAAATTTTATTTAAAAAATACTGGGGTTAATAGAATATGTTGCTATTCCTTTCCGGGAAGTAGTTTTTACTAATAAAAAAAAATTAAAAAAATTTTTTTTTAGTCAAATTGGAAAATTATTGTTAATGCTGGGACTTGTGTGAATTCAAGACTTTAAATTTTGACATTGTGCATTATAGGGTAATAAAAAACCACCGTAACACGTAATTTTATTATGTTTCCAATTCTTATTTTAAGTTTTAATTGATTGGGTTTGATTACAATAAGCCAATATGTCTTGCTCCGCTCCGAACACCAACTTCATACCGTGAAATTCACCTGCAACTTCAGAACAGGTTAATAGTTCCCATTAAAAAAAATACAAATTGATTTACGCGATTTACGTTTTATGCCAAAAAGGGAAAAAATTCCTCGATTCCGGAAATTCATGTGATTGTAAAGGACAAGGCTAAAGCAAAAAAACAGCTTGCTTACAAGTCCGCACCTCAGTGGGACATTTTCATGTTTTTTCGTGATGATTTGCTTTTAGAATTTGACTCTTTTTGGGTCGTTTAACAAAAGTTGAACGTGAGTTGAACCTACCTAAGTTGAAAGTTACACTTTTTGGGTTGTTCAACAAAACTTGAACGAAAGTTGAACGTGAGTTGAACCTAAGTTGAAAGTTACACTTTTTGGGTCGTTCAACAAAAGTTGAACGAAAGTTGAACGTGAGGTGAACCTAAGTTGAAAGTTACACTTTTTGGGTCGTTTAACAAATGTTGAACGAAAGTTGAACGTGAGTTGAACCTAAGTTGAAAGTTACACTTTTTGGGTCGTTCGACAAAAGTTGAACGTGGGTTGAACCTAAGTTGAAAGTTACACTTTGTGGGTCGTTCAACAAAAGTTGAACGAAAGTTGAACGGGAGTTGAACCTAAGTTGAAAGTAACACTTTTTGAGTCGTTCATCGAAAGTTGAACGAAAGTTGAACGTTAGTTGAACCTAAGTTGAAAGTTAAACTTTTTGGGTCGTTCAACAACAGTTGAACGAAAGTTGAACGTGAGTTGAACCTAAGTTGAAAGTTACACTTTGTGGGTCGTTCAACAAAAGTTGAACGAAAGTTGAACGGGAGTTGAACCTAAGTTGAAAGTAACACTTTTTGAGTCGTTCATCAAAAGTTGAACGAAAGTTGAACGTTAGTTGAACCTAAGTTGAAAGTTAAACTTTTTGGGTCGTTCAACAACAGTTGAACGAAAGTTGAACGTGAGTTGAACCTAAGTTGAAAGTTACACTTTTTGGGTCGTTCGACAAAAGTTGAACGAAAGTTGAACGTGAGTTGAACCTAAGTTGAAAGTTACACTTTTTGGGTCGTTTAACAAATGTTGAACGAAAGTTGAACGTGAGTTGAACCTAAGTTGAAAGTTACACTTTTTGGGTCGTTCGACAAAAGTTGAACGTGGGTTGAACCTAAGTTGAAAGTTACACTTTGTGGGTCGTTCAACAAAAGTTGAACGAAAGTTGAACGGGAGTTGAACCTAAGTTGAAAGTAACACTTTTTGAGTCGTTCATCAAAAGTTGAACGAAAGTTGAACGTTAGTTGAACCTAAGTTGAAAGTTAAACTTTTTGGGTCGTTCAACAACAGTTGAACGAAAGTTGAACGTGAGTTGAACCTAAGTTGAAAGTTACACTTTGTGGGTCGTTCAACAAAAGTTGAACGAAAGTTGAACGGGAGTTGAACCTAAGTTGAAAGTAACACTTTTTGAGTCGTTCATCAAAAGTTGAACGAAAGTTGAACGTTAGTTGAACCTAAGTTGAAAGTTAAACTTTTTGGGTCGTTCAACAACAGTTGAACGAAAGTTGAACGTGAGTTGAACCTAAGTTGAAAGTTACACTTTTTGGGTCGTTCGACAAAAGTTGAACGAAAGTTGAACGTGAGTTGAACCTAAGTTGAAAGTTACACTTTGTGGGTCGTTCAACAAAAGTTGAACGAAAGTTGAACGGGAGTTGAACCTAAGTTGAAAGTAACACTTTTTGAGTCGTTCATCAAAAGTTGAACGAAAGTTGAACGTTAGTTGAACCTAAGTTGAAAGTTAAACTTTTTGGGTCGTTCAACAACAGTTGAACGAAAGTTGAACGTGAGTTGAACCTAAGTTGAAAGTTACACTTTTTGGGTCGTTCGACAAAAGTTGAACGTGGGTTGAACCTAAGTTGAAAGTAACAACTTTTAACTTAGGTTCAACTCATGTTCAACTTTCGTTAAACTTTTGTTGAACGACCCAAAAAGTGTTACTTTCAACTTAGGCTCAACTCACGTTCAATTTTCGTTCAACTTTTGTTGAACGACCCAAAGTTCAACAAAAGTTGAACGAAAGTTGAACGTGAGTTGAGCCTAAGTTGAAAGTAACACTTTTTGGGTAGTTCAACAAAAGTTGAACGAAAGTTGAACATGAGTTGAACCTAAGTTAAAAGTTACACTTTTTTAACGAAAGTTGAACGTGAGTTGAACCTAAGTTGAAAGTTGATTTCAAGTTGAATTCGAGTTGAATTCAAGTTGAACCCAAGTTGAACTCAAGTTGAACGTAAATTGAACCCAAGCCCAACCTCCGTTGAACCATATACAAATAATACATATATGTCCAAATTGGTACAAAATGTTGTTCCTATGAAAATGTATCTGAAATTTCTTACAGCTTTCAAGCGATTCGCATGAGCCTGTGTGCGTGTGAATTTGAAGATTTTCGAAAAAATCATTTTCTTTTACGACTAAAACGTCATTATCGCAAAAGCTATACAAGCTATAATAGCAAAACAAAATGATTATTACAGCCAAGAAATTTACCCCAAAAATTGTTTTTTTACAGAACTTCAAAGTCAAATTTTTGTGATTTGACCCAAAAACAAAATATTTTTCCATCTCAATTTTCTGCAACTTCTGCCAAGGTGAGGTGCTCGTACGATTCTTTCCAAAATTGGCGCATAGTTCAAAGATCATTTCTTTTTTACAACATTTTATTCTAGCTTCGTTATTTCTAACAGTTTTAATGCCTTAAGTGCAGAAAACTAGGGTTAATTTTAGCTCTATTTCGATTCAATTCAATTAAAACTGCCCCTAAAGATCTGCAAATTGGTAAAATTTATTCAAATTATATCAAAATCGATCCAAAATTGAAACTCATATATCCGTTACTCTCTAATAGAGACTTTTGCGTTTTGAGACTTCTGATACAAATTTCGTTAACCAACTTTCATACAAAAGTGGGCATTCTCATTTGTTTCAAACAATTAAATCAATATGATTTTATTATAGCCGAAGAAAAAAAATATGGTCATCGAACGACAAAAACCTTACATCGATGGATTTTTGCAGGATTTTTGGGGATGGCCTCCTGATTATGGGGGAAAAGTCCCAACAGATTAGAGGTTTGCAGCCTTGAAAAGGGAGGAGGAGTACTTGCGTTTTCAGAGCTATGGAGGTTTTTAAAAGGGTCTAAAATGAAAATTTATTTATTTTTTAGTCTAGCGCCAAATTTTTCACTAAAATCCTAATGTATTATATACAATATACAATTACAAAGGTAAATTTATGTAGTTTTTTTTTCGTTCTCAGACCATTTTTCTGTATATTTTTTCGGTTTTGAAATGTTTGCTAAAAAGTAAAAAAAATACTCCCTTATCCCCTTTTTTCAAGGTTGCCCTCCAATCGTTGGTGACTTTTTTTATCATAGTCAGGACGCCATCAGCATCACCAACCATCCTGCAAAAATCCAGCGATATAGGATTTTTGCTGATCAAATATCGTATTTTTATTTGATCAATACTCTACAACTCATTCTCGTACTCATATCTCTCCAATTGAATCGAGTAGGTACAAAACAGGACAGCAACTTGCATACAAATTTTCAGTTGATGTTCTGTATAGAAATATAACTTTTTTTTCAAATATGTATGTCTTGCCTTGTCCTGCACTAAATCCACTCACTCTACCGCATGGTACCACTACATTGCATTAACAGCGCGGCATGCACCTTACGAAATGCACTAATGAGGTCAATGAACGCATGGCAACCTGTTCCGCAACCTCAAGAAATGCATTGTGATCAAATTATCTTTCATGTTTTTTCAATACGCAGTTTTCGCAGGCGCAGATACTTTTGCGTAAACCACCCCGACCCATGACATGGGTCGGTGGAAGAAGATACACTCATGAGTCATGAAGTCGACAAATGCACGAAAACCTGCTCTGGCAGAGTATCTAAACTCTCTTCAATTTGAACTGTGTAGCAAAAGAGCAAATAGCTTAATAGCCTGTATCCGTGTGTCTGTTTGGTCGTATTTGTGACATCAGGTGCACATCAGGAGTTTGGGCCAAAACAAAGTGGACTCGATTTTGAGTGAGCTTTGGACATTTTATGTATGATTTGTATATGGTTGAACCTTGAATGGCACCCAAAACTGTAATGCCAAAAACGTAACGCTTTTTCGTTATGATTTTCGTGACGCTTTTCGAATTTATGTGCCAGAGTCAAGACAGAAAAATGTAAAAAAAAGGTTTTTTACGTGTAAATGAAAAATTCTAACTTCAGGTTAATCCTAAAAAATCAGTTTTAATACCATACAAAAAATGAAAATACTAAGGTGTTCCGATCCCAAGCAACATTTTAAGAAGCGAGAACTAATGCGAGAATATTAACTTCATAGTAACCAATCATGTAAAGTATTTTTTGGGACGTTCTAGGATGGTAGCAGTTGAAACTTTCTAGTGAAAGATATGTTGCTACTACATTTATTCGACAAGTACAGGGGAATGGTACGGTTTTGGTACCCCACTTGCTACTTCATAGTGAGCAACTCTAACGTAATATTTCTTTGCAACTTCGAAGGATTTGCTACTACATAGTATAATTAAAAAATTAAAAACTATAGTTGCTATAGTGTTACTACAAAGTCCGATCAGGGACTATAAAGTACCACTTGGCGCTGGCAAATACTTATCGCCATATTTTCCAAGGTTTCAATCAAAATCATTTTCTACACATTTCAAAAAAGTAGCTATTTTTATGATGAAACAATTTAGAACTTCTTTGATTTGCTGGATATTTAGAGTGATAAAATTAAAAAAAAAAAGGAAGTAAAAACTGACTTTAGTTGGATTATGTTTTGGTAATTTATTCAACAAATCATTAGAAAAATGATAAAGACTTACTTTTTTCTAGGCAGAATATCCACTTCCACAGTGAAATTGGCTTGGCACGAAGTTTTCGTGTTCAAAAGAGCTGGCAAATGATAACATACATATGTAATAACTCAATGAAATTCTTGCAGAATATATTATGTACCTATTTGGTTGTCTGAATAAGCTACAAAAAACACAACTTTAGCAAATGTCTACAAGTATATCTACATAATTATGTTTACTAAAATTTGGTAGATTTTTACGTACAAATATTTAAAACTATGATTGTGTGCGAAGATGGAATCAAAAGTCTCAATTGCGTGGTTGGCAAATTGTTATTCACTGTATTTGGTGCTGATCTGAGCACATGAACCCAGACCAACTTACAGTTTTCTTACGGTTGCTTGCCTAGGCACTTTAATCATAGACAAGTGGTAATCAAAGACAAATTTTCTTGTGACTACAAATTAAACCATTTATTTCCATTGTATTTATAGATACAATTATGCTTACGCTAAAGACTTATGTTCTACTTAATTTCTACATATTCGTACATGCTATAGATTGATGACACAAGTTACAAACAAGTAATGTAGGTCGTTACACATATTGCTTGTGTCATCAATCTACCTTATAACCTTATTACCTATACAATATTATACACAAATAATACCACTTGGTTGGTGCGTTCTAATCACGTTGCAGCTTACTAGTGGCAAAAGGGCCCTGGTCACCAAACTTTTCATTTCCCATATAAGTGATTTTTGGGTATGACAAAAAGGTCCTTATCACGGAACGATTGAAAGTATTTGCTACACTTAAAGTCAATATTTGAGTGTTGTCTACGCTATCGCTACTAAAAATGCTAGTTGGGTATGTCGTTTTATTTGGAAAAGTCTGTCTAATTGGCACTATACCCTTTAGTTCAATATCCTCCGAGCTGGATAAGAAAAACCTATCGAGCATTTTTAATAATGTATAGTCCTAATGTTTTATTGCAGTATTTTATGCTAGTCCTAGTGTCTTATTGCAGATAAATGAGTGATGGGCAGTAATACTTGGATATTTTTCCAAGACCAAAGCAGATCAAACTTCTTTAGGTGGGCGCATGATAGATTATACTGCTCGTCGAAACCCACTTCAAAACTAACATACTTATTGTGGAGATTATAAATTTGAAAAATTATGACTTTTCAAGTGATCGAAACAAAGTGCCCTTTTCCCTTTAAGAGTAGGTACTAACATCGCCATTTCACGTGAAATCCATACAAATACTGTCAAAATTTTGACGGTCGCGAAATCGAATTCGCTTGGTGGTACTCACTTCACACGAAAGAAAAAGTGTCATCGGCCATCTATCAGTCCGCGAGTGCATATCCTTCTATATGTAAAAATGCTAACTTCGGAAATGGAAAAATCTGATGAATGTTCTGATTGGCTACGATGAATCCCGAATGGCGATAAGTATAGCATGCAAGAACGAAAAGCAGTCAGTCAGTGCTGCGAGCGCGCAGCGCGAGCACGTCTGCTCATAGCCGGGAGCAGACGTTGGCTGTGGCAGGGCAGTGGCGTAGGGGTGGGGGCAGGGTCGGGGGCGGGGGGGTGACGAGCGTAGCGAGCAGGGGGCGAAGCCCCCTAGTTTATCTTAAATTTAGTGAATAAAAGGCAAGTCTCCGCGACGCATTTTCCACGGGAGACATAAATACAAGTTTTTCGCTCGGCGAACATAGTAGGTACTTACCTTAACGAGGAGGAGCAAAGATCTTCATCTTTTCAGCAACAATTCGCTATAATTAAAGCCGTACCATAAGACATAAGTACATATGGTATAAAAATAGCATAACGACAACTTCTACAATTACATAAGCACATAACTCTATTCGAATCTTGTTCGTTCGTAATTGATCCTACCTAACCACCTAGTAAACTGAATCCCACGAGTAATCAAAAAGTTTGTATACTTTCTATGTAGTTGATTTCATGCTATACTAGGCAACACAGCCTCAATTATTTCCATTTTTCCCTGAATCCAAGTTTCGTGACTTTTTATGCTTTTCTCATGAGAGTCAACCTGCTGTCAATATGTACTCGTTCTTACTCCCTTTTTTCTATCTAGTCTTACTTTACTCCCTCTATACAAGAACAAGCATCTAATTCAATTCCCAATTAAAAACATTATTGTGTTTTCTGAGATTTTTTTGTTGTCTTAGATATTTCCTTAAAATGTGGCTTTTCTATGGGTATACATTGTCTGTGAGAGAATTGCGGTTAAAAGAATAATGGAACATTTAAACTTAATTTTAATTTCCTTTGGTTCAATGGTCTGCGTAATTGAGAGGATTTAAGTTGACTGCCAAGTAGTACGCGCGGAACTTTCGATTTGTTATAAACGATTTCAGAGTCACAATAGAAGGAGAAAGGCTATTATCGATAGATTCAATATACAAATCGGTTTTGCATATTATTGGATTCATGCAATAAAAAATCGTAATTGTATAGTTAGCATACAAACCTCTAAGAACAACAAAAATTACCCTCCCTGGTAAACACATTTTGATTCTATTGCAAATTCTTCGCCTTCTTTCCAAAAGTATTCATTAATTATTGTGCTAAAAAAACAGTGATGTTTCACATAAAGTTCAACTAAAACCTTTGACACCTGGTGATTATCGAGCAAGCATTTCCGTTATTTTAACCATTAATTATTTCGCCCTTCTAGAAGAGGTCTAACCTGGAAATTGTATTCTTTAGCTAGGGAAACTTGAACGGAAACGAAGAAAATAGCTACTTGCCAAGCTCATCCTTCATTTTAATGACTTCCAAGTGTCAGAAGAAAAGCCAAAAGTATTTTGGGTTTTGTTATGGGCTATGTAGGTATGCATTTCAGGACAAAACGTAATGCTACATATTTATCTCTTATTTCCGATAGTATTTCACTAGTGTCAGCTGTTATCATATGGACTGTGATAAATTGAGACTGAATGATACTAATGAATGTGGTGAATTGCTATGAAACAAAAAACGAGTGTGCAAAGTCTAGGGAAAGAAAAGAGACATTCATTTATCCTTGCTGACTAGCTCAATTTTAATTTTGGGGTTTTTAAAGAAGGAAATACTGTAGAATTATGAAATATTTCAAGTACTTTCGGTGTTTTTATTAATCTAAAACACCATTAATTTAATATTTCCAGAGAGTTGCAACAATAACGCCACGTCCTTAAATACAGTCGAAACACTAGGTACGTTTTATTGAGTTTATCCCGTGCAGGTTTGGGTAGAACTTCATATAAAAAAAATGACACTTACCCAGGTAAAGTTTACGCGTGTAACTACACTACACGGGATAGAGCTCAAATGTAGATGGCGGACGCATAGGGGAAATTTGAGGGAATTTGTTTTTTCAAACCAAATGTGAGAGTTTTTCTCATCACGAGAAAAGATTTTGCAAAGAAATAATCATCTTTTGTGATAAAATCCACCACATCTAAGAAATAAGCCGACGAAGGCGATTCAAAGATGCGCAAAAACTGTCAAATGTCAGCTGTTTGGTCTTAACCGGGATGTTACCCGCGATCGTTTTTTTCGAGTCAGACTTACACGCGATACGAAAAAAACGTCGCTACTGTAATGTCAAAATCATAGCGACGTTTTTTTCGCATCGCGTGTAAATCTGACTCGAAAAAAACGATCGCGGATAACATCCCGGTTAAGACCAAACAGCTGACATTTGACAGTTTTTTCGCATCTTTGACTCACCTTCGTCGTCTTATTTTTTAGATGTGGTGGATTTTATCACAAAAGATGATTATTTCTTTGTAAAATCTTTTCTCGTGATGAGAAAAACTCTCACATTTGGTTTGAAAAAACAAATTCCCTCAAATTTCCCCTATGCGTCCGCCATCTACATTTGAGCTCTATCCCGTGTAGGGTAGTTACACGCGTAAACTCTACCTGGGTAAGTGTCATTTTTTTTATATGAAGTTCTACCCAAACCTGCACGGGATAAACACAATAAAACGTACCTCATGTTTAACGAGACCGAGGCTAATTTCGGGCGCGGCCAAAATTTGGATACCCTTCGCTCTCCTCAGGCTAAAAGTTTTTTCGGGCGTAACTACGACTTGTATTTAATCATTTAATCCCCCCCATTATTTTCCTTCCATCTTCACAAAAGTTCCGTTGCATCGACAGAACAATATTTGTGTGGGGTTTAGTTGGAATAAGTGGGCACCGGGCAAATAAAAATATTTACTCTGAAAATTTTATTGGGGGATGCGGGAGCATGGTCCCATAGTTCGATTCCATTTGTTTTGACCTTTTTTTTTACCGTTTTTGTTGCTTTGATAAAAGCACATTAATTCAAGGTTGTGTGAAATTGTTGTAAAAACTGTTTCTTAGAAGAACCAAAATGGGGGGGGGGGGGGGGTTGTATGGCAGCCCAATGATCCCATGGTCCGATTTGTTCCATTCTTACATGTCTTTTGTGTCATCGATAGAAACCCAAGAAGATTTTCTTAGCTTTAACAGTGCAGTGGACAACTTACTTGTAGGAAGCACCTTTTAGAAATTACACACAAAAATATGAAAAAAGTCCGAAAAGTTTTTTGAGGGTTACGGGGTTAGCACAGGTTTTTCGAAGTTGCAAACTTGGTGGTACACTTCTGGTATCTATCCTAACAATATTCCAAAAAACCAGAGCCGAGCAATTTTTTGCGACCTAAAGCCTTATTTTTCGGTTTATTGACTGGCCTATCGACCAATCGACTCCCCAAGTCACTCTGATCATACATATAGGTATGTACATATATACTTTTGATAGGGTCGGAGATGCTTACTTCAATGCGTTACAAACTTCGTGACTGAGTTCAGGGACGTTGCCAGGATTTGGTTTCGGGAGGGGTCCAACGCTCAACCAGGTAAAGACATTTTTTTTTAAATTAAAGTTTTGGTATTGATTCTAGAGGATATAGTATTGTCCGATCGTACAGGAAACGTCACTTCATTTATTAAGAGAAAAAAAGTGGTTTCAAATTTTTGAAACTTTATGAAACCTTTCGCAATTTTCAGAAGAACCATCTAGATTTCGACCTATTTTATTTGACCAATAATGTATTCACGAATTACACTGACTTAATATTTAGGGAACGTTACGCTATCAGCTCTCAATAGATTTTTATCGATACTAGCGACACTTACCTTACCATCCGCCATATAACGGGAAAAAAAGAACACAAAGAACCACAACAGTTCTCCTTATCAGACGGATAGCAGTACAAGCCATATTTAGACACCAAAATGGTTGCTTTTATAGCATTATTATAATAATAAAATGCACGTTTTGAAACAGGTTGCCTAATACACTGCGAAAAATTCATAACGTTCATTTATTTTAAACTCTAAAAACGCATAGTTCGTGACAATTTAGAGTCACGAAAATCATGACCTTGACACGGTTTTTCTGCCTATTCAGTACGGGGCAGAACAACTTCACATACAAATTCGAACATGAAGTTGGTTACAAGTTTTTGCTATATAGAACAAAACTGTTAAATTTGTAAGGAATTTGTGCTGTTTTGTCCTGTACCCGATAGAAAAAAAACGCACCTACCATAATGATCTCACGTACCACCGGAACCTTTAAACAGATTGAAAAGCGGAAGATTTGATTAAAAAATTGATAAAAATTCTCAAATTTCATATGAGAGATGCTGTTCATTTCATCAACGAAGGCGTTTGCGGAAATAGCCTCAATTGTTTTTGCAGCTCTTATCCACATGACAACGAGTAGCTCTAGGGCGCTTTACATCGAAGAACCGGGCTGTCGTATATATGAATAGGAGCATTTTGATAAAGAAAACATAAACATCAATGGTGGCAGTGGAACTCAAACCCACGCTTCGGCAATTCATAGGAAGAGTGTCTTCTTGATCTACCCAATGCCCATGTCACACTCCGTCGATTTTCTCCCGAGGCGTTCATTGCCCTGCAAGAAATCGCTACCGAAACTACCAACACAGAAGCAATTTTTTGTGTAGTCACAAACACAAGTAAAGAGCATTAAATAATGTACGAGCAAAAAATTAAGTATTGTTGTGGTATTGAGCGCTTATATACCGTCTCTTAATTTAAACTATCTTAAATCATTTTTGGAAATAGTACCTTTTCCTTAACTTTCTTCTTCTTCTTTTTATTCGAATTGGTTGTGGAAAGTGCAGATGTTTAGAAATGGTTTATCTGACATTTCGATTATTTGGACAATATTATGATTGGAATTCGTTAATCTCGCGTTTTTTCTAACCAGGAATTTCATATAAACTTTGTAGCGAAACGGAAATCGAAAACGTTATCATTGCAGTAACAAGACGACTTCGCTCTTCCTGGATAAATTTCAGAGACAGTCGCTTGTCTAGGCATTATGGATGGGCAAGCACCTCGCCATATGTTGCGAGCGAGACTAAATTTAGTTTCGATTAGTTAGTGCAGCCCGTATATGCCGTCCAAAAATAATTTAAATTTGTCTAAAACTTTTTATCTTTACTGCGGTATATAAGCGGTCATTGTTAACCGTACGCCTACCGAGTACATATGTAGCGTTTTATATACGGTGATTATTTTGGTAGTTATAACCGTATCAATACCTGAAAACTATTGCGGTATACTTAATAGTACAATATCGAGTGGTTGCTTCGTTTAGTGAATATTGAAGATTTTTTAGTCATTTCCAACACGGTTTTACGTATCAATAAAGTTTTTTTTAAAAAGAGTTTCGCTATAACGGAAAATTACAATTATGAAGGTGAATGTGAAAACAAAGATTTACTTATTTATAAAATCAAACGATTAAAAAAAAATGGATAGCCGAAACGCATTTATAATTCTTACTTTGCAGAACATGCTACTTCAGAAGGAACCGCAGATACCGCTACTTTTGACGCCTCCGCTTGAATGTACAGACTTTTCAAATGAGGGTAATATCATACCACGTTAATTATACATAAATATTATGTTAAAAGACGAAAAATATCCATCTAAAATAAAACTTGTTTATTCAAAATTTTGTTAGTTTTTTTTTTGTTCTAAAGAACAATGTAGACTTTGATCTAATGCTTCATATTTTTTCAGCATTTAACTAAATGGATGCATTATTTTTTGATATTCCAAATTGGTATTGTACCAATATTTTGACTGAATGGGTCCGCGTATTATACCAGTAGTACTCAAGTATCAATACGAGTAAGCTACCAGTAAGTTTAGATAATTTATGTGGTTAAGTTACCTGGTACCAGCACTAGTAATAATTCAGTATCAAATTCTGTATTTTGCCAGGTTTTTACCTAATTATATCCAAGTATTTTTTTAGTATCAAAACCGATATTCTACCAGTAATGGTCCAGGTAATTCATGTGATAAATTACCTGATTCCCATCCGGCGTTTTACCAGTAATAATTAGGCATTAAATTGGGTATTCTACCTATATATTATCGAGACTACTCCACGAAAAGAAAGGGACAGTGTATGTTCGTTTGCTAACGAAGAACGGAGATAAGAAATCACACACATGGGCTATTGTGAAAAGTATATAGGTGAACTTTTTCCCGACGCTCTATCCATTTTAACTGAAAGATTACCGGTAGCGTTACCCGATAATTAATATGATAGCTACCCGATAGTGGTTTTGCAGGGTGATTAGCGATTTTGTTGAAATAAACCACACACAATGAAACAACTGATGGAATCTTTCAATGAACATATCAAACGAACTAAAGTGAATCATTAGTTTTTAAGTAACGGCCATATTAAAGGTCTTCGGATAAAGGCTCGCTTCTTATCCTCTTCATCCTAACTTAGTAATGCAAGTTTTTCGATAAAAATCGTTCCAGTTTTTCATCATATTTTAATCACGACAGTACAAGTTTTCATGAAGGTATACAGAATTCTAAATAATTTATAATGACGAGAGTATGTACTCAGTAACATCCTTTCTAATTACACATTTATAAAAGCGCACGAAAGAAAGACGATTTTCTTAAGGAATAATTGCTCTTAACCAAGAAGGAATGCAGGAATGTTGAACAGAGATTGCATGATAACCAGATGTAATTAATGGAAATTATTTTATGAAGCTTCGGTAGTTACCTTAAGACCGCGTACACATACAGTGCGACACCGAGCTTTTCCGGGCCGGGCGATGCGATGCGATTTGTTGCGAGCCGACGCGATTTCTTTCTATGGCAAGGGGCAAGCCCATTCAAAACATTTCGGGAGGGGTCCGGACCCCCTCGATCCCTCCCCCGGCTACGTCCCTGACTGAGTTAATATATCCTTTCACTCTATGAGCGAAGGGTATAAAAGGAGTTATTAGAGAGTTTTTTTTTCACACTTACAGCCAGATTACGTAATCTGTGCAAATTATTACCCAGGACCTCACACTTGCCGGGGTTTTTCTTTAAAACTTTGAAACTTGCTCAAAGATGCTTCGTAGCAAAGAAGAGGACTTCTATCTTGCTCAACAGCCTCTTTGTTCCAATGACCCAGAAATCCACAAAACAGTCGAAAATTTGCTAGTGTTCGTAACTTCGCTGGGGGACCGCTGCTGGTGGTTGGGGCCCGTGTTCCACCGAACATATGGAAAACCGCACTTTACGCTACTGCAAGTAAACTATACATTAAAGGTCTTCGGATAAAGGCTCGCTTCTCATCCTCTTCATCCTAACTTAGTAATGCAAGTTTTCCGATAAAAATCGTTCCATTTTTTCATCATATTTTAATCACGACAGTACAAGTTTTCATGAACGTATACAAAATTCTAAATAATTTATAATGACGAGAGTACTTAGTAACATCCTTTCTAATTACACAAATATAAAAGCGCACGAAAGAAAGATGATTTTCCTAAGAAAAATTTGCTCTAAACCTAGGAGGTAAGCAGGAATGTTGAAAAGAGATTGCATGATAACCAGATGTAATTAATGGAAATTATTTTATGAAGCTTCGGTAGTTACCTTAAATTTATTATTTGTTCAAGGATATTTCGAGTCGCAATATGATGATAATGTATTGGTTCATAAGTCTAGGAGTAATCTGCCGATATGGCGAAATGAGCGTGCGTTTGATTCAGCGAATAGAGGGGTGCGTGATTCATAGGAAGTTTTTTTTGCTAACTTCAATTAAAACATTTATTAAAAGGAAGTTGATGGTGATGGTGGGCATATTATCCCTCGAAAGAACAGTACCTGAAATCTAATTTATTTATGACAATTAAATTGAAAAGGTGGCTAACAGCCGGCAGCTTGCTTGCCCATTCCAAGGGTCGAATTTTCGATTATTTTTTTCGCATTGCGAAATTGGAAGTGATGTCGGCTGTCAACAGACTTAAGCGTAGCTCGTGTTTTGTTATGCATACACTCAAAAAAATAAACGTACTTTCATATCAGAAACAACTCATTTAATTTAAAAGAATTGAACATTCAAAAAATATTTTTTGAAAAAATATTTTTTGAATGTTACGATTTCTTTTAAATTAAAAGAGTTGCGTTAAAAATAAAAGACCTGCATTCTAAACGGATACCATTAGAATCAAATTACTTGCATATTGAAATAAAAGAAATGCGTTTGGCCAAGCTAAAACTGATTCGATTAACACAATCCGCCACGTTTAAAAACATCTCTTTTTCAAATTACTTTTTATATTCTTTTATTTTAAGAGAGAAGGAATTTCTTTGTAATGTGCAGGGCGTACGCATAAAAATATTTCGGGAGGGGTTTTAGAAATGAGGTTCGCCTTTGCAGGTAGTCCAGCGTGATAAATTAACTGAGGCTGTTAGTCTTAATCTCAAGTTAGTGGCAAAATTATAAAATTTAAAAACAATTATAAATATACACGTAATCTTTCTTTCACGTAGTCTGGCTGGTCGAGCGGTTAGTGCGCGCACCTTCGGTGCACAGGCTCATGAGTTCGAATCTCACCGTGTTCCATTGTGTTTTTCGAACTCACGAGCTTGTGACAGACTATAATCTCACTCAGATGTTAAACGAGTACCCATTTATGGGGATAAATAACACTGCTGAGCGTGATGCTGACCTCATTACCTCAACAAAAAAGCAGATAAGATCTTGGAAATAGGATGTCACTAACACATCCTGCGGCCTTAGTCCAATGTTGGATTGTCGCGCCTGTTATTTATTTAATCTTTCTTCGCTAGTTAGAGCTGGTTCATAGTAGATTTGTTCGTAGTGCCTTCCTGGCACCTCTTAACCTTCAGAAGAACAGGAACATATTGCCCGCAACTTTCCGAGTCCCTTGCACATTGTCGATAAAATTTCTTCATAAATCGTCTTCATATAAAGAAGTACTCATTTAGCACATCAGTGAAGTCATACTCCGTCACACGATGAATTCTAAAACTATCATAAACAGAATCTGCCTACAGTGGGTTTCGAAACTACCGAAGGCAATTACCCTAGCCACTATTCAAACCAACCTATTCTCTAAAAAAATAACATTAATACATCTGAAAATTTCGGAGGGGGTTGGAACCCCCAAAACCCCTACGTAGGATCGCCACTGGTAATGTATTGTATTGTGTATTGTGTATTCATCTGATTTGATTGCCTCCATAGTTAAGATAAAACGCAGTTTAAGGTGTACCATATTTACATTATGCTCGATGGCTCAGACGATTGAGTCGGCACCAGTGGCGTAACGTTTCAAAAATATTTTGTGGTCAATATAATCTACAATCAGCCAATATTTTTGCACTGCCGTTTACCAAAAAGCCACAACCAAAATACTTTTAAACTGTTAAAGCTGAATTCTGAATAATACAATTTTTAGACAACTTTTAATGCTAAACTAAACTTATCAAATTAGTTATTAGTTTTACTGCATCGATTCGTATCTTCTTCTTTTATAGGAGCAGTAACGTAGATTGCTTTTCGGAGAGGGAGGAGATTGGTGGCCAAGTTTTGTCCTTACAAGAAAAATTCAATTTAAAGGACTGATTTAAAGGGTGATCCTGTAAACCTGAATTCATAGACTATAACTAGTTTTTGTACAAATGTTGGAGATACCTTTTTTGTGATTTTTTTTTCAACTTTTTTGATAGTTCGATTTTTTGCTCATGTACAAAGATTTCATTATTGTTACTGAAACGACTAAAATTTTTAAATTTAGATTTAGACCGAGTGTATTTTTTTTTCGCTGAGTGTTTAACTTTCGAACAATTTCAACATTTTTTGCATTGTTTACAATATGTTTCTCAAGGCAGAAGTTCCGCTTAAAATATTCCGGAAATTTTAACAACCAATAGCAGCTTAACCTTCTTCCGGGCACCCTGATCATACAAAAACGCATAACTTTTGTCCCGTGTTGACCGGAATGGGATGAGAGAGGTATGTATTTTTAATTCATTCTGTTATGCATACGATACAATAAAATTTTGGGTAGATTTCAGCTTCCAAACCTGCCCAGTGGTCATCAAACTTTCGCGGACGGTACATTTTGGTAGATAATTGCATTCAAAGTATGTACGTGCTTGGCTAAAACTGCAGAACTTGTTTTATTGTTCGGCGGGTAATATTTTTTATGATTATTACTTATTTCGGGCATACACTTCTTTCGATTTACCATAATTGAAAAAATGTGAATTGTACGATGGTGCGTAAATGGCGGGGGGAAGAGGAGGGCGGTAAATTACCGCCGCGTGCCCGGTTATGTTACAAAATAAGGCGCAACCCGGATGAAGGTTAAGGGGGTGTCGAGCTGGGAAATCATCCAGGACCTCACCTCTCAATTCACCAAATGTTCCTTGAAACGTCGCTTGAAGCTTCTTCGTAGCAAAGCACTGCTAATGTTCAACAGCTTCTATGTTCCAATGACCCAGAAATCCACAATACAGTCCAGAATTTGCTATACGTTTCAACTAGGGGGCCCGTGTTGAACCGAACACATGAAACACCATATGTTACGCCACTGGTTGGCACTCTATGATGTTTGCAATAGAGACTCGAGATCGAATTTCCTTACATGCTAAAAGAAATAAAGTTGGGATAGGAGGAATCATATGGATGATATGGATGGTCAAGGCATCATGAGAAGAAGTTACCGATTAAGATACACAAAAAAATATTTTCAAAATGGAAACGTACGATTTTTTATCAAATATGTAAACGATAGAATTTCCATTTATTTTAAATGGAAGCACATACTAAAAATTAACGATTTGGCGTTTAATTCAACTGGCAATACCATCACATTAAAGGACTTGCATTCGAATTGAATGGGAAGTAGATTTTAAAAATTAGCGAATTTTTCGCTCTGTGTAGTAGGTCGAGTGCAATATAATTGGTTAGCTATTTGTTGACTGAGGAAGTTTATGGGGATACATTCATATGGGTTCGGGTTATTGGTATTATACCATAAAGTAAGTAATTGGAATAGAGATGGAATTCCATATAACATTAAAATCTAGTGAAAAACATTTTACCTTTGAGTGTGTGCTGTAAGTAACGTGTACATACGTAACGTGTATGTACACGTTACTTACAGCACACACTCAAAGGTAAAATATTTTTCAGTAGATTTGAATGTTATATGGAGTTCCATCTCTTTTCCAATTACTTACTTTATGATTATACTACGGATATCTCTTTTGAAAACTAAATTTTCTAATTGTTATGTAACGTATATATGTTTTGAAATTACCTTGTCTTTTTTCCAATAGTTCTTTTCATTAAAATGTCCTATATTTTCCTATTATATATATTTTATTAAAAATACCGTTTTTGTTATTTTTATTTAAAGCGAAATATCGCAAAATACATTAAGTCTTAATTTTTTAATTTTCTCCACGCTCTATAAATTGTTGAACTCATTTTCTAACTTTACAAAGTTCAGTTAATACGACATATTCAAAGCAACTTATGTAAACTCATTAGAGAAAATTTGGCCTACACTGTGTGTATAGTCGACATATTATACAGGGTGGGCAAAAAGTCCCTTTCCTATTTATATATGTAATAACTTTTAAATAAAGTGATTAAAACCAAAAAAAAATATCGCAAAATGAGCTTTAATTTGTATATTTTATTTACATTAGATCAGACAATGAACTTGTTGCAACATCACTTTGCAAATCGTGTCACCTCGAAAAATGGTAACATAAAACGGTGGCTATTTTCGCATGATCTGACGGCTTCAGATTTTTTTCTATTGCACTACACTTCTCGATTTTCTATGGGACTACCTCAACGAGAAGGGTTACGTCAACAAACCACAGACTTGACCGAAGTTAAAAGAGAACATTCGAGCGGAAATTGGGCAGATCACACCGGTCACACTCCAAGACGTTACCAAAATGTCGTGAAAAGAGCCCATTCTTGCGTGAATTCTAATGGTGCACACTTATCGGATATAATTTCCCACACCTAATGTTAATAAAATACATAAATTAAATCTAATTTTGCGATATTTTTTTGGTTTTAATCACTTTATTTAAAAGTTATTACATATATAAATAGGAAAGTTACTTTTTGCCCACCCTGTACATTTAAAGCTCCATTTAATAGTACGCACAATGCACAGCGTCAAAATAATAACATTTCATTTGGTTCGCCCCAAAGTTTTTCCCTCTAGGCAATCAGATTTCATTACTTCCGTCTATCCACACGACCCGTAATTTAATTTCGACTATATACACTCAGCCAAAGTGCTCAAAGTGATATATTCTGCGAAAAAAATGTACATAGTCTGCAGGGACTTTAGGTTATTTAGTAGATGTATACTATACTGGTTTGAGTTTATAGAGAACTGCCACATGAACGTATCACTCAGAGGATTTTGCATTTAAGCTAACTCAAATGCTCGCTAATAGACCGTACAGTAAGTTGAAGGTGTACCTTGAATTTGCCGAGAGCTGTCATTAAGGACACTTGTGCCGTGTTAAATGAAAATTTTTGAAAGATGCTAACAGGTCAGGTTGCATTGCGTTGACAGACGAACAGAAACAGACGACGACACGTGATGTCGAAAAGAAGGTATTTAATTTATTCGCGAGTTAGAGCTAAGTAGGTGATTATGGTAGGGAAACGTTAAAATCTCGCTGGTAATAAGATGTGATTTGATGTCGGTAAGCCTTAGAATTTCTACCAGATTAGAAGAACTGAACTTTCAAGGAACATTATTTTGTGTCGTCTATTTCTTCATATTTATGATATGAGCGATAATCTTAAGCCATCTCGGCGATAATATTGAATTTCTGGCAATGTGCTGCTCCTGCAACAGGATCTCAGTATAAAAGATTTTTTTTTTTGTATTAGCTCGAAAGATTAAACGATATTGACCTAGAAATCCGTGTCCTATGTTCTTTCAAACCGAAATATTTCGGACTGCGCCCGTCCTGAGGGTTTGTATACTAAAGGATGTTTTTTTTAGACGTGTGGTTTTTAAGAAGAAATTAGACGCATAATTTAATGTTATGGCGAAGAACTTAGCTTTATTATTATTGCCATTATGTTTTAAAAATGATTTCGGGCAAGCGGCCGCGCGGCTGGCTCGAATAAATTGCAGCCGAGAGGCCTAATTTTCGATAACTTTTTGCAGCATTTGGGGTCGTATGCATGGGCGTAGCCAGGATTTCGGTCAGGGGGGGGGGGGGCAATTTTTTTAACATCATGATTTTCCTAGGAGTTGAAATTTCCGGTCGCAGAAATATTGTTAGCAAATTTTAGAGTAGCCTGGCTTGTGGTTGGATTGGTGCACAGGGTCATGGATTCCGGACTCACCGTGAACGAATTAATTTTATGGTGTTTTTCGAACTCACGACCTACGTGACGGACTATGATGTCGCTCAGATTGTAAACAAGTATCCATTTATGGGGATAAATAACATTGCTGGGCGTGCTGTTGATCTCAACACCTCAACAAAACAGCAGTTTAGATCTTGGAAATTGGATGTCACTCACACATCTGCGGCCCTAGTTAACTGGTGGACTGCCACGCATTTTATTTCTTTTTTTGCTAATTTTAGAGTCAAATTTTTAAAATGGAGATGAGAATGATTTTCTTCTGCATTCTGATTACATTCACCGGGCCTCCAATATCTACCTTTTAGAGCGTAGTTCGTCTATTTTCAGTGCATTTTTTGTATCTCGGACTGCATATTCCAATTGCGAAATCAGTTTGTTTCGTCTGCCACTTTCATCTTAGCAAAGTAGCATCGTCAGAATATTTATAAATCCTTTATTGATTGAAATATGGTTAACGGTTTTAATAAGATTTCCACTAAATTTATCAAAGTATTAACAGTGGCTAAATTTTATTGCTGGTATGATTCAGCTAGAAAATAAATTTGGATTTAATAACTTGAAAGACCCGCTCTGTGACTCACTTGGTCGAGTCGCACTCTACGATGCTAGTAATCTAGAGGTCCGGAGATCGAATCTCGTCGTGGTCGAAAATTTCCGTACATGTGGATGGAAATATATAGTGCTTACAACATTATACACTTCGAAATTATACGCAATGTAACGTTGACTCGAAATTGCCTATAAAAGGCTGAATTAACGCACAGAAGAGGCTACACGGTACTGAAAAGAAAAAGAATAACTTGAAAGACACTGAAATATAAGACCCGTTCTTTACAAGGTCCTTAACTCTGGAAGGTTATGCTTATTTTTAGTACGGAAAGGTCATGCTTCGTCGATTCGACGACGCTCAACTTCGACGCCTCATACAAATCAACATTTCTCAAAATATTTATAAAATTTGACAGATTTTCAACCGATAGTTTATTTAGAATGGAAAAACATCGATTTTGAGTAATTTTGTAAGGAAAATGATTTACAAATCAAATTTTCTTAACTCAATATTATTTGGCCCGAAATATATAACATTAAATTTAAAAATGAGATAAATAAAAACTAAACGTTGATGTAATTAAAAAAAATATGCTCGAATCATAAAACACATATTCTAACCGTACTAGGAAATTGGGTTTGATGAATGAAGAGCTCATGTATATACAAGAGGCACAGCGATCCATTTTGGGGTCCCAACACGGGTTTTCTTTCACTTCACCTATTGCGGTTTTTACAGTGGATTGTAGAATTATTTACGGTAAATTTTGGAATATCTTCTCCCCGAGTTCCCTTGATTCTAATTCTATGTACGATGTCTAATTTTGACATTGAGTGCCTTAGAGCCGATTTTTATGAGTTCGAAATGCAATCTTCCTAAAATGAGGAAGAATTTTGAGCCATTTTCCTGATTTGTCCTATTTTTGTCCTAGTAAATATTTTTTCCATAATTTTTGAAAAATAGGTCCCACATTTCAAAAATAAACAACGATCTAGTTGTATGGACACAGACTTATCGTCGAATCGAAAACCAGTCACACTGGAGTTCTAAAAGTTACACAAAGTTCATCCTTCGTCGTTTCGACGACGCCAATTTCCAACAATCCAACTTACCCTGCTTACTTCGTCTAGTCGCAATGTACGCGGCAAGTACATCGGCACGGTAAGTGCTGTACGAAAACTCAGCTCCAAATAATGAGAATTGTCACGAAAAATGGGAAAAATTTTATGATGCGTAGTTGATTCGACGAAGCATGACCTTCCAGGGCTAACAAAGCAAAGCTGTATACCATTTGTCACCCTTTCAGATGAAAATAAGTTGAATTCCACTAACTTCCCGAAGGGACCTAACGGTTGAAATAGTGTACTCCAGCTCAGAAGCCATGAAATGAAACAGGAAACGCAGCCACAGTAGCACACTCACAAGTGAAATGTGTGTGCTGGTACGCAGCCTCCGTCAGTTACGAGGGGCCACTCGCTGTCATCTATTTGTATGCGCCTCCTGACTGCAAACTGGTGAAAAAGGCAAAAATTTTTTTGAAAATGTTGTATTGTGCAGCGATTTTTTTACTACATCGATAAGGATTTTTTTTACCATCTTAATCGACCGGGGGGGGGGCGACCACCCCTCCCTGCCCCCCCCCCTGGCTACGCCCATGGTCGTATGTCAGCAATAATGCGTCGAATATTCTCTTCCAAGGCGTCAATCGTCTCGGGCTTATCTGCGCAGACAAGTGACTCACATAACCCCATAAAAAATAGTCCAGTGTTAAATCGCACGATCTTTGAGGCCCACGACGCGAGATAATGCGCTCACCAAAAGTTTCCTTCAATAAATTGATTGTTTATTTGGCTGTATGGCATGTAGCGCCGTCTTGTGGGTACCATACCAAAGTTCGTCCACATCAACATCCTCCAATTCAGGCACGAAGAAGTCATTAATCATGGCTCTCTAGCGTTCCCATTGACTGTAACATTATGGGCGGCTTCATTTTTGAAGAAATATGGACCAATGATTCCCTCTGCCCATATAGAGCACACCAAACAGTGACTTTTTCAGAATGGCATCTCAACAATGGCTCGTGGATTATCATCACTCCAAAAGCGACAATTTTCTTTAAACGTACCCATTCAACCAAATCTTCTTCTTCGGCTTCATCGCAGAACAAAATCTTCTTGTGAAAATCGGGATCGGTGGCCGTCTCGTTTTGGGCCTCTTCACCGAACGTGCGACGCACTTAATGTTCGTTCGGGTTCAAATCTTGCACGAGTTGGATTTTGTAAGCCCGCAAACCAAGATCCTTCCGCGAAATCTTCCATAAAGGGGATGGGCACAGCTCCAATTGTTGCGCCCGATGGCGAATGGACTAATTCGAGTCTTCTTCGATACTCTGCTCCACAGTAGCAATAGCGTCTTCGTTGCGTACTGTACAGCGTTTCTCAGGATGCGCATTATCCACTAGAGTAAACGCGGTGCGAAACCAAACCTTGGTTGCCCGAATTACCGACTCTGCTGGGCGATTATGTCGACCGAATATTGGACGCAGCGCACCATGCGTCGCGCGAACCGAACCATAATTTTGGTAATAAATTTGCCCGGTTTGCAAACGTTGCTCCGGATTAAGTCTATTTATTATGAAATCGTAAATCAAACCACAGATAAGAAAAACTACCAGATGTCTTATCGGTATTTTGGAGCTTAAAATTCTTCAGCAGTGCCATCTAAGTTGGAACAATTCAATTAAAGTCCAAAAGCTCGTTTAAAGCAATGGTTCGTGTCTACAAACCATACTATCCACATCAAAAGCAGGCAACAGATGGACGACATAGAGCCTTTACGAGCTAACCTCTTTCTGAAATTTGTGTTTTGTCGCATGTACCTACCTATATGTATTCAAATGCGCTGCACTTGGATGCGCGAGTAGAACACACCAGTCCGCATCCAGCCACACATGTAGATCGAATGTCGAATGTGACGAACCATCTCAAGACCATAAGTAGAAGGTCGAAGCGTATCTTTGAAAAATGTTCGAGCAGTGTTTTAGAAGAGAACGATATGTGTGTAGTGTGCATGTATGCATAGCAGTTAGAGATTTAGGAAATGATGCATGCACCGAACCACGGTAGGCGCAACAGGGCGGCGGCGGAGTCCGAGCAAATGATTACCCAAAAGGATCGACAACAATTTTCTGTTAGAGATATCTATTACAGAGAACTATTTTTTTAATTGTTGTATCTTTTGATTTAATTAATTGTACATACTTATTTAAAATGGAAATTGGAGGAATGTTGTTGTTTGCATATAATAAATTCGGGAATAATGAAATCAGTCATAGATTTATAGAATCAAAATTTATAGATTCGAAATCCGTTTTTTAATTTTATTTATTTTTAATTTTGCTAATACCCATACTCTAAAATTTTTATACCGTTCGATTTCTAAGTGAAAGGGTATATTACGATACTTTGTCATGGAGTTTGTAACGCAGTCTCAGACTATATAAAAGGGTATATAAATTGATCAGTATGACGAAGGAAGTCGATTGGACGATTGTGCGTCTGTCTGTCTGTTGCAATGCGTGCTTATTTCTATTGCAGACTGTTGTTGTTGTATTTTTGGATCACCAAAATCGGACAATAGGGTCATGGGCACGCAATACAAAACCCAACTCCAAAAAGCATTTTTTATAAGAAAACCTTTTTCATTTATACACGATTTTCAACCTAAGTTTACACGCATATGTATGTATTTCTAAAAAAACATCGAAACAAATAAAAATGGATGGAATAGGACCATGACATCCAAGCCTATCCCCTCGAAATTATGTTCTTCTAAGTCATTTTGTTATTTGTTCACAAATTCTAATCAAACCTTACATCGAAACTACAAAAACAAACAGAATCCTACTGTGGAGTCAAGGTAATCAAGGGCCATACAGACCCAATCTCCCCAATCTGAGATTTTTTGTTACCTGTGTACCTATCCTAACAAAGCTTCACACAAATATTGTCCTACCGACGTCACCGATACTATAGAAAAGATGGAAGATGGAGCTGTCATTGAAACCACACCCACAAAGCAAGTTACAATAATTGCTTAAGAACGGACGGAATCCGAATTTAATCCATTAGAAGACAGTTTATCTTTTTGGCGTATGAATGTACTCGTCGAGTCCTTTGATTTGAGTACCCATATGTTCATCGCCGATCAAAACTAAAAAGTCGACTTTTTTCAACTCTTCGGGACATCCTGTTATCTTTTCTTTATCAACTTCTAAAGCAGGAGCTCCCAACCTGTGCGTCGCGACTCCCTGGGGCGTCGCGAGGAAATCTTGGGAGCGTCGTGGGACGCCCACCACACCGGTCGCCTTCACACACCAAATTGCTGAGTATCGTACCCAAAGACAAATTATATTTACTAAAATCCCTTCGCGATAAAAAGATAAGACACTGCTTATTAAGGTCCATCTAGACGTGTCGCCAAATGGCGACACGCGCAGCCAAATGGATGTTGTCATTCCATCCAAACGTGTCGCCATTTGGCTATGCGTCCAGTTTTGATATTCAATATAGCAACTCAACCAACCGCTTTGACAACCGCTTGTCAAATTCATAGTGACAATTTTGCAACTTTTCTTCGTTCTTTTGTGTGAAATTGAATAATTCTTGAATGGCCGTGTAATAATTCAAACGCGCAGAGTCCGATTTTGATAATTAAATTTAAAAAAATCACCAAAATGAAATTTTGGTTATGTCATTTTTTGGCTGCTCGTGTGGATGCTAAGTAGCAGCCAAATGGCTGCACGCGATGCCAGTTTTTGGACGCGTCGCCATTTGGCGACACGTCTAGAGGGACCTTTAGGTTGTACCGCCACAACAGCATTTATGACGAGTTTGTAGTGAAAACTTTGTCGGTGATTTGGTGTGAAAAAGGTAGAAACAGGAACGAGACCCCCATATTCTCAGAATTTGAAACCACACTTGTATTCACCGGTACAAAGTAAAGACAGAGACACACTCATTCTGTTAAATATTTCAACACCTGCTGCTAAAAACATATCACCAGAATTAAGCCTAGTGATAGACATTACTATTACAGTTGTAAACTTCATTTAATCAAGACCCGTGAAGGTAAGGTTCTTTCGTCAGCTTTGTCAGGACTTGGGAGCTGAGCACACATGCTTACTGTATTATTGGGTGCCAAGAGCAAATGTTCTATCACGGGTACGGGTATACGCATTAAAAAAAGAATTTATGAGTTTTTACTGACGGAATCCCATAATGATGCTGAAAAGTTTCAAGACACTGACTTCTTAATAAAACTCGCATATCTGTGTGATATATTTGAGAAATTAAATGCTCCTAATAAGTCATTGCATGGAAACGAAACACATATTCTTCAACTTTCAGATAAAGTTTCAACATTTTTCAAAAGAAGCTGCTTTTTTGGAAAGGAAAACTGGAGGAGGGACAGGTAAATTGTTTCCCAGTTTTACAAGGCTCGCTGCAGGAAACATCTTTTAGTAATTTAAGTCCAAACTTAAAGTTTACATTTATGCGACATTTGGTGACTTTATAAAGGCATTTTGAACAGTATTTTCCTGATAAGTTTGAAGAATACAATTGGGTTAGAGATCCATTTCAATCGACTCCACCTCCATCTTCACTTCCTACTGCCGAAGAAGAGTAACTACTGTTAGAGCTATCATGGTGATACCAGCTTAAAGTTACGGTTCGACAAACACAAGCTTTTTGAATTTTGGGCCAACGTATCGTAAGAATACCCTGGGCTCAGCTCGACTGCTTTGAATATTCTTTTGCCATGCGCAACATCATATTTGTGTGAAACTGGTTTTTCTGCCAATGCAGCCATTAAATCAAAGTACACGTCAAAACTTAATTTAGAAAAAGAGGTAAGAGTAGCAATTTCGAAACTTCAGCCCAGGTTTGAAAAGATGTGCTCACAGAAGCAGGCTCAACTATCGCACTGATTAAATTTCACTCATCGGCATTTTTGAAATTATATTTTTACAGTTATAAAAAAAAACTAAAGTAATAATTTACGAAAAAATTTGAATGAACAGTTTTGATTTTAATATTTTTATTATAAGCGAAGCTTTGAATTAAATGAAAATTGTGTTATTTTTATTTGAATTACACGAAAAATTTAATTTTTTATTTTTATTGAATTAACGCAAGATTTGAATTAAATGAAAAATATTTGTTTTATCGTTTCTTTTTTCTATGAAGTCAAAGTACACTGAGAAGGCTTATGCTTGGAATGACACATTGAGCAGTAAGCACCGTATTACTGGCACATTTGATGCAGTAGAGTGCTTATGGCCTTCTTGAAATAAATCTTTGGCTGCAAATTTATATTTTTCTATGTCAATTTTCTTTCAAACTGAATATTTATGCATGCTCACTTCATCCCTAACTCTTCTGTTTATTTTCTATAATGAATTGATTTCATTATGACAAATTTGTTGTGTTTGAAATGTCTGTAATTTTCACCAAACAACGCACTCCCTCCTTCCTCAGATAGTAAAGCCAACTATAACCACACAGAAAACAAAATGTCTTACTAGAGGTGCGTCGCGAAAAATGTTAAGCTGTAAAGGGAGTCGCAGCATAAAAAAGGTTGGGAACCTCTGTTTTAAAGTATTCATGTCAAAGACTGTTATCATTCAACACATTCCTACCAAATTTCATAACGATCGGTTGAGCCGTTCGAGAAGCTATTTAGTGAACAGACGGACAGACAAAATCGATTTCATAAGTGTTTTTTCCAAAAATTCTAAGAAACCCTAAAAATTGTTGGATTTATATCCAATACAATTTAGATTGGAATTTTTTCACGCATATTGCTTACTTGGAGGGGGATGCTGTCGTAAACATGCGCTCGCAATTGAATGTCTTCGACCCTCCACGCGCATCCGTTCGACCACGACAAAAAAAGCAAAAAAAAAACGGATAGTGTATATCTAGGTTCTAGACTATAAGACTAACGGCACTACATTCTCTCAGAGGTCGGTTTACTTATCGCTTTGTTTTGCAGGTAGTGCAGGAATAAATTTTCTTGAATTCGGTGATTTGTCCTACTTCCCAAATAAAAGGGACCGATCGGAAAGCTTTGCGTAAGATCCATCCTGGTCCGTTAGATGTGACCACTACAATTCACTATGTAGCTGCAAGATACGAAAAGGAAGAATAAAAACTCAAGTAAATCCCGCGATCTCTAGAACTCACTGTTAGCGTAGTTCGAGGACTTTGTTGGATGTTTTGTGTTGCTCTTATTGTGATCCATCTATCCATTCGATTCCGGCAAATACATGTAAATTAAAATTTCAACATATTATATGTATAGAAATTGTAGGACCAATAAGGCATATTCTGTCTAAATTCTCATGTTTGTGTAATCGGTTAAGCCCCGGATAGAGTTCGAGCGGAATGAAAATGAAACGGTAATGAACCGGCATAAAAACCGTGGTGACGGTAATGAACCGGCATAAAAACCGTGGTGAATTTAAAATTTTAGCTTCGAAAATTGCTGCAAAGGCGTTTTACGTCCTAAATCATCTTAAAAATAACTAAAAAAATAATTTCCCCCTTGTCCGAATGCATTTTCAACTTGAAAATGAGTCGACTCTGTAGCATATTCTCCGTCGGGCGTGGTGAGTTTTGCAAACGTCAAACCGATTCACTGTCCACGACGAGTTCATCGCGGAAATTATCTAATGACCGGGGAATCGAAAAATAACACATAAAATGGCAGAGACAAATTGTGAAACCATTCTCGGATTTTAGTTTATGGAATTACCCATCATTTACCACATATTCCACGACAGTAAGTATGCATTTTCATTGAGAAAATCGCCGCGGACAAAAATTTCATTTTCATTCCGCCCGATGTCTATTCAGGGCTTTACAGAGAGATATTTTGCGACCTCGATAACTCAAGGTGACCCCAGGGTATAGCCATCGCTACTTTCAACGAAGAATAACGAATAATTGTCAATCAATCATATGCCAGATTGTACGAAAATTGTATGGGAATATCTTCCAATACAACAGAGCGATTATTTCTTAGTCTCATAAGATCTCAAAAACATATCAACAAACCGCACGCGCACGATATCAGCGGCTACCTGGGTCATCTTGCGTGTTTTTTCTATATGCAGTTTTTTTTGCGCAGATACCGCGTACCGCCACTTCATTGCATTTGCATAAGCCACGTGGCATAGGCAATGCACGCACGACATCCTGATCCGGAGCGGCCTCAGCGGCAGCCTGCGTCATCTTTCATGTTTTTTCTATATGAAGTTTTCGCAGGCACATCTACCGCATGGATAGGTTTGCGTAAGCCACGCGGTATTACATGTCTGCTGAGAAAGATGCACTAATGACTTCAAAACATCCCGATGGGAAAATAAGCGCTCTAGAAGGCCTCTGCATGTCCGCAGAGGTAAGCGCTTCTCAAGAAGCGGTAAACATGTTTTTTTTTTTACGGAACTGCTTTCCAAGAAGCGCAATCGCGAATGGCACGTCTCTTTAAGCGTCATTGCAAATTAAAAGAAAGCGAAGCAAAGCTGATACAGTGGGAGCGCTTCCCCAGAAGCACAATTATGAATAAAGAGAAAGCGCTGAAAAACTGTTTCTGGGCGAAGTGCTTCCCATTTTTCCGATTGGGATGAACGTAGATTTGAATTTCAAACTGAATCCCCGCCATACATTTACCATTAAAAGATGATATAGCACCGGAAGATGTCAGGGTAGTAAGTGGATTGAGTATTTGGATTACAAATAAAGTGGAAAGGGTCTTTGCTGAAGAGCTTTGAAAGAGACTTTGGTTTGAATCACGAAATATCCAATATTGGATATTTTGCGGTATGCGTCCGGGGTTAATATTTTGTATGGCGTGAGAGATATGGTAGTTATTAGTATGTGATCAAACTGAGCATAAATCAAGTGACAGCTGTCAAAAATATCAATTCCGAAAAAAGTATTGCCAGATTGAAAACCACACATCAAAAAGAACACCCGGTATAACTAAGTATAATAACATTAACACACATATCGAATGACGGTAATACGTCATTATGACGAAAATTTACCATCATTAGCACGAATTCCAAATTACACATTTGGACCATCCATCATTTGCTCAATGATGACAGGGGACGCCATCTGTTGCAAAAATGAAGAACAAGAATTTTTGCAAAAATGTTAAATTTGTTATCAATCTTTACACGTTTCTATTCAAATTCTTCAAGAAAAGTGTACCTTTCAATAATTGAACAGAATATTCATCAGAATATCGCTGTGTTAGGGACATTTTCATCATTTACCAAAACGTCAAAAGTAAATTACGAATTCTAATCACGAAAACATATTTGTCACCTCAATTTCGAACTTTCATCATTATGACGGATTATCGTCATAATGATTTGGATGTGTGTCAAGCTTGTAAAATATATTATAAAATAGTTGAACAAAAACGCTAACAATGGTACGTAGAGGTATAGAAATTTGATTGATTTAATTAGGAGCTAGTTTCATAATAAACGGAATTAGGCACGGTTAAAGGAGGATGGTCAAAACGGTCGTTTGATGAACAGCAATGAAACGTATGTCAAATTAAAGCTTGAGACGAGTAGATTAACGTTTGTTCTAGCTAAACAGTGGGAGATCGGAGATATGGGCTATTTAAGTTTTGACAAAAAATGAAAAATCTTACTGCACTAAAATCACATTTGCCGAAAAAATATGTAACTCAGAGACTTGAAGTTAATTCTCTAATACACTTAACACTTAACAGTTTTCACTATCATTGATGGAAAAAATGATTAAAAAATATTAAGTCGTTTTGAAATTATACACGTTCAAAGTCAAAAGTTTCGATTTATTAATGTTGTTTTTGTTACTTTTATCTAATTCTTTCTATATTGCGAAAACATTACATAAAATATATTTTATAAAATGAAATCTTTGTTTTGTAGTGAACAAATCCTCTTTACATATATTTAGTCTATTTTCAAAAGTTGAGAAGTTAATTGGGCTTAAACGACGTAAAGTCTCAATCCAACATTGTCAGTCCCAATTTTAGCATTGAAATCCCCCATAATAATTTTTATGTCACCTCTGGGAGCCTTGTCAAAGGTGTCGTCAAGCAGGTGGTAAAAGGCGCCCTTAGCATGCTGATGGGCTGACTCACTCGGGGCGTAGCACTGAATTATAGTAATGTTCCTTACTCTGGACTTGAATCTGGCAGTTATTATTCGGTCGGAAATAGGCCTCCAATCTATAAGAGATTGGCGAGCTTCCTTGTTCAAAAGGATGCCGACTCCAGCCATTCTGGGTGTGGCCTCAAGTTCACTACTAGAGTAAAGCAGCACAGTTTGGGAACTAGGTGATAAGGTCGTTCCCGATCCGGTCCATCTTGTTTCGCTCAGTCCTAATATCGAAATTCTATATGCGGTCATTTCCCGTTCGACTTCCGTGAGTCTTGTACTACTGCACTCGCCCCACATCGTTCCAACGTTCCAAAAACCAATCGTAGTCCGTTGTTTGTAGCCAAAGGTCGTTGCCAGTAAATCAGTCCGTGGTATCCGATGTACCCATAAGATGGTATAGGGTATATTGTTTTTGTTACGCCGATATTATGTAACACCTCAAAGGAGCCACCGGAGATATGGCAAAGTATATAGTTATATAAGTGATCATGGTCGGTCCATGAATCGAATAAGCCATGTCTGTCTGTCTGTCCGTGTGTCTGTCTGTTAGCACGATAACTCCCGAAATAATGAAGCTAGCGGTTTGAAATTTTGGTCGAATGTTCATTTTGCTAAAATCTTGGACGGTATTGAAAATGGGCCAAATCGGACAACGGGTTCCCCTACCTCCCATATAAACTACCCCTCCTTGATATTTTAATTCGGCCATAAGTTTCAGTAGAATATCGCTATAGACTTGAAATTTTGATCAATGTCTCATTCTGACATATACTTTGAGTTGATGGAAAGTGGATTATGTCCGACTACCCCTACTCCTACTTCCCCTACAAAGTTATATTCAGCCATATCTTTTGATAGAATTCAAATTAGTATCAAATGGTAGCCGTTGGATCCCTTGACAAGGTTATAATTCTAGGTCTGTATATGGGTATAGGGTATACACTCATCGTGCTATCCGCACAACTAGAACTCGGTCTCGTTTTGCTTTCAAAATGTGTTTTTTTTTTTCAAAAAAATTTAGATCTGAATGTAAAAATTAATATACCGTTAGGAAGCAGACACACCGTTATAAAATGAATGTTTGAAATTTAGATAGAAAATCGACTTTACAATATCTTTAAAATTTGAATATTTGTATTTTGGCGATAACGATAATAATTGAAACCGTGGAAAATTCAGTTTATGTGAAATTTTATTTAGTTCCAGAAATGGAGTCATATTTTTCAAACATTGTTTAGATGAGTGGTAATTTTTAATTTAACGAGATAACTCGTGATATTCGTCGACACGAAAAAACACGAGAGCATGCTAACAGCAAAATTTTCCCAATTCTATGGCCTTGTTTTTTTCTCAGTACCGTATAGCCCCATGTGGGGCCATGGTGCGTTAACTCAGCCGTTTATAGGCAATTTCGAGTCAACATTACATTGCATATCATTTCGATATATGTATATAATGTTGCAAGCACTATATATTTCCTATCCGCACATGTACGGAAATTTTGGACCACGCCGAGATTCGATCTCCGGACCTCTAGATTACTAGCATCGTAGAGTCCGACTCAACTAAGAGAGCCACAGAGCGGGCGTTGTTAATCAAACAAATTATCCTATCAACAGATACAGTATTAAACTTTGGGCGGGCGCAATGCATCTGACAGATTAAGTGACCAGTTTTTCTTGCGCCAATCAGCGATATGAAAAAGGAGAGATCTGAAACTCACAGTAGCTTAATCTTTATCGATCCACTACCCAAAGCAGTTTTCAGTTTATATCTACCATATGTCTGAGGGGCAGGAGGGAATGAAATAATCTCTCAGATGTATTGCGCCCGATTGTGTTATTTTCTCCTTTTCTTTGAAAATTTCCACTTGTTATACTCTTCACATTGCGTAATAAATTTGTGTTGACTTTTAGGCTGACCAAATCGTTCAATAGTGTGTTTTTAGTAAAATAAGCTAACATTTTTTAAGCGGTCGACTTGTTGGAGGTTTTCCAAATATTGAAGCGATTGTAAGCGGAACATTCTTAGAAAATTCAAAATGTGAAGGGTATAAAACTTTGTGAGCCAGTTTTTGTTTCTTAAATTTCGTTGAACTGTTTCAAAAAGACAATGCAACAATAAATAAGAGTCTAAAATATACAGAAACTTAGTTTCATCCTTTTTTTCTGCACTTAATCTGTCAGATGCATTGCGCCCGATCGTGTTAGGATTGGTATTGCGCCCGTCGGAAGGTTAATTAACCGCACCCTGTATAAAGTCGGTCTGTTCCAAAGCAATTTAATCGCCCTTTAGGGCTGGTTTTGGGAGCAGCAATTTTGCACACGTTCTTACTTCTTAGATCATTGTATCAAGTCATAGATTTAAATTTACAAATTTTACACACTCATCTTGGAGCTATGGATAATGAGCAGGAAATGCAATTCCAACCTTGACTTAAAAAAAACACTACACAAGAAGGCCGATGATGGTTGATGGCTAACTATTGCCGGGACTTAAGACAGATTTGTCCTCAGGTTAAATTTTTGCAATAATTTATTTTTTATTATAACTTACTTAGATAATATTGTAAACATTAAAAATAAATATCTATAAATAGAAAAAAAAATAACTATTTCGTGTATTTTTGCCTATCAAATGTGTTTTGCATGGGGACGTAAGTCCGATCCGTCTATAGCTGACAAAATCTCGCATTATTTCTACCTTTAAAAAATTGTACGTTTCTTTCCAAGCACAAGCAGTTACATCCGTGCGAAGAACATGACTGAAACACTGCTCTACAATTTTCAAATTTTTGTTTGTCACACAAAAGTTTATGTCATATTTTGAACCTACTGTGGCTCCTGAACAATACTACATAAATGAAAAAAATAAACACATCAGGATTCTTCGTGACAGCATAACCAAAATTTGAATGAAAAGTTCCAAAATTGACTATACTAAATAAAAATTCCGGCGTACAGAGGGCTGCGCCCGCAATACGAGGTTTTTTTTTTAGAATTTCTTCTAACCTTATTAGTTTGGTGGTTAAAAAATTAATATTTCGGTATTATTAGTAATTTCTCAAGGGGCTTAGGAAAGCGGCTAGCTGCTAGCAAATATCAGAATTATAGCCTTGCATTACACGACAAATGTGCAATAAAAGAAATGCTATTATGATATTTAGAAGTACGGTGTCTGGTAAGCCATTATGCTCGTGAACTCTCTGCACTCTGCCTTTACAATTTACAAATTTATTCTGACTAATGGAAAACTTTTTAAAAAATCAATCTAAAATGAAGAAGATTATTATCTTCCATGATTGATTTTTTTCGGTGAAAAATTACCATTTTCGCGTGAAATGTTAAAACATTTCGCAAAAAGGAGCAATTTACGCCGAGATTCGGATTATTTCGAAAAATTGAAATTTCCGTACCTCTAATGACAATGCGTTAGGAACGCCGATCCCTCATGGACAGTGGCGTACCTCTCAAAGCATTATAAAAAATTGTGGCAAAATTCTCTGTTTTGAAAATGATTCAAAATTGTTTCACAAATATGTTTTTCATTGACTTGTGTAAAAGTTTGCCAAAATTATTTTTTTATTTAGTAAAACAGTAAGTTTTTGCAGACATTTATATATTTATTCGACAAAAAAAGAATTTATTTTAGCAGTCTCTTTTTGGACGACCTCTGCAAATTTAAAAATTCAACATTTGCCGAAAAGGCCCATAATAAAGTTACAAGCGTAGTGCATAAGCATACCAGAAGGGCAAATTTACGTTAACATTTATTCGGTCTTACGAATTTAAATGATAAATGCTGGAAATCTTACACACTTAAATCAAAAACAACATTTTTGTGAAACAATTTTGAATCATTTTTTAAATAGGCTTAAAGCCACTGTGAATGAGAGATATAATTGTAATTTCTAAATTTTATGGATGTGTGCAAATACATTTCCCAACACAAACTTCAAAAATCTTATGTCCCGCTAGAATGTGAACTTGAAACACTGCGGACGTAGGCATGCCATCGTGAATTATACAGAAAGAAATATTTCTGTATTTTCATGCAATATTAACCTTGCTATAGTTTTGGGGGGCAAAAGACTTCTCCATGTGTCCTCCGCGCGGGCGCCCCCTGGTAACGTGAACGGCTAAGTCAAATCATCTAATGCGACATTTGGAAGAAGCACCGCTGCGCCTGAGTGCTGTATTAACATCTGCAGCGTCTCAGGTTACTTAACGTGATAGGTGACAGAAAACGTCTAACTCAACCACTAAAGCAGCATCTTCGAGGCATGCCCATGATGGCCTTTACTAAACGATTAAACCCTATCATGGTTTAGCGATGTGCCGACAACTCATCCTAAGAAAAACTTCAAGTCAAGAAACCTGAAACAAAAGCCTCGGATTGGACGGATACAAAACAACGACGACCCCGCAAACGAAAAACTGATTACTCTTTCGGATCCTGGAATGTACGCTCCCTGAATAGACCGGGGGCCTTAAGGGCCCTCCTGGATCAGGTAGAACAATACAAGCTGAGCATAGTTGCAATCCAGGAAACTAAATGGCTCAAAAGCGAGATTAACGACCTCAATTCGCACACTATTTTTACGAGTGGTAAAGAGGAGGGCAACAAGGAGTTTGGAGTAGCTTTCATCGTGAATAAGCGGCTCAAGGACCACGTTATTGGCTTCAAACCCATCAACGAGCGGCTATGTGCGATCCGCATTAAGACCCGTTTCGCTAATCTCTGGCTCATTAATGCGCATGCCCCTACAGAAGTAAAAGAAGACGCGATTAAGGACGAGTTCTACAACGACCTAGAAACACTCTTCGACTCACTTCCATCAAACGACGTCAAGCTGCTGCTAGGAGACTTTAACGCTAAAGTCGGAAACGAAAGCTGGCATAGGGGAACTACTGGTGGTCATAGCCTCCACGACGAAAACAACAACAACGGTCAGCGACTTATCGACTTCGCGAGCGGCAGAAACTTGGTCATAAGCTCTACATGCTTCCCTCATCGACGAATTCATAAGCAGACCTGGAAGTCTCCAGATGAATACACCGTGAACCAAATCGACCACGTACTGATCAGCAAGAGATGGGCTTCTAATCTCCTAGATGTTCGATCCTATCGAGGAGCCAACTGCGACACCGATCACTATTTGGTGAAGACGACCTACAGGTGCAGAATCTCTTCGGTGCACCTAACGAGAATCAACCCTGCCAAGATCTTCGAGGTTGACAATTTGATTGATGATGCCACGGCGGCTGCGTATACTACAGCCCTTGAGGAAAAACTGTCGCCCATGCTTGATAACATCAATAATCTAGGCATCCATGAGTTCTGGGAGGAGCTCAAAGACAGCATCAAGGAGGTCGCAGAAGAGGTCGTGGGCTATAAAGGCCGGCGCAGACGAGCAGACTGGTTCGATGACGAATGCAGGGCCTCGATTGAGGCGAAAAATGAAGCCTATCGCCAATACACACAACGCGCATCCCGAGCCAAGAAAGAAAGATATAACGAGCTTCGGCGAGCATCTAATAAGTTAATTAGACGTAAGAAACGCAAACATTTTGACGAGCAGTTACAGCAAATAAACCAAAGATTAGCCAGTAAGAACACTAGACAGGCGTACAAACTTATAAATAATATCAAGAACGGATATCAACCCAGGACAAGCCTATGTAAGGACAAGGATGGTAACATCATCAGCGACATCGAAAGCGTCAACAAACGATGGGCCTCGCATTTTGAAGAGCTCCTCAATGCATCATTAACATCCCCCGCGGAGCTAGCTCTTGAGCAGTTAGCCGAACCAGGCCCTCCCGTTCTACCCCCAACAGTAGAAGAGGTGAGTCTTGCCATACAGTCGCTCCAAAATAATAAAGCGCCCGGCGCTGACGAGATCCCAGCAGAACTGCTGAAGCATGGTGGAACGTGCCTGACCAACGCTGTACATGTGCTACTGCTGAAAATATGGAACGACGAGGTAATCCCCGAAGATTGGCGCAAAAGCATAATCTGCCCAATCCACAAAAAGGGTGACAAGCTGAAGTGTGAGAATTACAGGGGCATATCATTAGTTTGTACGGCCTATAAGATTTTATCAAAAATTCTTGAAAAGAGAATCAATCCGTACGCAGAACAAATCATTGGCGAGTATCAAGGCGGCTTCAGACCTGGTCGTTCAACGACCGATCAGCTTTACACAGTGAAGCTACTACTCCAAAAGTGGCAGGCAGGCATACGACAGTATCGACCGAAGTGTACTGTACAACATTATGCTGAACTTTGGTATACCGGCAAAGTTAGTGCGACTCACAAGGATGACGATGACTAATACCGTCTCGCAGGTCAAAGTGCAGAACCGACTCACTGACCTATTTGAAACTCGTACTGGACTCAAGCAGGGCGACGGGCTGGCGCCGACGCTCTTCAACCTGGCTTTGGAGTATGTAATTCGAGCCATGAATATGGACAGCAGCGGAACGCTACTCATCAAGTCGACTCAATTAGTAGCGTACGCCGACGATATCAACATCATGTCTCGAAGGTTGGGTGATGCAGAAAGCCTCCTGCATAACCTCAATAACGCCGCAAAGGAAGTTGGACTACATATCAACGAAAGCAAAACAAAGGCCATGATGCAATCGAAAACAAGGACGCCAGCAAATTCAAGCATCACAGTGGGGGACCTTAATATCGAGTATGTAGACAACTTCAACTATCTGGGTTGTAACTTATCAAAGGACGCCAACGAAACCGACGAAATTAAGCGACGGATACAACTAGCCAATAAGACATATTTCTCGGTCCTCCCTATAATTAATTCGAAACTTGCGCACAGGAACACGAAGCTCCGCGTGTACAAAACGATCATCCGACCCGTGCTATGTTATGGCTGCGAAACATGGACCCTTACCCAAGCCTCCGAAATTTTGCTAGACCGATTCGAACGAAAGGTCCTTCGGCGAATTTTCGGGGCCGTTCGCGAGCGAGACCAATGGCGTATCCGATACAACCATGAGTTGTATCAATTGTACGATGAGCTGGAAGTATCGAAAATCGTGAAACTTCAACGTCTGCAATGGGCGGGGCATGTACAACGGATGGACGACAATCGCATGCCAAAGAAAGTTATGAACGCACAACGAATTGACGGAGCGAGGTTGCGTGGACGACCGAGAGCTCGCTGGGAGAACTCCGTAGGTGAAGACGCCCACCAGCTGCTGGGCTTCGGAAACTGGAGGACAAGGTCACGTAACCGTGACAATTGGAGGTCAACGATTCAGGCGGCCAAGGCCCGACATCGGGCTATCGTGCCACATTGATGATGATGATAGTTTTGGAACACCCTGACGTAAATTGTTCAACTATAAATGTGTTATAACAATTAAGAAGGAACTCGCTCCTAGAATTTCATTGACATCTTGGTTGGCATAACTTTTGTTTGAGAAAAATGCGGGGCCCCTAAAAGCGCGGGGCCCGTGGTATTTGCCACCTTCTGCCACGTGGCAAACACTATTACCATTCTATGCATCTCCACCAAATTTCATGTTCATTGTTTCATCAAGTTAAAAGATATGCATTGAAGAAATGCTTAAGAGGCTTCCCTTGCATTGTGAAAGCTGAAAGGCCCTTACTTAATACTTACTTGGCTATATTTCCAGTTTGGATACAGTTATTTGAATGAAAATTCGTGAACGTATTCCCTATGTAATTTTCTAAAAACTTTTAGCAGAATTTTCATATTTGGAAACCTAAGAGGGGCTACACACGAACAAATTGAAATTTTGCAAATTTACTGTTATTATCAAAGACTGTAACCATTCTACACATTCCTACCAAATTTCATGACAATCGGTTGAGCCGTTCGCGAGTTATTTAGTGAACAGACGGACGGACGGATCGACGGACGGACGGACAAAATCGATTTCATAAGGGTTTTTTTAAAAAAAAAAAAATCAAAAAAAAACCCTAATAAAAACTAGCACATACTGTAGGGAAGCAGTTATGATGTATTTGGGTGTTTGGTTCTTGTGGATTGCTTTCAATCATCCTGGAGTTATCAATTACCTCTCTACTATGTAGGCCTCTTTGAACTCCCTTGAGACCATAGGCAGCGCCCGCTCTAAGGGGGGGGGGGGGGAGCCGGGCGGTCGCCCGGGCGCCAAATTTTTGGGGCGGCATTTCACCCAGCACTTCATAGAAATAAAACTATAAGAAAAGTGAAAAATGAAAGTCATGTTTGGAAAATGGAAACAAACCAGTGTGTGGAGTTTTTCTTTTGTTAATGATGAGTGACTGCAACTTTATAATTTCCAGTATTAAAGCAATGAAGAAAGCTGATAGCAACGTATTATACCTAGTCATTGTTGAATTATGTTGAGTGCTTTTTCAAATTCAACCCCGAACCTTGCACTTTTCAGATATTTACGTCAACATTGAGTAACCGATAGACATCTTTGATTCGGTTCAGGATAAAGGCAACTTTCATGTCGACAATTTTGTTTTTTTTTATGTTCAGAATTCATTTTTCGTAAAACCAAGCACGCGAATGAAGTCACTTATATATATATATGTTATATGCCTGTAGCCTTAATTTACATCAGCACAGCGAACTCTAATAATTTCAAGAAAACGGAGTCTGACGTCTGAGACGGGCAATCGCCCATCACTTAACAATAGGTACATGGTACATGTACACTATGTATTTGGTTTACTCAGAGTCTACTTAGCATAGCCTGGTTCCATCAACCCAGATATGCCTATGGAGCCGTGTGAAAAGTTTCAAAAGTATTTTTATGATCACTTATTCCAAAACATGCGAAAAAAAATTGTTTTTTTATATTTAAAACTAGGTTTTTGGAGCCGTCCTATATATAGGACAGTAGGCACATAGGTAGCTATGCGGGTACACTTTTGGTATGATTTTCGACAAATTGCTTAACGAAAATAGCAGTTTTCAGCATCTTGACCATGTTTTACGGACGAAATTTGTTAAGTGAGTATTTTACTCATTATGCTCGCTATCTATGAAACACATATGACTCATGGCGTTAGTAACTCTGTCGTCTATGAGTCATATGCGCCTCATAAAATATAAAAATATTCAGTTATTTCATCTTCAAATAATCATAAATTATTTATTTATAAATATAACAAAACAAAAAATTCGATCGACGTCAAAAAAAAATTCAAAAGTAGAGTGAACTAGAGCCAAAAAAAAACAAAATATGACGAGCTTCGACGATTTTCGAATAGGTTAGTTAGGCGTAAGAAACGTAAGCATCTTGACGAGCAGTTGATGCAAATAAACCAAAGACTAGTTAGTAGGAACAGTAGACAAGCGTACAAGCTGATTAATTCAATTAAAAGTGGATACCAACCCAGGACCAGCCTCTGTAAGGATAAGGATGGCAATATCATTAGCGACACCGATAGCGGTGATAAACGCTGGGCCTCACATTTTGAAGAGCTCCTCAATGTTCAACCGAACAACCCCACACAAGAAGCTCCGGAGCTGATGGCTGAACCAGGCCCTCCCGTTCAACCCCCAACTGTAGAAGAAGTTGATCTCGCCACGCAAGCACTAAAACATAATAAAGCCCCGGGCGCTGACGAGATTCCAGCTGAACTGCTGAAGCATGGAGGGGAGAGCCTTGTTAAGGCTATACACACACTTATCGTTAAAGTATGGAACAACGAAATAATCCCGGAAGATTGGCGTAAAAGTATCATTTGGCCAATCCACAAAAAAGGGGATAAGTTGAAATGTGAGAAGTACAGAGGCATCTCATTAGTTTGTACGACTTATAAGATTTTTTCTAAGATTCTAGAGAATAGAATTAATCCGTACGCAGAAGAAATCATTGGCGAGTACCAAGGCGGCTTTAGACCTGGTCGTTCGACGACAGATCAGCTTTTTACAGTGAAGCTTTTACTCCAGAAGTGCTGGGAATACAACATCGACGTATACCAAATATTTGTTGACTTCAAGCAGGCATACGACAGTATCGATCGAAGCGTACTGTACAACATTTTGCTGCATTTTGGAATACCGGCTAAGCTAGTGCGACTCATAAGGATGACGATGACTAATACCGTCTCGCAGGTCAGAGTTCAGAACAGACTCACTGACCTATTTGAAACTCGTACTGGACTCAAGCAAGGCGACGGGCTGGCGCCGACGCTCTTCAACCTGGCTCTGGAGTATGTGATTCGAGCCATGAATTTGGACAGCAGCGGAACTCTACTCATTAACCCATTAATGCCTGATGTTACATATATGTAACAGTAAGACATCCTTCGTTTCAAACGGCTGCTAAAGGAATAGGATATCAATTCGGCACTAAAAAGTGTTTTATCCTGTACTGGGCACTATTAGTAATGCGTAGAAATCAATTTAACTGAATTTGATTCACTATTGTGGAAGTTATAGAGGTTCCTTTCTGATGGTTTTTTCGATGTTGACGAAAATCGTCACGATGGCAAGAGTAGTAGATGAATTTTATTTTTATATTTAATTGTATGAAAAAAATTGGGAAAAAATTAATCGTATGTCATTACATGGTCTTTGTGAAACAATACAAAAAATAAATGAAATAAATATTGCCCGTAGTTTACGTTTTATAAGTACTTTTATAACACTGTTACATATATGTAACATCCGTCCTGATATGGGGAAAGTGCACTCTTCGTATACGAGGTGTATGAGTATGTACTTTTTTAGTGTTTTTTTTTATTTTACGGATTTTTTACACTATTGACGCGATAGTCCGGATTAATTATAAAAAAAAGAAGTCCGGATTCTCAAAAAATCCGGATTAACGAAAATTCCGGATTTTAACAAGACATTTTTATCTAGGAAAATGGCATAAATAATTTTCATAAATGTTAAAATTTAAAAGAAAAAATGCTATTATTTACGTTTTTCCTTAAAACTAGTCAAGTCACATAATTTTCTAGACCCTTGTGTCTTCTTGACTGGCAAATTGAGCGGCCATATTTGGCATAACATACCAAAAATATTGAGAGTCGGAATTAGAATTGCTCTAGAAATCCGGAATATGGATACAATAGTTGTCCTATGTGGATTAAAATAATAGCCGGATTCAAGGGTATCCTAAGCAAGGAGTCAAGGCTTTTTTTTCATGAGGCCAAGGATTCGATATTCGAAAGGATATATTTTGAGCTACGAAAGAAGAAATGGTTTCTAATGTAGACCAAATTATAGACAAGGAGGAATTATAGGCTCTTTATTTAGTCCTTTTTAGACAAATTGGGCGGATGGACAAATTGACAAAAAAATTGAAACAATAATTTTATAATTTACTGGCAAATCTTCCATAATCCTCAAAATCTGTATTGTTAACTACTGTAGTTCTATAAACTTGTTTCCTATTCACAAACTGTCAAATCTATTAGTTCTGTGGGTGTTCAAGAAACTTCTCAATAAAACAACAACAACTCCACATGCAAAAACACATATGTAATAAAATAAAATAATAGAATATTTGACATAATAGTTTTGTAAGGCTGCTCAATTTTCGCACACATTTCGTATTATTTCTACGTTATTGTTGCATGATCTACATTCCAAACTTCATGTAAAATATCGGCATTCAAATATTTTTCGCTTTATTAAAAAAAAATTACTAAAAAGTTTTCTTGTTGAAAAAAAAATGAAAAATATACTTTGAATACACTTTCCCCGTATCATGCCTGATGTTACATATATGTAACACCCTCGAGTACTTCGAGTGCCTGATGTTACATATATGTAACAGTGCCGGGAGCCTGTACACGGCATCCGGGGAAAAAAATTTTTTCTACAAAATGTGTTTTTAGCCATTTTAAGCCGACGTGAAAAATTTCAGCTCAATCGGTAAGATTTTAGGGTCTCGTCGTTAATGGGTTAAATCGACTCAACTAGTAGCCTTCGCCGACGACATCAACATCATGTCTCGAAGATTGGGTGATGCAGAAAGCCTTCTGCATAATCTCAATAACGCCGCCAAAGAAGTTGGGCTACATATCAACGAATCTAAAACCAAGCTCATGATGCAATCAAAAACTAGAACGCCAGTAAATTCAAGCATCACGGTGGGGGACCTCAATATAGAATATGTAGACAATTTCACTTACCTGGGTTGCAATTTGTCAAAAGACGCCAACGAAACAGATGAGATAAAGCGACGGATACAACTAGCTAATAAGTGTTACTTTGCGGTCCTCCAAATTATGAATTCGAAGCTGGTGCACAGGAACACGAAGCTCCACGTGTATAAAACCATCATCCGACCTGAGCTATGCTATGGCTGCGAGGCATGGACCCTAACCCAAAACTCTGAACACCTGTTGGACACATTCGAGCGAAAGGTTCTCCGAAAAATCTTCGGGGCCGTTCGTGAACGAGGTGAATGGCGCATCCGGTACAACCTTGAGTTGTATCAGCTGTATGATGAGCTACAGGTGTCGAAGATCGTGAAATTGCAGCGATTGCAATGGGCGGGTCATGTACAAAGGATGAACGACGATCGCATGCCCAAAAAGGTGATGAACGCGCAACGAGTGGACGGAGCCAGATTGCGTGGACGACCGAGAGCCCGATGGGAGCATTCTGTATGTGAGGACGCCCACCAGATGCTAGTCTTTCGGAATTGGAGGACAAGGTCGCGTGACCGCGACAATTGGAGGTTTTCAATCCAGGCGGCCAAGGCCCGACGTCGGGCTATCGTGCCATAAAGAAGAAGAGTGAAGTAGTAAGGCCATCAGTAGCTACCAAGCTTCCATTTCAGAATCTTGATCTGAATTTTTCGTTCAAAAAAATCGATATAGAGATTGTAAGTACATTTTGCGATATACTGGCTATTTTCTAATATCAATTCAATTCAATTTATTCAACCATTAATTAATTAATTTACAATAATTCAATTTTGTTCTGTTTAGTGATTGAGCATTTGCTCTTACAACTTTAAATTGTGTGAATAGTGATATCCAAACAAATTTTATTGATTAAAAGTAGAAGACAAACAATATCATGTGAGGAGGAAAACTGGGGTAAAAAACCTCGTATTCATGTGTAAATTAGAATAAAACTTAAACTATTTATTTATTCTAAATTAATGATAGAACTTACTAGCTAATTTTATTATTTTAATAAATTAAGAAACATGGTTCAAAGGAGTAAATTTGAGAGTAGCGGGTTCGCGGAGTTAGCGCATGAAATATTGAGGTTATGGATTGCCAGAGTAATTTTTGAACTAATAAAAGGTACTTTTGAAATTGAGTGGAGTGTGGACGTACGAAAAGAGCGTGGTAGATTGAGAAGGAGTTTTAGAATTTTGTTTTGTTTTGTTTGGAGCTTCTCAATATGACATTTTGCGCATGAGCCCCAAGCGGCTGATGCATATAATAAGGAAGGCTGAAAAATACTTTTGTAGAGCAAAATTTTATTTTCCGTTGATAAAGGCGAGTTCCTATTTACTAATGAATACAGAGTTTTAATCAGCTGATCAGATTTTTTCATCAAAGCATCCCGATTTACTTTAAATGTTAGCTTCTTGTCCAAGCGAACCCCTAAGTACTTGATATATTCTTCGTTCCAATTCACCTGCCTATTATCAAGGAGCAAGGGTTGACTTGGTAGATTTGAATCTTTTCGTTTTCTTGTAAAGAAAAGTGCTTTAGTCTTTTCAATTTTTATTTTCCATTTATTGAAGAAATGTTGTAGTTTTTCGAAGCCATTCTGGAGTGAATTTGTAATAACAGTTGGTGAATCTCCATTGCAAAGTAAGGCCGTGTCATCCGCGAATAAACAAATGTCACAATTTTCAGGGATAGGAATATCACTTGTATATATATTATACAATATCGGACTGAGTGCAGATCCTTGTGGAACACCGGCAGGAATATTGAACGTTGAGGATAGCGTCCCATTAATATTAACATTAAAAACCCGATCCGCAAGGAAATTCTGAATAAGTTTAGTTATATACAAAGGAAATCCTTTGTTGTGTAACTTTGCAATTAGACCGTTGTGCCAGACGCAGTCAAATGCTTTTTCAACGTCGAGTGTAACCATACCAGTTGAACGTTTCAGGTCAAAGTTGGTTTTGACAATCGTTTTTATCCGAGCGATTTGGTGAGCGGTGCTGTGTTTAGTCCTAAATCCAAATTGTTCGTTGGGTAGGATATTGTTCGTATCAATAACTTTTGTTATTTGAGCTTTAATAAGTCGTTCAAATATTTTTCCGACATTACTTATCAAACTGATAGGACGATAGCTGCTGATTTGCGATTTTGGCTTATTTGGTTTTGGTATGCAAATAATGGATGCGCGCTTCCAAGCTTTGGGAAAGTAAGACAGCTTTATCGAAGCATTCAATATTTTGCATAGATAGATAGCAGTCTTTCTATGCATATTTTTTAAAAACGAAATAGGGATTAAATCCGGACCAGGTGCCTTGTTTGTTTTTGACGATTTAATGATCTTAAGAATATCAGACAGATGAAAAAATGGAAAGGTAATATTATCTGTGTTGTTAATGTTTTCAATAATATCATTAACTTCAGATTCGGTTTCTCGATCGCCGAGGTTAAAAGTAGTTAAATGCTGCTGGTAGAAATGTTCACCGAAAGCTTGGGCTTTTTCAGTATTACTTACGAGCAGTGTTGCCAACTGGAAATTCAGAAAACGGCTAAATTTAGCCGGAAAACCGGCTAAATTTTTTTCAGTAACGGCTAAAAATCCGGCTAAATAAATTTCAGCCAGAAAAACGGCCAAAAAATCGGCTAAAACACACAAAACAGTTACAGTACGAAAAAATATATGTAGTAAAAGACTGATTTTAATTTTCTGGAGTACTACCCGTAAACTATGCTTTAGGCAGATTTCTTAGTTTTATTACATATATGCTCTAGTCGCTGGCATTACAGTCGAAATTTACTTTTGTTCGGAGTTAGATAGCTCAACTAGTCAAAATTGTTGTACACAGGTACAATTTCTCGGTCAAGTCCATAACCACATTAGGTTCGAAATTGTGGAACATACAATTCGTAAAAGGAACGTCCAATGCGTAACTATGGGCAAGGACAACCGCATTTATGTATCTTACCATCATCGGACCTGAATATATATTTTATATTTCGATTAAATTTTAACCATTTTAGGCCCAAGACACATATCCAAATCATCATGATTATGAAAACTCGAAATTGGGGAGATACATATGCTTTCGTCATTAGAATTCGTCATTTACTTTTGACGTTTGTGTAAATGGTGAACATGTCCGTCACAATTGCGATATTTTGATGAATATTCAGTTCAATTATTTGAGGATTTCTTAAAGAATTCGAATAAAACTGTGTAAAGGTATTATTGACCAAATGATGGTCCAAATGCGTCATTTGGAACTCGTGCTAATGATGATAAATTTGCGTCATTCGAAAATATGTGTGTCAAGCTTGTTACTCATTTTTGAATTTCAGCCCTCCAAATTTTATTATATTTTCCATTTTTACGAAATTGATGTTCCATTGTTTATATTCCGCAATTACGAATTTGATGCTCCAAAGATACGAAATTGATGTTCCAAGAATTATGAGCTCGGCCGGAAAATGGTATAGATTTTTGATAAACCCCACAACAAAATGTAATGCATCTACGAGAATGTGTAGTTTCTATGAATCGTCAGACGTTGTGCAAGTAGCTTGACCAGTAAACTACAAAAATTAGATTTAAGTGAGTATATATTTCGGGGGCAACTGACCTCCTTCTTCAGCACTTAGCTTTTTTGCTGAAGAAGGGGGTAATTTTCCCGCGAAATATATACACACTTAAATTTAATTTTTGTAGTTTACTGGGCAAGCTACTTACACAACGTTAGTGTTGAACACTACGAAGTTCGGGCAATCAACATCAACATCTAAGAGTCGCGCTAAAAGGTTCCCACCCTTGTACTTTATCTGGCATGATTACGTTATCTGTGGTAAAGAATTGCTGACACTTTGAAAATGGAAAAATGTTCAGGTACCACCCCCATGCTCCAAGAATTGTTCAGTAAAGAATTTTATCTAAGAAACTGTCTTCCATTTTGCAAATTATTCAGCATATTGGTGGTTAGTAAATTACATGCTTAGATTAGGTACTAATATCGTCAGTTTATGTGAAACCCAATACCCTAAATTTATTGAAAAAAGGCAAGTCTCCGCGGCAAATTTTTCCCAGGAGACATAAATGCAAGTTTCCTCTAGGTGGACATAGTAGGTACTTACCCTAATACACGACAATAAGTGTATGCAGAAAAAATTTCACGGCGATTAATTATTGTGTTTGTGAATATTGAAAAATAATTTTAGCCGGAAAAACGGTCGAAGAAAATCAATTCCGGCTAAAAATCCGGCCAGCCGGAATTCGAAATTTCTTCCGGCTAAACAGCACGGTTTCCGGCTAAATTTAGCCGGAAAACGGCTAAATTGGCAACACTGCTTACGAGTATACTGTTTTGTTCTTTGATGTGAGGTATTGTAGCATGTCGCTTTTTAAGAGCTTTTGTGACATTCCAGAAATCTCTGCCTCCCTTACCAAGTGTTTTTAGTTTTTCATTCCAATACAAATTTCGAATTTTAAGAATTTCCGCATCTATTACGGTTTTTAATCGATTAAACATCTGCTTATAGATAGTGAGCCTTGTTCGTTGCCACCGTCTGCGAAACATGTTGCGTTCGGCTATAAGTTGTTGAATCTGAAGTGTAAGTTTTAATTGGTTCGGAACAATCGCCTGAGATTTCCGAGGAATTGCTGATTCTGCAGCATTCCAGAGAATGCTGATGAAATTATTTATATGATCATCGATTTCATCTTTCGATGCTACATTCAAATTGAAATTTCTACAGTTTGTGAATTGACCTGTCAATTGTTTAAATTTAGACCAATTCGCTTTGTGGAACAAAAGAGGTCTTTCTGGCTCAACTTCAACAGCTTCGTCAGTAATTTTGAACAACACAGGCAAGTGGTCGGAGGGAAGATCAGTTTTTGTGTAAGGTGGTGAAAGAAATTGTGCGCTGTTTGATAGAATAATGTCTAACGTTGACGGATATCCTCGACCCGTTTTAGGGAAAAAAGTAGGAGTGGGTGGAAAAACTACTTGGAAGATATTAGTTGCAAGTTTGTCATGTAAAAGCTTGCCCCAGTGATTTTCTAATATCATAATTGATCAAAAAAAAAAAATACAAATCGAAAATACTTGTTGACGGAACCTCATAGTAGTTGTTTCAAAAATTTAGATAGAATATTTATGAAAATATAAGCGTGTCCTTCAAGAATTTCAATTTTATAAAATTGCCGATTTTCGGAATATTTTTGATTTAATTAACGACAAAAAATTACTTCACGAATATATTAGATTAATAAGAAAATTCCTCCTGTATCATTCCGTAACGTCCAAAGCATGCCTAATGTCGCTCCAGGGTGTCCAATTTTTTAGGTGTCCTATATATAGGACGGTAGGCAAATTTAATAACCGTGGTTTTTCTATAGAAAACTAATTGCGTAGCTATCTGAGAAAAATTACAGAGCGATAGCGACAGCGCTACTCTGTTTCTTTAGTTCTTAGTGACATCAGCACCAGTCTCTCCAATCGTTGATATGATGTTTAATGCTGTAATCCCATCGGAAATTTCTAGCGGAATTTGGGTCTAAATTGATGTTCTGCGTGAGTGAAATCCTGGAAAGTGGAAAACAACGACTCTTTTATAGAAAAAAAATATTTTTTTTTAATTTCTTTTGGTAAATTCGTACCAATTAGCAGGCGATAAGCATTAAGAAAGCGTCCCAGAGGATTTCTGCTCATGGGCGTTGCCGGGATTTCGTTCAGAGGGGGCAGCCCAAAATTGTTTCAACTTCATGATCCCAGCCAAGTTTTTTTAGAGGGTTGGAGAAGGTTATTTAAATCGACAATACCAATTAGGGTTTAAATCGCCAATCCCAGAAAGTATGGACCTAAAAAGTTTTAAAAATTTTAAAGCCAAATTTAAGAAGGGACAATCGAGAATGGCCTTTTTCACCTTTAACTATATAAATGTTAACGACACGGTTTACTCCTAATTGCATTCAACTCGGAAACTTGTATATACATACATACTTATTAATTACTTTTGGCTTTTAAAACCCTCGCGAGACATCATTTTAGAGTCTCACTAAGAGAAAGATTTCAGGTTCAAAAGATTAGGTCAAACGCGGTATTTCAGAATCTGATATCGAGGTATATTAAATAATACGTAACACCTGGATGTCTAGTCTTCGAGATTGCAGTCTCAGTCTCGCTTCTGTTTTCGTATCGAATCTGAGGAGCGGAATACATATTTCTTAATTAAATTCAAATTAAAAGGATGGCAAACCCTGCCATCCAAGTCAACGGATCCCATTTCATCCATCCCTTTCAAAGCTTACAAAAAACATAGGGGCGGCAATTGGAAATATTGCCCGGGGCGGCGTAAGTGCTAGAGCGAGCGCTGACCATAGGTTACGAATCAGTAGAGTGCAGCATAATATTGACATTTTTAGAGCTTCTTCCTTTTGTCATATTATGATACAGGAAAAACTTTCGAATATGAAAACGAACATGTGACAGAAAGACACAATAAGTAAACTAAATAGGTTTTCTGAAGTACACTAGACATTGCTTGACTTGCAATGCAATGGGATTCCACAGAAGCTTGTGCCTCGATGTTTGAATGCACATGTAGTGCACAGGCTCACTCTACATGCACAGTATAGGTATTTGCTTACCGGTGCCGCTACCGTACTGCAATGGATTGGGGATAGCGTTATGTCCTTTAACACCATTTTTTTATTAAGGTAATATTCCTCTAAAATCTCCCGTCTTGTTCGTCACTCAAAGCTCCGAAGTGTTCTATAGAAGGTGTGATTTCGAGTAAACCATAATGCCTTTTAAGGACGCACTAAAGCTTAGTAAGGTGTTATAAATTCTTTAATGAAATGATTGAAATTTTGAGCTGCATTGTTTCCTAAAGAATTTTGAACGATACTAACGAAACATTTTCCAAAAAGAACTTGTGAGATCATATAGTTCCTGTTCGATGTGTTCATCCTTCATTATTCCCCGTTATTATCCTTCACATATTCCCATTCAAAGAATTTTTATTTAAGGAATAACAAATCACTATCCATTAGAACTTGCGAACGTGCTTAAAGTTCTTCTTCAGGGTACACCAGGAGTAAGTTATAAGTCTGCATAAAGCTGGAAATAGATTGGACGCGTCAGCATCGGCAGAAATATTTCAATTTAGAACACACACAGAAAAAATGCTTCTGCTGCTGTTGCTGCTATCAATGTGGGTCATCAAAGGCAAATGCGTGTGTTCTAAATTGAAATGTATTTCAAGCAATAGTAATTTATAGTAATAAAGTGAAATTGAAAAGAATAACGCCAAACCACGTAAATTATGGAGAATGAATACATAACGGACACAAAGCAACGGAACGTGACTGGAACGAAGTAATGGTATTTTTGTAATAGAAGGACACTATAATACAAACAAAAACAAGGGGGCTTCGCTCGCCAACCCCCGGGGCCGAGGCTAATTTCGGGCGCGGCCGAAATTTGAATACCCTTCGCTTGGGCTAAAAGTTTTTTCGGGCGTACCTATGACTTGTATTTAACCCATATTGTCCGGGGGTAAGAAGGAGTTGTGCTAGTATTACAACATTTCGCACAGTAGTTTGCCATAGGAAGAATATCCAAATTTCGAAGAAATGTATTTTACATTTTTTGCATTTTGGGCTGTGGAGCACGTTGCGAAAATGCAACGCTAGGGCTTAACGTGTACTTTTTTGGTCAAAGAAAATTCTCTTCCATACACAACGTCTTATTTTTACAAATAATAGCCTGAAATTTAGAAACAAAAGCTGTTATTAGCATTATTGTGGATCGCCTCACCAATTTAGTAGTCGAAAATAATCGCCAAGTATTCTTGTGGAGTGCGCATGGGGATGCGTAATCCCCCTCATTCTTTGGGCACCTTCGATTTTTACCAGGTTTCTTGGAGTCACCAACCGGTGCTAGATGCCATGCCGAACCCGGATCGCTCATATCAGATAGGTGGAACAACTCCTTAGAATACATATTGTCTAAATATAAGGCTGGCGATCCTCCCTCCAGGAGTACTGCCCCTTCCCTTTCCATTTATAGCAGGTGGTTCTATGATAAACCTAACTTCCCAAGGACATATCTGGATTCTTTTATACACAAAGTTTAAACTTCACACTCTATTTAAGGAATATTGGGCCGCTGAAACGGGTGAAACTTGAAAATAATCATTTCGTTGATAATAGGTAGTGGCCGCGTCATAAACCCAAATAAATTAAATGTTCTAATTAACCATTTTCATTTGCTAAGCCACTTTTTACTAATATTTCTTAAATTTATCGAAAACTTAAGTACAAACAATGTTCGCAATGTTAAATAGCATCAAAACTGAATTATTACCAAAAATAATGGAAATTATCTGACCGTAGGATAGGAAAAAGAGGATATTGCTATAGTCCAGCGTTGCGAAAACGCAACTATACTACAGTGCGAAAATTATTTTTTTTGTGTTAATATGTCGGAACGCTCGCGTCACATTGTCCAATTGGCCAAAGCTAAGGTAGAAAAAAACAACGCAACGCTGAACAACCTTACATTTTGAGTGTATGTTCTGCGCTCAAAATACAACTTTTTGATGAACCAAGTATATTTTCGCATCCTTTGCAGTCTTTCTTATGTTATTTCCGAAGATTTCAGGAAAATATTTGATCTAAGTATTTTTATACACAAATTAGCATCCGTACCTAAAAACACGGAATTTTCACAATTTTCAAACCCTAAAAAATCATAGAAAATGTCAAAATACATCTTTGAGCAAAAACAGGTCGATTAGATAATTGTAAAATGAACCTTTCTTCCTCGGGGATAAGGTTTATATGTTTTACCAGAAAAGCGTGAAACATGAAACTATAAAGCGTTGCGAAAACGCAACCGTAGAAAAAAAAGGGTTAATCCCCCTCCTCATTCTTTTTCTTCCGTCTCGACAAAAGTTTTGGGCTTGGTTGAAATAAGTGGACAAATAAAAATATTTACTCGAAAATTTTATTGGGGCTGCCGGAGCATGACCCCACAGTACGATTCCATTCGTGTTGAACTTTTTAGTTGCTTTGATAAAGACACATTAATTCAAGGTTTTGTGAAGTTGGTGTAAAAAAATGTTTCTTAGAAGAACCAATATGGGGGGTTTGGTTTGTATGGCAGCCCCATGACACCATGGTCCGATTTGATTCAATCTTACATATGTTTTGTTTCATCAATAGAAATACATTTATGTGAAATTTGGTTGAAATTGGTGCACAAACAAAAAAGTTTTTCTTACAAGAACCTAATTTGGGGGGTTGGATTTGTATGGCAGCCCCATGACCCCATGGTCCGATTTCATCCATTCTTACATATGCTTTGTGTCAACAATAGAAATACATTTGTGTGAAATTTCGTTGAAATTGCTGGACAAATAAAAAAGTTTTTCTTAGAAGAACCTAATTTGGGGGTTAAGTTTGTATGGCAGCCCCATGATCCCATAATCCGATTCGATCCATTCTTGCATATATTTTGTGTTATCTATAGAAACACATTTGTGTGAAATTTGGTTGAAATTGGTACACAAATAAAAAAGTTTTTCTTAGAAGAACTCAAATTGGGGAGCTAGGTTTGTATGGCAGCCCCATGACTCAGTGATCCAATTTGGGTGAATCAAACATACAAACAGCCTGCAACAATAAGAAGCACGTGTGCGAAATTTCAGCTTGCTAGCTTCAATACCCGCCGAGTAAAACGCGTCGCAACAGACAGACAGACAGACAGACAGACAGACGGACATGCTCCAATCGACTCCCCAAGTCACGCTGATCATATATGTATACTTTTTATATGGTCGGAGATGCTTCCTTTAATGCGTTACAAACTTCATAACAAAGTTAATATACCCTTTCACTCTATCAGCGAAGGGTATAATGATCACAAAGTTCGTGTGAAAAAACTGTGTTTCCCAGTGAAATTATTGATGACTTTCTAGATAATCGTAATCTAGTGTAGTGTTGTTTGCTGTTTTATATTGGTCGACCTATGTCCTTTTTTGTTGTTGTTGTTGGTTAGCTTCTTTGTGAGTATCTTTTAATAATCCTGTTGTTTAGCCCTACCATAGTATCTTTGATGCCTAACTTTAACATTGTTCGTGGACGGGACCATTTTTTTTTCATTTACAATCCAACTACATTGAAAATTAAGAACAATATGTGTTCTCCCTGTTATAGTTGCAATTTGTTTTTCAATTATGTGGTCTCTCGAGGATATGTACTTTCAAAGACGACAAAAAGAAAATATTCCATTGTATCGATAAATTTAACACTCATAGTATGGGAAAACTAATGTAATTAAGTAATACTAGCGTCACGCTCTGTGGCACACTTGGTTGAGTCGCACTCTACGATGCTAGTAATCTAGTAATCTAAGTCCGGAGATCGAGTCTCGGCGTGGTCCAAAAAATATATAGTGCTTGCAACATTATACATATGCACTCCGAAACTCTATCTGCAATGTAACGTTGACTCCAAGTAGCCTATAAACGGCTAAGTGAGCGCAACATGCTCCACAAGGGGTTACGGTACACAGAAGAAGTGTCCCAGAGAGCATTTTAGATATTGGAAATATTTGGAAAGAGCAATTTACTAAATGATTAAAAACTACTTAGCGTAACACACACTTTTCGCACGCTTAACATCCTTCAATCTGTAATTATGTTATTTTTTAATCTGTCCGAAAACGGATACGACGATTGCACTTATCCGTTTTCGACTGTACGTGGATACGAATTATATTATCGTACAGATTTCCATAACGGTGACAAATTTTTAGTGTCGTTTCCTCATCTAAATGTTTTTTTTTTTGTATTGCGTTTTTACGTGAACAATGTTCTGTGCGAATCTAATGTAGTTGCTCCCCAAATACCGTTTTAAGTTTGGAGCCTTTTTGTGAAAACTTAAAAACCCTTGTCTCCTGGGTCTAATTCAGACGCTATGCTCGAAGTTAAAAATTCAAAATTCTCGACTTGATTCGACAATTGCTACTCCGTCCGCTATTTATTTATTTGGTTCATGAACATGGAGCCGTATGGGCCGAATCATATTTTATTGCTTGTTGCTAGATCTGGAAGAAAACAGATTGTCGAGTTTGACCACTATTCTCTTTTCAATTTGGGAAGTTCTACTCTGGATTGCACAAGGTAACTAGGCAGACCATAAATTACGTGATTACTGATGATCCTACCGGGTCAATTGGCTTCATTCTTATGGAGAGTTCACACATTAGAGTCACCAGATTTTAAATGAATAAAGTTGAAACCTCAATTCATATGGAGAAATGTGATTCTACACTATAAAACTTAGAAACGTTGAGTTCATTCAAGCCCTTTAATTATTATTTATTATATAGATGTAAAAGGCGGGAATATCTGCAGATGACTGACTTTTATTCTACAGAAGTAAAGTTAGTTACAATGTAATACATAGTCATATATTGGTATTGTTAAATTGTAATATGTATATTGTACTAGAATATATAACAATTATATATACATACTTGGAACATTTAACCAAAGGAAAAACTTTGTTAGTTTTTATTTTCAAGCAGTGTAAAGCACGCGCGGATGGCTTATTTTTCTTCATTTACTAGCCCCAGTAGAGCACTTTTATAAAATACATTGTTTAACATATTTTCATAAATATAGGAATAAAAATTGAAATAGAAACCTACAAACCATTTCCTAGACAATGACCGGAAAACGTTTTCGTAGGTTCGAGGAGCCTCTTACCCAAATTTTAACATTTATGTGTACCTACATTTCGGCCATACGCATTTTTTCTGTTAAAACATCACTAAATAATGATCATGTTAATTGAGGCAATGAATCTAAATAAAAAAATTAAACCAATTTTGAACTTTTTACGTTTTTATAGCATGCATGTAAATTTTATATGCATGTAAATTTGATATGAATAAAAGGATATCATTTACACCCCTTACATTCCATTTGCTGTAGCAGTAATTGCTATTAATGTCAAAACGGGATAATACAACTTGTATCAACTGTACCAAAACATCAAAAAACTTTTCTTGCAAATTCCATTACATATTTAATTTACGAAATTCAACTTAACTGAACGAAGAGCGCTGCAAATTGAACTTCTTGACTAAAACATGTAAAGTGCCAAAAAAGGATATGAAGACAATGTACTTTTGCGCGCTAAACACATTGTGAAAAGGTGATCATGCATTCATTTCCATAAGCATTTCTCGTACATACTCGTATAATCCTGTGACTTGTTGAAGACAGCTTACATGCAAATGAGATTTTATGCGCGAAGTAAATGTACAACGTAAAAACAAAAGTTTTCTGAAATGGAAGAGGTGCTTCCAAATGAGTTTTCTCTGAAAGAATGTCACTCAAAAGTTCTTTCGTGCAAAAATGTTGTTTTGCCATTTTTGATTCTTGTGTCGTATAGATAACTATTGGTAAAGTTGTGAAGCCAAGATAAAACAAATTATTAATCATAAGTTTAACTTTTTTATGATTTGGTTTGGATCCGATAAAAAATAGGTAGTAAACCATAACAATATAACGTATACCTAACATTCAAATACTAAAATTAAACAAATGTATCTTTTTTTGCATATCCTTCCGCTGCACAATTACATAAAATTATTGGCTTGATTGAAGTTTGCATTTAAAAATAACTTCGATGATTCCTAGAAATTGTAATTACAAACAAAATGCACACTGATACCATATAACTGTCGACAAATTAAACGCTAAATACGCGTGAATATTGAAATAATGAGTACACTGAAAAGTATAATTAAAAGGCTTCAGCCAATTACAATACGTATAGGATACCATTAATGTGCAGAATATTAAATATTTCATTTTGCCTGAATTGATGGAAAACCTATTTCGTCAGCTTGGTATGCATAGGTGGTTTATTAGTCTAAGAAAATTGAGCCAAATTATGGCCATCGAACGGCAAAAAATCCTACATCGGATTTTTTTTTTATTATGGTTGGGGAGATACCCTTAGTTTTTATCTGAATGAGCTGATTTTTGGTGGGTGGGTTGACTATGACCTCCAATCGCAACAAACCAAAATTTAGCACTCTGCTCTAATTTTGGGGGAGTTATGGACATGCCGTTTTGACAAATTCAAATGGGGGGATAATGGGGTTCCTTGACCGGAGCGACTCAATGTTTACCTTAAAATAATCTTGATATTTTTGTGAATACTTATACAAAATTTTACGGCTGAACTAGCATTCTTTCAAAAGTTATGGAGCTTTTAAAAAAGGTCTAAATTTAAAATATTCTAATTAATTTTTTAATCTAGCGCCGAAATATTAAATTAAACTCTAACGTGTTATATATCATTGCAAAAATGATTTTATGTTGTTTTTTTTTTCGTCCTCAGACCATTTTTCTGTATCACTTACCGTTTTTGGAATAATCGCAAAAAACCGAAAAAAGCCGCCCTTTCCCCCTTTTTTAAGGTGGCGGACCCCGGGACCGATTGGGACTTTTAATGCCATAGTCTGGGGACCATTCCCAACCATAATCCAAAAAATTTCCGATGTAGGATTTTTGCCGACCAAATATGCCATTTTTCTTAGACTAATATAAGTACTCGTAAGTATTTATTTTGTGCCGCCTTCTAAAAAGACTCACACTCAATAATAATTACACATTTTCATAGCAGTAGGTATTATCCCTTTGCGTAATTTATCAAATTGTTCGCTTTTCTATTGATGACATTTGATAAAGCCCGACGCGAAACAAAACAAGGACAAAGATTAATAGTGCTAAATTTAATGATGGCACCATACGCAAGCAATAGGCGCGGATGATGGTATATAGTGAAGGGAAATATGGGATATGTTGGTATTGGTTCAAAAAAAGATTTTTTTTTGCATCAATAAACCTAAGGAATTTGTTTGTCAAAAAATCGGGCAATTTCGAAAAAAAAGGTGTGATCAACAGTGTGCGTTGTTAACTTTTACAAAGTTGCAAAGTTCTCCTCAGAGCTGTAGTATAGTGTCCTCCATCGGTGGTTCCTTGCTTTTACCATCCATGGCACCTGCGAGGACTAGTCTTTTAAGAGTCACCAAAATGACACAGACCTAATTTTATTACAATGATGTTGTCTCCTTAATTCCTCCTATCCATCTTCAACAGACCTGGGCAAATACTTGTCCTACGTTGACGTGATGATTTATAAACTTGATGGACCAAGTGTTTCACATTTCCTCTATCCCATTCGGGTAATTACAGATTTTCGCCATCGAAATCCTCGAAATGAAAGTGCCGAGTGTATTTGCAATAGCTGCCGCTGAAAACCATAATTAATGCTCTTTTGGGGTCTATGTGTATGGGAAGAAATATTTCAATGTCGTTTATCCTTGAAGAAGGACCATTATTTTTAATCGATGAACCATGCGAACCACGAAACGAGAATTCACGGCCTCCTACAATGCTTTTTTAAACGCCAATTTTCGTGAAAGCACCCCAAGGTTCAGAAAGAATAATTGTCGTGTACATGGTTATTCAGTACATGTGGACTAGGGATGTCAAAAACCGGCCCATAACCCGGTTTTCGGTTGTTTTCGGTATCTTGCAAAGCCGGTTAGACCATCCGGTTTTAACCGGGCTCAAAGTACCGGTTTTTCGGTTAACAGAGAAGAAAAGAACGTTAGAGACGTGTGGTCTTAGCAAGATGGAGCCACAACACGAGGCTCAGTGAATTTGTTGCGACAACATATCCCCGACAGCGTCTCTCATGGCCGGCACGCTCTCTAGATTTGGCGGATTTGGGGCTATTCCCTGGGTTATATCGATCGACCACGGACCATAGCTCACCTCAAGAACAACATTTGCACGCCATTGCCAACATACCGATTGAAATGCTGCAAAGAGTGGAGATTAACTTCAAAAATGGACTTAACCAGTGTATGCACAATGGGGGTCAGCATTTAGCTGATATCATTTCCAAGACTGTATGAAAAAAGGGATGTATTCTCAAATAAAAAAAGAATTCAGTCAATAACGTAAGTACTTTTGTTTTTAGTTTTTCAAATAAGTAAGTTTCTCTGGCACAACCTATAGAAATAAGGAGAAATTTCGGAAAGAAATTTGAAAACGAAATTTTCCATAGTGGACAGGTAATAGAATTGCTGACTGAAAAATCAAAAAAATTTATACCTATAAAATTGTATTAATTTTGAGAGATTTTTTTTTAACCGGGTTTAACCGGATGGATAAACAACCGTCCGGGTTAAAACCGGGAGGAGGAAAAAACCGAAAATAACCCGGTTAACCGTTCTGAAAGTACCGGTTTTCGGACTAACCGTCCGGTTTTTGACATCCCTAATGTGGACCTACCCTTCAACAGAAATATTTCAACATTTAGCGAAGAATTCAGTATTTAATTGCAGCTTAAATATATTTTTGGTGCTTACCAACGGATTTGTTGAAATAAGCTCTGTCATTTACATTTTCGGCAGATAATCCCGATTTATGTATGTACGCGCTTTGTTTTTAATAGTACCGACATTGAATTTGCTCATGCAATTTCTGTATATTAGTATTAGTGTACCATGGTGATTGCTTCTGTGATTTACATGACGATAAAATATATATATGTGTAATGAGGCTAATTTATCTGAATAAAAGTAGGGAGAAAACATTTATGTAGTTCGAATAAATTTATTGCATTGAATGGGATATTTGTATATTGATAGTACCGGATTTTGGTTGAGAAAGGAATTCCTTCACAAAAATGTTCCTTTGTAGAAAAAATTAAAATGGAAGCAAATGCAGGAAGTTTAATATGTAATACGATGACCGAATGGAAAATTAATGTTAGCCCCGTCACTATGATTACGGTATTCGTTACGAAAACGTGCTCGGACCTAGGAGGTCTGATACTGAATATCAGCTACAAGTCGCACCTTATGCTGTAGAAAATAATTTTGTATGTCCCAGCATTTCTGTCTAACCACAATAAAGTGTTGCAGTCCATCCCAAAAAGTAACAGTTTTTGGTGTATCTTTTTGGAACCGAAAGATCATTTCTCATTATTTCGTCTATGTTCAATAAACTGTACTGGGAAAAATGCACCAGGACTTTGCGTCAAGTAATTTTAGTAGCTTGCGCATTTTGATTCAATTCCATAACAGTATCACATTTGACGTTCGACGTAGGTATGTACCATGGGCGTAGCCAGGATTTCGGTCAGGGGGGGGGGGGGGGGCAAGCCCAAAATTTTTTCAACTTCATGATTTTCTTAGGGGTTGAAATTTCCGGTCGCAGAAATATTAGCAAATTTTAGAGTAGCCTGGCTTGTGGTTGGATTGGTGCACAAGGTCATGGATTCCAGACTCACCGTGAACGAATTCATTTCATGGAGTTTCTCGAACTCACGACCTACGTGACGGACTATGATCTCGCTCAGATTGTATCCATTTATGGGGATAAATAACATTGCTGGGCGTGCTGTTGATCTCAACACCTTAACAAAACATAGTTTATATCTTGGAAATTGGATGCGGTGCGGCCCTAGTTTACTGGTGGGTGGTGGACTGCCACGCATGATATTTCATTTTTTTTATTTTAGAGTCAAATTTTCAAAATGGAGCTGAGAATGATTTTCTTCTGCATTCTGACTACATTTAACTGGCCTCCAATATCTGCCTTTAGAGCGTACTTTGTGTATTTTCAGTGCATTTTTTGCATCTCGGACTGCATATTCCACTTGCGAAGTCAGTTTGTTTCGTCTGTCACTTTCATCTTAGCAAAGTAGCAACGTCAGAATATTTATAAATCATTTATTGATTGAAATATGGTTAACGGTTTTAATAAGATTTCCTCTAAATTTATCAAAGTATTAACAGTGGCTAAATGTTATTGCTGGTATGATTCAGCTCGAAAATAAATTTTAATTTAATAACTTGAAAGACCCGCTTTGTGGCTCACTTGGTTGTGTCGCACTGTACGATGCTAGTAATCCGTAGATCGAATCTCGGCGTGGTCCAAAATTTCCGCACATGTGAATGGAAATATATATATGTAATGCTTTCAACATTATGCACACTTCGAAATGATATGCAATGTAACGTTGACTCGTTGCCTATAAACGGCTTAGTTAACGCACCATGACCCCACAAGGGGCTATACGGTACTGAGAAGAAAAAGAAGAATTTGAAAAACACTGAAATATGAAACCCGTTCTTTACAAGGTCCTTAACCCTGGAAGGTCATGCTTCTTTTTAGTACGGAAAGGTCATGCTTCGTCGATTCGACGACACTCTACTTTGACGCCACATACAAATCACCCTTTCTCAAAATATTTATAAATTTGACAGATTTTCAATCGTTAGTTTATTTAGAATGGAAAAACATCGATTTTGGAGCCGATTTTTATGAGCTCGAAATGCAATCTTTCTAAAATGAGGAAGAATTTTGAGCCATTTTCCTGATTTGTCCTATTTTTGTCCTAGTAAATATTTTTTTCCATAATTTTTGAAAAAAACTGGCCCCACATTTCCAAAATAAACATATTTGTTACGAGCTAGTTATATAGACACAGACTTATCGTCGAATCGACAACTAGCCATTAGAAATACTGGAGTTCTAAAAGTTACACAAAGTTCATCCTTCGTCGTTTCGACGACCCCAATTTCCAAAAATTCAAGTTTCCCTGCTTACTTCGTCTAGCCGAAATGTTTTTTTTATTTTGCCACTTATTCCAACCAAACCTCTCGCAAATATTGTTTTATCGACGCAACGGAACTTATGTGAAAACGGAAGGAAAAGAATGGATTTAACACAATTCATAGGCTAGCCCGAAAAAAAACGTTTAACCCGAGGAGAGTGAAGGCTATTCAAATTTCGGCCGCGCCCGAAATTAGCCTCGGTCTCGTTTAAAGAGTAGTACAATAATAAGAATAAGTAATCACTGGTCAGGGGGAACGGGGCAGTGTCCCCTCCCTTACCCCTCCTGGCAACGTTCATGTTCGATCCAGTAGCAAAAACTTCAATCTATACCAACTGCGGTGCATGTCTGTAGTATTTTTGGCAGGGCAACCTACAAACCAGCTCAGACTTTAGACCTTCAGTCACAAAGTCAGTAACTTAACCTACTGAGCTATAGACGCTTAGAGGTCTCAACGCAAAGATTCCAATATGACATTTCCAAAATTTTATAGCTCTATATTTCTCCCGCTGGGGGCTCTTCTTCTTCAACAGACAAAATTCCGCGTAGTCCCCATAGAGCTGGTAAGTTGCCATGCCAAAAATACTACAGGCATGCACCGCAATTGGTGTATAGAATGGAACGATAAGTCAAGATTTCCACAATTAGTTAATACTCGCACCCTCGAAATTTCGGAACCAGAATTAATACAATAATTGTTCAATCTATATCAGTTTATAGTTTTTTCCTCAATTTTTGGTAGGAGTGAGTAGAAGGTAAAAATACTAATAGTCCTGGGAGGTGAACTAACGTGGGGAGAGGTAGTTAATGTTACGGCTATATTTTGGAAACGTGTCAGGGCGTCTGAAAAGTACCTCAAAAACGCACCGGCATATGATTGATTGATTTGATTGATTGATTTGATTGAAGAAAACCAGTGGTCATTCTTTATGTTGTGGTTGTGCCGTTAATTTTCTATTGAAAGTAGCAATGGATGTCAATCTTCCATCGCCACAAACTATATTTTCGGTATGTTGTGTTGTGTCGTGTGGACCGTGAGATTGTCATTTCAGATGGCACGATAAATTGCATAGTGTATGTGCTGTATGTCCGATCGGTTGCTCAATCGATTGTTCAATCGATCGAACAGTATGTGGCAAGCTTTCCATAACTTTATTCTAGCTCCTTTAGTTCTAGCAGTTTTAATGCCTTAAGTGCAGAAAACTATGGTTAATTTTGGGTAGGATACGATATCCCGCCCATCATATTCCCATTTTTTTTAAATCTTGACATTCATTATCCCGCTATTTCAATATCTCGCCATTTCAATAACCTGCTAATTCAAAATGCCGCTTTTTAATATGCCGTCATGTAAGGTCGCGCGCGACTTTTGAAAGAATACTTACCTTTTATAATGGGATATTAAAAAGCGCTACCATATAGTTACCGTTCAAATAATGGGTCTCCACGCATGGGAATACTTAATTCCAGGCCTGCAGCGCTCGCTCTAGCACTTACGCCGCCTCGGGCGAGAGGACAAATTGCCGCTCGTTAGGTAGTGCACCAGGCAGATTGATAGGTAGATAGATAAATAGTATATACATTATGCCGTTGTAGTTGTAGAAGCGATTTTAGTTGTATTCTTGAATCGAGTGATTTTGGTCGATGTAGGTAGCACATCGGTTCCACGATAGCTGCCGTAGGATAACACATCAATCCAAAAATTAATATTTACAGTGGGATTCGAACCAGCGCTATATAGTAATTCAGAAAATAGAATGTGTACTTACTGAGAAGGCCCAGATAGTATGTAGTAGAAAGCTGTTCTGCCATCATTCATTAAGCGTAATTAACTTCAGTTCAGCAAGGCTTTCCAGAGTTTTTTTGAAATTCCAAAATTAATGCTATGTATTGATTTGCCGGAGCCACATATTCACCACCGGCAACAAAATATATCCAGATGGCATACAGAAACCTGACGGAATTTAAAATGACGTAAGATATTGAAAATTAATTCGAACATTATTTGTTTTCCCCTAAAGTACCCAACGCATTAGAAAACTCCGCTATCAAAAATTGCATTCTAAAAAACTGTGGAGCCAATAAACTTATATTAGCCAGGTCATGTCGGGGACGAGTTTCAGTAACTTAACCTTCAGTGCTTTCAACTTGGCTAGCTTATTTTCATAATTGCATTATCCCGCGAATTGATGTCTGTCAAGTTAGCACTATCACTTTTAAATATCGATGAACGCTATAGTGCATTAAGCGTCGCGAATTTGCCGTGATTCAATGGCAAAATCAAAAAATTTGCCGCGCCCCTCCTTCCCCTTAAAACAACCCCTAACTGTTTTTCAAGCCTAATCGAGCGTAGGAAGCCTTAAAAAGCAAGTTTAAGGCATCGCAATATAACAGATTGTACGCACAAGCACGCTCAAGAGCTTAGTTATAATATCTGCACTTATACAAAGTTTTCCGCAACCCTCTACACGTTCAAAAACTACCCCTAAGTCCGGTTTAGCCCGATACAAAGTTTATGGCGTGAAAACTCAAGTTATACGTATAGTCAGACAACAAAATTTATTCAGTCAAATGCTATACAGGCTAATGATAATATCTGCACCCCTAAAATATTTGCCGCGCCCTTCCTTCCCCTTAAAACAACCCCTGTCCAATTAGCACTAACACCCATGTAACGCCGAAACTAAGAATTTACATAAAACCAAAAGTGTCCCTGAATTTGCCGCAAGGGTCACTTATAACACCTGAACTTTAAAAAAATTTGCCGCGCCCCTCTACACCCCTAAAAACTACCCCTAAATGGTTTTATCGTTATTGCGCAAAAACTCAAGTTTTAAGCATCGTCATCAAACAAACTGTAATTAGTTGAATCCTTCAGGTGTAACTTAAAGTACTCACCCCTTCAAAAAATTTGCCGCGCCCCTCCTTCCCAACAACCCCTGTCAAGTTAGCACTACCACCCTTGTAACTCCGAAACTAAGAACTAACATAAAACCAAAAGTGTCTCTGAATATGCCGCAAGGGTCACTTATAACACCTGAACTTTAAAAAAATTTGCCGCGCCACTCTACACCCCTAAAAACTACCCCTAATTGCTTTTATGGTTATAGCGCAAAAAATCAAGTTTTAAACATCTTCATCAAACAAACTGTAAGTAGTTGGATACTTTAGGTGTAGCTGAAGATATCTACCACTTCAAAAAATTTGCCGCGCCCCTCCTTCCCCTTTAACAACCCCTGTCAAGTTAGCACTACCACCCTTGTAAAGCCGAAACTAAGAATTTACATAAAACCAAAAGTGTCCCTGAATTTGCCGCAAGGGTCACTTATAACACCTGAACTTTAAAAAAATTTGCCGCGCCACTCTACACCCCTAAAAACTACCCCTAATTGCTTTTATGGTTATAGCGCAAAAACTCAAGTTTTAAACATCGTCATCAAACAAACTGTAAGTAGTTGGATACTTTAGGTGTAGCTGAAGATATCTACCGCTTAAAAAAAATGGCCGCGCCCCTCCTTCCCCTTAAAACAACCCCTGTCAAGTTAGCACTACCACCCTTGTAAAGCCGAAACTAAGAATTTACATAAAACCAAAAGTGTCCCTGAATTTGCCGCAGGGGTCACTTATAACACCTGAAATTTAAAAAAATTTGCCGCGCCCCTATACACCCTTAAAACTACCCCTAAATACGTTGATGGTCTCAAATAGAGTTTATAGCGTAAAAACTCAAGTTTTGAGTATCATCGTCAAACAAAATGTATTTAGTCGAATGCTTTAGGGGTAACAAAAGATATCTACCCTCTCAAAAAATTTGCTGCGCCCCTCTGCACCCTCAAAAACTACCCCTAAGTGAAGTTTTAGCCCCATAAAGAGTTTATGGAGTAAAAACTGAAGTTTTAAGTATTGTCATAAAACAAAATTTATTCAATTGAATACTTCAAGGGTAACTTAAAATATGTGCACTCTCAAAAACTTTGCCGTGCCCCTTTACACCCTTAAAAATGACCCCTAAATGTGTTTTTGTCTCCTTGCAGAGTATATAGCGTAAAAATTCAAGGTTTTAGAATCGTCATGAAAGATAGTGTTTCTACTTGAATGCTGCAGAGTTTACTTAAGATATCTCCATTTTCAAAAAAATTTCTGCGCCCTTCCATACCCTCAAAAACTATCCCTAATTGCGTTTATGGCCCCATACAAAGTTTATGGCGCAAAAACACATATTTCAAAAATTAACATGAAACAATATTTATTCAGTTAAATGCTACAGGGGTAACTTAAGATATCTACACATTCAAAAAATTTCCCTTAAAAGTACCCCTGTCAAGTTAGAACTACAACCCCAGCAGCGGCGAATTCAAGCATTTCCTTAAAACTTAAAGTATCAAATTAATTGACGCAGGGGCTTAAAGCAATATTTCCATTTTCAAAAAGTTTGTCGCGCCCTTCCTCCCCCTTAGAAACTACCCTTAAGTGAATTTAGGCCTCATTTCGCCCGAATACTAAATGTTTCCAGTTAGTTGTCACAAGGGTTGTTTAAGACATTCCACCTTCAAAAAAACTTGTAGTGCCGCTCGTTTCCTTAAAAAACTACCCCTGTCAAGTTAGGACCACCACTTCAGTAGCGACGAATTCAAGAATAGGCAAACTGTCTAATTAATTGTTGCAATGGTGAGTTTCCTAGGCGAATTCCTTTCGTCAATGAAGATGTTGTCGTATCCATACCCTGGTGTAAGAGTTTGTCATATATTGCGCAATTAAAAACAAGTCTGAAGAAACTCATTCGATTGCCTGGCCCGAAACACAAATTCCGGTCTGTCCCTCTGGATCTTCGGGGAGTGACACCTCCGCGTACCCAGTTAAAAGCTAGCAGTCCTGGATTACAGGTAAATCCTACTGTAGCAGTGCCTAGCACTGTCAAATGTCGACCAAAGCATTATAAATTTGGTAGCACGGGTGACGGGAGCCCTGGAGAATTCACACCCTCCACCCGACAGTTGAGGTAGGCCCCCTTGTGGGAGCATCGTGCTGGTTGTGGCTTAATGTCCATATCGCGAGAAGATAACATCACAGCATTTGGCGTGGAGTTGCGTTTTCAACCGGGAGCCGTGACCCCAGATCGGCAGAGGTTTGGAAAGTGCCGCGCATTCAACAGTATAAATGCTGGTTCCTGTAAACTGGTATAAAACTATTACACTTCGTGCTTGCACATTTTGGGGGGGGGGGGCGTCAATTGCGCATCGTACAATTCGTGTCTTAAGAAGACCGTGTGTTAAAGGCGTACCGCCAGGTGATGCACGTTAAATCTTGGATATCATCCTAGGGTGATATCCTCCAGGGACTTGTCCCTCTGGATCAGAGCTCAAGTATACTTGCTCTTGGCAGCGTTTATCTTGAGCCCAGCATTTCGACTTTCGCAATCAAAGCATCCTCTGTCGGTCTAATGCTTCGGAGAATATTCTGATTTCCCCCGCTTTAATTAATTTAACCGAAACTCCATCTATACCCGAGGCCTTACCGGCGTTCATACCATAGATTCCCCGCGTCCGATAACCCGCTTCTTCTGCCGATGAAGATGCACTTGTAGGGCCAAAGCGGTTGTTTAGGACCTCAAAAAAGTGAAGCTGCTGTTCTTCCGAAACAGCAGATATCCTTCTTTTTATTTTTACACGATGGTCGGTAGTTAACGATTTGCCAATTAGTGGCTTAATTGGCTTCGCTTTCACCACGGTAAGCCGCATCATCTGCCTCCTTCGCTAAAGCGTTGATGTAAGTACGCTTGTCACTTAAGGGTAGTTTTTAAGGGGGAAGAGTGGCGCGGCAAATTTATTAAAAGTGAAAATGTCCTTTTAAGCCCCTGCGACAATTAATTGGATACTTTTCGTTTTAAGGAAATTCTTGAATTCGCCGCTACTGGGGTGGTGCTACCTTGACAGGGGTACTTTTAAGGGAAGGAGGGGTGTGGCAAATTTTTTGAATGTGTAGATATCTTAAGTTACCCCTGTAGCATTTAACTGAATAAATATTGTTTCATGTTGATTCTTTAAACATGTGTTTTTGCGCCATAAACTTTGTATGGGGCCATAAACGCAATTAGGGGTAGTTTTTGAGGGCATGGAAGGTCGCAGCAAATTTTTTGAAAATGGAGATATCTTAAGTAAGCCCTGCAGCATTCAAAAAGAAACTACTTAAAACTTCAGTTTTTACTCCATAAACTCTTTATGGGGCCAAAACTGCACTTAGGGGTAGTTTTTGAGGGTGGAGAGGGGCGCGGCAAATTTCTTGAGAGGGTAGATATCTTTCCCTATCCCTAAAGCATTCGACTAAATATATTTTGTTTGACGATGATACTCAAAACTTGAGTTTTTACGCTATAAACTCTATATGAGACCATCAACTTATTTAGGGGTAGTTTTAAGGCTGTAGAGGGGCGCGGTAAATTTTTTGAAAGTTCGGGTGTTATAAGTGACCCCTGCGGCAAATTCAGGGACACTTTTGGTTTTATGTAAATTCTTAGTTTCGCCTTTACAAGGGTGGTTGTGCTAACTTGACAGGGGTTGTTTTAGGGAGAAGGAGGGGCGCGGCAAATTTTTTGAAGGGGTGAGTACTTTAAGTTACGCCTAAAGGATTCAACTAATTACAATTTGTTTGATGACGATGCTCAAAACTTGAGTTTTTGCGCTATAACGATAAAACCATTTAGGAGTGTAGAGGGGCGCGGCAAATTTTTTTTAAAGTTCAGGTGTCATAAGTGACCCCTGTGGCAAATTCAGGGACACTTTTGGTTTTATGTAAATTCTAAGTTTCGGCGTTACAGGGGTGGTAGTGCTAACTTGACAGGGGTTGTTTTAAGGGGAAGGAGGGGCGCGGCAAATTTTTTTAAGCGGTAGATATCTTCACTTACACCTAAAGGATTCAACTAATTACAGTTTGTTTGATGACGATGTTTAAAACTTGAGTTTTTGCGCTATAACCATAAAAGCAATTAGGGGTAGTTTTTAGGGGTGTAGAGTGGCGCGGCAAACTTTTTTAACCTTCGGGCGGGCGCAATGCATCTGACAGATTAAGTGACCAGTTTTTGTTGCGCCAATCAGCGATATGAAAAGGGAGAGATCTGATACTCATAGTAGCTTAATCTTTATCGATCAACTACGCAAAGCAGTTTTCAGCTTATATCTACCATATGTCTGAGGGGCGGGAGGGGATGAAATAATCTCTCAGATGTATTGCGCCCGATTGTGTTATTTTTTCTTTTCTATGAAAATTTCCACTCGTTATACTCTTCACATTGCGTAATAATGTTGTGTTGACTTTTAGGCTCACCAAATCGTTCAATAGTGTGTTTTTAGTAAAATAAGATCACATTTTTTAAGCGGTCGAGTTGTTGGAGGTTTTTTGAATATTGAAGCGATTGAAAGCTGAATTTTCTTAGAAAATTGAAAATGCGAAGGGTATCAAACTTTGTGAGCCACTATTTGTTTCTAGAATTTCGTAGAACTGTTTAAGAGAGACAATGCAACAATAGATAAGAGTGTAAAATATAAAGGAACTTATTTTCATCCTATTTTCTGCCCTTAATCTGTCAGATGCATTGCGCCCGATCGTGTAAGGATTAGTATTGCGCCCGCCGGAAGGTTAAAGTTCAGGTGTTATAAGTGACCCTTGCGGCAAATTCAGGGACACTTTTGGTTTTATGTTAATTCTTAGTTTCGGCGTTACAAGGGTGGTAGTGCTAACTTGACAGGGGTTGTTGGGAAGGAGGGGCGCGGCAAATTTTTTGAAGGGGTGAGTACTTTAAGTTACACCTGAAGGATTCAACTAATTACAGTTTGTTTGATGACGATGCTTAAAACTTGAGTTTTTGCGCAATAACGATAAAACCATTTAGGGGTAGTTTTTAGGGGTGTAGAGGGGCGCGGCAAATTTTTTTAAAGTTCAGGTGTTATAAGTGACTCCTGCGTCAAATTCAGGGACACTTTTGGTTTTATGTAAATTCTTAGTTTCGGCGTTACATGGGTGTTAGTGCTAATTCGACAGGGGTTGTTTTAAGGTGAAGGAAGGGCGCGGCAAATATTTTAAGGTTGTAGATATTATCATTAGCCTGTATAGCATGTGACTGAATAAATTTTGTTGTATGACTATACGTATAACTTGAGTTTTTACGCCATAAACTTTGTATGGGGCTAAACCGGACTTAGGGGTAGTTTTTGAACGTGTAGAGGGTTGCGGAAAACTTTGTATAAGTGCAGATATTATAAGTAAGCTCTTGAGCGTGCTTGTGCGTACAATCTGTTATATTGCGATGTCTTAAACTTGCGTTTTAAGGCTTCCTACGCTCTATGGGGCTTGAAAAACAGCTAGGGGTTGTTTTAAGGGGAAGGAGGGGCGCGGCAAATTTTTTGATTTTGCCATTTAATCACGGCAAATTCGCGACGTTTAATGCACTATAGCGTTCATCGATATTTAAAAGTGGTAGTGCTAACTTGCCAGACATCGCGAATTGTTATAGAGAATAAGGTCAGAGCTATAGTTAAATCGGGGGAACCTTGTGAAATCCCGATATTAGCATGTCCGAAAACATATTAGGGAAGAACGCTATTGCGGCTCTCGCAAAGTTTACTGTGTTTCCATCCCTCATCTTACGGAAATCAAAACTAGCTAGTCTGAAATTTGCGCACTCAATGGTAGATGAATCAATGAATCAATTCGCGAGGAGATCGGTAAAATTGAAGTTGAATTGCAGCCAAATGTGAATAGATATTTTCTAAAACGCATAGAAAGAAATTGAGTTGAAATTTTTGTGGAGGACGGGGGTGAAAAAAGAATTTTGCCTTCTTTTTATCGCCACTAGCGACACTTTCTGTACCATCCATACAACGAACATGTAGGGGAAAATATCAGAAACACAAAAGTTATCCTTATGAGAATGTATAGCTGAACAAGCGATTGCGACATATCGCATATAGTTGCAATAATAAAGTTACGTGCTAGAATTTCGTCCTCTCTTTTAAAATCAAGAAGCCCTTCCCTTTGACAATAATTAGGGATCATGCAAGCATATCCTTAATTCTGCTGAAATGAAATGGAACCAAATGTTCAATTGGAGGACGAAATTAGCACATAGCTGAGCGAATTTTCCTTCTTTGTTAGCAACACAGACATAAAATTTAGGCAAATCTCACTAAACATTTTAAGATTTTAAATGCAGTACTTCGTATCAATTGTTGGTTCTTCAAATCATGCATCTTTAAGACACAACGTTCAAAACTGTACAATGATTTGATCGAATTTGTATTGAAATTTGCATTTTACGTATTTATGGAAATATCTTAACTTAAAAAATTTTGCAATTGAAAAAAAAAAACGAAACCGAGGCTAATTTGGGGTGCGGCCGAAGTTTGGATACCCTTCGCTCTCCTCCGGGCTAAAAGTTTTTTCGGGCGTACCTACGACTTGTATTTGACCCCCCCCCCCCTTTTGCTTGCGGTCTTCACAAAAGTTCCGTTGCGTCGACAAAACAATATTGGAATAAAAATGGGGAAATAAAAATATTTACTAAGAAAATTTTATTGGGGGATGCGGGATCATAGCCCCATAGTAGGATCCCATTTGTTTTGACCTTTTTTGTTGCTTTGATTAAGACACATTACTTCAAGGTTTTGTGAAATTGGTGTAAAAAACGTTTCTTATAAGAACTAAAATTGGGGTTTGGGTTTGTATGGCAATTAAATTCAAACAGTTTTGATTTTTGCCACATAAGTTCTACCTGAAATGCCTGCTGAAATATCTGGAGCTACTTCATTGCCACTCTCCTCCTCAACGTTTCTTTTGCCGTCATCGTCTTCTTTTAGTCGTCTATCGAAACTCTCTCAGCAGTGACTGAATGCCTGGCTTCTTCACGCGAACGGCAATAATTCAATGTTTGTTTAGGACACGCTAAGTTCTCTAAACAAAATAACAATGTATTCTTAAATTTCCTGGTAAAAATGCAAGCAATTATTTTCAGCTTCAATGAACTTTAGCCAGGTGGCAGATACTGTAAGTTTTTTGGGTGGCAACCTTGTTCCTTATTTTATTTCGCCCCTTTTGTTTCCATCATTTCCTTTCCACTAAATCGAAGTTGGTATTGAGTCCTCCCACATATTAGGCTCTCCTATATTTTTTTTTTGCAAAAGTTCGAATCAAACCTTATATCAATGTGTCTTTATCGAAATTACAAAAAAATATGTAAATGAAATTTACCCAAACAAGTAATTCTAATTTTATTTTTGTTTGTGCAGGTATTTTAACCAAACCTCACACAAATAAATGTTTTATCGAGATACAAGACAAGTCATAGGTACGCCGGAAAAATATTAGCCCGAGGAGAGTGAAGGGAATCTATCCAAATTTCGGCTGCACCCGATATTTGCCTCGGTCTCGTTTTCTTTGTTTCGGTTAACCAGAACGAAATAAATCGCATTTGACTAATTATGAGTGACTCTAAAATGTGTATTTCAAGATTTCAAGTATGTATGTTACAAGTTTTTCGAATCAAAGAATAAGTTCCGGAGATGTAATATACAGTAGAGCGTCGATTATCCGAACTAATGTCGACAAGGGTGGTTCGGATAATCGAAAGTTCGGTTAATCGAGCTGCCATAGAAAAATTAGAAAATAGTCCAAATGTGAAATAAAGCGACAAACTTAAAACATTTAAAACGACTAGAACTGAACAAAAATAAAAAATTCGAGGTAATTAAGCGATGCAGATGAGAGATTGCTTCCTTCAAACCCTTGATTTTTCATTTAATTCGATGTCTGTCATATGAAAAGAAGCTGATTGCCTGGTTCGGTTAATCGAATGTTCGGATAATCGACGTTCGGATAATCGACGCTCTACTGTACTCGACATCCAGCATCATTAACGCGCTGAAGTCCGACAGTAGGCACGCTCTCTCTAGCTACTCGTACGAAAAATCTTAAAATCTGTTATAATTTTAAAATTGTGAAAGCCAGAAAGCGTAATCCAGAAAGAACAAGTGAAGTGGCTAGTGACCACCCGTATAAAATACTAAAAGATGAATTGATAAATTTCGGAATTAATATAATAATAATAATAATAATAAATTTATTTTGATCGAATTGATTTGTTTGTTACAATTTTCAGTACTTAGGATAGGGATTTAGACAATAGTCTTTACAGCTAAATTCAACTAAATATGTAGGTGACAAGATAAATTTTTGCAATTAGCAGATAATCTGACGAGGAAAAAAATTACTAAAAAACCTTCTGAGTCTTAATCTAACTTACTACTTACTTACTTACTACAACTAACCTACTTAATTATGTACTATTTACTATAGTCATAGCTTATGGTAAAAGTAGGACAGAGAAGACACTAAGGACGGATGAGTGGGTTATCTGAAGATGAACATCGAGCGATAAATCTGATGTAGGTCTTTTCAATTCTAGTTTTTACTGTATCTATCTTAGTAATTCTATGAAGTTGTATGGTTGGAAAAAATATTGGCTTATTGGTAATAATTTTTAGGCATTTGTTTTGCGATATTTGCAGTTTCTTTTTGTGGGTATTCGCACATTTATGCCAAACTGGGGATCCATAAGACAACACCGGTAGCATCACTGTCTTATAAATAAGTAATTTATTATCCAGAGAGAGTCGCGATTTTCTATTTATAAATGGGTATACAGAGTGGATACATTTATTTATTTTGAGAGCCGTTTCTTCAGCATGTATTTTAAAGGTGAGTTTTTTATCCAAATGTACTCCTAGGTATTTTAGGCTCGTGGACCAATCAACTGTTGCTCCTAAAACATTTAATTGTGGGTCGGGCATAAACCTCATGGCTCGTCTCTTCGTGAAAAACACGGCTTGAGTTTTTTCTGCATTGATTTGGATCTTCCATTTGCGGAAGAACTCATTTAAAACAGTCAGTTGTTGCTGGAGGGACGAAATGATTTCCATGGGACAGTCGGAGCTACAATAAATAGCAGTGTCATCAGCGTACATGGCTATTTCACAATTTGGTACCTTATGAATATCGGATGTGTATATATTGTACAAGGTCGGACTTAACACTGACCCCTGTGGGACACCGGCGGGAATAGTTCTTTTTGAAGATACTACTTTGGTTTTGACTGAAAACGTTCTCAAGTTTAGGAAAGAATGCACTAATTTTGTCAGGTATTTCGGAAACGAATAATTTAACATTTTGTGTATTAATCCATTATGCCAGACCGAGTCAAAGGCTTTTTGGATGTCGAGAGCGATTAACCCTGTAGACTGTTTGTTTTCAAATCCTCGATTTATATGACCAACGACTCTACGTAACTGGTGGTTTGTAGATAACCCGGGTCTAAAACCGTATTGCCAGTCGGGAATAGTGTGGTTGGCGTCTAGCTTGCGATGGAGGCGAGTGAGTATGATTTTCTCAAAAACCTTACTCAGTGATGGCAGTAGGCTTATTGGGCGGTAGTTAGTAGCGACGCTTGGATTTTTTCCTGGTTTACAAATGGGGATGACAATCGCATTTTTCCACAGATTTGGAAAATATCCTAGTTTCATACAGCTGTTTAAAATGTGAGTGAGTGCTACAATCGCCTTACGTGGAAGATTTTTAATTAAAATGTTTCCAATACGGTCATCTCCTACTGCTTTTTTAACTTTTAGACTATTAATTACCTTCTTCAGTTCAGAGGGGTTGCAGAAGTCAGTGGCACAAAAGTCCGTTGGAGCTGCGAGGAGGAAGTCTACGGATGTATTAACATTATTGATCGTGTCGGTATCACTCAGTTGTTCCGTCAAGGTGTGTGCTTTTTCAAAACTGTCGGCTAACTTTTCCACCTTACCTTCTTCATTAAATATTTTAGATCCATCTTCCGAATTGATAGGCGGAATATAACGGCATTTGTTTTTAATAACTTTATAGAGATTCCAGAGTTTCTGCGATCCTTTACCTTGTTTTGAAAGCAATTCATTCCAGTTGCGGTTTCTTTCTTCAAGTAGGGTAGATCCTATTTGTTTAGTTAGGCTTGTGGCAAGTTGCCTTAAATAAGGAATACGTGTGCGTTGCCATTCTCTACGAATAATATTGCGTTGTTTAATTAAACTGAGGCAAAAATTGGAGGGGGAGAAATTGTGCGATATAAGTGTAGATTTTGGTGTGGAATTTTGCTTGGCATTATTTATGATCGTGGTAAAGTTTTTAATTAATGAGTCAATCTGTTCAATATTTACAATTAGGGACAAATCGTGAGTTCCTAAATTTGTCTCGTTTGAAATTATCCTTCGATATTTCCTCCAAGAGGTTTTTGAGTAGTTAAAATAAGTGCGGGGAGTGTTAATAATGTTACTTTCAATATAGAATATAACAGGTAGGTGCGGTGAAGACAATTCATTTTCTACTATAGGATGCGTTATGGGTAAGAGACCATTAGTTATCACCAGATCCAGAGTGGATGGGTTACCTCTCGGGGGGTAGCATGTTGGGTCTAAAGGAGTGTGGACTAGGAATCGGTTGGCAGATACAAAGTCATAAAGAATGTTTCCCGCTTTATTTGCTCTGGAACAGTTCCAAAAGCGGTGACGCGAATTAAAATCGCCACATAAAAGGTATTTGCCTCTTATAGAAGTTAAAATATTAATGTCATATTTGAAGTCATCTAATTTGGCATTATTTAATTTTGTACCGTGGAAGTAAGCAGCGATTAGAACAGTATCTATGTCTGTCAGCTTAATTGCAATGAACTCAATAATTTTTGTTTGGAAACAACTAAGTATACTAAAATTAATACCTTTCTTAACTAGAATTGCGACCTCGCCACCTCTATTGTTTTCTCTGTCTTTTCTAACAATTTCATAATTTCTATTATACAATGTTTCTCCGACCGTTAACCAAGTCTCAGTCAAGAACATTATATCGATCTGGCTGTTATCTAAGAAATTGAATGTTTCAATTGACTTGTTTCGAATGCTTTGGGCATTCCATAGGACACATTTTAGCGGGTTAGTTACTATTATAAACAAATTTTACGACTAGTTCGGTGAGAACACAAAATTGATCGTATTTAGAATTACAACTAGACAGTCTCGAAATTAGTTCTTGAGCAAGATTGATCATTTGGCTAGGAGTGAATAGTAAGCTATTTGACATTGTACATTGGTTAGGTTGTTGTTTTAACATATGACTGTACATTTCATGGGGTTTAAAATTATAATTAGATGTCGAGTTTATATTAGTTGCTGCTCCTGGGAGTGGTGGAAATGAATCTGAAGTGGTGCTAGTAAATGGAACTTTAGCCATCGGGTGATATTGTTCGCGTTTTTGAGATGTTCGCGAGGATACGCGCTTTCTCATTTGAATGTATTCATCCCGTTTCGGGCAGTTAATATTGTTGGCCGTGTGATCATCACCACAATTGGCGCATTTGATTTCGGATGTTTCTTTAGTGGTGCATGAGTCCTTGTTGTGATTTTGTCCGCAAAGGAGGCACCTTGGTGGAAGGTGGCAGTGGGACGAGCCGTGTCCATAGGCTTGACAGTTTCTGCACTGTGTTACTTGCTGGTGTCGGCGCTTTTGATAATCCCATGAAACAATTGTGTTCATTACTGAACGAATATTTCTTAGTTCTGCCAGTTTGACAGCCCCTCTTTTAAAATAGAGGAGATAGATAGTTTCGTCGGAGAATCTCTTCCTGTTCGGATTCAGATTAAACTTTTTAACATCTTCGCACGGTAATTTGTGCACCTCGGTGAGATGCTTTTTAAGAGCGGAGCACTCCATTTCATGCAATCCTTTCAACACAAATTTCATTGGCCTTAGATCCGCTTGCGAGTACGTGTAGAAGTGGACTTTCTTTACGATGAGATGTTTACGAAAAGTGTCATAGGAGTCTTGATCCGACAACAAAATTTTCTTACCGATTCCAAGATGTTGAATGTCGAATTTGGGTAACCTCAAAGTTTCCATGATTGCTGTTATGCTTTCTCGGCCAAGATCAGGAATGATTATTGGAGGCAGCTTGAGCTTCTTGTTGGCGCGCGGCTTGGTAGAATTTTGTTCGGTGTTGATGGAATCGTTGCAGTCGGCATCGCTGGTAGACGTCATATTTGCTAACAAAGCAAATTTGTTTTGCGAAGTCATCTTCAGTGAATCTGGGTGCGTTTTCGGGAGCTTAAGTCGGTCCCTTAAAAGTAAGTCGACGGGAGACGGCTCCCGCGGCCTTTTGGAGCCAATAGATGCCAATGCTTTCGTTTGAATTAATATAAAAACTGGATTAAAAAATCAAATTCAAGAACTAAAAAATCAAAATAAAGAATTTACATCGTCGGTGCAATTTATGTCAAATAGATTTGACCAAATGTCCAGCATATTCGAGGACATCAAGAAGTTAAAGGACGAAAACGCTCAATTAAGACAGGAGGTAAAGCGTCTCAATCAGCAAAATGATGCTTTACAACAAGATCTACGGTAAACGGAAAATTTACCGCGTCTATGATGCTAGCCTTCGCCAATAAAATCAGTGTCAAGCTATGCGACAATGATATCAGCACGGTATAGACAATTCCGAAAACAAAAAAAAAACAAAAACACTGTAACGGATGTTTTGTGCAGCGAAAGTGATTGTCAACAATTTTTTATTAATGATGAAATTAATTTTAAAGTATTCCATATGAATATTCGTAGTTTATGTAAGCATTATGATGAATTATGTCTAATGCTTAATGCTTTAAATATTGAATTCGACGTTATAGTGTTAACTGAGACCTGGTTATCGGCCACTAACTGCTTTAATATGGTAGGATACAACATGTACAACGCGTGTACTAAAAATAATAAATGTGACGGTGTGATAATCTACGTTAACCTTCAAGCGGGCGCGCATCATTTTGTGACATAACCGGGCGCGCGGCGGTAATTTACCGCCCTCGCCTTTTCCCCTCCGTTTGCGCTCAACTATACAACTTCTATTCTCATAATTATGGTAACTTGAAAGAAGAGCATGTCCCAAATAAGTTATCACCATAAAAATTATTATCTGGTGAACAATAAAACAAGCTCTGCAGTTTTAGCGAAGCACGTCACTTCAGTGATATTACACAGAGCACACACATTTTGAAAACGTTTGATGACCGCTGGAAAGGTATGGAAGGTAACATTTACTCAACATTTTATTGTTTCGTATGTATAACAGTGTTGTAACACATTGTGAATATTATTTTACTTTCATTTTTTGTAACCCACTGTGGAAAATGTTTTACTTTGAATTTTGTAACTCACTATGATGATCTTGATTTTTGAATTTTGTGTCAGTTGAGAGTTCAGTGGAAGAAAAGGAAAAGTCGAGACGGAATAAAGAATAAAGAGTCTAGACACGCAGTTTTTCGGTCTTTCATTAAAACTCGCAAAAGTGGAAGAAAGCGTAACAACATATTTCTGGCGACCGTGACAGGACGGTGAGACGCCGTCAACGTAAAAAGTTTAAAGTTTCGGTGGAGAGGTGCCTCTTACGTCTACAAAATGGACGCCGCCAAGAAAAGGCGACAAGTGGTAAGGTCGGTCTTCACCAAAATATTGAATTCCACGTGTGCGAAAATTGAAAGCGAAGCGTCGGTAGAGGAAACGTCGATTGCGTTTCAATCTCTGGAGAGAAAAATGGAGGAGCTCGACGTTGCTCAAAAAGAATACGCGACCCTGGTGTTCGCTTCGGAATTGAGTGAGGCCGAAATTGAGGAGGATTTGGTGCGGGACGACGATTACCACACCGAATTCCTCAAAGTGCGGGCTAAGATGGTAAATTTAGTTAAGCCTGAAGTCTGGCACACGCCAAACAAATCCCCAGTTCCCGTCAGAAAGGCACTGAAATTGCCGTGCATAGAACTACCAAAATTTTCCGGCCACATAAAGGAATGGTTACCATTTTGGAGCCAGTTCCGAAAGATACACGAGGACAATCAGCTGCCGAACGAGGACAAGTTTCACTATCTGTTGCAGGCGACAGCGCCAGGCTCGAGAGCTAAGGAGGTGATAGCAAGCTTTCCACCTACGGCGGACAACTATGAGCAGGCTGTCTCCAGTTTGAAAAATCGTTTTGGCCGCGACGACGTAATCGTCGAATATTATGTACGAGAACTGCTGAGTTTGGTTTTGCAGAACGCGACGAAAGGCGATCAAAAGTTGGCTATCACTCCTCTGTATGACAAGCTAGAGCTAAACATTCGGGCTCTAGATTCGCTTGGTGTTACGTCACATAAGTGCGCAGCCATGCTATACCCACTGGTGGAGTCGTCCCTCCCCGAGGAGACGCTTCGAGCATGGCAACGAATGGGGCTAAGAGACTCAACGGCGACGGGCGATCGCCTCACGAAGTTGCTGGAGTTTTTGCGAAACGAGGTTGAAGGCGAGGAACGCATCGGCATGGCTATGGCGGGGTTCGGTATAGTAGCAGACAGCGAAAAAAGAAATAAAGGTAAACAATTATTGCATAAAGACATTCCTAGCGCAAGTGCCCTATTTGTGAAAAAGAATGATGCTCAAAATTGTATTTTTTGTAAATCGATTGACCATCCGAGCGATAAATGTGAAACGGCTAAAAAGTTTGATTTAGAAAAAAGAAAATTAATAGTGAAAAAAGAAAGAGCATGTTACTTTTGTTTGAAAAGAGGGCACTATGCAAAATTTTGTAAAACCATTGTCAAATGTGATTGGTGTGCGAAACGGCATGTACTAGTTTTCTGTCCGCACTTCGCGAAGGGCGAAAGTAATGTAAAGGCCGCAAACGAACTCAATCTTGCCGCGTGTTCGCATTCGTCCCACGTATATTTGCAGACTCTACGGGTTAAAATTTTTAATGATTCGCGCGAGAAAATAGTTAGAGTCGTGTTAGATTCCGCGTCGCAACGGTCATATATTCGACGTAAAGTGGCTAAAGAGATGGGCTATACTCCTCTGGGTACACAAGAACTCTCACACTCTTTGTTCGGTGGAGTAAAAACTCAAGTTGAAAGTCATGAGATTTTCAAAGCGAGAATCAAAAGTCTAGATGATAAATTTTGTTGTAATTTCTCTGTGCTAACCTGGGAGGAGATATGCGGTTCGATTCCTAGTGCGAAACCTGCCAGTTGGGTAACCAAATTAAAAGAGGAAAATATCCATCTTACTGACGTTGGCAATAAGAACACAGAAATAGATATTTTGATTGGTGCCGATGTAATGGGTAAGTTGTGTACAGGGAAAAAGTATGAGCTCGAGAATGGGCTCGTTGCATTCGAGACACATTTGGGTTGGACCGTTATGGGAAAGGCCAAGGAGCACGTTGATCATGCGACATTGGTCACAACTATGTTTGCTCATGAGGCGAGTGAGACAGATTTATGGCGACTAGATGTAATGGGGATCACAGATCCAATAGAAAGTTTGGACAAGCGGGCTAGAGAGGAGCGCGCTCGGGAACATTTGTGGAGTACCACAGAAAGGGATGTTGACAATCGGTTTGTGGTGAAGTTGCCATGGGTGGAGAATCATGCTCCATTGCTTGAGAATCGGGATATAGCGCATGGTAGGTTAGTCAGGAATATTGACAAACTTAAAAGACAGGGTCTTTTCGAAAAATACGATGCAATATTCAAGGAATGGCTATCAGAGGGAGTAATCGAGCGGGTTGTGGAAGACGAGTCCCATAAAAATTGTCATTACTTGCCTCATCGGCCAGTTGTCAAAGAGCATGGTACGACAAAGATAAGACCCGTGTTTGATGCGTCAGCTTGTACTAAGGGTTATCCGTCTCTAAACCACTGCTTAGAAAAGGGACCAAATCTGATAGAATTAATACCGTCGTGTTTGAATAGATTTAGGGAATTCGCCATTGGGGTCATAGCAGACATTAAAAAAGCATTCCTCCAAATTGGCATTTGTGAACAAGACAGAGATTATTTACGGTTTTTGTGGGTCGAGCAAAACCAAGTTATAGTTTTCAGACATTGCCGCGTCGTATTTGGTCTCACATGTAGTCCTTTTTTGTTGGGAGCGATCATTGAGCTACTTTTGTCAAATGCTAACCAGGAGATACAGGGAAAGATTTCTCTCGGCAGTATGGAAAAAACAATTGAGAAAATGAAAACATCGTTCTATGTTGATAACTGCATTGCTAGTGTGGATTCTGAGAGGGAAAAAGAGATTTTCATTAGGGAGTCCACTGAAATTATGGCAAGAGGGGGTTTTGATCTTCGAGGATGGGAAAGTACAAAAGATTATTTGAAAGAGGAAGAAACTCTAGTGTTAGGTCTTCTATGGAATAAAATCAAAGATACACTAGCCATCAATCCGGACATTTTGAAATTAAATATTCCAAGCAAGGTTACAAAAAGAGAGATTCTGTCGGCGACTCATAAAGTATTTGATCCAATCGGATTCATGAGTCCCACATCTTTACAACCAAAGCTTCTTGTCAAAGAGCTATGGAAAAAGAAAGTTGATTGGGATGAGGAGATTGAGGAAACGCCAAGGAAATGTTTTTTAAACTGGCGGGTCGAGTTGCATATTTTGAAACAGATAGAAATTCCTCGAAGTCTTGGTAGAGGCAATATAACATTACATGCTTTTGGGGATGCCAGTAAGTTGGCGTATGCAGCAGTCGTTTTTGCCAGAATAGAGTATGAAGGAGCTGTGAATGTTCATTTATTAAGTGCCAAGTCAAGGGTTTCTCCTGATAGTACTAATAGTAACCGGTTGGAATTGATGGCAGCTTGTATTGCGAGCCGCTTAATGTTAGCAGTAACCAAATCTTTAAGTCGCCCAGTTCTCAAACATGTGTATTGGTCCGATAGCTCAACTGTAGTAGCATGGATAAAGAGAGACATGCAATGGGGAACATTTGTGTGGAACCGAGTAAAAGAAATTAGAGAGATAAGTAATCATGGAGAATGGCGTTTTGTACCGGGCGAACTGAATCCAGCCGATTTACCTTCACGGGGCTGTACACCTTCGCAGTTGGTAGAATCGGAATGGTGGCGGGGGCCCAGCTGGCTTTATAAAGAGGAAGAAAAATGGCCAACGATGGTGCAGGAAGCGAATGAAGAAGAGGTTAGCAGTGAACTCCAGAAAACGGTTACTGCTAACATAGTTACCGCAGCCTCAGAATTTAAGGCCAGTGAGTATTTTTCAACTAAGGTTATTCGGTCCATAGCCTGGGTAAGAAGGTTTTTAAATGCTCGCAGGAAAATAATAAATAATAGACGTTTGGGACGACAAATTTGGGACGAACAAGGTTCCATATATTCATCTGAAGAAGATAGACGAAAGTTAAAGCTATCGTTGGAAGAAATACATTCAGCAGAGATTATTTTGTTCAAGTCTCTTCAGGAGCAAATGTTCTTATCAACCGGACAAGATAAGCTGTCTTCATTTAAGACCATCTTAGACAATAACGGGATACATGTATTAAAGACTAAAATCTTTAACAGACCGGGCAACTTGAATTTTCTTTGTCCAATATTATTAGATAATAACCATGATATTATTTATCTTTTGGTGAGAGATACTCACGAGAGATTAGGACATGTTGGAAGCCAACTGATAATGAGTGACTTGAGGGAAAAGTTCTGGATTATTTCGATCCGCAAGGTAATCAAAAAAGTTATATCAGATTGTGTAGTTTGTCAAAGGCATAAAGTTAAACATTTGGAATGCGATCCACCTCCTCTACCCTTAAACCGTGTTCGAGATGCAGCAGTTTTCGAAGTCATCGGAGTAGATTTTGCAGGTCCACTGTTTTTTAAGGGGGGAGAGAAAGGTTGTATATGCATATTTACATGTGCTGTATATAGAGCGGTTCATTTAGAGCTCGCGTCGTCTTTGTCTACCAACGGATTTATTCAGTGTCTTCGTAGATTTGTAGCAAGGCGCGGAAGACCGAAAATCATATACAGTGATAATGGGACAAACTTCACTGGCGCTAACAAAGTCTTTTGTGATGCCGACTGGGCAAAAATTGAGAAATATAGTTCAGCCGAAAGAATCGAATGGAGATTCAATCCACCGTCCGCACCTTGGTGGGGTGGCTGGTGGGAAAGGTTAATTGGAATTCTAAAAACAATTTTACGTAAAGTTCTTGGGAAAACGTGTCTCAGCTATGAGGGTCTCGCTACAGTGCTTTGCTCGGCGGAGGCAATTATCAATTCTAGACCATTGACGTACGTATCAGAGGATATAGAGGATTTAAAGCCATTAACTCCTTCGATGTTCATACAGGAAATTAACGAGGTCGGTATGCCAGACTGTGACATGATATGTCATTCCAAACTAAATAAAAAATTAAGATATAGACATAAGATACTTAGTGATTTGCGAGAGCGTTTTCGTGCTGAATATTTAAGTCGTTTAGTTTTAAAACCCGGTAAAAAAGAGACTAGAGTCGTAAAAATCGGAGATATTGTTCTGGTTGGGGACGATAGAACCAAACGAAGTGATTGGCCTCTGGCGCGAATCGTTCAAATAATACCCGGGCAAGATGGTAACGCGAGAGTTTTTGTTTTGAAATCAAAAAACGGTTTGTTCCGCAGACCAATCCAGAGAATATATCCCTTAGAAATAGTTAAAAAAAAATAGAATTAAGATCAGATTTATATGACAAAATGAATTGTTTAAAACATAAAAAACAGAAAGAAATTGAAAACAATCAAAGGGATAATTCGGAAAAAATAAACATATGGATTTGAGTAAGAAAATTGTAACCACAAGAAGTGGCAGAACTATTGAAAAACCTAGCCGTTATGTTAAAAAGAAAGATTAATATTTTGTAATCCTAAATGTATGTATGATCAAATCTGAAAAGGTGGGAGGATGTTGTAACACATTGTGAATATTATTTTACTTTCATTTTTTGTAACCCACTGTGGAAAATGTTTTACTTTGAATTTTGTAACTCACTATGATGATCTTGATTTTTGAATTTTGTGTCAGTTGAGAGTTCAGTGGAAGAAAAGGAAAAGTCGAGACGGAATAAAGAATAAAGAGTCTAGACACGCAGTTTTTCGGTCTTTCATTAAAACTCGCAAAAGTGGAAGAAAGCGTAACAGCAACAGTATGACTTAAGAATACATACTTCTCCCACCTCGATCCGGCCAACGGAAGAAAAGCTATGCGTGTTTATATGATCAGGACGGTAAATTACCGCCCGCGCGCCCGCTTGAAGGTTAAAGAAAAATACAATGTAAAATGGCTTTGTAGTGAAATTACTGACGTGGATATCGTAGATTTAGAAATTTCTGAAAATAATTTCGAAATTTCTATAACGGGAATTTATAGGTCGCCAAACCTAAACGCTTACAGTTTAATTTCTTCATTAGATAATTTCTTATACAAATAAATCATAATAATAAAAACCATCTTATTATAGGTGATCTAAATATTGACATTTTGCGCAATACACCAACAAGCAATGAATATTTAGATACGCTAATTTAGATACGGTTTCATAGAGCATTTACAAGGTGAAACTAGGGCCGGAGTATTTATGTCAACATGTATTGACCATATTTTTTGGAGAACAAAAGAAGATATCCAGTTTCATCCAGCTATTTTTGAAACAAGTGTCACAGCTCATTTTAGCACTCTAGCGAAATTTGTATTTAAAAATACTAATATTCAAAAAGAGTCCGTTTCTAGCACCAAAAATCACAAGAAAATAATCGATTATGCTAAAGTTACACAAAATATCAGGAATGTAAAATGGGATAGTCTAATGAAAACTTTTGATGGAGAGAAATGTATAGATTTATTTACAAATATTCTAGATAATTTAATTGAAAATTCTTCGAAAGCTGTACCAGATACAACCATGAAATCTAACTGCAAAGCAATCAAATCATGCTCGACAACTGGCATTGTTGTCTCCAGAAGGAAAAGAGATAAGCTAGCACAAATGGTAAAAAAATATCCTAATAATAAAAGTTTGCTGTCGCACTATAAAAAATACTGAAACATACTAACAAGCATTATCCGGTTAGCGAAAAATCATTATTATTCAAATAAAGTTAATAGTGTCATAGGTGACAGCAAAAAACTGTGGAATACTATAACCGAAGTTACCTCGCGAAAAAATCGAACATCTTCCTTCTGTATTAAAAATATATCAAACGAAAACGGTGTCTAGGTATCGGACAAAAAAGAAATAGCAGATGTCATGAATAAATATTTCACAACTGTAGGTCAAAATTTATCATTGGATATAGACAATCAAATTCAAAATAGAAGTAATGGAAATCGGGCTTTTTCATCTAGACTAAGGACAAGCTTAACAAGTTTTTATCTTTATCCTATCACAGTCCTAGAATTACGTCAACATATGTATAAAAAACATTGACTCGAAGAAGCCCGCAGGTGTAGACGGGTACAGTGGTAGGTTCCTAAAATTAATAATGGACCACATTACAATACCACTCGTGCATTCATTCAATTGTTGCTTACGACAAGGCATTTTTCCGTCTAAACTAAAGCATGCAATAATTGTTCCACTTTATAAAAACTGTGATGTAGCCAATCCAAACAACTATCGTCCGATCTCCCTTTTGTCAAATATGTCGAAATTATTTCAGAAATGTATCAATACAAGACTGGTAAAATTTCCTGATGATAATAGTATCATTGCACCGAATCAGTATGGTTTCAGAAGTGGCTTGAGTACTTCTGATGCATTGTGCGATGTTACCAAATACATTTCAACTGCAATGGAAAAAAACGATAAATCTATTGCCATTTTCCTGGATTTAAAGGCCAGAATAGACCTCGGGCGGAATGAAAATGAAATTTTTGTCCGCTGCGATTTTTTCAATGAAAATGCATGCTTACTGTCGTGGAACATGTCGGTAATGATGGGGAATTCCATAAGCTACAATCCGAATATGGTTCCAAAATTTTTCTCGGCCATTTTATGTATTATTTTTCGATTCCCCCGTCATTAGATATTTTCCACGGTGAAATGACCGGGGAATCGAAAAATAATACATAAAATGGCCGAGAAAAATTTTGGAACCATATTCGGATTGAAGCTTATGGAATTCCCCATCAATTCCGACATGTTCCACGATAGTAAGCATGCATTTTCATTGAAAAAATCGCAGCGGACAAAAATTTCATTTTCATTCCGCCCGAGGTCTGTACTGCGCTTAAGAATGGAACTTGTTTTTATTTCTTTAAATCGTACTTGTCTAATAGAACACAGATGGTTAAAATCGATGATACAATTAGTTCTCCCGAAACTGTAAGGTGTGGTGTACCACAGGGGACAGTACTCGGTCCTATTCTCTTCTTGATTTACATTAATGATCTTTGTAATATAACGTCCATTATGAATGGGCACTTAGTTTCATTTGCGGACGACACAGTATTATTATTAAAGAGTTCGACTTGGAATGAAACTGTAAGAGTGGCGAATGAAAGTATTTTATTAGTTAACAACTGGCTTATCACTCACAAATTGTCATTAAACTTACAAAAAACAAAATATATTAAATTTGGAAAAACACACGCTGTGGAAGTCGACAACCTGATCTCTGTAAACAATATAAAAATCGAATCTACAAATAATATTAAATATCATGTTTGATAAATCTTATGAAATGGGATAATCATATTAATTACATCTGTGGTAAGGTTCGCAAAACGATGCATATGTTTTATATTTTACATGATATTGTTAACTTAAAAACTCGAAAAAATGTGTATTTTGCAGTTTTTCCATCAATAACACAATATGGAATCCTTGTGTGGGGCTCCACATACAGATCCAAGATTTCTCTTTATAATATTCAAAATACAATAGTCAAAATATGTCTACATAAATCGAAATATGCCCAAAAGCATTTAATTTATTGCCTTTAAATATTCACTTGCAACTAACTCGACGAAATTATAAACATTTGTTAAGAAAGTATGTTTCAGACAATCCTAATTTATACAATGAATAACCTATATTGTAGTTTAAATTATCTCAAATTATAATATGTTGCTATAATATGTTAATAGTATGTACTTGAATCTTATTAACTAGCACGTTATCTCTGTCTTCTTCAGCGCTCACCCACAAGCCCTTCTGGCTTATGTGAGTTGCAAAAAAAAAATATATAATGGAATTTCGAAGCTATATTATGTACCATACTGTAAATTGAATAATTTTTTTGCAATAAATGAATATTATTATTATTATTATTATCCCCGCCTATCTGCAACCAAGGAGATAAATTTTGTCCTTTTTGGAAATTTTTCCGCTGAATATTTTTTAGCATAATAAAAGGTAGAATTATCAGTTTCTATAGACTATAGAAAGTTAAAGAAGTAAGTTAAGAAAGGATTCACACTTACGACAGGATTTATTAAATCCTCGATTTGGTTAACAATTTTACTATATTATACTGCAGTTTGAATAATGAAAGTACATTATTCAATGTATGTATTTTGAATTTAGTGACATACGATTCGATCAAGGGGTTTTGACTGGATTAATTTTAATCTCCACCAGGATTTGTCGGTAGTCTGTATCGGCTATAACATATAAAATTGTGAAGGTTAGAGTGATGAAGTGACGAGAAGACTCTTGGAATTTGTTATGCACAATCAGTTGCCGTAACCAAAAGGGACCAGATCAACAGTAGCAACATCTGAGGCAGCTTGTCTATAGACCATAAATCACCATAAAGCTCGAAAACCGACAAATGGATTGGTATTGCCATGTTCAAATTAAAAATCGTGCGCCTGAAAAACCCGCAAAAGAAGGCGATATCAATGGGAGTTACGCTTGTTGGACCAGAGGCCAGAGGCAGACCGAAGAATACGTATGGATGTATCAAATTAAAGAGCTTCAACAAGGAATTGGTTTCCGCTGAGACATTACCGCCAGAACGAACAGATGGCCGATTTTGAGAGAGACCAAAGGTTTGTGTTTGTAGAGACGACCAGTAGGATGGTAGTACAGCGATTGTAGTGTAACATCCAATTGTAACTACATTTCTTATCTCGACTATGAACTAAAGCAAAGTGTCTGTATAGAAAATATGCATATATGTAGTGCTTAGAAACGGCGGTTTAACTGCGATCGCTGAGCGATCATCACAGTAGTCGTTTATACGAGCACAAACCTTAACATTTTAGATTAATACGCGATAATTTCGTTGTAGGTGCTTGAAACAGGAAACAAGTCCATCATACAAAGATTCGAAAATTGCTTTATTAGATACAATATTTTTCCTCTTTTTTATCGCAATTTCAAAAATAACAGAATTTATATCTTGAGGATAATAATTTCGAATTAAAATTTAGTTTACTTTCTTTATGTTCACAGATAAAAAAATCGTTATAAAATCAAAAATAATAGCTATGATTCAAAAAATTTCATATATGATTTGGATCCATATACGTTTACGTTTAATTCAAAAATGTTTCATTTTGAATCAATAGTGGAACTATTAAAGTGATTCTTGTACTTTTAAAATTGCTGCATGTCAAATCAAAATTGAATATCACTTTATTTTCAAAGTGATTTCACTTTATTTTAAAAGTGTTTCACTTTAAATTTAAAATGTTTTGATTGTAAGATTATAAAAGTGAAAAAAAAAATTCCCTTTTTTTTTAATTTTTTTATTTATTTTTTTTTAGTTTTTTTTGTTTTTTATTTGTTTATTTTTTTTTAACAATATTTTAAAAACTTTATTTTCTCATTTTGCTTCTACTGGGAATCGAACCGGGTACCTATCGTTTCGTAGTCCTACTTCCTACACCTAAGCTATCTGAGATTACTAGCACTGAGCAAAATAGCGACGGGCTTATGATACATGTGACGGACACAGCCTTCAAAATGAAACAACTTTAAAACAAAGTTGAATATATTTAAATTGATGTTTCAGTCAATTTTGAACAGATCATTAAAGTGAATCATATTAAATTTAATATAAAACTATGTATTTTAAAATGATTTATTGATGTGATCCAATTTTGTTTTTAATATGTTTCACTTCAAATTTAAGTGATGATTTTTTTCTCTGTGTTGGCATTGAATAAAACTGAAATTGTTTTTTAAAGAAATACCTTTGGAACCGAAATAAGAACTTAAATTAATTTTCTGGTGTTAATATGTATAGCTATCACTGTATGTAAAAGCGTTTAGAAAATGACTTGTAAGAAAAATATGAGGGTATTTATGGATGTCACATATACATAGGTACATACTATATCCCATACACTTTTCATCATTAGGCTAGCAGCTAGCACACTCCTCCGCATGAGTAGTTTTGGCCACACTTAGGGAATTAGAAATTTAGGGAAATACATGAGGGACCCCTAAATACTTCCGATAAGTTCGTCTTCATTACAAAATCTAGGATCCGCTTACAAAATCCATCGAAAAAAAGGAAAAACACTAAAATGGGCTGAACAACGAGACGCCACGTTTACGGTTTCAATTCGATACCATATTTTATTGCATCCAAAATAAAAACGATATTCGGAATTAAGGTTGAAATGGGAGAAATCATAAATATTCAAAAGAATGAGAAAATAATAATTATTTTATTGGAACAAATCCAGTCATTCGTGACAAGTCTGTCATAAATATAAAACAAAAAAGTCAATAACAACTCCTCTGCCTACGTTCACCTCTCTAATTGGCGCGATTCTCCCTCAAATCAATATATTCAATAATAAATATTAATGTACAACCACCTACTCTGATTACGTTACTCCTCAACGAATAGCAAAATAAAATCCGCATTCGACGTTATTTTATTATTTCGCTCAATCGATCTATAAATTTGTTTACACTTCAAAACACTTTACGGATGTAACAAACCATAACAAGGATATAGTAAAGCAGCACTCGTCCTCGTATATTATGAAATACATTTCCGGCAATTCCCCCCTAAAAATAGGAGTATTGCTGTTTTCGTTCTTTTTGTTCAATCGTATATACATACATGATTTGATGACACAACATGGGAATATGTATTCACAGTGGTGGGACTGTAGTGTAGAGCCTATTTTCCATGAATGGCAGCGATTATACAAGGCTTCAATTTTTTCCATGATACTCAGCGTTTTATCTGTAACTGCGTGAGAGGTTTTTATTTGAATTGTGTGAGGGTGGGAAGAATAAGAAGATACCACATCCCACATAAATTATCCTATGCTGATACAATTCAAGGATATTATGATACAAGTATGTATATGGTTATTTCTTATTGGTATGTCTAATATATTCCGCGAGAATTTTGCGTAACACTTCAAAATTGGAATGAGCGATTTTCAAGAAGAAAAAACGTACCGAAAGCAGGGTGTATAGAAACACTTGACATTTGTTTTTATGCAACCAAGGTTGACTGTTGCTCCGGATAATTCTTGAATTTTAAGTCGCAACACAAACATTATTCCGCTAGTAGATAAGTAGGAGTATATGTATAGGACTAAAAGAAAAATACAAAACAAAATAGTCTCTTCTAAATTGAAAATAACAACCTTAAAGATTTCAAGGTATTGAATATTCCCGGAGGGATTTTGAAAAATATTCATCAGTGTTAAAACATTTTGTATTCCATTGAAGAGGAAACTACAAAATTCTATTGGTAGGCACCCTAGAAAAAGAATGGAAACTGCATGCAATTTACAAAAATCCACCTAGGCAAAAGCCTCTACCCTTGACCTCCATATTATTGTCAATTATTCCAAAAACCTTTGCACAGAATTACAAAGTTATTATTCTTCTTGGTTTTCCACAAAACAATTGCCGATGGTGAAAGCCGCTGTTGTCAAAAGTAAAAAACGATGGACTTATGTCCGAAATATATTGGTCGTTTATAAAAAACAAAGACTTGGTTTCTTTTTCGAGAATCGCCAGTGGAGGAAATACAAAACATCCAATGAAATAAAATTTCGAAACCGGCATATACAAAACACTGGTCATCTGGTGAATCCATTTAACCATTATTATCGATCTTTAAGTTCCCCATCAAAGTCCAATGTGAAATTGTATTTGTGTATATGTATTTATAATATCTTTTCAACCGCTAAAGCAAATTTTCAACACATATCACTCACTAGGTTAAAACTAACTAGGGGGCTTCGCCCCCTGCTCGCTTCGCTCGCCAACCCCCGGGGCCGATGCTAATTTCGGGCGCGGCCGAAATTTGGATACCCTTCGCTTGGGCTAAAAGTTTTTTTCGGGAGTACCTATGACTTGTATTTAATCCCCCTCCTCATTGTTTTTCTTCCGTCTTGACAAAAGTTTTGGGCTTGGTTGAAATAAGTGGGCAAATAAAAATATTTACTCGGAAATTATATTGGGGTTGCGGGAGCATGACCCCACAGTACGATTCCATTCGTTTTTAACTTTTTTGTTGCTTTGGTAAAGACACATTAATTCAAGGTTTTGTGAAATTGGTGCAACAAATGTTTCTTAGAAGAACCAAAATGGGGGTTGGGTTTGTATGGCCACCCCATGACCCCATGGTCAGATTTGATCAGTTCTTAGATATGTTTTGCTCCGATTTTATCCATTCTTACATATGTTTTGTGTCAACAATAGAAATACATTTGTGTGAAATTTGGTTGAAATTGGTGAACAAATAAAAAAGTCTTTCTTAGAAGAACCTAATTTGGGGGGTTAACTTTGTATGGCAGCCCCATGACCCCATGGTCCGATTTGATCCATTCTTGCATATATTTTGTGGTATCTATAGAAACACATTTGTGTGAAATTTGGTTGAAATTGGTACACAAATAAAAAAGTTTTGCTTAGAAGAACTCAAATTGGGGAGCTATAGGTTTGTATGGCAGCCCCATGACCCAGTGATCCAATTTTTCTATCTCCACCGAATAATATCTATACTGGATGGTTGTAAATTTAATTTAAAATTTTATTCTTTTTCCTTGGATTTTTTCCTAACACTAAACCAAGTGCTAAACGGTACTGTTATTAATAATAAAGTCTCAGTTTGGGACAAGAAACAGGGAATGTTTATTATTGTGGTACATATTTGCACATAAATCATTGTCTTCTGTGATGAAATCCACCAAATCTAGAAAATGAGCCGATGAGAGTGACACAAAGATTTAGAACAGTTGTCAGTTGTGTTACAAAGATTTTTTCCCGTTCCAAATGCGAAAACGGGCGTGGGAAGCCACACGCTTAAAATTTTCCGGCTTCCAACTACGGACCCAGGCGCCACCGGAAGCGTGAATCCGGCGTTCGACTTTTCACTCTCTCTATTTTCGAAAAACACTAAAACTATTTTGTCTCTCTTTTCAAACTTATTATTCGATTCGTGCACTTATTTGAACTTAATTTTACCTAACTATATGGGGTGGCGTGCCTACCTTAATACAATATCCGTTGCGGCCGTTGGTCGTTCGGCGATGGCTGGTTGTATATTGTTGGTTCAATCCTAGTTCCGATGCATCGTCTCCGCCAGCAGCTGTCTCGCACACCTGTATGCGACGTCTTATGGTGGTCGTCTTAAGGCTGTCTCCGTGGCGCACCCGATGATCTCCGCTACTTAAGCTGCGTACGTGTCGCTATCACTCTTATACGTTTTCTTCGCGTTTATTGTTATAATACCCTCTTATAATCGCTGGCCTATTTGAAATTGTAAATAGAAAGAGGGTCATTAGAATACGGGAAAATGGAGAAAATATAAGCGTGAACGGAATACACACCTGGCCAATTTGAAATTTTGGATCTAAATTTTGAGAACTCTAGCTCCATTACCGCTTCCCCGGTCTACCCACCTACAGGTCATGAAGATATGTAGATGAATTGAGCGAGTAAAACTCCTTTCCTTTCTCCTAATTTATGAATCCCAAGTCTAAGCTCTAATTAAAAGAACAACTTCAAGCTATCAGAAACACAAAGTGACAAAGTCATTCTTACGCCCTGATCACACAAAAAAAAATATTTCAATGAAGAAAAAGAAATAAAAACAAAAAATAACAAATCATCGCTACTTCGCTGAAAGACTATAACTTCCCCCAAGATTCGAAAAACGACCCGAAAAATAGGAGACGTATAAAAGTACGTATACACACTTTTATAAACCTAAGAAATCCCCGATTGTCTGCATTTGTTAATTGTGCCCGAAGGATTCAATGTCGTGTTGGAATTTATTGTGCTGCTGCTGCCCTTTGTATATAGACCAAGACCATGCTCAATTCCTATTCATTATTTCTCGGTTGGGTCATCGACGCGCTAAGCCATCAACTTTACGAGCTTAACGTGATTTAAGTCACAATGGTCCGTGTACCAGCTGTAAACATTCCAGATAAATCCCTTTTGTGTTTTTTTTTAACACTTCACAACGAAGTATGATAAGGATTCGCTAGGGATGCGTAGACGAAGCCAAACTCATTGTTCAGGTAAATTCGTATATGCCGGTGAATTGAAACCTCCTACCAAGCATATTCTTTTTATATTCGGTTTTATGGCCAAAAGTATTTGTTTATGATCCCCATGAAAGTTGAGAGTTGAAAATTTGAACGATTGTTGCTGCAGGTTTTATGTGAAGGAATTCTTGCATTACTTTCAATGTTAAGTATTCTGATTGTGATTCTGCATAATCAAATAGTATGCGTGCTACTATGTGAATTGTACAGAGAACGAACTATTCAATTAGTTAATTACGAGGTTATCGTTAGCATTCAATATGAAATAACGGTAAGCAGGGGCGTACGCAGAAAAATATTTCGGGATGGGTTTTGGAGAGTGGTTTCCCTGGATAAGCCACCCTACCCTGATACGAGTACAACGATGGTCGACATGGTAACTTCTAGGATTTTGGAGACGACATCACTACCCAGCTACTAATTCTCAAAAGCTCAATAAACTTCCAGGGACGAGTACCGTGACTTTTTCTTTTCTTTTATATTGTCTAAAAATCGTAAAACCTTACTATTGAGTGTTTTCACGCACAACTGAGCGGACCAAAATTTTGACACGAATTCTACTTATATTACTCTCCACCAGAAGGCACTCAGTGTATGTGAAACGTAGCGCAGTGTCCTCTACCTAGCGCAAAATTTCTACGCTTCGCAACGAAGTAGCCATATATCAGAGTAGATGGCGGGAAAACAAATTTCAAAATTATGAAGAAATATATTGTGGAAATAATATAACGCAGATTATGCTCATCTACATATTTTTATGTGATTTTTGTCATAATAATGAATGTCGTTTCAGATAAGTGTTACATTGCATTCACACACCACCTTCGCCGCTAACTTGCGTGTGCCTTCGGGTGCTGGAAAATATAAGTAGAATTTGTGTCCAAATTTTAGTCCGTTCACTTGTACGTGAATACACTCATTGGTTTTCTCCTTATTGCATGAGTGAAACGACAATTGCACTTCATATTGGATATTGGAAATTACTCACAGTGAACCGATGTTGGTGCTAGGCAGACCATGTACATAGATATAAATTCGCCTGAAGAGGTTATATTTTTTGATAGTAAACAGAGCTTCTAACTGACAACAAGTTGCCTGCATACTCTGGCCAAACTTTGGACTTTGCACGTCCATTTGCCAATTGGATAACTTCAGCGAATATAGAATGCCTTCACTTATATGTATGAAACGACCCAGTCTTTAGGTGTACCCCAAATTTTCAAAACACCGTTTGTCGCTATCATTCATCTCTATCTCATCAATTAATTTCGGAGGGGGTTAAAACCCCCAAAACTCCTACGTAGGATCGCCACTGACGGTAAGTAAAGCAATAAGCAACATGAGGCAAATTCCATAATAATTCTGTGGTTAATGGCTGTCGGAGCATGCAGACAGACTCATACATTTTGTTTTTTTTTTATAGCAATATATTGCAGCTTGATTGTTACCACAAAATTGGGATTTTTACGCTGCATAGTGTATAGGTGCGTATAGTACAATCTTATCGTTCTGTTAAAAATAATACCTTATGGCTGAAATTTGGTAGGAATCTTCGGAGACATTCATATCTCAATCATAAAATTGAGATTAAGTATTCGTTGGAGTGAAAAAATGTAGAAATTCCAAATTGTGTGTGACCAATTGACGCTTAGCTAGTATACATAGATTTGTTTCTTCCTTGGAGTGCTACCCGTACGGCGCGTATGCTTTCTGCAAACCTGATCTCTAGTAGAGTGCTAGTATGACACGCATCGACAGCTTTATTAAATGAAAAACCAATGTCCCTTTTACATATTAAATACCTCAAAAGTTTCAATTACGAAATTTTTGACTAATACTACAGCCATAAAGTAAAAAATTGGAATAGAGATGGAACTCCATATAACATTAAAACCTACTGAACAACATTTTATCTTTGAGTGTGTGCTGTATGTAACGTGTACATACAGTAAGATATCTTCCCGTATGTACACGTTACATACAGCACACACTCAAAGGTAAAATGTTGTTCAGTAGTTTTTAATGTTATATGGAGTTCCATCTCTATTCCAATTTCTTACTTTATGCTACAGCTACAGTGACTATTTTCAGTTTTGTCTCACGTTTGAATACACCATTATTTTCTGGGGTTAGTATGTTAGTGTTACGAAAAAATAGTTACAAATTCCAATTCCGAACTTGGGACCAAAGACAACATGTTACACCAAATGTCAACAAATAATTTCCAACAATACCTGCAAATCATATGTTAATCGCTAATATGCCAACTGCCTATATCATTTTTAAAGATATAGTGGTAATTAAGCGCAACTTAAACATTTTCTTAGTGTTGGCATTCATAGTGATTTCCCCACATCTGAAAGCAAAAATAAATTCAAATATTTTTTTGTTGGCGTATCCTATCATAACGTAAATGGTGTGTTGTGATTATTTTAAGGCAGTTTGATTTAATAGCATTTCATATCTTTGTCGCTATCATCATCCAGTCAAGTCATACAATGTCACTACAATGCTTTAAAAAAAATCTAATCCATCTATCTAATATTTGAATAGCTAATCGGTAAATTTTTTGCGTGCAAAGTGCTTCTACGACGCAGAACTTCATCATCAATGTGGCACGATAGCCCGACGTCGGCCCTTGGCCGCCTGAATCGTTGACCTCCAATTGTCGCGGTTACGTGACCTAGTCCTCCAGTTTCGGAAGCCCAGCAGCTGGTGGGCATCTTCACCTACGGAGTTCTCCCAGCGAGCTCTCGGTCGTCCACGCAACCTCGCTCCGTCAATTCGTTGTGCGTTCATAACTTTCTTTGGCATGCGATTGTCGTCCATCCGTTGTACATGCCCCGTCCATTGCAGACGTTGAAGCTTCACGATTTTCGATACTTCCAGCTCATCGTACAATTGATACAACTCATGGTTGTATCGGATACGCCATTGGTCTCGCTCGCGAACGGCCCCGAAAATTCGCCGAAGGACCTTCCGTTCGAATCGGTCTAGCAAAATTTCGGAGGCTTGGGTAAGGGTCCATGTTTCGCAGCCATAACATAGCACGGGTCGGATGATCGTTTTGTACACGCGGAGCTTCGTGTTCCTGTGCGCAAGTTTCGAATTAATTATAGGGAGGACCGAGAAATATGTCTTATTGGCTAGTTGTATCCGTCGCTTAATTTCGTCGGTTTCGTTGGCGTCCTTTGATAAGTTACAACCCAGATAGTTGAAGTTGTCTACATACTCGATATTAAGGTCCCCCACTGTGATGCTTGAATTTGCTGGCGTCCTTGTTTTCGATTGCATCATGGCCTTTGTTTTGCTTTCGTTGATATGTAGTCCAACTTCCTTTGCGGCGTTATTGAGGTTATGCAGGAGGCTTTCTGCATCACCCAACCTTCGAGACATGATGTTGATATCGTCGGCGTACGCTACTAATTGAGTCGACTTGATGAGTAGCGTTCCGCTGCTGTCCATATTCATGGCTCGAATTACATACTCCAAAGCAAGGTTGAAGGGCGTCGGCGCCAGCCCGTCGCCCTGCTTGAGTCCAGTACGAGTTTCAAATAGGTCAGTGAGTCGGTTCTGCACTTTGACCTGCGAGACGGTATTAGTCATCGTCATCCTTGTGAGTCGCACTAACTTTGCCGGTATACCAAAATTCAGCATAATGTTGTACAGTACACTTCGGTCGATACTGTCGTATGCCTGCTTGAAGTCGACAAACATTTGGTATACGTCGATGTTGTATTCCCAGCACTTTTGGAGTAGTAGCTTCACTGTGTAAAGCTGATCGGTCGTTGAACGACCAGGTCTGAAGCCGCCTTGATACTCGCCAATGATTTGTTCTGCGTACGGATTGATTCTCTTTTCAAGAATTTTTGATAAAATCTTATAGGCCGTACAAACTAATGATATGCCCCTGTAATTCTCACACTTCAGCTTGTCACCCTTTTTGTGGATTGGGCAGATTTTGCTTTTGCGCCAATCTTCGGGGATTACCTCGTCGTTCCATATTTTCAGCAGTAGCACATGTACAGCGTTGGTCAGGCACGTTCCACCATGCTTCAGCAGTTCTGCTGGGATTTTGTCAGCGCCGGGCGCTTTATTATTTTGGAGCGACTGTATGGCAAGACTCACCTCCTTCCTCTACTGTTGGGGGTAGAACGGGAGGGTCTTCGGCTAACTGCTCAAGAGCTAGCTCCGCGGGGGATGTTGATGATGCATTGAGGAGCTCTTCAAAATGCGAGGCCCATCGTTTATTGACGCTTTCGATGTCGCTGATGATGTTACCATCCTTGTCCTTACATAGGCTTGTCCTGGGTTGATATCCGTTCTTGATATTATTTATAAGTTTGTACGCCTGTCTAGTGTTCTTACTGGCTAATCTTTGGTTTATTTGCTGTAACTGCTCGTCAAAATGTTTGCGTTTCTTACGTCTAATTAACTTATTAGATACTCGCCGAAGCTCGTTATATCTTTCTTTCTTGGCTCGGGATGCGCGTTGTGTGTATTGGCGATAGGCTTCATTTTTCGCCTCAATCGAGGCCCTGCATTCGTCGTCGAACCAGTCTGCTCGTCTGCGCCGGCCTTTATAGCCCACAACCTCTTCTGCGACCTCCTTGATGCTGTCTTTGAGCTCCTCCCAGAACTCATGGATGCCTAGATTATTGATGTTATCAAGCATGGGCGACAGTTTTTTCCTCAAGGGCTGTAGTATACGCAGCCGCCGTGGCATCATCAATCAAATTGTAAACCTCGAAGATCTTGGCAGGGTTGATTCCCGTTAGGTGCACCGAAGAGATTCTGCACCTGTAGGTCGTCTTCACCAAATAGTGATCGGTGTCGCAGTTGGCTCCTCGATATGATCGAACATCTAGGACATTAGAAGCCCATCTCTTGCTGATCAGTACGTGGTCGATTTGGTTCACGGTGTATTCATCTGGAGACTTCCAGGTCTGCTTATGGATTCGTCGATGAGGGAAGCATGTAGAGCTTATGACTAAGTTTCTGCCGCTCGCGAAGTCGATAAGTCGCTGACCGTTGTTGTTGTTTTCGTCGTGGAGGCTATGACCACCAGTAGTTCCCCTATGCCAGCTTTCGTTTCCGACTTTAGCGTTAAAGTCTCCTAGCAGCAGCTTGACGTCGTTTGATGGAAGTGAGTCGAAGAGTGTTTCTAGGTCGTTGTAGAACTCGTCCTTAATCGCGTCTTCTTTTACTTCTGTAGGGGCATGCGCATTAATGAACCAGAGATTAGCGAAACGGGTCTTAATGCGGATCGCACATAGCCGCTCGTTGATGGGTTTGAAGCCGATAACGTGGTCCTTGAACTGCTTATTCACGATGAAAGCTACTCCAAACTCCTTGTTGCCCTCCTCTTTACCACTCGTAAAAATAGTGTGCGAATTGAGGTCGTTAATCTCGCTTTTGTGCCATTTAGTTTCCTGGATTGCAACTATGCTCAGCTTGTATTGTTCTACCTGATCCAGGAGGGCCCTTAAGGCCCCCGGTCTATTCAGGGAGCGTACATTCCAGGATCCGAAAGAGTAATCAGTTGTTCGTTTGCGGGGTCGTCGTTGTTTTGTATCCGTCCAATCCGAGGCTTTTGTTTCAGGTTTCTTGACTTGAAGTTTTTCTTAGGATGAGTTGTCGGCACATCGCTAAACCATGATAGGCTGCACTTCCAAAAACTGGCACCGCGTACAGCCATTTGGCTGCTACTTAGCCTCCACACTTAGCGGCCAAATGGAGACAGAAAATTACATAAACAAAATTTCATTTTGGTGATTTTTTTTTAATTTAATTATCAAAATCGGACTCTGCGCGTTTGAATTATTACACGGCCATTCAAGAATTATTCAATTTCACACAAAAGAACCAACAAAAGTTGCAAAATTGTCACTTTGAATTTGACAAGCGGTTGTCAAAGCGGTTGGTTGAGTTGCCATATTGAATATCAAAACTGGACGCACAGTAAAATGGCGACTAGTTTGGATGGAACATTTGGCTGCACGTGACGCCATTTGGCGACTAATCTAGATGGACCTTTATTTTCTTTTTAATAAATTCGATTGTAAAATTTCGTAAAATAGTTTTAGCCTGAAAAGCGTTCGAAGAACATCGGTTAAGAATCCGGCCGGCGGAATTTAGCAATTTGATCCGGCTCTAGTCTAGTACTAGTTTACGGCTAAATTGGTAACACTGTTCATTAAAATGTAAATACATAATAAGCGAAAGACGATCTTATACTTTGTCAATTTCATGAATATTACCCAAACTATCAACCTGCCCATCATTAATCGACCCATTAAACCGAACTAGGCACCAAAGGAGGATGGGCACTTTTGTATGAAAGTTGGTCGTTGAGTGAACAGCAATGAAACTAGTGTCAAATGAAAGGGCTATATTCGAGGGTAACTAATATATAAATTTTAGGCCCGTAAACACAGGGGTTCATGAATACAATGCGACCAATATTTCCTCTACCTCCCCTACAATTATTTTAATTTTTGACATTTTTATGTCTTGACTCTGGCACATAAATCGAAAATCGTCACGAAAATTGCAACGAAAAAGCGTTACGTTTTTGGCATTACAGGTAGTACCCTGTGAATTTAGGGTGCCATTCAAGGTTTCAACGGAAGTTGGGCTAGGTGCTACCCTGTGAGTGTTGGGTGCCATTCAAGGTTCAACAGAGGTTGGGCTTGGGTTCAATTCACGTTCAACTTGAGTTCAACTTGGGTTCAACTTGGGTTCAACTTGGGTTCAACTTGGGTTCAACTTGAGCTCAACTCGAATTCAACTCGAATTCAACTCAAATTCAACTTTCAACTTAGGTTCAACTCACGTTCAACTTTTGTTCAACTTTTGTCGAACGACCCAAAAAGTGTTACTTTCAACTTAGGTTCAACTCACGTTCAACTTTCGTTTAACTTTTGTTGAACGACCCAAAAAGTGTAACTTTCAACTTAGGTTCAACTCACGTTCAACTTTCGTTCAACTTTTGTTGAACGACCCAAAAAGTGTTACTTTCAACTTAGGTTCAACTCACGTTCAACTTTCGTTCAACTTTTGTCGAACGACCCAAAAAGTGTAACTTTCAACTTAGGTTCAACTCACGTTCAACTCACGTTCAACTTTCGTTCAACTTGTGTTGAACGACCCAAAAAGTGTTACTTTCAACTTAGGTTCAACTCACGTTCAACTTTCGTTCAACTTTTGTTGAACGACCCAAAAAGTGTTACTTTCAACTTAGGTTCAACTCACGTTCAACTTTCGTTCAACTTTCGTTCAACTTTTGTTGAACGACCCAAAAAGTGTTACTTTCAACTTAGGTTCAACTCACGTTCAACTTTCGTTCAACTTTTGTCGAACGACCCAAAAAGTGTAACTTTCAACTTAGGTTCAACTCACGTTCAACTTTTGTTGAACGACCCAAAAAGTGTAACTTTCAACTTAGGTTCAACTCACGTTCAACTATCGTTCAACTTTTGTTGAACGACCCAAAAAGTGTAACTTTCAACTTAGGTTCAACTCACGTTCAACTTTCGTTCAACTTTTGTTGAACGACCCAAAAAGTGTTACTTTCAACTTAGGTTCAACTCACGTTCAACTTTCGTTCAACTTTTGTCGAACGACCCAAAAAGTGTTAATTTCAACTTAGGTTCAACTTTCGTTCAACTTTTGATGAACGACCCAAAAAGTGTTACTTTCAGCTTAGGTTCAACTCACGTTCAACTTTTGTTGAACGACCCAAAAAGTGTAACTTTCAACTTAGGTTCAACTCACGTTCAACTTTCGTTCAACTTTTGTCGAACGACCCAAAAAGTGTAACTTTCAACTTAGGTTCAACTCACGTTCAACTTTCGTTCAACTTTTGTTGAAGGACCCAAAAAGTGTAACTTTCAACTTAGGTTCAACTCACGTTCAACTCACGTTCAACTTTCGTTTAACTTTTGTTGAACGACCCAAAAAGTGTAACTTTCAACTTAGGTTCAACTCACGTTCAACTTTCGTTCAACTTTTGTTCAACTTTTGTTGAACGACCCAAAAAGTGTAACTTTCAACTTAGGTTCAACTCACGTTCAACTTTCGTTCAACTTTTGTTGAATGACCCAAAAAGTGTAACTTTCAACTTAGGTTCAACTCATTTTCAACTTTCGTTAAACTTTTGTTGAACGACCCAAAAAGAGTCAAATTCGAAAATCAAATCGTCACGAAATAATGTATAAATGATTTCGCGGTTGCATCAGTACTGTACATTAGCATTTGTTGAAAACATGAAAATGTCCCACTGAGTTGCGGACTTGTACGCAAGCTGAACCGAAATTCTGTAAGTTTTATATAAAGTTCTACCCAAACCTGCACGGGATAATCACAATAAAACGTACCTAATAATACCGCGAATTTTGGTATAACTTTCGTCCGGATTGCAGTTGAATTGTCCTAATTGGTCAAATTATTCCCTACTATAGTACTATGCTACTGTAAAAGAATCAAGACGATTCCTTTAAAACAAAGGGTATTTATGATACAAAAACCGTTTTCCCCTATATTCATTTTTTGCTTCTAAATCTGCGAAAAAAGCTCCAATTGAGCTGATTTTTTGGAAATTGCCTTCTTATTGCATTCTCGCTATGTTCTTTTCGTGGGAGCTCGCCAACACAAATATTAAGACCCCCCTCCATACAAAAGTCCATTCCTTAAAATGCATTCATTAATGTTATGGGTTGTTATGTGAGTATATAAAAACCCAAACGCATTTTTTTCTCATCCCCTCGTCAAATTAGTCACACATATGGGAAAAACATACATTGTTTATTGCACTTAAACAAAACAAACATTAAAATTAGGTGACAAAAGGCTAATTTGGTCATTATTACAGTATTACATCTAGTAAATGCTGCTCTGGAGGATTGAATTCTTCAAATCTGAATAATCCTACATACCATAAAACTGGCAGAATATGGGCGCTTCCCACTGTTCGCCTGTCAGTAAGACAGCTGCAGTAATGCTCTATAATGGAATGTATACCATGCTGTTCTCTGTCAATTAAAATATAGACATAATAAATTCTTTCTCTGTAGTCGAACCCGTAAAACCATACGTTATGATATATTTTGGTAAAATTGTGTATTTTGGGCAATCACGGTCTGGGTGTTAGGAACGACAATGGTGAGTTGTTCGTAGAGTTCTGTAACTCTCTTTAGCTTGTCATTGGCGGCACCTTGTTCAAACACAAACCTTGCCATTTAGCAACCTGGATATCTCCAGATGGCCGAACAGAGAACCAGATTGACCATATAGCCATCTCCAAAACATGGAGGAATTGTCTCATGGACGTCAGGGCTAAAGGTACATCTTCCTCGACACGACTGCACGACAGCGACTCGCTCATTCCATATAAAAACTCGTTTTTAAAATGAGAGAGAAACGAGTTTTTATATGGAATGAGCGAGTCGCTGTCGTGCGGCCGCGTCGAGGACAACGTATCTTAAGCGTGGTGCTGATGTAGGCAGCGATCACCAACTTGTCATCGCGAAAATTCGCTTGCGGATCGCTGCTATTCGTCGCACACAAAACGAGCGTGTATCGCCACGATTCAATGTGCAAAAACTTAAAGATCCATCAACAAAACGTGCAGTTTCTATGGCATTGCACGAGATAGCTAATGCGCAAACGCCAGATACTCCTTCATCAATTGATGATAGATGGAACATTGTGAAGGGCGCTTTTATATCGTGTGGCGAAACATTTGTGGAGAGACTTCAACGAGGTAGGAGACCATTTATCAGCGACGATACCTGGTCTCTGATAACTGCACGGAAGAGAATTAAAGAGCAATTGAACTCGGCCACTGACACTACAGTCAAGCAACAACTAAGCATCGAGTACAATTCTCTCCAAAAAAGAGTGCAGAGAAGCGTAAGACGTGATAAACGCAACAACATCAACGCGTTAGCGGTGGAGGCAGAAGATGCGGCTTACCGTCGCGACAAGCTCATTAAGCCACTGACTGGCAAATCTTTTACCCATGAGCATCCTGTAAAAGATAAAGACGGGTCTCTGCTAGTCACAGACGAACAACAACTGCGCCGTTGGAGAGAGCATTTCATGGAGGTACTTAACAACAACTTCAACCATTCAAGCCCACCTCCACCGGAAGCAGCAAGTCTTCCGCAAATGGCCAGAATTAATACCGGGGTACCATCCAAGCTGGAAATAATTAAGGCTCTTAAATCATCGGAAGCTGGTAAAGCACCGGGGGCAGACGGTATCCCCATGGAACTTTTGAAAGCGGATATCAACGCTACAGCGGATTTTCTTCTACCCCTGATACAAGAGTGTTGGACAACCGAGACTCTTCCTCAAGAATGGAAGAAGGGCGTCATTGTTAAAATCCCTAAGAAAGGAAATCTCAAGGATTGCAATAATTGGCGTGTCTCCTCCCTGCAGTCTCTAAATTGATGGCCAAAATAATCTTGGACCGGATCAAGACAACGATCGACCCCACTCTGAACAATGAACAAGCTGGTTTTCGTGAGGGTTTTTCATGTAGCGATCATATCAACACCCTCCGAATTATAATTGAACAATCCGCTGAATGGAGATCCCCGCTACATCTTATATTCATTGACTTCGAGAAAGTGTTTGACAGCGTTGACCGGGCTTATATCTGGACAGCCTTACGTAGGAGGCATACCAGAGACACTTATTTCCATCATATCTCCAGATGATATCTCCAGAGTCCTATAATTTAGCCCAATGTCATGTCTTGCACAAGAGTGAATTGTCCAGTCCTTTTGAGGTAAATAATGGAGTCAGACAAGGCTGTATTTTATCACGAATGCTGTTCCTAATTACCATCAACGACGTCATCTGCGATTCTCTACGCGACCATAAAAGTAAGGGTATCAGGTGGAAGTTATTCGATTACCTTTAGCACCTGGACTACGCCGACGACATTTGCCTTCTCTCAAACACACCAGATCATCTGGCTCAAATGACGGATGCTTTGCATCGTGAAAATCGAAGTGCTGCCTTAAAAATTAATGCCGCTAAGACTAAATACATGAGCTTGTCATGAGGAGGGCAAAACACCATTTCTATCTCCGGACAACCGTTAGAAAAAGTCGAGGACTTTACTTACCTTGGAAGCGTAGTAACTGCGGATGGTGGGGCTGATGCATGTAGAGTCGCGTATAAATAAAGCCCGAGCAGTATTTTTCAGTTTGACTCCTCTCTGGCAAAACCACAACATCTCCAGAAATACCAAACTCCGGATCTGCGAAAGCAATGTAAAATCTGTGCTTTTATATGGGTGTTCCACGTGGAAGGTTACCAGTAACATTACCACCAAACTGCAAACTTTCGTGAATCAGTGCCTACGACGCATCCTACGAATTCGCTGGCCTGAGGTTATATCTAACGACGACCTCCTCAAAATTACTCGCCAAAATAGGATAGGCATCGACATCAAAAGGCGAAAGTGGCAGTGAATAGGTCACACACTTCGAAAAAAGCCAAAAAACATTGCTAAACAGGCTCTAGATTGGAATCCTCAGGGAACCAATTCTAACCGTCCGTCGTGTGGGACGACCCAAAAATACATGGAGAAGATCTGTTGAGGCAGAGGCAAAATCTATAGGCAAATCGTGGGACCAGCTAAAGGCGATGGCTGCTAATAGGCAGAGGTGGAAAAGCGGCGTAGTCAATGCCTTTGCCCCACTAGGGGTTAAAAGGAACCAGAGAGAGAGAGAGGTCGATACACTTTCCCAGTGCCGCAGTGAATAGGTTTTGCATGCATTCGGAAATATAGAATCAACAAGAGACATTGACCTCAACATTTAACCGGAACCACTTTCCCCTATCTATAATACTTCATGTTTGGGAGCCAAAACATAGCTTCAGCCTGGTACGAAATGGTGGATCCATATGCTTCTTGTACGGTCACCATCCGGGGAGGAGAATACACTTCAACATGACCCAATACTTACTTGAAGTGGTCACACGATTTCATTTGTTGGCAGCCTTCGCCCAGAAAACATCATTATGCTCGATCTTTCGCACAAGCTCATTTATGATATATGAGCTTTACCTCTTCTTTTTGGATCAACTCCATTCGTTAATCAGCTACGAAAAGCATGGACTTTTGATTATCAAGCAGTACGTAAGAGCGGGTCGCAGTCCTGCTGAAACCACTTTGTTTAAAGTTTGTCCTCTCAATTCAACTGAAACAACTGAACGAATTCATCAGGGAAGAGACGGGGCGCAATGAAGTTGAATTGGTTTCTAAAGTGCAAGAAAACAAAAAAGATTTCCAAAAGTTGAGTGACAAGCTCTACATATAACATTATTGATATTTTATGAACATTTAAAAAAAAGTCCTATCTCTATCCTAAACACCGTACCCCGAAATTCGCGATAGTTTCGTGGAACGCATCCCTCACAAATTTCCGTGGTTGACTGTAGCTTCAAAACCCCATTTCAATTTTTTTTCTATCGCTGTTTATACCCTTCGCTCAATGAGTGAAAGGGTATATTAACTTTGTCATGAAGTTTGTAACGCATTGAAGGAGGCATCTCCGACCATATAAAAAGTATACATACATGATCAGCATGACTTGGGGAGTCGATTGGGCGATGTCCGTCTGTCTGTCTGTACGTCTGTTGCAGTGCGTTTTTCTCGGCCGCTATAAAAGCTACTATAAAAGCTAGAGAGCTGAAATTTTGTACACATGCTTATTATTGTTGCAGGCTGTTTGTATGTTTGAATCGCTAAAATCGGACAAGGGGATCATGGGGCTGCCATACAAACTTAACCCCCCCCCCCCCCATTTAGGTTCTTCTGAAAAAACTTTCTTATTTGTGTACCAATTTCAATCAAACTTCCCTCAAATGTGTTTCTATTGATGACACACATGTAAAAATAGATCAAATCCGACCATGAGGTCATTGGGCTGCCATACAAACCTAGCCCACAAAATTAAGTTCTTGTAAGAAAACCTTTTTTGTATATGAAGTAATCTGAACGAAACATCACAAAAATGTTTATATATTAATGCTACAAAACATACGTTAAAATGGATGGAATCGGACTGTGGGATCAGGGGGTTGCCATACAATCCCAACCCCCCAATTTGGTTCTTTTAAGAAACATCCTTTTTGCACCTATTGCAGAAAACCTTGTTTTCATATATCTTTACCGCAACGACCGGAAATGCAAAAATTAAAGAAAACTTATTGTGGGGCCATTCCCCCTACTCCGTTTCCCCCGTAAAGTTTTCTATAAAATGTGTTTTTATTTGTCAACTTATTCCAACTAAACCTCACACAAATATTGTTTGATCGACGCCACGGAACTTATGCTAAAAGGGAAAGAAAAGAATCGGAGAAGAGGATAACACACAAGTCATAGGTACGCCCGAAAAATCTTTTAGCCCAAGGAGAGTGAAGGGTATTCAAATTTTGGCCGCGCTCAAAATTAGCCACGGTCTCGTTTTTATATTTATCTATCACATAAAGTTTGAAGAATGCTCAGGACCCACGAAGTGGAAGCACTCGCCTAATAAAGTGCAAAGGGAATAGTCGAGAATAAATGAAAGCCAATCAGCAATGTTCTCATAGAGCCTGGTAGGGGCGGCAAAATGTTAACAGCCTACTAGCGGCAAATGTGCAAATCTGCCACTGACAGTAGGAGTGCATTATGCGAATTACAGTTTTTTAGCAAATTACGAATTACAGTTTTTTTTTGACTGACATTCCAATAAGGACGTCTATACCCATTCAAAAAAGTACGACTATCCACGAATCATTCATTACTATTACATTTCAAAAACACGTCGAATTTACCAGTTCCTTTTTTCATATGAATCGTGCCACATATTATCGTCCTTCTATCCATAATAATGTCTGAGGATTTCGGAGAAATGGTATCCATTTAAATCGAATTGCCATTGATTTCGAATGTTTCCTTCCAACAACATGTGTGTGGATTTGGCACATCCATACACATATGTAATGTAGATTGCTTTAGTACTATAAAAAGCACTTTTTGTGGGATTCCATTCAAGTGCTTTTCCAGATAACTTATATTTGATTTCAGTCGTTATGAAAAGGAATCCGCGCAATGATACTTTATCAACTCTGTCTTTTGAATATCATGTGCTCGTATATATTATAAATCAAGAGTAAATGTGATTGAAGAGGGAAAACATCATGTTGAACCATCAATGATGAATTCAATACGCATTACGCGATACAACGCATTTCCATGTCACTCATGTCAAGGAGTTTTGAGAAAAAAAGGAAAAATCGGATTGGATTTTATTCAATGCGTAATGTAACATAAGTGCATTTAGCTGGATGTTGATATTTTCTTAATGCGAATAGATAACGCAGTGGGAAACATCAAAAGGCACATTTCAATATAAACACATATTTCTTCTGAAATTTTTAAATACATTTTTGATTCTCTAAGAAACAAAGTAAGGTGTACTTTCAGAGTCGTTTAATATTACTTATAAAATGTACGATTACTTTGCATCATGTCAAGGTAAAGAGGCATGTTATTACCTTAACATGCGTATGAGAACCATTTAAATATCCATCATTTTAACGATATATACCGAGAAAATCATTCAAATTTTGCAAATCTGAAATTTTAGCAACAGTAAAAAAATCCAACGACTTCCTTTCAGGATGTCAGCAAATTGCTTTGTTGTTATTCCGACGTTTTCACTATGACGACGACGACGACGTGAACAACACGCCCATCTACTTGCATATTATACCTTCTATGAATTTTTCATGCCCATATCTTTTGAATATGGTAATTTTCAACAGGATGCTACCAACTTATTTAGATAGACGTCTGCTTAAAACGACGTGACAGGGTTAGTGAATCACTGAATATCCCAGTAACCTTTCGCAATCGGTTTCTATTTATTTGCGTTCACTTTCACCATATACTTTCTCTCAACTCACTGCTCTGGGGATGAAGGAGCTTTTATTATATTCGGGATAAAGTTATCATTTTCGTTCTGCCCACTTGAAAATTTTTATGTGCGGGTCGGACATTTTTATACCCTTCGCTCATAGAGTATATTCATTTTGTCATGAAGTTTGTAACGCATTGAAGGAAGCATCTACGACCATATAAAATAGATATATATATGATCAGCATGACGAGATGGGTCGATTGGGCGATGTCAGTCTGTTCGTCTGTCTGTCTGTCTGTTGCGACGCGTTTTACTCGGCCAATTTAAAAGCTATGAAGCTGAAATTTTGAACAAATGCTTCTTTCTGGTGCAGGCAGTTTGTATGTAATCGGTAAAATCGGACAATGGGGTCATGGGGCTGCCATACAAACCCAACTCCCTAAATTAGGTTCTTCTAAGAAAAATTTTCTTATTTGTGTACCAATTTAAACTTTTATTTGCCCCCTTATTCCAACCAAACCCCACACAAATAGGTATATTGTTTTGTCGACGCAACCGAACTTTTGTGTAGACAGACGGGAAAAAATGGGGGGGGGGGGGTTAAATACAAGTCGTAGGTACGCCCGAAAAAACTTTTAGACCGAAGGGAGCGAAGGGTATCCAAATTTTGGCCTCGCCCGAAATTAGCCTCGGTATCGTTTTGTATACAGTTGGGTCGGTATATGGGGAAAAAGAAAAAAAAATATGTATAGGTAGAGACTTTTTCCATTTGAAAAATCAGAATATGTACATGCATGTATGCATTCAGGAGTGTCGTTGAAATTGAAAAGGCGTTGCTGTATCTGATGGGAATGCTTTTGTTGTTCCGTCGCCCGTCGGTATCAGTTGGAGACCGTTTTACGGAAAAGAGTTATGATTTCCAAAGATTCTTACTATTTGGGGGAATGTTTTTTTGCGAATTATGCAAATTTAAATCTGATATGAAAATTTTCCTGAAGAATTTATTAATAAATTGATCGCAATTCAGAAGATTGCGTTTTCGCACTCCGCAAAGGCGTAGTATAATTTTAGCAGCAGTTTTCGGATTTGTTTTGGCGTCCGCTAAAAATTAGATTTTCAAAATCTGATCTAAAATACTGAATAGATTTCCTTTTATCCTCAATCGAAGGGCATTTTTGGCATCTCTTGGTCCTTGTAACGATGGGTTAGGAGCGTAGGAACGTTTTTCTTAACCCTCGGATGGTTCAGGTAGTTTTCACATACGAAAATGGTTGTGTGGAGTCTGTCAGACCCCAAGACAAAAATTCTCATGAAAGATTAATTTTGACTTTTATGATACTTTCTTTTTAACTGGAGCTTACTGTGAGGTCTTTGGATGAAGTTGTAATAAAAATAAGTAAAATTCACTTACCTGGGTTGCAATTTGTCAAAAGACGCCAATGAAACAGATGAGATAAAGCGACGGATACAACTAGCTAATAAGTGTTACTTTGCGGTCCTCCAAATTATGAATTCGAAGCTGGTGCACAGGAACACGAAGCTCCACGTGTATAAAACCATCATCCGACCTGTGCTATGCTATGGCTGCGAGGCATGGACCCTAACCCAAAACTCTGAAGACCTGTTATGGACAAATTCGAGCGAAAGGTTCTCCGAAGAATCTTCGGGGCCGTTCGTGAACAAGGTGAATGGCGCATCCGGTACAACCTTGAGTTGTATCAGCTGTATGATGAGCTACAGGTGTCGAAGATCGTGAAATTGCAGCGATTGCAATAGGCGGGTCATGTACAAAGGATGAACGACGATCGTATGCCCAAAAAGGTGATGAACGCGCAACGAGTGGACGGAGCCAGATTGCGTGGACGACCGAGAGCCCGATGGGAGCATTCTGTATGTGAGGACGCCCACCAGATGCTAGGCTTTCGGAATTGGAGGACAAGATCGCGTGACCGCGACAATTGGAGGTTTTCAATCCAGGCGGCCAAGGCCCGACGTCAGGCTATCGTGCCATAAAGAAGAAGAAGAAAATTCGGATTTAAGTTTTAAGGTTTTGAAGGAAATAATTAGGCGTTACCAAATTTGTGGGTAATTTCATCTCATCACAATTAAATCAATGAAAAATTTAATGTTTTAAACAATTAATGTTTTCTAATCGAAAATGTACTTACTAACGATTAATAAAAGTGATTACATAAATATTTAGTTGCTTGTGTTAATATTTTTTCTTAAATCGGGATCCAAAGTAATTTTTTAGAGCGTTTTTTGACAAACGTTCCCTAATTACAGAGCGGATCTCAAACTAAACCTTACACTAAGCAGATTTTATGTTTTTTTTTTCGTTAAATATGCCTAGTAAAAAAACAACTGTTCTCAAAACGAAGAAAAATAGTTACACAGCAAAAAAAATGCCGGGTATTCGAGCAAGAAAATCCGATAGGATAGAAAAGCAAAATTATTTCGGAGTAAACATGCTCAAAATAACTCCGCCATCAGGGGTTTTATTAGAAAAGAATCCGAAACGGACGAAACTCCTAAATTAAAACCTTTATCGGACACATTGCAAAGAATATCCCATTTGGTATTGAGTATTACACCTATCGAATGAATTCCGTAACATGTTCAATCAAGTTATTGTGCTAGGGCTAATTTTATCCGATTTTGGTATTTTGTGTATCCACCGATCGGAGTGAATTTGGTGGTAGAGCGAAGCCACACGTTGTATAAATTACAAACTCCATCAGTTAGTCTGGTTGGCTTAGTAGGTAGGGCGTTCGTCTACAAATCATAAGGTCCCGGGATCGAATCCCACTGTAGGTAGGTAAATTTATTATGCATTGTAGAACGTAAAGAGGTAAATTATTACCTATAAAGGGGTTGTACAAATCTCATTTATGAGTTACATGTTCCTTCCCTGTGAAAATTGTTTTTTTTTATTCAAAAAATATCGAGAATCACTCCTTTTGGTGTTAATGAAAGTATTCTTTTGAGTTCATATTATTACACCAAAAGGATAAAATCATTACATTCGTTCGGAGTCTTTAGCAATACCTTGCTTCGAGTTTTATGCCAATATTATCCGATTCGAATGGACACTATTTGACACCGATTCGGAGTGAAAATCACTCCGAATTTTTGGTTGTGTAGAAATATGTGAGCCAAGGCTTTTAACCAGTAAATTAAACCCCAGACCCTAAAGTATGTTGTATACAGTGGCGTGCATCTCATAGAGGCATGTAAATCACCAGAACAGGCAGAATTCGGACTGCTTTTCGCACATGATACAATGATACAACATTGTGTATGGTTTTTTTTTTTAATGAGAAATTACACCTATTTCACGTAGGTGTAATGCGGCGAATTGGACATTGAGAAATTACTAAGACACAAAAGTAGCCACGCTTTTTGCTTGATTCTTTCTCGACATGTCCGACCGCTGGGAAAGTGTGTTGTCCATTCCGCTTTGTTCTAATATTCGTTATTATAAATTTGTGAATGACGGAAATAATACTGTGAGTCACATTAAAGTTTGCACAGATGATTCAATTGAGTTGATGATTTATTTACTTTTAATTACTCTGTTGCACTAGCGACAATCGTACATACGGGGACTTTAAGGGTCTTGTGTAGAACCTCGAAAGGAAAGCTCACGCAGAAATCCGGCTTTACCCCTAATTTTTCCGAACTGAAATGCTAAATTTCCTGGAGTATAAAACCAACAATATTACCTTAACACTTTGGCTGCTGCCTGACCGCCAGCGGTCAAATCCAGTATTCTACAAACAGACGGTAGTATACGTATGTCAATGGTTATCATTTATACGCCGAACCCAATTTCCTAGGTCATCCGCAATAAGCAATTTGTGAGGTTACTATTACTCATGTGCCTAACCAGGATTACTACGTATTCCTCTCTCGCCGAACAATCTGTCGCTTAAATATTTTGCCTCTAAATTGACCGCCGGTTGACAATAGTCTTGGAAAATAAACCTCCCGAATGGTAGCCGGCGGCCACGAGGCGTATACGAAAAGCTATCAAATGACCACCGGCGGAACAAATAGCAATTTGGTAATAGTTGGTCGAAACCGTTCGGCAGCCAAAGTGTTAAATATCGAATACTGTTTCGTCTTAATCAAAAAATAACGTAGGTGTTTTTGTATACTATATTAAAAAAACTTTCAACGTAAGATGAGAAATGAATATGCTAATCAAATCCCTTTGTCCGAAACCCACTTTGTCCCTAACCATACACAGATACATATAAATGAAGAATTCCAACGAAGTTCATCATACTATCATCAGTATCCTTTTCTCGTTTTTTATTACATACTCCTACATTACAAACGAATTCCAATTTCATTGGATATGAACTGTATTACAAAGTGAACTCGTGGTGGTGAAGAGATAGGTATAGAGAATAATGAAATGTTTGTTACTTTAAACTAGAGACTCACTACACATAATACCAGTGTGACTCAGGAATTTGTTTGAATGGTTTTTTTCTACATTTTACATAGTCCTGTCTCCTTTATTTTTATTGAGGAAGTAATGAAATCAGCAATCTGTTCTTATTTTATATACCTATTTTAATCATATGTATTAGTAATTTTCATGTTTGGTTATGTTCCTTATTCACAGAAACTGTTACCTAAGACGTTTCGCCCAAACCAGGCATGATCAGGGCTAAAATGGAATACAATAAGTGGTTATTTTTCGCGCAATATAATTTAACTATTCACAATTTCTATTTTATTATTTTAGAGTTTCATCATAAAATCTTACAAATTTGTAATATAATACATTCTTATATTTTATTCTCTACTTATATTTTTTTTTGCGCGGACACGCTTGACACTGGTAATATTCATAAAGGGCGATAGATTACTTTACCTTCCGCTATGTTACGTCCCATTGCGAATGAATGGCCAAAATGCTTCCGTGTCGTTCCTTGCTGAGCATCTTGGTCCAATGCAGTTGTATGTACACATGTGGCCAAACAATAAGTACACCCATACAATTTTTTCTTGGCCCTTTGTAACCAAGTAGTAGTAAATCAAATCGTTTGTTCATATTTTGTTACTTAATTGGTAAGTAAGTAATTAAATAGTAATATAAACATTAACCATTTAAATAAAAAAAAAACAGCTTTTGTTTTCTTTAAAAAAGGATGAGGCGATTAAAAAAGGTTAGACAAAGTAATACCTAAGTACATTTCAACAAATTTCATTAACATCAGTGTTAATTCAAATTGTATGCTCCGATTCGACAAGAATATGATTTTCTTTCTTATTTCTCATCACATTGTCCATTATTTTCCAGAAAAAAATCCTTTTTGTTAACTTATTGGAAATCATTTGACTTTGAAAACTCACATGATGGTGTCCTTATTGTGGCATGCATTTTTTTCAATTCTTTAATTTAATTCGCTCCAAAAATTTTCGAACGAATTCAATTTCGGTAGACGACTACGCAAATAAAAACGAGGCTAATTTCCGATGCGGCCGAAATTTGAATACCCTTCACTCTCCTCGGGTTAAAAGTTTTTTTTTCGGGCGAACCTATGACTTGTGTTCAATACTTCCCCATTCATTTTCTTCCGTTTTCACATAAGTTCCGTGGCGTCGATAAAACAATATTTGGGTGAGGCTTGGTTGGAATAAATGGGAAAATAAAAAAATTATCTCAGAAAACTTTACTGGGGGATGCGGGAGCATGGCCCCATAGTATGATTCCATTTGTTTCATGTTTTTTTTAATAAAGACCCATTAAACTTTTTTGCAATTGGTGTAAAAAAAAGTTTCTTAGAAGATCCGAAATGGGGGTTTAGTTTGTATGGCATGACCCCATTACCCGATTGCATTGATTTTTACATATGTTTTGTGGCATCAATAGAAATGCACTTTTACGAGTTTTGGTTGAAAGGGGTGCACAAATAAAAAAGTTGTTCGTAGAAGAATTCCATTTGGAGGGTTGGGTTTGTATGACAGCCCCATGACCGATTCCATTCATTTTTACATATGTTTTGCCGCATCAATTGAAATGCACTTTTATGAGGTTTGGTTGGTACTGGCGCACAAATAAAAAAGGTTTTCTTAGAAAAACCAAATTGGGGTGTTGGGTTTGTATGGCAGCCCCATGACCCCACGGTCCGATTTCAGCGATTCAAACATACAAACTGCCTGCAATAAAAAGAAGCATGTGTGCAAAATTTCAGCTCGATAGCTTTTAAACTGGCCGAGTAAAACGCGTAGCAACAGACGGACAGACGGACATCGACCAATCGACTCAGCACGTCGTCATGCTGATCATATATATATATACAGGGTGTCCGGAAACTGCCGCATAAACGCACCGGACTATGATTCCTCAGTCGATTTCCAGCAAAAAAAGTTGTGTGAACATACCCCCTCAGCTTTACCCTTTAACTGCCACAGGCATTTAAAGATTTTTGAAAAAATCATTTTCTTGCACGACTTAAAGCCTAAGATCTCCAAAGCTAGAGCAGCTAGGATAGTGAAATAAAATGATTATTACAGCCAACAAATCTACCTGTAAAATAAAACTAACCACACTAAAATCGGATAAGAGGTTTGGTTTTTACAGAGCTTCAAAGTCAAATTTGCGTGATTTGACCCAAAAAGAATATTTTTTTCCATCTCAATTTTCTCCAACTTCTGCCAAGGTGAGGTGCTTGTAAGATTATTCTAACAATTGGCCAATAGTCTTGCGACCATATCTTTCTTACATCATTTTAATGTAGCTCCATTATTTCTAACAGTTTTAGTACCTTAAGTGCAAAAAACTAGGGTTAATTTTGGCTCGATTTCGACATATTTTGAATAGTTTTTACCAATTGCAGATCTTTAGGGGCAGTGTAAATTGAATTGTATTGAATTCGAGCTAAATTTAGCCCTAGTTTTCTACACTTAACGTATAAAACCTGTTAATCATTTTATTTGACTTTTCTAGCTGGTCTAACTTTGGAGATATTAGACTTTAAGTGATGCAAGAAAATTATTTTTTCAAAAATCTTTAAATGCCTGTGGCAGCTAAAGGGTTAAGCTGAGGGGGTATGTTCATGCAACTTTTTTGCTGGAAATCGACTGAGGAATCATAATCCGGTGCGTTTATGCGGCAGTTTCCGGACACCCTGTATATATATGTTATATTGTGGGAGATGCTTCCTTCAATGCGTTACAAACTTCATGACAAAGTTAATATACCTTTTACTCTACGAGTGAAGATTATAATTACACCCCGTTTTGATAAGACTAATCTTTGACCAGCAAATGGGGTATGCTTAAGGTTATTATCCTGCTGAAATGCTCACCTAACTGGTATATATTATTGTTGTGTTCCAAAAGTCAATGTTAGCCCATAAGTGGATGATAGCGCATATGGTGTCCGCTGAGAAAAAAAAAATATTTAAGAAATGTCAGTCACATATTTTTACAGTTATATCCAACGAAAAGAAAGTCGAAATAATGCACGCCATAATAAGCGCCTTATAACTTGTTCTCGAACTTTTGAGCATTCAAACAAGTTGGAAGACTTATCGTACGTGTGAACAGAAGTTGGACAGCCAGGCCCGTCGAGAGAAATTCCTGATCCGGCACTGGAGTTTCGTTAGGGCCCCTACCTACATGAATTATGAAAGTTATTCCGGCGTACATCTAATAATTTCCAGTTTTTTGGCAACTCCTTGCATTATTAATTGCGTTGAAAAAAAATGTTTTAACTTCAGTGGAAGTTTTTTCCTAATAAATATTGTTATATATTCGTTTTGAATCTGGAATACCATTTCTGTTACAAAGATTCAAACAAATTGTCAAATAAATCAAACATAGTATCAAACATTAATTTTCCTTGGTTTCTAGGCAGCAAAAACTGATAACACTTTCGAAATTAAAGCGCTTTACACATATAGCCGCAAAATCTACGTAGATGATGTAATCTCGTATGATGTTCACACTATGGCCGTAATCTTGTTCCACGACTTGACAGCACAGTACAATTCGTCTAAATTGCAATTGCACGACTGAAACGGTTATTTATAATAATTTGTTAAAACAAGAAGCAGAATTTATCTTATAGGAATTATGTCAATGATTTATGTTCTTCAATAGGTGAGAACATCACACTTTTGTGTAGAAAACCATGTGCCAAGCGAAAATGAATGAGATGACCTCTACTGTAGAATTGTCAAATGCGAAGCTCACCACACTTCATCATGATTTTGTAAAGATTTTCTCCGAGATTTTGGTTATAATCTCCGTACAAAATCTGTGAAAATGTATGGAAAATCTACAAGATTTTCGCCTAGATTTTGTAAAATCTCAAGATTATGCAAAATCTTCTATATTGTGTAAAGAGCTTTAGTTGTGTGGCTAACGGCCATTCGATACATAGAGTAGCAAGTCCAGAAACACGCTCTTGTGACCAATACGAGCGATGGAAATTTTTTACTCTAAAGCCCCGGATAGAGTTCGAGCGCAATGAAAATGAAACGGTAATGAACCGGCATAAAAACCGTGGTGAATTTAAAATTTTAGCTTCGAAAATTGCTACAAAGGCGTTTTACGTCCTAAATCATCTTAAAAATAACTAAAAAAAATAATTTCCCCCTTGTCCGAATGCATTTTCAACGTGAAAATGAATAGACTCTGTGGCATATTCTCCGTCGGGCGTGGTGAGTTTTGCAAACGTCAAACCGATTCACTGTCCACGACGAGTTCATCGTGGAAATTATCTAATGACCGGGGAATCGAAAAATAATATATTAAATGGCAGAGACAAATTGTGGAACCAAATTCGGATTGTAGCTTATGGAATTCCCCATCATTTCCGACATATTCCACGACAGTAAGCATGCATTTTCATAGAGAAAATCGCAGCGGACAAAAATTTCATTTTCATTCCGCCCGATGTCTATCCAGACCTTAAAAGAGCGTTGACACTAAACACGCAAATATTTGGGAAAATCGTTTCGACATATTGTGAAAAAATAGCATTAAGCAATTCAAATGGTGGGAAATTAGTCTCAAAATTGCCATTGTAGATAAGTTTGGGACGAACGATTTCCTCTTCCAATTCGTGTGAAACATCGGATTCGTGCTCTTGACAAAGATAGCAGCAGCATTTTTAATCGCAGATTCCCCCATCGTTTTAACCCTTTGAGGACCATACATTTTTGGCCGAAACAATTTTGTTTTCTGTTTTATTTTCGTGATCACTAGGTCAATGGTAGTTATGTCACCAAAAGTTGTGCCCCTAGCCCCTCATTTTACCCCTCATTTCGCTTGGCAAATATACTTGCCTGTGGGTTGAAAGGGAATCTATCACCTAAAAACGACTGAACATAATAACGGCATTGTGACGTGTAATTCATGTATTTTAAAAGGAAAGATCCTAATTGAAAGCAATTAATGTTAGGTGTGGTAAATATTGAAGCAATCGCGAGATGTTGTGGAGCAAAAGGACACATTACGTTGGGTACAAAGTACATCTGTGCAGTCATATTCATCCATAAAAGTACCACAAGGACAAACTTCCAAAATCTCTCGATTTCCCATTTTATGAAGAGTTATTTCCTGGAAAGGCCGGTCCTGATCATCTCTGAAAAAGGGTGGACCCGTGGTCTACTAAAGTTGATGTGTTCCTCCAGCAAACCGGCTCGATATTCGGTGCGGATTTCTGTAGAATAGCTATAGTTTACGGTAGAGTATTGTATACCCTTACGTAATTCGAAAAATATCCAAGAGCAAACTTGCCTTTTTGTATGTATGTAATAGGTGACAGCAAACAGGCACATTACGTATATTTTGCTAAATTATGTAGCGACCCGTTTAAATTGAATTGTATCAGTCGGTCAGATGAAGATGTTATGTCCCTAGCATTTTTTTTATGTCGATGTCAAGGCTTTACGGGACAACCCTTTAATTCAAGCATAGTCTTGGTGGAAGGGAAATTAGGGTAATTAGGGCAAAGGATCGAAAGGGAGACAACACAAGCATCCATGGTCACAGTGTGACTCGAACCCACGCTTCGAAAACTAAAAGATAGAGTGACTTCTCTTCCACTGAGCCACCGAATGCCTACATATGCAGATATGCTCCCCACTGCATAGAATACATCGGTTTCCTCGCTTCATTATCTGCCGGAAATTGTCCACCTGCCATATTAGAATGTTGCTGGAGAATGGAAAATTGATTGGCCCTTACAAAAAACTGTCAACATAGATTTGAACCCTTTTCTGTGCTGTCGATGGGCATCGATGTTTTTTTTTCAGAGTAGACGTGAAAGTTGTGTAGCCAGTTTCAGACACATAGAGGCACCGAATTGCTTTGGGGGAGTAAATAAAGCTGGGCTTCTTTTTGAAACTGTCTATATTAGGAGTAGATTAGGTGTTTTGGAGATACAGCAGATTTTTCTAAGTCAATGACAATTTTTAGACTTAGCCTTGATTTGTCAAATATTATTTCCAGAAAAGACCAAATATAGCAATATAATTTGACAACGTTTTCTTTGCCATAATCTCCAGATTCGTAAAGCAGTAGTCTATATACATATTTTGTTTGGTTGCTGAAAAAAAACAGCTGTCGTGAGGTAGGTACCCTATTCATTTTCGCGACTCTAACTCTAAATGTTGCAAATGTAATAAAAAAAGAAATAGTGCGTTTTGTTCCGTCTCAGACCATAGGCAAATATATTTGCCCAACTTATTTTAGGCCTATACGAGTTCACTGAACTTCGAAAAACCTGGAACGTTGCAATTTTACAAAGAGAAGGGATATACCAAATGCACTGTTTGAGGCTAATCCATTTTTTCGAATTTACCGTTACATTACACATTGCAACTGTGACTAGTTTTTACTTAACTTTGGGGCCCCTGGGGGCAAAGCAGGTCAGATAGGAAATTATACCCATAATAATGTTGTTGCCCCAACTCTCATTTATTAATTTCTTTCCGAGTATTTTGTTATATTTTTAATGTGAACAATTTTAAATGTCAAAAAACTCCGGGCAAACATATTTGCCTATAGTCGTTAAAGGGTTAAATCGCCATAAAAAGAGTATGCGGCATTCAAATTTTGCAACGCCTTAAAACGATTGGTAATCCCTCCAGTAACTCATCTTTGTTGCGCTTGCCACCTTCTTATGATATTAAGGAATGAATCGCATGAACTCGGGTTTAAGAGAAAGCAACATAACTTGAAATCATAATATGTAATTGAGTGTATTCACGCACAACTGCGAGCGGACCAAAATTTTGACATTGTACTTATAACTCTCCACCAGAAGGCACTTAGTGTATGTGAAACGTAGCGCAGTGTCCTCTGCTTAGCGCAAAATTTCTACGCTTCGCAATGAAGTAGCTATATATCAGGGTAGATGGCGGGAAAACAATTTTGAAAATTATGACAAATATATTGTGGAAATAATATAACGCAGATTATGCTCATCTACATGTTTTTATGTGATTTTTGTCATAATAATGAATGTCGTTTGACATAAGTGTTACATTGCATTCACACACTACCTTCGCCGCTAACTTGCGTGTGCCTTCTGGTGGTGGAAAATATAAGTAGAAATTGTGTCCAAATTTTAGTCCGCTCACTTGTGCGTGAATACACTTACTGTTTTTCAAACTATAATACAAGAATTAGTACGAATCCACATAGAAGATGTGTGATGTGAAGGGGCCGGTGTTGTGGTTTTGAAATGAAATATTTGAAGTCAATTGATGTACTGAGTCGTGTAGTTTCCAAAAGTTTTATTTTCACGGTCATTAAATATGTATTACAAATAATATTCGTGTCAACGATTGCGTATTTTTAATTTGCTCCAAAAAAAATCTTGTTTACTAAGTAAACCTCGTATAAAAAATGTGGAAACGTTTACTTTGGTTTTCTCTTGGAACCACGTTTTTATCTCTTTAACACGTAAGATATGCAATTTTTCAAATCCTAACACCCTAATTTTTATATGTTGTTCGAAAGCTAACATTATGAGGCAACTTTTGTCAACTTTGCACATTTGTCAGTTCAAAGTACCGTTACGATTTTACAATTTAAATTTTCAATGAAAAATCAATTTTCGAATTTCTTAAAAGTTTGAATGGTTGTATCTGGGTAGGGTTTTAAACTATTTAATTGGCAAAAGAGTTATTTTATGTAGAATTTTGTGAATTTCAGAAAGCAAAGTCAAACCTCGGATCGAAAATTCGGGAGTGTGGCAAATAGTGATTTTACTCGGCAAGTCGAGGTTTCTGACACTATTAACAAAAAATGCTATAACTTTATAACGGTTAAAGATAGAGGGGTTATGTAGAAGATTAATTGTACCCAAATGAGCTGTACTATCACCCATTATCGTATGTACCAAGACGTGGGACACCCTGTATAACTTTTTTATTATAGTTACCGTATAAATAAGTTTTGTATTTATTGTTTCATAAAATTAGAACCCTGATGATGGTCTTTTGACCGAAATATATCGTTTCGAAACCAGAAAATACGACTTTCATTTCATCGTGGATCAACACTGCAGATACAACATTTTTCCCTGATTGTGTCTGTTTTTAGAAACACCAGTTCTAACCAAAACCATACCTATAGCGCCCGGTGAAGACGACAAATCGCCGGATCTGAGATTTTTGTTTTGTTTTGCAAGGGCGTATGGAATGCGTTGACTTAATTTCATCAGGCAGGATGTTTTTTTCAACACTTTAAATTTGAATCGGTCTCAGTTTTAGTTCCTAAGATTCGATGATTTGATGTGCAAACAGGAGAGAGACCAGATAGATTACTTTCTCATCGTGTGCTGTTTGTTGCAAATTTTAACTGGCTATAAAAATTGCCTTTTATGAAAGAGTTAACGGTTAAGGATCGAAATCTTTCGCCTGTTTGTGGTGGAACGCATAGAACGGAGAAGGGAACATTTTATGAAAATGGCAATTTTTTATTTATTATACAGGGTTATTGGTTAAGTCGACCTATTCCCTGCAACACGTTATAATAGGGTCAAAATGCAACAAAATGAGGCCATAAATGTTAGGCCGATTTTCAATTGTCACTGAGATATATGAATTTTTAGGTTTTTTGAAATAACCTAGAATTTTGCCATTTAAAGTAAGAATAAAAAAAAACTACTAAGGTAATGGGCTTAAACTTATTTTTGGATTTTTGTCAACACTATAGCAGACATTTCTTAATCATTTAAAATTTCAAAAACCCATCACAATTCGAAATTTTTAATTTTAAATAAAAAAAAATTCTTAAATTTTTTTAAAGATATCTTTTAATGTAGTATTACTAAAAAAAAAAATATATGACATGGAGTCTGGAGACCACTGGAAAAACTTACGCGTGTTGTCAGCTTTCCAAAAAGGAGTCAATGTCAATACAAATATTTGAAATAATTGAAACAGCTAGCTGCAACTTGTTCGGGGACCATCATTTCGTTTGAGTTATTAAACTTGAAGAATGTCAAACTAAAAAACCCATTAATCACTATTCCAGCTATTTTCTGTTTCTTATTATGTAATTTTGCGACGTTTCGCTGCATACCTGGAGCATCTTCAGGCTAAATATTCTTTTACTCTATATTGTATGAAATATTATACAGCGTGTCCGGTCCGGTAACTGCCGCATAAACGCACCGGATTGTGATTCCTTATGTAATTTTCAGCAAAAAAGCTGTATGGAACATACCCCCTTATCTTAACCCTTTAGCTGCCACATGCATTTGAAGATCTTTGAGTAAATTATTTTCTGGTACGACTTAAACTTCAATATCTTGAAAGCTAGACTAGCTAGAATAGCAAAATAAGATGATTATTACAGCCAATAAATTTACCTAAAAAATAACGGCACTAAAATCGGATAAGAGGTTTGGTTTTTACAGAACTTCAAAGTAAAATTTTTGTGATTTGACCCAAAAACAATATGTTTTCCAATCTCAATTTTCTCCAACTTCTGCCAGTACGATGAGGTGTACGATTCTTCTAAAAATTGGCGCATAATCTAACGATCATTTCTTTCTTACATCATTTTATTCTAGCTTCCTTATTTCTAACAGTTTTAATGCCTTAAGTGCAAAAAACTAGGATTAATTTTGGCTCGATTTCGACATACTTTGAATAGATTTTACCAATTGCAGATCTTTAGGAGCAGTGTGAATTGAATTGTATTGAATTCGCGCTAAAATTAACCCTAGTTTTCTACACTTAACGTAAAAAGAATGGAGCTAGAATCAAATGATGCACAGGGATGTTTCTCCGTATAGGTACATACTTCCAGATTCTCTTGAATACATAGAAGGAAGCTAGCAAAGCTCTTAGACAAAGTATGTTTTTATTTTTCAATGTATTGTTTCGAAATCAGCATCATTACTTTACAGTTTCCACTTGTTTTTCTCATTTTCTAAGGTTGATGTAGATCTCTAGCTGTAGCTGGGCAATTTTAATTAGAACTGAAGTGATGTGAAAATTGAAGTTGTTTACATGTATTAAAAAGGACAAAAGTCACAGCGGGAGAATATTTTAGATTGGATATAATAGCTGTTGGTTTAAGAGCTGGTACATATGAAAATGTTTTCTCTTGCGTTCTAGAAAATTTTAATTACTGCAGTGAAGATGCTCTATCAGAGCTATGTGGCGAGGTAGCAAGAAGCTTCGCAGTGTAATTGATACCTGGAAGGTTTTTTTGTGGAATTTTACGGACAAGCAAGAATGTTCAGGATGGTTATCGGAATTTCTGTACATGATAATTAACATTAATCACGTACTATTATATCTCTATGGGGAAGATTATTAAAAAAGTTCGCAGCTATTATGAGGTTAGAAATGTTACCACTTTATCAATGAATAATTTAATTAGCCATAACGGCAATTGTTTTATAGTTAAGAAAACGGAAAAATTAAATCCGATACGCACCTACCCACAAAGCATTTATTCCTGGAGAAAATAAAATACATGCACATCTTTGTTTTAAATAAATTTTCGATTTATTTCTTTTTCATTTCACTTTTATTATAAAAATAACGCATTATTTTTATTAAAAGCATTACACTTATTCATTGTTATTTTTTTTATAAATTTAAGTTCATAGATATATACTTTGTTTCGCATTTACATATCCACCGTGTTACGTTTTTAATTTCAATAAGACATATTTTAATCTATTCTAGAATAAATACACTGTACTGTCTCTATAGCATAATGTACGTCCTTAAATTTTTCACCTGATTTCAACATTTGGTTCTTGATAATAAATGTAAGACAAAATTAACTAAGCAATAATACATATACATTTTTTTTATAATCGCCGTGTTTTGGCTTTGTTTTCATCTTATAAAAGTGTTACCTATTCAGGTGGAATTTGAGTAATATTTATACATACTCATAACTTCAAATTATACAAAGTACGAAGACATTTTTGTATCATTAATACATTTGTAGGCTTTGTATTAAGATTTTGAATATAGTTTTTATAATAAAGTCTAACTTTTTCCAATATTAGTTTGCATACAAATATATTAATGTCTTGCTCGGGTTAAGTCTAAATGAAAAATGGATTAAAAAACTTTTGGGGCTCTCAATGTTTTTCCATCCATTTTCGAAAAGAGAAAATCTCATAATGATTTATTATGCGCTTCGTTCATCTTGTATTGTCCAAAATAAATAAATTCATAATTGTTTTATAATATGTATGTATAAAAGTCTTGATTTCTAAATAATTTCAACTTAAAAATATTATTCTCATATCTACAATTTTTGTATTATTTTATCAACATGTGGATAAATTTACATACTGGCGCATATGATGCTTTCATTTTTTCTTAGACCGTCATAATTAATTTTGTTATTTTCCAATCAGTATTTTCTTAGTAAATTTGGAAAGAAATTTTCTATGGAAGTTGAAGAGATTTTTTTATAAAGATTTAAATTTCTAGGTTGCAAAGATCATTTAAAACTTTTGAAAAATGTTCGTGTGATTTTAAATGGTTCCTTTCATAATATTACTCGTAGTTTGTTAAAAAACTTTTCCACAATGTGTATGGATTGCTTTAGCATTTATATTCGAAATACTAGGCTTTCTGAAAAAATTTCAACTAAATTTTCATTTAGGTGCCACTGAAAAGATTTCGGGCTGAAAAAAACCAGAGCAGCGACCAGAAAAAAAGTATATGTCGTTTTTTTATTTCCAATTTGGCCTGATTCTTTTTATGAATCAGTGCGTACGTACACACCTATGTAATTTTTTTATTTTTTATACTCAAAATTCACAAGACCATTTTGCGTCGAAAGAATTAAATACATACTCATTTCAATGGCATAGAAACAGTTTGGCAATCATAAATAAATATGTACTTCACTTAAGAAATAGTAAGGAGTATATGGAAATGTCCACATAGTAATTTTCTAAAATAAAAAAAAACTCTATTTCGAATCAGGCCGAATCAGGGCCGGCCTTAGCTCTCTAATCAATAATAGGGGCCAGATTTCCCATATGGGCAACTTGGGAAACTGCCCCGGGTGGTATATTTCAAAGGGCGGCACATTTTTGAACTTTTGTATTGTTTTTAACCTTCGGGCGGGCGCAATGCATCTGACAGATTAAGTGACCAGTTTTTGTTGCGCCAATCAGCGATATGAAAAGGGAGAGATCTGAAACTCACAGTAGCTTAATCTTTATCGATCAACTACCCAAAACAGTTTTCAGTTTCGATCCACCATATGTCTGGTGGAGGGAGGGGGTGAAATAATCTCTCAGATGTATTGCGCCCAATTGTGTTATTTTCTCCTTTTCTATGAAAATTTCCACTTGTTATACTCTTCACATTGCGTAATAACGTTGTGTTGACTTTTAGGCTCACCAAAGCGTTCAATAGTGTGTTTTTAGTAAAATAAGCTCACATTTTTTAAGCGGTCGAGTTGTTGGAGGTTTTTTAAATATTGAAGCGATTGAAAGCGGAATACTCTTAGAAAATTGAAAATGTGAAGGGTATCAAACTTTATAAGCCAGTATTGGTTTCTAAAATTCCGTAGAACTGTTTCAAAAAGACAATGCAACAATAAATAAGAGTCTAAAATATACAGAAACTTAGTTTCATCCTATTTTCCGCACTTAATCTGTCAGATGCATTGCGCCCGATCGTGTTAGGATTGGTATTGCGCCCGCCGGAAGGTTAAGTTCTGTTAAAGAGGCATTTTGAAAACTCAAGGAGTTCGTTTAACCTTCCGGCGGGCGCAATACTAATCCTAACACGATCGGGCGCAATGCATCTGACAGATTAAGTGCAGAAAAAGGGATGAAACTAAGTTTCTGTATATTTTAGACTTTTATTTATTGTTGCATTGTCTTCTTGAAACAGTTCTACGTAATTATAGAAACAAAAACTGGCTCACAAAGTTTGATACCCTTCACATTTTAAATTTTCTAAGAATATTCCGCTTTCAATAGCTTCAATATTTAAAAAACCTCCAACCACTCGACCGCTTAAAAAATGTGAGCTTATTTTACTAAAAACACACTATTGAACGATTTGGTGAACCTAAAAGTCAACACAACGTTATTACGCAATGTGAAGAGTATAACATGTGGAAATTTTCATAGAAAAGGAGAAAATAACACAATCGGGCGCAATACATCTGAGAGATTATTTCATACCCTCCCGCCCCTCAGACATATGGTAGATTGAAACTGAAAACCGCTTTGAATAGTTAATCGATAAAGATTAAGCTACTGTGAGTTTCAGATCTCTGCCTTTTCGTATCGCTGATTGGCGCAACAAAAACTGGCCACTTAATCTGTCAGATGCATTGCGCCCGCCCGAAGGTTAAATAAAAATTCTAGTTACGTGTATCGCCCATTCAGAACCTCACCTCAAATTGTAACGTGACATCGCCTTCAATAGCTGGGACCTATCCTGCTACAAGTATTCACAAATTACGACGGGTAAATTGGTTAGACTAAGAGTAGAAAGCATATTCGTAATGCATTGGATTCGCTTTGAACAAGGGCCTATATACTACAGTGTCAATTTTTATAGGAGGCCTCTAGGCCTAACAATGAAATAACTCGTGTCCTACATTAATATTGCACATGGTTTAGTATTTGACTGCGAGGTCCACATTATTCGATTACAAGTCCCATAAAGTATGTATCCACCTAGTCCACCGCCCCCTCCCCCATTGGAAAAAAAAAATAAAAAATGTCTTTATCATAACGATCCTTCGGAGAATGTAAATTGTCTTCAAGGAAGGCAATATCCCCGTTGAAAATATTAAAAATCGTTGTGAAATTGTTGATAGGATCCATAGTCATGCCTCTGTTCTAGCTGAAAGATTTCAGACAAAGGCCAAAATAACTTTTTTTTTATATAACGGGCTGTGTAACTTTTTTAGTTTGATTAGCCTTGCAATTGCCAAGTGATAGACTGACACTTATCTTGGATTATTATATTTCACGTTACTTCAATTTACTGATTTTTTTTTTGGGTTCAATTTGAGAAACCAAAACTTGAGTGTATGTGCTGTTAGTTGAAGCTAGTTTTACAAAACAAAATATAAAAAAAAAAAAACAATGAATCCACAGTGATCTCAGTGAGCGTTGAGATACATTTTGGAGAATTTGCGAAACAATTTTCGCTTTATTTATCTTCCGTTAAGTGAGCAATGTTTTCCCCAAAAAAATTTTTTTTTTCAGAGTATAACAAAAAATTCCACAGCCAAAAAAGTAGTTAAAGACAATTAAAATCACCAATAATGTAGCACTTTTTATGCGACTAATGACTTTTCCTGAATAACATCAATGAGTCCCTTGCATTTTCGTTTCATCAGGTTATCTTTTTATACTCCAATCAATAGAGACGAAATAATAGGGGTTAGCGTGCAAAAATTGGGGACTCCTCAAATTTTTGACATGTTATAAAGACAGGTGGGGTAAGTTAAAATCCAAGTTTGCGTCACTTTCCCCCCTGTGCTCCCGCCGCTATCTTCAAAAACCATCTAAAATCGGCCCTTTCATCAGTTTTTGGCCTGTAACTTCTTTACAGTCCATTTGAGCACAAAATCTGCCAAGACAATTTTGTAGGAGAAAATTTCCTACAAACTTAATCCAAGATGTTGTACTCTACAATCAAAATTAACAGAGTTATAGCGCCACGAAAATGGAGAAAATATCAAAAATCATGCCAATTTCAAATTCACAAAAACGCATTGTATACCAATAACTCATAGCCTCCTCTGTATTTTAGTATAGAGTTCTCGAAGTATGTTTTGAAATTTGTTAGTAATGATTTTTGGAATTTTTAGCATATTCTTTGCACTACAACTCTGCCAATTTTGATTGTAGAGTAAGACTTGTCAGATGAAATTTATAGGAAATTTTTGTGCTCTACAAGATTGTCTCGGCACATTTCGTGCTCAAATGGACTGGGAAGGAGTTATAGACCGCAAACTGATAAAAGAGCCGATTTTGGATGGTTTTTTCCAGATAGCGGCGGGAGCACAGGGGGGAAAGTGACGCAAACTTGGATTTTAACTTACCCCACCTGTCTTTATAACATATCAAAAATTTGAGAAGTCCCCAATTTTTGCAAGGTAAAATCTCCCCGTTGATTGCTAGTTTTCTACCCATCATGTTTTTTTTTCGTTCATCGTTGATGTAGCACGACAGTCCAATGTCTGCTCTTGGTGGCTAGCGTTTTTCCGCGCGCTAGATTAGTGGTTTTCATTCTTGCCAAAGTCGCGGACTACTTAGTTTTGCCACTTTTTTCGGGTAACACTTCAAAACAGGCATTTGAATTAATCGCCGTTATAAAGAGAGGCCCCCGAGCCCCCCTGTGAGCACGAAAACCAGTTAGGAATGCTCAGGATATGGACGAGGAAGACGGAGTGGCGTATTTACAGGGGTGGCACAGGGGCATGTCCCCCCCCTTTCCGCAATTCAAACTCATTTTACGTATTAAATCTTCTGTCTACTTGTTTTACCCTAACACCATGAGGAGCATGGTGCGTTCATGCGAAAAGGATATTGTAGTTCAGATCAGCAAATACCCATTTAATATTCCGCACTGGGAAAGATAGCTTTATAATATTAATTTTCAGACCAGAAACTGATTCTTGGAATTTCGAAAAACACAGTACGGTAAAGAAAAAAAAATAGATTTCTGTAATTATTTATAAGTTTCAAATACTATCAATTTGAATGTAAAGACTGGAATTAGATTATATGGTTCCATTTTTCTTTGAAATGTGGCCATATCGGTTTTTCTATTAGTAAAGATGTCTACATAAAATTAAAAGTTTAAAGAATAAAATTTCGAATAGACACCACTATCTTTCCAAATGTTATTTTGAGATAAACTGCCGCACTTATCTACTGTACGTTCATTCGCCGAAGTTCCCGATTGCATAATTAATTTCAAGTGCCGTAAACATCTTGCAAATGACTACACCCCAAAGCAGCGCCCGCTCTAGGACTTACGCCGCCCCGGGCAAGAGGACAAAATGCCGCCCCTTAGGTACTGTACCAAACAGATTGATAGTAGATAGATAGTAGATAGTAGTAAATAGTAGATATCCATACTATCTAGATCAGTGGTTCCCAATCTTTTTCAGTTCGTGCCTTCTTGTGAGGTCTACTGATCCTGGCGCCACCCAAGAAAATAGGTGTGCAAAAGTTGGCGTTGCAAGGAATGCTTTTAATGTTATACGTTTATAGTTCAGGATCTATTTTGGTATTTTAAATTGTTTGAAAATTTAGTCGTTAGTGTAGCTCATGTTTCGTAACTAATGGAAATTTTTAGAAGTACATACTCGTATTCATTAAATTTCGTGCTTTCTGCATGCTGAATTTCGTCGTGAGTTCGGCCGTCACCCTAGGTTCAGTGATACGTCGAGCACGAAAAATGAAATAGTCCGGAGCGACCAAAATCCACAAGATTTTTACCAAAGATTCATTCTATCCCTATAAAAACTAGCTGACTGGTGCGGTTCTTTTTAGAATCGCGAGGTTTGTCAATTTCAATCAGCCATATCATCAAACGCATTTAGTAGCAGCGATTTTTTTTTATCGAAGAAAATAAAATTGTTGGCAATTTCCAAGTATTTGCAACAACGGACTGGTGAGTTTCGGAAAATGATCGAGTCAGAATCGTCGCGCCTCCTTAGGGGGGTGCGCCCTCAGTTTGGGAATCACTGATCTGGATGTATAGAATGGTTGTTGTAGAATCGATACAAAGAGGTTTTTCCTCTTGTACTCATGGTCGTTGCTCGAAAACAATTTACATAGTGAAACCAGCTAACTTAATAACATTTTTTTTAAAAACAACACAAAAATGCATGATCACATTGGGACTCAAACCTCCGTTCAGCTATCATTCATACGCTTAAGCACACCACCACGTACCACAGTTCAGCAAGGTCTTATAGAGTTTGTTTGGAATTTCAAAATGTTAAAGCTTGATGTAAGAAATCGAGAATGCATGCGATACATTTTTAGAAAACTCTGCCCTCAAAAATGTTGGGCCGAAAGATTGTGCTCGTTTTCATTACCAACGCTCTGCAGTTGTTTTCCATAAATTTCTTAAAAACTTCAATCAGCCGGATTACTTAAGGCTTTTCAATGTGCATGGCCTATTTTCATAAATGCGTCATCTCGAGAATTTTTAAAGAGAATAAGGTCAGAGCTAGTTATATGGGTAGAGCCTAGCCAAATTCCGATAAAAGCATGTCCGAACACAAATTAGGGAGCTCTGGCAATGCGTTCCCTTCGATCCCTCATCTTGCTAAAATTCAAACCACCTTGTTCGTAGTTTGCCCTCCAATGCTAGATGAATCAATGCAATGGGAATTGCGAAATGCGCAAAATGTCGATGGAAATTATGGCAAACAACTCCAAAAAAAATTTGGGAATAACATTTGTTTTAAACGTCTTAATGTTCTCAGCGTTTATTCCACTCCCTATTTCTCATTTCATTATGAATTTCTTCGGGAGTTCAATATTTATTTAGTGGACTTGCTCTCCTGTTACTTAATTTACTAAACAAAAACTTTAGAATCATCTTGCGGAAATCAAATCGCATATAAATGAAGCATTAATGAATTTCGTGCTATAATTTCGTCCTCTGAAAATTCGGCAACAATTAGGGTTCATGCAAGATCCTTAATTCTGGTGAAAAGAGTAAGAGTAAGTAATTCTCCAGTTAGTATGTTTTATAACTTAGTCAGCGCATAACTGAGCGAATAGTCCCACTTTGCTTTTCGAAAGTAGGGCGGGTGCTGGCATCACAGACGTAAAACTTGCGCGGCTCTTAGCATTTTAGAATTCGAAATGCAGCACTTCATATCAATGGTAGGCTCTTCATAGCCTCACAAGGAATATTCATTTTCAAAACACAACTTTAACCTTTACATCTTTATTTTATTTTATTTCGCCCTATTTTTATTTCATCTGTAGAAAGGAAACCGCAGCCTTTCCACTTAACCGAAGTTGATATTGATTTTTTTATTTCGGCTTTTTTTATTCGAGTGCTCGCCAAAAAGCCGCCCCTAAAATTTGGCGCCCCGGGCGACCGCCCGGCTTGCCCCCCCTTAGAGCGGGCGCTGCCCCAAAGCCTAATGTTTCAAATAAGTTACCTTGTACCTTGTGCCTCCCCTCTGGGAATTTTCTAAATAAACCACTGGGAATACATACTACTGTGTTTCTAAGACATGGAATTAATCCTTCCCTAATATCATTTTTGGGGTATGTCGGAAAAAAGCTTAGGGTGTGTCTAGCGTCAGCAACAGATAAGAACCTTTCGAAAGCCCGAGAAGTAAGACGTTTTGTACGTGGTGACAAAAGATTGTATGTCAACTCTCTTATTGCAACGCCAAAGGAAGCTGCACGAAATAAGGATTTAACAGATTCAGTACCGGCTTAGTTCTGGTGGTCTTTAACAGTGGCGTAACGTACGGTGTTCCATGTGTTCGATGGAACACGGGCGCCCAACCATCAGGGACCTCCTAGCGTAGTTACACAGAGTGGCAAATTCGTTGGTTCATTGGAATATAGAATCTGCTGAATAAGTTAGAAGTGCTCCTCTTTGCTATGAAGCAGCTTTAAGCGAGAGTTTCAGGGCCATTTAAGTGTTGGGATAAGGTGGGAGGCATCGACAAGTGCGAAGTCCTGGGTAATTGCCCGGCTCGGCAACTACTGAAGCTGCTATTGCTTGTTCAGTTTGCCCGTCCTGATTAGTTTCGGAATATTTTAACGTGAACTTCTATTCTGTTGAAATTGTTCGAAAATACATTCGGTCTAAGCCCATCAATTTTAGTAGATGAGAAGGTGGATTTTGCTAAGGTGGACCCATACAAATGTTAAAACGCGGTTCACAATAAGGAATTAGCAAAACTTGCAATCATCAAATAAGTTAAACAAAAAGCACACTGGCATGGCGTGCCGATCGGTAAATAAGCCGAGGACCAAAACGTTGAAAAAAAAATACAGCTGCTGGGGGTTAAGACATACTTATTTCTCTTAAAAACTGTTATTAAGTGCTTTTACAGCTAGTGGTGGTAGGTAAACTTTACCCTCCTACCCAGTGGCGTAGACAAGGGGAGGATAAACAGAATTCGCCTTAGATCGAACATCATGCCCCTGTGATCGTGACACAAAGAGTATTAACTTAATTTCAGCACTGAATTAAGTAAAACAAAAATAATGATTCCTCAAATTTTAGATGGTGAAATGGTAACTCTTGTATGATGCGAAAGCAATGCGACTAGAAACACAAGATATTTTTGAAACGTTACGCCACTGGTATTTAACTATAGGCCACGAGCATTCAATGATCGGAATGAAGTATAATTGGTATAGATGGCGTGTATACCTTAATTTTATACTACACTCGGCTTCACAAAAATCGGGCCACTCGCCACTTTCGAACTCAAATTCAATTTTCTCAAAAAGTATGAAACTTACAACTATGAAAGTTATATACAAAGAAAGTGCATTTAATGGCAATTCAAATGACTATGATTTTTATCTGAAGTACCGTTAACTCACGCAACAAACACAATGCCTGTTTTGATTAGAATTCGCGCTTATCGTGTGGCCCGGTTTCGTTGAAGCTCATTGAAGGTAATGTCCAGTATACTGGACGCGCGCCGGGCTATACCAACGGCTTTCGTTCCTGTAGACCAAACGTCCAGTTAACTGGACATTTTTATACGAGTATATAAAAAAAATGGAACTATACAATTTAAAAAACTTTGCACTCGCACTTAAATTCTTAGACTCCCAGTGACGAAATTTACTTCTTCGCATTGAACAAGGGCGAAAGACTGAGGCAATATTATCATATAATCTGATCTATGGAGCTGCGAAACTGTACAAGCTGTACATGTTGTCTGGCAGTGGCGTATTTACAGGGGGGGCACAGGGGGCACGTGCTCCCCCTGTGAGCACATCAAACTTTTTTCGCACCATACTATTAAAAATTGCAGTACCAAATGTTCCCTTTTTATTTTGAGCGTTTCTATTACTAAACTTTGTAAATCTTTTTCGAAACATTATCATCACATCATCTTCTCAATTCGCCAGATCTCCTCGTTGATGAACCCTTTCCGTTTTTCGAACGGGTTGAGTTTATTTTCATAGACGCGTGGTTAAAAGAACAAGAACTCTCAGAGAATAAGTACAAGCTATGATTATGTCGAGGCAACGAGGTGGTCATGAAACGTTGCCCAATCTCGACATGAATCTGTTCGGAAACAAGGACTGCTATTGAAAGTCTCGTCATGTGTGAAGTGACCCCATCTTATGTTGATATAAGTTGAGGAGATGTTGTTGCGGTATCGATGTCTTGGAAGCCGCTGAATTGATAAATATTTGAAACAATCGGTCTGATTTTTCGATCGGGCTTGTGTATTTTAATTTGGCCGTAAATTCGTGTTGGGCTGCTGTAAAGGTCTTTAAACCGGATGCTTCACTTTCTGTTAAAATGCTAAAAAATTGAAGTGTTTTGGTGGGAAAGCATTTTTAGCATATATTTTCGAATTCTTACGGTTCGGAGTCTGTGGTGCCCTGCGTGGACTTTTTCAGTAAATCCAAATTTTGCATTCAAATTCGCCTAAACTTGCGATGGAATTCAAGACCACAATGTCAGCCAAAATTTGTTGTATCAGCTTTTCATCTGCGTTTCTTTCAAAAGTAAGCAGAATCACTTTTTGGCGGAATTTGGCCGAAATTTGGCAGAATTTCGGACGATGTGTGAAATTTCTCTTCCAAAGAAAAGTGTTCCGTCTCTTTGGTAATTTCATTTATTACATAGCCAATTAAGTACATATTCGTAAAATTCCTTTTCGGCTTCAGGCTTCTTCGAACTACACTACGCAAACTTTTTTAAGGCCTCCGTATTTTAGTTCAGGAAAAGCCAAAAGCAGTTAGTGAGTGTTATTCTAAGATTTCTTCAATGCTTCAATTTTCACGAAGTAAACATCATCGTAGCCATTCCTTCTCATTTCTAGTTCTTACACAGCTGAAAATTTTGGTGTAATTTTTATAAAAAAATATATTCATACATTTCCATATAAAAAACTTTATCAAAAGTATAATTGAACTATATTAAAAGTATAAGTATTCTTGGTAAAAAATTTACTCTTCAATAGTATAAAATTGATAAGCAAATTTATACAAACCGCTCGAAAAAATAAAAATTGTAATACGAGTGCAGTCGGCTTCGAATCCACAATTCTGTGATTTGTGGGTAAGCGCGATGCTCACTGAACCAGACAGACTACAAATCAATAGATTTCTAGGTTGAATGGGTTTCTTGCGTTGATAGTGTAGGTTTGATAACATAGTAGGATTGATTCTACCCTTTTATGTTATAACAACATTCAATGCAATTTATTCTATCCCGAACGGTGTAAAATGTATAATATTAAAAGAGTATTTGAATAGTTTTATTCTGTAGCGGTTATAATTAATATAATTTTTGAATTAACTAAAATTATAAGTTGAAAAGGGTCAAATTTGATTCAAGTTTTGGAATAGATAGGAGTTATACTATTTTAATTATTAAAATTTACTCCCGGTTTACACCAAAATTTACAACCGTGTAGTATTCTGGATTGTACTTGTAAAATATTATTCGACCCTTGTTACGATTTTACGGAATCTGTTACTAGATTTTTGACAAAACATATAAAAGCCTCTTTTTCAGTAAATCCTAATTTTGCATTAAAATTCGCCTAAAAATTCAAGACCACAATGTCAGCCAAAATTTGTTGTATCAGCTTTTCATCTGTGTTTCTTTCAAAAGTAAGCAGAACCACTTTTTGGCGGAATTTGGCCGAAATTTGGCAGAATTTCGGACGATGTATGAAATTTCTCTTCCAAAGAAAAGTGTTCCGTCTGGAATCCGTTTTGTCATATGGAAACAGTATCTTTGGTCATTTCATTAATTACATAGCTAATTAAGTACATATTTTTAAAATTCCTTTTCGGCTTCAGGCTCCTTCGAACTACACTACGCAAACTTTTTTAAGGCCTCCGTATTTTGGTTCAGGAAAAGCCAAAAGCAGTTAGTGAGTGTTATTCTAAGATCTGTCAGGAAAACTAAACTTTTGGTGTAATAAACCTGAAATGCAAAGGACTCTCAGGCCCGTATTTATAAACATACCTTAACTCAAGGAGACCTTGAGTCAAGGATGCCGAAATTAATAAATGTCATTTTCCATACTTTTTCATAGAAATCACTTATATTCACGAGTCAATGCATCCCTGATTTAAGGAGAAACTCAAGGATAGACCTTTAAATGTTCTATAGTTAACCTCACTTGAAGTCAAGATAGCTACCCACCTACCTTGAAATATTATATTTGAAGTCTATTGAAAGCTTAAGGTCTCCTTGAGTTTCGCCTTAAATCAAGGATCAACGATCCCTCAGTCTTGCCAATATTTTCCTATGTAGCTGCTCTCAGGTATCCCCACACCAAAACTTTATGTAACAAATTAGCCCCGTGGTCTGTGCCCCCCCTTTGAGAATCTTCTAAATACGCCACTGTTGTCTGGTAACCTTTTCAAGTGTGAAACAAAAACGAAACTTTTGTCATAGACCGACAATTACATTTCATGTCAAAACTATAGCCCGAAGTCGTTCGCATAGTCATAGAAATGAATGAACGTAGGTGTCCAGTATACTGGACGCGGGCTATTGTTATGGACTGAGGTGTCCAGTTAACTGGACGCCGGGACTCAACCTGTTCAATACCGTATACAGTGTCATCAAGGAGTGTGAAGGAGGTCGTAGCTTCCATCAACAGAAGGCTACTTATCTATACCGACGATCGGTTGAGGCGGTGGAAGAGCACTTCGCATTTCGAGGACGTAATTATTGCACTAAAACTAGGCAAGCTCGATTGAATATTTCGGCCGAAATTGTCCAAGCAACACCAGACTTAACAGCGAAGTGGTTGCACCCTCTCATTGTTTAGAGCGTGGGATATAGAATCTTTTTCCCACTGGGTGGAATTTTTTCAACATCATGATTTTCTTAGGAGTTGAAATTTCCGGTCGCAGAAATATTGTTAGAAAATTTTAGAGTAGCCTGGCTTGTGTTTGGATTGATGCACAGGGTCATGGATTCCAGACTCACCGTGAACGAATTCATTTTATGGTATTTTTCGAACTCACGACCTACGTGACGGACTATGATGTCGCTCAGATTGTAAACAAGTATCCATTTATGGGGATAAATAACATTGCTGGGCGTGCTGTTGATCTCAACACCTTAACCCATTCCCCGCCAATGATGCCATATGGCATCAGTAAAAGCCTCATACAGTAGATATCGTTTATAACGACATTGGCTATAACGACGCATCGGCTATAACGACGGGAATTCCAGGTCCCGAGATCTAAGAGGCTCGCTCGGTACAATTTTTGATGGATATAGCGACCATCGCTATAACGACTGATCGGTTATAACGACTGCATTTTTCTGACTCGAGAGGCAAAATGATCGGATATAACAACGATCACTCGTCACGTATCATTTTTTTGTATGCGAATTTATTGCTTTTTCGGCATGCAAAGATCAAGTTTGAGTTGAAAATTAAATTCAGTGCGAAAATTCACTCATATCTGTGTAAAAAAAGTTCTAAAATTCTTGTTTTTGGAAGGCCGGAATGATACGACATCGCATCGCAATCGCTACTGAAGGTTGTTAAAACGTCGTAAGAAATTGAAAATTCATGTTACGAAATGTCATTTGCAATAAAACAATCAAAACAGTAGAGGATTTGAGACAAATCCCCTCGTGAAAAACAGCACGCCAAAATATCGTGCCCGTATTCATCACATCGTTTTCGGAATCTACCCTAAGCTCTATTTAGCGGATCCACATCAATTCGGTACCAACAATCGTTCAAGATAGGGGAGCAGTTATTAAACGACACAATTAGCGCCTCAAAATTAGTTTTCTGTGAATTGCTTTGCGACAGGGACATATCGAGATACAAGATTCGACGACGTCCCAGTCGGCTTCCTGATTTACTAGCTCTGGCTTTATTCTTTTAAGCCTTTGAAATAAAGAATTTATTAAAAGAAACCATTTTGGAAAAATAAAGGAGTCAACCGAAGAAATTAATTCTATTCGAAAGAAACAAAACACCGGGTTTTAAATTCGCTTTAAAAATACTTTTTATTTTGTATGCATTTCGGGCAGTCTACCGCCCATCATCAGCAACGCGATTAAAAGCTGTTTATAATATACATAGTTGGTGTCAAAGAGAGACTCATTAAAATGAACAATAAAATTACATGTGTGACAAAAAAAAAAAAAAAGAGATACGAGTACGTTAACATTTACTTTCTAATAAATAACAAAGAGATTAAAAATATTGCACTAATAATTAAAGCTATTAAAATTAAATTAAATTACATTGACAATTGCACATCATTTAAAGCAAAAACAATAAAAAAATTAATAGACAAAACAAATTCAAAATTATCTAAATTCTTTCATATTTAAATTAAGAGAGTCAAGAAGAAGAAGAAATTAAGTTTATCTGCTGTGAAAAGTACAGTGAAGTTGCCGTAAATGACTCCAAAAGTTTAATAATGAAAAACTGCAAAATTCTTTGGCATTCTTAAAAAAAAGAACATTCTGAAACTTGAATTTCTTTAATTTTTACAACATTTTAAGAACCGTCTGGTTCCCGTGTGCAGCCCTGTAGAGACTACAACAAATACAGGTCCTGCTTCAGGTTTTATTGACGAAAAAATCAAATTCTAATTGAGAATTTAAAAGATTAACGATGATGTAAGGAAAGGACATTGCCAAGATGCCCATGGGGCGGAGCCAATACCTCTATAACCGGGCAGGTTAGGCAAAGACGATAGGGCTCCTCAACGAGCGAGCAGCGGCATGAGCTTGCTGTAGCTCAGTAGCGGGAGAATTGGGCGGGGTCTTTGTCGCTCGTTACGCCTGTCCATTTACAAAAAGGGATATCGCATACTTGAGATAGACGATACACACAAGGGGGTTAAAATGGGGAAAACTAACGCGAATTGTAGCCAGCGAGCACTGGTGCCATCTTTTGGATGCTCTGTAGACCCGGATGGCGTCGGATCTCGCCCGTACTAAACCCACACAATTGCAAAATTAAACCCGTCCTGAGACGCCCGGGGCCAATCAAAGAAATGTAGTGCGCCTTCCTTTTCGATGAAAATTCTCCCCTGGAATGGGGTGGTTAGTTTATGTCGGGAGACTATTCATTTAAGGCCATATGTTTTTACACTCCATTGTAGGGCACAAATTACAAATTGGAGACGGGCACATATCACGAAATATGAACATGCATATGCCAGACAAAACTTATCACAAAAAAACTTAGCTGTGCGTCCTTGCTGCCGACTCGGAGTGTTTTTCCTCCCTTCATGGCTCAAATATAAATTTTTTTTATTTTTTTTTCGTCCGCCGACAGCCGAAATCCCGCGTTTCACCGTCGTGACATCTCGCACCCAACTCCCCGAAGTTGGTGGCTTGATCAGTCGGCCCAGCTGTTACGAGCGATTCCGACACATAGATGTCTGCTTTTGAATTTGGCGGGATTTTTACAAATATTAATCATTTGAAATAATTCAAATTATTGATATTTTCATTAATTTCATTTCATTTTGCTGTAATTCCTTCATTTTCCTGTATTTCTTATTTCCGAAAAACTATTTAAACAATTTCATAATTTCAGAAGCAATTCCATTCATTTTTGTGTCACACAAGGACGTATACCCTTGTCCTATGGTCCTTGTGGTATAAAACGGGTTTTGACTTTACATTGCATTGACCGCTTATAACGACGACAGGACGCTATAAAAAATATGATCGTATATAACGACAGTGGTCGTTATAAACGATATGAGCGGATATAACGACGATCGGCTATAACGACGTAAAATAGTCGGTCCCTTCGATGTCGTTATAAACGATATCTACTGTATTTGGGAGCGCGCCACGGACAACCTGTAACATCCTCAACATTGGTTTTATTTTTGGTACACTAAGTTATGTTTCTTCTATGTATTCCAATGTTCCTGGCTAGTATTTAGCTAGATTTGTGCCATTGGGAGCAGAAAAAAAAAGTGTCGTGAAAAAATTTACAAAAAAATACGATTTTAGCGGGTAGGACTCCACAAACTTTCAAAAATCATATACTTGCGACCTGATTTTCTCGGAACTAATTGTGTTAAACAAAAGCGAAAGTAGCATAGATTAGAATAGCAAAAAAAAATTTGCATTAACGGTAGTTTTATAGGTAGTAACACTTAATACATTTTAGTGATGCCATATGGCATCGATGGCGGAAACCCATTAAAAAATTTCTTTTTAATTTTAATTTTTTTTTTATTTTTTTTTCAATATGTTTTACTGCGTTTTTAATAATTTTCACTTTGTGAAAATTAATTTTATGCTGAAAATTCGTTTCTGAGGATTTAGAGTCTAAGTCGGATGATCGTTTTCACAATTAAATGCATCGTTTTCTAAAGCGCACCAACAAACACCTAACATACACAGAGAAAAGAAAAGTAGTTATTTCACCTAATTGGTATTAGGAAATCCAAAAATCGGCATATTCGCTACTTTTTAGGTGTTTTCTCCACTTTGGTTGACTACACGATTAGGTGTTTTACCTAAACTGAAATAGTCAGTTGAATCGTGGTAGATTGACTACTAGCTTTCGGTAAAATTTCATTAAAAACTAGGCAGAAATTTAAGCACCTAACATTTTTAGGTGAATATTTTACAAGTTTACATATTGGCAATATCAATTAGGCAAAGGTTGAAGATAACTGTACATTCATGAATTTTTTATTTACGCAGTATTGGTGGATTAATCACCTGTGCTTAAAGTTTGTTGGTGATTTTGTAAACAAGTTAAGTTTCTAGCGGCAAGCATTAGATTAGTCAGAGTGCGAGTTCAAGTAACTTCGATTTTTGTAGCGGTACACAGTTTGATTTTGTAAACGGAGAATCCATTATAGAGTTCTTTGTCGCGGCTGTGCGAAACTCAGAAGATTGACGTCAAAAATCGGGACAGAAATTGACGTTTGAAGAATTTGAAAGTCGAAGGTAAGAAAATATTACTTTTTCGTTTTCATTTTAAAATAAATACCATTTTTTGTATAGATAACGATAACTTGACATGGCTCCAGTATAAGCGTTAACTAATCTGATTTTTCCAAGTGGGAGAGAAGTCGACATACACAAACATTTATTAGTGGAACCTTCGTAAGTTTTTTTTTTGTTCATAGATTCATGTGTATAAACAAAATCCCTGAGACTATATATAATTGATGTAATATTTTATTCCAACAGATTCAAGCAGACAAATATTTGGCAAAATCAAAGTTGTTCGACATACGGGAACTTTTTCCGAAAATATCGTTTTCGAGCGAATGGTATAAACAACAATAAAATACAAATAATAATTTCCTACAGTTTTCTCATGTTTTAGATTTAGACATTTTGTAATAATTGTTCATTTAATAAACGTTTATGAAAATTTATATAATGCTTATTGAACGGAATATATCTTTTCAGGATAGTTGAATTCAGAAAAGTTGAATCCAATCAATTTCGATTACCAACAATATAGAAATAAAGGAAATTCAGCTACTCTATAGGCAAACATACTGTAACACTGTAGTAATTTCACCCAATTACATTCTCTTTTTGAATATTTGTGCTAGTCAAAATGCCTAAACTAAATTCGGTGAGATTTTCCCTAATCATGTTTTCACCGAAACATAATCGCTAATTTGACTACATGGGAAAATGAATTTATTAGCCATTTCGATTTAGGTGCACTGTCTAATGAGATTAGGAGGCTAAAAATCGATCATTCTTTTTAGGTGGATTGCCTACTTTTTAGGTAATTTTTACTAATCAATTCTTTCTGTGTATGCACGGTATTCCATCCAGGAGACTAACATACGATGCACTAAATAATAAATTCAGACACGTACGAGACCTCGTCAAAGAGCCAAATTACTCCTTTGACGTATGTGGTCTCAACAATGGGATTTCTTTCGGAATTATCCTTGTTGCTCTCAAGTGGTATACAAATTGAAAAAGGAGATGTATGATATGTGCATACCAATAATTTATTGACCTTCGGTAAAGGATTATGTTACGTGTCCTGTTTTATTTCATTGTCTTAAATTTTAAGATTTATGACAGGACTTGCACTGCATCATCCTTTACTCTGGGTGGTCTATATGCATGCACACTACACCCTGTAAGCGCTCAAAGTTGCGTATATACGCAACATAATTTTCAAGCACTGAATCAACCGTGATAATTATTCATCTTGATGTTTTTTTTTTAATTTCAAGGAGTTTGAAGGACATATTTGTCTACAAAATTTTTGAGTCAGTACTTCGGAAGGCTTGTCTCGGTACAGACCAAAAAAAGTGTGTAAAAGTAACATACCAAAATTCAATTTCCACAATGAGGATTTATTTATCTGTTATTTTTTTTTAAAGAAAGTAATTTCAATCCATTCTTTTTCATGCATGTTTCTTATGCAGAATGAAATTACATGAGGCGGTTTAATATCTTGAATCTATCATGTCGGATGATGAAAATGCTTGGATATTACAACGAAAGTCGGGGTTACCTCAGGTAGCCCAACTGCAGTTCCGTAGGGATATTGCAACCTACTATTGTACGACTGTGGCTCATCAGATTCGGGTAGCACATATCCAAAAACGCCACAGTCTCCCGAATGTTGCACGTTATGATGGAATTGGCCATTATGTTGCGGAATGCAATCGAAGAAGATGTGCATATCCGCCCTGCAAACGAAAAACTCGGACTAAATGCATCAAATGTGATACAGGATTATGTGTTGAATGTTTCTAAAAATTTCACACAAGCTCAGAATTATATTTAAAGATAATAAAAGGTGTTTTTCCACAAAAATTTCAACGTTTTTATCCTAATTGAAAAAACAAATTTTGTAATGGGCTCCCGCCAATGATGCCATATGGCATCGGGCCTTTGCGGGAGAACGGAGGCACGTAGGAAAAAATGGTAAACGGTTTTGGATTCAGGGTGGCTTCTTTACCCTAAATACCAATTTTCAGAATGAAATTCGAAAAAAAATGTGTTGGCGGGGAATGGGTTAACAAAACAGCAGTTCAGATATTGGAAATTGGATGTCACTCACACATCTGCGGTCCTAGTTTACTGGTGCACTGCCACGCATGTTATTTCTTTGTTTTCTAATTTAGAGTCAAATTTTCAAAATGGAGATGAGAATGAATGGAGAATTCTTCTGCATTCTCATTACATTCAACTGTCCTTTTATCTGCCTTTTAGAGCGTAGTTTGTCTATTTTCAGTGCATTTTCTGCATCTCGGACTGCATTTTCCACTTGCGAAATCAGTTTGTTTCGTTTGTAACTATCATCTTAGCAAAGTAGCATCGTCAGAATATTTATAAATCCTTTATCGATTGAAATATGGTTAACGGTTTTAATAAGATTTCCTCTAAATTTATCAAAGTATTAATTATTAAAGTAAAATTTAGCCACTTTTATTGCTGGTATGATTCAGCTAGAAAATAAATTTTGATTTAATAACTTGAAAGACTCGCTCTGTGGCTCACTTGGTTGAGTCGCACTCTACGATGCTAGTAATCTAGAGGTCCGGAGATCGAATCTCGGCGTGGTCCAAAATTTACATGTGAATGGAAATATATATTGCTTACAACATTATACACTCCGAAATGATATGCAATGTAACGTTGACTCGAAATGGCCTATAAACAGCTAAGTTAACGGATAATGGCCCCACAAGGTATAAGGTACTGAAAAGAAAAGGAAGAACTTGAAAGACACTGAAATATGAGACCCGTTCTTTACAAGGTCCTTAACTCTGGAAAGTCATGCTTATTTTTAGTACGGAAAGATCATGCTTCGTCGATTCGACGACGCTCTACTTTGACGCCTCATACAAATCACCCTTTCTCAAAATATTTATAAAATCTGACAGATTTTCAATCGTTAGTTTATTTAGAATGAAAAAACATCAATTTTGGAGCCGGTTTTTAATGAGTTCGAAATGCAATCTTCCTAAAATGAGGAAGAATTTTGAGCCATTTTCCTAATTTGTTCTATTTTTGTCCTAGTAAATATTTTTTCCATAATTTTTGAAAAAATAGGTCCCACATTTCAAAAATAAACATATTTATTACGATCTAGTTGTATGGACACAGACTTATCGTCGAATCGACAACCAGCCATAGGAAATACTGGAGTTCTAAAAGTTACACAAAGTTCATCCTTCGTCGTTTCGACGACGCCAATTTCCAAAAATCCAGCTTACCCTACTTACTTCGTCTAGTCGCAATGTACCCGGCAAGTACATCGGCACGGTAAGTGCTGTACGAAAACTCAGCTCCAAATAATGAGAATTGTCACGAAAAATGGGATAAATTGGATGATACGTAGTCGATTTGACAAAGCATGACCTTCCAGTGCTAACAAAGCAAAGCAGTATACCATTTCAGAAACCGTGCAATGAAACGCAATATGGAATCCACGCAAAAGAAAAAAGGAGTCTGCCTAAAGGTAAAAATTTCTGATCTACTTATGTTATTTATTCGTGATACTCACACGTAGTTATCCCTGTTCTTGATATCAAGGGCCTGAAAACTACAAATATTGTAATTTTCCACGAGTGAAACGTATGTATTGGGACGCAGCCTACGCACCCCCGTCAGTTACGAGTTCATTTATCCGTGCCATCTGGCTGGAAACTATCACAGTCATGCATTCCGCGGCAGTATACGGAGCGGAAAAGAAGACATCTGGTTAATTTTCCAGACTATAGTCTCAGCAACAGAAAATTTTACGTAGTGCCTGCAATCAAACTCGTATTTTTACGCCTTCAAGTATATAGTGCAGTGATTTTTTTACTACATTGGTAAGGATTTGTTTTACCATAATCATCGGCCAGGGGGCGTATTTACAAACCCTAGTTCAACTGGAGGCATCATTGCCTCCAACTCCGCTCGGGTTTGTAAAGCAAATTCCACTTACAAACCCTTGTTCAGTACGAGGCATCCGAATGTTGCTGAACATTTTCCGCAACTTTTATGTGGCTAACAGCAGTAGACGGCATTTGAGTGTACATATTGTGCACAATGGAGTTTTTGGGCGATTTTGTGTATTGCTTGCAAATGCTAGTGCAATACGAGGCAAATGAATTTTAATACGTACAATGAAGAGATTTTGGCCGATCTTGTGTAGCGCTTGCAAATTCTAGTGCAGTACGAGGCAACTGAAGTTTTTTACGTACAATGAAGAGTTTTTCGCCGATTTCGTGTAGCGCTTGCAAAGACTAGTGCAATAGAAGGCAAATGAATTTTAATTTTATTTCGTATTCTACCTGAAGCTATGGAGATAGTAAAAGTTAAATAGTCTTAACCTTTAAATGCTTGTGGTAGCTAAACACTGAAGAAAATATAGTGTATGTACTATTCTTTTTACATGGTAGTCTCTCTGTATAATTTTTTCACATTCCAATTTGTACAATTAATGCCTTTTTGCTGGGGGTTCGTTGTCATGTATATTTTGGCTGATGTTGTGATAACGCTTTTTCTTTGTGCTTTCTGATTTCGCTGGTCGCCCAGATTGTATTTTTTCAGCTGTTGGAAGACCCCTCTCTTTGCGACGAGCGATAGCAGTGGGTTGCACTGCGATTTTTCGCGATCTTCGCGAAACGCTCTTTTTAGCAATAAAGGATATAATATTAGATGGTGTGTGCAGCAGTGAGAGGTCCTTGCTAAATTTTGTGAGAATGCGCGTATGGTCAGGATTTCGATTGCTACCTAATATACGCGCTATTCTTTCCCAGTTGTCGTAACTTTCATCAGAGATTGTGTTTTGTGTTTCTGAGCTTACTGGCAAATCAAATGCACACACACAAGATCGGCCAAAACCTCTTCATTGTACGTATTAAAATTCATTTGCCTTCTATTGCACTAGTCTTTGCAAGCGCTGCACGAAATCGGCGAAAAACTCTTCATTGTACGTAAAAAACTTCAGTTGCCTCGTACTGCACTAGAATTTGCAAGCGCTACACAAGATCGGCCAAAATCTCTTCATTGTACGTATTAAAATTCATTTGCCTCGTATTGCACTACCATTTGCAAGCAATACACAAAATCGCGCAAAAACTCCATTGTGCACAATATGTACACTCAAATGCCGTCTACTGCTGTTAGCCACATAAAAGTTGCGGAAAATGTTCAGCAACATTCGGATGCCTCGTACTGAACAAGGGTTTGTAAGTGGAATTTGCTTTACAAACCCGAGCGGAGTTGGAGGCAATGATGCCTCCAGTTGAACTAGGGTTTGTAAATACGCGTCCCTCTCTGCATCCCCCTGGCTATGCCAAGGCCGGAAGGTTAAATAAACACCAACAAATAAGAAATGATCCCTTTTACCCCAACTTCCGGACCCTCTATCGGCCAGGAATTTTTTTCGCACTATCAGGGGACCGGGGCTAATATTCTCATAAGGATCCTCAGTACAAGAATTGCCATAGTTTGAAGAAATTCGATCCTAAGTAGGCAGCCCAAAATTTATTAAACATCACGATCTTAGCCAGAAATTTCCGTAAGAGGTGGCGTGGTCTGTACATAAGTTTCTGACATGTGCATCGGTCATGATATACTCATAAAATCACAGGAGACTATGTACTTTCACCTGCGACGGGGCTCCTCAAATCGCGGGAACGGAGCTATAGCCCCCTTCCTTTCTTAAAAACGGGCCTAAACATCCCTAACTGTCCTGAACAAATCTAAAAATATCTAAAATTTTCCTAGCCTAATAGATCAGTCGTGCTCGGTGGCCGTCATCGTTCGGACACAACTCTGTGATATAGAGATTCATAGAGAAACGAGTTTTCAATACTCAGCATGGCTCGTCGCATCTTTATTATATATACAGAAGAAAATAAGAAATGTTCTTATCACAGAATAATAAAAAAATGCGACTAGGAAGTGGTATATAGCTAAAAACCGTATCACACTCCAGGGGCGAACCCAAGGGGGGGATTTGGGGGATGAAACACCCCCCGAAATTTTAAAATGAAAATTATAGGTATGAATAAAATTCACACAATACACACAATACATACGTGATGATTTTCACTATGCCCGACGTCAGACTATCGTTTTAAAGTGCCCATAGACCTTCCAAGCGATTGAAGCAATTTTTTGATTGCCCGATAAATTGGAAGGTGTATGTGACCATCTAATCCATTTTTTTTTTATTGGACGTGTGGAACATATTGCCATGCAATTTTTCATACAATCTGTCATGATAATCATGTGTTTTCAGTTGCTGATTTATTGACATAAACCAGTGGTCATTCTTCATGTTGTGGTTGTGGCGGTCATTGGCTATATCCACACATGCGCGCTTTTGTCTTCCCTATTGCCTTCAAGCTCCGTTTCCACTTTCAACATTGAACTGATTGCGAAAAGTAATCAGAAGAGATGAATGCTTCATTCTATCCACATCTGTTCATTATTTATCGTTAGATGTGTGTCACGGCTTTGTTCAGGACAGATTAATGATCAATTTTTTCGTTAATAGTATGAATAGATGGTGATTTGTTGACATATTCAACATTTGCAATCGCGTTCAAGAATTAATACCTTTCTTAAATAGCGCAGACCTCCCAAGTTTCAATTGTCAAAATGACGAAGACGAACGAAAATTGAGTGTCTAGACAGGCCCATTCTCCATCGAAAGTAGCAATGGATCTTCCATTGCCACAAAATATATAATTTTCGCTATGTGTGTATGTTGTCTCGTGTGAACCTCGAGATTGTCATTTCAGATTGCGCGATAAATTGCATAGTGTATGTGCTGTATGGGCGTCAAATTGATTGGTCAATCGATCGGACAGTATATGGGCACTCTTAAGCCTAAGGTCTAAGAACATTTAAAGCGTTGGATTTCATGAGCCACTTTGCAAATAAAAATCACCCCCCGAAATAAATTCCTGGGTTCGCCTCTGTCACACTCCGAATACAGTTGACGGTCGTTGAAACGTTGACGACTACTCACGGTAATCGGAAACGCACCATACTCCACTAGAAGTTAGGATAAATCAAGAAGGATATATTAGTAAAGATGCATAGAAAAAAATTATATTAAGGTTACCCGAAACTATTCAAAACGTAGGATATAATTAATTCTTTATTTAGAGAAGGACCTGAAAACATAACCATTAAATTAATGTAATATTCCCATTTCTTCGTAAAGTGTCCACTTGGTCTCCCAATAATACATATCACTTAAAATATTCTTTAATATTTCCAAGTTATAAATTTTCTTTCAAATAAATGCAGTATGGTAATTTTCGTGAAATGTTATTGACGTCCTTATTCATAATAAATCAACCATAAATTGGAAAATTTTGTCAACGATATGCGAAATTTCGATAAAAATCAATTTAACAAGTGACCGCTTTTTAATGGTGCCTTGATTGTGATGGAGGAAGCATCAAGTCGCTCCATTTCAGTATTATTCTGAGTATTATATAGGTAGTATACGCTTTAAGTAAACTTTTACGAATATGTACTAAATATTTTCCATAAACTCACCACGCGCGCCGGAGACGCGGAATGTACTTTTGCAATTCATTGGGCATTTGGCGCGACTTTCACCAACCTGTGTGTAGAAATACACTCTCAAGTCGTCTCTCTTTATTTCGCATCCGGTTTAATGGACTTTCACGTTAAAGTTAACCATTAAATTTTTACGACAATCTACACAAAGAAGTTATTTTAAAGGATCTCATCGGATATGGTTTGGTTTTTTATTGTATGTATATGTATTATACGAGGCGGACGTCCTTTCGTCCGTCCTTGCGCTATCTCCTCTGTTAAACTCTTTAGATTTCATTTGTTATTTATTCAAATCATAGGCATTTGAGTGAATGAGTTACATGCAGCGATAGCAAAGGACGAAAATTCGACTTTTTTTGTACACCCGTCTTGGGTATTTAAAGTGTGGTGAATATAAAAAAAAAAGTAAATATAAAAATGGTTTTATAATAGCAAATCTAATATGGACAGCGAATTTAGAAACATCATGTACGAATTCTACTGCGTGTAATTTAAATCCATGATATGGTAGCAACAGGCTTTACGAGCTACTTAATTTCCTGATTCTCGGAAGCTGTAATAGTTCAGCAGCTGACTTGTCTTATTGAACCAATTTACATTTCTCGCGAGCCTTTATCGAACCAACATTAAAGAATTAACACATTATGTACATGCGCGTGTTTGACCTAAGATGGTTAGCAGCGCTTTTAGCACCAGTAAAAAACGACTAATTTCAACAACGCTGGATGGCTTCGCAAAGTAAAGATATCAGCTTAGATCTGTTTTAAAAGGGTGTAATAAAATATCCATAAATATACCAAGTTAAAAATGTATCTATTTACTATTCTATAAAGAACCAGCCATGCCTTAGATGGTAGTACAAAAATTAACATTTTAATGATGTTTGTGCGCGGATAGAATTAAAACAATGAGTTTATTATCTATCTATACAATGTGGTAGAGAGGTACTCTACTTGATTCAAGTACGTATAATGGAATTACTCCATTAAAAAATACTATGAAAAGCTTTCGCTTCGGTTAATTTCATTTTAAAATAGGATATGACCTGGTTTTTTGACGGCAAAAGGATGATTTTATTTATGGGCCTGCGGTTATTGGAGCATGATAGTATCAGGGATTTGGAGCGGAGCGGAGCGGAGCGATGGAGCGGAGCGGAGCGACCCTAAATTTCGGAGCGAAAGAGCGGAGCGTGGAGCGGTTTTTGGCAGACTGGAGCGGAGCGATTTTTGCTTTGAAAGTCGCTCCGCTCCGCTCCGCTCCAAAGTAAAAAATGAAAATATTCCGAGAAAAAAAAATGAATTTTTTCGACGAAATTTTTCATTTTATGGCACGATTTGGTGATTTTTGACGATTTAAAGGCGAAGAGTTTGTTGAGAGACTTACAAAATTTCGGAATATCGTGAAATTCATTATGATAAAAGAGGTTTTGCATTTAGTCATAATCATCACTCTTCATTAATAAGAAATTCAAGATCATCCATGACAGAAAAGTCCTGTCCTGTACTCGATGAATGAACGCCCTTTTTAATTTAGATTAGTTATTAGGTGCGTTTTATTGAATGTAGCACAAGACAGTGTCATAACAATTTTACAGATCTCGTTCTATACGGGATTTCCGGAAACTATCGCATATTTCCAGCAAAAAAAAATATAAAAAAGCCCGAATTATTAGCTCTTCAGTTACCACAGACATTTAAAGATTTTTCAAAAATTTAATACTGATACTACCTACATATTTTCTTTCGGTCGTGGCCAACAATTTTTCCTAAGAATAAACCCATTAAAAATCAGATAAGCAGCTTAAGCTGTGAAAAAAAGCTTCAAAGACAAAATTTTGTAACATTTTTGTAAAATCTTTAAATGCTTTTTGGCAGCTACGGAGTTAAGAATTCGGGATATTCCCGTTACACCTATTTTGCTGGAAATGACATTAATAGTATCATATTTCGGCGCGCTTATGCGATAGTTTAGTTTCCGGACACCCTATCTAGAACAACTCAATTTTATGTTCAAATTTGTACGAAATTGTTCTGTACTTGATCGAATGAAACGCACCTATCAAGTCATTTTCTAGAATACTTTAGAAGATATAAGTTGAATTGATGAATTCGCGGAAAATAATAAATATTTACTAAGAACAATAAAGTTTTGTTGTATTTTTGTAATGGAGCGGAGCGGAGCGTGGAGCGGAGCGGAGCGAAAAAATTTTAGTCGGAGCGGAGCGCTGGAGCGGAGCGGATTCATATTGGTCGGAGCGGGAGCGGAGCGGAGCGAAAAAAAGTGTCGCTCCAAATCCCTGGATAGTATGTACATATTTTTGTTTTACTTGAATCGTTAGCAACATAAAAAAATAAACAAAATTTATATGTGACCGGGAAAGTTAAAAAGGGGCTATCGTGTAAAAATTTCGATTTTAACTTTTTTAGTGATTTCCACAGAAAAAAATGTGCTCTTCCCGATGGTGAAAACCGCAGTTGCCAAAATTCAAAAAATGGGTCCGAAAATCGATCTTGAAGTTCGCGATCAAATCATCAAAATCCAATGTGAAATTTAAATTTTGTGTATTTCTGAATATCTTTTCAACCGCTAAAGCAAATTTACCCAAATTTTCAACACGTCCCATTCACTAAGTTGGAAGTAAAAACCAATACCGCAAATCATATAAGTCTGCATGAGTTGAGGTAGGGAGCGGCATGAAAACAAAAAATGTAGTATCGAATACAACATTTTTAGGAAATTTAAGATTTATAAGTTTCTAAATTTTTTGAGATGTAGGCATTATTGTATATAATGTAAGTAATGATATTTTACTGTTATAATTTATTATCAAATTATATAAAGTAAACTTTTATACAGAATTTGGAATAGTGGAATTCTTTTTTAATAATAAAATGTAAAATATAAAATAAATAATCAAATGTATTTTTTTTGTTTTATAATATTTTGGGTGCTAGATATCAAGCTAGGTCAACAATTAATTTTGATTTTAAAAAGGACCAAAAAGGACACAGAAATGTCGTTAATGCGGAACGGACATGTGCGATATCATATCAAAGGAGACGTTGAGTGCATTCTAATCCGTTAATATATTTCATTCTTGCGCGTATAAGAGATTAATGTCAGAGTCTCTCATAATGACCATGATTGTATTTGAGGCGGTGCGCTTCTTCCATTTTTATACGAAATTGAGTTATGAATTGCATTCGAAAGTATTTTTCCTACTCTACACGGTAGTTAGCTCAGTTTTCATCAAAACAAATCAACATTTTGATCAGAAAGGTCCTAAAAAGGACAAAAAAGGACACTATTTATTACTTAACCGGAGGTCGGCATGCGGGGCATTATACGAAAGGGGACGTCGAGTACATTACATATCCGGTGTTTGTTTCCTATTTCCAGAAACCTCGACGAAATAAACCGGGCTTAAATGAAAAATTATCGTGTGTTCCCGTGTTTCTTTCCAAAGCCATAACTACGCAAATAATTCAATTTGCCACTGCCTTTTTCATTTTTTGAATTCATAATATCTCATCATTCCATCATTATATTTGCTTAGGAAAAATTCAAACAAACAAACCCAAAAATATGCCCCATTTGACAAAATTTCGTAGTATAGGAAGAGTAGGGAGGCGAGCCTAAACATGTGAAGACCCTGTCAACTCGATAAAAGTCATTATATTCTCTTTGGATTTACTCTCTTCCTGTGCATCTTCCAAACACAATTTATGATGCAATTTGATGACAATCAATATTCCTATAACACATACTTAGAAGACTTTAAGCTATAATGCAGCGGTAATGAGTTATTAATATGTAAATGCAAAAAACTGCAAACCGCATTTTCTTGGTGCTATAACTCTGTCAGTTTTTATTGTAGAGTACAACTTTTTAGATGAAGTTTGTAGGAAGTTTTGTCCTCTACAAAATTGTCTTGGCACGTTTTGTGTTCAAATGGACTTTAAAGAAGTTTCACCCCAAAAACTGATGAAAAGGCAGGTTGTAGATGGTTTTTTCAAGATAGCGGCAGGAGCACAGGGAGGGGGGAAGTGACGCAAACTTGGATTTTAACTTACCCCACCTGTCTTTATAACTTATCAATTCATATCAATTTGAGACAACCGCAATTTTTGCAAGGTAAAATCTCCCCGTTGATTGGAGTATATCTCCACCGAACAATATCTATACTGGATAATATTAGTTAATTACGTTCTGTAGAATTTGAAAAAAAAAATAGTTTTAGTTGTTAATTTAATTGAAAATTAAAACAATCTTTTTCCTCGGGTTTTTTCTTAATAATAAAAGAAATGCTAAAAGGCATCCTTCTGTGTGTTCTGTGCCGCTAGAACTTTGCTGTACCTTACATGTTTTTTTTTTCTCGATGGTGAACAGCGGAGCTACATGCGATGATGACATCAAACATCGCACAAAGGTTGGGTGGATGAGGTGGCGAGAAAACTCTGGAGTTTTCTGCGATAAGAAAATGCCACTGAAGCTAAAGTGCAAGTTGTACAAAACGGTTGTACGTCCCGCACTCATGTATGGATCAGAATGCTGGACCATGTATGAAGGTTACGCGAAACAAATGACAGCAACTGAAATGAAAATGTTACGCATGTCAGTTGGTGTAACCAAAAGGGACCACATCAAGAGTAGCTACATCCGAGGCAGCTTGTCCATAGACCAACCAATCACCGAAAAGCTCGAAGACCGACGAATGGATTGGTATTGCCATGTTCAAAGGCGTCCGCCTGAGAACCCCGCAAAAAGAGCGATATCAATGGAAGTTCCACTTGATGGACCCAAGGCCAGAGGCAGACCGAAGAACACCTGGATGTGTCAAATGAAAAAGCAACAACAACGCATTGGTCTCGGCGATGACACGATCCAAGATAGAGCTGCCTGTAGAAATATGCTGAGAAATTATCGCCAAAACGGGCGATGTGCCTACGCCGCAGGTCGAGCAACGCGGAACCATGGAGCGGTATAAAGAACGAGGCAAGGAAGAAGAAGACATGTTTTAAGGACAACCGTTAGTTTGAAAGTCCTCGACACATAACGTGGAAGTATAAGCTTACATCCCATATAAAAGTTTCATTTTTTGACCAAGAATTTTCTACGTTGGTTCGTTGAAAAATACCATCAGTTGCGTTTTCTTGATCATCTCGAGTAGTTTTGAGTAACGAACTCCATAAAAAAAAAATACATCTACCTAGTTAATTTTGACACGTGCCACTACCCTACGCGGGATAGAGTTTAGGTGAATGAAATGTAGATGGCTAATCTATAGGGGAAAAAATATGGCAATTTCGTTTTTTAAGTTGGAGTACCTTTAGAAAAATGACAATTCAAAGCAAAAAAGCGAATATTTCTTATTGAGGTACTAAGATTTTTCAGATAAATCATTGTCTTATGTGACGAAACCGGTCAAATCTAAAACAAACAGTTGTAAGCTGTTTGAGCAGTTACCCGCGATTTTTTTTTACTTTTAAATCACGCGTTAATCGCGATGGTAAAAAACGCGCTTATTGTCATAAGTGCTTTTCGACTTTGTGGAGCATTTCCATATTTACTGGAATTCCCATACAAAACGACAATCTGTAAAATTGATCCAAGCTATGACATGGATCATCTGCCAATGCCATCTCCCAGATGCCTCCGCAAACAATTTCCCTAAAATTTCCCGTATGTTATTTTGTTTTTCAGTTTATGTGGTTTCTAATCATTAAAGTCAATCATTTTAAAATTTCCTGGGATATTTTCCTTTAAATTAAATCTTGCACGGCGCATAATATCCAATGCAAGTTCCAATTCAGAATATCGCGTTGGGGACTGATGACACAATAGTAAGTTGTTACTGAAGGGAACAATTTTGATCCGTTTGCGTTTTACTTGGACAATGATCCTGTCTGTCCAAGAAAGAAACGACTATAATTAAATATCTAGGTATTCAATTAACAATACCAAAAACACTTTCATCATTGTCTTAAAAAGGCCATTGCCTCGAGTCACAATCAGACAGCATTGTGATTGTATACTTTTATTTAATAAAATATAATTCATGGATATTTTTCTGAGTGTAAAATACCCTTTCGATAAAGTTCTTTTCACAGTGGGGAAAAGAAGATCCTGACTGACCAGCCGGCTGTAAAATTAGATATAGCCGACAATATTTGCTGTACCGGTAGTAGACTATTAACGTAATTATCATGGAAATCGCAATCTAAAACAAAGGGTACATAATGCGAATAAAATATTCTTGATTCGAACTAGAATATCGCGATATTCTGGTGTACCCAAATGCAAAAAAAATATTCAATATTTCAATGACTTCTTCTAATCTGTCCCTATTGTTTGAAACCCATCTTGCCTATCCACAACCAATTTTCCAAAAATGTCCTTTTCAGGAGAGAAGATCCTTTCCGAAGATTTCAAAAATGTACAAATAATATTTCGGGGCGCTTGTCTCACCAAGTGTTGTATTTTCATATCCATATTGCTCATATTGGACTTCTTTAGCAAAAAAGGACCTTTCGTCCTTACGGGTATTCCCTGGAATTAGTATGCACGTTTAGATATTAAGTGTCCTGCTGATAAATGACTACTTGTGTCTTATTAAAACCAGCACACAAAGAGAATCAAAGCAAACAATTGAAAGGAATTGCATCATTATCTTTACATGATTGATTGATGATTTACTGTTATTCCAGTTACTGGTCAGCAATGCAATCTCTGAATCATTTTTGTGGCCACCAATGGATCATGTCTATTAACAATCATACAATATAGCAAAGAAAGTGCTGAAAATATACTGGAACATGTCGAAAAATTAATTTGCATTTGGATTTACTGTTTTATTGCCCGCTAATTACATTTTCGGTAACAGTATCCGAATCAGGATCATCGAAAGTATATAGATACCAAGTTTTATAAAAATCAGATCACGACAAATCATTTAAGCACTATGCACCGACTTGATTTCTTTATCGGCCGTTTACTCGCTTGTTTGTTTTTACCAGATAGCCCCCTTTTAACTTTCCCGGTCACATATTATGTTTATAAGTACACTCTATGAAATTTTTACTCTTATAATAGAAGGAAACTTTGTTATATTATTATAATAGTGAAATTACTCTGCAATCTAAATTTGCAAATCAAGTGTAATTTTACATAAAAAAAATGTTTAAAAAAGTACTCCAATATATTAGCAAATTTACACCACGCTATGTGTAAAAACACTCCGTAATAATAGGAATATAAAGCGGTTTCACTCTTTGTTTCCTTGTAAAGATTTAAGTGGCGAACCTTTTCAAATAATATAGTTATCAATAAAACTATTTAAGGATATATACACTCCCCGACAATAGGATAGACGCACTCAAAAATGCGACGTATTTTTTTGAATGTTAAGTATATTTCGATTAAATTTTATATTTAATTCTCTTTTGTGATGCTGCGTGTTAGCTAGCAACAATGAACCGAAAATTTACCAAATCAAAACGGTAAATTCAAGTTTATCATTTTGCTACTATTACAAGTGCGACAATAGGATAGACGCACCTAGAAAAATTGGTAGTTAAACAAATGTTTTAAATCTTTTTATAAATTTTTTTATTATTAATAATGCGTATATGCTCCATCATTGCGTACGACTTCGAAAAGTCTCTTTGACAAGGAATTGTACAAACTTTTTGAAAAGCCCCTTTGATTGCCGGTATTAGTCCTTCCCTGTTTTCGAACTGTCTTCCATCCGCATACATTTTTCGTGTATGTAAAATATAAACAAGGATCGGTCGAGTTTTGCTGATCAGTTTTTCATCTACACGGGAGGTTGCACTATGGTCTTTTTTGTGTGATCTGTATATACCTTCTTCTTCTCAGTACCGTATAGCCCAATGTGCGGCCATGGTCCGTTAACTCAGCCGTTTATAGTCAATTTCGAGTCAACGTTACATTGCATATCATTTCGGAGTGTAATGTTGCAATCCGCACATGTACGGAGATTTTGGACCACGCCGAGATTCGATCTCCGGACCTCTAGACTACTAGCATCGTAGAGTGCGACTCAACCAAGTGAGCCACAGAGCGGGTCTTTCAAGTTATTTAACCCTGTGAGGTCATGCTTATTTTTAGTACGGAAAGGTCATGCTTTGTCGAATCGACGACTCTCAACTTTGACGCCTCATTTAAATCAACCTTTCGTAAAATAATTATAAAATTTTACAGATTTTCAATCCTTAGTTTATTTGTAAGGAAATTGATTTACAAATCAAATTTTCTAAATTCAATGTTTTTTCGCCGGGCATATAAAACATTAAATTTAAAAATGGGGTAAATAAAAACTTACCGTCGGTATAATTACAAAAATGTGTCGATTTGTTATTTTTGTATCCTTGTTTTATTTATTTTAAATATTTTTCCCATAATTTTTGAAAAAATAGGTCCCACATTTCAAAAAGAAACATATTTGCTATGAGTTAGTTGTATGGACACAGACTTATCATCGAATCGAACCATCCATATAAAGTACGGGAGTTCTTAAAGTTACACAGAGTTCATCCTTCGTCCTTTCGACGACGCCAATTTCCAAAATTCCCACTTATCCTGCTTACTTCGACTAGCAGCAAGTACATCGGCACGGTAAGTGCTGTACGAAAAATTAGCTCAAAATAATGAAATTATCAAGGAAAACGGGATGAATGTGATGATGCGTAGTCGATTCGACGAAGCATGACCTTCCAGGGTTAATCAACATTTATTTTCTAGCTGAATCATACCAGCAATAAAATTTAGCCACCGTTAATTTGATAAATTTAGAAGAAATCTTATTAAAACCGTTAACCATACCTATTTCAATCAATAAAAGATTTATAAATATTATGATGATGATATTATGGTAAAAGGAAATAGGGCAAAATATACGGTGTCTCGAAAATGAAAAGAAGCAAACTGAGTTAGCCAACATTAAAGTTTTTTTTTCTTGAGCCGTTCGATTTTAGTGATCTGTAGTTTGGCGAATTTGTAATACGTTTCTACTAACCGCTATCGTTAACAACAACAGTTGACCATTCGTAATTATATAAGACCCCATCAATAGCACTTTTCGTTCCTGTTGTGAGTTCCTATCATTTATCATACAATTTTAATGCTCTTGCTTTTGGATTTTTTTGAAACGTTTTTATAATTTAACAGTGTGAATGTGAAGTCGATCTCAGGGTAAATTTTAATTTAAAGAATCATCATATCTAGCTAGAATTTTATGGTTTGCTGCATTTTCCAGCTTGCTATACAGGGTGTCCCGCAACTGGTTAGCCATAGACCAACGGTAGACTATACAGGATGTTTTAGGAAAAATGTCGCCAAAATTATTTCTCTAGCTTTTACCGTTAAGGAGTAATTGCCTTTTTTGTGATTCTTGTCAAAAAACACGACTTTTTCGAAAAACTCCAATTTTCTAGCTTCCACTTTAGCCAAATCAATGTTTTTCATATTCTTCTGAAAGTACATAAAATTTCCAATAAAAGGACATATCGAACGTTTCGAACGGTTTCGTATCTTCCGAAATACGACGTTTTGAACTTTGCAGAAATGTCAATTTCAATTTTTAATGTCAAAATTAAACCCGAATTTCGTAACGGGACATTGTAGTGGCAAATCTGCAAAGTTGACAAAAGTTGGCGTAGTATCTTAGCTTTCGAACGGCATATAAGAATAAAGCACAGAGTCATCCAGTTTCTGAATAATATGTATAAATGAAAAAAAAACATAGTCTGCAAATGTACCAAACCGACTTCAATCTTGAAAACGGAAGTAAAATTTTTACATCAAGCATACACTTGGTTGTTATGCATTATGGAAAAATACTTTTCGCTACTGTTGTAGATGCTAATTATAACGGTAAGTATAAACAAATAGGTTTTATGTGTTGAATTATTTGTACGAAGGTTCGCTGTGTACACATTAATGTTGTGAGAGTATTTTTCATTTTCATCGTCTAAAAAAGGATAAACATTATAATTTGTCATTAGTGTCCTTTTATGTCCTTTTTCAGAGTTTTCCGATCCAATTTTTCCTAAGCAAATTTAATGATAGAATCTTAGATTCTAAAAAATGAAAAAGAAAGTAGCAACTTGAATTATCCGCGTAGTTATGGCTTTGGAAAGATACAGATGATTACGGGAAACACGAAAATTTTCCATTCAAACGCGATTTATTCCGTTTTGGGTCCTTGAAATAGGAATCAAACACCGGATATGTAATGTACTCGGCCTCCCTTTTGATATGATACCCCGCATGCCGACCTTCAGTAAAATGAGTTTTAGACTCCTGGGACCCCACTGATTCAAGACCCAGAAAAATAGCCTTACTGAATTTTTTTCTATTGGAAATGCTTATATGACTGAACTATTTCCAAGTAAAAGAAAGATTTCTTCCACTTACGTACAATGTTTTTTTTTCCCCTTTTACACATATTATTCACAAACTGGATGATTCTGTGATTTATTCTTATATGCCGTTCGAAAGCTAAGATACTACGCCAACTTTTGTCAACTTTGCATATTTGCCACTACAATGTATTGTTACGAAATTCGGGTTTAATTTTGACATTAAAAATTGAAATTGACATTTCTGCAAAATTCAAAACGTCGTATCTCGGAAGATACGAAACCGTTCGAAACGTTCGATATGTCCTTTTATTGGAAATTTTGTGTACTTTCAGAACAATATGAAAAACATTGATTTGGCTAAAGTGGAAGCTAGAAAATTGGAGTTTTTCGAAGAAAGTCGTGTTTTTTGACAAGAATCACAAAAAAGGCGATTACTCCTTAACGGTAAAAGCTAGAGAAATAATTTTGGCGACATTTTTCCTAGAACATCCTGTAGAGTCTACCATTGGTCTATGGCTAGCCAGTTGCGGGACACCCTGTATAATTGCTACCAATACGGGGTCTTTTATTAAGGTATATGATGCTATTGAGTCACAACTATCCATCGCAACGGGGTAAACTGGGCAGGGAAATGTGTCAAGGGGTCTTACCTTATAATTCAGTCGCGTCGTCAGTCGAGAAGTCTGAGGTCTCTAAGGACGATTACAGTTCGTGGGACAATAGGCAGTACAGTAAAGGAGACGTAATACTGCTCTAGCACTTACGCCACTCCGAACAAGATTACATCGCCCCTTAGTTAACCAAGCAGATTAATAGTATGCATATATGTCCTGATTGTTGAAGAAGCGATTCAAGAGATTTTTTTTCCATTTGAATAGAGTGATTTTTGCCGATCTTTGTTGTTGGAATAGTGAATAGATCCGAAACCAAATGCTCTAGTAATTCAGAGAATAGAATCTGTACCCACTCAGAAGTCCCAGATACACTCCCAATCAATTGGATAGTTCCACTTGAAAAATGACTGTATGTTGGAAAGTGATAACGGTATTTGCTTCAAACTTGGTGAAAATATTTTCAGAAGCCTACTTGTTCTTTTAATAAGAGACGGTCTCAGATCCGGAGTCCCGTTAGGATTTTATTACGAGAATTCTTAAAAACAACACAAAAATGAAAGTCATTAGGATAGTTCCACAGAAAATAAAACACAAAATAACGGTAAAACAAGATAATTTTACTTTGAAAAATGTTGCTAATAATAAGTTGAACTTCCGTTAAGTGCTATTAGCTAAACAATTTTATCCGGGATATAATTGTGTAGGTTTTAAAAGTAATTTAAATTAATTTCTTCCCAAGTTCCCCTAATCGCTTACAGAAGCTCATCAGTGTTGTTAAATTGTCGAGTACCGGTACAGATCTTCCTTGTCAGGTATTCTCAAACCTTTTTGATGATATTTAGATCTAGTGAGAATGGTGGCTATTCCGTAACGTTCATGAATTGGGCTTGAAACCAATCTTTTTTCAGCATTGCTTCTTTAATGGGGCTATTATCTTGTTAAAATTTTAAAGGAGTTGCATGGAAAATGTCGGTAATCTAAGGTATTACATTAGTTGGCATGTTTGTGTAAGCCTGGGTGCTTTGTAAATACTCCTGATTTCCATAAGCTCAATAGTTTCATGCCAAAATATTCAACCCCAGTGTAGAAATTGTCTGGATTGGACAAATGAGTGGCAGCGCGTTGATTTCGCTAAGGAAAAATCAATCTCGTCGATTCAGATGGATTTAGCTATTATTTTCACGATTTGAGCAAGAAGGAATTAATTTTGTAGACACATCATTCACTAGTAAGACGTGTCGAGGTATGGGGTTAACTATCTCGGTGTGAAACTCTTAAGCTGTGGAAATTATGGGTATTCAGAATGTTCAGGTTTACAAAAATATTCTTACTAATGTAATGCCTAAAATTAACGACATTTTACATTTTAATTTTAAATTTTAAGAAGATAATGCCCTTATTCGTATAGCAAGGCTGGTTAAAGATTGGTTTCGAGACCAGTCCATCAAGGTTATGGAAAGACCGCCATACTTTCTAGATCTAAATATCATCAAAAATCTTTGGGGATGGATGACAAGGAAGATCTATACTAGTAGACGACAGTTTAACTACACCGAAGAGCTTCTGTAAGCCATTAGGGGAACTTAGGGGCGAAATCTACTTAAATTACCTTTAAAACCTATTACACTTCCATCCTGGATAAATATTTTTAGCTAATATCACTTAACCGAAGTGCAACTTATTATTAGCAACATTTTTCAAAGTAAAATTATCTTTTTTTTACCGTTATTTTGTGTATTATTTCCTGTGGAACTATCCTAATGACTTTCACTTTTGTGCTGTTTCCAAGAATTCTCGTAATAAAATCCTAACGGGATTCTGGATCTGAGCTGCGTGTTATCCAAAGAACAAGTATGCTACTGAAAACATTGTCACCTAGTTTGAAGAAAATACCGTTATCACTTTCCGAAATACAGCTATTTTTCAAGTGGAACTATCCTATTGATTGGGAGTGTATAGTATATATAAAAACCTATTACGCTATAATTATTGCTCTTAAGGGATGATTATGTGGGATAGTCTATCTTTTTAAAGGCATTCGATAACGTTACATAGGTCCACGATTCAGATTTGGGTGACGATTGTTTACCATTAAAATGCACCGCATTGACTGCATTCAGCGAACGATATTAACCGGAAAAAAACACTGGAAATGCTACAAAAATTGCCCGCCACCGACCTATTTCTCCGCTGAAAATACATAATTGGAAAATAGCTTTCCTCCTAAATTTTTCGTTCACTGAATGCACTAGATAGATAGATACAGTATTTTCCAGCTCTAGGAACTTATTGGTTCTTGACCTTAACCCTTCTGTCGGCACAAAGGTCTGGCCAGACCTTTGGCACTATATTTTGGTCACAAAAGTATAGAAGATGAAATCGTAGCGACTTCATATTTCATGATATCCTAGAATAATATGTTTGGAAGCATTTTGCAAAAATTTGAAAAAATCGGTTGAAGTATTGAGTATGTTTTTGATGATTTTAAACTTATAGTGCTTTTTGATACCTAATAGGTCTGGCCAGACCTACAGTTTTTCCCCCCATTCTTCTCTTGAGGTAAAAGGTGCAAATATGAAATTCTCTTAAAATTCTCTTATTTATGATGTAATAATGTCATTTAAATTCAATTTGTACTATAAACGATAAAAATTTCTGAGATTTTTCTTTGAAAAGCCGTGAAGCTCGGAAAATAAGTATGCCTAATTTCATCACGTTTTATAACATCACCTAATCAACTGAAATTTGACTCAACGAAATCCAAACTAGTTTTTTTTACTTTGTAATAGTCAGGACTAAGTATGAGAGACTTACGAACGTCTTTCTAAATAGATTTGATCAAGAAATTTACGAAAAATTTAGAATGAAATGATTTTTGTGCTTGAAAATTCCCTATTTCTTTCCACCTACTTCTCTAAATCTGCAGACTAATATCGAGGTAAAATCTACTAACAAAGCGCCAAATATTTGCCCAAAGAAATTGATATTGAAAAATGCGAACAAACTTTCTACTAGATATATGCCGTGAAAATAGAGAAGCAAAAAGATATGAAAATAAGGGAAAAACATGTTTATAATAATACCACCTCAAAATATGTCCACTTAAAAACGTTGCTAGTGTATCTACAAAAATGATTTTAATACTTTTATCGATTAAAAATGGCAGTAAGGAATTGATAGAATGATTCTACCGATAAAAATTTCACCTTTTCTAAAAAATAAAAATTTTTTCTCAGTAGGTCCAGCCAGACCTATTGGGTATATAATATGCATATTGTAGTAGGTGCCGACAGAAGGGTTAAGTTGGAAAGTACCGTTGAATAAAAGAAAAGAATCCATTCAAAGTATAGTCAAGTGTTTTATCCTTAAGGTTTATGTGACTAGTGCAACGAATAGCGTATGAAAACCGTATTCTACTGCGTATTGAGGATAGTTTAGAAGAGTATTCACTATAGTTAAGCCTTTCACTGAGTGTTGCTTGTTCAATTCATAATTAGGTTTTCAAACAATTTTCGTTCAAAATCCCAAGGCTCAAAGTTTCGCTTTCCAATAAACTCAAGGAATATTCAAGATTATATCCGTGTTTTAAAAATTATGACTCAGTGTTGTTGTGTAAAATCTTCTGGTGAAAATAAATTTTTGATAGAACAACATTTAAATAGTGCAAAACACAAATAATTAGAAGTAAGCACACCGTCAACAAGCTCACAGCAACAATTTATCGCGGAATCTTTTCGTGATTCGAACGAGGAATTTAACAAGGACTTATGTGAAATGATGGCGTCTTGCGATATTCCACTTAATAAATTGCGCAATAAAAAAATCGTATCGTTTCTGGAGAAATGCGCTGGCAAGCCAATTCCGTCTGAAAGCACTATCCGAAATAAATATGTCGATAAATTATAAACAGGAAACTGTTTAATCAAAAAAGGTATGGATATCTATTGATGAAACTACAGATTCCGCAGGACTTTGCATCGCGAATGTCATAGTCGGACTTCTAGATGAAAACGACGATGTTGCGAAAAAGACATTTTTATTATCATCAGAAATGGACGCAGTCAACCTGTACTGTTTGCATTTTAAAAATAGCTAAAATGGCAACACCTCACAGTCTGATCATTATATCTGGATCAATACACACATGCTATTATACATACATTTCAGTAATATTCTAGTCCACTGACCATTGTCCGAACTACAATGTAATTGTAGTGCACATACGCACTTACACATTTTTGTACGTACAACTATGCCATTTGATCGCGTCATTGGATCTTCAAGGCATTAGAAATGTACACTTTTCTACGTGCCGTGTAATGTTGTAAAATGGTACGATTTCAAGATTTGTTAAGGAAAAGAAATGTGATCCTATGGGGAATTGCAAATCTGGCCGTGGGAGAAAGCAGATCACTCTGCTCATTGTAATTATTTATCATAGTTTGAAATTAACAACTAGAAAATAAATAAATAATTTAAAAAAAATATATTTCTAACGGTTAATTTGCTTGTGTCCTGAATCCGTTAAACAGCACATGGAGGTCGCTAAACGATAATTAATCGCCATCCTGCAAAAATTCATCATTCGAAAAATTATTGGTGTCCCGGGGTCGATAAATAGCACATGGAGATGTGCTCGCTAAAACGATAATAATTAATCGCCATTCTGCAAAAATTCATCGTTCAAAAAAATATTGTATCGCCATTGCGGTATTGCTTGCTATTTATATTCCTTAATAAATATTTTAAGTCGCCGCCGCTCTTTTCAAACCGTTTTGCTGCCATTTTTGTATACATTTTTGCCGCTCTTCACTTTAATCTTTGTTCCTTCAAATTTCAAGCATTCATTTTTTTTTTGTTCTACATTTCTACGTTTCTCATGTAAATATGTAAATTTAATTTTTCTACATTTCTCTTGTGAAATGAAAGTTCCCTGACACCAAATTGCGAATATCGGGCATAAAAAAAAAATATAATAATAATCAAGTGTGTAATAGAATAGTGTGTGATTCCCCCCTTCCGAACGGCCGTCTGGATCTTATTAACGTTAACGCCGCCTTTCTTGTTTGCAAGCACTGTTGCCATATTTCAATCTTTGTTAGTCATGACAAACCATTCGACAATTTCCCGGTTGTTTGTAGATAGTGTGAAATTGTTGGGAGATAACTTTGATTCAGAAAAGTAATTATTTGTGACCGATGCTGCTAGCTATCATATAGCGCCAGATGCGATACGCGTGATATATCCAAAAATTAACCATGTAACATGTTTAGCATACGGTTTGCATCGGATCTGTGAAAAAAATTCGGTCCGAATATCCATTATTGGATCGATTTATTTCAAATGCCTTTCGCGACTTCGATTGTTCTAGGAAGTGAATGAGAACATACCTTTACCACCGCAGCCAATCACAACTCGTTGGGGCAAGTGGCTTGAAGCAGTTCGATATTACTCCCAATACATGGAACAATTCAAAAATGTAGTTCAACGACTTACTCCGATGCGGCATCGATTGAGACAGTTAGATCACTTCTTGCAGAGAATTCAGTAGAAAGGGACATCATGAACAATTTGCCAGGTAATTTGAAACAGTCATTAACAAATTCCTTACAACTATGAATATATGATTTCTTAATGATTTTTTTTATAGATGGAGAGATTTGTGGGAAAATTAAGCAAAAGGCAGGCATGGCTATTGAAAAAACGAGGACTCTACCGTATTGTCTGGCATCGCAGAGTCCTTGTCCTTGCAGGGAAATTTTGCAGGAACTGAATCAAACAATACATATACCGCCGACTAAAAACTGTCGTTAAAATTCGCAACAATAACATCGGTTTACGTGGAGCGGTCATTTAGCATGCATAAAGCCTTATTACGATCAAACCGGCAGGGATTTACCTCCACAAATTTGAATAAATTTATTGTAATTTATTACACAAAGTTCATCCTTCGTCGTTTCGACGACGCTAATTTTCAAAAATCCAACTTACCCTGCTTACTTCATGTAGCCGTAATGTACACGGCAAGTACATCGGCACGGTAAGTGCGATTCGACGAAGCATGACCTTCCAGGGTTAATATTGATTACGGAACAAAAACTGCGTGCGATGCGTTTGTGCATAATAACCCAATAGCGAAAAGAGCGCTTCAGAAGAGCAAAAAGACCGCTTCTCGGGAAGCAGAGAAGCGCTTCCCATCTCCATTCCTCTTCATGTACTTTTTAACATTGCATGTCCGCGGAGGCAAGCAGTTCCTTAAGATGCGCTCCAGAAGCGCTTCTAGAGAAGTGAGTGGTAAGCGCTTCTAGAGAAGTGAGTGGTAAGCACTTCTGGAGCAGTGTGCTATAAGCGCTCCAAAAGAATTTCACATTTCAATCATTTAAGTGAATGAAATGCACTTTTAGAGGATTGAATGCGAAAACCGAACATGATGCATTGTATAAAAAAACGAGACCGAGTTCTAATCATGCGAATAGCACGATGAGTGTATACCCTATACCCATGTACATACCTAGAAGGCACGCAAAACCCAAAATATTCAATTTCATATTTTTTGTGGGGGAGGGAGGGGTAGATGGGTCAGACCTGACACATCTTTATTACCTTATCAAGGAATCCAACGGCTACCATTTGATACTAATTTGATTTTTTTTTCGTGACACTCTATCAAAAGATATGGCTGAATATAACTTTGTAGGGGAAGTAGGGGTAGGGGTAGTCGGACATACTCCACTTTCCATCAACTCACAGTATATGTCAGAATCATATATTGATCAAAATTTCAAGTCGATAGCGATATTCTAGCGAAAGTTATGGCCGAATTAAAATATCAAGGAGGGGTCGTTTGTATGGGAGGTAGGGGAACCCGTGGTCTGATTTGGCCCATTTTCAATACCGTCCAAGATTTTAGCAAAACAAACATGCGACCAACATTTCAAACCGCTAGCTTCATTATTTCGGGAGTTATCGTGCTAACAGACAGACAGACATGGCTTATTAGATCCAGGGACCGACCTGATCATTTATATATATATTTTGCCATACCTCCGGTGGCTCCTTTGAGGTGTTACATAATATCGGCGTAACAAAAACAATATACCCTATACCATCTTATGGGTATAGGGTATAATAACTTCATATATAAGTTAAATTTTCAAATTTATTAGCATTAATTTTCCAAATTATAAGTATGCTGCAAAAAATCACAACACTTTTCACGTTATGAAATAATCTAGAACAACGGTGTATATTCGACGTGTGAGTCGTCGCAAATAGTCGATGCTTTTCTATTACGATCTTAAAGTGCTTCCTCACCATTCGTAAATATGTTTCTGTGGAAGCGCTTCCTCCGAAGCACATTTGGAAATGGTGAGGAAGCGCTTCTATTTTTTCTATAGGGAACTGTGTTCAGGGATAATTTCACCGTCACACAATTCGCAAAAGCTTTCAGTAAGATGTCGCGCCTGTTATTTATTTATAATGATCCTGTAAAACCATGAATCTGCAAGCGTGAGGCATGGACAAAAACCCGCCTCACCAACTATTTATGAAGGCTCTTCCAAAACCTATTGAACTTGGTTTGTTGTTTGTTATAGCCAATCCTAAATTTAAGGAATTACACGTAGCAATAAGAAAATCGTATCATTTCTTGTGAAGATGTAAAAGACGAGATGATTTTAAGCATTTTTTTTTCGCCGGATATCTAGATTTTTTGTGGGAAGATGATGTTAAAAAAATTGCAGAAACTGTCCAGACTTATGACATTATTCGACGTGTGTGTTTACCGAAAATTACCGTCATGCGTGTGACAAATTTTGTAAATGTGTTGTATGATATGTAACTGTAAAAGAAACAAAAACGGATGCTGGCAATGAAACTTAATAAAATTAACTTCTTACTAATTTTTCAAAAATATATTCCTAGTGGGCCGGATCTTTGCGAGCAAGTGAAAGATGTAGATGATTTTTTTTTTAAATCGTAGTATGTATTCGATACGCATCCTAAAAAAATTGTCTATGTGCCAACGATAACTAATAATTTAAAGGAACGTTAACGTTAAAAATAGGGATTTTATGATTCTTCATTTTCAGCCAACGTTACATGGATATTACTCGTATCCGTTTATTGGATAATTAATATTTTTAAATACGCAATAAAGATTCCCTAAAATATTTAGTATGTGGTGATAATTTTAATTTGAATAAAAGATTTCCAACGGGTGGATAAAATAATGGGAATTTTTTTTAAACATTTGTGAACTGAAGAGGATAATAAAAAGTTAATAATTCACTTTGATCATATATGGTAATAGCCTGTAGTAGTTAATTCATTTAGATAAAAAGATGAATTCGTATACGAATTGAATAGGACGAGAAAACATAAAATCACACAAAATGGTCCTCATGGAGATGTACTCCTTAACACTCTCCTATACATACCTAAGTATATACAGGGTGTCCCGCAACCGGTGGTACATAGGATAATGGGAGATAGTACAGCTCATTTGAGGACAATAAATTTTCTACACGACCCCTCTATCTTTAACCGTTAGAAAGTTATAGCATTTTTTGATAAAAGTGTCAGAAACCCCGACTTGCCGAGCAAAATCACTATTTGCCACGCTCCCAAATATTGGATCCGAAATTTGACTTCACTTTCTGAAACTGCACAAAATTCTACATAAAATAACGGTTTTGCCAATTAAATTATTTAAAAACCTACCCAGATACAACCACTCAAACTTTAAAGAAATTTGGAAATTGATATTTTCTTGTAAATTCAAATTGCAAAATCGTAACGGTACTTTGAACTGACAAATGTGCAAAGTTTACAAAAGTTGCATCATTATGTCAGCTTTCGAACGACATATAAAAAATAGGGTCTTAAGGACTGAAAAATTGAAAATATTACGTGTTTAACAGAAAAAAACATGGTCTCAAGAGAAATTCAAAGTATACATTTTATTAAGTAAACAATATTTTTTTTTATAAAAACTAAAAAGAAAGATTATTGAGAATAGGAACTTTTATATTATAAATGATGTTCAAAGTGTCCTCCTCCATATCGGACACAAATTCGGCACCTTCTACCAACAGAAGAGACCGCCTTAAGCATCTCTTCCCTTTTTTCGCGCAAATTATTGCAAGCCATTTTAATTTTTTGCAAAAGATGTTCCCGGGACACTATTGGCTCATCGTAAACTTCATTTTTGAGTCTACCCCATACATGGAAATCAAGCGGCGTTAAGTCGGGACTTCTAGGAGGCCAAGCGACAGGCCCGTATCGTCCAATCCATTTTTCATGGAACTCACTATTCACACTGAACCAAATCGCCTGCTAAAGTGAAGAAAATATGGCTCAAATCAAGAAAAAAAGACAATAAAAAACAGCCAAGAAATATTTCTCTTCATTTGAGAATTAGTCACACTGATCCAAGTGAAATGACAATAGCAGCGCTTTAAGGAAAAGTAACCTTGAATCAAGCAAACTTTTCTTACGAAAAAGACAAGAGAATCTGAACAAAAATAAAAAAAGAAACTTGCATCCAACCAACATCGAACCCATAACCCCATTCCTCCCAGTCAAACGCGCTACCCACTGAACCACAAACACTTCTGACTAATCTACTACAACGCTCCAATATAAGCTAAAGCTAAAATAAAGCTTTTCCACGAGCTTTACATGGAAAATGTCAAAAAAATCTATTATCAAACATTTGTTTGTTTGAATTGAGAATAATATTTTAGGCTTGAATCTACTTCCTATTTCTCAAAAGAAGGTCTTGAAAATAGGGTCGATTCAAGAAGAAATGTTCACATTTTGAGAAATTTTGTCTAAATTCGGGAATTTTGCAAATGAGAAAAGAGTTTCTTAATTTTAGATAGCCCAATTTTTTGAGTGCAAAAATTCCGTAACAATTCTTCCGCTGTGAGCCGGACATCCGTCCATTTGCCACCATATTTCTGATAATCTAGCTAATGGAATTTCATCTACGACCTTCGGCACGACTTCTGTTTCGAGAATCTGGTGGAACGCGGATGAATTGAGTCTTTGAGGAAGAATAATTTCAGGTAGTAGTTCATCTCCAAGAACACCGATCCAGATATTTGCACTAAACTCGTGCTGGTATCTCGAAGTACGAGTTTCGCGGGGGTTCTGATGAGACCAGAAATGGGTGTTGCGGGTATTGAATACACCACTCCGAGTAAAAGTAGCCTCATCTGTCCATATTATTTTTCTTTGGAAGTGCCGATCCGCTGCCAATCTTTGTATGAACCAACTACAGAAAGTCCTTCTTCTTTCAAAGTCGGAAGGCAGTAGATCTTGCACTTCCGTTAAATGATATGGATATTGACTATCCTATTGTAGTGTTCGGTGAATTGTCATACGAGGCACACCCATTTGAATAGCCGCCCTTCTCGTGCTTGAATCCGAGTTCGTCCTGAAGTGACGAAGAATTTCTTCTTGCAGCCGTGCCGTAGTACGTTGACTTCGCTCTAACGTGTAATGGTTCGGTGTTCTACCAGTTTGTCGCAGTGTGTTAAACGCCCTAACAAACGTTCGGCTGTCCGGAACCTGTCTTTGGGGGAAGCGACGACCATACTCGCGAACTGCTTCGCGTCCGTTACATCCAGCTATACCATACACCAACACCATATCAGCGTACTCGATATCCGAATATTTTGTCGCCATCTAATAAAACATCACACTAATAACGATTTTAATAAATACTACTAATAATAATACCTGTTTTAATATTAACGTTCTAGCAACAGATCAATTGTGTGATAATCAATGCTAATCAGTTGAATTAAACTGGTGGAATAACGAACTGAAGCAAATGACTTTAAAATAACAAGGATTAACCGTTAATATTACCGTTTTCTCAAAAGTACATTTTCACATTTTTCCAGAATGAAACATCTTCAAGGCAAAGTTCGTTGACACCTTAATTTCACTATTTTTTGAAAACCATTAATAATAATTGAAGTATGTATGTATTTTAATTAGATTTGTTCTGCTTTAGTTTCGCGTTTTTTTTTCTTTTACACGTAATATTTTCAATTTTTCAGTCCTTAAGACCCTATTTTTTATATGTCGTTCGAAAGCTGACATAATGATGCAACTTTTGTAAACTTTGCACATTTGTCAGTTCAAAGTACCGTTACGATTTTGCAATTTGAATTTACAAGAAAATATCAATTTCCAAATTTCTTTAAAGTTTGAGTGGTTGTATCTGGGTAGGTTTTTAAATAATTTAATTGGCAAAACCGTTATTTTATGTAGAATTTTGTGCAGTTTCAGAAAGTGAAGTCAAATTTCGGATCCAATATTTGGGAGCGTGGCAAATAGTGATTTTGCTCGGCAAGTCGGGGTTTCTGACACTTTTATCAAAAAATGCTATAACTTTCTAACGGTTAAAGATAGAGGGGTCGTGTAGAACATTTATTGTCCTCAAATGAGCTGTACTATCTCCCATTATCCTATGTACCACCGGTTGCGGGACACCCTGTATACATATTATACTAAATTTTCCTACACTTAGTCACAATCCTAATTTTGATGAATTTGTTTGATTCACAAACGGCCTCGTTCAAATTCTTATAAATGGCTTATAATCGACTTTTCCATAATTACTTTGATGACAACATCATAGACTTATAGAAACTACTATTCCTTTTCACTTAACGATGCAAGCATGAGTCCCTCTATTTCAAATTACATATTATCTTGATAGTGATGCTCATTTTCAAATATTTTATATTTATATTTTTTTTTAAATAATAGATGGTTATACAAAATTGTTTCAACATATTTACAAAATAAGTATACAGTCATAAGTATCTATTTTGTTTGGTTCTATTAAGTGAAAATTATAGCTTAGCTACCAATCTCTCGTTTTATTATTTAAATGACATAAAATCAACGAGGAGGAACAATATTGTTTGTGTGTTGGTTTTTAGTTTTTTTTTTGTATTGACTTATTTAAAGCCATTATAATTTAGTTAAAATACGATGGTCCAACAGCCAAGTTATTGTTATACCTATCTATATTGAATTAACATTCTCTCAATTCAACTTCATATTATCTTCTAACTTATTTTCTCTCTAGAAACGTGAAAATTTCTTTCTAATATATTTCTGTACAAATGTAACAACATAAACAAACTTACATTCGTATAATTCGCGAAATTATAATTTAAACATTTTTTGTTTTGTTTTAAACCTGTATACCTGTTCATATCATTGATAAATCCATATAACACCCATTATATGGAAATTTATTTTTTGTACTAAAACATAAAAATTAAACTGAAAAATAATAGGCGCTGCTTACCCTCTAAATTAAGGAACATGGTTTCGTTGTGTTGTTTTGTTGGGATTTTTTCAAATTGCACAGAATACAACCCAGGCAATTGTTTGCCGTTTGACTCTGTTCCTCCGGATAGCAGCGCTGATTTCTATGCTACACTTGCGTCACCTGTGTTGTCAAACCATTGTTATCTCGGCCAGCTTCCGTGCGGCCGGGACCATTATCATCATCCTGAGCAACTGGTAGCCATCGATCGATAAATTTAGGTCGAAATAGTAAATTAAAGTTGGATCGAAATTGACGACTCATCGAGCAGTAAAGAATGAAGTTGATACCCGAATTGAGTAAGGCAAGGATATCCATGACTTCACCTGGAATGATATGAAAATATGATGAATTTGAATTAATTCCGCGTGTTTAGTAGGATCAATTAGTTGTGCTTGGTAGCTGATCTACACTCGACGTCAAAAGTATCGGGCCACCCGCAATTTTCGAGCTCTAACCCACTTTTCTCAAAAAGCATAAAAGTTACAACTGTGAAAGTTATATATACAGGAAGTGCATTCTATGACAATTAAAAAGAATGGAGACACCATTGGGATTTATTAATGTATTAAGCGTTTATAAAAGATTTTACAAATAAGAGTCGTTTCCAGTCGGTTTTCCGGTCTTGTAATCACCAAGTAAAAAGCTCAAATTTAAGCTGAAAACAAAGTAAAAATTTAAAATAAAATGTTTCGTCAGTATTCAGTGTTCCCTCCTCTTGCTCGAATAACTGCTAGCATCCTCGTATTCATAGACCTCACGAGGCAGATGATGAAGTCTTGGGAAATTGCATTCCACTCCTCTTCCATTGCGATTCGCAGCTCTGGAAGCGTTGCTGGAGAAGGAACGCGGGCTCGAATCCGACTTTTCAGCTTATCCCATAAGTGTGTTATTTGGTTCGAGTCCGAGCTTTGAACTGGCCAGTCAATTGGACGAATGCCGGGTCACGACATGAGCAACATGAGGCCGTGCATTATCATGCATCAACTGGATATTATGCCTGATATAATCTGCGTAAGATATCACATGAACTGCAAGGATTTCATTGATGTAGCGATGTGAAGTCAATCCACGTTTACGGCCCGTGTCGGTTCGATGAAAGCTAATGCTGTATGTCCGGTTAGCGAGATGCCACCGATACCATTACAAATCCTAGTCCAAAACCAACAGACTCCGCGATGCCACACTGAGAATAACGTTCTCCAGGGCGGCGATATACTCTCTGACGTCGATCACTTTCATATAGACTCACCCTGGTCTCATCAGTGATGAGTACATTACCCCTTTATTTTACCGTCCCTATGCTCTCGAGCAAATTCAAGTCGTGCTCGACAGTGGGCTGCCGTTAATTTTAGACCTACTGCAGCTCTCTTTGGAGTCAGGTTCCGCTCAGCAAGACTCCTTCGGTAGAAGAACTTATAACCACTGGGGGTTCGTCACGCAGCTTTTGTTGGACTTGAACAGACTCCGCGATGCCACACTGAGAATAACGTTCTCCAGGGCGACGATATAATCTCTGACGTCGATCACTTTCATATAGACTCACCCTGGTCTCATCAGTGATGAGTACATTACCCCTTTCTTTTACCGTCCCTATGCTCTCGAGCAAATTCAAGTCGTGCTCGACAGTGGGCTGCCGTTAATTTTAGACCTACTGCAGCTCTCTTTGGAGTCAGGTTCCGCTCAGCAAGACTCCTTCGGTAGAAGAACTTATAACCACTGGGGGTTCGTCATGCAGCTTTTGTTGGACTTGAACAGACTCCGCGATGCCACACTGAGAATAACGTTCTCCAGGGCGACGATATACTCTCTGACGTCGATCACTTTCATATACACTCACCCTGGTCTCATCAGTGATGAGTACATTACCCCTTTCTTTTACCGTCCCTATGCTCTCGAGCAAATTCAAGTCGTGCTCGACAGTGGGCTGCCGTTAATTTTAGACCTACTGCAGCTCTCTTTGGAGTCAGGTTCCGCTCAGCAAGACTCCTTCGGTAGAAGAACTTATAACCACTGGGGGTTCGTCACGTAGCTTTTGTTGGACTTGAACAGACTCCGCGATGCCACACTGAGAATAACGTTCTCCAGGGCGACGATATACTCTCTGACGTCGATCACTTTCATATAGACTCACCCTGGTCTCATCAGTGATGAGTACATTACCCCTTTCTTTTACCGTCCCTATGCTCTCGAGCAAATTCAAGTCGTGCTCGACAGTGGGCTGCCGTTAATTTTAGACCTACTGCAGCTCTCTTTGGAGTCAGGTTCCGCTCAGCAAGACTCCTTCGGTAGAAGAACTTATAACCACTGGGGGTTCGTCATGCAGCTTTTGTTGGACTTGAACTGCATTGAGGCGGCGATTCCGTAGAACATTGAGTTAAATATAACGATCATCTGCTGCTGATGTAGCCCTAGGTCTACCCGTAACTGGACGCCGATGGAATGCTCCAGTCTCTAAGTATCGTCTGTAATTTCTTTGCACCAGTGATCTGCTGATTCGAAGTCTCTGAGCGAATTCACGTTGTGCAAAGCCTGCTTGAAGTAGTGCTACAACTTGAGCTGTTTTCTCCGGTGTCGTATTCATTATTGGTTGACAAAAGTAGCAAAAATACACGCGTCTAAAAAAGCAATGAATAACAACTAAAGAAATTATAAAAAATATCCTATACTCTCACTGTAGAAGAAAAAAAAAGGTATGGGCGAACTCATAGCAAATCGTTAGCATTGTGATTGTTGTTTGATTGCTATGTGAGTTTACGGTACTTTAAATAAAATGTATAGTCATTTAAATTGCCATTAAACGCACTTCTGGATATAACTTTCATAGTTCTAAGTTTCATACTTTTTGAGAAAATTGGGTTAGAGTTCCAAAGTTGCGGGTGGCCCGATTCTTTTGACGTCGAGTTTATAACAAACATGATAGGGATAACACTAATTAGACCTGCAAGCATATATGTATATCCTGTTTCCCTATTCACACTACTGAAAATCCGAATCTGAAATCTGATGGAATGAATCATGATAACGCAAGGTGCTTCCATCCCACCAATGTATTCCCTAGCTATCCTACGTTCAATAATATTTATGTATTTTTATTTGCACAAATTTACGCAACCACCAATACACAAATAACAATACCTCGCTCTCAATGAAAATTGCCATTTAAACAAAAACCAACCAACGGTCCTTTAAATCTGATTACCCTTCATTATCCTAACCTATCTTCATTTCGTAAGTAGATTTTGTCGTTCCGGCAGAAAAAGTTTCTGACCCAAAATAGATCCCGCAGCTAACTCTACCCGAAGCAAAAAAAAAAAGAAAGAACCCTCTTGGCGGAAGGATACGAGCCATTTAAAATGTTGAACACAATAGAAATTCCGGAGAGAGGAATTGAAATTTCTAACTGTGGTATATCGGTAGAAATACGTGATTGAATTGTGGAAATGAAAATGAATGAATTGCGTATTCTGATTTTCTGAATTGAAAATACCACAAGCGAAAAAAAACGTATGCCCTCCTACAATGTACTGGTAGGTACTCAGTACACTGAAGGAGCGACACGAAGTACGAATAAATTATGAGCTCTGCACGTTGATAAGCAATTTAATCCTGCCATAAATTCTTATATACGTAATATCTCATTGATGGTATGAGAGAATTTTTGAATGCCGCGTGTGCGAGCATGCCATATTCAGCATCATTTGCGCTCCAACGGTTTTCGTTGTGTGCGCGGAGGACATTGTCAAGTTCATTACTAATCATTTGTTAATCTATCACGTTGCAGCCTCATATAAAAATGTCTGGCCGTCGCCCACATATTCACATCATCGACTTATATGAAATATTCCCGCGCCCATATGGCTCGTCCATTATGACATAATGTACTCGCACACACTTTTGCCTCAGAATATTTATGAGCATAATCAAAAGATGAACTCCCCCAAAATTAACCTTCAATCGTCCGTTTTCGGGCTTATCTCGCCAAACCAATTGATGTAAATAAAAGTCCATAAACGTATGTATTTATGGACGCATATAGCAGCTAGCTGCCAATGAAATCGATAAAAAAAAATGTAGATGCGATAAGCTAAGATCACAAGGTAGCACCTGCTACGTGTCTGAGAATTTCCCAAGGATATTATGTGGAGCTTTATGGACGATAATTCATTTTTGGCTTATTACTACAATGCTTTCTTTGCATATCGATAAAAATAAAACTTGTAAATTAAATATGACCGTTTTGCTTAATTTGAGGTTCAATAAACCAAACTGTACTCATATATGTAAATGCAGTAGTGATGTGGTATCATTTAAAATTAATGATTGCAAAAATAAACACAACTGCAAGCCTACATACTTAGGCCCCTTTTCGCATTTCTTTGTAGATCCCATAACCCGCTGAGTTCTTCCTGGACAGGGCCGGATTTTCCATATGGGCAACCTGGGCAACTGCCCGGGGCGGCAGATTTTGAGGGGCGGCAGTTATTAAATATACCCCTTGTGGAAGGTGCATTTTGGAAACTCGAAGAGCCGTTGACATAATTAGACAAAAACTTTAATTCCATTTTATTCAAGTTAGATATATTCCAGGGCGCCCAATCGCACAATCAACTGAAATTTGAATGTGAATCTCCATCTACAAAAGTTGGGACAACTTTCCTGCAAAATTCTTTTAGCATTCATTCCGAGTATCATACTGGTGGCGCATAGTTCAGCGACTCTAGAAGTAAAAAGTATTTACGCAAGATTTGGCTTCAACTTAAACAAGGGAAGGGATCTAGCATATATTTCAGTGTCCATTTTAATAGGAAGCCTTGAGGAGCTTTTGAGTGCAATAATCAGGGATCCGGAGCAGCCCAATTTTATCGCTCCGCTACCACTCGAACAAATTTGACACATGACTCTCTTCTGACAGTATCTTTTTGTACGATATGGATAAAGATTATGGCTAACGTTATTTAGTGCAAACGTTTGAATATTGTACAAATCTTACATGTAATTAAAAGTGTAATAAATCAGGGTAAAATGTCAATTCAATACTTTTTATTTATTTATTATTTTATATATATCTCGAGTTTTTACAAAAAAAGTCGATCCAATCCGCTTCGACGAGCAAAAAAAAAACGCTCCGGGAGTTTGTTTCGCTTGAACTCGTCTCAAATGTAAGGGTGTTTGCCGTTATGTCTTGACCGTTGCCAAGGTATACTTGTATAAAAAATTTTTGTTTTAAAAGTACATTGCAAAAAACTATCTTTCGTACTAAACGACTCTCTGGGATAGACTGATCTAAAACTTGGCAACTTTAGGCGGCCACCTACACATGGATTCTCCCATGGATTCTGTGTGTGTGGCCCAGTGTCCCTATAGTTAGTAAAAGCAAGCACACATTTTCGAGTTTTCTATTACTAGTTTATTTTCTTCCTACTTAAAATTAGCTGCGAAGGAACTGGGATGTAGCTAGAATTTGGTTTAGGGGTGACACCTGCATACTCGGGATATTAGAAATTATGCATTAGCTACAATTTTCAGTAACATGTTTCTGTTGTGTGAAGAGGTTTAAAAAAATTTCACAATTTGTAAGTTTAAACTTTCGAAATGTAATTTTCCTCCAGAAACAAAAGACGGAAAACTGCCAAAAAATCATTTCACATGATACTAATGAAAAATTGTTTTCGAGGTTAGGTCATAAACGAATATATGACTTCTAAAACGACAAAAAAATTAAAAAAAAAAATCCGAAAGTGGAAAGGTATTTAGAAAACATTCTGAACACATTCTGAAGAAAATGTACAGTCGATGTAATTGATGCTGAATTTCAATGCTTTTAAAAAAAAAAATTGGGAAGGGTCCGAGCCCCATGGAAGTTCACTTGGCCCCATTCCTCGGAAGCACCATTCCATATTGTCCAGCAAACAAAATAACATCGTTCACTCGCGTAAAAATATGAAATTTTCTTCTCACATACTACAGCACAGCTAACGTTTTGCCTAGCATGTGTACACGACTCAGACTACTTTTAAATTTAACTAGTGGCGGAGGCCGGCTATTTGGTTACTGCCCAGGGGCGCCATAGAAGCTAAATCCGGTCCTGTTCCTGGATTATAGCTTCTAATACATATAGAATGTTGATAGCTTCCACTCTTCTCGAAATCTACCATTAGTGCGTTTTGAGTTGAGGATGTTGGGTACAGGTAGGACGTGCTTGATGTTTTGTGTACAGTAAACACGGATAAGTGCACATCGATAATGCACGATTTTTCCATGGACTTATGCGTGTTGTGAACTTATCAGTGTTCCGTACAATATTTCTGATTTACGTACATATGTAGGGGAGAGTCGGTTATACCGTACCACTTTTTACTTTTACCTGTATATTTAGTTTATGACGGCACTTGAAATAATGAATAAATATGTAAAATATACGTTAGGACTTTTACTACCCTATGTATGCAAACCAGTTCTATAGCTGTAGTTTAACGTTTTTAAAAATGTATTTTCGTGGAGGACTGCCAACAGTACGATTTAGCGAACGAGTCGTTTTAATTGTACCACCAGTATTTAAATCGTACCACTGAATAAAAACCATTAAATTTTTTAAAGAAATATTATTTGGGGCACTTTAGGAGTAAAAAAAAAGCAATTAAAAATATATTCTTAGCAAAAAATAGATGATTTGCGGCTGTGTGAAGTTAGCCAGTCATTTTTTTGAAATTAGGTCCATTTGCTCGGTGAACCGTTTGTTCTACAGCGGCTACGTTTGTTCTTGATTGTTCGCCAATAAATTAATATCGTTTGTTCTTCTCTAATTATTTAATTATAGCAACTTTAAAATTGTGAGTATGAACTTAGCCAGTCATTTTTAAATATGGGTCGGAAAGGTATAGGTTTGGTATCAATCGAAAGCCAGACGTTTGTTCATTTTGTAGGGCGTTTGTTCATCCTGGAAACGGAAGGATACAGGAATTATTAAGGAAAAAGGTATTAGCTGTGACGTCATCTACACTCGACTAGCGAAAATGATTTGACATTTTTAGTGGCAATGGATGCCGCTAAAGTAATTGTCAATAAGAGGGCAGGATGCTAGCACTTAAAAACCACGATTTTAATTAAAACACAGAACTAAAATTTTACGTCTGATGTATTTAACAATGGCGACTCGATTGTGGAATTCATACAGTGTATTTGACATTGTGAATTTGATGGTAACAGCGCCAATCGGTTAGGTGTGGTCAATGGTCGTACTATGAACTCCTACACATTTGTGTCTCGTTTTCGCTAGTCGAGTGTAGATGGCGTCACAACTAATCCCTTTTTCCTTAATAATTCCTGTATCCTTCCGTTTTCAGGATGAACAAACGCCCTACAAAATGAACAAACGCCTGGCTTGAGATTGATACCAAACCTATACCTTTCCGACCCATATTTAAAAATCACTGGCTAAGTTCAAACTCCCAATTTTAAAGTTGCTATAATTAAATAATTAGAGAAGAACAAACGATATTAATTTATTGGCGAACAATCAAGAACAAACGTAGCCGCTGTAGAACAAACGGTTCACCGAGCGAAAGGACCTAATTTCAAAAAAATGACTGGCTAACTTCACACAGCCCGAAATGTGCAGGAAGATTACAAATGTCAAAATAATTGTGTTTGTTATTGCCGTTATTCTCTATCATGTCTAATCCCATTCTTTATATCAAACTAATACCTTCTCAAAGGAAACAACATGATATCTGTGAACTGATAGTACACAGCTAATTATTATTTGGTATCGCACCGGTGTAAACACCAAAAAAATTATGCAAAGCTGCGAACCACGGACAAAAAAAAAATCGCAAAGGGAAGACTAAACGCAAACGGGATAGATTTTCCACAAAAAATGATAGAAAGAAAGCAGAGGGCCGATGTAGAGCACATTGCGGTGTACATTTTGCCGAAAATTTCAGAGTCCTAGCTGGCTTCGTTTAAAGATACGAACCAGGGACAAAAATGCAAAGGAATTACGGTCAAAAAGAATTGCAAAGGGGGATCGGTTTCCCATTACAATTCGGATAGAAGGAAGCAGGAGACCGATGTTTTAATTCAAAAGTTACAGCCGTTTGAAGATGCGATTTAAAGGGTATATCATTTCTTACAAAAAACCAACTACAGTATAGGTTGTATTCAACTTATTCGAAACTACCATAATTAAGTTAGGATCAGTTTTGGCACGGAAGGACATTCTAAAGGCTGAGGTGTACCTAACTTAACAATTTATTTTTAAAATGCCCTGATTTTTCCCCGTTTCATCAAATTTTTCACAATATTTTACTTTTATTGTTTCATTTATCAAAACATGAACCTGTCACCAGATCTTCTGCAACATTTTTCTAGGTAAATTTCAGGGCTGAGTTTAACCACTGTGTGGCCCCCGGGTCGTAAACAAATTACCACCCTCCATCACTGGTTAAGCATACTCAAATCGTTCCTGAATCTAAGCTTGTACGAGTACCTAGTATACAAGTTTCGAGAAGAAGTTCCTGACAGATTTTATGTTATCTGAATATCTGAAAAAGTGAAATAAGCAACTCTATTCTCACAATTTGCTTACTCATCAAATTCTAGAATGATTCGTTTGCATTTTCCATCAGAGTGTTTTGTTACTGGATGTAACGATAAAAATGAATGTCATTAAGGAAAAATAAGCATTCTTGGAAATTAAAAAAAAAAAAAAACAATTCAAAATATTTTTGGTAGGTGTTTTTTTAAATAATTGATTCAAAAGACTTAATTTGGTGTCCCTCTGCCGTGCATAGTTCTGCTTCTAACACTGTCTACCACTGTTATCAAAAAATAAGTCGAAACCCTGGTTATGAGAGGCTATGTGAAGTTAGCCAGTCATGTTTTTGAAATTAGGTCCTTTTGCTCGGTGAACCGTTTGTTCTACAGCGGCTACGTTTGTTCTTGATTGTTAACCAATTAATATCGTTTGTGCTTCTCTAATTATTTAATTATAGCAACTTTAAAATTGTGAGTGTGAACTTAGCCAGTCATTTTTAAATATGGGTCGGAAAGGTATAGGTTTGGTATCAATCGAAAGCCAGACGTTTGTTCATTTTGTAGGGCGTTTCTTCATCCTGGAAACGGAAGGATACAGGAATTATTAAGGAAAAAGAGATTAGTTGTGACGTCATCTTCATTCAACCAACGCCATCTACTCAGCTCAGCTGTACGATGATGGTGTGGATCTTGGATAAATTGTTCGCGGGACACGGGTTGCCCGTACAGCTGAGCTGAGTAGATGGCGTTGGTTGAGTGAAGATGACGTCACAACTAATCTCTTTTTCCTTAATAATTCCTGTATCCTTCCGTTTCCAGGATGAACAAACGCCCTACAAAATGAACAAACGTCTGGCTTTCGATTGATACCAAACCTATACCTTTCCGACCCATATTTAAAAATCACTGGCTAAGTACAAACTCCCAATTTTAAAGTTGCTATAATTAAATAATTAGAGAAGAACAAACGATATTAATTTATTGGCGAACAATCAAGAACAAACGTAGCCGCTGTATAACAAACGGTTCACCGAGCAAAAGGACCTAATTTCAAAAACATGACTGGCTAACTTCACACTGCCGTTATGAGACTCTCCTTGAATAAATGGATAAAGAACACTTTTTTATCTGCTTTTGATGGATAGAGCCAATTCCGTTTTTTGTTTCACAAAGTTCTCTAGTGGATTATTTTCTAATCAGAGGTTAATGTTAGTTGTATGTAATAGACCCACGTGCGACGTGCTCCAGGTTCCGTGCGATAAATACCGCGGTAATGTAGTCGGACCCATATAAGCAACCATTTACATATCCTTTGACTTACGAGATCTTAAAAACTGAGAGAATGGCTAGTATGATACAAAAACTTCATAACTTATGTAACTCATCGCATTTCAAAATAGTTAAATGTTTTATGGCTAGGGTTTTTTAAATGAAATTTATCATTCTTTGTCAAGTCGGATGAGCGACCCCAAAAAGGTTCTAGCAATCATGCAGCTTTTTGGGCCGCCAAATATTGTCTAACCAACAAACAAAGGTACAAAGTAGATAGCTCTGATATCATCTTAAAACATATTAACAATCTGTATCAGCTGCCATAATACTTTTCCGTAATTAAATTTTTCAATTAAAGTCCAATTTAAGTGTTTTCCCTGAAACTACCTTTCAGGACGGTAATTGATACACTAATTTAGTGAGCACTTCCTTACAATAATGAAGTTGTCAAACTTATTCTGAATTTGTTTAGTTTAGTGATAGGTATTCTCCCGCCCTCAAGACAAAATTCTCAAAGTTCGTGTCACAATCCTTTTCCAATAAAAACCTTTTTCCCTAATTGCATAAGACTCAATTTGACAAAGTCAATTTTATAATTGTTCCCGGAAGAAACTTATTCTTACGAAAGAAAATCCCAATTTCTTTTCAAATTGCCTCGGGAAAGGATACTACTCTACTATAATACAGCGTATCTCGTATATCCTCCTCCCACCTTTCATTTAAACCTAGAGCACTTCAATTTTTATTTATTGTATCTGTTTGCCTTCAAAACAATATAAGTTCGCTATGCGTAGCCATGGGTTCAGGAAAAAAGGTTAAGTATTTGCCTATAACTTTGCAACCCGAGATATACTTGAACCATTCAAGAAAATTTTATAAGAAAATTGACTCCTTTCAAAAAGTATCACCAACTCTGCCCGGATGCTGGCTTTCGTTGTTTTTTTTTTGTATATTATTGGAAGGACGACATCAACGATTTTGAACGAGCCGGTTTAAGACAAAAAGCAGATCTCTTCATAGAGTGGCAAGTACCTATCCATCGATGGATAATATCGGAATAGACTGTTAAGTTGAGAGATGAGAGTAAAGAAACTTTATAAAATTCAGACGATAATATTCTGTTTATGTTCTTTTTATTGTGTCTTCTTCAGGATTTAATTTCGGGAGAAAAAGTTTTTTATTAGAATGAAAAAGCCATTGTTAACACGTGACACTGAACGGACTTTGTCTTTTGTAAGATAGATAGCAAGAGCAGTCAAGATGGTCATTCGAACATGGATGGGTATGTTTTTATTATGTACGTATATATCAAGTTTAGTAAACGCTGACTTTTTCGATAAGACAAGAAGCTAATAAATGTATACTTGCATAAGCTCTAAAGAAGAGTAGGATTTTGTCTATTTTAAAAAATTATTACTCTGCACCCATTTAAGGTTTGTGTTCGTAGAGACGACTCATGGGATCATCGCTCAGCGATCGAAGTTGAACCACCGGTTTTGAGCACTATATGAGTATATTTTCTATGCAGATATGTTCCATTAGCCCATAGTCGATACTAGGAAAGTAGAACCATTAAAAAATTTTTTAAATACGGCTCGAAATTGGATGCCAAACTACGATCGCTGAGCGATGATCCCATGAGTCGAACACAAACCTTTAATGTGATTTTGAAGAGCCGTAACCCAAGTAATTTTAAACTCCAATTTCGACAGCTTTTGCGTATGACCTTGTAAATTTTTCAAGTTTGGTCTCAAGATACCTTATGTTAAATTAAATTTTAGCTTTTTTTTCTACTTACCTAGTTTCATGTAGCACTGCATAAAAAATGGATTACCCAGGAGAGCACTCAACAATCCGAGAATGCCTTGTGGAAATTCCGTAATCAGAAACAATAGAAGAACAGCAAGAAGCATTCTTGTCGTTCGGTCTGTTTGCTTCTCCTTCTCCAATGTCTTACTTTGCTTTCTTGGCTTTTCCACCACTTTACCGTTAACCATTTGCTTCATGCCGTTGGCGTTGCTTGTCGTTAATTGTTTTCTACGTCGTTTCGCCTCCAAAAGGGCTCCAATTAGCCGTAGACTGAGTATGGTAAGAGCAATACAAGGAATTATTTTAATGACTACACTATAAATCCAGAAGTTGGCTTGCAGGAGCAGCTGGTTATTCATTGCCAGTTCGCTATGTTTCACCTTATATAAGGTAACATTACGTGCCTCCGTCAAAGAATCGTTCACTCTCAGTTGATTCCCGTCGACATTCAGCAGCTCCACATCCGCCTGAATGTTAAATGACAGCACAAGTGGAATTGATATCAGCGGACACACAATACATGAAGCCATTATGGCAATTAGGGTGGTACGCATACCGCACCATATACGATTTTTTTGCGGATAACCGACGGCTATATATCGCCAAACGGCAAGTGTCACTGTCAGCCATATTGAAATTGTATGGCAAATTTGTGCAAACATTGAATGGAAGCGTACATATGCGGCCCAGCCGTAGGTGAATCGAGCCTCGCGCGAATAATTCATATTTGGCAGGATGTACTCCAGGCAAGCGTAGGGGATGTAGTCCAGCATGACGAGTAAGTCCGTAATCGCAAGTCCGGTCAGGATGGCATTGGTTGGCGAATGCATGTCCCGTCGGGTTAAGACCGCGATATTTAAACCGTTCGCTATACTTCCCAGGATGCAAACCAGTAACGATGCATAGCCATGCATCGGTGCGTAACTGAAAGAATAATCGAAGGAAATTTTTTTTTAACTTTTACAGCTAAATACGAGTTTGCACATTTAATACATATATTGTTTAATATAGGCCAATCAATGAATGAGGCGTGCAGAGAACATCGAAGGGGGTGACGATTTTTTCCTTCAGGCTTTTGTTTCGAGCTGTTAGGGGGTTAACATATTAAAAGTACCAGGACTTGGGAGGTGAGCTAACTTGGACTTTATCTCGAAAACGGTGAACAAGGGAGAGAAAAATTGAAGCAAGTGTTGAAGCTCGCAAAACTGCCTATTAATTTGAGTGTACGTGCATATGTGAAATTCCTAACGGTTCCTACGGCATAGCATAGTATTCAATTTTCTTTAATTTGAAATATTATTTCTTGCCTTGTCTCCTATTCATTCGAAAGTTTAGGAGTTTCAATCTTGTAATATTCTTTATAAATAAGTATGAAGACAAACTTTGAAGAAAACATCATGTATGTACACACCAATTTATAGGAAATTTAGCGTATTTAACTCTTGTTTACAATCCTTTTCACCGTTTTCGAGATACAGCCGAAAACCCCAAAAACTTCACCACCTCTCCCCATGTTAGCTCGACTACCACGTCCGGGTACTTTTAAGAATATTTACCTCCTAACTACTCCAAACAAAACCCTGAAGAAAAAAAGCGTCATCCCCATCGATGTTATCTACAATGTCTTCGTTGATTGGACTAATAGTGATTTTATTTAAATTTGCAATCTCCAAAATAATAAGGGCCTAGAGTGACTATACACTTTTAAATAGGAACAACTCACTCTCTAAAATTAGCCGAAGAACACGTATGGTAATGACGCTTAACGAAAGGTGACATATTGCCCGTGGGCGGAAAAGGGACGCAAGACTGTGTGGGTTCCTACTTTATACATGGAATGCATAAAAAATGCTACTCCTCTCAGGTAGTTTTGCATTTCCGTTCGTACTTTCTTCAGAGTTGGTGAGCCTCGGGGATTTTTTTAATAGAGTAGTGCTTTTACATAAGACAGCATTAAGTAGACTATGAGTCGTCGTGGATGACTGGGACGCAAAAGAAAGAAGATAAACGAAAAGTTGCAGTGGCCAGGGCCGGATTTCGGCTCTATGGCGCCCCTGGGCAGTATTCAAATCTCCGCCCTCCGGCACTATGATATGAACATTTCATAATTTTTTAATTGTTTCAACAAGAATTGAAATTTCAAGTTGTTGAAATTATAGGACTAGTATATATTGTTCAGCAAAAGTCTTTTCGCTGATTTTTATTATTTAAAATTATTTTTTGGCAGTGCTAATACCTATTTTGTATTTTTCACTGCAGAAAAATGACAAATTCGACAATTGAAACGTTAAAATATGGAAAAGTTTATTCAAACCAAAAGTGACTCAGGCAGCGTATGAGTTCATTAAATGTCCTGGACGCAGTTGGTGGTGAATAGCCGAAGCAATCATTAGTGTGCCAAAGAGCTACCACCAAGAAAATACAGAGAGCTCTATCTTGCATTGCAAGAGTCTACGCTGGAAATATTTTTGAAGAATATTGAGAAACTCGTGCTACGAATATTGGCTATAGAGCAAATGCTATATGTGTACATGGCAAGTTTGTGAAACGGATTCAGTTGGTAGATTCGAAAGATTTGCGTTTGCCAAAACCATTGAAGACAATGAGTCAAGGTTGATGGAAGTTTTGGAGGTCATCCGTTCTGCATAGGAGAACCAACAACATTTTCATCGACTTGCTTGGTGAACTATCAGTCTATTTTTTTTGTGAGTCAAGCGACTTGCTAGGCCTATTATTTCCGTAACAGCGATGGACGTTCTGCACAAATGTCCAGTGCAAGCAACTCCACTAAAAAGGTCGTCGATGTGATGATCGATATACGTGCTGCACAATTCATCAAATTTGGAGATGTCTTTTCAAAAAGAAGATCATTTTGGCAGGACAAACACATCGAATCGATACTCAAGGAAGCAAAACTGATCAGTCTAAAATCCATTCGGTGAATTTCGCCTGATGGTCTGGTAAATAAAAAGTATAAAAGCACTCGCTTTCGTTCTCCACTGTAGACTTGAAAACAATCGAGGAAAAGAGCGATTTTCAATTTGTCGTAACGCGCCGACTATATTCGATCGTCTGGTCGTAGAGACCGTGGTTTAAGCTTGAATATTGGCGACATTGGCATGAATCTCAACAAATTATGTTGCAGAGGTTGAGAGTTGTCTTAGCCAGGCTCCGCACGTTCAGCTTAAAATTGAGTCCTTCAATATGGAGGTTCTTGCGGAAGGCTTCTTGAGACAGAAAGTATCGGCAGATGGTATCCGAACGGATCCTGAAAAACAAAGGACTGAAATGAAGTGACCTATAGACCAGCTTCTATGTTTTCTGGGTTAACGACTACTGTTAAGCAAATTAAAATTGAAGCATTTACTCCAATCAAATATTATGAATGTTGGAACAATTCATATTATTTTTAAGGAATCAATAGGGGTATCAAAACGGAGAGTGTGTGGTGAGATGAAACCTATGCGGAACAGCCCAACATTTAACAAGTCTGTCTGGCATTAAAATCCCGAAATTGTATGTAAATATTCAAAGTGTCATTAGCATTTACGGGAAATTGACTTCGTTTGCGCTTGCAATTTTTTGTTCTTGGGTCGCATCTTTACACGGCCGTAACTTTTGAACGCAGACACGTACGACTTTGAAATTTCTAGCAAAATATACTCTAAACCGACACAAAATCCGTCCTATTCATTTTTTTGCGATTATTCCACCCTTGGGTCGCATTTTGAGCGGGTGTAACTTTTAAACGGGGACAGCTAGGACTCCAAAATATTCATCAAAATGTGCACCACAAAAATCGATTTGGTCCTCCTTTGCGATATTTTAGCCATTAGATCGCATTTCGACCGGCTGTACATTTTGTAAGTTTCATTTTTTATGGATGAGTATTATCCATTACAATACGGTGAATATGATATTGGGTGTACAACAGTACGCCTAGGTAACAAGGAAAAATTTGAAAGAGGAAGTTAAAGCTTTGTCTAGTTGTGACTGTTCCTTGAGTTTATTTATTATCATTCACAGAATTTTACACCAACGAAAAGTTTAAAAAATTGCCGCCCTTCAAAATCTGCCGCCTTGGGCAGCTGCCCAGGTTGCCCATATGGGAAATCCGGCCCTGGCAGTGGCGATACTACATACATTGAGCATTGGCATTGAGGGTTCAAGCCCCTCCAATTTTGTTTGCATTAATAGAACGCGGAAATTAGAATATTTTGCACTTGCCTTGCAAAGATTTATTAGCATACGAGCATACGAGACTACAAAACCTCAAATTAATTATTTGTGATCCAGCTCTCTGAGCTGCTTAAAGGGAAGGGGCGTACGAGTATCACATAAACGCCGTTTGAATAGATACAACTTAGGTAATTGGCAAGTGACCGCAGAAGCAACCAAACCGGCGTAGATGACTCCTAATATAGTCCCTGCTGGCACAACCATTCTTATTTAAGAGTATGTATAGTATACAGGATGTCCGGAAACTGCCGCATAAACGCACCGGATTGTGATTACATTTATGATTTCCAGCAAAAAAGTTGTACTGAACAACATACCCCTTCAGCTTTACCCTTTAGCTACCACAGGCAATTGAAGATTTTTGAAAAAATCATTTTTTTGCACGACTTAAGGCTCAATATCTCCAATGCTAGACCAGCTAGAATAGTGAAACAAAATGATTATTACAGCCAACAAATTGACCAATCTATTTTTTCATCTCAATTTTCTCCAATTTCTGGCAAGGAGAGGTGCTTGTACGATTCTTTTAAAAACTGGCGCATAGTCTTACGATCATATCTTTCTTACATCATTTTATTCTAGCTCCATTATTTTCAACAGTTTTTATACTTACCTAAGTGTAGAAAACTAGGGTTAATTTTAGCTCGAATTCAATACAATTCAATTCACAGCGCTCCTAAAGATTGGTAACATCTATTCGAAGTATGTCGAAATCGAGCCAAAGTTAACCCTAGTTTTTTCACTTAAGGCATTAAAACTGTTAGAAATAACGAGGTTAGAATAAAATTATGTAAGAAAGAAATGATCTTTAGACTATGCGCCAATTTTGAAAAGAATCGTATGAGCACCTCACCTTGGCAGAAGTTAGAGAAAATTGAGATTGTGTTTGAGTCACAATCACAAAAATTTGACTTTAAAGTTCTGTAAAAACCAAACCACTTATTTGATTTTAATGCCGTTAGTTTTATTTTTTAGGTAAATTTGTTGGCTGTAATAATCATCTTATTTTGCTACTCTAGGTAGTCTAGCTTTTGGGATATTGAAGTCTTAGTCGTAAAAGAAAATCTTTTTTTCAAAAATCTTCAAATGCGTGTGGCAGCTAAAGGGTTAAGCTAAGGAGGTATGTTTCTTACAATTTTTTTTGTTGGAAATCACGTGAGGAATCACAATCCGGTGCGTTTATGCGGCAGTTTCCAGACACCCTGTATATGTGTATAACTAAGGCGGGAGAAGCTGTCCACGCCACTTTTTCCATGGGAAAATTCCTCGTATTGAAATCCTAAAGATGCTTCCACGATTTAACTTGGCCAATTTAATTATGTCCAAGGGGTTCGCTTGCCAACCCTAGAAAAAAATATGAAAAACTTTTCCATAGAAAAATTTATTAATGAGAGCTCTCGACTGTCTAAGGAGAATCGTCGTTTAACAACCTCAACAAAAACAAGTTCCCTGAAAATATATTCAATAGATAGAAGGATATTTTGCTATAAGAATGGCGTGCATCATTTTCCTTGGGTGGTCTTATCAGGCACGCGTAATTCATAGAGTGAAATTTCCCTGTTGTTTTTTTTTTTAAGTTTTATTTCAAAATAATAAGCCTGAGACCACTGAAAATAGAATATAGCTTTTATTTTGTTGCACCTGTAGTCCAGTCATAATATCCCAACTCAGGCCTCGAAATAGAAAACAAATGAGTAGGGCAAATTATGGTTGTTTTCGATTCAATAGGGTGCCAGGAATCTAAAACTAATTTTGCTAAGAAAAATGTTGATCAGAAGATCCCAAAAAGGACACTAATTAGTCCTTGATCAGAAGTGGACATGCGGGGTGTCATATCAAAGGGGACGCCGCGCCGAGTACATTACATATCCGGTGTTTGTTTCCTGTTTCAATCGATCAAGGACTAATCGGTGTCCTTTTATGTCCTTTTTTGGAGTTTTCTAAACAGTTTTTTTCTTAGCAAATTTAATGGTAGAATCTTCAGCTATTATAGACCCTAAAAATGAAAAAGGTAGGGAAAACTTGAATTATTCGCGTATTTATGGCATTGGAAAGATACAGATGATCTTCTTCTTCTTCCTTGCCTCGTTCTTTATACCGCTCCATGGTTTCGCGTTGCTCGACCTGCAGTGTAGGCACATCGCCCGTTTTGGCGATAATATCTCAGCATATTTCTACAGGCAGCTCTATCTTGGATCGTGTCATCGCCGAGACCAATGCGTTGTTGTTGCTTTTTCATTTGACACATCCAGGTGTTCTTCGGTCTGCCTCTGGCCTTGGGTCCATCAAGTGGAACTTCCATTGATATCGCTCTCTTTGCGGGGTTCTCAGGCGGACGCCTTTGAACATGGCAATACCAATCCATTCGTCGGTCTTCGAGCTTTTCGGTGATTGGTTGGTCTATGGACAAGCTGCCTCGGACGTAGCTACTCTTGATGTGGTCCCTTTTCGTTACACCAACTGACTTGCGTAACATTTTCATTTCAGTCGCTGTCATTTGTTTCGCGTAACCTTCATACATGGTCCAGCATTCTGATCCATACATGAGTGCGGGACGTACAACCGTTTTGTACAACTTGCCCTTTAGCTTCAGTGGCATTTTCTTATCGCAGAAAACTCCAGAGGTTTCTCGCCACGTCATCCACCCAACCTTTGTGCGATGTTTGATGTCATCATCGCATGTAGCTCCGTTGTTCACCATCGAGCCAAGGTACTTGAACTTGGTACAAGACTTAAGCTGCTCTCCTTTGACGTACATTTCTGGTATCGGTGCATCTGGGTCTGAGAATGGGCAGCATAAGAACTCAGTCTTTGTTATACTTATCCTCCAGTCCATGCTCCTCCAGAATGTCACACCATTTTGTAAGTGCAGCTTGCAAGGCAACGATGTTTGGGCTACTGAGGACTATATCATCGGCAGAAAGAAGAGATATTTCTAGGCCGTCGAAGATACGTGTTAATAAGTAGCACATGATGATGTTGAAGAGCAACGGACTCAATACACTGCCCTGGTGTACACCGAGATTCACCGGAAATTCGTCTGATTCACCGGCTGTGCATCTAACCTTAGTCGTAGCTCCATCATACATGTCTCGTATCATCCTGACATATGCCTCAGGGACATTAAGTGCTCTCAAGGCCAACCATATCAGATCACGAGGTACTCTATCGAATGCCTTTTCCAAAACGATGAAATCAAAGTGCAAGTCTTTTCGTGCTGCTCTATACTTTTCCATTGCAATACGAATGCACTGAATCGCATCGACTGTAGATCGTCCTTCAACAAAGCCGTATTGATTGTCATTCAACCGCACAATCTTTCTCAATCGGTTGCAGACAACTCGCTCGTAGATCTTCAGTGTATGAGGTGTTAACTTTATAGCCCTATAGTTGTTGAGTTTGCGTGAGTCTCCCTTGTTCTTATAGAAAGGAAGAAGAAAACTTTCCCTGAAAGCATCAGGCATCGGTTGCCCGCTTTTGATTTTGTTGAAGAGAACTGTGAGCCAACTAAGCCCGGCATTTTCCATTTTCAACCAAAATTCCGCGGGGATTTTGTCCGGTCCGACTGCCTTTCCGCGTTTCATCTGATGCATTGCCTCCATCACCTCTTCCTCTGAGATATCTTCAATATTTGTGGTATTCGGCTCAACATCTCGAAAAGCTGCTCGAGGAAGTTCTTCATTTAGAAGTTCGTCAAAATACTCTCGCATCCTGCTACAAATTGCCGTATCGTCAATCAGCAACATTCCTTGCGCGTCCTCCACGTACTTTGGCGCCTGTATTTCCCGAGTGTTCCTTGTCCTTTGGGCTGCGACCCTAAATATCCTGGCGTCGTGCTTAGGTCTCTCGCGCAAAGACGGTCCTTCGGTCGTAGTCTGAGTTTCTAATTCTTTGTAGAATTTCTCAGCTGCCTTCGCCTTTGCTTGAGCTACCAAGCGCTTTACGTTTTTTTCCGGGATTGCATATAATTTTTGCGAAGTTGAACCCGTTCGGTTTCACTGCTTGACTCACATTTCGTCCATGCCTTAAATGCGTTCGATTTGGCTTGCACTGCTTCCTTAGTTTCGGTGTTCCACGTTTCTTTCTTCGTGTGGAGTGGACCTTTCGTAACTCCAAGTGCCTTTTCCGCCTCACTTACTGACATTTCAGCGAAACTATTCCACATTTGTGTTGGACTGTGCTCGGGGCAGTTGGTGTTGTTTTGAAACCACTCCGTCATTTTATCAATGAATGGAGTCACTACAGGTTAAAAGTTGTCGTTTGTGAGATTGTGCCACTTGATTTTTTCGACCGGCTTGGGAGTTCTTCTATTTCTTGCTCCTCCTGCTTTCAAAATAAATGCTGACAGGAGCAAACGATGTTGGCTGACGACAGATTCACCCAAGATCACCTTGCAGTCTTTTACCCACCTTCTCATAAAATCGAAGCAGAGGTGGTAATCGATCTGCGTTTCGTGTTTTTTCACAAACCATGTATTTAGGATGACCAAACCATGCGATTTGCACATGGTCAGAATAGCTTCACCTTCGTCATTTCTGACCGTTGAAGGGCTACCCTTTCCACCATGGCAATCCTCGTAATCATAATTTGATTCACCCACATGGCCATTTAAATCTCCTCCCAAGAACACCAATTCGGTATCTGGAATGGTCTGAATCAGGGTGTCAACGTCGTTCCAAAATGCCTCTTTTTCTTCTGGTGGCAGTCCCACTCGGGGAGCGTAGGCACTTATGGCGTTCCACACCCTTCCGCAGATAACCAATTTGATGCTGATCAAGCGATCACTTCTCTTCGCGACACTTATTATGCTGCCAAGTAAAGACGACGCCAGAATAATGCCAACTCCGTTTCTTTGGTTTGTAACTCCATAGTAGTACAATTTGTACTTCATGGAATTCGTAAGAAACCGGGCTCTGTCGATATGGGTATTTCGCCACTTCGTCTCTTGCACGCACATAATGTCTATCTCCCTCCGCTTCATGATATCCTCAATTTCCTCGCTCTTTGACGTCATGGAACCGACATTCCAGCTTGCAACCCTCAGCTTCACCACAATGTAATTGGACTGCCTCATATTGCTCGCCCCCGGAAACCGTCGAGCTCTGGCGCGAACTAGGTTCGCCCCGGGATCACTCAACCGCATAGCAGAAGTAGTGCCCAGCGGGGTAGTGCTCAATTTCCATAAGGCCTTCCATTCTTTTACACCTTTTGGAGAAAGGTTGTGTATTTTGGCACTAGTGTGTGGAAATAAATAAATTTATGGACTTTCCTTTTACGTCCGCCGTCTATCTCCAGACACGGCAACCCACACACACACACACTAACCTATGGGAGGTCTTGTTGATGTTAAAATGTGTCTCAGGCTTCAGATGTCATGGTTACCTGCGACCTTCGCATACTAGCGGCCAAGCACCCTCTTGACCATGCATCCCTCGGCGCATGCTGATCCACCTTGGATTAGGTCCCTTTTTAGTCGCCTTCTACGACACGCCGGGAAAGGCGGTGGCATTATTCGCGACCCATGCCACAGGCCATGGAAAGATACAGATGATAAGTTACGGGAAAATTTTCCATTCAAACGCGATTTATTCCGTTGAGGGTCCTTGAACAGGAAACAAACACCGGATATGTAATGCACTCTACTTTTCCTTTGATATGACACCCCACATGGCGACCTCCAGTCAAGGATTAAATAGAGTGTCCCATTTTGTCCTTTTTGGGATCTTTCCGATAGAAATATGTATGTATTTTTTTGGCATAATGAGTTTCCACTGATTCAAAAACAACAAATATTAGACTTACTCTATTTTTTCTATTTGAGATGCTAATATGACTGGACTACTGGAGTTTAAAGAAGTACACGGTTAAAAATTCTGCTGTATTTTTTGTACCAACTGATGGTATAAAGCTCATTCATACATTTTTTAGTATAAATTTTAATAAACATCGATGTATAAATTTTGTTTATATTAATTTTTATAAAATTTATCCGAAGCTTGTCTTAAAATATTGAATTTGAGATGTTCGTATAAAAATTATACGAAGCTGTTACAAAATTAATTCAAAAATACTATTGAAAATTATGCAGCATTTATATGAATCTTTTATCAGAACGTGTTATTGATTTTATACTATAAATTACAACTTGCATACCAATCGAGAATTCGTTTAATAATATTGAACTGATAGAAAAATTTTATACCAAAGTGAGGTAAAGTTTATCCTAAATTGTACATTTCTGAAAAAAATCATTGCATTCGCATTTGGAAAGGTGGACTTCGTGCGTCGCTGTGGCGCACCTGGTTGAGAGTGCGTGCTAGTAATCTAGAGGTGCGGAGATCGAATCTCGGCGTGGTCAAAAATCTGTATGTGCGGATAGGAAATATACGAGTATAGTGCCTGCAACAGTATGTCCCAGAAGGGGTTTTCTGCAGGCATACATTATACTTCAGATCTAAATGAATGTCGTTTTTTTTAAATTTTCAATAAAAAACTTGTATAGTTTTTATCATATATCTGGATAAATACTATTTACACCTTATTCGGATTATTTTTATATTGTTAGCTTATAAAAATATTTTATACGCAATTAGCATGAACTGTATAGCTTCAACTGATAACTTCGATTAATAAAGAAGCTTGGTATAATTTTTATACAGAAAAGTCTATGGAACTATATGTATACCAAAATTTATAAAGTTTATACCATTTTTTTTAACCGTGTAGGTCGCGAGCGAGTCACCAGCCACTATGTGCATACTAATTGCATAAACCAAGTTGAATACTTACGCCGAATGAAGCTGATCCATGCCATCGCCACAGTACTGTGGTACGGACTTGTTGCTCTCTGTCATTGCGCTGCCGAGAATAATTGTTGAGTTAACGTCCTCATCAATAAGGTAGTCAATTTCTGAAACAAGAATAAAACACAGCATAAGCGTTTTATGCATTAAAGTAATTTAATAATGGATTCTGTAAGCAGCTGGCTAGGTGTTCCATTAATTTTTACGAAATCTAAGGTAATAGAGAGTTTTAGTAAGTCGTCCGATATGCAACGATAAACTTTAACATTTCCATACAAAAATATGTTTGCCAACAATACGTAAAACAGTAGGTATACCATAATTTTGCATGTCCCAAGTATAGGCATGGGTGTATTTTCGTATATTGGATATTCTGTAAAAAATCCTGATTAGCGAATTTATTTGTCGGATTATTACCCCATGCCTACTTGGGACATGCCAAATTATGGTATATGTACTGTTTTACGTATTGTTGGCAAACGAATTTTTGTATGGAAACGTCAAAGTTTCTCGTTGCATACTTGCTAAAACTCTCTAATGTATCATATTCCGTAACGAAAACTTCATATCAGTGACTTAGAGACGGTATAGCGTATACGTAAATGCCGAGAATTTTCTCCTAACATTATTTCTAGGACAAATAACAAATCTAATCCCGACTTACACTCCTTCACATTTTATATTGATTTTCGACACCCACTCATAGTCTAGCCCGCGTGCAATGTACCCACATATCCGTCAATAGTTAAGCTGCATCACATTTTGCACCATTACTTGAAACTCTAAAAATACATACGACTTGATAAAATGGTACAAATGCATGTATGTAGGCTGCATTGCATACTCTATGCACATTTCATTCAAATATGTAAGTTAGGGGTGGCAGCGACTATGAATAAGGCAAGGCAACTTGAAGATTCGCTCGAAGGATTTTTCGCCAAGCTAAATATAGGATATATAGGCCCAGAATAAACGTACCAGCGAACGTTGTCAATATATAAACTCGTATATACATAGGTATACATATCCCAAAGTCAGAATTGTTATGGTAATAGTGCATGTCACCAGTTTAGCGTAAAACTTTCGTTATATGTAACCATAAAACGGAACTTTAGTGAAAGAACATTTCTTTAGAAAGTGTTATGAAGAGGTCGCATTTAATGGGCAGGACGTTGAACTGAAATTGGCTTGTGGCGAATCTAAAAATGGACTACGTTTTGATTATTTTTCTTGTGAATTTAAATTCTGCTAGAAATTAAATTATTGATATGTACATACGCATACGTATTGAGAAAGGTTTTCTACGCCCATAACCTAGTTCAATAAATAGCTTTGTTATCTACATAGGTATTTGCCTCAATCAATAAATTTAATCAAAATCCACTATACACAAAACATGCTACCACTTCAAATTGATTTATCCAAATCCCAATTAAAGACAAAAAATCTGTGTTCTTGACTCTGCCATAATTTGTATCAATTAGAACCGTAAATTGTCTGTTTTTTCTATTATGCATTTCTTATCTTGTACCAATTAAATTGTGTGCATAGTTTGGTATCTCCGCAACATTCAATTTATTGCGAATCGACCCTATACGACCCTTTATGCGAAAATAATTGCTCGACCGATAGAATTGCACGTTCCAGTCAACAGCATGAACCAATTAAAATTGAATAGAAGAAAAATTGGAAAAAAGTTAACAATGCTCCTGCAAGTGAAAATACTTAACAGACAATTTTATTCTCAATATTTTGCGGCCAGCACTTGGCATATTAGAGCACATTTTACCTCACCTATCACAACATGCACTACAGACAATGGGATGGTAACGACGGTATGGGATGGACTGGAACTGGATAGTTTATTTCTCTGCATATGGCATACCTTGCTCAGAGTACATACACCCAGAAAAAAAATAATTTTATTGAAGAAAAATTACATAGGACGTATGAAATTTTGGCTATGATCTGGAGCCGATGAAATAGCCTTTCTGGGACAATGATAGAAATATCATTCAAACGAGACTGAGGCTAATTTCGGGCGCGGTCAAATTTGGATACCCTTCGCTCCCCTCGGGCTAAAAGTTTTTCGGGCGTACTTACGACTTGTATTTACCCCCCCCCCCCATTCTATCCTTCTTTCTTCACAAAAGTTCCGTTGCGTCGGCAAAACAATATTTGTGTGGGGTTTGGTTGGAGTAAGTAGGCAAATAAAAATATTTACTCGGAAAATTTTATTGGGGGATGCGGAAGCATGTCCCCATAGTACGATTCCATTTGTTTTGACCTTTTTAGTTGCTTTGATAAAGACAGATTAATTCAAGGCTTTGTGAAATTGGTGTAAATAATGTTTCTTAGAAGAACCAAATTGGGGGGTTGGTTTTCAATAGCAGCCCCATGACCCGATTTGATCTATTCTTACATACGTTTTGTGTCATCAATAGAAATACATTTGTGGGACATTTGGTTGAAATTGGTGCACAAATAACAAAATTTTTCTTAGAAGAACCTAATAATTTGGGGGGTTGGGTTTGTATGGCAGCGCCATGATCCCATTGTCCGATTTGATCCAGTCTTACATATGTTTTGTTCCATCAATCGAAATTCATTTGTGTGAAATTTGGTTGATTTTGTTGCACAAATAAACAAGTTTTTCTTAGATGAACCTAATTTGGGGAGTTGGGTTTGCATGGCAGCCCTATGACCCCATTGTCTGATTTTATCGATTCAAGCCTACAAACTGCCTGCAGCAAAAAGAAGCATTTGTGCAAAATTTCAGCTTCATAGCTTTTAAATTGGCCGAGTAAAACGCGTCGCAACAGACAGACAGACATCGCCCAATCGACTCTCCAAGTCATGCTGATCATATATGTATACTTTTTATATGGTCGAAGATGCTTCCTTCAATGCGTTACAAACTTCATGACAAAGTTAATATACGCTTTCGCTCTATGAGCGAAGGGAGCCCTAAGTCATTTGTTGCATTAGTTGTATGTGAGCATGTTTTAATTCTATTACTTAGAGAAAACATAGCAACCCATGCCATGCGTTAGTCCAGAGTGGCTATGTCATCACACAACCCATATGTGTTTGACTCCAAATTTATTACATTACACTCCACGAAATAATTGAAATGTCAGAATATTGTCGATGCAATTATTTTAGTTCTATAAACAGTTTACATACCTACTGTGTCTTACGATGATGCGCCATTTTTTCTATTCTTTAGACATAGTTTACATTTCGCCGAACAATTGATCGCATTTGTGGCCGTCGGTTCCTTTGAAATGTATATGGAAAGGGATGGAAAATATTATTGAACGATATTTTTCATCAAGATATAGTACCATTGGTCTGTCTGGATCTATACGCCAACAGAAGGGTTAAATATCACGTCGGTAATTTTAAGAGAGTAATGAATATTACGCGGATTTTATATTCTCAATTGTAAACAAAAAATTGACGTTTGAATAAAATTTCCACGCATACTATGAACTGCAATAGTGTGAGAATGGTGCCATTTTTATTTTCTGATGCCCACTCTGGACTAACGCATGCTTTTTCTAAGTTCTATTACTACTGAAATCATAAATTCTATGAAAGTATATTTGACCCAATGGCATTTTTAATTAATTATATTCAAACTTCATACGTTTAAAGAAATTTTCTGTTTACTAGAAGTTAAGTACAAACTTAATTGGTTTCAATATACGTTTTTTTCTGGGTGTACTTATAGGGGTGGAGCGTGGAGGTAAATTGAAAATTCTGTAAAATGTGATAACTATTTAGTGCGCCGAGTAGTTTTAATAGTTCGTCGAAAAGGTTATTTTACACATTACACATGCACATACGAACAGGGCAAGATATAGCCTCTATGGCGCCCTGGGCAGTAGTCGAATTGTCGCCCGACCGTCACTGTTAATCCTGGAAGCAGAGCAACCCACCATGATGGACTTGACGGGTTTATGTGATCGTCCTGGTCATTTCAAGGCAGACATGCGGCTCTGGAAATAAAATTTTTAGTGATTGAGTTCAGGTGATCGTTCATTAACTAAACTTTGCCTAGGCATTAGGTGATAAGAGATTGACAACTGTGGCGTATACATTTCTTTTTTGTTTCTTTTGTTTTTCAGGTATTGGGCTCGAGTTTGGCGGCTCCATCCAAAATTTAGTTTCGGAAAGAGATCAAAATCGCAAAAAAAAAACTTAAAAAAATACGATTAATTTGTAGCGATACCGCCAACGCATTTTGGAAAGTAATGTGGCGTTCGACGAACAATCATGGCCTTTCGCAACGAAATTTCGGTGGGGAACTCCCAATGAAGAAGAAAAAGAAGGAAACGAAATATCTGAAAATAAAGGGGACAATTTGATTTTTTTTTTATAGCTAGCAGTGGCGTAGGAAATTTAGTGTTTGGGGCTGGTATGGTTTAATACTTTTTGGCGTTTTCATTGGTTGGAGTATTCGACCGCAATGCAATGGAATACACAGTATTTAAAATGTTGTATTTAAACGAATTTATACCACGCAACGCTTTGCAATCCCATTTAAATGTTTTTTTTTGCAATAGTGTAAATTGTGATGCTGTTGGTATAAAGTTATGCAACAGGAACGTTGTTGATTAATTAACTTTAAGCATCTATCAATTTTGAAATTTCGTACTCATTGCCCCCATTTTTCCGACTCCGCTACTACGAAGTTACAGCATTAAGCTGCGCATAATTTTCCAAATAAAATTCGTATGAGAAATGTCATCTTGTAGCTTCGATCAAGTTACCATAGAAAATATTTTGGTCCCGAAAAAAAGTCGCATATCCAGTGTATTTTGCGGTTATTTGCATTTCCTTTTTAGATTTTCTTATTCATTGGGAACTCCGGATTCGTGCGCAGCATCCCAAAAACGTAAAAAATGCTCTGTACCACGTTTTTCAATCTCGACTGTAAATTTTGTTTTTTTACTAATCGCCTAGGATAGGATTCGTGCGGTTTGTGGGTTACAATGCAAAAAAAAAAATGAAAAGATCAGCTGATCAGAAAATTCTCCAATTTAGGATGTGTTAGCTGAGTTCATTTTGAACAATTTGGGAATCAAGGATCATTAAGTGCCAGTCAGGGACGTACACAGAAAAATATTTTGGGAGGTGTTTTAGGCACGAGTGCCAGTGGGATATCCTATAGACTTGCTAAAGATTACCAAATCGGTGATTTGACTGGTCATCCGAACATTTTAAGATTGCCATTTGCTTCAGTTACTAAAAAAGGTAGCAGATTTCCGATTTTCTCGAAATTGCAATAGAATGCTTTTTCAAAAACTTTAATGTTTTTATTTAAATTTTAGGTTTAGGACTTAGATAAGAAAGTTAAAGTAATTTTAAATAAATAAATATACTGAAATAAAATAAAATCGTGTATATTTTTTGGAATAAATAGTAATGACTTAGATTAATTCTAACTAAAAAAACGATGGAACATCTCTTTTGCTTCTTTACTGATTTATCTGATCAGCAAAAAATAGGGAACCTAAAACTTCTAGAATTTGGCAGCACATATATTTTGGAAAGCCTACTGTCGGCAAATAGGCATATCTCCACTGTGTAAAATTTATTTTTCCAATTACATAAACTGCCTCTTGATATCTCGAAATTCGTACTTTACGATACTTTCAATGAACGGGGAATTGCCGCTCCTTAAAATTTGGCGCTCCGGGCAGTTGCCCAGGTTGCCCATATAGGAAATCCGGCTGTGTATACGAACTACATCAAGATGGATTCGCGGAAAATTTTAAATTACAACGGCTTTTATGTATCCTGGATTAAAGCCTATAAAGGTCTATCCGCTGTTACAATAAACTGTTTACTTTTGGCAAACTTTAAAATTAGCAAAACTTTCAACAATTTTTTACAAAAGTTTTTAGGGTTGGTCCCTTTGGTACGAAAAAACATTAAACAATTAATTTTTTCTGCCTAATCATAAATACTTTTGTGGCCACAAAATTGCTCCTCCATAGATAATCTTCTCGAATTCGGTGAAGAGGATGATTATTTCTAAAAGGTGCAGGGAAATTTTCAGGAGACGAAATATACTAACTAAAATTATAAATATAATAATTGTAGTTTGGTTTGTGTAGTGGTTAGTGCGCTAAACGCTTAGAGCTCAGTGTCCTGGGTTCGAGTCTCACCATGAGCGAATTAAGTTTGTGATGTTTTTCGAACTTACGACCCAGGTCATAGACTATGATCTCACTCAGATATTAAACGAGAGCGCATTAATGGCAACAGTGGTGTCTAGCTTAATTTTAACGGGGCCACTTTGTTGGTTTGTAAAGCGATGGTGTGTAAAAATTAAAAGACATTCTTGCATACCTTTATCGTTTCAGACACACACACACACAAAATTTCAAAACGGTTGTAAAATGCTTTTTGTGGGTATCATTTGATTTCATCCGTAGTTTCTATGGTTTACTTTCTACTAAATCAGAATTGATATGAATACACTCCCAATCAATTGAGTAGTTTCACCTGAAAAATGTGTGTATGTCGGAAAGTAATTAATAACGGTATTTTCTTCAAACTTGGTGACAATATTTTCAGTAGACTGCATGTTCTTGTAACAACGCAAGGTTTCAAAACCGGAGTTCTATCGTAGATTGACTTTTTGAGATTACATCACTTAAAAGAAGTTCTCCTTATTACTAGCCACACCTTCCAGACTAAAATTATCTTTTTATACTGTTATTTGGCGTTTTATTTCCTCTGGAACTATCCTAATGACTTTCACGTTTGCGTTTTTTTTTAAGAATTCTCGTAAAAAAAATAATCACGGGACACCTCGTTTGAGACTTTGTGGTATTAAAAGAAAAACCAGACTACTACTAGACACACAATTTGGCACCCTTTGATGTAATTGAATTGATATTTTTAAAAATCCCAACTTTGATCACAAATTGACATTTGCCTCTATGCAATTTCTCAGAGGCAACAGCCATCAGCGTGACGATGGGAGCGAATAGCGACCTGTTTTGCTCCTGTTTTTGGCGGGAGTAGAATTAAAAAGTGGCTTGGTCTTAGATTTCTGGTTCGGGAAATGTTTTGCGCAACAAACTTGTTAGTTTTTTCCTGGAGAATAAGGTAAAAGAACCTGCTTTCGAAAAAAAAAATGTTGGCGTTATTAAATTATATTAAAGGAGGATATCCCATAGCTAAAATTTGACACATATTTGAAGTTTTTGGCAAAATTCTATTGAAATCCCAGAAAATCCGATTTTATGGATAATGTATGTAACAATTAGGCATTAACCCTTCTGTCGGCACGAAGGTCTGGCCAGACCTTTGGCACTATATTTTGGTGTAAAAAGCATAGAAGATGAAATCGCAGCAACTTCATATTTCATGATATCCTAGAATAATATGTTTGGAAGCATTTTGCAAAAATTTGAAAAAATCGGTTGAAGTTTTGAATATGTTTTTGATGATTTTCAATTTATAGTGCTTTTTGATACCCAATAGGTCTGGCCAGACCTATAGTTATTCCTCCCATTTTTCTCTTGAAGTAAGAAGTGCAAATATTAAATTCTGTTATTTATGATGTAATAATCTCATTTAAACTCAATTTGAACTATAAACGATAAAAATTTCTGAGATTTTTCTCTAAAAAGCCGTGAAGTTCCGAAAATGGGTATGCCTAATTTCGTCACATTTTATAACACCACCTAATCAACTGAGATTTGATCCTAGGAAATTCAACCCAGTTTTATTTCCTTTGTAATAGTAAGGACTAAGTATGAGTGACTTGCAAACGTCTTTCTAAATAGATTTGATCAAAAAATTTACGAAAAATTTAGAATTAAATGATTTTTGCCTTGAAAATTACCTATTTCTTCCCACTTATTTCCCTAAATCTGCAGACTAATATCGAGGTAAAATCTGCCAACGAAGTGCTTAATATTTCCCCAAAGATATTGGAATTAGAAAATTCGATCGAAATATCTACTAGATAAACACAATGCAAATAGCGAAGCAAAAAAAGAAGAAAATAAGGGAGAAATACGTCTGTACTAATACCACCTCAAAATATATCTACTTAAAAACGTTTCCAGTATATCTACAAAAATTATTTTGATGCTTTTATTGTTGAAAAAGTGCAGTAAAGAATGGATAGAATGATTTTACCCATAAAAATTTTACTTTTTCTAAAAAATAAAATTTTTTTTCTCAGTAGGTCCAGCCAGACCTATTGGGTATAGAATATGCATATTGTAGTAGGTGCCGACAGAAGGGTTAATCCAAATTTAACCAGTGTTGTCGTTTCCAAATTTCCTAAGTGTAACATTTTTTCATAGAATTGTATCATTTCGAGGACGAGATTAACAAAAGGAGGTGAGACTTACATAACGGTGCTGGAACAGTTTTTATGGTAATTTTCATATACATATTACATTATTCATATGCGGTTATTGTAATAATATCTAGAGATACGGAAAATTCGTTTTTGCAATTTTTGCTTATATGTAGATGCGAAATGTTTTAATTTGTATTTTCCATAAAAATTTAATTTTTCTAAAAAAAAAATAATATGAATTTTTGTCAGAAGTGATTAAGTAAAAAGACATTTGTGAATGCAGGGAGTTCTATGGAGCTAAACAAGCCAGATTGGTTGCTAAACACCAAACAAGCTTTTGAGTTGGCTGTTCGATTCATGAACTTTGTTGTCTGCGATGCGTTCTTTTTAAGAAGAGTTTTGCTCGTTGTTCGGCGAGTCCCGAAATTTAAATGAACTAAAAGGAATTCGGAGAATAATACACAGCCACATTATATTCCCTAGTCGATTTTTTTCTTATTATCCTTAAATATTTGCGAATATTAAACATGCCACGGTTTTTGCAGTGCTGAGTTCTGAACATTCGTTTCACGGTGAATCTCTAGAATTTCCGGCGTAAAAGAGAGTCAACAATTAAATGTACAAAATTATGCTTTTATGCGAATTTTAAGGAAATTTCTAATGTTACAAAATTAGGTTATTCGAAATGTATAAATTACTTTCCTGACTAAAGAACACGATTCAGTCCCGCGTGAATATCAGCATATAGACCCCAGAAGAACTATCCAGTCTTCTATCCAGGGCACTGCAAACAAAAGAAGAGATATGTTTTGCCCAGTTTAATATACGCTCATTCAAAGGAAAGTTCTTTCTCTTCCTGCAGGTAGAAAGTCACATAAAAATTAGAGTTTTTCCCTACCAAAGTCATGTAATCCAATACTTTTGATGGAACAACTTTGAACTTTTGGTAGTCGAAATTTTCTGTAGTTCAACTTGTCCATGATCTGTATTATTACGCAAATTACGTGCAAACAATATAATCAAAATAATAAATTCATTTTAGATAACAAATCTCCCTAACTTTAAACATTAAATCTATAATATCATTGAGTGCATTCAGCGAGCACATATTGTGATGTGCTACATATCCCCACCACAAGAAATTGGAAAACTGCTAAGTTTGTGTTCGCTGAATGGACTTGCTACATGAAACGTCAGTTCTCTCTAACCAGCTGATACATCCGCAGACATTGCGGCAATCAAAAATTCAAAAAACCTAAAACTGCAACTTTTCCTTCAAAATACGTACTCTCATCGCACAATATTATAACGTTCACTAAAACCTGGCTCAGAAATGACATTTTTCTGCTGAACTGTGAATAAACAATTTTCAATATTGATGGTCGAGCAGCTGTGCGTGACAGTTGATCGAGCAGTCCAAGTACACATCTAAATGTAGCATTCCAATTCAACGCTAAATAGGGGAAATTTTCGATACATCGCATGTGGACCGATTAGCGGGTGAGTGGGACGCGGGGAGAGAACACTTTCCAGTAGCTCTTTCCAATATGTATTCGCTGAATGCACTCATTGTGTGAAAATATTATGGTGGCTTTCTCAAATACAAAAACATATTCTCACGACATGCCCGAATTGTGTCTGATGTCTTTATACAGGCGCACAAAGACAAAGAAACATCATTCAGTCATTTTCAAGGACGAAAACTGCAGTCCACACAATAGGAACGAACTGCTAGGTTCGTTCCTCGCCGTCTTTTCCAAATATACATGCATAGTATACGCTGTCGTTTTGAAAGGAATTAAAATATACTACTTGCAATTTCAAGATAACTATGAAGAATGGGATGTCTTCCAGCGCAACAGCATGAATGACTATTATGAAATATTGCATTTCTCTTGTTTCTTCTCTTGCAGGCAAAGATAAAGTTGAAACAAACCAAGCGAAGTGGGGATACAGATTATGCATCGTGTTTGACGTGATTTTAAGTTTTGTAACTATACGGACACGGAGTGTTGTTGAATGTTCGTCTGCTCAGCTATAATCGTCCGTGAGGTTTTCTTAATGAAAATGAAATATTTCATTATTAGCGCTTTCGTTGTCATTGATAGCATCGTTAGACGTTAAATCCTGTCTCTCGAAAGGAGAAGAAGGGAACCGTTTTAGATAGTGCTAACAATAATTATCTTGTTGCGTTGAGTATGCATTTGATATCTAGTAAATTATCAAAATGCTGAATCAACATGCCCTAATGAGATGGTTTGAATTATAAATCGTGTCACAGGATTCAAGTTGTATGAAAGAGATAGCAAGTAATGCAACAAGATTTTGAAGCTGACATCCATTAGGTCGTTTTATTAGATAATTTTTACTCTACTTTCTACTTTAGTTGATTTTGCTAAACATGTAAATATATTTAATTACGAATGGTGACTTGGTTCTTTTTATTAATCAATTGTCCTAGATTTTAATTTCAAACAGCTTATACCACTCATGAGACTACACCACCGATTTAGATAATATGCATAAATTGAATATCCACTTTTATTATTATTTAAGCACTATGTGGCGAGAAATTTTAAAGTCACCTTATTCTTCCAATGATATTCAGAATTCTTCTTCTTCTTCCTTGCCTCGTTCTTTATACCGCTCCATGGTTTCGCGTTGCTCGACCTGGGGTGTAGGCACATCGCCCGTTTTGGCGGTAATATCTCAGCATATTTCTACAGGCAGCTCTATCTTGGCTCGTGTCATCGCCCAGACCAATTCGTTGTTGTGATATTCAGAATTAATACGAAATATTTTTGTATCTACCGCAGGATATACGAAGGTAACGTTTTCGAGACCACTAAAAACTACTGAATCTGTTTTATATACTTTCATAAAAGCATCCTTAACCATCAAGGTCAGCATTTACGTGTCCCTATTCACACATTATATTTGAACTTAAAACAAAAACTTTACCTTTCAAGATGCCTTTCCAACACAATAAAGTGCAGCAAAATAATCCTTCAACCGACACAAAAATGCAGGAGCACAAGAATCAAATAAAAACTCAGCAGAATTTATTCTGCTGCAAATAAAAACTATGTGAATGCTGCATTGCATACAGAACATGCAGTGAGTCTGTACAAGTATGGTAGGTACGCTATACAAGTGCAGGCAATCATATTAAAATGTTTCATGTCGCTTTGTGGATGGCCAAATAACATGCACAGTATGGTGACAATGGCAATAAAAAAAAAACAAAAAACTAAAAAAGAAAATACTTTCACAAGACTTGAATCTTCTTTCTTCTCCCAAACGGGGACACAATTCCTATGAATATAACATGAAATAGACATACAGAAGAATTTACCAAGTCTTATGGTAGTTCTGTCCATTTCACTGAACGTCACGGCTGCAACATTGGATACGGATAGCAGAACAGCAGCAAAATGCACTCCAACTTGGGCTATGATCTTACTACACAAAGCATGTTTGTAAATGTAACATTTATTTCGGAATAGGTTAAATCTTGTCGTCCCAGATGTCACAAACAAATGGTGCTGGGCGCAAATGTGAAGAAGGATTATACCGGAAAAATCTCAAATAAGATTTTGGTAAAGGATATATAGATATTTGAAATGCTGAAGGATTTTTCATAGTAAGCAAGAAGAATGTGTACTAAATTATTTTTACATTTAAGATAGACTTATCTACACTCTAGAGGTTTTACCCTTAGAGAAAGCATAGCAACCCATGCCATGCGTTAGTCCAGAGTGGGCATCAGAAAATAAAAAATGGCACCGTTTTCGCACTATCGCAGTTCACACATCTAAACAAAAATTTTATTCAAATGTCAAATTTTTGTTTACAATTGAGAATATAATATCCGCGTAATATTTATTACTCTCTTAAAATCCCAACGTGATAATTAACCCTTCGTTTGGCACATAGACCTAGATAGACCATTGGTACTATATCTTGATGAAAAATATCGTTCAACAATATTTTCCACCCCTTTCCATATATGTATATTTCAACGGAACCGATGGCCACAAATGCGATCAAACGTTCGGCGAAATGTAAACTATGTCTAAAGAAACGAAAAAACGGCGCAACATCGTACGTAAGACATAGTATGTAAATTGTTTCTAGAACCAAAATTAGACCTCTTCAAAAAATAAGATTGATTCACAGAAAACTCAGCTACACCTTAGGCATAATAGCTCGTAGGCGGCAACAGAAGGGTTAATAATTGCATCGACAATATTTTGACGTTTGAATTATTTCGTGGAGTGTAGTGTAATAAATTTAGAGTCAAACACATATGGGTTGTGTGATAACGTAGCCACTCTGGACTAACGCATGGCATGGGTTGCTATGCTTTCTCTAAGGTTTTACCCAGTTTTGACATGCTGCTTTTCAGTACCTGCACTGCATTTGACATTATCTTGCAATCCTCATCGCAGCGGGATAATAAAAGTAATATCAGATTCCATTTCAAAATTCAGCAGCAAATTCGTATGAAAAAAAAATCCATCATGATTGTTGCACTGTACGCTTTGGCATTATTTTAAATATTTAATTATTCATTTACCTAATATTTGTTTAAGCAATGTACACTATATATCATCATCAATGTGGCACGATAGCCCGACGTCGGGCCTTGGCCGCCTGAATCGTTGACCTCCAATTGTCGCGGTTACGTGACCTTGTCCTCCAGTTTCGGAAGCCCAGCAGCTGGTGGGCGTCTTCACCTACGGAGTTCTCCCAGCGAGCTCTCGGTCGTCCACGCAACCTCGCTCCGTCAATTCGTTGTGCGTTCATCACTTTCTTTGGGATGCGATTATCGTCCATTCGTTGTACATGCCCCGCCCATTGCAGACGTTGAAGCTTCACGATTTTCGATACTTCCAGCTCATCGTACAATTGATACAACTCATGGTTGTATCGGATACGCCATTGGTCTCGCTCGCGAACGGCCCCGAAAATTCGCCGAAGGACCTTTCGTTCGAATCGGTCTAGCAAAATTTCGGAGGCTTGGGTAAGGGTCCATGTTTCGCAGCCATAACATAGCACGGGTCGGATGATCGTTTTGTACACGCGGAGCTTCGTGTTCCTGTGCGCAAGTTTCGAATTAATTATAGGGAGGACCGAGAAATATGTCTTATTGGCTAGTTGTATCCGTCGCTTAATTTCGTCGGTTTCGTTGGCGTCCTTTGATAAGTTACAACCCAGATAGTTGAAGTTGTCTACACTATATATAAAGGGTGTTTTTTAAGCCCAATATAACTTTAAATTGTAAAAAACAACACAAAAAAAAAATGTTTAATGAAAATGTTCTTTTTATTCCAAAGATCAATACATGGCATTAACATTTGAAAATTATTTGGGGCATATGGCCACCGCGGATGTTCTTGACGAAGCGCATTCTGGACGTCCAAATATGGGCCACTTTTTGGAGCACTGCTTGCCATATGTCACGGATAATATGAACTATGTTGGCTTCCAAGGCGTCAATTCTTGCTGGTTTACAGCATAAACCGCACGACCTTGGAGTTCATTGACCGCATAAAGCCTATATATTTTTCACGGATGGTTTTGTACCTAGAATTATGTAGGAGGGTAGCAATTCACCACTTGTCACTTGGACGAAAACACCCTGACGGCCTTAATTCTAAATGCGCTTCTAAAAATATCAATTTAAAGTAACCCAAAACATGGAAAAATTGTTTTAAAGTTTATGTAAACTGCAGTTTAGAATGGGAATGAAAGGGTTAAAGAATTTACCCCAGCCTGACAAAGGGTGCTATAGACGACAACCAAAATTTTTTTTAGAAATTCGAAAATGTATGCTAAAAACACCTCTTGCAACTAAAACAATTGAAAGTATTGAGTATTCAACTGAAAAATTGATTGCTGCAAAAAGGATTTTTTGAATGCTTTTCAATCGTAGCGCCCTAGATTTAAAGAAACAGCCATTTCGACCATAGAATTTATTATTTTGGTTAAAAACAATGGAATTTAGAGCAATTTCAGCATTACTACGGTCTATCGGAGTCTTAATAGGTGCATTTAGAAAATCCGAATAAATCGATAATCCGGATGGGGTTCGGTACCAATCAATCCGGATTATCGGTGCTCTACTGTATGTTAAGTCAGCAATGAGTGTTTTGAAGTCGTCACCTTACCTACATAATCTTTACTCTTGGAGAGACTTCCTCAACCTTAAACTTGCCCGAAAGAAAATGTGTTTTAAGAAAAGTAGGTACGGTGTAATACCAGGGAGTAAGCTCATGGAGCTGGGAAAGTGCGTACAAAATGGACAGAGGCGCTTGTGTCAGTACTTTCTCGGGTGTCTTAATTAAGTTGGAAATCTATCGCCATCTATATTACGCAAGGATATTTTAGTGCTCCAGACAATCTAAACATCAGCTACTTGCTACTCAACTAAAACGCGCCCGAGAACAATTCTCCGGCAATTTCGGTCACACGAAATAATAAAATTACTAAAGTTGAAAGTGCAAATTTGTTGATCTGTCAGAAATTGCGGGTGAAAACTACATACGTATTGTGCTTTATTTTGTGTTTGAATAATTACTGTATATTAACATAAATTTTAAATGAAAATTAATTTTTATTGAACATTTACCTAATTTCAGACCAAGTGGTATTTTAACTCAAAAAAAAATTTTTTTTTTCTTCTTGTGGATGTGCGATATATTTATTATTTAACAAAAATCAGCATAGGTTTGCCGCTTTTTCCTATTCGTATGGTAACTCGACTGTACAATAACTACAGTGAGAGAATGATACATGTTCTGTATACACTGTAAAAACAAGGTTGAATTTTACATCGAAAACTCGTTGAATTTTACACCTTTTTTCTCGCGAAATTACAGTAAACGTTTATTTTTCCACAAAATTTCTAGTAAACCCACAAAATAGTGTAATATTACACAGATTTTTTAATATTACTCTATTTTGGTGTAATTTTACACCACATTTGCTGTGAAAATGTGCCATTACTTTATTTTTGTGTAATTTTACATTTTCAGTGTATATTTACCAATTGTAAAACTGAGTGTGTTACAATACTTTTGTGCATTATTGCATTTTCCTGTATCTCACAAATGCCTTGTTCTGTGTGCAGTTACAGTTAGCCAGTTACGTCCGAAGTGCATTCCTGTGAGCATCATATTATTGTTGTTGTTGTAGCGCTTCTTTGCTCTTGAACTGAAGGGGGTGTCGCAGCTCTTGGCCGTTGGAATAACGGGTAGCTCCAGGACGATTTACATCGAAGAACCGGCTGCCGTAAATATTATTATAAACATAATTTTCCGGGGTAAATTTACATTTTTTCCAGTGCAAATGTTATTACAAAATACAAAAATTGTATTGCTCACGAAATTGCTTTCTTCCGATGAGCAACCGCCCGTAGTGTGGTTTGCTGCCGGTTCGCTGCGGAGCGGGCCGTGGGGCGCCACGCGCTTAAGATTTACCACAACTACTTCACCAATAAAGAACTACGCCAAGCGCGAATTCGTAGCGTGCGGTTTTGGGCGTTCAATCCTTAATTCCCTTAATACACGATCGCGGAAATAAGGAGAATGGACGTCGTCTTCTTATTTCTGATTTAAATTTACATAAGTCTAAGAGTAAGTTTACTTATTTATGTGTGCAAATTTACTTATTACCGTTTCTAGTTTTACACCAATTTTGTAGTAAATATTTACACCGTAAAGCGTAAAATTACTCTCGTTAATATCGTGGTGTAAACTTACTACTATAATAGAAGGAAAAAAAGTTTCCTCCTATTATTGGAGTAATTTTTTTTCGAGTGTAGCTTATCTATTTTTTCGGTATTTCGACAGTTTTTCGAAACGAAATTTTGTCGGAAACCTTCGGATTCGTGCTTAACAATCCAAAAACACAGTCTAAATCTTGCAATCTCTCTCGACTTCTATTTTTACGAGATCGGTATTGAACTACTATGTAATTAAGCCACTGCGTGCAGATCAAGAGACGCGAGAGCGTCTCGCCCGCCAAAGGAAAAAGAAAAACGAAAGCGAACAAGTCTATGATTACCGGAGACAACTTGCTTTTTTGTTTGACCAGGCGACAGCCTTCCAGGCAACAGCCCCCAAAAAAATTTTTTTACCAAAATATTCCACATATCCTGTTCTAGTGCCTTTCCAAATAAAATTTTCGATCGGCACAATAACGGGTAAGATATATGCAATAAACGGTGAAATTTTCACCCTCACAAACTTAAGCGAGTAACCCAATTTCAGAATGAAGTCTACAGTTGCAGAAAGACTTGCTTCTACTGTTTCTCTTCGTGATGGGATTTTTATGAAATTTGGAACGAATGATCCTCTGGTGGTCCTTCTAAAGAATCAATGTCTTCCATTTAGATAAGTGGATGGAATAACGGTAAATTAATAGGTAAAGTTAACAAAAGATTTCCAACAATTGCGTCTATCGGTTCATCGCATTGACCATATTTTTAACCCTAGTCCTACCGACAAAAGTTTATTCTTATTTCTACCGACATGGGTACACCTGTACCCAACTTCGATTTACCGCTAGATTCGATGAGTTTTTACAACATTCTTGATTTTCTGGTGATATTTAATAATTTCAAGGTGAAAATACGTCTGGTAGTGGAAAAACAGTGGAAAGTGCAAAGTAGTAAAACGGTGAATGTGACTGCATCGACATCTGCATTAGAACCAGGACCAATCCAATCGAATGTATAAGTCAGTTAAATTTTTGAATACTTTTATCTAATATATTACAATGTAGATCACCGCTGAACTCCCGCAGTAATTCAATACCATGGAACAAAAAAGGGAAAATCCACATTGAAAAGTACACATGTCGTCATTTTGCTTATTACCTCCATTTGTACATTTTTATTGATTTATTTTTGTACAGATTGACACAAAATCAATTGCATATGTTTTCAAACGATAGCGACGATGATGGAGAACCTTTTGTTCCAACTGTTGATGACGAATTGATGCCACATAAGTATATTGCGTCTGATGCTGATCAAGAATGTTTTAAAATAGAAACAAGCGATATTTCTGAAAATTATTTCGAAGAAGACGAGGATATTCAAATTCCCCCTGTGTCTTCAGTATTTACTGCATCCAATGGAACGCAGTGGTTCGTCAACTCTCAAAGACCAGCAGCACAAACAAGCGGAATGAACGTTATTCATACACAACCCTCCTGCATCGAACATCTATGGCTCCTGCCAGGGAGGGCTTTTTTGGCAACTCTTTGCCGTTTCTTCTTGAAAACGGGTGTGGTCCGCCCCGAAGAGGCTTGTAACTCCCGGCAGCGGGGCTGCCATCGGGAATGGTCGCCAGTATGACCACGTCAAAGGTCAAAGACGTAGTCGACAAAATGCACAGTAGAAACAACGTCCTAAAGGTACTGGCCGGGAGCTCCTGGGGCAAGGACAAGGAAACTATATTAGTCACCTACAAAGGGATAGGTAGGTAGAGCAATTCCCAGCTATACACCGGTGTGGTCACAAACCGATATTCACAGAATCATTGTGAATCGTTCAATAGGGAGATTAGGTGCTAATAGAGTCGTCTCAGCGCTCCCACCACCTACATCCCCTGAGGAGACTAGGCTCCCGAGAGCCACAAGAGCGACACTAGCCCAGCTTAGGTCGGGCATATGTTCGCGCTTCAATTGCTTCCTATCTCGAATAGACCCGGAGATTCACAACATTTGTCCGAGCTGCGGTGGTGCGCCTCACGATATGGACAGAATACGATACAGAAAATCCCACAAGAACACCCCAGGTTTGGAAATCCTCTATTGTATTTCACTCAATACATCGAAAAAGTTTAGTGGGTACAGGTGTACCCGTGCCGGTAAATATGTCATATCACAATTTTTTTCTTTTTTCTCTTAAGTATATCGAACCAAAAATCTAAAAAGTAGTTAAAATAACCAAAAACGCTTTACTTTAAGATGTCAGAGTGATTCAACATATTTCGTTTTGGCAAATCGGAAATATTTAAATTTAAAGTGAAAAAGGTACACCTGTACCCCTGTTGGTAGGACTAGGGTTAAACACACTGCGGCATTGGGACATTTGGATATTGGGACACCGGGAGACTGGGAGACTAGGATCTTGGGGTAGTGGGATATTAGGAAATTGGGACATTAGGGTCTTGGGACATTAGGACATTGGGGCATTAGGCACAATGGGGAAACAGGGATGTGGGGACATCGGCATATTGGGGCATTGGGACATCGGGATATTGGGGCATTGGGACAATGGGACATTGGGATATTGGAACATTAGGACACTGGGACGTGGGAACATTGGGGCACTGGGACATCGGGATGTTAGAACATTGTAACATTGGGATATTGGCAAATTGGGAAATTGGAGCATTGGGATACTGGGACATTAGGGCACTGAGATACAGGGACATTGGGGCACTGGGATATTAGGACATTAGGCTATTGGGACCTTGGGACACTTGGTATACTGCGACATTGGGACACTGACCACTGGTACATTAGGACATTGGGCAATTGGGATATTATCACATTAGGATACTGGGACATTTGGGACATTGGGGTACTGGGATATTAGGAAATTGGGGCATTAGGACCTTGGGACATTAAGACAGTTAGACATTGGGATATTAGGACATTAGGTGGGAGACTGGGACATTGGGATATTCCGATACTGGGACATTGGGACACTAGGGTAGTGGGACATTCGGACATTAAACCATTGGGGCACTGTGATATTTGCACATTGAGATAATAGGACCTAAATTGGGACACTGGGACATCAGGATATTGGGGCATTGGCACATTAGGATATTAGGACATTGGGACACTGGGATATTAGAACATTGGGACATGAGGACACTGTGACAATGGACCTTAGGGCATTAGGGCATTAGGACATTGGAGCATTGGGACACTGTGACAATGGGACATTGGGAATCTGGGTCTGGGGGGCATTAAGACAAATCAGTAACAGAACGTTAACAAAGGATTGGCAAGGCAACGACAGAGCGTTAGCAGATCGTTAACAGAAAAATAACAGAGCCTTAACAGAACGTTAACAGAACGTAAATCGAGTAATAAAAGAAAGGTAACAGACCGTTTACAGAGCGTTAGCCGAATGATTAAAGAGAATTAAGAGAACATTAACAGAACGTTAACAGAGCATTAACGAAAAGATAATAGAGTGTTAAGAGAACGTTAATAGAGCATTACTAGAGTTAACAAAAAATTAACAGATCACTAACAGAATGTTAGCAGAGCCATAACACAAAGATAACACAAATCTATTTTGCACAAAATACATATTAATAATCTATACCCATTTCATCCCAAAATTATTTTTAAAAAAGCTCAGCAACAGCCATTTGTGGCGTATTTGCAATTGCGTTTGCAGTATCTATTTATTTTAAAGAAGACCCTGTGAATATAACTTATGATATTAAATTTATGGAATATGCTGAAGAAAAACCTATTGAAACTTTTCCCAAAACAAAAATATTAGTTGGCTATTTAAGTATGAAAAATATATGATATCTGACCAAAAACAACAAAGTTGTAAAAGTTACCCCGCCAAAGAAAAATTCATCTGCCGCAAAAAAGAATACATATCACTCCAATCCGCTGCTCATATCTAATTTTGTTTGCTGGATGTACTTTTGTTGTAGGTGTAAATGCTGGAAAAGTTTAAATGTACAGGACTACTTCTTAAAGTAATTTGGAGGGAGCCGTCAAAGTGGCACTGAATAAAATGTTAAAGCTCCCACCAAATTACTTTAAGAAGTAGTCCTGTACATTTAAACTTCTCCAGCATTTACACCTAAAACAAAAGTACATCCAGCAAACAAAATTAGATATGAGCAGCGGATTGGAGTGATATGTATTCTTTTTTGCGGCAGATGAATTTTTCTTTGGCGGGGTAACTTTTACAACTTTGTTGTTTTTGGTCAGATTCGATATACATAAAATGTTTCAAACATTTTTGTTTGCAGTAATAAAAATATATTGTAAAATTCAAAACATTATCGAACTCAGTTAAAAAATTCCGATTTACTGATTTCGGAGAAAGGGGAAAACCATATTCTTTTTTTTTTGTACCTCACTAAGATGAAATTTTAATGCATACTTTTTCAATAAAATCTTTTCAAAGTAGAACTTAATTACATACCACCATCAGAACGCAATCATTCAATATTACAGCCCAACAGAACACAAAAGAAAGCAAAACGTTTATCATAAATACCCTTAAATTGCTCGTTAAATATTAAATTCGTCATTCTGCTTGTTTCGCTAATACAAAACGATTCGATTTTATGATACAACATAGATCGATTTGATATTCTCCACTTTACTTATTTTTATTGTCCATTACTTTGAAGCTCTGCTGTATCCGCGAGGACTCAGTCATGGTTTCATTATCCTCGTAGTTCAATTTACTTGCAAATCGACAGAACATCATTTTATTCTCCTCTTCATAAAAACGACATAGCGCACATAGAACACTGCATGGCCTTTTATAAGGATATTCAATAGAGTGAAATTTATTCTCTTCGATTTTGTGCTTATTTTGCCAGACGGTTTTCTTTTCTATGACCTACAAGTAAAAGCGTGTATTTGACATTAACTAGGTAGTAAAATGTATCTAAAGTTTCTACCGTAACATTTTTATGAAACGAGTGCAGTGGTATAGTGGAGGCTTGAAATAGTATTCAGAATCAATATTTTTCAATGTATTGATAGATTTGCCACAAATTCAAACAACTATTTGTTATTTCGTTAATTTGGGGTGGGGAATTTCAGACTACAGTCATAGTTGTGAGAAAGATCTCAGAAGAACTCCTATCACCAAATCCACATAATTAACATATTTCAACTTTCTCAACTATCACTTTCATAGCTATCGATGACTCAGCTCAAGAAACCGGTTGAATATACCTTACTACGGTATTTAACTATTTCGAATTGTTGAACGACGAGAGTTGACTCAGAACTAAATACTCATAACTTGCGCAATTTTGGAACAACACGAGTAATTATTACACTATACCCAAGTTTTTGTTTTTTTTTTTACTCAGATCGTTTAGAGTTAGAGGAACACATTCTTGGTATTGCATATTTTGAAAAACAATTGACTAATATCCTTCCACACATATTAGCCCAGTCATCTAATGATTTTAAGTCGCAAAAAATATGTTGGATGTTGTTAGGATAGATACCAGAAGTGTACCACAAAGTTTGCAACTTCGAAAAACCTGTGCTAACCCCGTGACCCTAAAAAACCTCAAAATTTCATATTTTGGTTTGTAATTTCCAAAAGGTGCTTCCTACAAGAAAGTCGTTTACCGGATTTTTAAAGATAACAAAACTTTTTTTAATTTGAGTCTATTTTTAGCTTTGTAGATGCAAAGGATCCCAAGATACACCATTTTAAACATTGTTTTTTGTAAAAAAAAAAAGTTCGACATTGTAATTTTAGTCATCTTCCGAACTATATATTGGCTTAAATGTGCATTCTACGGAGAAAGTCACGTGACACGAAGCTGTATATATGTCGGAACGAATGGAATCGGACCATGGGGTCATAGGGCTGCCCCTGAAAATTAGGTTCTTATAAGAAAAACTTGTTTCTTTATGTACCATTATTAACTAAACTTCACCTAAGTGTGTTCCTAGTTAAGCCCCAAAAAATGTCTAGGAACGGATGAAATCGGAACACTAGGTCATATGGCTGTCATACAAACCAACCCCTGAAAATTAGGTCCTTGTAAGAAAAACTTCTTTTCTTTTGGAATTTTATCTAAAATTCATCCAACTGTGTTCCTGGATTAGCCTCAACGCATCCAGGAACAGATAGAATCGGAAAACGTCATACAGTACGTCATATTAACACAAGAGAAGCTGAAGTTTCCTTCAAATATGACGAATATTCAAATTTTGGGCGCGTACGAAATTTGCCTCGGTCTCGTTACCACTAGATTTGACAACACAGGAGTCTCCGGAGTGGCAAAAATAACCGTCTTTGGAACCTATGGGCATTCTACATTCTACCTCACACCTACTACTTCTTTATAATTTATCATTATTTACATTGCGCAGGAATTAGCTAAGGTACCGCAATAATTTCATAGTTAACATTTTACGACCAGCGTCAACCCAAACTATCAAAATAATTTTGATATAATTTTAAACACTATTCAATTCTACTAAATTTCAATATACCCTTCACTCGTAGAGTAAAGGGTATATTGACTTTGTCATGAAGTTTGTAACGCATTAAAGGAAGCATCTCCGACCATATAAAATATGTATATATATGATCAGCATAACGAGCTGAGTCGATTGGGCGATGTCCGTCTGTCTGTCTGTCCGTCTGTCCGTCTGTTGCTACGCGTTTTACTCGGCCAGTTTAAAAGCTATCGAGCTGAAATTTTGAACACATGTTTCTTTTTATTGCAGGCAGTTTGTATGTTTGAATCGCTTAAATCCGACCGTGGGGTCATGGGGCTGCCATACAAACCTAACCCCCCCAATTTGGTTTTTCTAAGAAAAACTTTTTCATGTGTGCACCAATTTCAACTAAATTTCACACAAATGTGTTTCTATTGATAACACAAAACTTATGTAAGAATGGATCAAATCGGATCATGGGGTCATGGGGCTGCCATACAAACCTAACCCCCCAAATTAGGTTCTTCTAAGAAAAACTTTTTTATTCGTGCACCAATTTCAACCAAATTTCACACAAATGTGTTTCTATTGATCCCACAAAACATATGTAAGAATGGATGGAATCGGACTGTGGGGTCATGGAGCTGTCATACAAACCCAGCCCCCCAAATTGAGTTTTTCTAAGAAAAACTTTTTTATTTGTGTTTAATTTCAGTCAAACCTCATAAAAGTGCATTTCAATTGATGTCACAAAATATATCTAAAATTGAATGGAATCGGACAGTGGGGTCATGGGGCTGTCATACAAAGCCAACCCCCCAAAATGAACAACTTTTCTACACCAATTTCAAAAAACCTTAACCCGTCTTAATCAAAAAAAAAAAGTAAAACAAATGGTACCGTACTATGGGGCCATGCTCCCGCATCCCCCAATAAAGTTTTCTGAATTTTTTTTTTATTTTCCCACTTATTTCGACCAAACCTCACTCAAATATTGTTTTCTCGACGCCACAGAATTTGTCATTATTAAATATTATGCGAAAACAGAAGGAAAAGAATGGGGAAGGATTAAACACAAGTCTTTGGTTCGCCCCAAAAAACTTTTAGCCCGAGGAGAGTGAAGGGTATTCAAATTTCGGCTGCGCCCGAAATTAGCCTCGGTCTTGTTTTAAATATAGCATTTCCAATTGTTGTTGTTGTTTGTTGTTTTTCTTAGCGTTTAAGTTTCGCAACTCGTCAGACTTCATTCGTTGAATTTTTTGTTTTTTTTTTTTCAGATTATGTGTGTGTTGCTTGCAGGTTTCCATATTCACATGGTTCCAACCCGAACATATTTTCCTAATACAGTAGAGCGTCGATTGTCCGAACGCCGATTATCCGAACATTCGATTAACCGAACCGGGCACGCAGCTTCTTTTTGTATAAAATGAAAAATCAAGGATCGAAAAGAAGCAACCTTTCATCTGCATTGCTCAATTACCAGGTTTTTTTATTTTTTAATAGTTTCAGTGGTTTTACACGTTTTTAGTTAGTTTAGTGTCGCTTAATTTCACATTTGGGCTATTTTCTCATTTTCTTATGGAAGCTTGATTAACCGAACTTTCGTTTATCCGAGCTACCCTTGTTGACATTAGTTCGCATAATCGACGCTTTACTGTATTTGAATTGTGGACCATTAATTTGAAGAATGGCTGAATATAATTTTGAGTTACATGTGAGTAATAAACCCTGGCAGATTCATGCGGTAAATATTTCATATCGGACTATCATAGGAGCCATAGCAGGAGTAAGTTTTTCAATTTATGTATAGATGAAAGTTCGGTTCCAGACAGTTGGATCAATCGTGGCTGAGAGAGTAGAACCAAAAACAGGTATTAGTTGCAAATTGAATTTCGGCAACCCTTTCTATTAGATTAATTTGGTTCACCTCCGGGCTAGGTACAAACATTAGTTATATTGTCAGAAACAAGAAGATTTATTTAGAAGTTTCCAAAACAGTTTCCATGCATTATTATACATACAGTACAGCGTCGATTATCCGAACGTCGATTATCCGAACATTCGATTAACCGAACCAGGCAATCAGCTTTTTTCCATATGACAGATATCGAATTAAATGAAAAATCGAGGTTTTGAAGGAAGCAATCTCTCGTCTGCATCGCTTATTAACCTTAGTTTTTTATTTTTGTTCAGTTCTAGTCTTTTTAAATGTTTTCAGTTTCTAGCTTAATTTCATATTTGGGCTATTTTCTATTTTTCTATGGTGTTCGATTAACCGAACTTTCGTTTATCCGAACCACCCTTGTCGACATTAGTTCGGATAATCGACGCTCTACTGTACTTCTTTCTGGTCTTTATATGTTTTTGTATACAAGCTTAGGCGTTCAAATCAACACTTCAGGTTTTTGAGTAGAATTTAAAGTACATATTTAATTATGTTGATGTAACTCAGTTTAAAAAATAAACTAAGTCTTTTTTGTATTTTCCGGGGAAATTAGTTCTTAATTGAATAAGAATATGTATTTTTGAGCCCAGAAATTAATATTATTTTGCGATCAACGCGCCCTGGGCTACAAGTGTTGCCCGCGCGGCAAATCATGTAACTTTTTTGGAACTCATAAATATCCATTAAAATAAAAATACTACATATTATAAAACAATGTAGAAAATAGCAACAATAAAATGTTTGATACAAAAAAGGGTTTCATGATAAATGTGCAGAAATTAGATTACTATTTTAACAACAAACCTGGAGTCGAAGTCAAAATTTCTTACAGCGTGCATATGTTACCTGTTGCTAACATAACTTAGTTTCTGGATGAAATTTTTATCAATTCTAGCGTAAATATTGTGAGAACAGTTAATCTGAATATTGTGAGTAGAATTTCAATCAGTTTGACTCACTATATATTTTAGTATAGTGACTTTAGCTCTAGACCCAGACATCCAAAAAAAGAGCTGACTTTTGATGCAAAATTGTTCTATGGCCTGACCGCATTACGCAGTAAGAAGTTAGACTTTTTTGCGCGTCACATTTGGGGGGAGGGGGGGGGGGGCAAATGGGTGAAATTACGATTTTTCCCCAATATCTTGTTAAATGTAATATTTACAGCAAAATGTTCTCAGGACGATTTAAACTACACAAAATTTCCTTTCTAAGGACATATGATATCATATAACTTCTCTTGGCAGATTACATACTAAACCTAAAAACATTCGGTGTAGTTCCGATTTTTTGATAGTTACATTTGGTGCTCTAGCTTCTGAAGTAATTTAATTGGAGCCATGGTAATTGGGATAACTATTCCTAACAATATATAGCTGTCCCACACGGAGACTCAGGCTGCCCCGACAAAGCATTCCCCTATATCCCCTATTCAAACTACATGATTGTTTTCAACAGGATTTGGGATAATTTAGAAAAAGATAGAGATGAAAGGTCAAATATTTTTCCTTCATACATAGCAGTGGCGTGGCGTCCTTGGAAGCAAGGGAAGCATTGCTTCCCTTCTTCTTTCAAAATAAAAACGTTTAGAAGCATAACGTATTATCAACATTGTTCATAATTTTTCTTGTACACTATACACGGTTTTTTATGTATATTACATAAACATACGCAACCCTGTCGCAACGTATAAAATTACTTTAGCATGCGCACTCTCCAACCAATACACCAACCCACCTGTCTCACGAAAAAAATCAACAGCGAGAGAGTTTACAGTGGCCAGTCACGGCGAGACAGAAGCAGAGCGAAATAATGCCTGTATGAAAGATGAAAGCTTGAAGAGCAGATTTACCGGGGCATTGGGCGGCGGAGTAGAGTTAGTACGAGAATGAATTCGCCGTTGGAGGTGGATGTCTAATTGCTTCTTTTAAAATTTGCCAACCGGTGTGTACAGTTCGTACCAAAAGTTTGTTCATTCTGATTGAAATTGGATTCTGATTGGAATTAGAATTGGCATAGCACAGCAATGCACCAAGGTACAAGATATCTGTATTTCGGTGCAGCAATGCGATAGTTTGCTTTTAATTTGAAGCTGTTTTATGCTTGGCGGTATGTGTCTTCGTAATTTCTTGTACGTGCAAAGTTATTAGAGAAAATTTATAGTAAAATAGAGAATAGAGAGTTTAGGCAAGTCGTAAAAACAGTTGTGGTGTACGAATCGTATTGAAGTAGGTGATGATAAAAGTACGAATTGTCATTGCATCGAGTTCTTCTGGCTTAAATTAAGCAAAACACACCTTTCACGGTATCCTATACGTCGACGAAGAAATATTGCAATTTATTTTTAACGTTTTTAGCATTTTCTTCTTTTTCTCCGTACCGCGTTCAACGAAGTGAGCCAGAGCGTGATACATTTACTACAACTTTTCGATAACGTCTTCAACATACAGAGTTCATAGTATGTACATATATTCGTATGCATGTTGATATTTGAATAATACAAAGCATACTGCACAAATGCTTACATGCGTCTTCTTAAGTCTAGAAATAGAGAATATTTTTTTAGTTTCCAGTTATCTTTATTTTATTAGGATTTCATTCTCATTTCTAGACAGGTGTACGCAGGTTCCCAATTTCATTTACAGGAATGTCGAATTATACGTAACTGCTTCCCTTTACTTCAAACTCACGCCACGCCACTGATACATAGTGAATTTTTACATATTTTGTCTTTTCATCGTTTTTCCTAGCCTGCCTAAAAAATATGCACCAATTACTCTTTGTTATTTTGTAATATTATTGCCCCCAGGAGTCTTTCCGGGCACCCTGTGCTAACAGTGGCGTGCACAGCCATTTTGTGAAGGGTATGCAAAATTAAAACCGAAGAAAAGATGATAAATACGAGTATAAACGCTTTTTGATATGTCGAAATAAAAAGGAAGGTTAGTGTTTCCTAAGTACATAATTGAGTAATCTCAGGATAGCTAAAAATGAGGAAAACCCGCCTAATTTATTTTAGAAAGCACTAAAATAAGTATAATAAAAAAAACTTTGTAACGTTAACAAAACAGTGCTTGAAAATTATTTAAATCAATCAAACAAATACAAACATTCGCATTGTACGATTTATTGATTTTCTCAAATGTGTACACTGTAGGCATACAAACCTTCTTTTGTAATATGTACATAACACAGTGTGACTAACAAAATGCATACATAGCTATGCAACCAACCCCGTACAAAAATGTCCATTATAATTTGTTTCTGATTAATAAAATACATTCTCTTTCAAAAAATAATAAATTCCTGTTTCAACATTGTTTAAATATTAAAAACAAACAAAGGAAACATTTTGTCAAAACTGAACGACACATTTTGGGACCTACTGTTTATTTCCGCTTTGGTTCGCTTTGCTGAAATCTTATCACGACATTTTTCGCCGCTTGTGCTATAGTCATCGTTCGTCCGTCAACTTTGTTCGCCAACGCCAAGGCAGGCGTGCTTCTCTTCACCATATAAACCTGCAACATTGTTGCAGTTGAAATTTTTCAATTCGTATGAAGATTACAAGCACGGCGAAACGGTGCTTATCGAGCATACTCTAGTGTCGGCGAAAAAACGAGGTCAGTGGAACCTACACTATTTATATAAAGATGGCGCTGGTACATTTATTGAGGAAAGAATTAACAGTGAAATCAGTAATTATTTTCATGAACTTGTATGAAGAAAATGTTTTTAAATGAAAGGGTATGCACTGCTTATTTGCATATATGGGGTGCACGCCACTGGTGCTAATGCTAGCTAGATTCTTATCACCAGGATCAGCCGCAAGTTAATCAGTGATATTTTCGTAGCTTTTACGGTCAAATATGCTTATTTTTTTTTTAAATTCATTAACCCTCCGTCGGGCGCACCCGGCCTGACAAGCCAGCAAAACAGTTTCTGGTCTGCTCCACGCTAGTAGAGTGGCCCACAACTTTTTAGCTCCGTTTACTCGTCTAACTTTAAGAGTCTCACACAATGCGTACCTATTGTTTTCCATGGTCCTTTAGTTAGTTGTGTGGTAAGGACTCTGGCTTTACAGGCCGGGTGCGCCCGATCGCGTCATAATTTAGAATGTATACCCAAACTACGCGAAAGCGCTGCACCAAAGATGCTTTTCCACATTTAATTTGGATCATTAGGAACCTTTTCAAATAACGATTATCAATTTAGACTGCCTACCTTTCATTAATTTCAATTTTTCTAACGAACAATGGATGCGGTATTTTTCATAAAATTTTCTCTCTTGGGTTTTTTCTTGTAAATCGATAATTTTATTTCTGTGTTATACTGTTAAGCAAATAGGTTTCTTAGTACTATATTTACTTTAATTACATCCCTTAGATACTAATAACTTAATTTCCGAAAAGTTTCAGAAATTTGTAGTAACATACTAAGGAAAAAGGAGTCAAATACATGGGTGGCCTCTCAGGCCGAGTGCGCCCGATCTTGTTTTGATTTGGGGTGCGCCCGACGGAGGGTTAAATTTGCTCCCGCAGCATTACCCGTTACTGTGATGAACAGGAACTCCTATGTGCCCATTATATGATATTTCATACACGAAATTTACACAAGCGTGGATATTATGGCGTAAACTTCTAGGTTGCTAATTTTTGGAAAAATTAAAACCGTCTCTTTTTTTGACACTGTCTCAAACTTGCATTTTGCCAAAAAGGACTAAAAGAAAATTTTCTCTGATGCTATACACTTCAAACTATGGATCCTATTTAAATTATTTTACAATAATTTTAGTGGCAGTGCAAAATGTAAACTCAAAGCTGATCCTTGTTTACGTATGATATCTCAAACGATAGGCACTAATGATATAAGACAGTTTATGATTTTTATCTTGTTTGTTTTGAAACTTCAAAACTTTCATCATAAAACGGAATGATACTGGTCGTGTGGTCCTGCTCAGCCGGATACAAATGAGGTACCTGATTAACATAGTCAACATAAAAATAGAGTTAACATTTTTCAAAACCATTAAACTTTGGATGCCAAACCGAAGAAGGAACACGATGCACAAAAAGAATGGTATGTAACAGGTCAAACGACAAGCACGTCGTAATTCAGCGTGAGGCATAACCTCCGAAGAAGGATCACACCAGCTTTTAAGAAGTCACTATGGTCAATATTGTACCTCGGTGATGGGCGTGACCCGGAGACCATGGTCCTTACCCATCAATATGGAAGGGGGCCAGCCCAAACTTTTTTCTACTTCACGACCGTAGCCAGGAGTTTTTAGGGGGTTAAACATTTTAATTCGTCAATAACCATTAACCATAACATTAAGTGGGCGCGCTATGAGCATTTTGCCGCCCTCACCAAAAAAACCTTAATAATTCGTAAAATAATTCTTAGTTAAGTTTGCGTTTGTCAGTAGCTGCCCCTATTTTCATGCAGAACTCGTGCCGAAAGGCTGTACGTCGTCAGTGGGCGGAGTGGGGCTGGAGAAGGAGGTTGTTACCATCAGGCGGCAATTTGCTCATCGCGCGCCTTCTCACGTAGGTAAAAATATCACATATAAAAAAAAAACATATTTTTTGCAAAGTTGGAATTTTGGGTATTTTTTATGGTGCATTTATTGTACTAGCTATAAGAATAGATTTCAATAAATATGTTAATTTGTCAATGCTTGTTTGTGTTTTACTTAAATCTTAAGAAAATAAATTAATTCAGTTGCTTTATTCCTACTTAAAATTGTCACTAAAAAGGAGCGGCGAAATGCTCCCCCCACGCGCCCACTCCAGTGTTAAGTTTTCTCGTCAGGTTTGTTCATTTTCGACCATAAATGTATCGATACTAAAAGGTGTTAAAGTCAAGTTTTAAGAAAGGACAATGGAGAATGTTTTTGATGACCTTTAATCGAAAAACGGTACCTTCACGTTATTTACCTTTTATTCCCGATTACATTCAACTCGATGACGATTTTCGCGTTTTAGGTCGTAGCTTGTCTATACCCAGTGATTTTGGGATTCTATGGCGAAAACAAAACCCGTTAGGGGCTCACTAAGGGAAAGTTACAAAATTCGAAAGACTAGGCAAAACGCGATATAGCAGGATCTGATATCAAATATGAAAGGTCTGAAAAATAGGAGCATACATTAAGTCTTCCTCAGCACCTAACCTAAAGTTGGATTGAGATTAGGCGTCAACTGATCATCTATGGGCATGTATTTTCGACGATCCCACCCAACCATTTATTTACTTCTATCTTTTACCAAACCACTTTTTGTACTTTTGAAAATTTTCTAGTAATATTAATTATTTTTGGAAAATGGTTAAACCTTACATAGTGGTGTGGTACAACTGAGATTTTGTAATTAGAGTATTTTTACTGGAGATTGGGGAAGTATTTTTGAATTAAACGCAGTTTAAATTAAATAAAACTTGGTTCGACTTAGGGGAAGTAAACATTGTTTGAGTTAAAGAGGGTTTCAACTTAGAGAAATTCGACTTAGAGTTTATTTTTTATATCCGAAATTGACGGGAACGCCAGTGAAACCCTAAATTTGTTCCAGTTAAGGGATAATCCTACTTAAGGAGGTTTTGGTTTAGAGAGGTTTAACTGTATTTAGTTTCTTAATATTTTATGTGCAACTGATTTAATTTCAAATTTTCATAATGGCTATTTTAACTGCCAAATATGCAAAGTTGATACACATGTTAGCTTTAGAATTTATACAATTTGCAGACAGAAACATGTAAGGACTAGCGATCATAGAACTAATTCAATCGTAAATCTGCGAATTTTCGGGTGATTTTGGAAATTAACTCATTGCCGGACACAACGCCAAAATTTGACACGATTTGTATGGTCAAATGCTCAAAATTGGACGTCTATAGACGTTGTGTCCGGGAAAGTGTTAGCTTGGGGAAATAGCTATTGGTTTCCAGAATAAAGACACCGAAGAAGTGTAATTCAATATGGGACAATGAAAATTGATTTTAATTAATTATAAAAAAGATCTATTGTGTAATTTCTATGAGTTCGTTTTTATACCCTTCACATTATACGACACGATATACTAAAATTGAGCATGAAGTTTGCAACGCACAGAAGGAAGCCCCTCCGACTATAAGTATACAATGGGTCACCACAATCAAAGTGAGCTACCCCTCAGTATAAACTCTTCTTTTAACATATTTCCTGTAATAACTGTGGGAGAAAGTCGTCTTTCGACTGTTACCGTTTAGGATAGAGGACACTTTCCTAAACGATTACAGTCAATAAATGAGTATCCCCCATAATTCTTAAAATGAATATGTTAAAAGAAGACCTCATACTGGAGAGTGGGTCATTTTGCATGAGACTCACTGTATAATATTTAGTGTTTGATTAATGGATTCGGGGAGAACACAAATTCTTATTTTCCACACGTATTCATGATTTCCGATTATTTCCATTTATTTACAGCTTAAATTGAATACGTGTTTGTTTAAACAAAAATGTCCTATCTTGTCCTTATAATATTCAAATATTCGTTAATCTCTCTCTATATTCGGTGTTGTACAAGTACGGTTTATTAATAAGGTTATCGTGGGCTAAATACTTAATTCGGTTCAGAACTATATAAAACTTAATTAATACATTTCCCCCAATATTATCGATATACGATCACAATATTGTTTTTGTGTGTACGACCACCCACGATGTCTACCCATTTCAATTCATGTTTTCTCAAACTTCTTAATAGGAATCCATGTGACACCGTCTACGTCTGCCACGTACTAGAAGTTAATCAAAATTCGTGACTTTGCTTCAAGTTGAAATTGTTTTGGACAATCAAGGATATTTTTCGTGTGCAAGGCTTATTAAGGAGACTAGAAAATTTACATTGCACCCACTTCTTTGTAAATGGCAATTCTTAATATTGGTTCTGCGGTGAAAAGAAATATATTTTGTTGAGTGGGTATGGGCCGTAAGGATTGCATGCTTTAAGTCGGTAGCCAGACAAATAAATTTTTTACGTTAAAGAATTATCTTATTTAAATTCATGTTTATTTGGCAATACATTTGTACAAGTACATACATGTAAACATTATGAGTATGTACGTAGATGCATCAGATTCCACCCTTTCACCATACATCAGCTCAAATAATGAAAGCATAAAACATGTGTATTCATACTGATATTTCACCACATATCATAACATGCTCGTACACTTTTATTTCTGTGGGCGACCTTCGTGCAAAATTTTACGTCGTATCCACAAGATGGCGGGGTAAACGGGTGAAGGGAAGGATTCAGTGAAAGCATACACATATATCCGTTAATTACGAGATAACTGAGACCACTACCATTCAACTTTAAAAGCTCATACCGTAACCGTCTGTTTGGATAGCGGTGTTACCAATTCAAGGAATTATGTATAAGGATAAGTATAGTATACCCTTGAAATACATTCAGCAAAATGCCTAGGAATCATGAAAGCAACACTTCAACTTAACGGTATTTCGATTAAAATTGTTTAGACGATATACGGATTAGTAGTTCAAAAGAGCAACATTCATGTATTCCATTGAATTGCTGAGTCCTACGGGATGTTATCCATAGGAAAATCCCTTATTACCATTTCTTTTCAACTCAGCAATCCTGTTTCCGAGTTATGATCATAGAACCACAAGAATCATGCTGTGATGGTAAAATGTCATAAATATGTATGCATATCTGTATGTACGTACATCAGTCTACCCCCTCCTTATATGACTAACACCTAACCATATGACCTTGAACGTTATAAGGACGGATGGGAGAAAACAAGGAAAACATGTCGTTGAGAATGATGATGATGTCGGGAAACTAAGCCGTTTTCATACATACATATTCCCTCAGGGATATCCGTGATGGCTGAGAGAACGAGTCAGCTAAAAGTGTAAACGATGAAAATTAGTTTGAATAGAGGCAACATTAGCAAACTTAATTATACGGGTTGAGTGTTCAGCATCCGTCTTCAAGTACTATACGCCGTCACCGCCACCGCCTCTGACGAGCGACGACGACGAGAAGGCGAACAATGAAGTGAAAAAGTTTTAGCGTCCATCATATTTAATATAACGACGACATATATACACATAGGGACTGACTTTGTGCTACGAATGAGAGTGGAAGAACATGTGCAGCAAAAAGCCTTGAACATGGTAAAAGGGAAAAAGTTCCAGGCTTTTCAGCGCGTAAAAGTCAAACGTATACGAGTATTCATGAACATATCCTGCTTATCAATGATCGCCGGAAGGAAGGTCTTGTTAAGTTGTAAAATACACTAAGTGGTATTTTGCTATCTTCATCGTTTCCCATACCTTGTGCGTTGTTACGTTGCATAATAATGGAGCTTCAGTAGGAATAACTGTACATAATATGGAACGTTAGTAGCGTTAGAAGGTAGGATAACTAGGAAGTTGATGATTTTTAGGATTTTGAGTAGATTTAATTTGGAAGTATCATAGAAGCATTCTAGATATACGAATGCTGAAAATCTAAAAAAAAGGATGGTATCCCAAAAACATCTTTAGCCATGATTTTTCTTACCAATAAAAAAAGTAAGAACTTGGTTAAGGCACGATTTGAAAATGGAACAAAACAATTAAAAAAATTTGTTAAGTCATTGAAGGCACCATCTCCAACTAATAAATAAAAACCCATTAACTCGAAACCCGCTTCACCGATTTGTATGATTGAATGAAATTTTGAAAATTTCCAAGGAAGTGATAAATCGAAACTCCGTTTTGTAAGAGTCACCCGTTTAAATCACGTTTTCATTGACAACATTTGAATTTAATGGAAATATTTAGTTGTCGCTGAATCAAATACAGTGTAACTCCGATAAATTGTATTCAAGGTGAGTACGTTTTTGCGAACATACGTTGCCTTGTGATACTCATTTATAGGGAATTTGGTATTATTTTTGGGAACTATGTATCTTTATATAAAATTTGACTGTGCGTGTAGGCATCTCCTCCCAAACCACTGATGTGTAAGATCCTTGATAGTTCTGGATGGTTTTATACTATATGTTGTAGGTTATGGGGCTGCCATTTATCTATTTATTTATTTGTGGACCAATGTTGGTCAAACATCACTTAAGTGTATATCTATGGAAGTAAAAAACTATATGTGAGAACAAACAGAATTGAGAAATTGAGTCATGGGTCTGCCATAGAAACCCTATACCCAAAACTATAAGAAAAATAAATAACAGGCGCGACAATCCAGCATTGGACTAAGACCGCAGGATGTGTTAGTGACATGCTATTTCCAAGATCTTATCTGCTTTTTGTTGAGGTAATGAGATCAGCATCACGCTCAGCGTGTTATTTATCCCCATAAATGGGTACTCGTTTAACATCTCAGTGAGATCATAGTCCGTCACAAGCTCGTGAGTTCGAAAAACACCATGATCCACGGTGAGATTCGAACTCATGACCCTGTGCACCGAAGGTGCGCGCACTGAACGCTAGACCACCCAGACATCAAAACTATAAACTTCATAGAAATAAATTTTCCTTTAAGGATCAATTTTATCCAAAACTCACGTAAAAATGTCTTTATTTTAATTTATTACGGAGCCAGCAAAATATTTATATAATATTATCGAAAACACGAAACATGTCTTAGAACGAAAAAGAATTAAATCATGTGGCTACCATAGAAAGCCTATTTCAAAATTCGTTTTTTTTTTAAATGCCTTTTCTTCATGGAGTTTTCTAAATGAGGGAAGCATAACGATCATGGACATGGACTGCAATAGAAACTCCACCCTGAAAAGTACCAGTTCAACGTAACTTCATACCCAAACTCTAGTAATTCTACCCAGCAACGATTTAACCAATATAACAGATTTAGAAATTCACAGCAAACCAGAAGAACATTTCAAATGCCCCATTTTCTCCAAAAAAATCAAGAACCAATGGAAATAGATGATTCTGATTAATATAGAAATAATAATTTAGCCAGAAATTCAGCCGAAAATTTTCAGCTAGAAGCCTCAAAAGATTCAAAATTCAACAATTCGTACAAAACTTGGTTTTATACGCCTACTCGTGGACACTGGAGCAACCTACTCTATTTTAAACTTATTAGGGCAAAAAAAAATATATATTTAGTGTCTCCGCAGATGCATGTGCCCCAGAAAAAGCTATCGAAGTTTGCCTTTAGAGAGTCTACTATTCTGGAAAACTCTTTCCCCCGAACTCTCCCTAGACAAACCGCTTTAGTGTGATAGACTTTCTCCAAAACATTCTCTTTTATAAGCTAGGCAGCACCACGGGAAATTGAAAACAGCCAGCTACTACACACTTATATCAGGTTGGCTAAGCACTATCTGAAAAACCATTACGGAATAGTATTGGTCGGCTGCAAATCGTTAGCTCGTATTTGCTCGGCACTTAAAAAAATGTGAGCTATCCTATTTATTTAATTAACTTGAACTTTCGGAGTATGAAGTGCGCTAAAAAGATCAGATTAGGATAGCTAGTCTTTTTGAGTGCCGAACAAATACGAGCTAACGATTTGCAGCCGATCAATACTACTCCGTTATGGTTTTTCAGATAGTGCTTACCCAACTGGATATAGGTCCACTACACTCATGTTTAAACGTGAAAGTATGTAAATACAAAAGTCCGCTTTCTCCTGGTTTCGTGTATAGAGCGCTTTAAATTTGACTACGCACTCTATAGTCCTCACTCTGATGAACCTAAAGCGGAATTAACGGAATATAACTTAGACAAATTAAGACTTTGTGAAATCTAGGGTTCTGATGTATGATGTATGTTCCCTTTTCGGTCTCTTGATATATTTAAATTGGGGTTTCAAATATTCGTAACCTAAACCAGGGAATATCGAAAGAACACAGCTTTCCAACCAAATTGAAGCAGTCCGCTTATGCGAAAGATCACGAGAATATTCTGTTTGTTCAACAAGATATGCGGCGGCCCTCGTCAAGTTGAACAAGCATAGCAATCTTCCTGACGATTTGCAAAGATTTAAGTCAATATGCTATCCTTAACACTCAGAGTGCTGCAAGGCAACCTAGAAAAAGAGCCGGGCAATCAAAACAATGCACTTTTTGACAAAAGGGGATTTAATAGCATTCACCGTAGCCTTGACTATTTGAACCGTATGAATATGATGCGCAAAATAGCCTTTTGCATAATTTTAGTGCGGGGTGATTTTGGTTTTCATAGATATTTATAAAGGGTGCGGTATTGAGGTTGAAAATGGTATTAAAGTAACGTCCATTTATCTCCTACATAGCTGAAGAACTTTTACTTAATCAACCACTTAAAACTGAAATGTCCATAATTTAAGAATGGTTAGTAAAAATTATGTGGAACATAATGGTCATACAAGACCACATGCACGCACCATAGGATTGTTGTTACGAAACTAAAAAATACCGGCGTACAGAGGGCTGAGCCCGCAATACGAGGGTTTTTTTTAGAATTTTAGTGCGTAGTGAATATTTTTTTGTACATATATTTTATAAGCAATAAATAAGAATTGTGCACAACATTAATGAAATGCTTCCTGTAAATCTATTTATGGATTGGTCTAAATAAACGCGTTCCACCTTTAATTAGACCAAACCAAAAATAGACTTACTATTTACCCATAGTTTGTGTAAAAGTACTCCAAGGCAAATCTGCAGGCATTTTTCGATTTAAGATTTCTGATGGCGTTTGCGACTCAGGGAAACGTATAAGGATGGCTTGGCTTTATACATATATGAACTGAATAATAAATTAGCTGTAAATCTACTGTTACTGTTTTTTTTAATCAAGGAAAAGCCACTTATATGAAATTATTCCATTGTGTTCCCTGACATAAGAGCCTACGCAACCTTTCCTATGAGTATTGAACAAGTATACTTTTGCAGCTATTCAGGGACACCCTGTTAACTTGGTCCTCCAAACTTCAAAAATATTTGTGGCAAACACTATTACCATTCTATGCATTTTCACCAAATTGTTTCATCAAGTTAAAAGATGCATTGAAGAAATGCTTAAGAGGCTTCCCTTGCATTTTGAAAGGCCCTTACTAAATATTTATTTAGCTATATTTCCGGTTTGGATACAGTTATTCGAATGAAAATTCGTAGACATATTCCCTATGTAATTTTCTAAAAACCCTTAGCAGCAGGGACGTAGTCAGGATTTTGTTTCGGGAGGGGTCCAAATATTGCCTCCCGTACTATTTTTTTGTTTTCTATAAATTTGATGAAAACGATTTTAACCTATAAATTTAAATTATGGTCTGTGTTATTAGGTTAATTTTAACAGTGTAGTACACCAAGAATTACTACAAGATTCCATGTGCCCCGAGAGAAATTAAGTGGAAGTCCTTTTCGAAATTAACAGTGTGATTTTGTAAAATATGTGTTACTGGAGTTGTTTTGCTAGAGCGGTACAGTATTTAATAGCAAAGATTCTAAATTAAAAAGAAGGGAGGGTTTGTTAGGAGCACCGAAAGGAATATTTATATTTATTGTTATTTCACTAGGGTCCATCGTTAGAAAAATATATATTAGAGCTCCAACCAGTGGTGCAACTTGGATCTTATCCTGGAAATGGCTAAGGCCACCCATGTTACTGGACATTTAAAGCTGCTGTCGCAAATTGATGATGGTGCTATTTTCCAGTAATGATGCTATACGGTGGTGTTTCTATATGTGTAGTTCCCGTTGCATTCACAATAATTTTCGATGCAAATTTTTGCGTATTTTAGCGTCGTAAGAACACGAGTGTAATGTTATACTCGAAATCCGCATTGGGACTTTCTTTTGTTTTCATGGAAACCCAATTTTGAATCACTCTTTTCAGCATTGTGGTTGACGAGAGAGTGTTTAAATGTATGTCACAACGGTCTACAAGTTAGATCAAGGCGGGCAACCGGATTTTAGAAAAAAGGCATGAAAAATGCAAAAAAGGAATTTATGCACAAACAAAACCTGGACTGATGTTGCGCTAATATCTTCCCAGGTAAAAAAAATATTGGGATCACCGGCAGGCAGAACTCAAACTTGTGTATTTCTTATTTTCATATTTTCCTTTCACAATTTCTCGGTCTACCCCTCCCGTTGTTGCGCCACTGTCTCCAAGTAATAATAGGGCAAATTATTGATTGTGGCTGCATGTTTCACAATGTTGGTCATCAGTATGATTTAAATGCCGAGTTTCCCTAAAACCAATGTGGTATAAAGTTGTATTTGGCTCGCATTTAAGGTCTTGATACTTTCCAAGAGCATATTGTTCGTCGATTAATCCATAATACACCACCGTCAAAATTATATAGTTTAAGCTTACTGAATTCGGAATGTGGCGAGGCTACAATGGATGTTTTTCTATCTGCGGTTGTTTTTTTTATTAAGGAATCGTAGGAAGAAATCTGGATTCGAACTTATAAGTTCGTGGCATTTGGGCTGGAATGGGGAGCACAGAGAGTAAAAGCAGGACATATCCACCTAAAGAGAGATGCCTGGCCACCCTATCTCATGCACATTTTCAAATGACTAATATATTAATTTAGCCATAGGTGTAAAGGTGTAAGCTGGAAATCTCGACTATATTGCATTGTGGATTTTCAGCAATGCTCAGGCTAAACTATTGTTCATCGCGTTCTGAAATTATTTCTTAGCAACATTTAGGACCTCAGCAGCGGAAAGTTCAAAACACCAAACTCTTAGGCAAATTAGGATAAATAATAACGAGAATTCTATACCGAATGCGAATAGTAATTTTCTACACATAATTAGTAGTGTTCAGCCGCATCACTGCTAGCGACACTTTCAACTAAGCTAACAGTTTGAAAATATTGACTAAATTCTGAAATCGACTGCTATTTAAGTGAATGAGTAATGATGTCTGAAAAAATAGCGGAGCTAAGAAGACGTCAATCTTATTCAAAATTATGTTATCAAAACGCTAACTCCGATTATTTCTGCAAACATTTCGGGAGGGGTCCGGACCCCCTGGACCCCTCCCCTGGCTACGTGCCTGCTTAGCAGAATTTTCATTTTTGCAAACCTAAGAGGGGCTACACACTAACAAATTGAAATTTTACAAATTTACTGTTATTTACTTTTCCTTAGTCAACAGTCTTAATATTTAACGTATATAAGGCCATACTGACCGAACTTTGTGCAAAGTTTCATATCGATCCCTATAACGGTTTAGAAAAACGGAGGTCGAAAAGGAAGTTTAACGTTAAACGCCAATAACTTTTTTACCGTTACTCGAAACTGTAAAATTTTAACTGATATGAGATGTAATTGTTTAGATCTTTGATTCAAATACCCATACGTCCATCTCCGATAAAAACTAAAAAAGTCGGCTTTTTTCAAACGTTCCTACCAACTTCTAATGTGCCAAAGACTGTAACCATTCTACACATTCCTACCAAATTTCATGACATTCGGTTGAGCCGTTCGCGAGTTATTTAGTGAACAGACGGACGGACGGACGGACAAAATCGATTTCATAAGGGTTTTTGAAAAAAAAAATTCTAAAAAACCCTAAAAACTACATTTTGTCGCCAGTTACAATTACCATTATGTATTCTCAGTTTTCCCATATGCCACCTTGCAAGCTTATTCTTTTGAATTATTTTTTCGATAAATAGGCTACTGAGTGTGAAAGTTCTAAATTAATTCGCTTTATTTTCGTGGTTTTATATTTCTTAATCTTACACCACCTGTATAATAGTCGTAGGAGACTATGTCAGAAAAACCCAAAGAAACGGTTGACTTGTAAGAAGAAACAACTTTTTGTAAAGAAATTGAATCTTCGACCTGGTCTCTGATTAAAACTGATTTAACATCTCCGGCCGTACATTGGACTCTGTCACAATTCTACCAATCCTTTGTAAATATAGTATCCCTTGTTGTGAATTCCTCGAACGAAAATATAATATGCAGAGTTGAACGGATGTACCGCAGTCAGTATACTTTACCTTTTTTCGAAATTGCAAACCTTTTATTTTTCTTCTCTTTAGTTTTGAAAAGTCATTTTATATTCTGAATACTTGATTAACGATTTACTCTTACAAATTTCTCCTCAGCCAATAAAATTCGCAAAGCCGATTTTTAATATCCAACAGACCCTCCTATTTTCGGTTCTTGAATTTCCATATCCTAAGTAGTCGACCTTTTTCCATTGCTTTGCTTACCTACATACATACATAATAAACATAAACAAATACAATTTCGAAGGAAACTTTCAGCTTTTTTCTATAATATTGAAAAAGTTTTAAGCAAATTACTTTGCTTGCAAGGATGGGATGTTTATTTGTCGAAGTCGGACGATATACATGACCGAGGACCTGCTTCCTAATACTATGTACATAGTAAAGTATGCTCAACTAGTAAAGTTTTGAGATGCTATAAAAATTGACTAACAATATTCAAGGAATTGCAGATTGTTTTCGAAGCTAGATTTGCAATCGACACTGTTTTCTTGATCGAATGGTGAGCGAATTAAGAACAGAAGGCGGATTCTGATGTAAAGGAAAACACAATTTATTTTATTATTGTTTTCAAATTGGATTAACCATGTCAAATGCAAATAAAGAGAACTTTTTATGTTTGCTAAAAAGCATGGCGAAATTAAAAAAAGAAATCCATTATGCTGTTGCTATATATTTATCTATTGTCGAAAGCAGCAAACGTATACTTGATTTTCTATAAAATACTGTAATCGAATATCTTCTCTTCAGCAAATTTTAGTTAACCACCAAGTTGCATGAAGAGCCAGGAAAAATATTTCGCTGCATATACTCGCTCCTTACTCAACTATGCTGAGAAAAGTCCCATCTAAAACTACATCTTACTATTCAGATCAGTTCATGTATTACACGTCGTCCTAATGTCCTTGAAATTGAGTTTTCATCGACTTTGAACTAAATCCATCAACATATGTGCATAAAACATCCAGTAGGAAACAGTTGAAGAAAATCATGAACTCTAGTTAGGATTCCCTGCAACACGTCGACAACAAGATCAAGAATATACCTACACATGTACGCTTGAACTCGGTGTGTCTCATCGTTTATAGGATTACATATCCTTCTGATAGATAGAATATGTGGTGTCATGATGTAGTTGGTAGGTGCTTTTGTCTTATAATTTATTCGAACTCAATCCATGTAAAGCCCGACGTGAGTGGATACTCAAGTGACAATTGTTTCCCCTGACACGGTCGAGAGAAGGATGTTGTACGTATACATAAGATGCATCCACACATAACACTGTGTGCTCTCTGTTGACGAACAAAAATCCTCGCTGCGAATTTCACACATGTTACATAAGTTTGATATATGCATTACTTACATGTGACACGGAAACCACTTAACCTTGCATTCAAGTAGCCTCGTACATCAAAAAGGTGCAAGGACACGCGCACAAGGAGTGCGATGTGTTTAAGATGGAACAGGATGATTATGAACGGAAGGTAGCTGTATCGGAGAAGAAGTGTTGGCGTTCGTCTTCTAAGACGATTCCGACACGAGAAGAAGGAAACTGAACTGCATATAATACAGTTGCACTTAAAAGCGGGGGCTTGCTTATAGGTTAAGGCGTTTCTATCTCTGGGCTGGTCTTGTTTGCCTTTGTAGTCAGGAAGTCAATTTTGATTCAAGTCTTTACGGATGAAGGGTTCTCGTCTCATCATAGAATGCTTGGATCTTCTTCTTAGTGCAATGAATTCAAAGATTTAGTGCGATGTCGAGTTAAATTCTCAATGAATGGCTGAAGTGTTATATGGCTTGGCGTTTGTCACCCAATGTTATGGTATTGCTGACAAGAGAAACGCATGACTTGCTAGAGATAAGAGATCATTGTCGACTGTTAATTACATCAATATCAGAGACTAAGTACTAATCGCCATCAAGCTATAATCGAGTATGTTCACCAATGTTTCTGAACAGTGATCAATTTGTTGTCATTTGTTTGGGGGAGAAACTTGTTAGTTTAGAAACCATGTTATTGTGATAGGATATATATTTTTTTTTTTAATAATAGTTAGCAGCCTTCTTATGATTCCTACAATCATTTCACAATTAAGGATTTTAGTGGATAAAGGAGACATTTGGCATAAAGAAAAACAACTTCAAAGATTGCGATTTGATTTTCTTCGGTTAATAATTTTCAAATAAAAAATAGGGGTAATATTTAACCTTCCGGCGGGCGCAATACTAATGCTAACACGATCGGGCGCAATGCATCTGACAGATTAAGTGCAGAAATTAGGATGAAACTAAGTTTCTGTATACTTTACACTAGGGATGTCAAAAACCGGACGGTTAGTCCGAAAACCGGTACTTTCAGAACGGTTAACCGGGTTATTTTCGGTTTTTTCCTCCTCCCGGTCTTAACCCGGACGGTTGTTTATCCATCCGGTTAAAACCGGTAAAAAAAAATTCTCTCAAAATTAATACAATTTTATATATTTTTTTGATTTTTCAGTCAGCAATTCTATTAATTGTCCACTATGAAAAAAATCGTTTTAAAATTTCAGCCCTGAAATATATTTCCGAACAGTCTCCTTATTTCTATAGGTTTTGCCAGAGTAAGTAATAAGTAAGTTTATTTGAAAGGTCACTAAAAACAAAAGTACTTACGTTATTGACTTAATTCTTTTTTTATTTGAGAATACATCCCTTTTTTTCATACAGTCTTGGAAATTATATCAGATAAATGCCGACCCCCATTGTGCATACTGCATACACTGGTTAAGTTAATTTTTGCAGCATTTCAATCGGTATGTTGGCAATGGCGTGCGAATGTTGTTCTTGAGGTGAGCTATGGTCCGTGGTCGATCGATATAACCCAGGGAATATCCCCAAATCCGCCAAATCTGGAGAGCGTGCCGGCCATGAGAGACGCTGTCGGGGATATGTTGTCGCAACAAATTCACTGAGCCTCGTGCTGTGGCTCCATCTTGCTAAGACCACACGTCTCTAACGTTCATTTCTTAGAGGCATGGAAGAAAAAATTCCTCGATCATGTTCCTGTAACGGGCTGCATACTCTCGAGGGCGAAGAGCCGCTGCTCTCTAGACCAGAGCATGATGGCAACTGACTAGAATGGGAGACAAACTTGGGACTTCCCTCTCCAGATGCGCTCCCTCCCACCCCTCTACCCACCCAATTCACCGCTCGGGTTTTTTTTAAAGAAGTAATAGTTTCTCAAGCGCACCCTGTACGTGCATTTTGTTTTGATTTTGCATACGACACGAACACCAGGAATACGAGTGTGTATGCATTTTTTTACTAAAATTCTAAGCAAATCAATGTGAAGACTCTGTTAACCGGAAAATCGGTACTTTGAGCCCGGTTAAAACCGGACGGTCTAACCGGCTTTGCAAGAAACCGAAAACAACCGAAAACCGGGTTATGGGCCGGTTTTTGACATCCCTACTTTACACTCTTATTTATTGTTGCATTGTCTTTTTTTAGCAGTTCTACGAAATTTTAGAATTAAATACTGGCTCACAAAGTTTGATACTCTTCACATTTTCAATTTTTATAAGAAAATTCCGCTTTCAATCCTCCAAAAACACACTATATTGAACGATTTGGTGAGCCTAAAAGTCAACATAACATTATCACGCAATGTGAAGAGTACAACGCGTGGAAATTTTCATAAAAAAGAAAAAATAACACAATCGGGCGCAACACATCTGAGAGATTATTTCACCCCCTCCCGCCCCTCAGACATATGGTAGATAGAAACTGAAAACGGCTTTGGGTTGTTGATCGGTAAAGATTAAGCTACTGTGAGTTTCAGATCTCTTCCTTTTCATATCGCTGATTGGCGCAACAAAAACTGGTCACTTAACCTTCAAGCGGGCGCGCGGCCGGTAACCGCCCTGATCATATATATATATATATATACAATAAAATGTTGGGTAAATTTTACCTTCCATACCTTTCCAGCGGTCATCAAACGTTCGGAGATGGTATATTTTGGTATATAGTTGTGTTCAAAATGTGTGTGATCTGTGTAATATTACTGAAGTGACGTGCTTCGTTTAAACTGCAAAACTTGTTTTATTGTTCATCAGATAATAGTTTTTATGCTCTTCTTTCAATTCCGTAATTATGAGAATGGAAGTTGTACGGTTGAGCGCAAATGGAGGGGAAAAGACCAGGGCGGTAAATTACCGCCGCGCGCCCGGTTATGTCACAAAACGGTGCGCGCCCGCTTGAAGGTTAATCTGTCAGATGCATTGCGCCCGCCCGAAGGTTAATATAAGATACCATTCTCTTATTAACCCTTTCCCGGACAGAACGTCTACAGACGTCCAATTTTGAGCATTTGACATACAAATCGTGTCAAATTTTGGCGTTGTGTCCGGCAATGAGTTAAGATAAAACAGTTCTGATTTTTCAATAATTAAAGAGGTTACATTATAAATGTAGATATGTATGTATTACCTTTTTCCATTGACATAACTTAAATTTGCTGATAAATACAAACTAAAAAGGACATATCTGCAATACCAAGGTTTTTCCTATTATAAAAATATTTACAGTTGTTGATGAGATGTTAAACTTTTTATTTCTAGTATAGAAGATTATGTATGTGGTAGATTATAAACGTATTAAAAGAATTGTATGTTGGTGAGGAAATTGGATTGATTGGTTTAGCCACAAGTGAATAAATTATAATATTTTATAATTTTTCGATGATTTATTGCACTAAATCATAAGTTATTTCAATTTATCATATATACTCTGAGAAAAATAATAATTAGTTTTCTTTTCCTTATTAGAGAGTTTTAGTAAGTCGTCGGATACGCAACGACAAATTTTGACATTTCCATACAAAAATATGTTTGCCAACAATACGTAAAACAGAATACCATTATTTTGCATAGATTAAATTTCCTTCAATATCTAATTTTTATGTGATGATAAACGTTGTTTCCAATTTTTACATAAGTCAGTCTTATAAAGCGTATAAGACTAAAGGGCCCTATAGACTCAGCGATTTATCGGCCGATCAAAGCTCATTTCTGTGGAGAAAGCACATTTTTTAGGTTCCACTACCAAATTCGCAAGAGAAAATGAGCAATTTCCACAGAAAATGTGCTTTCTCCACAGAAATAAGCTTTGATCGGCCGATAAATCGCTGAGTCTATTGGGCCCTTAAGATTCTAAAAGTTGTTCGTAATCTGGTTCAAACGATGATGAGCTGATTCGCAGTAGGGAAGCCAAATGATCGTCAGTCAATCGGTTTCTAAAGCTGTTCCATCAAAACTTCATTGGAGAGAACACCTGTTCACAAAGAAGTGGGAAGAAGCAACCGCTTCAATCATATTCTGAGCGTGAGCTTTCAGGTTCGGAAAGCTTGAGTTTGACGGGGCTTTGTAGAAGGGTAAGGTCTTTTCTGAATAGTTGTTTGAAAAATAAATTGAATCGCATTACTCCTGATACTCCAGCAAGAGATGGGCTTCTAATGTCCTAGATGTTCGATCCTATCGAGGAGCCAACTGCGACACCGATCACTATTTGGTGAAGACGACCTACAGGTGCAGAATCTCTTCGGTACACCTGACGAGAATCAACCCTGCCAAGATCTTCGAGGTTGACAATTTGATTGATGATGCCACGGCGGCTGCGTATACTACAGCACTGGAGGAAAAACTGTCGCCCATGCTTGATAACATCAATAACCTAGGCATCCATGAGTTCTGCGAGGAGCTCAAAGACAGCATCAAGGGGGTCGCAGAAGAGGTCGTGGGCTATAAAGGCCGGCGCAGACGAGCAGACTGGTTCGACGACGAATGCAGGGCCTCGATTGAGGCGAAAAATGAAGCCTATCGCCAATAAAGAAAGTTACAACGAACTTCGGCGAGTATCTAATAGGTTAATTAGACGTAAGAAACGCAAACATAATAGGTTAATTAGACGTAAGAAACGCAAACATTTTGACGAGCAGTTGCAGCAAATAAACCAAAGATTAGCCAGTAAGAACATTAGACAGGCGTACAAACTTATAAATAATATTAAGAACGGATATCAACCCAGGACAAGCCTATGTAAGGAAAAGTATGGTAACATCATCAGCGACATCGAAAGCGTCAACAAACGATGGGCCTCGCATTTTGAAGAGCTCCTCAATGCATCATCAACATCCCCCGCGGAGCCAGCTCTTGAGCAGTTAGCCGAACCAGGCCCTCCCGTTCTACCCCCAACAGTAGAGGAGGTGAGTCTTACCATACAGTCGCTCCAAAATAATAAAGCGCCCGGCGCTGACGAGATCCCAGCAGAACTGCTGAAGCATGGTGGAACGTGCCTGACCAACGCTGTACATGTGCTACTGCTGAAAATATGGAACGACGAGGTAATCCCCGAAGATTGGCGCAAAAGCATAATCTGCCCAATCCACAAAAAGGGTGACAAGCTGAAGTGTGAGAATTACAGAGGCATATCATTAGTTTGTACGGCCGATAAGATTTTATCAAAAATTCTTGAAAAGAGAATCAATCCGTACGCAGAACAAGTCATTGGCGAGTATCAAGGCGGCTTCAGACCTGGTCGTTCAACGACCGATCAGCTTTACACAGTGAAGCTACTACTCCAAAAGTGCTGGGAATACAACATCGACGTATACCAAATCTTTGTCGACTTCAAGCAGGCATACGACAGTATCGACCGTGTTGTGTTACCTGGAATTATTATTATATAAGTAAATTCCCGTCGTCGTTGAATTCTTGTAAAAGTATTTATTGAACCAGAACTAGCAATGCAGTAGAACAGAGATGGTACAAAGATGGAAGTGGACTGACTGACAGTTGCTCAAAACATGAGTGTTGCCATAATAGAACATCCCCCCGAATTCAATGCTTGGGTGTCCTTGAGCGAAGAACAGGAGGAGTTATTCTAGTCACTGCTCTTGGGTTGCGCCGTTGACGCACAGGTGGTGAAGACTGATCAGCTATAGGTGTATCGTCTGCTGGCGCGCTCGCTGATGGCGTGGATGGTTCATAAAGTGTTGTGACGTCCATTTCTATTCCGGTTGATTCGGGAAGCAATGCTGAACGTAACTGATTCGCATGAACACGTAGAACTCGTCCATTCGATGCAATGTTATACATAACATTTCCAATGCGTTCTAAAACCGTCGCAAGTTTCCAATTTCCTTTCGCTGTTAACCTGAATGAAACCGTTTGCCCAACGATGTAGTGTCGCTCAATAGCACCATGCTTTCGATTAAACTGCGCTTCTATAGAAACGTTCCGCTTGTTGCTGCAGGGTTTTTCTGGTAGGACAGAGTCAATGGGCAGTGTGATCCTGCGTCCGAACATCAATTCTGCTGGTGATTTGTTGAATGGTGCGTTTTCGTTTGGTGTTGCACGATAAGAGCGAAGATAACTGTTGATGGTAATTTCGCAAGTGTTTCCCTTGGACTTAAGCAAATTCCGCTTAAATGAATCAACGAACCGTTCAGCCAAACCGTTGCGTTAGCCTTTCATTCTGGAACGCGTTTATTTAGACCAATCCAAAAATAGATTTACGAGAAGCATTTCATTAACATTGTGCATAATTCTTATTTATTACCTATAAAATATATGTGCAAAATGATTCACTATGTATGTATTCAAAATCTAAAAAACCCTCGTATTGCGGGCGCAGCCCTCTGTACGCCGGTATTTTTTACAAATGAAATAACCGATTGTAAAGTTGTATCGCTAACTGTGGCATCCTGAATTTGAGAGAATTTAATCGGTAAATATTTGTTAATTTCGTCAACGAAGACTTGGTCTATTTTGGCCTCTGTGTTGATGGATGCAATGACAAAATCCTCATCCTCCCGCTTTTGTTGGGATATAAGCCTGGAGAGAACATCAGCATGTCCAAACACATCCGTTTTCGTGTACTTGATATCGAAATCGTAAGCTAAAAGAATGAGAGCCCAACGTTGAATTCGATTAGCTACATGCGTTGGAATGCCTTTTGATGAACCAAATATTGATAAAAGCGGTCGATGATCCGTGTAAATAGTGAATTTTCTGCCGAAAATATATTTGTGGAACTTGGTTATCGAAAATATGATTGCTAAAGCCTCAAGCTCGATCTGAGAATACCGTGATTCAGCTGGCGTTAATCGTCTCGAAACGTGGAAAAACGCTTTCATCGATCCGTCCGGTAGTGTGTGATAAGCCACTCCTCCAATACCTGTTTGTGAAGCGTCGGCCGCTATGACTATCGGAATACTCGGATCGTAGTGAGTCAAGAGTAAATCAGATGAAAGAATTTTCTTGAATCTGTCGAACGTTTCCTGGCATTGCTTAGTCCATTTGAACTCAACGTCTTGTTTAAGAAGCTGATCTAATGGAGAATGTAGTGAGCTCATGGAGTTAATGAATCTAGCATAGAATGTAATGGCTCCCAAGTACGAACGAAGTTGAGTTACATTCTGTGGTGGAGGCATTGATTTGATAGCCTCAATCTTTTCTGGATCTGGCTTCTGTCCGCTTTCGTTTATAATTACTCCCAAGTATCGAAGCTCAGATTTGAAAAAATTGCATTTTTGAAGACGTACTCGCATATTGAATGACTGGAGGCGCTTAAAAACTTCTTTCAACGTGAACGTGTGTTCTTCAAGACTTTCGGTAGCAACCAAAATATCATCAAAATATGTAATGACATGAGGTATTCCTGCAAGCATTTTATCCATTGTTTGTTGGAATATCCCCGCGGCTGGCTTAACACCCGGACAGAGTCTATTGAAACTGAACAAACCTTTGTGTGTGTTGATTGTCAAAAGCTTTCTTGACTCGTCATCCATCTCAAGTTGTAAATAGGCATCCGACAAGTCAATCTGACTGAAAATTTTGCAACCAGATAGTGAAGCGAAAATTAGATCTGGAGTTGGTATCGGGTATTCGTGGGACTCTAGATTGTCATTTAATCCTGTTGAATAATCGCCACACAAGCGAATATTCCCATTTGGCTTACGGACAACTACGATCGGAGCAGCGTAAGCACTGAATTGAACGGGTGAAATGAAACCTGAATTTTGAAGTCTCTCCAGCTCTTCTTCTACCTGTGCCATGACGTGAAAAGGCACCTGACGTTTTGGCTTGTATACCGGTGACGCATGCTTTTTGAGAGTCAAATGAACTTTAATTTTGTCACAGCAGCCCATACTGGATGAAAAGATAGTTGGAAGTTCCGTTTGAATATCTTGTATGATTTTGTCGTACGCCTGTTGCGAACCATGCTGATCGTTTCGAACACGTCTGCAAAACGTTGTAGGAGCTTGTTCCCATAGACCGAATTGGTTGATCCATTCAATTCCGAATAGATTAGTATCCGTCTGTGTTACAAAACAACGTCCGATTTGCGTTTTGTCGTTCATACAAATGGAAACTTGCATTACTCCAGTAACCGGCAACTGCTCGTTCTGCGCATCAACTGGGTTGCACGATGGTGTACGCAAAGTAGGCGATCCCAAATCTTTCCATGTTTCTTGAGTGATGATTGTGACATCTGCCGCTGTGTCAAATTGTAATGAGACTGGCTTACCGTTTATTGTGACATCGATGTATTTTCGATTGTAGACAATGTTAGGGACGTTTTATTGTGTTTATCCCGTGCAGGTTTGGGTAGAACTTCATATAAAAAAAATGATACTTACCCAGGTAAAGTTAACCCGTGCAACTACCCTACACGCGATAGAGCTCAAATGTAGATGGCGGACGCATAGGGTAAATATGAGGGAATTTGTTTTTTCAAACCAAATGTGAGAGTTTTTCGAATCACGAGAAAAGATTTTGCAAAAAAATACTCATCTTTTGTGATAAAATCCACCACATCTAAAAAATAAGCCGACGAAAGCGAGTCAAAGATGCACAAAAACTGTCAAATGTCAGCTGTTTGGTCTTAACCGGGATGTTACCCGCGATCGTTTTTTTCGAGTCAGATTTACACGCGATACGAAAAAAAACGTCGCTGTTGACGATTGGTGCTTGGACAATTGACTGAACCGGCTCGGTAGAAATTTGGGACGTTGATGTTGTCAACTGCAAGTGCGGTACTCGAATGACTTTCGTTTGCCTTCTAGCCGCTGTCGACTTCGGTGTACGATTGTTGACGGAACAGTACCCCTCTTTGTGACCGATTGCTGAGCACATTCCGCATTTGTGCTTCTTGTACTGGCAATCCTTTGAATAGTGCATTGCACCGCATAGCCAGCACGGTGTTCGAGGCACTTTATGTGATTGACCAGGTTGTGATGTTGATTGCAAATGCTTCGAACTTGCCTTTCTGAACCTTTGTGTGACTTTCTGAACACAAGTAGATTCATCTATTCCCAGAACTGTGTCTGCTTTGACGCTTGTCAGCCGATTCGCCTCGATGAGCATCTTCTTGGGTGTCACAGTGTCGTCTGTTTTCATGATACTCAACAGACGAGTTTTGATTTCCTTGTCAGCCGGGTTTGTGAATCCCAATACGAAAAGAAGGCACTTCAACTGTTCGGCTTCGAAGTTGTTCACTTGAAAGTCTTCTGCCATTTGATTGACTCTACAGCCGAATGTTGTAATCTCTTCGTATTCGGATCTCCGGATTTGAAGAGCGTTACCGTTAAACCGTTTTCGAAACAAACTTTCTTTAGGGTTGAAAAGCGCTTTGAGATGTTCGACCGTGTCCTTGAATGTGATTGATGAGGGACTTTGTGGAGATATGAATTGCCGGTATCGCTCGTTCGCTGATGACTCCAGCTTCATGAGAAGAAGACGAACTTTTCCTTTTTCGTCTAGAGTTTTCACATCTTCTTCGAAAATCGCCGCGTACCGTCCATACCAAGAGTCGAATGTAGTTCCAGCTTCTTTATTGTATATGAACGTCTCCATCAAATTGGCAAGCGACTCCATCGTCGGCATAACCTCACTTGCCGTTGACTTTCCGTGTAGAGATAATAATGCATTTACTGATGCTGCCATTTGCTCAAGTTGAGCTTGTTGATTTATTATCAACTGTTGCATCATATTTTCGAACGATGATGATGGGTTTGCCGCTTTAGATGAGCCTTGGCCCTTGGAGTCTCCTGCGTAGGCCATTTGATCACGTGTGATGTGTGCTCATAACCTTTCACGTCGCCGCCACTGTTGTGTTACCTGGAATTATTATTATATAAGTAAAATCCCATCCTCGTCGCCACTGTTGTGTTACCTGGAATTATTATTATATACATAAGTAAAATCCCGTCGTCGTTGAATTCTTGTAAAAGTATTTATTGAACCAGAACTAGCAATGCAGTAGAACAGAGATGGTACAAAGATGGAAGTGGACTGACTGACAGTTGCTCAAAACATGAGTGTTGCCATAATAGAACAGACCGAAGTGTACTGTACAACATTATGCTGAATTTTGGTATACCGGCAAAGTTAGTGCGACTCACAAGGATGACGATGACTAATACCGTTTCGCAGGTCAAAGTGCAGAACCGATTCACTGACCTATTTGAAACTCGTACTGGACTCAAGCAGGGCGACGGGCTGGCGCCGACGCTCTTCAACCTGGCTTTGGAGTATGTAATTCGAGCCATGAATATGGACAGCAGCGGAACGCTACTCATCAAGTCGACTCAATTAGTAGCGTACGCCAACGATATCAACATCATGTTTCGAAGGTTGGGTGATGCAGAAAGCCTCCTGCATAGCCTCAATAACGCCGCAAAGGAATTTGGACTACATATCAACGAAAGCAAAACAAAGGCCATGCAATCGAAAACAAGGACGCCAGCAAATTCAAGCATCACAGTGGGGAACCTTAATATCGAGTATGTAGACAACTCCAACTATCTGGGTTGTAACTTATCAAAGGACGCCAACGAAACCGACGAAATTAAGCGACGGATACAACTGGCCAATAAGACATATTTCTCGGTCCTCCCTATAATTAATTCGAAACTTGCGCACAGGAACACGAAGCTCCGCGTGTACAAAACGATCATCCGACCCGTGCTATGTTATGGCTGCGAAACATGGACCCTTACCCAAGCCTCCGAAATTTTGCTAGAACGATTCGAACGAAAGGTCCTTCGGCGAATTTTCAGCGCCGTTCGCGACCAATGGCGTATCCGATACAACCATGAGTTGTATCAATTGTACGATGAGCTGGAAGTATCGAAAATCGTGAAGCTTCAACGTCTGCAATGGGCTGGGCATGTACAACGTATGGACGACAATCGCATGCCAAACAAAGTTATGAACGCACAACGAATTGACGGAGCGAGGTTGCGTGGACGATTGAGAGCTCGCTGGGAGAACTCCGTAGGTGAAGACGCTCACCAGCTGCTGGGCTTCCGAAACTGGAGGACAAGGTCACGTAACTGCGACAATTGGAGGTCAACGATTCAGGCGGCCAAGGCCCGACGTCGGGCTATCGTGCCACATTGATGATGATGACTCCTGATATCATTGATTAATTGACTTCTTCCCTCGAGCTTAAACTTCAATTTGTTTATGTGACTGAGAAGATATGTAAAAAAGTATTAATGCCGTACACTACTACTACTCCTCTGATGTTTGTGATGTTGCGTGCAAACTTAGTTAATATTCCATGCGACAATGCCATACTTAAGACGCAATCAGTTGGAAACTGTTATTATTATTCACAGAAATTATATTTTGCACTATGTGTGATATTTAGGGTTTCTTCAAAACCATGTCGCGGGCCGGATCGACTAGCCCAAAGGGCCGCATTTGGCCCGCGGGCCGTACTTTGCCCATGACTGAATTAGAAAAATCCAAAAATATATTTACTATTTACCCAGTTTATATAAAAGTACTCCAAGGCAAATATACAGGCTTTTTTCGATTTAAGATTTCTGATGGCCTTTGAGCAAAAAGAAACTCAGGCAAACGTAAGGATGACTTGGCTTTATATATGAACTGAACTATCAACTGTCAACTGTCTACTTTTACTGTTTTTTAATCAAGGAAAAGCCACTTATATGAAATGTGTCACAATCACAATCCTATGACATAAGAGGAAGAGCCCACGCAAGCTTTCCTATGAGTATTGAACAAGTATACTTTTGCAGCTCCTACAAACTTTAAAAATATTTGTGGCAAACACTATTACCATTCTATACATTTCCACAAAATTTCATGTTCATTGTTTCATCAAGTTAAAAGATATGCATTGAAGAAATGCTTAAGAGCCTTCCCTTGCATTGTGAAAGGCCCTTACTAAATACTTACTTGGCTATAATTCCAGTTTGGATACAGTTATTCGAATGAAAATTCGTAGACATATTCCCTATGTAGTTTTCTAAAACCACTTAGCAGAATTTTCATATTTGGACACCCAAGAGGGGATTCACACGAACAAATTGGAATTTTATAAATTTAATGTTATTTACTTTTCCTTAGCAAAAGTCAACAGTCTTAATATTTAACGTATATAAAGCCAAACTGACCAATCTTTGTGCAAAGTTTCATATCGATCCCTATAACGGTTTAGAAAAAGGAAGATCGAAAAGAAGTTTAACTTTAAACGCCAGTCACTTTTTTACCGTTACTTGAAACTGGAAAATTTTAACTGATATGAGATGTACTCGTTTAGATCTTTGATTTAAGTACCCATACGTCAATCTCCGATAAAAACTAAAAAAGTCGACTTTTTTCAAACGTTCCTACCAACTTTAAAGGTATTTTTGCCAAAGACTGTAAACATTCTACACATTTCTACCAAATGTCATGACAATCGGTTGAGCCGTTCGCGAGTTATTTAGTGAACAGACGGTCGGACGGACAAAATCGATTTCATAAGGGTTTTTTTTTAATTTTTTTCTAAAAAACCCTAAAAACAAGACCGAGGCTAATTTCGGGCGTGGCCGAAATTTGAATACTCGTCACATTTGAATGAAATTTAACCTTCCGGCGGGCGCAATACTAATCCTAACACGAACGGGCGCAATGCATCTGACAGATTAAGTGCAGAAAATAGGATGAAACTAAGTTTGTGTATATTTCAGACTCTTATTTATTGTTGCATTGTCTTTTTGAAACAGTTCTAAGAAAATTTAAAAAGCAAATACTGGCTTAAAAAGTTTGATACCCTTCACATTTTCTATTTTCTAAGAATATTCCGCTTTCAATCGTTTCAATATTTGAAAAACCTCCTACAACTCGACCGGTTAAAAAATTTGAGCTTATTTCACTAAAAACACACTATTGAACGATTTGGTGAGCCTAAAAGTCAACACAAAGTTATTACGCAATGTGAAGAGTATAGCAAGTGGAAATTTTCATACAAAACGAGAAAATAACACAATCGGGCGCAATACATCTGAGAGATTATTTCATCCCCTCCCGCCCCTCACACATATGGTAGATAGAAACTGAAAGCTGCTTTGGGTAGTTGATCGATAAAGATTAAGCTACTGTGAGTTTCAGATCTCTCCCTTTTCAAATCACTGATTGGCGCAACAACAACTGGTCACTTAATCTGTCAGATGCATTGCGCCCGCCCGAAGGTTAAGCTTCTTTTGCGGTAACAGTCCACGGGAAAAACGATTAGAGTCCAAATTTTAAAATTTCACATAAAACGCAAAATAAACTTGCATGTCCCATTTAAACGCCATACAAGGAGCAAATTGCCGATGAGATATCGGGACAAAATATTATTCTTCGGGTTTGGGGATTGAGTTCTGTAAAAGTACAACACTTGAGTAATCGAATGATAAATTCCCACACACAAGAATATATTATATATTATTACTAAAAAATTTTCGCGGGGGGGGGGGGCAAATCGTTAGCGCCGCTACTGGCCCGCTGGGCCCGCGTGGCGTGGGGGGCCCACGAGATTTAGGGGCCCAAAAGCCACATGGAAGACTTCTCGAACCATAAAACAGCACGACTGAGAAAAACAACACTCCGACGTAAATATTTTTTTGTAGACAAGAAGAGATATACAGGGTGTCCGGAAACTACCGCATTAACGCACCGGATTGTGATTCCTCATGTGATTTCCAGCAAAAAAGTTGTACGGACATACCCCCTCAGGTATTTAAAGATTTTTGAAAAAAACATTTCCTTGTAAGAGGTTTGGTTTTTACATAGCTTCAAAGTCAAACTTGCGTGATTTGACCGAAAAACAATCTTTTTTTCCATCCCAATTTTCTCCAACTTGTGCCAAGATGAGGTGCTTGTACGATTCTTTTAAAAATTGGCGCATAGTCTTACAATCATATCTTTCTTACATCATTTTAATCTAGCTCCATTACTTCTAACAGTTTTTATACGTTAAGTGTAGAAACTAGGGTTAATTTTAGCTCAATACAATTCAATTCACACTGCCCCTAAAGATCTGCAATTGGTAAAATCTATACAAATTATGTCGAAATCGAGCCAAAATTAACCCTAGTTTTCCTTTTCCTTGCCAAGTACCATATGGGCAAAAAGATTCTTTAGGTCTCTGTTCAAATAAACTATCAAAACGTTTTTGGTGATAGTACCTTTTCTAAACCTTCGGACTAAATTCCAATCCCTTTTGTTATGAACTATCAAACACGAACGAAATTGTTTGAGAGTAGCACAACACTTAGTTCAAATTAATTAGTTCGGCCCGTTTATGTCGCTGAAGACTAAAATATTTTACCTTGTTTGCGGTATATACACGGTCATTAGGGCTGTGGTGCATAGGTCACATTTGGTTTGAAAGGAGTCTTGCCAAAATTGCGGTATTGAATTTAATATTAAGTACAAACGTTCCTAAAATTGGGGAATTTGAATTAAAGCACACTTAAATTTAAAGCTGAAACAATGAATGGTTGAATTAATAACGTGTCACTTTTTCAATTGTCTCTAGCAAGTTACAAACTTAGGCCGCCCACACACAAAGCGTTTGAATCCAATTTTCGGGTTCTTCGTTCTGGCAAATTCATTTTCTTCGATTTTGACAGAACAAAAATTTCAAAAAAAATGGATTCGGATTAGCCGTGTGTGTGCGGCATTAGGGTAGATAAGGCGCTTGTCTTCAAATCGCGGAATCGAATATCATTGTAGGCGCAGGTAATTATAACTATGCTTAAATATCACCAACACCTATAGAGGTCAATGCTGTGCCGCGTGAACGTTTTTATTTAAAAAATCTCAATATAAGAATGCCAAGTAGCTCTTAGCAAAGTTATTTTAAGTACGACGTTCTTAATTTTAGTAGAAACATTTTCACGTCAAAATCATGTTTCAAAAGAGTTGGATAATGTCGATCCACACTTTTCAGTCAACAGTCACAATCATCTTCCATATACTAGTTGACAGATCTTCAGTTAATTGATTGTAAAGAGTTTCACTCTGTTTTTTTTTTTTTTCACAGTATAGAGGGCCCACTCAAGAAGTTGGCGGGAGGGCCCCGAGTGAAGTTGTTCCGCCACTGATAATACTCGTAAGAGTAAAGACAAATTGCTTCGCACAATAGTCGAATTCGAATCTACACGACAAAGGTTTCTACGGTTTGTTATACCATGCATATGTTGTATTTGTGTTTAACATCCATCTAATATTGAATATATCGAGCATTTATTTTTCATAACACATGACTGAAAATTCTTCCGCTTCCTTGTCCAATTTCTCTGTACAACAACGCAGAGGTTCTCCAAAGCAATTTAGATATTTCAACGTATTATTTCATCGTGTTCCACTCAAGGGAAACATGTAACGTTCAACATAAACATAAAAGGATATTGCTTCTACTTGACCGGAAAAATGAACGCTTTATTCGTTTACGTTCCCACTGGTGCTGTACATAATAGCCCTTAGAGTTTCCTCCGTCTCCTTGTATACAAAATACAGCATATAGAGCCAATAATGTTATATTGTTCAAATGCCTTAATATATACATATATGATTATAATTTTACGAGTATACTGTATTGCAAACGTACTTTTTATGTGATTTCGAGGGTTTTGTGATGTAAAAAAGGAAATAAATCCAAATTTCAACAAAGCTTAAGGTTCTAAAACACGTATTTGAAAATATTAATACAAAGTATAAATATAAAAATAGCTTTATGCGTACCTCATTTCTTACATACTCGACAAAGCCCTAAAAATATAGGACTCCCTCTAAGAAGTAGGTTGTTATTTTCACATTTCCTTAATTTCTTTTTGTTTACTATTTGCTGGTACCATCATTGGTTCCCTTCTTGTGGGACTGGATTCGGGCAAGGACCTATTCACATGGTAAATGAGCCCAGTTTCTTTCTACATGTAGCCGTTCAATTATGAGGACTTACATGTGTATTTATGTATTCTATTCCTCCCATACAAACTTTCACTTAGTGCGTACAATACTATATGGCTACTTCGTAAAATATGCTAAAGCCATAAGTAATGGTAATATTGGCGCTTGGTCCCCGTCTGAAACTCCTGCTACACGACGGATGACGCTATCATTTTCAGGAAGCGACCAAGTGAAAACATACGAGAAAAATGCGTGCGTTTTGTGTTCCGGAAAGAGAGTTAATTAGTTTAAGGTTGTTTTGACATTGATGAATACTAAACATATACGTACGATGGTCTTATTTTGAAATTTGAGTAGAGGAAATGTCGAGTACGCCGTTTAAACCAATCCACAACAAAAATAGCCAGGCATATAGCATGCATATTTATGATTTCGATATTGAATATTTTATGTTGTTTTTCACATTAATATTACTCGCATATCCCTTTTTCAAGAGGAAGAGCTTGTTTTGCCACTTTGCGTGAGTTTGCTTACAGTTAACGACATTTTTGTGAAGACCATTAATAAAGACTACTGAAGGTATTTAAGCAATTTGAATCCAAGTGATAAATAAAGTGTAAAAATGACAATCTGCAATTGATCGGATTATTTTCGGATTTTTCGATGTAGAGATCGTGTGAAAGTAAAAAAAATTATGTTGAGCATTTTCCACGCGTCAATTGTCTTTTAACATTGATACTCTTTACGGAATCAAACTTAAAGTAAGGCATCCTTATTTCAAAATTAAGGTAATTAATAAGTATAATGCTTGAAGTAGATCATGTTGCTGCCAACATGACGTCACCCGTTTAAAATGCGTTGTGCTGCTATCTTCAGCAGCATTCAACGCGTATATGCTTCCAGCATAAGGCGAAGAAATACAAACATTGACAAAAAATTTATGTCTCTGTTTCTTGCTGGAATTTACTTCGAAGATTTTCAATACGATTATTGAAGAAAAAAAGTAACTCAACTTCGAAAGCAAAATTGAATCAAATCGAAAACGCAAAAATGAATCAACTCTCCAAGTATAGATTTATATCCGCCCAAGCACGATGTGTGCACGGACACCTTTTTACAGCAAACTGATCCTTTTTTTTGGGCAATGCAAATTTAAATTTTCACTAAAGCTTTCGTTCAAATCATATCTGCTATCTGTGAAAACTTTCTTAATGCATTTGAAGTGCTGAAAGGAATAAATTTATAACAGTATTTTCCAAGCCATCATAAATCTAAAATTGTTGACTGCAAATTTCAACATGTCGGCTGCCATTCAAAAAATGTTGGAAGTTGATGCATACATTTATCTCCATGAAGCAATACGAAAATTGCTTCTGACGTTGCGGCAACGTAAATCAGGACCAGTACAGTTGATTTATGTATGTGACAATCAAGAGAAACATGCAAAAACTTTTGTAAACTTGGCAAAATGAAGACTACGGTCAGTCATGACAAAATATGAATGCACATTTCAGCTCAGCCGAAAAGATAAATCAAATATACTCGTAGAATGGATTCTTGTTTTCTCGATGGATGTGTGGATCTGTCGGATATGTTAACTGAGTTGAAAATGCATCAATCATCTTTCTTGATTTGAAACAAAACGAGACCGAGGCTAATTTCGGGCGCGGCCGAAATTTAGAGACCCTTCACTCCCCTCGGGCTTAAAGTTTTTTCTGTCTATGACTTGTGTTTAATCCTCCCCGTCCATTCTTTTCCTTCCGTTTTCACATAAGTTCCGTGGCGCGGATAAAACAATATTTGAGTGAGGCTTGCGTGGAATAATTGGGCAAATAAAAAAAATTCTCTTAGAAAACTTTATTGGGAGGAAGCGGGGACATGGTCCCATAGTACAATTTCATTTGGTTCTAATTTTTTTTTATGAAGACAAATTAATAAAAGGTTTGTTGAAACTGACATCAATACAAATACATTTTGATGAGGTTTGGTTGAAATCGGTGCCCAAATAAATAAGTTTTTCTTAGAAGAACCTAATTTGGGGGGGGGGGGGGAAGCTGGGTTTATATGGCAGCCCCATGACCCAATTGATTGATTCCATCTAATTTTACATATTTTATGTGACATCAATAGGGATCCATTTATATGAAGTTTGATTAATATTGGTTCATAAACAAAACAGTTTTTCTTAGGAGAACTTAAATTGGGGGGCTAGGTTTGTATAGCAGCCCCATGACCTAGTGATCCAATTTGGTTGATGCAAACATACAAACAGCTTGCAACATAAATAAGCAAGTGTACAAATGTAAATCAGCTCTGTATAGCTTTTATAGCGGCCGAGAAAGACGCGTTGCAACAGACGGACAGACACACGAACAGACGGACATCGCCCAATAGTCTTACCAAATCATACTGGTCATATATGTAGACATTTTATATACTTTCTAAGCGAAAAGGGTATATTAAATTTGTCATGAAGTTTGTAACGCATGTTATTTGGAAACTGGATTAACCGAACTTTCGGTTATCCGAACCACCTCTTGTCAACATTAGTTCGAATAATCGATGCTCTACTGTACTTATAACTGATCAGTATGACGAGGGCAGTCGGTTGAGCGATATTCGTCTGTTTGTCGTTTTAGCGCATTTTCCTCGGTCGTTATAAAAGCTATTGAGCTAAAATACTGCATACTGTTGCAGTCTGTTTGTATGTTTGAATCACCAAAATCGAGCGATGGGGTCATGGGTCTGCAATCCAAATCCCAAAAAGCGTTTCTTCTGAGCAAAACTCGTGGGGCTGCCATACAAACCCATCCGCCACAATAAAGTTCTTCTAAGAAAGTTTTTCATTTGTAGACCAATTCCAACATGTATTTCTATTAATGCCACAAAATATATGTAAAAACGGTTGGAACTGGATCATGGGGACATGGAGCTGCCATACAACAGGCCCTCCTCCGCAAGTTGGGTCTTCTAAGAAAAACTTTTTTATTTGTTTGTTTATTTGTTGCACAAATGTATTTCTAGTAAAACCTCAAAACATTTATGAAAATGGATGGAATCATGAGGTACCATACAAACCCATCCCCCCAAATTAGGTTCTTCTAAGAAAACCTTTTTTTTGTTCTCTAATTCGAATCAAATCAAATAGAAACCACAAAAACATAAAAAAATATGAGTACGATCATGGTATAGTATATACGTATCAGTATGGTCATAAAAAAGTGTACTCTCGGAAAATTTAGACGTCTGCTTCGTCTAAATTTCCCGCATAAAGCACTTTTCGGGGTCTTCAGTCCCTAAATTTATGAAAATTAAATGGGATATGGATTGGAGCTCTGCACCCAAGAGATCATTATTATTGATCAATTGAGCGATGTCTATCTGTTTCTATGCAAACTAATCCCTCAGTATTGAAGCTATCGAGTTGAAATTTTGTTTCTTTTTAGTGTACGCTGTATATAAGTCGGAATGAATGGAATCGGACCATGGCGTCACGGGGCTACCATAGAAATCAACCCAAAGTCTAAAATTTGGTTCTTCTAAGAAAAATTGTTTTTCTTTCTTTACCAAAATGGGTGAACCAAGTGTGTTCCTAGTTTAGTCTCAACACATCCAGGAACAGATAGAATCAGAACACGTCAAAAGAAGCTTAAGTTGCATTCAAATGGGTATTCAAATTTCGGCCGCGCCCGAAATTAGCCTCGGTCTCGTTTCGCAGTACAGTTATTTGAACTTAGAGGAAACAATAAGTTTGATCTCCCGGTTCACGGTGTGGATTCAAGCCAAATAAAGGCTAATCTAAATGTCCGGCGTATTCGACAAATTTTAAGCAGCTCGAAACACTTGCGATACTCCAAACGGTTATGTAAACCTCCCACTAATGGCGCACCATAAAACCAAACGGATGGAATTTGCCAGAGATGAAATGCATTGGACAACAAAGTGGAATAAAATTTTGTTTAGCGACGAAAAAAAAATTGGAGGGTCCTGATGGGTGTCAGTATTATTGGCGCGATTTATGCAAGGAGAAGCAGAGTGCAATGAGCTGTCATTCCGGTGGGGGTTGTGTGATGGTTTGGCTTCTCCGCGACTGGTAGGACCCCGATCGCATTTTTAAATGGTCGAATAAATTCTGAACGATACATCGATCTGCTGGAAAATGTGATGGTTGAACCGCAGAGAATATTATTGGACCAAATTTCATTTTCCAGCAAGACAATGCGGCCATTCACACTGCCAGGGCGGTTAAGGAATGGTTTCAAAGAAAGGAAGTACCGATTTTAGATTGGCCGGCCAGAAGCCCTGACCTCAAACCAATTGAGAATCTATGGGGGATACTAGTCAGAAGGGTTTATGCAAATGGGCGTCAGTTTTCTGATGTTTTAGATTTGCAAAAGGAGATCTCATCCGAATGGCGAGAAATTGATACAGATATCCTGGGAAATCTAGTTCACTCGATGCCTAATAGAATTCACGAAATGATTCAGAAACGGGGTGATTAATCAGTTACTAAAAGGAAGGATTCATACTAATGTCATTGATGAGCACATGTATTTTCTTTAGTGAACCTATTCTAGTTTCCTCCTTAAAATTTGCTTTTTTGTTAATCATTTAATAATTAAACTATTCATTCTAAGTTGAATAACGAATAACAATAAACTTTGTAATGTTGGGATGTGTTTATTACAACCCCAAAATGTTTTTTCTCTTGCCGGAATACTACTCATCAATCTTTACTCCTAATAACCTGTGATATTTACACTTTATCTGACCAAAAGTTAAAACTGTGACAGTGGCGTAACGTTTCCAGAATATATTGTGTTCGAGATCGAATTGGGGGCTCTTCACAAAGTAATAATTTCTAATTAAACAAAATTGTTGAAATCACTTTTTTGCCTGATTTGCAAAAATGTTGAAATTACAAGTAAATCCAGGGTTATGTTTGTAGGGAATTTACACTTGCGACAGGATATACAAAAACCTCACGATTCAATCCAGTAAACGGGTTGAAATGAGTTTATTTAGTTCAAATCCAGGATTTCTTTGTGTGTAGACGGCTATCAGGTTCTGGTAAAACGACATTTACAGTTGACAATCAAATTTAGGTTTATTATGAAATCTCGGATCCTGTTTACACTATCGTCCTAATTTATTACACAACTTTTAGACGATCTGACTTATGTCGCACACACGCGAAGAATCCGAATACATTTTTTTTTATTTTCGCTTAATCATAATCCAAGAAAATGTGTGGTTTTGACGAACGAGTATCCAAAAAATGGATTCGGATTGACCGTGTGTGCGGCATTATAGAAATTTACGTCAATGATTTGTACTTGGGTGAGAAAATCAAACTTATAGGCTGATGACGAGCTACTGTAAAAGTGACATTTATTTTCAAAGATGTGTGTTACATACACCCAGCGAAATTATCTACATTTTTACCACGATTTCGTATAGATTTAGTTTGGGATTTTGGTTGAAATCGCGTTATGAACCGGGTGGATTTTTTTCTGTTCATTGGAATTTTGTTTTAGTACTACAACAGTTAAAAGTAATTTCTTATGTTAATATGGATGAATCCTGTTTTTATTGCAGCTATTTAAAGGCTTTCAGCTTCAGCTTTATTAAGTTAATAAATATCATACTTTTGAAAGCGACCCAAAGTGCAAATGAAAAACTTAAAAATTAACGGCATAAAATAACTGCAATAATTAATTTAAATTTTTCTGGTGTGGGTAACGCTCGTAAATTTTTTTTTCGGAAAACGCTGGACAAATGCTCCAAATATCATCGTTATTAAAATATCACGACGTGAAAAAGGATAACCAGAAATACAAATAACGCAAAATTTTGAACTTATAATTTTTACGTACCTTTCAAATGATTCAGGAATAACAAGTTTTTTGCATACTAAATAGCTAACATTGTAGTGTGATCAGAGAACAATTTTATTTTCTGCCCTCCCTTCTTGGCATGCGTTTTGTAGTCCCTGTATTGTGATGCATTCCTAGCTTCGACACGATCTGTAACAATTCATCAAAGCTAATACGTTCTAATATGTATGCATTTGGTAATCGCTATCCAAAACTTCAGTATGTATGTCCTAAATGGGGACCCGCGCCAGGCTCCGTGAAGGGCAGTATATGCCCCAAAGCTGTCTGACATTTGGTGAAATGCCTACTTGACGTCCAAAAACAGGACAAATCTGGATAAAAGCAAAACATTCGGGGTAATAGCATGATGACAGGATGACAGGTTAACAGGTGACATGTCTTGTCAAAAACAAGACGGATGCAAGCATTAGGTATGGGCCTCGCCAAAGTTAAGGCCACCCCTGGTAACAGGAATGCAGCTCTTCAGCGCAACAATAAAAATTTTGAAATTTTCGCTTCAAACCACATCGAAACAAAGAAAAACGTTTAGCTTCAACGTTGCAATGACCCAAAAGTCTAACAAAAACATTTTTTTTTTAAATCACAGTCCAAAATTTCCAACTCCTCTTCACTACGTTAGGGGGCCCCTAATGGTTGGGGGCCCGTGTGCGACTGAACACATGGAACACCGTACGTTACGCCACTGAACTGTGATATCTTAATGAATCTTGTACCAACTTCATCTTTCGTTAATATTGTTCGTTAAGTTTTTGTTTTTTACACCACACACTGTGATACACATATATGTATGTATGTAAATATGTAGCTATGTTATATTGACATTCACTTGACATAATATCAAAGTCTTTGTTCTTGAAAATTGCCATCACAGAACTAATAATAAATAATTTTTTAAAGTTCACTATTAGGAAAATTAAATTTTTATAAGTTTGTCATTATTTTTGTATTTGCAGAACCCTGAAGATGGCCGACTAGGCCGAAATATATTGGTTTAATACAAGAAGACAACTTTTTTCATTCAAAAACGGGATACTCTTGAGGCAAAACAAAATTCAACTCAACAACAATTAAACTTATTTAACACTTGTCTTTCACGCCAAATGACTTGTTTATTCATGGTTTCAATTTCCGTAAAATCTTTTTTGGGTGAACCTATTCCAATTTCCACCACTGTACTTATCGGGTTGGGCTGCAATTGATTGAGTATTTTGTCGCCGTTATATTGAAAAAAAAATTTAAGAAATATTAGCAATTCCAATTCCAATTGAATTAATAATCACAATAAGACAAGTATTTTGTTGATAATTATCATTTGATTGTAATATTACCAAGTTAGGGGAAATTCTCCTGAATTTAGCGTTTTTTCCACCTCCTAGAGAAAATTTTATGGATATAAAATTTTTAGGGGATTTTAGGTGGAACTTGGGGGTTTGTTACCAAAAATCAGCAAATTCCATGAAAATTTGTGTCTGTGATAGACTCTTCAACAATTTGAATTTTCGTCAAAAATTAATATTGTTTACTTGTCCTGCACCTTCAGAATCTTTTGGAACCGTGCAATGAAACAAAATAACAAGCCGAATATTAAAAAACAGGAAAGTACTCTGTTTAATGTACGAGTATATTGTGTGAAGGCTTCACACTTCACATTCAAATTAGCCTACCAACGAAAAGCCATTTTCTTCATGTTTCAATTCTTCCTTTTAGTGCCACTTTTACTATCGTATGCTTCGCTACTTATAAAGGATCAAAATCATCTTATTTTTACTATACCAACGCTCCGCACTTTATTTCAGATATATTTCCTTGAACACGTCATATACCTTATACTGAAATTTAAATTGAACTTTACTTAGAATAATACCAGCTTTAAAAATATACATTATTCTCCTTTTTTAATATTCTATGTCGACACCGCATAATCTAATTTGCCTGAAACAATTTTTTATTAGAACACCTTTGCTTTGATGTTTAAAATGAAGTCACGGCAAATGTCTGCGTGTTACCAAGTGATCCTGAAGGGCATTGCTTAGCAACGGTCGGGCGCGGAGTTATATTAAAAGTGAGAGAGTGAGAGTTATTTATAGAAATCCAACTTACTGAAAATCGTTGGAGAACAAATCAAATGCTAATTCTTGCTTTTTTCTTGAGTGTTTTTATCCTTTTTTGTGAAAGTCCACAACAACGGAGTGATTCTTCGTTAATGTTTGTATTTGTTGATAAAACAAAAAAGAACGTCAATATCGGCGGCCATAATAAATACTGCTCGATGAGGAAAAGTATGTGGACAACCTTTTCTAAAATAGACAATTTATTTGAATAATATGCAAAATAGAAAAAAAACAATATAATGCGAATTAATCTGTTTCCCGAATTATGTTGATCGGTGGGTTGTCCGAAGGATAGCCTTATTTCAATAATAATATTCCAAAGATATGCAATGTATTTCTTATGTGGGCTGCTGAAGTGAAAAGATAAAGAAAACGTCGTATAAAATATGGTATGTTGACTTTACATCCTTTGATATCTGCGTACTTGACAATCCGGATTAATAAAAACCGGCGTCGATCCGGACTACAGAGGAATTCGGACTAGTGGAACCCTTTCATTTGCTCTGAATTTCAAGGATATGCACAATTTTAATCAATTTTTTCAGAGAATCGGTTTTCTATTTTCGAAGAATTTCACTCACTTTTTCTTCTCTTTGTTATTTTGAAGAGCAAAGTAAACTGTCGTTCTTACTTCGGACGATAATATTTTTGTTTTTATGAGAAACAAGTCAAATTCGGGTTTGAGAAGCTCTTGACTCGCCCGGATTACAGCGTGTACAATGCAATCTTTGAGGTGATCCGGATTACTGGAAATTCAAGGATTCGAGGATTCAGACTATCACTGTACTTACACACATATTCATATTTATACACTTTATTAAAATAGGAATATTGAGGTTTTTGAGGTAACTCATATTTTTGTTATTTCCAGGGGCGATTCAATCTAGGGGTTTTTGAAAAGCAAACCCTCTCCGAAATTTCTGGGAGTACATAGTCTCTTGCAGAATTTAAATTGTCATGTTTAAAAAGCGGTGTTATTTGAGTGTGCTAGGATTCGAGTAAGAACAATCGAAGCGATTCCACTACTATAGCATACCTGAAATGTTTTTCCTTTCTTTATTATAACAAACCTTAAAGCAGTGGTATCCAATCTTTTTCAGTCCGCCTTTCGAGGTCTGAAGTGTCTGACGCCTTCCTGGAAAATTTGTTTAGTTTTCTGTAATTTCGAATGAGAACATAGGATCACCTAATTCGATTGATGATTTGGTTGGGAATTTTCCGATGCTGAGAAGCAATGAGTAAGTCGAAAATTTTTGCATGGCTAGATTTAAGGCTAGTCACAATTCAAGGGTTCTGGTGGATAAATAAATGTAGGGTAACCTTTTTTAGTCAAATCTATTTTGGTAAAACAACATGGCTCGAAAAACGTGAATCAGTTTCTATATGGCGCCAAGCATTTTACGAAATGGAAAAATACCCCCTTTCGAACTCCGGCAAAAATAGGATTTTCACCAATTACCGTCAAAAGACAGAAAAGGCATTGGGCTACTGCACTTCTTAAAGGGCCAACAACCATTAAAACCAAAGTCATCGAATCAGATTTTAAAGCACGCTTAGAAGGATTATCGAGGGCAAGCTCACATTATTAGAAATATTAGCCGTTTGAATATTAAAGAGAGTCGGGCTTAGGGAAGAACTCTATGGGATACACCTGCAGGAAGAATTATTATTATTGATCTTGATACGAAAAGTTCGGTCAGATAAAAAATATTGGACCATTTTTATATCACTGCATTTAGTTTTCATACACTGATCAAGATAACTTTTCAAGTCATCACATGGTAGGTCATTAAAGCAAAAAAAAAATACTTTTGTGGAGCGCAAATCTGCGCGGCGCGCGGTGCGTAAAAAATGTTATTGCTTCGGAGACAAAATATGATACAACCTTATATTATCCGCACAAGCACTAAAGAGCCCAATAGACTCAGTGATTTATCGGTAGAACAAAGCTCATTTCTGTGGAGAAAGCACATTTTCTGTGAAAAATGTCATTTTCTCTTGCGAATTTGGTAGTGGAACCTAAAAAATGTGCTTTCTCCACAGAATTGAGCTTTGATCGGCCGATAAATCGCTGAGTCTATGGGGCCCTTTAAAAAAAAGTCTGCATTCACGTGTCATCATTTCTATTTGAAAAGTAGATATCACGAGCTCTCCCATAATTGAAATTATCAACTCTAAAACTAGAAGCACTTTTAACTTTTTAATCGTATTAAGCGATGGATCCGGCATCCGGAGTTGTGACATCTCGATCGTTGCACGATCCGGGTCGGCAAGCAATCGAAAACGATTCGATTGCGTTGAAGTTGACGCTTGAAGTTGATCGGTTCGGGGAACATGATTGGGGATGTATCCCCGATGGACCTTTGCCGAGATGTTATTGTGTCAGATATTGTATATGCACCCAGGGCCGTGGAGAGAAAATCCGGGCCCGGAGGGACAATGATTCCGGGCCCACCTCTCCCGTATGATACAAAATGATGAATCGAAGAAAATTTTTATTTGACATATCGGCCCTTAAACAAATTTTACAGTGGAATCTCTATAATCCGACCTCTAGTCCGGAACACCTCATAATCCGGCGTTTTCATTGAATCGGCTGTCTCAGTAATCCGGCAGTTTTCTAATCGGGAGCCTCTATAGTCTATAGATATTTGAAGAGTGTTTTAAAGCGGTCTTCTGCACATTCAGGTGCATTTTGAGATTTAATTTCTGAGCTAAAATTATGGGTTTTTAGAAAAATTCGAATTGTAGAAAAATAATAAAAAACTGATACCGGATAAGCCACTTGCCAAAAAAACTGACAGAAACTGAATTCAATCGTGAAGCATTTTTACAAACTAAACTCACAAAAAACGGGATTGACTGGATAGTTCAACACTTGTGTGTGTGTGTGATTTTTTTTTATCAAGTATATTTTGAAGATGATTCGGTAGTTGATTAGCAAATTTTAACGAACTACTGAAGCCAAAATCTTTCTAAAATAAGGCTCGTTCGTTTTATGTGCATTTTTGGGTAACGAAACTTCATAGAAAAGCGACTGCTTAGAGCAGGTATGTCAAACTCGAGGCCCACCTCGCCACGTCGAAAAACACAATGTGTATCAGCATAAATGTGTAAAAATAAAATATTTGAGGTGTTAAACTCAAGTCTAAGAATTTCAGTACAAGTCGTCAAGAAGTCGGTGTCTCATGCAAGCTTAAACTATGTATTTTAGAATCCTTCCTGATTTGTCCCGAAATTCGGTCAGAAAAAAGTTGTTAGCTTAGCGAACCTTGTAATTATCTGCCACGGTTGCATTATAATTCGAGTTCGCAGATTTCAGTTATGAGACAAGGACATCTGGGATTAAAATTTATTTGAAAACAAGACCGAGCCTTTAAAGACCCAGAAATTTTGTATTTCATGGGAAATCACCTGGATATGAAATTTCCTAAACATAACAATTTAAGCACGTTACCCGATTTTTTGCCCTTTAGTTTACTCAGATGCATGTCTTTGTTTCACACCACATCAGACACAAATTTTTGTCAATTTTTAACCACCTTTATGTCATCCTGTCAATTTTGGTTGTTTTGAACAACCTGGATGTTTCTAGACGACCGGCGATCTGTTTTGATTAGCTGTCCACAATTTGGTGGAAATTAATTTACAATTAGTGGCTATTGATCCATTCGAGTTTTAACTCCTTTCTTAAGTTTCAAAATTTGTTGAAGAACATTTTTAAAAGATAGCATTTATAAAGGATATAGTCCCGATGTCATTAATTACTCTGATGTGTATTCATGTTTTAAAAGGATCTTTCTGTTATTTAGTTTGGAAAAAAACGTTTCTATAGGCATTTGACACCCTTGGTTTAGCTTAGAGGGTGCACTTTCTAGTATTTGGTTATCGCGAAAACGGGCGATGTGCCTACACTGCAGGTCGAGCAACGCGAAACCATGGAGCGGTATAAAGAACGAGGCAATGAAGAAGAAAAGTTTCGTTACTAAAATCTGCCCGTGATAAAAAACTTTTAATTTAATGGTCGTGACCGTTACACAAGATACGCATAAAACGATACTGGTAGCCTAGTAGTCTTCTACCATTTAGCTCTGTCAAGAAAAAAATTGAAGAATTTTGATTCCCTTGTTGCAACGAAATTATTTAGAAAACTCCTATTCTATTTACTCCAATCAATATAGACGAAATAATAGGGGTTAGCGTGCTAAAATTGGGGAATTCTCAAATTTTTGATATGTTATAAAGACAGGTGCGGTAAGTTAAAATCCAAGTTTGCGTCACTTTCCCCCTTGTGCTCCCGTCGCTATCTTCACAAAAACCATCTAAAATCGGCCCTTTCATCAGTTTTTGGCCTGTAATTTCTTTACAGACCATTTGAGCACAAAATCTGCCAAGACAATTTTGTAGAGGACAAAATTTCCTAAAAATTTAATACAAGATGTTGTACTCTACAATCAAAATTAACAGAGTTATAGCGCCAAGAAAATGGAGAAAATATCAAAAATCATGCCAATTTCAAGTTCACAAAAACGCATTGTAAACCAATAACTCATACATAGCCTCCTCTGCATTTTAGTATAGGGTTCTCGAAGTATGTTTTGAAATTTGTTAGTAAAAATTTTTGAAATTTGTAGCATATTCTTTGCGCTATAACTCTGCCAATTTTGATTGTAGAGTAAAACTTGTCAGATGAAATTTATAGGAAATTCTGTGTTCTACAAGATTGTCTCGGCACATTTCGTGCTCAAATGGACTGGGAAGGAGTTATAGAGCGCAAACTGATAAAAGAGCCGATTTTAGATGGCTTTTTTAAAGATAGCGACGGGAGTACAGGGGGGAAAGTGACGCAAACTTGGATTTTAACTTACCCCACCGTCTTTATAACATATCAAAAATTTGAGAAGTCCCCATTTTTTGCAAGTTAAAATCTCCCCGTTGATTGAAGTAATTGGTGAAGTAAGATGCCAACCTACATGCATATATTCGAACTTTGATATCAAGAAAGCCTTGAATTTTTCGACAGTCATTCTCGATAGGGTAGGATCAGGATAGGATCATACATAAATATTATTTTTTAATTCGATTTGAAGACTATACGGGTGATATTGGCTCAAGAGTTCATTTTACAAATGAATAATAAAGGCTGCACTACGCGCGAAATAGAAAGTGTATAATGCAATAAACTAGGCAAATTTATTTCTGTTCACCTGTGTGCGGTATGTATGTCAAAGCCAATTCGCTACGCTTATTTTTTTTCTCTGGATGAAGATTTTTGAAAATAAACAGCTGTGGTTTAATATGTACCTCAACCTTTACAAAGGTTTTGGAAAACAAGTCGACTACAGTTCACAGTTTAAATAAATGGGGAGCTTAAATCTGTAATTTAGCACACTCGCAGTGGCCCATACTGTTGGTCGTTACTCTATAAAATTAGCTTTCGAAATGCACACCGTTACGAATTTACAAAATGTCTTTTTTTCCTATTTTACTTATTTCGTAGGCAATTCGCGGTTTTCTCTAGTACAGACATTTTTTTTTGTTACCGAGTTGGCGAGTACTGATATATAGATACATATATTGAAATTAAGATTCAATTTAAGTGATCAACATCCGGGTGTTGGGACCTTGAAAAAAATTTCATTAGCAGCAGCAGTACGTACACAAAATAATAATCGCCCGGAAAAGTCCTTCTAGTCGCTGTATAAGGCTCCTATTTTTACTTCGAACACAAATTTTTTGAAAAACGTTATACGCTACTGGATGAAGAAGTCGAAATTCCTTAATTGTTTATATCTAAAATCATGCATGAACTTTCGAAAGGCGAGGGCAGATTGAATTTAAAAATTTAGTATCGAAACGATAATGTTAATTGAATATGAGGATTCGGGCCCCTAGTTCTAAAAATTCAAAAATAGACTAGGGACCCCAAGCCTAATACAGAGTATGTTATGTATTGTTGTTAAAACGCTAGAAACAGTACCTATAAGGTTTCTTAGTTCAGGACCTCAAAATAGCATTTTGTAAAAAAACGCTGAAGCACAACTTTTGTGTCAAAATCCGGGCCCCTTATGAAACCCCGGGCCCGGGGGGAATCACCCCGTTCCCCCCACCCTCTCTACAGACCTGTATGCACCAAAAGATGATGTCAACTAAATTTGTACAACAAGATTGAAGCACGAACTATATATAGATGTTAGATGTACTACTACACTTGCAGGATTTGATTTTACTAAAAGCAAAACCGGCTTGATTTGTGCTGCGAATTAGCACACGGTAAACCTCAAAAGCCAACTGAAATGCTATTTATTGTTAATGCTTCAAATAGATTACGCGCATCAGCAGCAGCATCGGCAGAATTTCATAGCTGACAAGTATGCTGAATGCCAAGTATTCTGCTCAACATTTTTGTCATCAATGTAAAATGCATGGCACTTGACGTTTTGCGATGCGTAATCTATTTCAAGCATAAGCGGAGAAAACGGAATTCTAGATTGCCCTGTCTTAAAACTAAACATTGAAAAATGTTAACGCCTTTTCAAACAGCATTTTCAAGAAGGACAATTTGAACTGACGGAAAATTTTGTTCATCGTAGATTCCAATTACAGTAAAACGCAAATAAATGCAATACACTTAAGTGCAAACCTCGTATAAGTGCACACCATTTTCATGTATCCATCCATTCAATGCGATTTTCGGATTTTTGGTGTCCATTAAGAAAATTTGCAAATGATTCATGTAATGGTCGTACCCATCCTGTTTTTGGCAGAACAGTCCTGCTTTTTCGACCATAACTTGTCGTCCTGCCAAAACCCCGAAAGCCCTGCTTTTGTCCGGCTTTGTCCTGATTTTGAACAGCGTATTGACAACTCACCAAATGACGAATAAATTGAATGCAAACTATACTTAAATTTTATATAAATTTACAAATAAGGACTCCATCACACAGTCATATTTATATTCATATTTCTAGTCATATCATTAAGCCTACTCGATTCATTCGGTTAATTTTGTACACGTGCACTAAACGAAATCGAGTAGGCTTAAGGATATGATTACCAATATATGACTGTGTAATAGCGCCCTAAATTATATGAAAGAGCTTTCATTCAGTAGAATGATAGGCGACCAAGTCGGCTTTTTATATTGTCTAAGTCTGGTAAGATAGGGGATTGCAAGGAATTATTGCTCCTGAAGCTCCTGAAACATTATTTGCACACATTGTCAATAAATTTGTCTTTCAAATATTATACATAGCTTAAAACAGCACAGCTATATAAAAATGTTATGTTCAGCGCAGATTCATACACCCAGACGCGACCACGATCGCTAATTGATTGCTCTTTACTAAGTCCTGGTGCATTCTTGATAAAATACAGTGGATATCGCTTATAACGACGTCGGTTATTACAATAAATCGGTTATAACGACGGATTTCCCGGGTCTTAAGATTTATGAAGCCCCTGCAGTGTTAGGGTTCATTGAAACGACGAGCCGTACGGCTCGCAAGCTCCAGCCATACAAATGCATTGGCTTATATCACCGCCATCTTGATAGACAGGCCGAACCAGTGGCGTAGATAGCTTTTCGGAGAGGAGGGGGATCATTTTGCAAGATTACTTTTACTTTTACGGTTATCAAATGTTGAATTTCAGAATAACAATTTCTGTATTTATTACACTTCAAATTAGCAGTTGTTTTTAGCTTAAAACTCAGTCCTGAAAATATTGCATCGATAATTTTGTTTTTTTTTACTACCGTGAGTGAATCCGCAGTAGGTATTCCAATTTTCGTACAAATTGTTGCTACTGTGATTGGAGTATCAGAGCTTTATATTGGGTTAGACTAGTGGTTCCCAATCTTTTCGGAGTCACGGAACACTTAGCATCGTCGCTTTTCTGGCCGGAACACCTCAAAACAGGGATTAAAATAAGTCTTATAATTATATCTCCAGAAAAGGGAAATTGTGAAGACAGCAGCTCGTTGGAAATGACCAGTATATGTGGATAAAGTACAGCGTTTTTAAATCGAAATTTTCCGATAACTCAGAAATTCTTGAGTAGATATTTCTAAAAATTTCAAACTTGTAGAACGCTCGCCACTCTGTGATATAGAGATTCGTAGAGAAATGGCATGACCCGCCGCAAGTTTATTATTTAAAGATGATAAGAAATATGCTTATCGTAAAATAATGAACTAACAATGCTAAGTTGATTTCCGATACAGTGTAGCAGACTAAGGCCCGTAATTATAAACATACCTTAACTCAAGGAGACCTTTAGTCACGGATGTCAAAATTCAAAAAATTAAATGGCATTTCCAGTAGTTTTTCATTGAAATAATTTATATTTACGAGTCAGTGCATACTCGATTTAAGGCGATTTCAAGGAAGCCTTGAAATTTTCTATAATCAACCTCACTTGTAGTCAAAGTAGCTAGTTACCTACCTGGAGTTATTATATTTCAATTATATTGAAAACTTAAGGTCTTCTTGAGTTTCGCTTTAAATCAAGGATTCATCGACTCGTATATATAAATTATGTCAATGAAAAACTACTGGAAATAACATTTAATTTTTTGAATTTCGAAATCATTGACTAAAGGTCTCCGTGAGTTAAGGTATGTTAATAAATACGGACCGTTAAGCTTCGGAATTTTAAAACTTACAATTTTTTTTCGTTTGGTTTGTTTGCATTTTTAAATTTTTGGATATCCTTAGGAAACCACTGAGAGATCTTCACAGAACCCTAGGGTACTGCGAAACTTCGTTTGTTTGTTTGTTAATTTGTTTTCGAATTACTTCCTGCATAAGACTCTTTCAATTTTGTAGATTTCAACAATTCTTTTTTACAGAAGATTTAGTTAAAAAAAATAATCCTGGTTATAGATTTGAGAGTTAGTTCTTCGTATTAAATTCAATAAAATTGCCAACAACTAGAGAAAGTCAAGACTTGCTTTGCCCTGCTATAATACGATAAAACATTTCGTCAAATTTTAACTTAAAAAAAATAAAAACAATGTCGTTAAACTCGAACAAATAAAGATGCCAGCTTCACTTCTAGATTAGTGCAGTAGCACTTGTCTGTCAGGCTAGCGAGCCGTGCTTTGACAGTGGCACTGCTCTCGCTCGTCATGAGCCTTCCATATAAGCCAATGCATTTCTATGTCTCGAGCTTGCGAGCCGTTTTTCGTTTAAATGAAACCTAATTGTTGATGGATATAGCGACAAATCGGTTATAACGGCAGAGTTTTTACGGCCAAAGAGGCCGTATGTGTGTAATGATACTTTTTCGTGCAAAGATGGAGTGTAAATAGTGTGGTGAGTGTAAAATGCGCACAATCCCTTATCTGTAAAAAAGTCACATTCACCTTTTTCTAGCATTCCGATTTTGCTGCAAAGCTTTTCCTATGGCGAGGCTTTCTACAGCGTGAACCGGATGGCTTGGAAAACATCGTAAAAGATCGAAAATTCATGCCACAAAAAATTGTTTTGTCGCTTCGCTAGAACACTTCGCATAATATTTGGATCTTAATGTATGTACTGAGTTCACCGGGCGAAAAACTTGAATTTATGTCTCCCGTGAAAACGGTGCCGTGGGGACTTTCTTTTTATTCACGCAATTTAAGACAAAAGTTCACTCGCGTTCTGATTGATTGTCGATGACATCTTTTCACTGTTAGAGTAGGTACTAACATCGTCAGTTCACGTGAAAACTATGCAAATACTGTCAAAATTTTGATGATCGTGAAATCGAATTTGCTTGGTGGTACTCACTTCACTTGAAAGTCTCCACACCGGTTTTTGACATTTCGCCAGCGAATATAATGCAGTTGCACTTTATTTCACAATGAAAAGATGTCACCGACAATCAATCTGAACGCGAGTGAACATTAATCATAAATTGAGTGAATAATAGACAAATCTCCAAGGCACATTTTTCGCGGGTGACATAAATGCAAGTTTTCGCTTGGTGAACACAGTACTTACCTTTAAATAAAGTGCAACTGCATTATTTTCGCTGGCGAAATGTCAAAAACCGGTGTGGAGACTTTCATGTGAAGTGAGTACAATCAAGCGAATTCGATTTCACGATCATCAAAATTTTGACAGTATTTGCATGGATTTCACGTGAACTGACGATGTTAGTACCTACTTTAAGGCATCTTTCCCCTGTGAGAAGTTTTACTTTTGTAGAAATATAAACTCTTTGCATCAGATCAACTTCAATTGGGTACCGACGAACTACCAGGTAGAATAGTGGAGATTAGCATTTCGTTCCTTTGTTGAAAGCGTTTCAGCTGGTAAGATGGGCGAATGGGAGATTGAGCACCTTCCCTTCAATATTTATCGGAATGCAATTTTCCCTTCGCACAACACATCATTGTATTGCGAGAAAAAATACTTGAACAAGATGCGATGGGATCCGCCAGGATAAGGGCTCTCGTCCACTGCAAGCGTAAACTTGAGCGGCGCGGCGCTCCAGCGGCAAAGCTTTCACAAAATATGCGAAAAAAGCTTTTACTAGTAAAAGGTATAAGCACACACAATATTCAGAAAGCTTTTCCATTGTATTGAATGGAATTTTTGTTTATTTTGCATAGTTACGCCATATTTTGCTTGGTTACGCCATTAAAATTCGGAACAGCTTTAAACGCGGGAGCGCCGCGCCGCTCGAAGCAGGTAATGGACGGCAGGCGTAAATATCCAGATTTATCCGCGCCCCAGTCGGTCCTCTAATTTAATCAGCACTGGCCCCATTTTTGAAATCACGCTATTGTGAAAATAAACCACACACGTTGAAACGACAACTGTGAAGAGACCGTGCGAATTAAAGTTAATCTGCTGTGAAAAGTGGAAGGAAGCTGCCGACTACGACGCCAGTTTATTGATGAAAGCATAATTTTTTTTACATGGAATGTGTCTAAAATGCTCTATTGTGCTGAGTCTTTTAGTGGAAATAAAATGTTGTGGTATGAATTAAGGATTTCTTACGACTTTTTAAAACCCGTTAGGTTCACGTTTGTCATCCTGTCGAAACTAAAGCAAAATGCGCTGCATTGTTGTTGAAAGAATTAAAAAAAGACAACCACTCGTTTTTTCAAGGCTTTAGGGGATAACCATTCAATGCAACCATTGCCTTGGCGGAAGGTAATAAGGGTACAACATAAACATCGATGGTCATAGTGGGATTCGAGCCCACGCTCCGGCAACTCAGAGATAGAGTGACATCTCTACCACTGGGCCTGTCTAGATACTTTCAATTTTCGTTCGTCTTCGTCATTTTGACAATTGAAACTTGAGATGTCTGCGCTATTAAAGAAAGGCATTCATTCTTTAACGCGATCGCAAATGTTTATTATGTTAACGACTCACGATCTATTCATACTATTAACGAAAGAATTGATCATTAACCTGTCCCGACCAAAACCGATAAATAATGAACATATGTGGATAGAAGGAAGCATTCATCTCTTCTGATTCCTGGACGCAATGACAGGTTCAATGTTGAAAGTGGGACATAGCCACTGAGACATCGAATGCCCCCAACTGATGCCGTTTCATCGACGTTATTCGTATGAAAAAGGTTCCCAGAATTAGGTTGGTGATATCCGTTTCTTTTCGTTAACATATTACACAAACACAGACTAACTAAAATAACCGGAGATTATATCTGATCCGCAAAATGGCAGTTAGGGAATCAGAACGGCAAACATCTTTGCGGAACATGCACAACTGTTTTGTTTCGTAACTTCACCCATTGTAAGCAGTTTCCCTTGAAGGCATGAAGACCCCATTTAGGGCATGCAGGGCCTACGGTTTATGACCAAGTAATTGTCAAGGAAGTGAGGACATTAAATAAAATTCTCCTCTGATCAAACTGAGTTCCACGCTTATTGTTGACGGTAAGCAAATATTACAGGCATTTGTGGCAGTTCTGTGTTTCTGCTTGTCCTTCTTTGTGTCCTGCTTTTTTACTACCATTGTCCTGTCAAACGACGATTTTTGGTGAATTTGTCCTGCTTTTTACGTTAAAAAAATATACCAGCGTTATCATGACGTATAAGTGCACATGCGTTGTGGAAGCCGCTTAGAGTTGAAATGGAACTCATTACCTGGTTGGAATATTTCTTTTGGTAAAAGTTGCAGTTTCTTTGTAATTGAAGCCTTCATGTTATTAAGTCGTGGCCATAACATGTCACCGAAACGGAGGAGTCTCCTTTTTGACGGTAGCACCAGTGGCGGAACAACTTCACTCGGGGCCCTCCCGCCAACTTCTTCAGTGGGCCCCCCTACACTCAGAAAAAAGCAGAGCGAAATCAATCGAAAACACTCGTCGAGGTCTATCCACACTTTTCAGTCATCAGTCACAGCAATGTTCCATACAAGTTGACAGATCGTCGAAGGATGGAATAAAAGTGTAAGAATAAATAGCAAAAATTAACAAAAAAAAAACTGAAGACTAAAAAAGTGTTGATCGACCTTAAACCAACTCTTAACTTAAAACGTACTTAAAACAACTTTGCAAAGAGCTACTTTGAATCTTTGCGTTCTTATATTGAGAATAGCGTTCTTGTTGTAACGTTTATTAAATTCATGATTTCATCAATGTATTTTTTTTATTTTAAAATATAAATGATCATGCGGCACAGCATTAACCTCTACAGGTGTGATACGTACGCATAGTAAATTATCTGCGCCTACAATGGGATTCGATTCCGCGAACCTATGATTTGAAGACGAGCGCCCTATCCACCCTAATGCCGCGCACACACGGTCAATCCGAATTCATTTTTTAAAATTTTGTTCTGTCAAAATCGAAGAAAATGTATGAATTTGACAGAACGAAGAATCCAAAAAATGGATTCGAACGCTCCGTGTTTAGGCGGCCTAAGTTTTTAACTTGCTAGATAATTGGAAAAAAGCGACACGTTATTAATTCAACTCTATTCCTTGTTTCAGCTTTAAATCTAGGTGTGCTCTAATTTAAATCCTCCAATTTTAATAACGTTTGGGCTTAATATAAAATTCAATACAGCAATCAAGACTCTTTTCAAACCAAATGTTGCCGCTGCACCACAGCCCTAACGACCGTGTATATACCGCAAGCAAGATAAAATAGTCTTCAACGACATATACGGGCCGTACTAATTAAAGGATCCGAATTGTCCCGTAAACTTCTAAAGATTTAAGGACAATATTAAGTTTGTTTATCTAAGGGACCTGGTGAAAGACGAACATTAAATTTAACATTTGTGTATTGATTTCGAAAAGTGAATATCTTTTCTTGTCTACAAAAAATATCTACAACGGAGTGTTGTTTTTCGCAGTCTGCTGCAGTGCTGTTTTTATGATTCGGGAAATCTTTCATGTGGCTTTTGGGCCCCTAAATCTCGTGGGCCCCCCCGCCACGCGGGCCCTGCGGGCCCTTATGCGCCGCCCCTGGGTAGCACGATGACAAGGTTATTTCAATAAGAGTCGTCAGCTTGGCAGTTTGTTTTTAATTTTTTAGCAGCACCACGGTTATAGTTTTAATATTCATAAATTGTAATTTAAAATGTAAAAATTATATCGTTTAAATATTGTACAGATCGCAAGATCATGTGAACTCGTGCGGTACATTAGCCTACCCTGCAGAATACCAAAAAAGGTAGATCACGTTGTAGGAGCCTTTACAATCCACTGTCTTTATTTTTCATTCTCTATCGTATAGTATTACTTTTTGACGAAATGAGCGAGACAGTTTCAATCTTTTCGTATCCTGATAAAAATTTGACATACGTCGGCCTCATATCCTTACAAAATACGAAATACAGTTAAGGGCAACACATTTTAGAGACTTAAGTGTCGAAGCCCCAACAACCTCCAAAAGCTATTTAATTGATTCAACTTGATTGCGGAATTAAGGAAAGGTTTCCATTGAGGTTATTGTTTTTCTTGCCTTTTCTTAGATATTGTTTGGATGCCGGGCTGTCAACCTTTGTTCCTTATTGATCCAGGGACGGGTTTCCACATAATTGTGATTGTATTCAGTGCAAAAATTCACAATTATAATCGCAAAAAATTATTCAACATTACGTTAAATTGAGAACTTTCATTTTTAATGATTTTTTGTGGTTGATTGTTTTTGTTTGTTTTTGCATCGAACTCAAGACTTCATGGTTTCAAATGGATTAAAATCCGATCGGATACAAGCTACGATTTGACTGATAAAAGAGCCGATTTTAGATGGTTTTTTTAAAATAGCGGCGGGAGCACAGGGGGGAAAGTGACGCAAACTTGGATTTAAACTTACCCCACCTGTCTTTATAACAAATAAAAAATTTGAGAAGACCCCAATTTTTGCAAGGTAAAATCTCCCCGTTGATTGGAGTATACTGACGAGGTTGGTGAAACATGCACATCCTGAGCTTTTTGACGAGAATTGATTTTTTTTTTAATATATTGGGTAGAGCTAATGGATAAGATATGTATGTGTAGGTAAAAGAAGTGTCCCGAAAAAATCTAAACTACACCCACGCACTTTAGCTACGAAAAAATGCATTCAGCAATTAAATCGACTCAGTAGATTCATGGTTTGTCCTTGAATAAACTGGGAGTTTTCCTTGAGGTTTTAATTTTGTAATTAGTTAATATTTTATCCAATTTTGCTAAGCTAAGCTAGTCACATAAAATCAGTCAATATCAGTATAGTTTTTATTTATGTTACGTAAATTGTAAACTTTATACAACACGCATAAGTGCACGAAAAAATCGTACATTATCGATGTGCACTTATCCGTGTTTCACTGTACATACCGCGTAAGGGGTCGAAAATTCCTGGCTACGATTATGATTTTGAAAACAAATTAGGCTCCACTCTTTTATTAAAACTATATTTTAATAACTATACAAATGCAAAAGCATCAAACACCCAAACAATGCAACACTACCTTCCAATTAAATGTTGCAACGTTCTAAAAGCAAACTTATGCGGAAAAAAACACAAACAGGCTTTGTGAAAATATAAATTACATACGAATGGATGCAGCTTACACCTTAGACAGACGACAAAAGATAAACATAATTAACTCCCGATTATGTTTAACTAATTCGTCTGTCATGTGCTAATCCAGTTGATGATACTTGAAAAACTTAATTTAAACATCATTAACACAACGTCATTGAAATTTAATGATATTTACTCGACATGTAGCCCGGTCTAGGTTACATTGAAAATATTGGAAAACTGGAAGGAACAGCTGTTTTGTTCTGACAGTCCAGTAAAATACACAAATAATGATTGCGGAATTAATTTTTAAAAAGGTAACAAAATATTAATTTATTTATTTTAAAGATTTTGAATTGAACACTTTTTGTTTCAGCTCAATAAAAAGCGCAAACTTTTATTAGGACGATTGTCTCCCTAAGGAGCAGAATTTCCGTGCAGGACCAACTGCGAAGAAAGTGTAAAAGTGAAAAGTTGAAGTAAAAAATACAATTGACTGAGTGCATTCAGTACGCGCTATTTTCGATAAGAACGGACTCAATAAGTTGAATTTATGCACTTGATGTTGCTTCAGAACAGAAGAGAGTAATGCATACCATTTTTATTCTTCAATTACTACAAAAAGCTTCCTGCCAAACTTATATCCTGTTATGGAGCGAAGACAAATCAGTAGTTGCATGTTCGCAATTTTTTGTGTTAAAAAAAAATTAGTTTAATAAAAAGCAAAAATAAAAGTTATTTTTCATTAAAATTCTTAGTTTGTTTCTTGCTCAATTGTTTTTTTTTTTATTTTATGGATTATAGTCTAATACTCTTTTTCAGCATTCATAAACATGAAAATATCTTTGGCTAATTCAGTTGCAGGAAAATCCGGGCTTCATCTATTAAATTATTTTATGATGACAGTTCGAACGTAATTGCATTTTTTACCCGTGTGTCACTAGACGAAGTTAAATATACTTGAACTTAAATATAATTAACTCAAGTATGTTTAACTTCAATCGTCTGTCTAGGGTGTTATGAAATTTCGTCTCTGGAATACAACAAGTGTACATAGTAGGTACGTCGAATATTCATCGAGAAATATTTATTGTAGCCACGAGCCGCCTATGCAAAATCGGCGTCTAATTAGCGATATTTGATAGGCAGTAAAGGTGAATCTAATTGGTTTGACTCAATTCTGACTCGCTATATAGAGAGAGTTGGGATTGGGATTCATTATCTACGATTTGTATTTCCGTTCCGTTGCGCAACTGAAAGAATCGTAAATGTTTTAATGAGCTTTTCTCGCAATTGATAAATGCCTATTTCAAGATGTGTAAAATCCAAAAGCCCGACCGACAGCATGCTGAAATACTCGTTCCGCAATCAAAGGTTTCGCACCCACTTGCATTGATTTTTCATCGAAATACAAAGATTCGAAAGGTTTGTACGTGACAGGGATTTTAGTTTAGGTATACGAGTAAAAGCACTTGAAAATATGGTGTGTACGGTAATAGCAAAATGAAACGAGACCGAGGCTAGTTTCGGGCACGGCCGAAATTTGGATACCCGTCACATTTGAATGCAACTTAAGCTTCTTTTGTGTTAACAATTTTTACGGCAGTCCTATGTCGTGTTCCAATTCCATCTGTTCCTTGATGCGTTGATGCTAGTCAAGGATGAATTTTGTTTAAGATTCAAAAGGAAAAAAACAGTTTCTCTTACAAGAACCCAGTTTCGTATCGTACGGTGTTCAATATGTTCGGTCGAACACGGGCCGCCGACCACCAGGGGGCCCAGCATAGTGACAACAAGTGGGGAATTTTTTACTGTGATCTAAAAATAACTTTAGTATATTTCTAGGTCACTGTGCCGAAGAAATGCATCCCTGTTACCAGGGAGGGATATATGTAAACCAATGATTGCCGGTTTTTATGGTATTGATTTTTATCAGTTGCTCATTTGTACTAAAGACTGTAATTGCAAAAGCCCGATTTTTCATATAAAACCGTAGAACCCCAGCCTACCACCTAAGTTTTCATCGAAAGCCGTTAAAGGTATGTGTTCGTAGAGACGACTCACGTGATGATCGCTCAGCGATCGTTGTTTTGCATCTAAATCCGGGCTATACGAGTATTTGAATATTTTTTTAATTGTGGTACTTTCCTTGTGTGGACTATGACCTACCGGAACATGTCTGTATAGAAAATATCCGCATATAGTGCTAAAAACAGGTGGTTTACTGAGCGATGATCCCATGAGTCGTCTCTACGAACACAAACCTTAAAACGGTGCAATAAGAACGACTCCTTGTTCCTATTGTTATTTTGTATTGTCACCAAATTTTAGTTTTTTTTTGTCATCTCTAGGGCCTGGGCCCGTCCTGTTTCAACATAATATTTAATACTGTTACAAATGCAGCGTTGTAAATCTTCTTCTTTCTTGCCTCGTTCTTTATACCGCTCCATGGTTTCACGTTGCTCGACCTGCGGTGTAGGCACATCGCCCGTTTTGGCGGTAATATCTCAGCATATTTCTACAGGCAGCTCTATCTTGGATCGTGTCATCGCCCAGACCAATGCGTTGTTGTTGCTTTTTCATTTGACACATCCAGTCACATTCGGTCTGCCTCTGGCCTTGGGTCCATCAAGTGGAACTTCCATTGATATCGCTTTCTTTGCGGGGTTCTCAGGCAGACGTCTTTGAACATGGCAATACCAATCCATCTGTCGGTCTTCGAGCTTTTCGGTGATTGGTTGGTCTATGGACAAGTTGCCTCGGATGTAGCTACTCTTGATGTGGTCCCTTTTCGTTACACCAACTGACCTGCGTAACATTGGAAATTTTAAATAATTCCGCACAACAAAAAATATAAATCATTTTGGAAATTGTTGAAATCTTAATTAGGCGAACAGATGGAAAGAAAGATGCACCCATTAACCGAAGTAACAAGAAGAAGTAACAAACAGCTTTGGTGCATAAGTTAAAATCCAAACAACAGACAAAAATCAACGAATTTCCCATACATTTCCATCGATTTCATAACGTGATTTCAACCGGAAATCCCAAACTGAATCGTGGTAAATCATGGTGAGCTCCACTTGAGTGCATGCAATACAAATCTTTGAAAACAAATGTCACGTAGAGTAGAGGCCGTCTAACCTCCAATAGGCTGGTTTATCCGTTCTACCCACGTTATCAACCTTTTAGGAGATTTTTTTAACTTTTTTACGAACACAAGTCTTTGGCGTAGATTTTTAGATTTAGAAGTTAGACTGCACTTCTTGCTGCAAAGAAAACCGTTTTAGTAATGCATCAAATGGTCAGAGTGGAAATTTGAAGTATGGATTTTAACAACAGGATTTGTGATTTAATAATAAAGCTATAGATTTCGTTGTTAATCGCATAGCAGACCCTAAGACCTTAAGAGCCTATTTTAACTAACTAAAATAACTTAAACCCGTTTACTCGATTGAATTGTGAGGTTTTAGTAGATCCTGTCGATAGTGTGAATCCAACTTCTCCTATAAATTAAAGTCCTGGATTTACTTAAATTTCCATAATTTACAGCGTCTACTAATCGGGCAAAAATTGTGGTACCAATAATTTTGTTTATGGATTACATTGTGTAGGCCCCCATTTGGATCTCGAACACAAGATATTATAGAAACGTTACGCCACTGCATGAACCGTATATTTGGGGGTGGGTTTGTATGATAGCCCTATTACATAATGTTCCGATTCCATCCACTCGTAGATATAGACGGACATCGCTCAATCGGTTTCTCTCGTCACACTGGTCAATAATATAAATAATTTATATAGTCGGAGGTGTTTCCTTCTATGCGTTGCAAACTTCATGACAAAGTTAATATGCATATAGAAAAAAAGTGATAAGGCTAATTTTTGTTATTTTGGAATCAGTAGGATGCCAGGAAACTCATTTTGCTAAGAAAACTTTTGTTCAGAAACGTCCCAAAAAGGACAAACAAGGACATTATGTTTGTTTCGTGATTCAAGGAGCGACAACGGAATAAATCACTTTAAACTAATAAATAATAAATTTGTGTTCTTTTTGGGCTTCCCCATCAAAATTATTCTTAGCAAAATGAGCGATAATGTTGCGAGTTACTACAGAGTTTAAAAGGTTTAGAAAAATAGCGACAGGTTTGTATATTCGCTAAGTTCTGACTTTGGATAGATACAGATGATAAATTGCAGGCAACGATAAAATTATTCATAATTACACGATTAACTCCGTTGTTGGTCCTTAAAACAGCGAACAAACACCGAATATGTAATGTACTAGATGTTCTCTTTTATATGACACCTCGCATATATGCCTACCTCCGATCAGGGACTAAATAGTGTCCTTTTATGCTTTTTGGTAACATTCTGAACAACATTTTTCTTAGCAAAATTAGTTTCAGACCCTAATGATTCCATAACAACAAAAATAGCCTTACGTTTTCTTCTATTTGAAATGCTAAAATGATTGGACTATAAGGATAGGTTTGGATTCAATGGATCCACGAATGAACATCTCAGCTGGCAATAGGTTCTAGTTCTTAGGCAAACTTTCCTCGCTATTTGAGGTGTTCACTTGGTTCAACTTTCAGGTACTAACGATGAAGTAGTTTTGGAAGGATTCGATGAGAAACAAATGTACATACATAACTGCATTGTTAAGAATGCGCTGTGACCTGTGAATATTAAAACCTTTGGGTGTCTCATGAACTTCAGTCCATTTCGGCGTACAATACTCTTGAAAAAAACACTTATCACAACTATGATAAATAAACCCTAAATGTCTATATGAAGTATAATTACAACGGGCACTGGATCCTAGCATCTTGAAATAATCAAGGATTTATCAAGGATGTCTGCGGCCAGGACAACCGACATAATTATTTATGTATAATGTATAAAAAACGTAGATGTTTACCGCATAGACTTCTTGCCAAACCCGTCTAGAACAAATAAGCTTACAAAAAATCTGATTAACAGCGACCGCAGCAGCTGATGAGCTCCTATGCGACAACATTATTGCGGTTGAATTATGCACGATGCTTGGAACAACAAAACATAAAAAAAATACGCAGACATAATTTTCGCTGCCGCATAGACATGAAAAATGTCATTCACTTACGTAACCAAGTACCAAGCACAAAAAACACCATACGCAGCCCTAACCCCCTAGTTTCGGTTGTCCTATTTTCACTGTAGGTAATCCTGCGAGGAATGAGTTAATTAATGAGCATAAAAAGGTTAACTTCTTCAACATTAATTTCGTTTACGCGTCCTAATTGTAGCGGTCCTCAAATTTCAAGGTTCCTACCATTATAATCAAATATGCGGCTGTCTTATGCCAGTTCTCACTCTGGGGAGTGTGTAGTAAATATTTTGGCTAAGCCCAACTTTTTGATTATACAAATTTGTTATGCAAAGTGGTGGTGCTTGAAAGTACTTTGCCGCGCGCATTGTGCTCCGAGCAGCGATAAATTGAAAGACGTGAAGTCCCAGACATTAGAACACCTGTTTAAGGGCAGATTTTCAAGAAAGAATTCTTCTAAATTAATGAGTATTTGTCAAAAGGCATTTTTCATTTTGTCACAAGAATGCAATAGTTTAGAATTCATTAGGAAAGAGATTTATAGGAAGGATTCGTGAAATAGCATTATTTTTATTCATTGGTAATAGGTCTTTACCATCTTACCATGGATTAGACATTAGAAAAGGCATATAACGCCGCAGACAGACAGGAGAATCATAATTACGAAAATTATTTATGATGATGACAATTCGAAATCAGGATGTGTAAACGGTGCAAGTGTCCCTCAGAATAGATATACCTATATGTATTTTGTGAACATTTTGTTTGATAAAATTGATACATATTTATCTTCGAGAATTTGAATAGATAATATGTAATTTGGAGAATTTTGTCTTTTTTAATTTTACGTCGTAATTCAACCAGTGTGCTAATGATGTTTAATTTGTTAAATAATACATAACGCATTTTCGTCATTCGAATTGAATTAAGTCAAAACTCGTTTTATTATCTAACCTCCAACGTAAACCTCTGCAAAAATATTGTTATACAACCAGCAAAACAGTCTGCACTCAGTGAGGACTCGACTACATTATAACCAGGAGCACAGAAACTTTTGAAGTGACAAACAATTTTCCAAAACTTTCCAGCTTATTAACAATTTCGGAACTGTATACATACGAACGCAATCAGGAAAAGTTTCGATTCCTATCTTTATGTAAAATTTCGAGGCCATGCGACCAACTTACATAGCGTGGCGCCTAAACACGGGAAGTTTTTCAATTGAGTTACCTCGAGGCCGGGCATCAGCCGAAAGTTTATATGAAAAGTTTTTGCCAAGGAGTTCTTTCTTTTTCATGAATAACTGTCAGAATGGACGACATATTTCTTCAACAACCATTTATCGGAAGAAAGAAAAAGTTTCTTTTTGCTTTTTGAAAGAAAGCAGCATGGTGACGAAGGGACTTCCACCTCACATCTTCTGTACAATGTGTTATGTATTTAATAATCAATTTGAAATAAAATGTGTATTTCATTTCGACAAAATTATTGTTATTTTACCATTATCTGCAGGACGCTTTTTTTATGTCGTTGATTCAGGGAAAATAAAAGTTTAGAAATTCCGGTTTTAGAATAATTTGTTCATTCTACAATTTAGTTAAAAAGAAAGTTTTGAATTTCAATTTACCAGAACAAAAATCATTTCACATAATAAAGAAGAATTTTAGGATATGTGTTCATGTACATATATACTTATGTATGTATCTAATATTTAGATACTGTGGAACAAGGCAAATTGAAAAATATTATGTAAGTAGGATTTTGCTAAGGAAAGTCTGCAGCTACTAATTTGGTTATTTATGAGGATTACATTACTAAATCATTTTTAGATCATTCGCAAGTTCACTCGGTGTACACTGATTTGACTAAAGCATTCGATAAAATTAACTATGAACTTCTTGTAAAAAAAAACTTAAATACATTGGATTCTTTGGGTCTCTTATTGATTGGATACTGACTACCTTAGAAATCGATCGGTAATAGTGAATATTGACGGTGTTTTATCGAAACAATTTATGCCTACTTCAGGAGTTCCTCAGGGCTCTCATTTGGGTCCTCTTTTGTTTTTATTGTTTTTGAATGATATTAACACTGTCTTTGAAGATGTGGAGATTTTGCTTTTTGCGGACGACTGTAAAATATTCAATAGAATTAAGAATCATAACGATATTTTAACACTTCAGGTAAATTTAGATAAATTTTATCGCTTTATTGCTCTTTGAACAATTTGGAACTCAATCTCGCAAAATGTAAATATATTGTTTTTAATAGAAGCAAAACTAATTATCAGTTTGTTTATTAGTTCAATAGTGTTCCTCTTTCACAAGTGAACCTAATTAAAGATCTTGGCATATTGTTTGATACTAAAGTAAACGTCACTGACCATATAAATAATATCTGTGAACAGGCCCGTAGAATGTTGGGTTTCATAATTAGAAATACATCAGAATTCAAAAACGTACATGCTCTTAAAACATTATATACATCTCTAGTTAGGAGCAAATTGGAGTATGTATCTGTTTTGTGGAATCCGTGCTATAATACGCATGCTAATAAAATTGAAAACATTCAACACAAGTTTCTGAGATACAAGGCCTTTAAGTTGATTATTTTAATATTCAACACCAACTGAAACTAAACTCACTTGAGGTGAGGAGAAGATTTTATGATGCAATGTTTATTTATAATATAGTTAATGGTCACATTAATGCACCAGAAATACTCCATAAAATATCTTTTAGAATTCCTAACAGACTAACAAGACATCATGAACTTTTTCATCTGCCAACATTTAGGAGTAACTACATTATCAATTCGCCAATTGAAAGACTAAAAAACATTGGAAATCTAGTTTCAAATCATTTAGATATATTCAATACAAACAAGGATAAACTACGCTCTTTTATATATGACTTGTTTGAGTAAAGTTTTTGTCACCGGATTTATTTATTTATAATTGGTAAATCTATCTATCTATCTATCTATAATTGGTAAATATTATCCAGTCGCCAATTAATTGAATATTAAAAACATTCGAGATCTAGTTTCTATTATTTAGATTGGTTTTTTACTTTCGTGAATTGTCTGCTTGAGTAACGTTTATGCAATGGCTAATATATATGAGTATATTCCTTTTTTTTTATTAGAAGTTGAAAATTTTCATTTCCTTTGTTCTTGCCTTTAATTAATCTTAAGCTTTTTTATGCATATCTAGGTGAAATAAATCATAACATACATTAGTTATGTAAGTTATTACTTTAAGACAGCAATGACATTTTTTATACTTGTTTTTTAAAGGACAATAGTCCGTTTATGATTTAAATAAATAACAAAATAAAGTATTATACTGTTGTTGAGCAAGTATTGTGGAAAATATAGTTACCCTTATTTTTGACGGATGGTAATATTTTTTTGGTAGGGAGTATAATGGAACTTAGACTAGGCACTCAGCCACATTTGACTTGATCAGATGTGTGATTTGGAGATATATGCTTTTTTAAAAAATGTAAGAGAAGTAAGGGGGCGTACTTGGTCGGAGTCGGATCACTCCAAGTTTTGGTATAAATCAAATAAATTGTGTTAGTAATATATGGACAAGATCAAGAAAACTCTAGGTGTATTATATCAAGAGTTACAGTGAAATTTCAAACTAAAAAAATGTTCAATATAATATTTTTGGGATTAGGGTATAACAAGAAATCGTCCAAGGTATTATATATCATTACAAAGGAAATGTTATGTGGTTTGTTTTGTAATCAGGACATTTAAAATGTTCACTACTTTGCCACCCCTCCCCCTTAACACGACGCGCAAATTAATGTAACTTTGTTCTGCGGAAATTCAAAAATTTCAGTCCTGGTGACTAGGATACCGAGACAAGGAAACTGACAATCGCAATTTCCAACACTAAATATTGTCTAAAAGTAGTAATGAATTGATCATTAAAAGATGGTTCAAATCATTCTCGAATGTCCTTCCTTCAAATTTCAGTTTTAAATTTTTAACACCTTTCACACCAATATTTCAAGGGCCGGCAATGAACAAAACTGACAGGAAACCATAGGTCGAAAATTTTAAATTTTAACCCTCATCCAGCGACAAAGGTACAGGTGTACCTTTTTCGTTTTTATAATACCGTAACTTTTTTGCTTTGGGTCCGATCTGGGTCTGAAATTTTCTGACATCTCTACGATTTTAGTTTCAAATATGTAGGCCAATTTTCGACCTATGGTTTCCTGTCAGTTTTGTTCATTGCCGGCCCTTGAAATATTGGTGTGAAAGGTGTTAAAAATTTAAAACTGAAATTTGAAGGAAGGACATTCGAGAATGATTTGAACCATCTTTTAATGATGCGATTGTCAGTTTCCTTGTCTCGGTATCCTAGTCACCAGGACTGAAATTTTTGAATTTCCGCAGAACAAAGTTACATTAATTTGCGCGTCGTGTTAAGGGGGAGGGGTGGCAAAGTAGTGAACATTTTAAATGTCCTGAGTACAAAACAAACCACATAACATTTCCTTTGTAATGATATATAATACCTTGAGTTTGAAATTTCACTGTAACTCTTGATATAATACACCTAGAGTTTTCTTGATCTTGTCCATATATTACTAACACAATTTATTTGATTTATACCAAAACTTGGAGTGATCCGACTCCGACCAAGGACGCCCCTTACTTCTCTTACATTTTTTAAAAAAGCATATATCTCCAAATCACACATCAGATCAAATCAAATGTGGCTGAGTGCCTAGTCTAAGTTCCATTATACTCCCCACCAAAAAAATATTACCATCCGTCAAAAATAAGGGGACCTGAAAGCGTAATGTACCGACATTATCTTACTTTTAATTAGAAATTAAAGTATTTTTGAATATTTTTTTTAGTGAAATTTGAAAAAATATTTATGTTTTTAGAGTATGACTGATAGCACATTCTTCTCAAACAGTCTTTTAAAGATGGTCGAAATGTTAAGTTTAATTAAAATATTTTCCAGTCGTTCTGAAATGCATATTTACACTGATATCCTCTGGCGAAAATTCTTCCGCCGAAATACATACCAATATTTTTGTTTTGCAGGCACCTAAGTTACACTAATTTCTTCAAACACATTTACACGAAAGTATTTTAATGAGGACATACATTACACCTCATCAGTTAAACATAATAGTTTTCAGTACATACCGCTTACATAAATGTATAAAAAACCGCGATTATAATTCACTAAAAATTTTACTACAGTAGACTCGCGAAAACGTGAACTAATTAAAACAGCGACTGTTCACCTTAATGGGATGTTCATGTTATGCAGTTGTTCACAATCTTTTTTTATGTTTTTTGTCAGTGTCAAAATGCATATTTAGAATGAACTGTGATTTCTATGCCGAAGTCCTGGATGTCGGACGCAACATGGCAGCGGATTGACAGACGAAACCACCTGAACAGTTCTTGAGTCAGTCTCTGTGAATACTATCATTATCATCTATCTAACCGATAAACATGACATGGAACATTTTGTCAGAAAACTCGCTGACGTGAGAGGGTCATCACAACAAGCGCGATATAACCTTCAACTTATATGTGGTTGTTAGTTCTTCGAAGTTCAACTGCCCGTTGCCAGCAATAGGTCGCAGGTGCAGTTTCAGTGACTTAACTCTCGCCTCCCAGAGGCCTCCGAAAATGAGTAATACTAGATTACTAAAATGTCATTTCATTCCTTCATTCGTTCGTACGTTTTCGAAATGAACCGAAAAAAAATTGTCTGTGTCTCACTGTGCTTCTTCCTCCAATGAGCCAAAATTTCCATGATTGTTTCTTCGAACTCATGTTTCTATTGAGGATTTTACCTAGTGAGCCAAACGTTACCAAATATCAGAAGCCATTTTAAATTCCGTTGTTGAAAGATTGTCTCTCTTGCTATGGGGCTTCGAGGAAAGTCGCCGAAATCGGAAAGTAGTTCACCTGCTCAGAGGTGTGGATGCTGTGAAGCTTTCAATAGTATCGTTCGAATCTGAATACTCTTGACTGAAATTGGCAGCAACAACAGATAAAAGTGCGTCCAGCTTCATCATTAGATGACAATTGCCACAACATTTAACTCCAATATCGTTTTAAAGCTTCAAACTGTGGAGGTTGTGTGAGGAAGCTGCACGAAACATTAATTTAAACACCTTAAACGAGTAACCCAAATATAATGGGAATTCGCGGCGGTGGGGAAGGCTGTTAAGGTATAGGTTCATTTGTGACATTTTTTTTTTAACAACAGAACATCGAAACGGGTGGCTATGCAATTTTTGTTTCAAGCTCCTAGTCATAGTACTACGATTACTAACTGTAGAGTATTGTACTTCTTCTTCTTACTTACTTAATATAGTATTTACTATGGCATTACTAAATTCAACCATTTTTGTAATATCTGTAATTTTGCATATCATCGTTCATTATTAAATCACACTTTGAACTATTCGGATCGTCTTTTATCTCTTTTGGTAATTACCAGTACATTACACTAACCTTGGGAAAAATGCAGGGTCCTCTTTCAGCTTATTTAGGAGCTCAAAATGCCTGCAGCCAACCCTCTTTAATATTTCAGACATCGAAAGCAATAGATCACGCCCTTCACGAACGGTAGCATTGGTTTTGTTGACAACGTCAATTCTTGGCACTGAGGGGCATCCTGAACGGGGTTTTGTTTTCACATTTCACCATCATTAAAACGTGAAAACCACTCCTAGACTCTGGTTTTACTTAAAGACAGTGTTAAGCATTACAATGGTTTCCCCGGCCAAATTCCCTAACAGAAACACCAAATTTCACAGCCACGCGTTTCTCTCAGAAATCGACCACCTTCGGATAAGTTGTTTCACTAAAAAAAAAACCTTAGCAGCGAACCGATGAAATCACAGCTATACAACTTCGCACACTAACTCAGGACACCTGTCCCTAGGCCTGTTCCAAAAACCGGAATCCCGGTACAAAACCGGTGTTCACTTGGTACCGGACCCGATATTCTAAAGTACCGATATCCCGGTTTTTTGGTACCGAGTTAAAAAAAACCGACGAGTCGGTTTTTTTGGTACCGAGTTAAAAAGAACGATTCATTTCAACCATGAGCCGGTTTTACAGGTTTTTTGGTACCGGTTTTTAGCCCGGTACTCCAAAAAACCGGCTTATGGTTAAAAAAAATCGTCGGTACTGAAAAAAACCTGAGTCAGGGAAACCGCTTTTGGTACCGGGTATTGGAAAAAACCGAAACCCGGTACTGAATTCTCGGTACCGAACAGGCCTACCTGTCCCTAACGGATATCCCGCTCCAGCCAATCGCATCAAAAAGTCTATGGTGTTTTCGGTGTGTTGTTCAAAATCCTGCAAAGCAGTTAACTTATTGTAAAGCCAAACATGGGCGGTTCGCCCCCTATTTCGGTCAGCTTATATGGGAGCAGCACTTGGGAAGTTGCCGGTATGTTCACTGAAACGCCGCAAAATTTCCTCAATTTCTGTTACTATCGATTTTCAAGCCTATAAAATTTCAAATATAGATCTCAAATGTCTATTGACGAATTGAATCGCAAGCGAAAGTGGCAGTTGAATGGCCGACCTTAACCTTACGTTCCTACTTTGCTAGTCGTGTGGGAACCCCTTTTCCCAAAGAGGTCGAAAAAGGAGTCACACTAAAAAAAAGACTTAATAGAAAAAAACTGTGTCTATTAAGAGATTTTGCAAGAAACCATATATTATGACACGTAGGTGCAGTAGACGCACAATAAGGGTGTTAAAAAAATCTATAGTAATTATAAAACACGTTTTCAGACTTTAAATTGCAACCTACATCAAATAGATAATAAATCAGATATTTTTCACAAATATTTAAGTGTTCATGTTTTAAGGCTTTCAGGACTTGTTCACGTTTCAGAGTAGTCTGGGTGAACATAAAATTGTTCACATAAGCGGGTGTTCATGTTTGACGCAGTTCACGTTAACGCGAGTCTACTGTATAACAGAACAGATAAAAAATTTCATCATTCATTAGGTACTTGGTTTTGGTGCGAACTGCACTCGCAATTCGATAATGGTAACGAAAGGTGGAAATAAATCCACCTCCAAAACTCTAGCACCCCGCTTCTCCCCGTAGTTGATTTTCCCGATGAATCGTATGGGCGTCATTCTTCGTCCATATAAACATCAATTCCGATTGCTTCCGCGATTCAATAGCATCGCGTCGATCGTTATTCATTCTGTTGCGTGTTTTGAATGGGTGGGTTGGTTCATGGGGTGGGTGTTTGGTTTGTGCGCATGCTAATAGAGATTTTCTATGTACATTGTGATGGAAAAGTAAACGAATCTGCTATCAATGTATTTTGGAGTATGTTAGTAGGGGAGACCGGGGCTGGTTCTAACAGGGGCAGGTATTAACAGGCTGATAGACGCCAAACTATCAGACTGAGAGACAAACAAATCATGATTGTCCTGTTTGTACAGAATGCTAAACGTGTCGAGACTAGTGATGTGAATTTCGACTCATTTCACTGAGCCGACACATCACCTCTGACTCTTTTCACTGAGTCGTTCATTAAAACTCGTTCAATGACTCATTTCGTTCATAGTGCTAGATTAGATGGACATGCTACTACTCATTACGGTTCATACGAATCGATCACATCATTCTCACTCAGCACAACAGAATGTATCTGATAGTTGGAAAACTCGATGATGCACACTGAGCAGAGCAGTGAGCACTCACTCAGCACAACAGAATGTATCTGAGTAAGAGTAACAAACAACTCAGTGCTCGGTCGGTCGGTACTCGATGATGCACACTGAGCAGTGAGCACATCAGTTCAGTGTGTCAGAGTAAAAATCAGCTCAGTGCTCCGTAGAGTGCCACACCGTCACATTGAGCATTGTTCAATGAAAATCGTTGAATTCGACTGGATAAATGTTAGTGTTGGCGGTTGCTATTCTACAAATCGGTAAATTATAGATTTTAAGTATTTTATATATTTTTTAACTGAACGAATCAGTAGCAACGCTGCTGAGCCGACTCATTTGCTCAGTTTGCTGAGTCGTTCAAAATGAACGACTCATTCATGTGCTACACATCACTAGTCGAGACTCGTCAGTTTAGTCTGCGCCGTCGCAGTAACGAGTTGTGCCCATATGAACAGGTAAACGATCTTTTTTGCGTTTTTATTTTCTTGATTTGCAATCTTAATATAAATTTCAAAGATGTGAAACTTTAACTTATATAAAAAGTGATTATTCAGCTATTGATGCACTCTAATTTCTTGCTGCTAAATTACGTACTTATTATAGTGCAATGTGATTTCTGAAAAATTAGGCCTTGGGGTTAGTTTTAACAGAATACACGGGGTAAGTTCTAACATGTTAACACTTATCCCAATCGCGAGTTAAGTTCCTGTGTTAGGATATTAAGGCTATAGTTCCAATTTTTTTTACTGACGTGTGAGTTTTTTCAAAGAAGATTTTTATTTAATTTTTTGAGTTTAGGAAAACTGCTATAAAAGCTAAAGTTTTGTTATTTAATTATCTTAGAATTTAAATATCACTCAGTAGTGAATATGATGATACTGATCGTTGTATTTAATTAATATGAGACTGAAAAAAAATAAAGGTTGATTTTGTAGATTAACTGGTGTTTAATTATTTGCCAAAAGTTCAAATTCGATGATTACCCTCCCTGTTAAAACTTACCCCAGTGCTGTTAGAACCAACCCCAGGCTGGGGTAAGTTTTAACTTATGAGTTTCTTAGGAAAAAAAGCTTATTATTCAGAATTTAACACGTTTACAATAATTTTGATAATTTCTATTTAAAGTCATATTAATTACGAATTATATGGCAAAAAGTCATGTCTCTAACGCAAAAGGTTGGGTAGCTAAGAAGTTTTGTTTAAAATTTGTTAGAACCAGCCCCGGTCTCCCCTACTTTAGTTACTCACTGTCTACCAGTTATTTCAGCAGAATTGACCTCAAATTTTCTGGGGCCCGTTTGATCGTTGTCTTAAACACTTCAAGAAACACCTGCGCTGCAAAAATATAAAAATATCAGGAAAAGTTCAAGTGTAATACATATTAACGACCATATTCTTTCACGAGCACTCTAACCCCAAACGAAACTTTTTAACCTTCGGGCGGGCGCAATGCATCTGACAGATTAAGTGAACAGTTTTTGTCGCGCCAATCAGCGATATGAAAAGGGAGAGATCTGAAACTCACAGTAGCTTAATCTTTATCGATTAAATACCCAAAGCAGTTTTCAGTCTACCATATATCTGAGGGGCGGGAGGGGATGAAATAATCTCTCAGATGTATTGCGCCCGATTGTGTTATTTTCTCCTTTTCTATGAAAATTTCCACTTGTTATACTATTCTTGTTATATTATTCGTGCTCTGTGGCCGTGATCGTTCGGTCGCCACTCTGTGAAATAGACACTCATAGAGAAACGAGTTTCCAAACTCGGCACGACTCGTCGCAAGTTTATTATTCAGAAGAAGATGATAAGAAATATTCTTATCGTAGAATAATAAACTAACAATGCGACTAGGAAGTGGTATGGCTGACAACCGTATCACACTCCGAGTTCAGTTGTCTTTGTAACGTTGATGACTACACACGTCACACAGTAGTCATCAACGCACCATGCTCCACTAGGAGTTACGGTAATCGAGAGAGATACTATTCACATTGCGTAATAACGTTGTGTTGACTTTTAGGCTCACCAAATCGTTCAATAGTGTGTTTTTAGTAAAATAAGTTCATATTTTTTAAACGGTCGAGTTGTTGGAGGTTTTTTAAATATTGAAGCGAATGAATGGAATATTCTTAGAAAATTGAAAATGTGAAGGGTATCAAACTTTGTGAGCCAGTTTTTGTTTCTAAAATTTCGTAGAACTGTTTCAAAAAGGCAATGCAACAATAAATAAGAGTCTAAAATATGCAGGAGCTTAGTTTCATCCTTTTTTCTGCACTTAATCTGTCAGATGCATTGCGCCCGATCGTGTTAGGACTAGTATTGCGCCGGCCGGAAGGTTAAACCCAGATTTATGAATTTTTTGGGATGATAAGCCTAGACCGTCAATTTGATGGCTCTGACCCTCACAGGTATAACATTATTTCTTGTTTTCTCACAAACTGTGGCATTAAGGAGAAAAAAAAATGTCAGTTGCATTAAAAACGTAATCTTAACCAAACCCCATTTAAATATCTCTATTGAAGCTTCAAAGCTGGCTGCAGGTAAACTGCTAGCCCGAAAGAAAGTGAAGGGTATCCCAATTCTGACCGCGGCCGCAATGACATTACCCAAACATTTATGAAAATCCCAATCTAGGGAAGCGCTTCTACTGGAGCCTTTTTGCAGTTTTAGCCACTTTATTCGCAAATACAATTAAAATTCCATAGAGCTACAAGTTTTTCATACGCGACTTTTCAGTACATGTTAACGTTACCGATATATTCAGGCATTTGGTCGTCTGTAGCACCGCTAGAGGCATCCATACAGATGAACACTTTTATGGGGTCGTGTTTAGAACCACGAAAGAAAGACTCAAAACTACACCTATTTTTTCCGATGTTTGGCCAAATATGTGCTTAATTTTCCTGGCGTGAATAACTTTCGCTTTTTCTAAAATAAATTTGTATTGGACCCGATTGTTGTTCGCCATCAAAATCGACATCGGCTCTGACCTGAGTTTTGTGTCGAACGGAAGCTACATTTATCTTCTTCTCAGTATACCGTATAAACTCATGCGGCACCATGGTGCGTTAACTAAGTCGTTTATAGGCAATTTCGAGTGAACGTTACATTGCATATATACATGTACGAACATTTTGGACCACGCCGAAATTCGATCTCCGGATCTCTAGATTACTAGCATCGTAGATTGCGACACAACCAAGTGAGCCACAGAGCGTGTCAGCTACAGCTACCTTTAGACAAGTGCAATGGCTAACATCATGAACAATTATTGTTTTTCTGTGAAATTGCAATTTGGAATTTAACACCATTATGAATAATTAAATTCTCAATATGATTATTAGGATGACAGAAATTTTAAATTCATACCTTTCATTCTAGTCCATTTTATGTATGAAAACGAGATCCTTATAGCCAATGTTTACTAAACCTCAACTCAAGCTGAAACATTTTTCTATTATTTAAAATTTTACTACGTTCGAAAGTATCATGTATGGTTCTAGAATCAGGCAAAAATCATTATTTCTTCGTAAAGGGCTGAATTAAGATCGAGAGTGCGATTTTATCAATAAAAATGCAAACTTACTGTCACAAACGGTGGGGAATTCCATAAGCTACAATCCGAGACCGTTTCCATAATTCTCGTCGGCCATTTTATGTATTATTTTTCGATTCACCGGTCATTTCACATTTCACCATGAAATAACCGGGGAATCAGAAAAAATACATAAAATGGCCAATAAAAATTATGGAACTGTTTTCGGATTTTAGCTTATGGAATTCCCCACATATTCCGCGACAGTAAGAATACATTTTCATTGAAAAAATCGCAGCGTACAAAAATTTCACCCTCGATGTAAGTACTAGGCTTAACTCTCTATCATTTATTTTATCGACAGAGTACTTTTACAAATACGAAACACTTTCTCCTCTTTGTTTTGGAACAATATGGACAAGGACATGTAGATAGTATGTAACTTTGTATAGTACATGTATACATAATATGTCCTCCGAATGAGTTCAAATTTAGATTCTGCAAAATGAAAATCCTTCCAGTATAGTAGGCAACCAACTGTAAAGGATCAAGTCAATAATTCAGATCTGAAAATTGCACCAGAAGCGACGAGCCACCCAAAAGTCTTCAGTGCTTTCCGGTTATGTCTCACAGGACCATTTTGTTGGGCTATGGGCAGTGGAAACTAACGACGAAGAACACAAGAAGTGTTCGTAGCGTAGACACATTTATTTTCATTGGACGACTGTGACTGTAACTGTAGCTGTAACCGAGTCCCTTTCCGGTTGACAAAACAGAATTTTGCTTTCAAGATTTTATTGTGATTTAAGATCAAATTTCATACTCGAAGCAAGTACTTTGTATTAGTGCTCGGATTGAAGTATGTATGTGTATGATAAATTCACTTTATTTTTTGGTAATGATTAGAGAGTAAGCGGTAGGGAAAGAGAAATCTTTTGTGGTCACTTATCCATGGTCGTTATAGTTGCTTTGGTTAGAATATTGCGGAATAATTTGTCACGAAGCAAGGGATTTTTATTTATTATTTCTGGAGGGTAACACTTTTAATGCAAAAAAAGAACAATGTTCACAGCTTGTATGTATATGAAGTCATCAATATTACAAAAAAAAATTAACACTAAATTCGTAGTTATGTATTGAGCAATCAACGGTGCAGGAAAATTAGCTATAGACATTATAAATTGGCTATTAAATTAAAGCCAGATCGACTGGTCAAACCTATAGAAGCGTTACTTTAAAATAATAGTTAATTTCGGGAAATCTTTGATATTAAACGGTTAAACAATTTTAGTTAAGACGATTACAATTATTATCTACTATACCTATTTCCTTTGACATTTTTTACATGTTGGTGTACGGTACGGTACGGTACGCAATAACTTGCGGTTACCAGCCAACATTAAGTTAAATCCTATACATGGCAAACAAGGTCATTTTTCGCATTCTAACAATCGTTATTTCAGGATAAAAACTTGATTCAAGTTTCCGGCAAATCGTTTCATTTATTCACAAGCTTGTAAATCTTTCATGTGAATTTCTTGAGCAGATTTCTAGCCCGAAAATAGACCTTGTGTATATGTGGCTCGTATGTCGAAAATGGACTATTCATGTGTAATAAGCTTCCTACTATAAAGTCAATTGCGACATAAAAATAGACCTTTCACGTACGTATGCTCGTATGTGTACAAAAGCAACATAATGATTTTATCAAAAGTTAATTTGTCAGCTCATACTCTCTAAGCTTACACAAAGCCCTACAACACTAGGCACTACACACGCCTTAGTTTACCTCATTCACTGAAAATGTTAGTAAAGTAGAGAAGCTATGACTCCTGGTGTGCGTACATATAGGTCATACTCGTATAAAAATACATACTTATGTAGGTATATGAGATCCCAACTATACGATTGAAGAAAATCGAGAAAAATACTCTAACAACAAAGTTGAACTAGCTGCTAACAATAGGGGTAGAAAACATCTCGCTACGCTTCGTATATATCGATACGGGCAGGATTCTCGGCAGGATTTGAACAAAACCTTTATTTTGGTTGAGTTTATATAGACCCTAGTTCATTGTCTGTATACTATATGGACGAAATAGAAGATGAAAAGATACTATCAGCTTTACGGTGATTCCACCTAATATCGGTATATTCATTACAAATGGTTGGTATAGATAGACAGCACAAAGGCCGGCTGCCTAAATTTCGCAATACCTTTGGTTAGGCTTTCTGTGTTTTCGGTGTTTTTGCAAGAAACTCTCGGGAAAACTTGTCAGAATGGTAATGTTTGCCTTAATGTAGAAATTTAATTTACGACTTCTGAGCCGTATACCAATGGAACGGAGTTTCTGAAGTGTATTAGGGCTTCCTTCGTGGTGCTAAGAGCATGCGAGAACAAGAAGTTTCCACAAAGAATGTGAATGGAAGCAACTACATATGTGTTTATTATTTATGATTTTCTGTGGAAGCGCAGAAATTTCGTCATCTTCGAGTTTCTATAGCATAGAATAAAGAAAGTGCAAATATTGTCATTTTTGAGTTAACCTTCTTAAGATCCATCTAGATTGATCGCCAAATGGTAGCACGTCCAATAACTGGCATCACGATCATCTACACTAGCAAGCAAATGGAGACGGAAAATGACACAGCCAAAATTTAATTTTGGTGTTTTTTTTTTTAATTTTAATTATCAAAATCGGACACCGCGCGTTTGAATTACTACACGGCCATTCAAGAATTATTAAATTTCACACAAAAGAACGAACAAAAGTTGCAAACTTTTCACTTTGAATTTGACAAGCGGTTGTCAAAGCGGTTGGTTGAGTTGCCATATTGAATATCAAATTGGACGCACACCCAAATGGCGATCAGTTTGGATGCAAAGACAACAGCCATTGACGTGACACCAATTGGCGATCAATCTAGATGGACATTTATAGTTGGGTTGGGTACCTATGTCAGACCCGAGAGAACTTTTTATTATAAATGAATTTGTATGATTTATTTAAGAAGTTATAGTAGTTTGAAAATGGTCTGAGACATGTTTTTGAAAGGAAACATCTGAACTTGGAAAAAAATGTGTGGAAAGTGTGGCTTCTAAGGAATCCGGGAAAGACGCCGTTGCGTCACAGGGTTTAAAAACCAGTCACGATCACAGGTACGTCTGTCAGACGCATATAGTGAAAAACACGCTGTATTTCAGTTATGTATACTGCTATTTGCAAGATAATTAATTATTTATGAACTCTATCATCTTGCACCTAATTCAAAAAAATGCGGAAGGGCTGGGTGTGGCCGTTCTTACGATCTATAACCGCTTTAATGTCCGCGTGCTTTATTTCAATTTCAAATCCTATCACTTACAAAAACACCATGTACTTCGCTAGAGTATTTTATCTCCATACTTGTGATCTTGGTAAAAGAATCCCTTCCTAAACAATATATTTTACATAACTAATATAAAGCACGCTCCGTGGCTCACTTGGTTGAGTCGCACTTTACGATGCTAGTAATCTAGAGGTCCGGAGATCGAATCTCGACGTGGTCCAAAAATTTCCGTACATGTGCGGATAGGAAATATATAGTGCTTGCAACATTATATATACACCCCGAAATTATATGCAACAAGCTGTGAGAGCTCGCTTCGTTCGCTCCCCCATCTTGAGCTCGCTCCGCTTGCAAATTTACAAAACGAATTGTAAATTTGAAAGAAACTAAAATCTATATTCAAAGAGGAAGGAGGTGTACCAATCCGCTGGAATCAGTTGACTGAAATCTGGCAATTCGTTCAAGGAATACAGAAAGAAATATACGAAAAACAAATCTTTCTAATTTTGCTCATTATACATTTCTCCGCGTGTTTCAGTGTTATTCTGATATTCAGGGAGAGGACCAATTCGGCAGGAAAATTTTCCAAAAATTCGCAAAGACGTTCAAGAAATAGAAACAAAAATATGCGAAAAAAGAACTCATTGTGAATTGTTGCTCATTGTAAATTTTCTGATTATTTCAATGGTTATACTGCCATTCCGGTCGGAGCCTTGTGTTAACCCATAAGATGGGGTAAACTTACTGTAATTCGCTCAAGAAAGACAAAAAAAAGCATAAGAAAAAGAATTGTGTTCAAAATTGTGCCCCATTGTGAATTTTTCATGTCTCGATAGTTGTCCTGTTACTTTGGGTAGAGACTCATGTGGAAGAAATTTACTGAAATTCGCTAATATGTTAAAGAAATACACACGGAAATAGGTGAAAAAGAACCCTTTTGGGAATTTTTGCTCATTGTGCATTTTTTACATGTTTTAGTAGTTATTATGCTATTCTGGCCAGAGCCTAATCCAACGTAACCAAAATCATGAAAATCTGTCTAGCTGTTCTCGAGTTATAAATGGTGTAACTAACACGACTTTTTTTATATATTTGTATATGTAGAAAATTGTAATTTTATAAGCTGCAATAAATAAATAAATAAAAAAATATGTATATAGATATAGATATAGAGAGATGTAACGTTGACTAGAAATAGCCTACAAACGGCTGAGTGAACGCACCATGCCTCACAAGGGGTTACGGTACAGAGGAATATAAAGCATCCTAGACGAACTTGATAGTATTCGACAGGGAAACCGTTTGTAATCCTCAATCGGTGTCCATTTCCCTTACTATTTTATAAATTAATCGGTGCCGAAGTAAAAAAATCAATTAATTTTAATCGCCATTATAACATAATTTTACTGTTATTATGATAAAGCGATAAGATTAAAATCGTAATGAGTGATAATAATTGCTTCAAAAAAGTTGGTGGATTTTCAAAAAAGTGAGAGTATTGGCAATGTGTCAGATGTGGGCCATTTTTGGCAGTTTCACCACTTTGTCTTATAAAACATATAAAATGGTACTTTTCAATATATGTAAATGTTACTATCAGTGGCGGAACAACTTCCCTCGGGGACCTCCCGCGAACTTCTTGAGTGGGCCCTCCACAATGAGAAAAAAGCAGAGTGAAATCAATTGAAAACACGCTTGAAGGTCAATTCACACTTAATAGTCATCAATCACAGTCATTTTGCATACAAGTCAATGAGTTAACTGACAATCTGTCAATTTGTATGGGAAATTACTGTGACTGATGACTAAAAAGTGTGAATCGACCTTTACAGTTACAGTGTTTCTACTAAAGTTAAGAACAACGTTATTAAAATAACTTTGCTAAGAGCTACTTTGACTCTTGGCATTCTTATATTGAGAATAGCGTTCTTGTTGTAACGTTTATTAAATTAATAATTTCATCAATCGTTTCTTTTTTTTATTTTAAAATAAAAACGCTCACGTAGCGCAGCATTGAGCTTTATAGGTATTGGTGATATTTACGCATAGTAAATTACCTGCGCCTACAATGGGATTCTATCCCGCGAACCTATGATTTGAAGACGAGCGCCCTATCTCCCCTAATGCCACACACACGGTCAAACCAAATGTGGCCTCTGCACCACAGCCCTAATGACCGTGTATATACCACAAGCAAGAAAAGTATTTTAGTCTTCAACGACATATACAGGCCGTACTAACTAGTTTGAACTAAATTTAGTATGTACTGCTCGCACTATTTTGGTCGTGTTTGACAGTTCATGACAAAGTGGATTGAAATTTAGTCCGAAAGATAGTTTATTTGCAGAGAGACCTAAAGAAACTTTTTGCCTATATGGAACTTGGGAAGAAAACTGGTGGGTCGGATTAAAAACGGCGGCTACAGTTACAGCAAATAGCGTCAGTCATGCCATTTAAGTATGCGGATTGTCTCATGAACTTTCAAAGATTGTAGGACAATATTAAATTTGTTTATCTAAGGAACCTGGTGAAAGAGGAACAATAAATTTAGCATTTGTTTTGACTTCGAAAAGTGTATATCTCTTTATATCTATATCTCTTCTTGTATACAAAAAATATCTACGTCGCAGTGTTTTTTTTCGCAGTCGTGCTGTTTTTGTGGTTCGAGAAATCTTTCATGTGTCGTTTGGGTCCCCCGCTACGCGGGCCCTTATGCGCCGCCCCTGGTTACTATAAAAATAAAATAGTAAGAAACTATGTAATTAGGATACTGATACAGGATAAATCCTAATTTTTGCGCAGATGAATACTTTTCACAACATATGAATATGGGTCAATTTTCTACCTTACCATTTTTAGGCGGAGCTACTGCGTTACTTCTATTGATTTTCTTCCTGATACACAGACAGACTACTTCTACGAGGAAAATGTGCTTCGGGTTGCCAATACAGATTTTTTTTTTAAATTGCCAGGTTTTTTGCCTCGGACAAGAAATGTACTGCTAAATTGTGTCGTAGGGTATTCTAAAACCCCAGACGGCAAAATTACATTAATTTCTCACAAAAACAACCGGCTCAAATTTATTTATGCTAACACATTCAGAACCAAATCCCTTAAAGGTACTAAAACTTTTTGCTAAATTCACCCAAAAGTTTTAAGCATTTGGTACTGTGATACCCCACGTCACCGATTAAGATTAAGATAGGGCAGTAAGGCCCGTTCCACGCAGAAGCATAATCTATCTTATAGATCTATATTATGGTCGGAGATGGTTCCTTCAATGCGTTACAAACTTCATAACAAAGTTAATATAACTTTTCATTTATAAAGTTAAGGGTATCAAAAACTAAACACATACATGTAGCATATACCTAACTGGGCTGCAGTCATACCAGCCGCACAGTATAGTAAGTAGAAAGTCACATACATGTGTATGTAATTTCAAAGGTCGTACGATAAAACATATTTCATATAGTGTCTCGCATAATCCCCGTGTAGGTACAGTTTGTAATCAAAACAGAGATTATAATTCCATCCAACGGATACCTTCATGGGTCTTCAAAATATCGAACGGACTGCGTACTTGTAACCTCAGTTTTTATCCGTATCCTTAGGCAAGAGCATGCCCAAGCCCAAGCGGTTTACAACTCATACGAAAACAAAAAAGAGCAATGCTCGTGTAGACGATATGAAGTGTACGAGGACAAACATATGTTGGCTTCTACAGGGTGTCCCGCATTAGGTGGTCAATACTGTAAGGGTTGATAGCACAACTTGTTTAAGCAAGAAAATTACCTATACAATCGGATTTTTTTTTTCGTTACCTTGTTATCGCGCTTTTTGTGAAAGTCATCGAAAATCGTAACTTGTCATGCAAAATTATAATTTGCAGCCCTCCTGATAACTTAATGCAAGATTTGATTTCAGTTTCAGAAATAACATAAAATTTCACAAAATCTGAAGTTTTTCCTGCTGCCAACATTATCGCCACTTTCAACATACAGTTACTCAAACTTAATAGAAATTTTTAAATAGATTTTTCATCGAAAATTCAAACAGTAATTTCATAACGGTGCTTTATATGTACAACTCTGCAAAATTGATAAAAGTTGCTTCAACATGTTGGCTTTCCAACGGTATATCACTTTTCATATTTGCATTGCGGGATTTTGGAATAACACATATTGTATGTAAAAAAAAAACAAGGTAATTATTTTCTTATCGGATTATTCAAACTGAAAGTTTATTCATTTATTATTATATTTTAAGATCGCAATTTTGAAAATTTGCCAAATAAAAATAAAAATAAAGTTTTGAATATGAGAAAGAATCAATAAACTAAAAATATTAATGATTTAATGATTAAATGGGTCTGCTTGATAAATTGGAATAATGCTGCTGGAATTGGCCTTCTTCATTTTGTATGCAGACTCGGCGCATGGAAAAAACGGTCCGAAGGATTTCAGGAGGGTTTTCCTTATGTTGTCACAAGCATCATTAATTCGCTGCAGCAGTTGTTCCCGGGAGGTAAAATTTGCAAAATGTTATCCTCCTCTGACAGTCGCTCCGTAGTAATTCCTGAACTTGCGTAAGGTGGTACGGATACCGGTTGTCCGACTGAAGAGTCCTTTGGATCATCATCCGAGGAATATCCTGCTGAAGTGCTGCTCTACGCGTGCTCAATTTCGGGTTATGGTACGTTGTCCTCGACGCGGCCGCACGACAGCGACTCGCTCATTCCATATAAAAATTCGTTTCTCTCTCATTTTAAAAACGAGTTTTATATGGAATGAGCGAGTCCCTGTCGTGCAGTCGTGTCGAGAAAAATGTACATTTAGTATCGAAGAGATTAAGAATCTCTTCTTCTCTCCCGATACTCGTACGGCGAGCTCCTTCTCTACCGGTGTGGTTTGAGGGCTATATTTGAAAAATAAATTGTATTATTAACAAAATTATACCTGAATTTCCTAACCGCCAAAAAGTAACAAAATAATCACGCTTGGGAAGTGAAAACATAAGAAAGAATAACTTTTCGATTATATCTAAATAGCAAATATTAAATTTTAACTATGTTTATATGTACCGTTGTATTTGCCAAACAATGTACAAAATTTCAAATATCTTACATTATCTTACGATAATAGCCTTTGTTTCTGTTTTTTCGAGTAAAGGGAAAATTGTTAGCGATTCCACTGAAGCCTTGGTTTTTACCATTCAATGCGTGTTTCCCTAAAATTCTGCAATGTAAATATGAAAAGTGATATACCTTTGGAAAGCCAACATGTTGAAGCAACTTTTGTCAACTTCGCATAGTTGTACATATAAAGCACCGTTATGAAATTACTGTTTGAATTTTCGATTAAAAAACTATTTAAAAGTTTCTATTAAGTTTGAGTAACTGTATCTTGAAAGTGGTGGTAATGCTGGCAGCAGGAAAAACTTCAGTATTTGTGACATTTTATGCAGTTTCTGAAACTGAAATCAAATCTTGGATTAAGTTATCAGGAGGTCTGCAAATTGTGATTTTGCATGACAAGTCACGATTTTCGATGACTTTCACGAAAAGAGCGATAACAAGGTAACGGTAAAAAAAATTCCGATTGCATTGGTAATTTTCTTGCTGAAACAAGTTGTGCTATCAACCCTTACAGTATTGACCACCTAATGCGGGACACCCTGTATATGTGAACAAGAAGCATAAAAACTACATACATATGGAGAGTGTCCCGGGATCACCTCAAATATTCTCTACCACATTATGCAATTTCAAATGAAGTATGTAATCACTACACTAAATATGAAAATATTAAAAATCTTTCATCTGAACAAGGTAGTAACAGTCTTTCGTTAAAAAATGCATCTGGTGGACTTATGAGTGGTCCACGAGATAGGTATATGGTTGAAATAGCGCTTATTGTAAAAACTATAACAATTCCTCTAAATTTTAGACATGGTAACACTCAAATTCAATATTAGACGTCTAAAGAATTCACGTACACTTTTTTTTTTCTTTTTTTTTCCAAAAATAGTGCATGAAGCACGACTGTTGTCGGTTTCGACTGACAGAATATGGCACACCGCGTCTCATCAGATGCCACTGCTTCGCGGTGTGTCATATTCTGCCAGGAGTGGCATGACCGAGAACAATGTCCGGTGGTGTACAAGTTGTGCCTTATATATTGGCAACAATCGTATCTGGGAGCGGATCATTAGATATCGCAAATTACAACGCTGACCCGCTCCTACCATACACTATGTCTTGGTAGTAACTACCATTGTAAACAAAACAATCGACAATAGTGTGGGTGGACAGCCGCCATCGCCATCTCGCAACGTACGAGATGCTTAGCATGCAGCCGTCCTATTTTCCCAGTTGCGGGGAATACGCCATCAAAAATGAAAAAAGGAAAAAAAAAAAATTAAAAATGATCCGCTCCCAGGTACGATTGTTGCCAATATATAAGGCACAACTTGTATACCACCGGACATTGTTCTCGGTCATGCCACTCCTGGCAGAATATGACACACCGCGAAGCAGCGGCATCTGATGAGACGCGGTGTGCCATATTCTGTCAGTCGAAACCGACAACAGTCGTGCTTCATGCACTATTTTTGGAAAAAAAAAATTTTTTTTTTCCTTTTTTAATTTTTGATGGCGTATTCCCCGCAACTGGGAAAATAGGACGGCTGCATGCTAAGCATCTCGTACGTTGCGAGATGGCGATGGCGGCTGTCCACCCACACTATTGTCGATTGTTGTGACTTTTTTTTTGCTGGAAATCACATGAGGGTCATTTCCCGATTTCCGGTACGTTCTATCTGTAATTTCTGGACACCCTGCATGTCCAAACAGAATTGTAAATACATATGAATATTCAACGACGCTTGCTTCAATAGAAATACATACACCCTCTGCTGTCCTCCGACCAAGTTTTGGATTGAAATCGTATCGTTGAAGATTGGGAACTCAAATGAATGGATGAGGAGATTTTTAATCTCCGGTATTGGGATCTTGTAGAATTCCGAAATTGAATTGTATGTGAATTACATAGAATACAGATGAAATAGGAATAATCTGTGCGTTTCCAATTCAATATAACTGTCTGTTATTGCGATATGACTTCCAAATTAGATAAGGAAATATTCCGATGGATATGATGGAAATATTCGTACCAATTCGTATTCAAATTTATGGAAGTTTTCCACATCGACAGATAACTTGAATATTTTACATTTGATTATCCACTTGCACTACTATCTTATAATATAACTTTACATTGGCAGAGTTATTGGCTGCAATAGAAGCACGTATGATAAACATATTCGCCGCAAATGAAATAAAATTCATTGGAAAATCAATTTTTTTTTAATTTTATTAGGTTAAGATTACCAATATGGTAAATAACTTGATATTGCTATATGCAAAATTGTTTTAGATTTAAATTAATTCATTAAATAATAGTAGGGTATGAATCAATATCCAGCAATATTTTTTTCGATGCACTTTTAACACGATTGATTCTATATTTACATATCAGCTAGTACTCGTACTTACGATTCTTACGAAGGATGTCGACTGTGAAGTTTATCGGTACACTTCTTCGGAAAAAACTTACCTGAAAGAAATAATAAAAGGAGAAATCATTTAATGCTGTGCTATTATGCCAAGAATATAATTCATTCTTTCTAAAGAAGCAATCATGATAATTGATTTGGACTGATGTACACTTATTCTAATAAGATGGACATTCACTGCTTGTCTCCAATAATAAATTTCTATTTTGGTTTGAAGCTAGCGCTACGCTAGGTCATCGAAAGTACATAATTGTATGCATTCCAATATAGTCAAACCCATGAATACTGGTAGGCTAATTAGTGTCAATTCGTCGATTTGGGAAGACATTATTTGATTTATTATCATATCCCCCCAGTGTAATCGTTGGATATTCAAATGCCAAAATATATGCTTGACTAGTTTCCTTCAATTATACCAAATCTATAAAAACACTTAATATCACCTCCACCTCACCACGCCTAGTCTTCTCGAGTAGGTACCTATGTTTATAGCAAGACAATTGACAAATTACTGGAGCGGGCTCGAGTACCTACGTTCCCAAATGAAAAGTCATTTTGACATTAATTTATTAATCACTGGGCGGTTATTGTTCGACATGTACTTATATGGCTTCAAACATCATATTTGTTGATGTCGATGATTTATCAGTTGCTCTATTAATGTTCCCCGAAAAAATTACATATTTCCTATGGGGTCTTGAGTGTCATTTAGGGATTATTTCCAATGCCATCATGACACCAGGACTAATTTCTTATAGACAGTTTTCCTATATAAATTATTATTCGGTAAATATAAATATCGATTCGCCCTTCCACCGCCTGTATATACGTTGATTCTACATCATTCATTTTTGGTGCGGTTTCACGTGGAAATCGATTTTGCTTCAATGGATTTCCTCCTTGCCGTCTGCGTCTATATGGTGGTTGAATGAATCCTACAACCTAATAGAAATGAAAGCAAATTACGTAACCGATATTTCAATATTATTATTATTATTTACATGGAAAGTGAAACCAGTGCAAAATGAAGCCAATCAATCATATAATGAATGCCAAGAGCTTAGAACCGGCGGGTGCTATCGAGCGATATTATATTTTTGTCAATGGCTACAGAATGTTCGTTCTGTGATTTTTTGGATTCGTTTAAAGTTTAGTAGGAGAATACAAAATTATAATTTGTCTGAGATAGTCTGGGGATCAAATGATTTTTTTTTAAATCCAAATTATGATCATGAAGTTGGAAAAATTCGGATCATCACCATCCCCAACAAAATCCTGTCTACGCGCATGGTTGCGTCACATTTACAATTTTGGTTGCCTTTTTTGTACGCAAATGCGTACGAATTGGAGTTAGACTTTCTTTTGCAAAATTTGGCTAACGTGATACAAATTTGTGAAAACTGAAATTTTAGCGACGTTTTTTTCGTATCGCGTGTAAGTCTGACTCGAAAAAAACGATCGCGGGTAACATCCCGGTTAAGGCCAAACAGCTGACATTTGACAGTTTTTGTGCATCTTTGACTCACTTTCGTTGGCTTATTTTTTAGATGTGGTGGGTTTTATCACAAAAGATGATTATTTCTTTGCAAAATGTTTTCTCGTGATTAGAAAAACTCTCACATTTGGTTTGAAAAAACAAATTCCCTCATATTTCCTCTAGATAATTAGATAGATAATTCATTTATTAATTCAAAAAATACTTTACAAAAATAAATTAATGCGGATTTCATTTCAAGACTAAATAATATAATATTAAGACAGACAGAGACGTTGTTCGCACATACGGAATGTAATTAAGTCGCAGTAGGTCTCCCCTGACCCTAAAGATTGTCGATATTTCATGCACAGAATGCAACTCTCTAAAATAGTTTCGTTCCCGAAGATCATATGCTAACTTAGGGTAGACAGATCTAGATTCACTGGACAAAGCTTCCTCGATGAATTTCGTTCGTTGCGCTTCATCAACGTGTTGTACTATGGAGTACAACGAATTGCGAGTGATATCCGAATGAGACGTGATTTGTAGTGCTACATCTTCAGCATTATTCTTGATCGCCTCCCACCAATCCACATCATCGCTCATTGAAATGAGCGTTAAACGCTTAACCAACCGACCTTGAGGCATTTTCATGATGTTTAACAGAAAATCGTAGTGCATTTTTAAAGTGCTGATATGCATTGTCGGAAGTCCTGTTACTAATGCCAGCATGTAATTCGGTGTGTTCTTTGGTAATCGAAACGTTTTCTTTAAGTAAAACCTCAGCAATTTCTCTACCTCTTCATATTCGCGAAAGCCCCAGACTTGAGCTCCATAAAACATGATCGACCTTGCCACAGAAATAAAAACTTTGTATTTTATATTGTGTGCTATATGTATATTTCCAAATATTTTCTTCCACGTGTAATTGATGGCACACATCGATGACTTGAGTTTATCTTTCAAATATTGAGACAAGCTTAAATTTGGCACGAGTGTTACTCCCAAGTACTGATAATTTTTAGTTACTTCAACTCTTTCCCCATTCAGGAACCATCTCTCACCATATGCAACACGTCCTGGTTGATTTTCAAAGACCATTACTTTTGTTTTGCTTAGATTGATTGTAAGGCACCATTGTTCACAATATTCCTCTAACTTGGTGAGCAAAGACTGTAGTCCGTCGGGCGAATCACTAAGTAGGATGATGTCATCAGCATACATGAACATTTTTACTTCGATTCCACCGACCATCAATCCATCGGGTAAATATTCAACAATGTCATTTATGAAGAGGGCAAAGAGCAGTGGACTAAGCACTTCACCCTGGGGGACACCCGTGTTTGAAGTAAACCATGCTGACAGTGATGTACCATCCCAAATAGAAACTTGAGTCTCCGAATAGAATTTCGACAAAAAGTTCAGGAACTTCGTTGAAAGACCGTAACAGCTGAGTTTATATATGAGTGCCTGTCGATTAATTTTATCAAAAGCGGATCGAAAGTCAATAAATGCAGTGTATACGTTCATATTTCTTTTACGGAAATACTTGACTATGTTAAAAAGGCTGAAGATGTGATGTACCGTAGAAAATCCTGGACGAAAACCAGCTTGACATTCAGATAAAATCGCCTTTTCCTTGCAAAATAGTTCGAGACGCTGCAACAAGACCCCAGTCAGGAGTTTCGCTATTGTGTTGACAAAACTTATACCTCTGTAATTCTCCGCCACTCGAGTATCTCCCTTTTTCAACAATGGGAATAATATAGCTTTCTTAAAAGCACTTGGAATATTTCCTTCATTCAAAATTGTGTTGAAAAACTCCGCTAAAATATTTGTTAATTTGTCGGTTCCGTATTTCCAAAATTCGTTAGGGATTCTGTCCACTCCAGGCGCTTTATTATTTTTGGCTTTGGCCAAAACTGTAATGATGTCATCTGTCGATATTGGCATATCTAAAATGTCCACGGTAACATTATTCAAAGCGTAGCTATAGGTCAAAGCAACATCAGGCGAGACAAGGTATCTAAAGGAATGTGCATACAAATCGTTCATATCTGCCTTACAGGTGACTTCTGTTCGTCGACTATTTATCTCTTTGGCACGTCTCCAAAACTCCTTACTATCAGAAACATGACCAAGTGAAAGCGCCTTCTGCTGCCAGTATGTCCTAGATTTGATGTTACACAATTGCTTATATTTTCGGTTTGATTGCACATACGAATCTTTAAAAAACGGTAAATTGAATTTTCTAAAATTATTTAAGCATGCCATTGATTTAAGCCTCGCTCGTGAGCACTCTTGGTCGAACCATGGTTGTTTCCGTGTGATGGTTTCCGAGTTTTGCATAAATGCGCCAGCGCCTTTTACAATTTCTGATAATTTTTCATATGCGTCGTTGACATTAGCAGTTATAGATCTTGTTACTCCATTTTCTGTTTCCCATGTGTCTAATAGAACGTCTACTTTTTCAGCGTATAGAGCAATCCCATTATTAGACCAGCGTAGCTTTGGCAAGAGCCTAGATAATTGTGATTCGCTTGTGCGCTTACATTGTATATCAACTTTCAGCGGAAGATGCTCCGAGTATTGTTTTGATATAACGCTAAAATTAGACAAATATTTCATCCAGGCACCAGCTGCTGCAGCAAAGTCAATAACAGAGGAGCCTTGGTGTCCGACATACGTAAACTCCCCAAGAGCGTCTGCTTGAGAGCATCCATTCAAAATAAACAATCCATTTTCTAAGCACATTTCAATCAGCTTCTTTCCTTGCACATTGAGTTTGTTATCCTTTGACAGGCGATTAACGGAGAAATAATCATTACACAAGTGCTCGTCTCCTGGTTGCGTTAACGCAATTCGAGCATTAAAATCGCCCATTAATAAAATATTTTCATCTTTCTCGGAAATCGTTTCAAGCAAATTAGTCAATTCATCGTAATCCCTTTGCCAGTGATTGCAGTTAAGATAGACTGGTAAAATATATAAATGCTCACCCTGCTCAGGTTGAAATTTTACAACAATATTCGAATTTACATTTGTAAATGATATGTGCTCGCTGCCTTTTTTTATTCCTAGGAGAATGCCACCAGAAGCTCTACCGCGATTATTTACTCGAAGCGCAGGGATCCAGGAAAGTGAATGATTCGGGAAATACTTTTCATAACTCGAAGACTGAGATTCCATAATAAACGTCTCAATTAAAATAAAAAGTTCATATTCGTTTAAAAAATTAAAAAAATCTGGATACAATAGTTTGCTTTTCAAACCTGATATGTTATAACTTAAAAAGCTGAACGATCGTGGACTTCCGCAGACCTGTTGCTCCTATAAGTTACGCTGTCGAAGCCTCCTTGGTGTTGGATTACTACGTGGTGGTAACGAAACCTCTGCCTCGGCACTTGCTGAATCTCCTGACGTTCTTGACTGAAATCGTGTTTCCGACCCTTGTATTGGTAGCGAAATCCCCGGACATAGACCTTGTAGAATTTGCGATGCGTCTTCACCGTTGCAACATAACTTGTCGTCTTCAACTTCGAATACACGTCCCATGTAAAGTAAACGTTGACCGCTGACCTTCACATCTGCCGACGGGCATATACTTCGAATTGCCTTATTCCAATTGAATAAAATTTTACGTTGCAGCCTCACTGAGCGTGGTAGATCTCGATGCAGCCTAATATCAGAATTTTTCAATATTTTTGCGGCATTAAGCACTTTTGTCGCTTGCTCTTTTGACATAAACACTATTCTGATCATTATGCGCTTTTGTTGTTTCATGAATTAGAACAGGCGTAACCGATATCTCTTTACCAATGACCGACTCGACAATTTGTTTGGCTTTTGACAACGGCGACGTCGATGGCCCCTTCTCGACGGTCTTCTCTGCTTTCGGGATATGGATGATGACATTCCTTTCCAGTGCTCGGGACTCCATAGCTTGCACTGCTGCTCCTAATTGACCACACCGCCGACGCAACGATTCCAGCTCGATTTTCACTTTCTCGTTTTCCAATTTTAGACTGTTGACATTGACGGCTAAATTGTTGAGCTTGTCGTCCAATAACGTCGACCACTGCTTCGTCGCTGAATCCATTGCAGCTGTTATCTTCTGATCTAGCACCTGGCACAATTCCGCCTTTGTAATGCCCGGAGTCACCATTCTAGACCGAATTGATAGGTTATGTATCTCGCAATACGAATTCAAATTATATTCACGGAATGTGAGCAAACGCTTTTTATATCTGTTTGTGCGAATACGAAAGTTGTCTACACTAAGACATTATTTACGCGAAAAACTAGCGATTTGACCGATTATAATGAAAGATTAAACGGGAGCTCTATTGTAGATTCTCAGATATGTTTGAACTATAACAAATCTACTTACATGAATGTTCTACGGCATGTAAAAACTCCGCGTTATACTTTTATTGTGGCTTCGGATAGGTGACATTCATTCAGCAGCTAATTGGTGTGTGTGGTCTCTCGACAACGGCCAGAATCCAACAGCCAGGAAAATACGCGTCGGTGCGCTGTTGTCAATTTTTGCTTTTTTATTGGAACGCTGGAAGTATGCAGCATTGCCAGGTCGCTACAATACTCCCCCGCTAATGACGGAGTCACGCTAGTTAGCGAACGTGACGTTCCGTTTTTTAGGAGCTGGTGGGTATACCCGGCGAATGAGTGGCCGCGAGTAGGTTGACTGTTGATCACTCTGTGATGATAACCCGGGCTGATAGGGGTGAACGACTGGTCTTCTCGTACACCGTGTGCCTGACGATGTTGTTGTTGCTGACTTGGTTTGGGCTGACGAACTCGTGTTCGAGCTGGTCATCGGCTGCCCTGATCGGTGAAGCATAGAGGAACGTGCCGCAGGTGGCATATTGATCTGCACCTGCTGTGATGCTGATGATGGAGTGCAGGCTTGGACGCGGTCTCGCAACGCCGGTGCCGTCTGCACACGTTGGTTCATCGGTGGTGTACCTTGACATCGAGCTGACGACCAGAGAGGGGGTGATGAATGTTGAGCCGCAGGTGGCTTGATGACCTGACGACCGGATGGTTGTTGAGCCGCAGGTGGCTTAATGACCTGACGACCAGATGGTTGTTGAGCCGCAGGTGGCTTAATGACCTGACGACCGGATGGTTGTTGAGACGCCGGTGATTGCATTGGGCAATCAAGGTGTGGCGTTTCAGCGATGTCCGAGTTGGAACTTAGAACTGGTAATGCATCTGAAGGTAGCTCGGTTGAGCTGGTTGACCTCAGCTGACGGTAGCGTAGTCGTCGCAGTTTGGGCGCCGTTGCCGCGGGTGGCAATTCCTGTCCCCCGCTTACCTGCGGAGATGCCCGGATCACACGATGTGCCGCAGGTGGCATATTCTGCTGGGAAGTCGGTGTGATTTGCTGTGGCGTTGGCGTCGTTTGTGGTGCCGCAGGTGGCTCGGCTACCTGACGGTTAGGCAACCGTTGAAGCGTTGGCGCTACAGGTGACTTGATGGTCAGTCGATTGGCTATTTGTTGAGACGCCGGTGATGGGCTGATACCATCGAATGGCGGCGTTCCAAAACTGTCAAAGTCGGCACTCGGATGCTGTGAAGAAGTTGGTATCATACACGAAGATGGTTCGATTGTCCGTGTAGTCGAAATTCCCTGTTGAGTCTCCGTTATGGGTGCTTCGGCTTGGTCGTTGACAACAAACGCTGGTTTTATGCGCTCCGTGGAAACGTTGACATGTCTGCCATTAACATCTATCGACACCAGATGTGACGAGATTCGTTTGATCACCCGATGAGGTCCCGTGTAAGGTTGACAAAGTGACTTTTTTGCCGAATCGACCCTCAAAAATACATGTGTACACGTTTGTAGGTCTTTGGACACGAAAGTCGCTCTCGGGTTACGATGTACTATGGGAGTGGGACGAAGTTGCCTGACTCGCTGCCGGATGACGTTGAGGAATTCGATGGGGTCAGTAGCTGTCTCATCGTCTACAAACCACTCACCAGGGAGACGTAACGAAGATCCGAACACCATCTCCGCAGGGGATGCACCTATGTCCTCCTTGATGCTGTTACGCAGCCCCAACAACACGGCTGGCAGAGCGTCAACCCAGTCGGATTCATGGCACATTATGGATGCCTTTAACGAACGGTGCCACCTCTCAAGTGCCCCATTTGAGGCTGGGTGGTATGGCGAGGTTCTTGTGCGGTTGCAGCCAAGAAGCTTCGTTAGTGATCGGAACAACGCTGACTCAAACTGTGTTCCCTGGTCAGTTGTAACTACTGCTGGCGCACCATACCTCGACACCCAGTTAGCAAAGAAAGCCGTGGCAACAGTGGCGGCTGATTGGTCTGGAATGGGTATCGCCTCTGGCCATTTCGAGAACCGGTCCAACATAGTGAGGCAGTAGCGAAATCCCTGCGACTGCGGCAGTGGACCGACGATGTCGAGGTGCACCTGTTGAAACCGCTTGTCAGGCACTGGGAATGGCTGAAACTCGTTGTGTACATGACGGCTGACTTTTGACCGTTGGCACTGAAGACATGTGCGTGACCATTGTCGAATGTCGCTGCGGATATTCGGCCAGACGAACTTCTTCGAAATCGCTCGTAAAGTCGCACGGGCTCCTGGATGTGAGCAGCGGTGGAATGTCTCAAATACTCGTTTACGCAGGCTGACGGGTATGAATGGCCTCGGTGACGATTGAGATGTATCGCAGATGATGTCACATCCTCCGAAGTCGACAGTCGTAAGTTGGAGAGACGTCGATTGTGTTGTGAGTAAGTGTTGCAATTCCGGGTCCTTTTGCTGCTCTGCTGTAAGCTCCGTTTGGTCGAAGTTCGTCGGTAATGAAATAGCATCGACCCTCGACAGGGCGTCTGCTACCACGTTAGCTTCTCCTCGCACGTGCACAATCTCTGTCGAAAACTCGGCGATATATCCTAAGTATCGGATCTGTCGAGGTGACGCCTTGTCCGATTTTTGATGAAAGGCGTATATTAACGGCTTATGGTCCGTTTTGATTGTGAACGATAGACCTTCGAGGAAATGACGGAAATGTCGTATACCGGCATAAATGGCCAGTAACTCTCGATCATACGCGCTGTAGTTACGTTCGGCGCTCGAGAGTTTCCGCTGAAAAAACGCGATTGGTAGCCATTTTCCGTCCTGCAGCTGCTCCAACACCGCACCTATTGCAACATCGGAGGCGTCCGTAATCAATGCTAGCGGTAGCTCCGCTTTGAAATGCACCAGCAAAGTTGCGTTTGCAATGCTGCTTTTGCATGCCGTGAACGCGCTATCGGTTGCTGGTGTCCAAGCGATGGGAGTTTTGTCTCCTTTCTTTCCGTTCCGCAGAAGGTCGTGAAGGGGTGCTTGCAGGTTAGCGGCGTTGGGAATAAACCGTCGATAGTAATTGAGTACGCCTAGGAATCGTCTTATTCCTTTGGCGGTAGACGGGCGTTCATAATTTGCAATGGCCTCTATCCGACTAGTTGGTGGAAGGATACCGCGTGCATTAATGTGATGTCCCAAGAATTCCAGTTGATGTACGCCGAAATTGCACTTCGCCACATTTATGACCACTCCATAATCGGTCAGTCGTTGGAACACCAGACGTAGGTGCTCGATGTGCTGCTCTGGAGATGCAGATGACACCAAAATATCGTCTATATAGCAGACGCAAAAGTCTAATCCACGCAATACTTCATCCATGAAACGTTGAAACGTTTGGGCCGCATTCCGCAGACCAAACGTCATGGCCGTGAATTCAAATAGCCCGAATGGGGTTATTACGGCTGTTTTGGGGATATCGTCGTCAGCTATAGGTATGTGGTGGAACGCTCGCAGCAAGTCTATTTTCGAAAATATTTGTTTGCCGGTAAGGCCAGCGACGACGTCTTGGATGTGACGCATGGGGTAGCGATCCGGTGTCGTTATGGCGTTCAACCTACGGAAGTCTCCACATGGCCTCCACGACCCGTCTTTTTTGGGGGCCAAATGCAGCGGGCTGGCCCACGGGCTGTTGGACGGGCGACAGATACCCATTTTGAGCATGTAGTCAAACTCCTTGCGCGCTGCCTGTAACCTTTCAGGTTTGAGCCTTCGAGCCTTTTCCGCAACTGGAGTTGACGGTACGGAGAATCTCCGGCGACTGTGGACACGGTTTGGTATTCGATGGTGTTAAGGAATCCCCGAGCAGCAAGATTGGTATGCGGGTCAATAACGCTCTTGTTTTTTACATCGATTATCAGGCCGAAATGCTTGATGAAGTCGGCGCCGAGAATTGGTCGTGTAACGTCGGCCACAACGAACTTCCACACAAACTCCCTACGGAGTCCCAGGCTTACGGTTACAATACTGTGTCCGTATGTTCTAATGGTTGACCCGTTCGCCGCAAATAGTGTGAAGTCGTGTTCGGTCGTGCTTTTACGATTTTGTGGCGGAATCACTGACACATCCGCTCCAGTATCGACCAAGAATGTGAGGCCGGAGGTCTGGTCGAGGATGTGAAGGCGGCATTGATGCTTAGCGCTTCCGGATGCCGCATCCGATAGCGCTTCCACTAGTTTTCCGCCGGTGCCGTGGAGACCCACGAGCACGGCTTTTGGCACTTCCGTGCGTTTTCGCGGAATCTTCGATGGTAGTAGCACAGTTGTGGCCCACTATGTCGTCGCGATGGTGACCGCCTACGGTCAGAGACCCGACGATATCGTGTGTGGTCCTGGGATAACCGGTCCAGACGACTGCGTATTTCCGCTATTTCATCACTCAAATCGCCCTGGGTTGACGGGTCCGCCGGGGTGTGTGATGAAACCGCGGCGACTTGTAGCGGTTGCTGTGCCTCCAAAATGCGGTCGGCCATTTCCGCCAGCCGCTCTAAGTCGGTGGCTTCCGCCACGCTGAGGATGGCTCGCGCATTGGCTGGCAAGCGTTGGAGCCACAACGACTTTAGCACCGACTGGACCACCTTGTTCCCTGCACTGAGCCGCATGCGCCGCAGCAGTTGGGATGGTTTTTCGTCCCCTAGCTGCATGTTTGTTAGTAGCTCCCGTAGCTCAACCTCCTCCGATACGGCATAGGCACTAATTATTCGGCGCTTTATGGTGTCGTATTTGTCCTTGTCCGGAGGATTTTCGACTATATCGGCGACCTGGCCTAATATGTCCGGCTCGAGGTCACCGACTACTTTGTCAAACTTGGTTTCATCCTTGACGATTTTGTGCGTTCGGAATTGAGCTTCTATTCGCGCAAACCACAACGCGGGGCGTCCCTTCCAAAAGGGCGGCAGGCGAAATGTGGCCACCGAGCTCACCTCATTCTCGTTGTCGGGGAGGGAGCTTTGCGCGGAGAGGGTGGTTTGCGCGGGGAGGGAGCTTTGCGCGTCAGCGTAATTATCTTCCGCCATGATTATGGATGACTACACCCGTTGTATATTGTGTGTGAACCGTATCACCACACACGTACAGTGCGAAAAATTTCACGTTCGCCGAGTAAATAATATATGTGGTCGCCCGTATACAAACGAACACGGTGTAGCAAGGGTGTGGCGTGTGATCGCAGGGAGACGGTGGCCGCGCGATCTCAACTGGGGCGCCGTGCACGAACTTTTACGTGCAATCAAAATGGCGTCGCAGTTTTCGACGATGGGTACAGTGCACACAAAATGTCGACGCGCAATCACGAATGGCGTCCCTGCTTTCGACGAGGGGCGCCGTGCACGAAGACCTTGACGTGCAATTGAAATTTCGTCGTAATTTTGACGAGTGTCGCCGTGCACGCAAATGTTAACCCGTAACCAACAATGGCGTCACAGTACACGAGAATGTCGTTTTCACTACGAGGATACACGCGCGGGTGCTTCGTGGAGCATTACGTTCTCACTACGTAGATACGCGCGCGGGTGCTCCGTGGGGCATCGAGTTCTCAAACCGTATGTACGCGCGCGGGTGCTCCGTAGAGCATCAAGTTCTCACACCGTAGGTACGCGCGCGGGTGCTCCGTGGAGCAGTAGGTCCGCAACAAAAAACCGGGGTCACCAATGTAGATTCTCAGATATGTTTGAACTATAACAAATCTACTTACATGAATGTTCTACGGCATGTAAAAACTCCGCGTTATACTTTTATTGTGGCTTCGGATAGGTGACATTCATTCAGCAGCTAATTGGTGTGTGTGGTCTCTCGACAACGGCCAGAATCCAACAGCCAGGAAAATACGCGTCGGTGCGCTGTTGTCAATTTTTGCTTTTTTATTGGAACGCTGGAAGTATGCAGCATTGCCAGGTCGCTACACTATCTATATTTCCTCTATGCGTCCGCCATCTACATTTGAGCTCTATCCCGTGTAGGGTAGTTGCACGGGTTAACTTTACCTGGGTGTCATTTTTTTTATATGAAGTTCTACCCAAACCTGCACGGGATAAACACAATAAAACGTCCCTTTTATACAAAATTTGTGTTGACTAAAAATGTTCAACCAAATCCGAATCTGAGGAGATTTTTGTACAAAAAAAAAAAAATAAATTTTGCTAGGCTCCCAATATCATGAGATGGAAACATATTTGTGATACACTCCTTACATAAGCAATATTTAACACCAATCCTTCTGCGTAACCTCAATAACGCCGCAAAGGAAGTTGGACTACATATCAGATGTCACTCTATCTCTGAGTTGACGGTGCGTGGGTTCGAATGGTCGAAGTCTCTTCTATTTCATACAATGAAAGTGCTTATTGTTTAGAACTGTATTTGATTTGAATTTAATTTTAATTTAACTTAATTTTAAGACACCGTTTGTGTATCGTATTGCGATCTGTTTCATTTCGCAAAACCCGGCCGTTATCTAGCCTTTTTTCACAATTTGATACCCCGGCGGCACACTCACGAATCAAAATCCCTAAGGACATTTGACATATCACAGCTGTCATAGGGTGTTAACAAATCCGAATCGACAATATTTTCACGAAAGGACAAACAGTTTCGTGTAATTGAAATAGCTTGTCCCATAAATTTGTTCTGTGAACGTATTCATAGCAGCTATGCAAACTCCCTCCAGTCTCGACTACCGTTGATAGTTTTATGCAAAAACTATTCACTAGATCCACATCCTTCGTGCGATTACTTTGAACAAGCAATATGCCATTATGGTATTTTTGTTATGCAGTCTACGACCGCCAAGCTATTCTCAATCTCATAGTCATAATATTTTACACCATTCTCAGACTATGGCCGCCAGACTTCGGCATAAGCTTATGCAACAAAAGTGTAATCATGCGAAGATTGCATAATGGAGGATAGTATATTGTTTGTACTTGGGAAGGACTCGGTTCCCAGTGGTGAAGAATCTCAGTATCGGGCAGCACTTTTGAAGAGGAACGTATAGCGATATGCATGCAATTCCCGGCGCGTTCCGGATATAATTTCAATACACTTAAGAGAAATTGAGTTATTAGGAATGTGTGTGATAGGACTATTATGTCTTGCCAAACCAAAGACATGATAATGGAGAGACATTCTATTTGTAACACCCCAGCCAGCATCGGCTTCATGTACCGTGAACATAGCGACAAATAAGCTTTACTTCATGAATCACGAATCGGCATTATGTATCGATAGGACGCATTGAAAGTTAGATACATGATGGTCAGCTGAAGGAATGTCGACGGATCATGCATATAGGAAATATAATGGTTTTCTCCTCAAGTGTGATTTTTGTTGCTGGGGTGATTAGAATCACGAATAAATCATGATCATTCATATAGTCTGGCTGGAGCAGTGGTTAGGGCGAGCACCTTCGGTGCATAGGGTTATGAGTTCAAGACTCTCCGTCGCCCGTATTTTTTTTAATTATTCATTGATGCATTGAATATATATGATAATTAACTATTACATAATGTTTACGAATAACGATTTTATAATGATTATCCGTAATAAGGCGCAAATGCGTATATACATGAAATAGGGGGACATCGTCATATACTGCTTGTATGAAAACGTGATGAATGAATAAGCGATATTTGCTTACGCGTGTTGCATGAAATAATGATTACAAATGTGTTAAATGCTGGCTGGGACCATACATTATCACTTCTTGATAGTCTAAGTCCATTGTCTTTCAATGTCTAACACACCGTAGGGGAATTAAAACGAAAACTTGCTTAAGATAAAAACGAATGGATAATAAGAGCACCTATCCTTCAGTTACGCCTATGTCTGCGTTACGTTGCTCAATAAACATTTATGATGCCAATGCTAGCCATGATTGTGGCATATTATATGATCCTGGCAAAGCATTAATGTAGGGACCAATTCAATAAGATTCACGTTCGCTATCACCTGAACGGCCACGTTAACATTTAACGTTCATATACGAAGAAGTTGAGTAGATTGAATTCCAACAAATTGTTTTTTCTTTACTTTCATTGTAAGGAAATTGCCTTTTTTTATCTTCAGAGAATAATCTTGGTTGAGTGGTTGGCTATTCTATTTTCCATTAAATTGTCGATGGTTGTGTTGTGACTATATTTCTCATATTGTTCCACAGCGTATGGCTTTAATTTTGCAAAAAAGGAAGACGAGAAAATTACGCGATAAAGGAAATTACCTTTTGTACTGGTGATCTAGGAAGAAAAATTGGTTTATTCGAGAAAATGTTCATTAACTTGACTTGCTACGTGTATACTCGTATTGTTGTCTTTTACGTACACTATCTTACGATAAGTGTCATTTGGTGTAAAAGATGACGGACAGCTCAAATAATAAATTACGCTGATTTTCAAATTGACATGCTATCGAACTCATTGATAGTGACGAAAGGAGATTGCTTATATACTTATGTCAGGCATGGCTGGTCAGAGTTATTTGGACGTTATTTTGCAACGCAATTAATATGTACAAAAATTTTGCAAAAAAAAAATACATACAGGAATTACAAATAAAGTAATTTTGAATATTAGAAACTACACTAAAACTCGCATAAAACATAAATGTGTACATTTTGCTGTTGTTAAAGTCTTTATTGCTTTGGAAATCCTTAGCGATTCATAGCGAAATGAGTGCAAAAACAGTTTTCCTTAACTAGGCTTGTATTAAGGTGGTCGCATTTGCGGATGTGACGATAGTAGTATTAGGAATGTATCTCTCAGTGATCAGTCAGATCATCGAAAGAGCCTTTCGTTTGGTCAGCAAATGAGCGCAAAGCATGCGAACATGCCCGAGGGATGCGCTGAATGTAATCATGCATCTCCCTCCTTCGGTATTTTTATTAAACAACAGGCAGCATGCAGCACAGTCACGCTCGAGTTAAATTGCTGGAGTTCTAGGCCTCACGGCCAGAGCAATAATCTGAGCACCAACAAGTTAAACGCAAAGCTGATTTCAAAGTGCCCTAAAGCCTAGTACTGACCTCGAAAGTGAAATTTTTCGCCACTGCGATTTTTTCAATGAAAGTGTATTCATACTGTCGTGGTATATGTGGGGAATGCTGGGGAATTCCATAAGCTACAATCCAAAAACAGTTCCATAATTTTTCTCTGCCATTTTATGTATTTTTTCCGATTCCCCGGTTATTTCATCGTGAAATGTCAAATGACCGGGGAATCGAAAAATAACACATCAAATGGCCGAGAAGAATAATGGAACTGGTCTCGGATTGTAGCTTATGGAATTCCCCACCGTTTGTGACATATTCCACGAGAGTAATTTAAATTTAATTTTTAATGATAAAATCCCTGGGCGAAAAATTTCACTCTCGATCTTAATTCAGCCCTTAAGAGAAAAAAATGCCCAACCGGAGGTGAGTGGCTGGTTAGTTTTATCGTACAGACAAGACGATTTCCTGAAAGCTTGTAAATAATATTGAATTGAATGTTTATTTTTTTGCATAGTCACGCCATCGTACGAAAATGCGTAATGATTTTTCTCTAGTTTGTATATAGTAGAATCATTATACGCAATTTCCTACGATAGTGTAACTACACAAACTAAACAAACATTGAATTCAATACAATGTACAAGCTTTCGGAAAATAGTGTGCGTCTTGTCTATACGATAAGACTATCCAGCCGACTGGCACTAGATAAGATGTACGAGTTATCGGCTCTAAGTATAATTTTAATTTAAAATCATTGAGATTTGTGTGTATTGATTTTACCACCGCAATAGCGTTATGGTGGTTGATCTTATACAGTAGCGTATTTACAGGGGGCGGGGCAGGAGCACGTGCCAACCCCTTTGAGCATATGAAACTTCAAATTCAAGCATTTTTACATTGAACGTTTCCATTAGTACCTAGTAAATTTTTGGAATCTCTTAGAAAACATTCGCGACAGATCATACTTTCAGTTCGCCTGATCCTCCCAGTTTTTTTCAACGTGCGAAATTTATTTAGACATGTATATTTCAAGACCTCCCAGAAAATAAGTAGCAGCGATGGTTAATGCTGGTTAAGAACGTTGCACAAAAGCGATTTGAGATTGCAGGGAAACAAGGAGAAATGCTATTATGAATTACAAGAGTGGAATGCAAAGTGCTCCATCCTCTCCCATCGCTACAGTTGGTGGTGAATTAAAAGGCTCCTCCTCAAAAGAATTATGTGCACAATTTCTGAAATATAATTTTATGCAGGTTATTTTTTTAGTGCTAAAACTTTTTTAGCATACACTTTTTCGCATCAAATCGGTTAAAAAAAAACGTTCGTTTCTCGCTTAGCGGCCAGTGTCACGCTGGAGTAATTTCTTTAACGAAACAAAGCGCTATAAATTTACTGCCGAAGTCTTAATTGGATCATTTACACGAAGATAAAATCATCGTCGCAAAAACCTTCTCGTATCTATTTTACAATATATTTTTGAAAGCTTTTATGGTTTCAATTTACCATCTAGGACCCATTAAAAAATGGTATTGCCGCTTCAATTTTGATGTCAGTAAAGTAAATAACAATTTGTCTGTTTTTTTTAGTTAGTTTAGTGTCACTATATGGAATTACAATAGCAACCTTACCCAAACAAACCCATTCAATTATCGGGGATAGCCACTCTGACCAAAGTTAACCCCGAAAAATTGTTACAGATGTGGCAACAAGGTGCGCTCTATCACGAAGAAGTTCAGTACAAAATTATAGCCAATACCACAACCATTGACCAGATGCCATGGGGTAAAGGTTTAATGTCGCGATAAACCGACCGCCACGCTCATTTGTTGTTTTTGTAGGCTATGTTAATATACTACAATTTAGAAACTTCAGCCCCCTACTGAGTTAATGGTTTTAAAAACAAACCTTTTTTGCGCTTACATTTTTTCCAAAAAAAAAACAACTTGCTTACTTTTGTTGCCTCTTTTCATTTAATTGATAACTTTCTGGTTCCAAATAACCGAAAATAACATTCGGCACTCATTACGATGACCTGGCACGTCATCTGTTGTATCAGTTTTTCATATGCGTTCCTCTTAGAATTAACCACAACCGTTTTTGGTTGAAAATTGAATATTTTGGACACAACTCTGAACAATACATATTTAATATTAATCAACTTTTCTTCTTATGTAGGGTTCTAAATATTGGTGTGTACATAATCATCAACAGCGTTGATACTAATCTGCCTAATTGCACCTGAATCCTCCTCCGAATTTCAATTTGATCATCCAGAACCATTCTCAGTACAATATGTAATAATTATTTGGTTGACTTAGGTGAACAAACCACACCTTCGTGCCAAGGTCCTTCGTCTTCTTCTTCTTTTAGCGGCGCAGAAAAGTGTGAAACCTCTGTGCATCTATGTGGGTACGAGTTATGGTTCGTCAATGTTTGTGTCCGTGAGGTCTAAGGACAGAAACGTAGCTGCTACTATAGGGTTTTCCCACAGCGATATAGGAGTAAGATCAGTGGGCGCAGCGGGGCATTGAAACAAATGACCCACATCATGAGGAGTACCATCGCAGTTTGGACAGATGTTTTGGATATCCGGGTTTATTCGAGAAAGGTACGAATTATGGCGTGAACAAAATCCCGACCGAAGTTGAGCTATTGTTACTCTGGTGGCTCTCGGGAGCCTAATCTCCTCAGGCGAAATCGTTGGTGGGCGGTCTGAGAGGACTTTATCCGCACCTAAGCTCGCAATAGACCGATTCACTTCTTCAGTGTGGCTCGCTGCGATGGCGGCTCGGTATGTAACTTCATCGTAAGGGTCCCGTTTGTATCCCTGAACCTCTCTCTCTAGGTCTAGTAAACCACGTCTGACATGTCGTGGTGGAGGAATTCGGTCCATGAGATAATTATTGGGATGATCCTCACGATAGCAACCAACAAGATACTGTTTTGAGAGTAGGAGATTGTGGTCACGTATTGGCATCAATTTTGTCTCCTGATGTAAGTGATCCTGGGCAGACATCAGAAGGCAACCTGTCGCGATGCGTAGAGCGGCATTGAATTTTGGACCAGATCCTTGAATCTCACCAATGTTTTTCACATGTAGATGCTACCGGGTAGGCGCACACTTCAATATACCAAGTTGCTCCCTTACTCTGTGCCCTCTTTTGAGAATTTTGTGAGCACGCCACTGAATTTATACGTGACGTAACGTAAAAAAAAAACACTTTTTGAGAGATGAAACTGGTGCCTAACTTTTTGTATCAAATGTTTTTTTTTTTGCTCCCAGCTTTCTTCTCGCGTTTGCTCACAAGATGGTTTACTGCGGCTTCACATATTAGTGTATAGACACCTAATACTTTCTAATATGAACATTTATTTCACGATTGGTGAAACTGTATAGTCAACCGAAAATAACTTTCTTCACATCAAACTTTCCAAAAAGTTTACCTATAAACATCTCAACTTCTGCTAACTGAAATCGAGCTGAAAAGTTTTGGCCTTTGACATTCTACCCTAAATATGTGGAAAGAGACATAAACATAAATTCCATACACCCAGAAAAATAACGTTCCTTAAAATTCAATCGATATCACTTTGAAATCGAGTTACATTCCTATTAAATATAATCCTTTCCTTTTAACTATACAGTAAAACTTCGTTATAACGCTCCCGGATATAACGCTTTCCCGGCTATAAGGCTCTTTTTTCTCGGTCCCGGTCCCATAAGCATTTATTACAGGCAATTTCGATTCGTTATAACGTTACTATTTCCCGGTTATAACGCTCTTTTCCCAGTCTCCTTTTCTTAAAATAATTTATATTGACAAATTCATTGAGCACGTAGTCTATTTTTACATTGTAATAATCACAAACAAAACCACGATGCACAAGTTGTTCCGTTAATTCACATCAAGGTCAAATTTCCTGGAAAAGGGAACGACATACCAACAATGGAAAGTATAATTAAACATCTCGTAATTGCATCAGCATCCGTCGACACCGAAGAGAACAAGAAAGAGGCGTCAAGCATGCCAAAAACATTTGCAGTCTTAGTTGCAATAAAGAAGATTCGAGCAATTTGTACCTATAGCATGGAGATAGAGGAAGGATCTTTCAATAAATTGAAAACCTCAGTATTACTAAAGTCTGTTGCCAGTTTAAAAGAAAAATAAATAACTTTTTTTTAACCAATAATCAATTGATTGCCATTTCCTTACTACATATTTCATTCCATGTATCAATCGAATAATAAATTTTGTCACCTAAAAGGTGTATGCGTCTATGAAGTAGGTATATTTCTTTGACTTCCCGGCTATAGCGTTTTCCCGGTTATAGCGCTTTGTTGGCTTAGACCCCAGAAGAGCGTTAAGTTTTACTATATCGATTTAATTCAAATTCATTCTTTTTAAATGAATGGGAAATCCTTTAAATTCAAATGTTCAATATACTCCAATCAATAGAGACTAAATAATAGGGGTTAGCGTGCAAAAATTGGGGACTCCTCAAATTTTTTATATGTTATAAAGACAGGTGGGGTAAGTTAAAATCCAAGTTTGCGTCACTTTCCCCCCTGTGCTCCCGCCGCTATCTTCAAAAAACCCCTTTCATCAGTTTTTGGCCTGTAACTTCTTTACAGTCCATTTAAGCACAAAATCTGCCAAGACAATTTTGTAGAGGACAAAATTTCCTACAAATTTAATCTAAGATGTTGTACTCTACAATTCAAATTAACAGAGTTATAGCGCCACGAAAATGGAGAAAATATCAAAAATCATGCCAATTTCAGACTCACAAAAACGCATTGTATACCTACCAATAACTCATATGGAATTTTTAGCATATTCTTTGCGCTATAACTCTGCCAATTTTGATTGTAGAGTAAGACTTGTCAGATGAAATTTATAGGAAATTCTGTGCTCTACAAGATTGTCTCGGCACATTTCGTGCTCAAATGGACTGGGAAGGAGTTATAGACCGCAAACTGATAAAAGAGCCGATTTTAGATGTTTTTTTCAAGATAGCGGCGCGCGGGAGCACAGGGGGGAAAGTGACGCAAACTTGGATTTTAACTTACCCCACCCGTCTTTATGACATATCAAAAATTTGAGATGTCCCCAATTTTTGCAAGGTAAAATCTCCCCGTTGATTGGAGTAATAGGAAATCTTTTTAAAAAGAGTCGATTAATGTATGTTCCAACGCGAAATCGTCGAATTGACATTTCTTTTTTGGTTTACACTCGCAGTCGGTCGGCAGTGTGGTAGAGCGATGTCACAATGTATGGTATAAATTACAAGCATCGGCTCGTATAGTCTGTGTGGTGTAGTAGGTAGGGGCGTTAGTCTTCAAATCATAGGGTCGCGGGATCGAATCCCACTGTAGGTAGGTAATTTATTATGCATTTTAGCGCGTAAAGAGGTAAATGAAATGTCGCCAACACCTATAGCAGCGAGGTCAGTTATACAAAACTCATTTATGAGTAATATGTTCTTTCCCTGTGAAAATTACTCCTTTTGGTGTAATTTAAAGTATTCTTTTGAGTTCATGTATTTGGATAAACAATTAGCAGAATCCTTTAATTTTAGGTGCATATAATAAAATCCATCCTTTTAAATTAAAAGGAATTTTTTTTGATTTATGGTTGTGACCTGATTAAATTGACACTGCATCACTTTAATTTAAAGTCATTATAGATAGACTTTCAAAAGGAATATCTTATTAGTTCAAAGGGAAATCCGTTTGAATTAAAAAGTCTATGAAGTAAAGGGATTATACAATGATTCAAAGGGAAACAAATATGAAGCAAAATCATATTTGAATCTCTTTGAATCATATGCGTATTTTTTGAATTTACAGGATTTTTTTCTCAGTGTGGCATTAATAGGGAAACATAAAAGTAAATAATACGTACGAGACGATTCGCTAAGACATGTATCTAGACTAGACAGAATCGTCTTCTTTGATTTGACAAACACTTTTCCAGAGTGAAACATTCATCTTAATATATTAAACTATATTGTGAGTATATCAGAAGCTGGTATTTATAGGGTTCCTTTTGATTGATGAATATTCCTTCATCCCGAATATCCCCGGCAAGGCTACGTGCTGCTTTTGTGATCAGGAGCTTGATTTGTTGTCGTCTCATTCCGATGAGTTTGGGGCTGAATTATTGTTATTGTCTTTCAACATTTCTCATGCTTCCGTAATATTGTGTCAATGATAAACGAGAAATATTAACGATGTCTGCCAGCAACGATGATTTATTTATATTTTACGTATTATTTCAATATCTTGATTTACTCGTGTTTGGGGAAAATACAAAATATTGTTTGATTTTCTATCCGCGCCGCGGAGCGAAGAATATGAGCACTTAATTCCTGTGGATAAATGGTGTTTGGAAGAAAACAGTTCGGAGCTTGCTTTTGTTTTGAGAAATCGATTTTTAAGGAAAATCCATTAATTGTTTACAGATGAATTGATTGAACCTTGTGAGTAATAAAAATACTTAACGTATACATGGTATTTGGGGACATATAAATTCGTGCAACAATTTCTAACACATTTTAAAAAACAATAAATCCATTATAGTGTATAATTTCAGATTGCAAAGTGTGGTGGAGAATTTTTGTTTTTTTGTTTTTTTTTTTGGGTGCTGAGCTCGAATCCGGAGCTGCCCACCAAAATTTCGTTGCAGAACTGGGTCAAAACCGCGTAAAAACCCAAAAATTTAGGAGTTTTTGCCATTTTTAGGATTATTACTCCGAAAGTGTACATTTCTCCGAAAACCTGTCTTTTGAAATGTTAGAGAAAATATAATTTTGTTCATATGTTATGGAACTATGTTAAAAATGGCAAATTTAAATTATCAATTGTAATAATACCGCTCGACGGATTTATAATATTTATGTCTCTTTGAACGCGCAATTATGTGATCTCTAACATATTGCTAGAGAGGTTGATGTTGCGGACAAGGTTCTCACTTTACTGCCTTTTTTCTACGAAATTTGGTTGATTTTTTCAATCATACTTGTTCACATATAAAGAGGTAAATTATTTTATTAGTACCTACTATTTTCCTAAATGTTCAATATTAGGGGGTTTCCATTCTCGCAGAAAGCGAGAAGTAACATCGAATAACGAGAATAAAGCCCCCATTTCACTATTGTGGAGCCTCTCAGCCAGAAAAGTAGGAAGCACGCACTTTGGCCATCCTTGTTTTTATTAATGAAGAAGAGAATCATAGACCAGCACAAAAAAGTTACTAAGTTAAAATTTCAAAAGGAAAAAAGTGTCAGTTGCCTCAAGTTACTATACTAAAATGGTGAACGAAGTGTCTGTCAGGTGGGGGATTTTTTTCCATATAAGCAAGGTTACTTATATTTAGTAAAATTGCATATTGAAACAGCTACCAGGCGTAACGATTTTGTTTTGATGTTCTGCGATAAATTAGGAAACACTGCGATTTTATCTTTACATTTACTTCGTTTTTGTTTTTTGAAGTGACAACCCTAGTTGCGTTAATTGACTAATAACTGCATTTTTCGCCATAACTATATCGGATGGTTCAGGCTAAATCACTTTTCTTCTGACGGCTTGTTCTGCTATCCGTTCCTATAAGGAGAATTTTTGTAATTTCTGATAGTATAGCGTGGCTGGTGAAGAAGACAAAGAAAATGAAATTATAAAATAAATAAAATTCTTCTTTCGAGAGCTAATAACTCGATGTTCCCTAATTTAATGTCAAATCGACTGCTATTCGGATAGTGATGTCAACTTGAGTTACATGTCAGTTATCGGTGATATTCGTTACTTTTATTTCGAGTAATCGTTACTTTATATTCGCTACTTTGCGATCGTTACTTTCAAAGGAACTCATTTCATTAAAAAAGGAAACAATTAAATTGATTTAGTTTGATGATATCGAAATGAAAATCGCGAACTCCACAATATTATAATTTACTGAATTATGATGAAATTGTTAAATAAAAAACGAGACCGAGGCTAATTTCGGGCGCAGCCGAAATTTGAATACCCTTCACTCTCTCCGGGCTAAAAGTTTTTTGGGGTGAACCTATGACTTGTGTTTAATCCTTCCCAATTCTTTTCCTTCTGTTTTCGCATATTTGATATTGACAAATTCTGTGGCGTCGATAAAACAATAATTTGAAAACTTTATTGGGGGGATTCGGGAGCATGGCCTCATAGTACGATACCATTTGTTTTACTTTTTTTTGTTTTGATAAAGACGTATTAAGGTTTTTTGAAATTTGTGTAGAAAACATGTTTCTTAGAAGATCAATTTGGGCATTTGGCATTGTATGACAGCCCCATGACCCCACAGTGCGATTCCATCCATTCTTACATAATGTTTTGTGGCATCAATAGAAACACATTTGTGTGAAATTTGGTTAAAATTGGTGCACAAATGAAAAAGTTGTTCTTAGAAGAACCTAATTTGGGAGGTTAGGTTTGTATGGCAGCCCCATGACCCCATGATCCGATTTGATCCATTCTTACATATGTTTTGTGTTATCAATAGAAACACATTCTTGTCAAATTTGGTTGAAATTGGTGCACACATGAAAAAGTTTTTCTTAGAAAAACCAAATTGGGGGAGTTAGGTTTGTATGGCAGCCCCATGACCCCGTGGTCCGATTTGAGCGATTCAAACATACAAACTGCCTGCAATTAAAAGAAGCATGTGTGCAAAATTTCAGCTCGATAGCTTTTAAACTGGCCGAGTAAAACGCGTAGCAACAGACGGACAGACGGACAGACGGACATCGCCCAATCGACTCAGCTCGTCATGCTGATCATATATATACATATTTTATATGGTCGGAAATGCTTCCTTCAATGCGTTACAAACTTCATGACAAAGTTAATATACCCTTTACTCTACGAGTGAAGGGTATAAAAAATAACACGCGCGACAATCCAGCATTGGATTAAGGCCGCAGGATGTGTTAGTGACATCCTATTTCCAAGATCTTATCTGCTTTTTGTTGAGGTATTGAGATCAGCATCACGCTCAGCAGTGTTAATTATTCCCATAAATGGGTACTCGTTTAACATCTGAGTGAGATCATAGTCCGTCACAAGCTCGTGAGTTCGAAAAACACCATGATCCACGGTGAGATTCGAACTCATGGCCCTGTGCACCGAAGGTGCGCGCACTAACCGCTAGACCAGACAGACTAATTGTTAAATACCTACTCGAATATTATAGTATTCGCGGTTGATCACAGACATAAGTAGGAACGTTTTTACTCATTTTTTTAACTCCGCACACCGACGCGGACGCCAAATTTCCGTCAAGGATCCGCGATAGCGTGTCTGCCACGTCGAATGGACGAGTACTTTCCCCAGAAAAAAAAGTAACATTTTTTTCTTGTATCCACTTTTTCAGCATTCTTTAGCTTTCCGCTAACTTTGTTTTCGAAAAACCTATATGGTTCTGAATACATAACTAGTGAAGTCGTCACATTATTTAAGATTGCAAAATGTGGGGTTTTGTTTTGTTTCTCATGTTTTTTGGGGTGCTGAGTTCGAATCCGGAGCTTTCTACTGAAATTTCGTTGCAAAACAGGGCCAAAATCGCGAAAACCCCTAAATTTTCAGAGTTTGTAAGTTTTTTTTGGCTTATAACTCGAAAACCGTACAGGGTGCGCCATGTTTTATGTCGGTATGTAAACATTGAATAACTTTAACATTTACCAACCGATTGACTTGGTTAGACATGTATTGGAAACGTCAATTCAGTACAACTTTAACCATGAATCGCTTGACGTCGAAGCAAGGCTTCGAAATAGTGACGCTTTAAATTGAAAATAGTCGTTCAGCTGTGTTAACTTAACGTGCATATCGTAAAATATATCGTAAAATATATCGTGCAACTCTCCAGCGGAAAATCCCTGGACGTCTGATGTCAAAAAGAGGTGACATTGACTCGCCACCCAGATCTCTAGATTTGACTCCCCCTGACTTCTTTTTGTGGGGTTATCTCAAAACCAAGTGTAGGTGAGCAATCCTCGGACCATTGACGAGCTCATAAATTGTAAAGGGCCAAATTGAATAACAATACCTCAAATATAGAAATTATTTTTTTTTTTCAAAGTTATTCAATTTTCACATGCCGACGGAAAAGATAGCGCACCCTGCGCGAGAAAATATGATTATGCTACATAAATTTTTTTTTTTTTTTTTGGTGGATTACGGATTCGTAAATATAAGAAACAAAAGAAAAATGTTCCACCGCATTTTGCAACCTCATGTCCTAAGTTTTTCACCTGGTTACTTGTTTTTCAGTTTAGAGGTTATTGTAAAATGGCTCAATAGCGGTTTTCAAGAGAACTGAATTAAAAAAATGTATTATATTTTTTTTCGGAGCTATGTATATATGTATTTGTCGAATCTTATTTACTTGATCTGGACTGAATTTTGTAGAGGCGTTGAGTTTAGCAAAACTTTCTGCCGAGTTACTTTATTTCCTTAAATGAGTTGCCAGATGAGCACCTTGCACCGATTTCTTAAACTACAGTCAAACTTCTCTATAACGAACTTCCGTATAACGAATTTCTCTATATAACGAATTTACTTTGTAAACTCTGCTTTTTCAAAAGTTTTCTGAAGAATTTATTCTCCATATAACGAATTTCTTTATAACGAATTTTTCTCTATAACGAATGTTTTCCCAGTTCCAACTTGCGATTTTCAGGTATTTTCAACTTCTATATAACGATTTTTTTCCAATCGATTCCCCCGATGATTCTGTAACTAAGGGGAATACCCCAGTAATATAGGAATCGAACAGAGTGGAATAGAACTAAAGACATTACGGATTCCCCGACTATGCATGCCAATAGTCCAACAATTTTACGTTGAAGCAACGCAATTTTGAATGGGAATGGACGGTATTTTACTCATTCTGAACTTTACAGGGTCCTGAGGTCTTCTGATATTTGAAACGATGAATTTGATCTTTCGGTTTTTAGAGTCACGTTTCTCTCAAAACAAAGTAGTTATTTTTTTCGGGTTGGGGTGTAGGTAATAGAGCATTTTGTTGCTGTTGCAGTGCGAAAAGAAAATTTGATAAATATTAAAATTTGCAGTTACAGTGGATGAAAAATTACAGCAAGGACTGGGTTTTTTTATTTTTCTTTAATTACACATAACTGCCAAAAACGCGACTAATTTTTTTAATGTGTTTCCCACAACGGACACTAAATGCGCTATCATCGGTTACCGGGTTATCTTTGGGGGTTTGGAGACCCTGTATACAAATGAACAAAAATATAAAGCTATTCTCTATAACGAATTTTCTCTATAACGAAGAAATTGATCGGTCCCTTGGTGATTCGTTATAGAGAAGTTTGACTGTACTATAAATTGTGTTCTTCTACTGTGTTTCATAACCAGATACGTTTTAAATGCTTATATGCAGAGTGCAGAAATGCATGTTACGCATTTTTTGCCATTCTAAAACTTAGCAAACACGCTCTGTGGCTCACTTGGTTGAGTCGCACCCTACGATGCTAGTAATCTAGAGGTCCGGAGATCGAATCTCGGTGTGGTTCAAAATTCCCGTACATGTGCGGATAGGAAATATATAGTGCTTGCAACATTATATACATACACTCCGAAATGATATGCAATGTAACGTTCACTCGAAATTGCCTATAAACGGCTGAGTTAACGAACCATGGCCCCACACGGGGCTATACGGTACTGAGAAGAAGAAGAAAAACTTACCACAATTGAGGATAATATATTTATTATAAGCCACCTATATTACAAAGCCGGGAAGCAGCGAGAGAAACTGGAGCAATCAGCCCATGTTTGCCTTTGTAAACACGTATTGTATTGTATTTTGTATTTGTAATTTATTGCAATATTGTTATAATTAATTCATACAGTGATTACAATGATATTAATTCATTAATTAATTAATATTTCTTGCGTTTTTTTATTTCACTGTTCTCACAATCTTTTGGTGCTTAACATATTAACTTTTGGCGACGCGAACCATCCGAGAATATTTATCGTCTAAAATTTGTTGCAACACCGTCCGATTTCCCTTTAACGTAATGTAAATTTAAATTCTTCTCCAGCCCATGATTGCCTGTCAAAGTGCATGGCAGTTTTCTAGCTCCTGGCTTTGAATAGAGGGGGCTCTGATTATAGATGATCCCTGTAAAAGAAAAAGAATGCCAAATACCTAAGTGCCAAAGATTGGTGTTCCTTTTCACCCCTAAAAATCTGCCTGGAGTCGGTTTCGGTATTTTACCCTAGGTTGTTATACTACAAACTGCCAGCAGTTATGAGCAAATTGCTTCTGAGAAAGTTAATTTTAAGATTTGTCGACGTTACAATTAGGGAGAGGGAACCGACCACGGTTTTCAGTTGTTGGCAACACTATCAGTACTGAAATGTTAATGTATTTGTAATGAATTTTATTGTATGACACACTGAACTATGACAATGAATAAACAGTCATCCAATGTACTTTGAGCAGAGCACACCTTTTCATTTGCGTAACCAACAGTAGTATCGAGAGGCGAATACAACATCAGTATTTAAGTTATTTTTTCAAGGCGGTTAGATAGTCCGGGTTAAACCGGATGGAAAGTACCGGTTTTCCGGTTAACCGAATCATTTTATTTGATGGATGGTTTAGTCCAATTAGAAGTGAGGAATTGCGTTAAAAATCATCGTTTTTGCTTATTGCGAGGGATTGTTCTGCTAATAGACCCTGAAGTACCTACAATTTATTTCATCAGGGATTTCTGGGTTTTTTTTTCTAAAAGGGAATTCTGTCCTGCTTGGTTCAGTAGTCGAATTGCTCATCATCGAGCAATTCATGTCCTGAACCATCCAGATTTGTTTTTTTTTCTACCCGGAGTTACCCTTTTCGGCAGTTGTTCATTATTATTTACATGAGCGTTCCTAATGCGTTAGAATGACAATTTTAGTTGAATTCATCCGCAGTCCATTGTCTCTCTATTATGGGTGTAAAACCAACAAATCTTTCAAATTAGCTTTTGACAATGTACCCTTTTCTGTCGAACACTTAGCCTTGAGGATTCTTTTTCCTTCAAGATTCGTCCAAACAGAATGAAAACTTTCCTGCAGACGATTCATTGTCTCTTTTTCACTTATCTCTCTCTTGGTTACCGTAACTCCTAGTGGAGCATGGTGCGTTGATGGCTACCGTGTGTAGTCATCAACGTTCTGAAAGTACCGTGTTTCGGTCTAATCGTCATATTTTTGACATCCCTAATTCCAATCGGGACATCGAATTAACCACGTTTGATCTTATTTTCTTTGGGTCCTTGAAATTAAACGCATTTTTGAAAATAAATCATGCACCTTAAAATAACTGAAAGAAGTAATTTAATTTGCGATTTTATCTCGTTGAATTGAAATTGATTTGCTGTGAAAAAAGAAGGAAAATACCGAAATCGACTCAGTTTAGTAATGAAATAGGACACAATTTGTGGCATGTTTTTTTTTAACAAGGACGCCATTCAAAACCCTAAATTACACTGAATGTTTGATACACAAAAAACTTTAACATGCATTTTCCATCTTTTTCCACGTTTGTGGAGATAATAGGCAAAGCAAAAAGCAATTTATGAATGATCCTATTCAAATCCATAAGCGACAAATTGAACTTCTTTCTAAGAAAAAACATCAAGTTCTTAAGATCGCTCTTAAGAAACAAACAAGCACACGAGGAAATAAATACAGAATAATATTCACCTTTTCAACCATTACTAACAAATGTCAAGTTGTAAATACCTTAAAATGTTACGTTTCTCAAGAAAACTTCTTATTTTCTCTACAGCCATCCTGATTCTTAATTTCCGACAAAACTCTACGGATCAGCGAATAATCTTATGATTTATTCTCTATACTTGTCTTCCACTTAAATGTCAGCACAAAGACGTGACAATGGTAAAATTCGAGTTCCAGTTGTTGTACATATTTGACGAGAGTATGATATACTACTCTTCTCGTACTCGTAATAGGTAATGAAGAACGTTATCGACATCTGGACCAGCGAAAACGATGTTGAATTTTGATAAATTATACATACGAATGAATAATGAAGTCTGACGTATACAACAATAATACCAAATTTTACAACTGGAGAAGTTCTACCTTTTCGGCAAGAATACTGAATTATTGATGTTCTGCGTAGGGTGATGTAGGAGTTGGCTGAAGCGATTTGTTTTCCTAGTGAGGAATCAGGAACGTTATATGTATGTATACATAAACGCTTCCGGGGCATCATATGCTTTGGTTTAGGAAAAAATTGCCTTTTGCATTTTATATTTTTTATAATATATAGCAGCACACTTTCGTATGGGCCCATAAAAATTTCCAAATAATGGTATTGCGCTTAAAACAGGTTACCCTTAAGTAAGGTCTTAAGACGAGGCGGTTTGATTTAGTACCAAAAACAGAATGTACATATATAAAAAGTTAGGAGAAAAAATACATTAGCTCTAATAGAATGGGTCCATTAAATTTAAATTAATAGTATTATAGGTCCGTAAATTTCGTTTTTACGAAATAGATGCGACTTTCGGCGAAAATTGCTCATTTTTGCGAATAGATAAGAAATGCTCTAAATTGAAGTTTATCCACGAAAAATTTATTATTTTTCCAAAAAATCTGTAATGGATGATAATTGTTCAGCAAATATTGATTTTTTTTTTAGAATATTTCCATTAATGAGAGAAGAGACATTTTTAAATGCAAGGAGTTCGCCGAATTACGACCACGTTCTATGAATGAACTTTGCTTGCATGCATTTTTTCTAAATAGAGCTAAGAAGGGATTCACACTATAGACAGGATTTATTAAAACCACTAAATTGATCGATTCGAAACCCACCCACTAGATGAAATCGTATGACGTTAAATTCAAAATACATCGTAGAATGTACTTGCATTATTCAAATTGCAGTACAATATGGTACAACTGTCAACTAAATCCAGGATTTAGTAAATCTTGTCGATAGTCTGAGAAGAGGAGTTTTTTATATTGGCAATTTAATCGTGATTAATCCATTATTTGCGGGGATTGATCCACTGGGAATTATTTGCTGGAAATTGGTGTAACATGTTCTCTTTGGTTCTAGATTTAGAGTTTGTAACTATTTTTTTTCGTATGACCTCGGGGGCCCTTTGCAGGACATGTTGTGTCGAAAACGACACACCCGCACTACAGCGACACAAAATAGAAAGAAAAGTATCGATACCAGAATTCTTCGGTATCGAAACAGAAGTATCGACACTTTACTTGTATCGGAATGTCGTTAGAGTGCTTGTCATACATTGATTTCCAACTCAGTTATGAAAAAAACAATTCCCAGTTTCAAGAATCACATAATGTACTTGATGCAAATATGATGCTGTTAATGCGCGGATGTGTCGTTTTCGCAACATTTTTTGTAAATGCAACTTCTGAGTACTTTGCGTTACCCGCTTGAAATAGTTTTTGACACAAAGAAAATACATAGTTCTAATTTACTTATCCAAGGGATATTTCATGAATTCTATTAGCATTTTCTGAAATTTAGCGATTTTGTTTGAGAATTTCAAAATTTTGCGAAACAGGTGTTTTTATCGCTTTCGCAAATAGTAAAAAACGTTGTGATTGAAAATGTTATGGGTTTTTATATGTAAAGTGGACATTGATTTTTAGTTTAAAATAGCTGTCGATTCGTTGCGTGTCGTACAAGCACTACATTATTAGTTTCATTACGTTAAGTTAGATATGCATATGCAGGTACCGAAGTGAATCAACTATGTTCTAAAAAATAATTTTTTTTTTAGCCAACCTTTTTAGGGCGGCAGTGCCCTACCTGCCCACTTAGACCGGTCGGACCCGAGGGCAATGAATGTAATGAAGTGTTCAGATACACATGCAGTAAAACCCGTCAAATTGGACCACCCAATGAACCAGAAAAAAGTGGTACAATTAGCAGGTGGGGGTTTCCTTTAGTCACACCGGTTTATTTAAAAAGGACTTTATAAAAACTGTCTCTCTCTCTCTCTCTTTGTACTGTAACCCCTTGTGGGGCATGGTGCGTTCACTCAGCCGTTTATGGGCTACTTGGAGTCAACGTTACATTGCATATAGAGTAGTGTATATAATGATGTAAGCACTATATATTTCCTGGACCACGCCGAGATTCGATCTCCGGACCTCTTGGCTACTAGCATCGTAGAGTGCGACCCAAACAAGTGAATTATAAAATTTATTTAAACTATTTATAAAAACTGTCTCTCTCTCTTCATTACCGTAACTCCTAGTGGAGCATGGTGCGTTAATGACTACCGTGTGTAGTCATCAACGTTACAAAGACAACTGAATTCGGAGTGTGATACGGTTTTCAGCCTTACCACTTCCTAGTCGCATTGTTAGTTTATTATTCTGCGATAAAAATATTTCTTATCATTTTCTTCTGAATAATAAACTTGCGACAAGTCGTGCCGAGTTTGGAAACTCGTTTCTCTATGAGTGTATATTTCACAGAGTGGCGACCGAACGATCACGGCCACAGAGCACGACAACTGTGGTTAATATATATTTTTATTATACCTAATTGTTAACTAAATATGTATAATATTATTTTTTTTTATTGATATTTTACTCTGTATTCTTATCTCAATTTCGTATTAACAAACTGAATTTTATAACGTACAAATAACAAAATATATGTACACTGTCAATTAATATAAACTGAAAGAATACGCTCTCTCCACACAAGTTTACTTTGGAAGAGAGAAGCAACGTAATCAATGTACTAAAGTGCAGTCATATTAGCATTTCAATTAGAAAAAAATAGAGTAAGGCTAATTCTTGAGGTTTTTGAATCAGTGGGCTCCCAGGAATCTAAAACTCATTTTGCTAAAAAAAATGTTGATCGGAAAGGTCCCAAAAAGGACAAAAAAGGATACTCTTTAATCCTTGACCGGAGGTCAGCATGTGGGGTATCAGATCAAAGGGGACGTCGAGTACATTACATATCCGGTGTTTGTTTCCTGTTTCAAGGATCCTCAACGGAATAAATCGAGATTAAATGTAAAATTATTGTGTTTTCCGTGCATCTTTCGAAAGGCATAACTACGAAAATAATTCAAGTTGTCACTACGTTTCTCACTTTTCCGAATTTATAATAGCTAAAGATTCTATCATTAAATTTGCTAAGAAAAAAAATTATCGGAAAGCTCTCAAAAAGGACATAAAAGGACACTAATTACAAACCTTGATCGAACGTGGGCATGCGGGGTGTCATATCAAAGAAGACGTCGAGTACATTCCATATCCGGTATTTATTACTTGTTTCAAGGACCCTCACAGGAGAAAATTGGGACCCAATGGAAAATTTTCATGTTTCTCGTATATATATCTTTCTAAAGCCGTAATTTTTCGTTTGAGCCCGAATTATTCCATTTCGTGTCCTTGAAATAGGAAACAAATACCGGATATGCAATGCACTCGACGTCCTCTTTGATATGACACCCCGCATGCTCACGTTCGATCAAGGTTTGTAATTAGTGTCCTTTAATGTCCTTTTTCAGAGCTTTCCGATAATTTTTTTCTTAGCAAATTTAATGATAGAATCTTTAGCTATTATAAATTCGGAAAAATGAGAAACGTAGTGACAATTTGAATTATTTTCGTAGTTATGGCTTTGGAAAGATACACGGAAAACACAATAATTTTACATTTAATCTCGATTTATTCCGTTGAGGGTCCTTGAAACAGGAAACAAACACCGGATATTTAATGTACTCGACGTCCCCTTTGATCTGATACCCCACATGCTGACCTCCGGTCAAGGATTAAAGAGTATCCTTTTTTGTCCTTTTTGGGACCTTTCCGATCAACATTTTTTTTAGCAAAATGAGTTTTAGATTCCTGGGAGCTCGTTGATTCAAAAACCACAAAAAACTCAAACAAAAAAACACAAACTCTATTTTTTCTATTTAGAGGCCTGAAATGGGATATTTTGACTGCACTACTATAAATCTGGCACTGAGTTCCAAAACTCGCTTCTTGCATTTCTAAAAAATTATCATTGTCCAAGTTACAAGTTTGATTGTAAAGTCAAGAAAAAATGTTTGAAATCGTTTTGTCTTTCAATATATTCCACAAACAGTAAAAAGTTTATTATGTAAAATTTTTAGGGAAAAAGCAAAGTTAGACTTCAATTATTTGCAAAAAACCAAAACTACCTTGAAATTTTCCAAAATGCAAGAAGCGAGTTTTGGAAATAAGTGCCTCAAATGTAAAACTTATAATTGTTTATGCAATAAAAGTAAATTGAATTGGACCGGCTTCTTTCAAGGAAATTTTTAAAAGGGTACAGCCTATTTTGAAAGAGAAGTCAATTCTGTTTTTAATTTATTCTTTTTTTAAGAATAGTATTAGTAGTAGTAAAAAACTGCTCAACAATATCCAACTTCATGAACCTCACTTTCAAACTGAAAGCCTGCCTACAAATAACGAAGTTCCTTTAACGATACTGCTGTTTTTCCACCAGGTGTGATTGAGTTAAACTTTAGAGGCTGAGTCGATTGAAGAGGCTCCATCCCCTTGAACGCATCTAAAAAATGGTTGTCGATTATATGATCAAGTAACATTGCTATGTCAACGTAATCTTTAGTCAAATAAAGAAGTACCGTGTGTCAAGTTAACGAAACCACTTTTGCAAATTTACTTGGCGATTTTATAGTAATTTATCTGTAATGTCTTTTGAATTAGTCGGGGTTTAGGCCAAATTGACGTCATCTTAGCGAAACAACTTTCAAGAAACTTCTATCAGCTTTTTCGTTGCGCTTTTCACAGAGAAAATCTATGTTTGCTAAGTAGACATTAATTAAGCTTAACAGTTTTTCCCGATGAGGACAAGTTTACCATCTACGAGGTATACCATCAGGGGAGCCTTTCGGCCTTTATCTCCCGGTCATTCGGGCGGTTTGGACCTTCGGCGTTTACTGACAAGGTCTTATTGTCAGAAGGGGGTTTCTCCATCCGGTGAATGCACTAACCTTCAGGAACCCAACCCCGGGGTTGCATCACCAGCTCGATGACTCAGCCACCTCGAGGCCAACACCTTGATGGGCAAGGACCATGGTCCCCTGGGCACACCCATCCCCGAGGTACACTATTCGCTAAAGACTTCTCTATAGCAGGTGTGATCCTCCTTCGGCCCCCTATTGGTTAAGCCTCACGTACAAATTCAGATGTGCACATCCCAGGCTCGTTGGACCTGTGACTACTCGTCTGCTTAAAGCAGACTCGTATCGCTGCTTTCAGATCCGGGCGGCCCCTTCAGTATACTAGTCAGCAATGCGATTAGGGCCGTGTGGTCATCAATCCACAAACTAGTTAGATATAGGCGCATAGGCATCTTTCACCAAGGCCGTTCTCCCTAACTAGCCCCTTCGAGGCTCGGGTTATGCGACGCCGCCAGCTCCGAAGCTCACACGATTAACCGTATGGTGAACCCCCCCACCAGGGAACACTTTTACCCGATGAGGACAGTTGGGAGCAAAAAAAAAAATATTTTGTACTCTTCGCTGTCAGCGAGAAAGTAAAATATTTTTCCACAAGAGACTCTGTGAGTCGCCATAGACTGTCCAGTCGATCTGACAATAAATCGTCACGATTGTCAGATTGTATGGACAATTATCTAACGGTAATGCAGTTTGCAAAATACAAACTTACATACGACTCTAACTAATTAAACTCGCCAAGTCGAATTTTTGGTTTAATTATGAAGTGTACCGGTTTCCAGATTTCACTGTATGTAAATCTTTCTGGTTTGGAAAATTGACTTTCCGGAATAAATTTTTTAATTGAAACTATAAAAATAACAGGCGCGACAATCCAACATTGGACTAAGGCCGCAGGATGTGTTAGTGACATCCTATTTCCAAGATCTTATCTGCTTTTTGATGAGGTAATGAGATCAGCATCACGCTCAGCAGTGTTATTTATCCCCATAAATGGGTACTCGTTTAACATCTGAGTGAGATCATAGTCTGTCACAAGCTCGTGAGTTCGAAAAACACAATGGAACACGGTGAGATTCGAACTCATGAGCCTGTGCACCGAAGGTGCGCGCACTAACCGCTCGACCAGCCAGACTACTATTGAAACTATACTAACTATATAATTACTAAGGAATTTAGATTATTTTCCAATATCAGTTTAGCTAGCATATCCACGTCTTCAGGTTCAGGTACATTTATTGTGTGATACATACCATTTGCAATAAAGTTTATCGGTCCCTCGAGAAACCCACATCTTAACGTGTTTTTTAATATTGTAGAGTGGCGACCGCACCATTTCATAAATTCTTCCTTAGGTGCCGTTTACTGAAATGAGTCCATATAGTTAAAATAGTAAATAAGCAAAGCAGCCGAGCTGAGACGAAAACCGAAAACTCCTAAAACATTCCTTCGTTCTTTTATAGAACTTAAAGAGATTAAAAAACAACCTATTGCTTTTCATGTTTAAAGGTTCAAACGAAAAGCGAAAAACTATTTCATACAATGGTCAGTTGCATCTTCTCGAAAAGTTGACCATGAATTTACACGCCACAGAGGACAGGAAATATTTACTAAGTGCTTAATTTCTTTGTTTTGTTGTGTATTACGTATTGTTTACTATGTAGTTGGTATTCGTTGGTAATCGTGAAGTTATTGGAGAGCAGTGTAAACAGTTGTGCAAATACTAAGGTATGCCAGGATTACCTAAAATTATACATCATCGATCTTAGAGATGACCTTTTACCATGTTGAATTTAAAATTGGAATGCTACAATAGTAAGATACACAGTTTCAGTGATACCTACCATTAGTTTAGTACAATTAATTAAAAAAAAGCCCCAAACCAAAAACCAGTTTCCCAGATATTTAAAAAAAACATTGAATTTTCACCCCTTTGTCCCTTAACCCATGGCAAAAAAATAGTGTAACTTTTTACGACGTATATTAGACAGTGTATTCAACAATTTAGCATCAACCATTTTTTTTATGTTTGGGTCTAAAGCTATCTGTACTATACTACATGTCATCATAACCCATCCTGGAAAAGTCTATTAGAGAATGCGGATCCAAATAAACCAGTAGATCACCGGAAATCATTTCTATTGGTTCCGTGAGAGGCACATCATCATGACTACCGAAGTTAGCTCCTCTTGTGTGTCTCCTCTATTCCTGAATTTTAGTTAACAAACTACAAAATGTACATAAATACAACATACGTATATATTTAGTCCTTTAGTCCTTCATGCAACAAATACGAGTATTTTTGATTGAAACACACCCCAATCCATGCACTAATTCAAACTAAACCAAATTGGCCTACAAAAACAGTGCGGAGAGCTATGCAGATACATCTGTATATTTCAATTGATTTTATATTTGCACATACTAATATAAATAAATTTCAACCAACCATGAAACGGAAACACCATATTCTGTGCAGATTTTAATTAGTTTCGCAACATACCAGTTCCGTAAAAAAAAAAGTTGGTACACATAGTTTGTAGAGTTTACATTTGGGAAACATATTTTTTTTTCAATGACTCTACAACTCGAATCTTGGAATAAATACCAATAAAGTTTTCCCCTTTTCCAGGGGGAGCATGAAATACATTTTTTTCCTCTTTTTTTATGATTTAAAACTTTTAATCTGAAAATTCCTGCGAAGAGAATCACCCATCTTCCAGTTGAAATTAAATTAAAACTATATTATACTCGGTACCTATGTACTTAAAAAAATAGTGCTTGAGCATTTTTTGAAAGTTTTCACATTAATGAGACTTCTATCCTGCCATGCAGAAAACTGGATGGATTCTAGTTTAGTGGCACACGCAGATTTCAGGAAGCAGAATTTACTGCAAGTAACTGGTGCGTGAATTAAATTGAATAGGATGAACGTGTATACATTCAACTCTTATAAATTCAATTAGATGAAAATTGTAGAAGAAATTTAAACATTTGCGAATTAAAGAGATTTCATTGTATACACGGCCGCAGAACACGACAGAAGCTAGAGAGCCTAATTGATATGTAATTACAGACGACCATTCCACCAAACCTATATTTATCCATGACACAGCTTTGGACTCACTGGTCAGTTACATTGACGTATCTCTTCATCATAAAAAATACACGAAGGTGATGTTCTAGATATTGAGGGGGATTTTAACAATATTAAACCCAGATCGATTGCGGATGCTCTTTCTTAGAGGCAAGTTTCCTGAAACTTTTAGCGGGCTAATAGAGAACGCCCTGACTATCCTAACGGATTGGACAAATCTCAGTGGCGTTGAAATTAGAAGCACAACCTATTATAATTTGCTCGCCAAAGTTAAAAGATTGACTTGTCTCTCATAACAGGAGCGCAACAGGCACCTCTATTCATATTAGATATGGTGCTGGACCAGATCACACTGGACGTTTTCGCCCAACGGATGTCTGCATAGACGCGGCCTAACGCCTACGTAAAACTGGCCTGTGGCGAGGGCTGGACCATGGGCACTCAGCGATACTTCGTAACTTTAACTTGCCCCCGGCGACTGAATAGTTCTTTTTTGGTGAACCATTGTAGCTTGATCCCGTTAAGGGAATCTTGGGTAACAGCCACCTGGTCAGTGGATTGATTTCAATCTATTCGGATGGTTCCAAGACGGACGTAGGAGTTGGTATACGAAGATGAATTAATCTTCCGGCGGGCGCAATACTAATCCTAACACGATCGGGCGCAATGCATCTGACAGATTAAGTGCAGAAAAAAGGATGGAACTAAGTTATTTATTGTTGCATTGTCTTTTTGAAACACTTCTGCGAAATTTTAGAAACAAATACTACCTCACAAAGTTTGATACCCTTCACATTTTCAATTTTCTATAGTAATATTCCGCTTTCAATCGCTTCAATATTTAAAAAACCTCCAACAACTCGACCGCTTAAAAAATGTGAGCTTATTTTACCAAAAACACACTATTGAACGATTTGGTGAATTTAAAAGTCAACTCAACGTTATTAGTTATTACGCAATGTGAAGAGTAGAACAAGTGGAAATTTTCATGGAAAAGGAATGGTATATAAAAACTGAAAACTGCTTAGGGTAGTTGATCGATAAAGATTAAACTACTGTGAGTTTCAGATCTCTCCCTTCTCATATCGCTGATTGGCGCAACAAAAATTAGCCACTTAATCTGTCAGATGCATTGCGCCCGCCCGAAGGTTGAATATTAATTTGTCGTTTCGCCTAATTTCTTATAACGTCCGCCAAGCAGAGGTCTCAGCGATGTTGGAAGCCCTTGTTTGGTTGGGTTGTCATGTTCGTCGCGTCACTGGTAGGGGCGTCATTTTTTTTTACTTATAGTCAGACTACAATTCTATTCTTTGTTTCAATGTTGAGCACATAAATAACTATTGATAAGTTGCGCTCAGAGATGGCTTTGTAGGCGTTCTGTTCATCTGTCCAAAATTTGGCGGAAATTACTTTACAAATAGTGGTTACTGATCCATCAACTAATTTTTTTTTAAGAGATGGTACTCCTCTAGTCATATTTTAAAAATGATATTCTGTAATCAAATTTCGAAAATAATTTTCGACGTTTTTGAATTTTTTATACTGCGGCCCGCTCAAACCTGAAGGTAATGTGATTTGGCCCAGACCACGTTTTCAGTTTGACACATCTGATGTGAATAGTCTCGAGAGCCATCCGTTACTATATGGTAGTCCCCGCAGAGGGTCGGTGTCCTTGTGACACCAGCCGAGGAAGGCTGGATGTAGTGGGACAAAGATCTTTGGTGAGCTACGACACCACGGACCTAGTAGCGCAAGGGGGCCCCTGGTACAGTTGATACGCCATGGCGAGGATCTGTACAAAGACCATTCGGGCGGTATAGTTCCCGTGCTCCTGAGTTATGTACGGATGGCCTTGGCGTGACCTACCTCCTCCCATAGATTACGGGAGGGAAGTCACTAAAGGCCAAGCACGATTATAGTGTCCTCTGGTGGGGGAGTGCATCGTATGGAAATCGTGTGAGCTTCGGAGTTGACGGCTTCGCATGACCCGAGTCCTGAAGGAGCTGGTTAGGGAGAACGGCCTTGGTGGTAAATGCCTACGCGCCTATATCTAACTAGTTTGTGGATTGATGACCACACTGCCCGAGTCGCATTGCTGACTAGTAAACTGAAGGGACCACCTGGATGTGAAAAGCAGCGCTACGTGTCTACAGAGGCTCGTAGTCACAGGTCCAACGAGCCTGGGATGTGCATGTCTGAATTCGACGTAAGGCTTAACCAATAGGGGGCCGAAGGAGGATCACACCTGCTATAGAGAAGTCTATAGCGAATAGTGAACTACGGGGATGGGTGTGCCCAGGGGACCATGGTCCTTACCCATCAAGGTGTTGGCTTCGTAATGGCTGGAGGTTGTTACCCAAGTCATCCAGCTAGTGATGCAACCCCCGGATGGAGAAATCCCCATCTGACAATAAGACCTTGTCAGTAAAAAGCCGAAGGTCCAAACATTTAGCGGGACCAGGAGATAAAAGCCGAAAGGCTAGGTGCTCCCCTGACTGTATACCTCGTAGATAGTTTGCTTGTTACTATGGTAGGTGCGGATTACAGGTTTTAACAGAAAATATAAACGGAAACACAAAAACGTGCTTCAAAATTCTTTACCTTATTTTCAAAATTTGTACGGTTGTGTGTCATTGCATTTTTAACACGATATTCCTCCGCTCCGTTAAATCAATGATTGATGTCCAAAAAATCAGTGTACGACAGTGGCCGCTTCCTTCCCCGACATCAATTGAAAAGAAAACAATAATTGAGGCTGTAATTAACTAAGAACTGAATAAGCTATTAACTGTAATAATTTTGAAATTTTAATTCCTTTAGTTTGGCAGCAATTCTGCCGAAACTACTCATGCGAAGGGATGTGCTAATATGATGACGAGCAGTGTATGAATGTCAATTTCAGACCCTTCGTGGTGCATATTATAGAGGGAAACGTGTGTATGTGTACAGAAAAATTGGAAACCTTTATGTTTTTCGGATGTACTGCTGTCTGCTGACTAAAATAAAAAGACTACAAAATTATTACAAACTCCTTCTGTCAATATGAAAAATCAAAAGGATAGTCGTTGAAATTGATAAGATAAGCAATCAAATCTATTTTTCCGCGCCTTGAATATTTTATTAGTGGAAACTGTATTATAGTAATGCACACTCATCCACAAAAAAGCGGGCAATTGTCTGAATGGGGCTGAATTGAAATTACAGTTTTCGTAACCCCAAATAAAATTGATGTCAAACGAAAGGGTAGAGCCCAAGTGGTCATTCAGGAGACCCTGCCATTCACTTTATACTTCTTGTCACGGAAACTGAAATGTCGATGTGATACCACCAGTACTAAAAACGGTAAATTTTGGTGGCTGTGGAGGGAGAACCGTGAAGGGATGGGAGGTGTTTTATGACTTCAGATCCTTTCATTGGAGGTCGATATCTTGCGCAATAATTAGGTATTATGAAAAATGACGGCAGATATGTTTTTTTTACATAAAAGAAAATATTGTTTAAAAATTGTTGTTAAACATTTTCTGAATGTTTCGATAATTTTTTATTAACAGAAATTTGATTTCTTTTTCCGTGCTCTATTGCATACAAAATCAGAGAAAAATATTGTATAGTTGGTGGAACTTCGCCTATAGCAAACTGAATTTTACTTGCCTGATCTAACCGGAAAATATAGCTAAAAAACTAAATAGCCAACTAAAAACTATAACCAGTAAATATTATTAATATCAATTAACACTCGCATCCTTGCTAACAATTGAATTAAAAGAAAAACATCTTCATGAAGTTCATTGAGTAATTAAGATTTTTTTTACATAACCGTTTTCCTTCAACTTATTAAAAATTTGTGCCATACGAGTTTGTATAGTAACTCTTTTGTCATACTGATGAATGCATTCATCTACTGCATATAATGTATAATTCAAAATTTCCCTAATTGCATAATTCCATAAATGATTTATTGAAACCGATTGTAAAGTGACTTAGTACGGTTGAAATCGATTGAATTCTGTTCCTTGCTGAAATTGTGCTCACTATATCGGTTTCAATATCTGTGTCAAGTACATTCTCCTTTTCCATAGCTGCAACCGATGAGTTCAAGCTTTCGATGCAATCTATACGAACTACAAGTGGATTGCAACGAATGCAGCCAGTTCACTAACATTTCACAAGGCTTGCCGGTGTTACAAATGCAATTTATATGAAGTGTAATTGGTTTCTGATTTCAAAAAATTCACGCTAAACAGATACGACGATAAGCAATTATGTCTTAATTTGCAACGAACAAATAGCAGGGAATGAAAGATAGGTTGATGATCCCACTCATGCTCTTATAATTATTGTGTAAGATGAGTGATTTGTCATCGTCATAAGAAACCTGAAATCATTCGTACACGTGTATCCGGAATATATAATCCAATATTGTACATACTAAGAATCCCTCGTCTAAGGGACTCTTTTATAATAATGAAATTTGATTTCAGACCAAAATCAAGTATTAGGCACAGCGTATAATATATGACTTCTCATCCGAGAAGGAAAATGTTCTGAAATAAGTTTTATTTTATGCGAGTCTTATGAAGCAGATACCTTACCTCCATCCTACAAGCTTCAACCTACTTTTTTGTATATGAACAGATTTGGTTGCCGAAGTGGCTTTTCGTAGCACGCTTATTTGATGAAGAAAAGGATGTAGGAGTACGATGATTCCAACCCAGTAATTTTTTACAACAATCAGAAGTAATTTGGGATGTATGCACGTACGTATGTATGATCCCCATAACGACAAGTAATTGGGAAATATATAATGAAATAAATAGGGCACTAAAAAACAACAAAAGTCTGTTATAGTAAATGTACCTAATCGATAACTATAAGACATACCATGATTTGAGAGACATGGATTAGATAAAGAAATAATGGCATTGACTTTTCACGTGAGTACTCGTACATCATGTTTATAGCCAGTATAATATTAATTGGAATCTGTGTAGAGTGCCTACCCGCATAGATTGAATAAATAAATGTATTCCTATATAGTATAGTGATTTTAGCTGAAAAAATGATGAAACCCAAACATCCAAAAAAAGAGCAGACTTTTGATGCCAAATTGTTCTATGGCCTGACCGTATTACGCAGTAAACAGTTAGACTTTTTTGCGCGTCACATTTGGGGGGGAGGGGGTGGCAAAGGGGTGAAATTATGATTTTTCGCCAATATTTTGTTAACTGTAATATTTACAGCAAAATATTCTGAGGACGATTTAAACTACACAAAATTTCCTTTCTAATGATATATTATATCATATACCTTCTCTTGGCAGATTATATACTAGACCTTAAAACATTTGGTGTAATTTAGATTTTTTGATAGTTACATTTGGCGCTCTAGCTCCTGAAGTAATTAAATTGGAGCCATGGTAATTGGGATAACTATTCCTACCAATATATAGCTGCCCCACACGGAGACTCAGGCTGCCCCGACAAAGCATCCCCCTATACTCCCTATTAACATTTAAAAAAAAAGACATGCCTGTAACTTTTCGCCGAATCACAGCAGGCGGGAAAAATTTCGGTAAACGTTAAGGCTAAGTCCCATTAGACCCTCCACCAAATATTACTTCGATCGGATTAAAACAAAGGGTACCTCCCATACAAAATGACCGGAAAATTGCCTACGAGCAAAACTTTAATTTTGGTTGACTTGTTCCCTTATTTCTTAATAAACTAGTGGCATTGAATTTGAATAATTTGTATGGGAGGTACCCTTTGTTTTAATCCGATCGAAGTAATATTTGGTGGAGGGTCTAATGGGACTTAGCCTTAACGTTTACCAAAATTTTTCCCGCCTGCTGTGATTCGGCGAAAAGTTACAGGCATGTCTTGTTTTTAAATGTTAATAGGGAGTATAGGGGGATGCTTTGTCGGGGCAGCCTGAGTCTCCGTGTGGGACAGCTATATATTGTTAGGAATAGTTATCCCAATTACCATGGCTCCAATTTAATTACTTCAGGAGCTAGAGCGCCAAATGTAACTATCAAAAAATCTAAATTACACTAAATGTTTTAAGGTCTAGTATATAATCTGCCAAGAGAAGGTATATGATATAATATATCATTAGAAAGGAAATTTTGTGTAGTTTAAATCGTCCTCAGAATATTTTGCTGTAAATATTACAGTTAACAAGATATTGGCGAAAAATCATAATTTCACCCCTTTGCCACCCCCTCCCCCCCAAATGTGACGCGCAAAAAAGTCTAACTTTTTACTGCGTAATGCGGTCAGGCCATAGAACAATTTGGCATCAAAAGTCAGCTCTTTTTTTGGATGTTTGGGTCTAGAGCTAAAGTCACTATACTAATAATCTGCTTTTTGTCGCGAAATAAAATTTTACATCGTCAACGTTGCGTAATTCCTTCAAGTTGAATCAACTGTGGATAAAATCTAGTAAAAAACGGATATAATCTTAACTTGAGGTTGGCATGCACACTCATACCAGCCTGTATGCCAATGCTCCTGTTCATTCGATTAAATTTAGCCGAATCGATTATAATGATTCATTCACGACTAATATGATCCAATAAAAAACTTCTTGGGAAAAAAATCAATTTAATCCTTTTCCAATAGCTATCCGAACGTCCTTCAACATTCAGTTACCCATCAAAATGAACAAAGCGATCATTAAGACTGACGGTAAGGAGAAGATAACATGAAAAGTTCATGATATCTTTCTCCATTTTTGACGATTTATGTATTCATCATTATTATTAGCATTGAAAGTAAATTTAATATGTTTTCTGTAACCCAGTCAATAATACATACATAAATATCAGTATAATCAGTGACACGAAACAGAAAAATCGCATATCACAACAAAAAAGAAAAATCAATATTTCCAAGTGTATGTAACTTACAATGAATTTAAATAAAAATAATTAATCGAGTTACGGGATCTATAAAAAAGATTCCAGCTATAGGGCGCGCGGTTACATTGCAAATAATTAATTTTAATTAGTGGTGTTTTTATTGATGAAATTGGTTTGTTGCCTATAATATTAATACAATACGAAGGAATTTTTACTTTTCTTTGGGCAATGCACATAAAAATGCAATTAAATCTGCGGAAACCGTTTAATCAATTTATAATCACAAACAGATATGGGACTTGAAAATCGGGAAATTCTGTTTATTGTTTTTTTTTATGGAAAAACGGAAATACTCGTATGTACATGCATTTCAAGAATTGGTAGTTCAAATTTTTAGTGCAAGAGGAAACTGAAAAAAATGGGAGAAATAATTCCGCGATACCCCAAATTTCGGTAATCCGGATCACTATACATACATAGATTGCATTACATATACTCCCAATTTGTTTTTCAATATCATGATCGTACCCAGAAATTATCTTAGGGGATATGGGAGTATTAGTCCGAGCCGTGATGGTAAAAAACCGGGGTTTTCGAACTGTCGGAAATTACCCATCTTAAAAGTTGCGTTTAGTTACGGTGATATCGAAACGGTTGGTCAGCCGAAGCAAAACTTGACCAGTATGGCGTAATTAGACGTAATTAGACGCAAAAATTAGAGGTGTTCGGGGGTATGGGTAACTGTCGGATCGAACCTATTTTTTTCGATAGAGGACCTCTCCGTGAGTCTAAAAACATTGGTCAGCCGAGCCGCAACCTGACCGAAGGGTTCGGCCAACCAGTTTAAAGGTGCGATTTTTTTAGGTGCGATGGGGTTTTCGGAACTGTCGGATCAAACCTATTCTATTCGATAAAGGACCGCCCCCTGATGCAAAAAATACTGATCAGCCGAGCGGCAACCTGACCGAAGGGTTCGGCCAACCAGTTCGAAATTACCAATTTTTACGGGTCGATGGGGTTTCAGAACTGTCGGATCAAACCTATTCTATTCGATAGAGGGTCACTCCCTGATGCTAAAAACATTGGTCAGCCGAACCGCAACCTGACCGAAGGGTTCGGCCAACCAGTTCGAAATTACCAATTTTGACGGGTCGATGGGGTATCAGAACTGTCGGATCAAACCTATTCTATTCGATAGAGGGTCACTCCCTGATGATAAAAACACTGGTCAGCCGAACCGGAACCTGACCGAAGGGTTCGGCCAACCAGTTTGATAGTAACAATTTTGACGGGTCGATGGGGTTTCAGAACTGTCGAATCAAACCTATTCTATTCGATAGAGGGTCACTCCCTGATACTAAAAACACTGGTCAGCCGAACCGCAACCTGACCGAAGGGTTCGGCCAACCAGTTCGAAAGTACCAATTTTGACGGGTCGATGGGGTATCAGAACTGTCGGATCAAACCTATTCTATTCGATAGAGGGTCACTCCCTGGTGCTAAAAACACTGGTCAGCCGAACGGCAACCTGACCCAAAGGTTCGGCCAACCAGTTTGAAAGTACCAATTTTGACGGGTCGATGGGGTATCAGAACTGTCGGATCGAACCTATTCTATTCGATAGAGGGTCACTCCCTGATACTAAAAACACTGGTCAGCCGAACCGCAACCTGACCGAAGGGTTCGGCCAACCAGTTCGAAAGTACCAATTTTGACGGGTCGATGGGGTATCAGAACTGTCGGATCAAACCTATTCTATTCGATAAAGGACCGCCCCCTCATGCTAAAAACACTGGTCAGCCGAACCGCAACCTGACCGAAGGGCTCGGCCAACCAGTTCAAAGGTGCTAATTAATTAAGTGCGTTCGGGGTTTCAGAACTGTCGGATCAAACCTATTCTATTCGATAGAGGGTCACTCCCTGGTGCTGAAAACACTGGTCAGCCGAACGGCAACCTGACCCAAAGGTTCGGCCAACCAGTTTGAAAGTAACAATTTTGACGGGTCGATGGGGTTTCAGAACTGTCGAATCAAACCTATTCTATTCGATAGAGGGTCACTCCCTGATACTAAAAACACTGGTCAGCCGAACCGCAACCTGACCGAAGGGCTCGGCCAACCAGTTTAAAGGTGCTAATTAATTAAGTGCGTTCGGGGTCTTAGAACTGTCGGATCAAACCTATTCTATTCGATAGAGGGTCACTCCCTGGTGCTAAAAACACTGGTCAGCCGACCCGCAACCTCACCGAAGGGTTCGACCAACCAGTTTGAAAGTACCAATTTTGCCGGGTCGATGGGGTATCCGAACTGTCGGATCGAACCTATTCTATTCGATAAAGGATCGCCCCCTGATGCTAAAAACACTGGTCAGCCGAACCGCAACCTGACCGAAGGGTTCGGCCAACCAGTTTGAGGGTGCTCATTTTCTAGGTGTAATACATACATATACATATGTTTATATCGCTTTCATATCTTTTTACCTAGAAATCTGCTCTCCTCGCCAGATTCAACGCGTCTAATCTCTTTCAAGCATTAAGCTCTTTACAGACTATAGAAGATTTTGCATAATCTTGAGATTTTACAAAATCTAGGCGAAAATCTTCTAGATTTTCCATACATTTTCATAGATTTTGTACGGAAATTATAACCAAAATCTCGGAGAAAATCTTTACAAAATCATGGTGAAGCGTGGTGAGCTTCGCATTTGATAATACTACAGTAGAGGTAATCTAATCCATTTTCCGCTTCGCACATGGTTTTGTGCACAAAAGTTTGATGACGAACATAAACCATTAATTCCTATAAGATAGATTCTGCTCCTTGTTTTAACAAATTAATATAAATAGCAGTTTCATGCATGAAATTGTCGGAATTTTTAATTTAGACGGATTGTCCTGTACTGTCAAGTCGTGGAAAAAGATTACGACCAAAGTGTGAACAGCATACATGATTACATAATCTACCTAGATCTTGCGGCCATATGTGAAAAGTCTATTAGGTGCTTGTCCGAAACCGGATTTCTCTCCCACTAGGATTGTATGAGTACACGTAGCCTTCATTCATAATTTCAGAGATCATTCATAAATCACACACAGATCATAGTCCAATCCCTACAAAACAAAACAAAACACAAGTAAAAAACAAAGTTTTTTTTCTCAAATTTTCACGCTCATAATGCCCTTAACCCAGCGCGTACATTAAGCTGTGTAATGCCGCGTCCACGTCAACGACAACTTGTTTGATTAAACTTTTCCCTAGCACTTATCGCAAGTTGGAAGGCTGTTCGCACGATACAATATTCTCTCCAACTCAAACAAGTCGTCCAACTTCTGTTCACACGCACGATTAGTCTTCAAATTCGTTTGAATATCAAAAGTTGGAAAAAAATTGGATCGTGCGAGCGGCCTTAAGCTCGACTTCACGACGACGCATATTCCCGGGGTCATCATGTCGATGAGACGAGAAAATTTATGGCATCGCAAAAGGTATGAATCGTATTTACATATGTATATATGTACATACATATGCATACATAGATACGAGAACTCTTGTGTAGAACTGAATTTGTAGAATGAGCCAAATTCATTCCTTTTGATGATTTTAAGAAATTTATATTCGAAAGGAGAGCGCAAACTGTGCATTAAAGTGACAATGAAAATTTTGTTATTAGCCGAAACAAATTAATCCAAAATATGGCCATCGAACGGCAAAAATTATTATGGGAAAAAAGTCCCCACCGATTAAGGTTCGCAGCCTTAACAAAGGGGGAATAGGGGGTATTTGGTTTTTTTTGCGATTATTTCAAAAACAGCAAGAGATACAGAAAAATGATCTGAGGACACAAACAAAAACCACGTAAAGTTGCACTTTGTATGGGAGGTACACTTGGTTTTATCCGATTGAGTTGATGTTTGGTGGGTGCTGATGTTTACTTGTGCTTCCATTGGCAAATGGAAGATGTTTTTTTCATGTTTGACTAATTTTTCTTGATTCTAAATCTTCATTTCATCCCTATTCTCTTTCCGACTTAAGTATATGAGTAATATCTATATTTATACTTTCTATACTAATTATATAAAATAGCTTATATGGTATATAGGTAATAATATACCACTTGGTTGCTAAAACATCCTAAAGAAACGATTGTGAAAGGATACCAAATTTCGTCAATTTCCAATATTTGATATCTTCACTATAAATATCAAATTTGGACTTCCTTACTCCTTATGATTGGAAGAGTCCTTTTTCCGTATCCACACCTGAAGAAGGTGTGAAATGCGTGATGAAACAAAATTCGAAACGACTTAAGCGAATTACTCAAATTTTAAGCATAATAGAAAATACGCATTTCCACATCCAAAGTGGAAAAAATAAGTATCTTATTCTCGTTTCCGTCACAGATGCAGGGATTGGGAAAAATAACTTTAAGAGAGGTCCAGTAGTTTTTAGGCCGAATCGTTACAAACAAACATTCCCATATAAGCTATTTTATATAATCAGTATAGAAAGTATAGATATAGATATTACTCATATACGAGTTAGAATTAGAATTATAATTTTATTGAAAAATAAGTTATAATTATAATTATTATAATAATTTTCATTTTAAACCTTTTTTAAAAAAATGCAGGTTCAGCCATTAAATTTAGTGTGCGCGTATTCGCATTATGTCGAAAATGATTTTTGCTGAAAATTGTGTTGCTCCGGTCAAAAACTTTTAGAGTTTATTATTTAAACTATAGTATTCATTCAAGTCATAATATGTAAAATCTAATACATATATAAAATTCTCCTCAAAAGTTTGTTCCCAAACTACACCGAAACGGCCTACTCGATTCAATCGCTTTAAATTTTTATAGTGTACTAAATGAAATTGAACCGGCTTAAGATAAGTAAGTAATCGATCCAAAAACGATGACTTTTTATCCATTTTATCATAGATACCATCTAATCGAAATGTCTTCGATCACATATCGATGACTTTCATCTAAATGTCTCTGAATTAGATTGAAATTGTCAAAAAATAAAACGACTAACTTATTCTCGAAGTTAGTAATCCTAAGATAGCTTAGGTGTAGGACGTAGGACTACGAAACTATAGGTGCCCGGTTCGATTCCCAGTAGAAGCAAAATGTAAAAAGGTTAAGTTAAAATAAGGTAAAACAATAATAATAGATAAAAAAAAATTAGAATAAAAAGGAAAAAAATAAAAAATAATATTTTTTCACCACAGTCATTGTTTGTCCATAAATTCTTCATAGTCCGTAGTGGTGATTCTACATCAACGACAGTCTTCGGAATAAGATCGATTCCAGTTCTCACTTAGTCATAGTTCTCCTTAGTAGAAGGCCTTCGATTCTTTATCGATGAATTGTCGATTCTGTTCTAACTGGGGTACGCTGCCTGTCATAACTATAGCCAATGATGATGCTATCGCTTGCTACAAATGTTTTTTCTCTATTGAAACGTTTAAGGTCAGGATTTTGCAGAGAAGTTCTAAAACTATTAGAGGTGGTTACTTCAACTGTTAAATACATAAACAACACTGCTTAACACTATTAAGCAACACTGTCCAAAATGTGTAGTAGGGTAGGCTACCATGGAACACTTGATGACGTCACTTCCAGTATAGGAAGAACTCTTAGGATTGTCCTCACGATAAATTGCTTCGTTTTCTACGGAAGATAGGACACATAACAGATTTTGTTTTGTTTGTTTAATCCGTTTTACGCTGAGGAAGGTTTATAGACCGAGAAAATTTTGAAAGTCTCAAAGGAAGTGGCGGTGACTACGTTTTTGCGTACATACCTATATCCTGGATGTTGGTCACAGCAATTTCACAATTAGCTTCGTACTACTTCGGAAATCCGTCGATATCTCCGCAATCCTTCGGGGAGCGGCACGATTGAGGTGTTGCCGGACTAGCCACAAAAGCGTTATTGGAACTTCTTCCCCAATCAGTGCACAGAGTGGTCAGAGGCAACCGTCAACCCGAAGGTATGATGGTTTCTGGGTTAGTATGAACAGTGAGGTGGCGTGCGCACATTTTAGTGCACTTGGCGAAAACTGAGTAAATGAGTGTGCTGATGCTGACATATATGAATAGGTATAATAACAAATTATTAATTAATGATTTTTGAGATAACTCACGCTAATATAGTTGAAGGGCATGTGCAGTCTCATCAATCAGTCAGGGGGTCGAGTATGTTATTGTTGTATTGCCTTGACCGCTTAACCCCCGACGGAAATCTATCGCGTTTTTCCATATACACTTTGGTTTCACCATCGATAGGTCGATCTCAATAAATTATAGTTAGCAGGTTGATTGGCATTCAAATTAGTGTCAAGTTGTGATTGAAACCAATAACACGAGCGAAGCGAGCACTAAATAAGAGAGCGAGCGAACCGAGCTTCCTTAGCTAGTAAATTTATATAAAAATATAACACTATCAGTTCAAAAAAGATCCTGGTGTAATAAACATATATAAAAAAGATATTGTGCTGGCTTTGTAGCTTTAATAGGTTATAGGCCAGGATCAGCTCATATAATTAACAAAAAATAATAAGTCACTAAATGAATAATAAAAAGAAGTGATAAAGTTAATATTGAAAGTTGCACAAAATAAGCACGAAGAATCATGAACTCAGCTCGTATATAGGTCTTTGTAAGGATAATTACGATACATGGAAAATGCAGAAGAAGCTTTATTTTAAAAAATACCGGCGTACCGGCGTATTGCGCCCGCAATACGAGGTTTTTTTAGATTTTGGATACATACATAGTGAATAATTTTGAACGTATATTTTATAGGTAATAAATAAGAATTATGCACAATATTAATGAAATGCTGCTTGTAAATCTATTTTTGGATTGGTCCAAATAAACGCGTTCCAGAATGAAAGGCTAACAACGCCATACATAACATACTCCAAATTGGAAAGAAGCAACTGATATGAAATGTACCCATCGAGTTCTTTGATTTGAGTATCCATACGTCCAAGCCCGATAAGAACTAAAAAAGTCGACTTTTTCAAATCTTCGAGTCACCCTGTTAGCTTTGTCCTACCAACGTCTAAGTATTTCGTGCTGAAGACTGTTACGATTCTACACATTCCTACCAAATTTCATTACTATCGGTTAAGACGTTCGCGAGTTATTTAGTGAACAAATTTTTAAATCTCCGGAACACCCTGTTATTTTTGCCCAACCAACTTTTAAGTATTTCGTGCCAATGACTGTTACCATTCTACACATTCCTACCAAATTTCATGACGATCGGTTAAGCCGTTCGCGAGTGCGAGAGTGAACAGACGGACGGACAAAATCAATTTCATAAGGGTTTTTTGAAAAATCTAAAAAACCCTAAAAAAACCGATGCTTGAGGATACGTTAACGGATCCATAGGAAAGCCTACAGTTGAAAACGGAAATACATTCTCGATTGCTGAAAAATCATGCATTGAAAAAGATCGGATGGCAAAATCCGATATCATATATTAATCAATCCGTCCAATTAAAGGATATTAACTGAACCGTCAAGATATTTGCTCTGTGGCATGGTTCAAGAGTAATGCCATCGTATTTACCGACGTGTCGTAAAAGGCGACTAAAAGGGAGAGGAGAGATGTTTTGGCACTAGTGTGGGAAAACAAATAAATTAATGGACTTACCTTTAAAGCGCTGTTTTCACGATGGATTTGTCGTCCAACTTTTGAGCATTCAAACAAGTTAGACAAGAAATCCATCGTGTAAATAGAAGTTGGACAACAAGTTTGAAGTGGAACGAGCATTCAAACAAATCCACCGTGAAAACAGAAGTTGGACAACTTGTTTCAGATGCATTGATTATAGTCCAATCGAAATATAAATATACTTTCTAAAAAAGAATTTATGCGCCTAGCGTTTTATGTTGTTGTAAATTTTAAGAGATGCAAAGATTGTTCTGGTAATCAAACTGGAATCATCCGACCATATAAGATATACATATATATGTATATACATATGTATGAATATGTTTACAGAATATTCACCGGATTAATTGATTGATGCGAGTTTCAATGGCTTTCACACAAAAGCGATGTATGTATATATGCGTATGTACATTATGTATATGAACCATAATTTCCAAAATTATTTGTACTACGAAATGAAAATCATAATCGAAAGCTTTGTAGTACTCCGAAAGTTTGCAATGCATCGAAAATAAATTTGGATCACACGTTCCAGATGATCATGTTTTTGGTTAAATCGTAGAATATGTAGTAGTTTGGTTTCGAACTGAACGGGCGGTAGGTTTTCTTTCTGATTTTATAGTTATGTATGTACATACCTACAAACAATGACATGACATGATAGTATGCAGTGTGCAATGTTAATTCGAGAATAGGAATGCTACAGGCGTCAGAGAATACAATGTCGTTGGCCGCCAAGACAAATAAAATATGAATATCCAACGAAAAAAAACCCGTTTTATCTTGTACGACGCGACGTGCGTACTATCATGCTCACATCGCTCGTGTGAATAACACACTACAACGCACGCAAAACTTAAAATACTTTATCAATTGCAGCCCAGACCGAAAATTAATTGTTTCGGTTTTCAAAAAAAAATTGTCATTATTTTTGGAATCGAGAGATCGAACTATTTGATTCATCAATGTTCAAATACCTTTCATCCAGCTACTGATTACCAATATCTGTGCGCTATCATCCAATTCCGGCTTTCCGTAGACTTTTCGGGCACGCTGTATAATCATTCGGACAGGTTTCCTTTAATGTTTAAAATATTCACGAAAAAATAAAAGAAAAAGCTATTATATTTTTCCTGTACTAATACGTATAACAAAAACTGATAACGTTTTACGACCGCTCCAACTTTCAACTACTGTTTACACGGCCAACAAGTTTGATAGGATTTGTTTGAGAGAATATCGTACGTGTAAACAGCCTTCCAGCTTGGATAAGTTTGAGGGAAAAGTTGGATGCAAACAAGTTTGATGCCATCTAAACGCGCCTTTACATACACCGACAGTCTCCAGACACAGTAACCCTTGGGCTTCATTCAAACGGCGCGAAAACGGCGCGAAAACGGCTCGCAAGCTCCAGCCATACAAATGCATTGGCTTATATGGGAAGCTCACGACGAGCGAGAGCTGTGCCGCTGTCAAAACTCAACTAGCGAGACGTGTTTCCACATATCGTGCACCAAAACCCGCAAATTCACGGCTAGCGAGCCGTGTTTTGACAGTGGCACGGCTCTCGTTTGCTCTCGCTCGTCGTTAGCAAAATTTTAGTCTTGCGCCGAATTTTTCAATAAAATTCTAATGTCTTATACACCATTGCGACCGTATTTTTATTTATTTTTTCCTGCAATAATCCAGCGATGTATGTTTTTTGCCGACCCAATATCGTATTTTTCTTCAACTATATAATTTATTTTATTTAACTTAAGTATGTACTCGTATATGAGTAATATCTATACTTTCTATACTGATTATATAAAATAGCTTATATGGGAATGTTTGTTTGTAACGGTTCGGCCTAAAAACTACTGGACCTCTCTTAAAGTTATTTTTCCCAATCCCTGCATCTGTGACGGAAACGAGAATAAGATACTTATTTTTTCCACTTTGGATGTGGAAATGCGTATTTTCTATTATGCTTAAAATTTGAGTAATTCGCTTAAGTCGTTTCGAATTTTGTTTCATCACGCATTTCACACCTTCTTCAGGTGTGGATACGGAAAAAGGACTCTTCCAATCATAAGGAGTAAGGAAGTCCAAATTTGATATTTATAGTGAAGATATCAAATATTGGAAATTGACGAAATTTGGTATCCTTTCACAATCGTTTCTTTAGGATGTTTTAGCAACCAAGTGGTATATTATTACCTATATACCATATAAGCTATTTTATATAATTAGTATAGAAAGTATAAATATAGATATTACTCATATACTTAAGTCGGAAAGAGAATAGGGATGAAATGAAGATTTAGAATCAAGAAAAATTAGTCAAACATGAAAAAAACATCTTCCATTTGCCAATGGAAGCACAAGTAAACATCAGCACCCACCAAACATCAACTCAATCGGATAAAACCAAGTGTACCTCCCATACAAAGTGCAACTTTACGTGGTTTTTGTTTGTGTCCTCAGATCATTTTTCTGTATCTCTTGCTGTTTTTGAAATAATCGCAAAAAAAACCAAATACCCCCTATTCCCCCTTTGTTAAGGCTGCGAACCTTAATCGGTGGGGACTTTTTTCCCATAATAATTTTTGCCGTTCGATGGCCATATTTTGGATTAATTTGTTTCGGCTAATAACAAAATTTTCATTGTCACTTTAATGCACAGTTTGCGCTCTCCTTTCGAATATAAATTTCTTAAAATCATCAAAAGGAATGAATTTGGCTCATTCTACAAATTCAGTTCTACACAAGAGTTCTCGTATCTATGTATGCATATGTATGTACATATATACATATGTAAATACGATTCATACCTTTTGCGATGCCATAAATTTTCTCGTCTCATCGACATGATGACCCCGGGAATATGCGTCGTCGTGAAGTCGAGCTTAAGGCCGCTCGCACGATCCAATTTTTTTCCAACTTTTGATATTCAAACGAATTTGAAGACTAATCGTGCGTGTGAACAGAAGTTGGACGACTTGTTTGAGTTGGAGAGAATATTGTATCGTGCGAACAGCCTTCCAACTTGCGATAAGTGCTAGGGAAAAGTTTAATCAAACAAGTTGTCGTTGACGTGGACGCGGCATTACACAGCTTAATGTACGCGCTGGGTTAAGGGCATTATGAGCGTGAAAATTTGAGAAAAAAAACTTTGTTTTTTACTTGTGTTTTGTTTTGTTTTGTAGGGATTGGACTATGATCTGTGTGTGATTTATGAATGATCTCTGAAATTATGAATGAAGGCTACGTGTACTCATACAATCCTAGTGGGAGAGAAATCCGGTTTCGGACAAGCACCTAATAGACTTTTCACATATGGCCGCAAGATCTAGGTAGATTATGTAATCATGTATGCTGTTCACACTTTGGTCGTAATCTTTTTCCACGACTTGACAGTACAGGACAATCCGTCTAAATTAAAAATTCCGACAATTTCATGCATGAAACTGCTATTTATATTAATTTGTTAAAACAAGAAGCAGAATCTATCTTATAGGAATTAATGGTTTATGTTCGTCATCAAACTTTTGTGCACAAAACCATGTGCGAAGCGGAAAATGGATTAGATTACCTCTACTGTAGTATTATCAAATGCGAAGCTCACCACGCTTCACCATGATTTTGTAAAGATTTTCTCCGAGATTTTGGTTATAATTTCCGTACAAAATCTATGAAAATGTATGGAAAATCTAGAAGATTTTCGCCTAGATTTTGTAAAATCTCAAGATTATGCAAAATCTTCTATAGTCTGTAAAGAGCTTAATGCTTGAAAGAGATTAGACGCGTTGAATCTGGCGAGGAGAGCAGATTTCTAGGTAAAAAGATATGAAAGCGATATAAACATATGTATATGTATGTATTACACCTAGAAAATGAGCACCCTCAAACTGGTTGGCCGAACCCTTCGGTCAGGTTGCGGTTCGGCTGACCAGTGTTTTTAGCATCAGGGGGCGATCCTTTATCGAATAGAATAGGTTCGATCCGACAGTTCGGATACCCCATCGACCCGGCAAAATTGGTACGTTCAAACTGGTTGGTCGAACCCTTCGGTGAGGTTGCGGGTCGGCTGACCAGTGTTTTTAGCACCAGGGAGTGACCCTCTATCGAATAGAATAGGTTTGATCCGACAGTTCTAAGACCCCGAACGCACTTAATTAATTAGCACCTTTAAACTGGTTGGCCGAGCCCTTCGGTCAGGTTGCGGTTCGGCTGACCAGTGTTTTTAGTATCAGGGAGTGACCCTCTATCGAATAGAATAGGTTTGATTCGACAGTTCTGAAACCCCATCGACCCGTAAAAATGGGTAATTTCGAACTGGTTGGCCGAACCCTTCGGTCAGGTTGCCGCTCGGCTGACCAGTATTTTTTGCATCAGGGGGCGGTCCTTTATCGAATAGAATAGGTTTGATCCGACAGTTCCGAAAACCCCATCGCACCTAAAAAAATCGCACCTTTAAACTGGTTGGCCGAACCCTTCGGTCAGGTTGCGGCTCGGCTGACCAATGTTTTTAGACTCACGGAGAGGTCCTCTATCGAAAAAAATAGGTTCGATCCGACAGTTACCCATACCCCCGAACACCTCTAATTTTTGCGTCTAATTACGTCTAATTACGCTATACTGGTCAAGTTTTGCTTCGGCTGACCAACCGTTTCGATATCACCGTAACTAAACGCAACTTTTAAGATGGTTAATTTCCGACAGTTCGAAAACCCCGGTTTTTTACCATCACGGCTCGGACTATATGTTATGTTGTTATGTAACGGGTGGGCCAATTACAAGTTCGTTTTTAAATCATAGGTTAGTTTGACACTGACAGCTGTTTTTCGCTGGAAATCTTGATAGAAAGTCAGTATCATACCTCCGCGGAACGAAATGAGTCGCTTTACGCTTGAACAACGTTGGGAAATATTGAAACTTATTTTCAAAATGAGTGATGTCTAGCCCAGAGCCAGTTACAGAGCCATGTTATCCGACTTTTTTTTTACTGAAATTGAAGACATGGATTTGGACGAGCTCTGGTTCATGCAGGATGGCGCGTCATGCCACACAACCCATGCCATCGATCTTTTACGCACCAAATTCCCAAATCGTGTTATCAGCCGACTTTTTTTGTGGGAAACCGTGAAGGACCGATATTATGCCAACAATCCAGAAACGATTCAAGCACTTAAGGCCAATATCATCCAAGCAATCCGTGAGCTAAAGCCCGAAACCATCAACAGGGTCTTGGAAAATTGGTGTGACAGAATGCGCTACTACGACGCTAGCCGGCCCAGCCAGTTGAATGATGTTGTGTTCCATCATTAATGGGAGCTTACTTACTTTCTAATAAGGCCATAAGAAATGGACAATTTTGTTCATTTTATTGCATTTTTAAAAACGAACTTGTAATTGGTCCACCCTTTATATTTCTTTGCAAACATACGCCACACTCCATCGGCTAGTCACTGCTCAGTGAGCCTGTGACATGCGAATTTTTTCCGTGGAATACGATCTACAAAGGGTCAAGGTTAGGAAAAGGTGAAGCTCAGTAAAAGGCTTGACACGCTTCTAAATTTAAGTGGTTTGCCAAATATAATCCCTAACAGACAAAAAAAGCTGTAAAACCTCTGTCACAATTTATTCGTTCCAGGCGGAATGCTGTTAAATTCCATAAACTTTCCAGAGAAGCCTGCGCATGTGGTGAAAAATATACAATATTATAGCTTGGGACCTGGATAACGTGAGAAAATTTGTGTGCTATCCCAGAGCCAAATACGAATTTTTATGCTTTCTAACAGCTTAAAACACAGTAAAAAAAATTATGTGATCATCGACCAGGGAGGAGCGCTTTGTAAAATTTATATTATAAATGTAGTGACACCGCTAAACGGATTTTTGTTATTTCCGTCTATTTCGACGCGTTAGTAAGTAATCATTGCTTTTCGCAGAGATGTACAGTTTCTGAGTTACAATCCAAAATGGAAAACCAGCGAAAATGTTTGGAATTTTTGCGATTCAATTTTACGCGTCTATTGAAAATAATTCCGAAATTGTCTTGCAAAACATCCAAAGTGTCCCGCATATAAGTCGAAGTGATCCCGTTTGTGCCAGCCTTTTTATTTGTAACTTTTGAACGCAGACATCTAGGACTCTGAAAATTTTTAAATGTGCACCGCAATATGCTCTACATCGACCCCCTGATCTCCTCTTCTATAATACCGGAAAGAGCGGTAGAACTATTCTTTTAGATGGAAGGCGACATATTGATGTTGCCGTCTAAAAGGCAACCAACTGTATTCGCCGGACATTAACATTATAGATCAGTCGCAATTATACGTAGGGTTTTAGGGATGGTATAAACTCCCTCCAAAAATTCTGGCTTCTTAGAATTCTACTAGACGGTATAGAAATTATAAGGAAACATTTCTTGATGACAAATAAAAAGTCGAGTCCCAAAAGCTTTCAAAGCAGCCTACTTGTGGTCTTGCTTCGCTGTGGGGTAAATCAACCACGTAAATACATATACTCACGGCCACTAATACATTCACAACTTCAGTTACTAACATATGTAGCAGGCATTTGAATCTCTTCCCATCAATCACACTAATTGCGTAAATAAGGGGGATTCAAGAGGATTAATTCCCCCATATTCTACACGTAAGATGAGGTTCTTTTATAGCCAAAATACACGAGAGTCCATTTAGTAATAGTATATGGTATTTTCTCGACTAACTTGCTTAAACTTGGAATCCTTGTGATGATTGCTAAATTTATTGGGTCAACATGTAGTCGATGTAGCCTGGTTGGGTATCCGCCAAGCTTGGTGCGCAAGGCAATGTGTTCGAGTCCCCACAGCAGCATTTTTTTTTTCTTTTATTAGTGTCCAAAACATTTTTTTAGCTTGGTGATAATTTGGAACATAGTAAAACACGTGTGATTATTTTAAGGAAATTAGGATGTATACGCTGGGTTGTTCCGTGACAAAACGTGACATTGTAAAACATAGCGAAAACCTAACGAAGGTCAACCTTTCAGGGGTTTGATCATTGCTAAATTTGGTATACATTTTCCTTTGATCACCCTTGCAAAGAATCGACAATCACTGATGAATTGTGGGAATAGCGGTAAATTCGCCGTTGAAGCGAATGAAAAGTTATCTTTCAATTGGTTCTCTTTGCTCCTCCTGTGAAGCGATTCGGATGAAACTAGGATGGAAGTTAAGTGGTGCGATTCTTATTATTTTGGTGTCGGCACTTGTTATGAGAAAGATGTCCTTGGACAAAAAAGGTCCCTTTTTCTTTGGGAATGCATTATAGACGATATGCATATCAAAATACAGTAGTTGGTGAGTTGAGCCCTTTAAAATCACCACAAGCTAATTTTGGGTTTTAAAAGGATATTATGTACATATGTACCACCAAAAGGACACTTCTCTAAAGAAACTGAGTATAGGAATTATGGTTGTCGCACGTAAGTCGATATTTGGGGTACTGTATGTACATAATCGGTTTGAAAGGATTTTTGGGCTTCTAGAGTGACAAGATAACGGCTGATGCAACGTGGATTATTTTGTAAGCAATAACGTAGACATATACATGATCTAAGATTTTCCCCCTAAGGGAAAACTTCTCGGAGTTTTTTGAGCAACTGTTTCCAAAAAAAGGGTTAAATTTAATGATCCGTGTTGCTTGCAAATAATATGAGACACAACTCTGATTACATATTGGTTGAAAAAATATGTAACTGGCAAGCGGTTGATTTTTCTTCGGGTAGTGTACGTACGAGCCATTTGACCTAATAAATCTACTCCCCCTTTGGTTGAGTTTATAGTATTGAATGAGTTCTTCACGAGTTACACGATTCTTGGAAATGAAAACTGTTTCATTCCAACAAAGTTACGTTCCATAAGTACTTTTAGGACGATAAATCTATAATGGGCCAAATGGACCCTCACTGCCAGTTTGCGTTTCTTTTTTATGTACCTAATAGAAATTTTCAGCGATTGCAAAAAGCCAAAATATATTATACATACTTTTCGAATTTAGCATATATCAATTGTAATATACTCGTACATGCTATAGCCATTTTTAAAAATGTGGCTTTATATTCGAGATATTTGTAATTAAAATAGTATAGGGTGGCTCCATTGGACCCACGTACCAGGTTGAGGGTAAAACAAATATTGTGCATAGATCTGCAGTCTCTCTGTTTCCAGCAATCAAACCCGGAGATTCGTAAATGATTTTGCAAAAATTTAGGCAATTTTACTATCTATCCAATGGAAATTTCACACATAAAAAAATAAAGCTATCCATAGTCCTTGACAGATTTTTTTTTGATCGCAGCTCTGTACGAACGACGCCGACGACGTTCGAAATTAAACATAGAGACCCAAAATGTCCGTACCTGGTACACAAAAATAGGAAGCGGAGTTGCCTCAACGTCCTCCCATTCTCAGGCAGTTTGATATGCGCCGCAATCAATTTTTGAATCAGCCAGAAAATAAGGCTGGATCCCAGTGGCGAGGCGTCCATATAAGCCGATTCCTCGCGGCTTCCCTTTGCTACTTTTCAACATAGCACTGTTTACAGTCCAACTACAGTAAGTAGAAAGATCTGTCTTTACTGTAACATTTTCTCTAGTTAGTATTTTTACACATTTCAAATTATTTTGGATGTTTTTCATACTGTAGTATACGAGTATGGCCAAATATTTACTATGCTTCACATTCAACTAAACATCCCCCACCTACAGAGTATTCCATGCACATCAATATTACATGATATAAAAGTATCGGCCACAGAACAGAGAGTTATATAAAGGGCCCAATAGACTCAGCGATTTATCGGCCGATCAGAGCTCATTTCTGTGGAGAAAGCACATTTTCTGTGGAAAAAACTTATTTTTTCTTGCGAATTTGGTAGTGGAACCTAAAAAATGTGCTTTCTCCACAGAAATGAGCTTTGATCGGCCGATAAATCGCTGAGTCTATGGGGAAACAAAAAACTACGTGAGAGATGAACGAATTCGGTTGCGGAATGAGACGTGAAGTGAAAGGCAGCGATAAAGTTGCTAAACTGGATTTTGTATGGAAGTTTTAAATATTGTTTTCTAAAACGCAGACATTCTGATTGGACCAGACTGGTTTTAAACGAGCATTTGACATACAGTCTTGACTCGGTAATCCGGATCTCCTTTAATCCGGATATCAGGCTAATCCGAACCACTAAATATTTCCACTATGTATTCTATAGTCCGGATATCGGCAGCAATTTTGACTCTATAATCCGGATCTTTGAGACTTTCAGGGTGAAATGGTAGATTTGGTCTCGTACTTTCTTACGGGGTTAGTGGAAAACCTCCAAAACTCGTAAGAAAAGCAAGGTTTGACTGTAATTTTTCATTTGGCGGAAAATAAATATTGAAACGAAAAAAGCTTTTAGCGATTATTTCGAAAATAAAAAAAAAATACAGAAAAATCGTCTGAGAAGGAAAAAAACTACAAATAAATGTTGTTCAGGTACAATTGAGACTGTGTAATTAGAGTATATTTATGGAAATGGGTCTTTTGTTCTAGAATAATACGCAGAAAATAGGGTTTTTGAAATAGAAGTTATTCCAATACATTCAAATGTAAACTGATTCATTACCGGACTTTGATTCATTTAAAGAATTTGTTTAGTTTAGTTTATTAGTTTGTATGAGGCATGTGAATCGCGAGACTGTCATTTTGTATCGTGCGGTGAATTGTAATTGGACAGTATTATGGTGACTCTTAGCAAACATAAACTAACAGGGAAAACAATGAAATTTTTTTAGGGTTGCGTTGCATAGACAGATCTTGGAGAGTACGTGGGTGAAATAAGTTTGATAATCACTGCCCTCTGCTCTAAATCTAAATTGTTCCATTTAAATTCGGGCTTCGCCTAATGTTTCTGCCCGCAATATGCAATTATGCGCTCATATATCCTTGTAACCAACTCCTAATGTTTCAATCAAATCACAACACTCACGTTACAACATGTTGTCTTTAATAAGCACCAAGAGACAAAATAGATACATGTTAAGCCAACAAAATCGCTTCCATATACATGTACATAATTGATATAATGGAAAGTGTACGGTACCGACACGTCTATGCTTTCACCAACTTAAATATGAGTATGTAGTATGTAATTAGAGGAAGAATGGGTGTTGGTATGTCGTGCCACACGCAACAACTTTCCCTCTAATCTTTCTTTGGTTGTCGAAGAGAACCGACAAAAATATTTAATCATTTTCACTCCTGCTTTATGGCACAACAAATATCAAGGATGGGACCCAGTAGAATCTTATTAACAACAGCTGGTACACTATATGAAATTAGATACGGTCACCACGAATGGCATTCATCTTAGAGCTCATAACAAACGATATAGCTCTTAACTGAACTCGATCAATTTTATGGAAGGATCTGACAAACTAATGTTTGCTGCTTTCGTTTATTAAAAAAGAAGGAATCTTGAAAAGGATTCGACTGGATATAACGTTGTCTATAAAAATGCAATTAATCACATATCTTTGGGTCGGATCTGTGACCTACATAGTATGGCATCATCCTATAATATATTGAATTCTGGTCTGGTTGCAGCTATAAAAGATTTGTTGTAGTGATAACTGAAAAGAGGATAAGTGACTTTAATCAAGAAATGTAAACAAAAAATTATCACAAAAGCTTCTAAAATATACCGTAATAAGTCTCAAGTCTTTTAATCTGTTGCGTAAAGACTCAAAAGCATTTGCATCCAAATCAATCCAAAATGGATAAGAAATATTATCCAACTACGTACATACAGTAAATTTGCGATGTGAATAATTTATACTTGTTTATCAATAGATAAATTTAAATTTGAACCCAATCATGATTCAAAGATACATAGAAACATTTTCCCATACACTAATTTGAAAACACTAAAATAAAATCTGGAAAAGTTTTCGCTAAGCTGTATCTAATTGAGATATGTATGTACATTATACTTAAACTTGAATGCCTGAAGGATATGATAAATTCCAGAGGGTTTACTCCTTGCGTTTAGCAGTATGTTGGATAAAACACCATTCCTCGATGCAATTGTATATTATCTCGTCTCTTTTATTTTTCAACTGTTTCATTGTCCTTCTGTTGTTAGTGTGTACAAGCCAACCTTAATGGTAAATGGTATCCATGCTCACTCATGAATGTTATCTTAATTAGTTTCTGCTAGCTATGGTGCGGCTATAGATACGATTTTCGAAAGGAGGAAATTGTCAAGCGGAATGTGTCCAAGCCATAAGTATCAAATATCCAACAGCTAACACTAGTCTTTACTAGCGTAGTATCTGTTTTATGTAATAGCCAGAACTTAAAAGTTTACAGAAACAAGCTACACATTTGCTATGCTCTTGTTGTTGCTGAACATGAAACGTGCATGCAATTCTGCTTGCAGTTGTAATTTAAGTGATGGTGCCAGAACATGTAATTTAAGGCAATTCTAAAACTTAGTTGATGTTTCCAGATAGATGATATAGTCTAGTACAGATAGCTCAAAACCCAAACATCCAAAAGAAAAAGAAATTGTTGATGCCAAATTGTTGAATACACTGCCCAATATACGCAATAAAAAGTTACACCAATTTGCGCCATGGGTTAAGGGGGGAGGGGGTCCCAAAGGGGTGAAAATCTACTTTTTTACAAATAACTGGAAAACTATGAATCTGACCTTAAAATCTTCTGAGGACGAAACAAACTACACAAAATTGCCTTTGTAATGATATATAACACTTTAGACGTTTTTTCGGAAAATTATACCCTAGACCCAAAAGTATTATAGAGAATTTACATTTTTTGAGTTTTACATTTCGGACTGTAACTCTTGATAGAAAGAACCTAGGGTGACGAAATCTTATTCATTCTATTACAAACAAAATTTATTTGGTTTGTACCAAAAATTGAGGTGCTCCGACCATTGACGCCTCCCTCAGTCCTCCTAACATTTTTTAAAAAGGCATGCCTGTAGCTTCTTCTTAAATTGAGCCAGGCAGATAAAATTTGGTGAGGTGCCTAGTCTAAGCCCCATTATGCTCCTCAACAAAAATTGTTACCATCTGATCAAAACTAAGGGTACACTTCATACAAAGTAAACCAAAATTCTAAAAAAAACACATTTTTTCACTTCTAAATTCTATCTAAAATGAAAAAATAAAATTTACTTCTTAGAACGTCATTATAACAGTTAATTGTAGTCTTGTAAATGTATATTCAAAAGTTTGTACCAGAGCGTGCCTTACAAGTACGAAAAATGTGGTTTGAAGGTTGCTAGTACACGTTACTCGATTTATTCGGAACTAGCCTTTGAACTAGTACCAATCGCTTTCAAACACAATTTGTTGATACTTGTAGTATACGCTTTGATGCAAAATTGAACATACATTCAGAGGACTACAATTAACTGTTATAATGTCGTTCTAAGAGATAAATTTTATTTTTCCGTTTTAGATAGAATTTAGAAATGAAAAAATGTGAAATTTGTTAGAATTTTCGTTCACTTTGTATGGGGGGTACCCTTAGTTTTGATCGGATGGTAATAATTTTTGGTGGGGAGCATAATGGAGCTTAGACTAGGCACCCCACCAAATTTGATCTGCCTGGCTCAGTTTAAAAAGAAGCTACAGGCATGCCTTTTTGAAAAATGTTAAGAGGAGTGAGGGGGGCGTCAATGGTCGGAGCACTCCAATTTTTGGTACGAATCAAATAAATTTTCTTATCAATATATGGACAAGATCTTATGACAGTAGGTCTATTCTATCAAGAGTTACAGTGCGAAATGTAAAACTCGAAAAAGCCAAATTCACTATTATACTTTTGGGTCTAGGGTATAATTTTCTGAGAAAATGTTTAGAGTGTTACATATCATTACAAAGGTAATTTTATGTTGTTTGTTTTGTCCTCAGCTCATTTTAAGGTCAGACTCATAGTTTTCCAGATATTTGCAAGAAACTGAATTTTCACCCCTTTGCCACCCCCTCCCCCCTTAACCCATGGCGCAAATTAGTGTAACTTTTTACTGCGTATATTAGGCAGTGTATTCAACAATTTGGCATCAACAATTTCTTTTCTTTTTGGATGTTTAGGTTTGGGGCTATTTTGAACCAATTGTACTGGACTAATAATGCGTTTGTTTGTATTTGTTATCCAAATTGCATAATAATTTGTTTCAATACTCGTATAAGAAATGGGATATGCTGTGTCATTACCAATTGTGAGTTTTAACAAAAACTCGTGCTTTTAGCGTAAAACCAAAAAAAAATCACACTACCTAAACACTATTTAATATGTGTACGATTAAAAATGTATAGTCGAAACACCATCTGAGGACAGTGATCCCAATCTTTTTTCTGTTTGTTACCACTTCCTTGCAAAGTCTGCAGTCCAACTTTTGTTTAAACCGATTCTTAAGGATAATCGCCTAGCTAGGAAGCGAAAGGAACTATTTTTGATAGGGACAATGCAAACCGAATTTCAGATACACTTCAATCGTTTTTCTTCTTCTCTATCCCATGATTTAGAATATTCAGACCTCAGTCCGATAGGAAATAACATTTTTTTTTGCTAGTCAAAAAACTGTCTATTTGCCCTAAATTAAAGCCTTGATTACATTTTACGAATTTAGTCGCCTCAATCTAAATAGTTTCTGATTAACAATTATTTTCTTATAAAATGTTATTTTCTATGCAATTTAGTGACACATTTGATATACATACATCATTAGCAAGTAAGCTTGTTGATCTAGTCGAGGCTTAACCCTTCGTTAGGCGCGCACCCATTTGTCACGTGGTTAGGCGCGCGGGCTACAATTGTAGCCCAAACTTAAAATTATATAAAAAATATTGTTCAATTTTATTTATTTTTTCTTGCTCGGTCTGTGGTCTCTTGATAACTGTACAGATTAAAAAATATAAAATCTTTAATTTTTTATTAAAATATATATAATAAAAGAGGGCAAAATGCAGATTAGTCCTATTTTTAGTCTTTTTTGACATTAACTTACTTAGGTGAACAAAATAGTTACTTTTCAAAATGAAAACCCCAAAAAAGGTTATATTCTCAGAAATCAACAAAAAATCTTCGAAATGGAACACTGAGCGAGAGAATGCAGTTAAAAATGCCCAGTTTGTGGAATTCCAAACTTAGCCCATTTTTGGGTATCCAATATTCACAATTTTTTAAACTGGGAGTACAGTTTCTTGCTAGAAAGCTAAATATTACTGATTGAATTTTACTCACAATATTCATATTAACTGTTCTCGCAATATTTACGCTAGAACTGATAAAAATTTCACCCCGAAACTAAGTAATGTTAGTAACAGGTATCATACCCACGCTGTAAGAAATGACTTTGACTTCAACTCCAGGTTTTTCGTTAAAATAGTAATCTAATTTTTGTACATTTATATTGAAACCCTTTTTTTTTGTCAAACATTTTACTGTTCCTATTTTCTACAATGTTTTATAATAATATTTTTATTTTAATGGATATCCATGAGTACCAAAAAAGTAACATGATTGGGCGCACGGGCTACACTTGTAGCCCAGTGGACTTTGATCGCAAAAAAATATTAGTTTCTAGGCTCAATAAATATCAAAAATATTAAGAAGCAACATTTTAACAGCTACTGAGCAGTTCGAATGAATTCGGTTTATATCCTGAAAATGATCGCCATTTAAAAAAGTGTGGGCTACAATTGTAGCCCGCGCGCCCACTCAAGGGTTAACAAAGAAACGAACAGGTTTCACTACAATCCAATTACCAATATCATTTGAAAAATATAAAGTTTAGAGCTCACTGATGTACTTATTGTAGATTAAATTAGATTCTTATGCTTTGTACCAAATCAGTTTTGTCAGGTTTTATACTGGCTGTTTAAAAATTTGATTGCAAAATATCACAGAAAACGTTTGCCTAGACTGATCATATTCAGCAAAACGTTTGATTTTCAGGCCCTGAACGAGTTTTGCCAAAGTGTCACTATCACTAAGATTTTTCAATTATTTTTATTAAATTAACGTTCTTACGATTTTTCTCCAACAAAAACTTCCGGTGGTGGAACTCAGACCTAACGCAATTACGTACGCATAGTATGTAAACAACAGATTCAACAGGTTAAAGGGCACATAATATGCTTTCATTGCGTACCGAAGAGCTCTAGTACAACATAAATGGTTCCCTCCAGCCCAACGCCGGCCGTGCCAAGGGGGAGAGGGCGAAAGGGGTCAGGACCGTGTCTCCCAGGGGCACCGAGAACGCGAGCGAACTTCGGCAGAATATAAGCATTTCGATTGGGAGCAAGATTTTGTCAAAGTATCATTGTGGATTCATAAAAGGAGAATGACAAATTATAATTGAGATTTTCAGCGCATACACATGTATGTACATATAAGAAAATATATTCAAAGCGTTCAATTGGTAAATTACATTAGAATGACGTGGTAATTTTAATGCAACTGTTTTGTAAAGAAGCTTAGGATGCATAAAAACTGAAGGAAAGATATACAGAGGGCTTTTCTATGTTTTTTTTTTGTATTTAAGGTATTTAACTTTTTAAGAAAGAGCTTTTCAGTCGAGATTCACTTGTATTTTAGAGGTCGAATGCCAAAATTGAGTAAATTTTACAAAAAGCAAACGTAACGGTACATTTAATTTTTTAGGGGAGGTCGCACACTTCTTGGGCTCCTCAGCAGTATTTCGATTCAGGCCATCAACATTTTGGTACTGCGACCGTTGGTACATACAAATTGGCGTATTGGGTACATGCTGGCTCCTTAGTGGGAGAGCCCAGCCCCAGGTTCCCCTTGAAACCTTTACAAATCCATAGAGTATAACAATTTCTCTCAGTATCCGCCAGTTTTAGGGTCAAGTCAATGTTTTCGTTGCTACTGCTGGTCTTCGAAGCATCATGGAGTACCAATAGTATTTAAACCATCATACATAATAAACTACAAAACTAGGGTACCCCAAGCACGAATACTTCTTTCATCATTTGGCCTTCGAATGGCCCATTTTTCTTAAATATCTGAATCGTTTAACCACAAAAAATGTTCTGGGTTTGACCCGTCTGTCCGAGTGTCCTGTTTCTCCCGAAAATAAGCAAAATGTCCTGGTTTTTACCGAATCAAATCTATTTTTTTAAGAAGTTTTACAATTTTAAAATAAAACGAGACCGAGGCTAATTTCGGGCGCGGCCGAAATTTGGATACCCTTCGCTCCCCTCGGGCTAACAAATTTTTCGGGCGTACCTACGACTTGTATTTAAGCCCCCCCCCCCATTCTTCTCCTTCTGTCTTCACAAAAGTTGCGTCGACAAAACAATATTTGTGTGGGGTTTGCTTGGAATAAGTGGGCAAATAAAAATATTTACTCAGAAAATTTTATTCGGGGATGCGAGAGCATGGTCCCATAGTACGATTCCATTTGTTTTGACCTATTTAGTTGCTTTGATAAAGACACATTAATTCAAGGTTTCATGAAATTGGTGTAAAAAATGTTTTTTAGAAGAACTAAAATGGAGGGTTGGGTTGGTATGGCAGCCACATGACCCCATGGTCGGATTTGATCCAATCTAACATAAGTTTGTTTCATCAATAGAAATACATTTGTGTGAAATTTGGTTGAAATCGGTGCACAGATAAACAAATTTTTCTTAGAAGAAACAAATTTGGGAGGTTAGGTTTGTATGGCAGCCCCATGAGCCCATGGTCGGATTTGATCCATTCTTACATAATATGTTTTGTGTTATCAATAGAAACACATTTGTTTGAAATTTGGATAAAATTGGTACACAAATAAAGAAGTTTTTCTTAGAAGTAGCTAATTTGGCGAGTTTGGTTTGTATGACAGCCCCATGACCCCATGGTCCCATTTTACCGATTCAAACATACAAATTACCTGCAGCAAAAAGAAGCATTTGTGCAAATTTCAGCTTCATAGCTTTTAAATTGGCCGAGTAAAACGCGTCGCAACAGACGGACAGACATCGCCCAATCGACTCACCAAGTCATGCTCATCATATTATGTATACTTTTTATATGGTCGGAGATGCTTCCTTCAAGGCGTTACAAACTTGACAAAGTTAATATACCCTTTCACTTTATGAGCGAAGGGTATAAAAAAACGCGTTAATAAAAAAACTACTTTATTACTTTAGTTTTACCAGCTCTCTTGCAGAATTTCGAGTACATATAAGTTTCTGAAAGAACAAAAGTCATTTTTACCGAAGCGAGACTTTTTTATCAATACATGAACCTGGCAAAGCTTATTAAAAAACGGCAGGAGTAAGATGACATTGTCTTTTCTAATTAATGCTGTAAGAATAAGATATAACAATTCTATTTGGCCAATAACCAATATATTGTTGCCTTCTCAGAAATATTGAAATTTGGAGAATCTCTTTTCTCGTTTTCTAGACACAATTCGTCATAAAAAGTCAATGGAGTGACGATCGCAATTGACTAAGCGTGAAAACTGTTCGTGTGATCTTCATGATTGTAAGCTTCAATTTTACCAAAACTAGACTGCCAACAATTTTAAAAATATCTTATGAATCCCGAAAATACAATATTCTTAACAAAAATCGGCGACTCACAAAAATATTGTTAATTTATGTTTTTTATATAATCATATATTCGAAATATCTATGAATACTTTAACTGTGATAAATTAAAAACATTGGTTCCTAACTCTCAAATGTCGGCGGACTACTTATCCGAAATTTAGCAATTTTTGGGTTCATTAATTGAAAAATTCGAAAATTCTGGTTCCCAAATTTCGTGGGTTCGAGTATTAACTAATTGTGGAAATCTTGACTTATCGTTCCATTCTATACACTAACTGTGGTGTATGTCTGTAGTATTTTTGGCATGGCAACTTACCAGCTCTATGGGAACTAGGCTTAACTTTGTCTGTGGGAGAAGAGCCCCCTGCGGGAGAAATATCGAGTTATTCAATTTCGGAAATGTGTCTATAGCTCAGTAAGTTAAGCTGCTGACCTTGTGACTGCAGGTCGGAGGTTCGAGCCCCGATTGTTACGAAATTTTTTCCCTCAATTTCCTCAATTTTTGGTATTTTTTCCCAAAGTTTTGTACAGATAGACATATTCATCAGGTCTTGTCTGTTGTCTATCTGTGCACAAGACAACCACTTGAATTTTAGCGGGAGAATTCTATGGAGATTTGATTTGCCGTGAAGGCGCTCGACAGTGCAGGTCTATACCGGTGTTGAATGCTCACATTGCTTTGGGAGTTGTGATGGTAGTTAGATATTTGTTCCCTCTCGAATTTACAATTATTGTGATTATACTGGTTCCCAAATTTCGTGGGTGCGAGTATTAACTAGTTGTGGAAATATTGACTTATCGTTCCATTCTACTACTATTTTTTTCATATGTGCATACATTGCAATGAGTGGTCTGGCAGTGACATATCGCCGTTTCACACGTACTTACTTTGCTTCCACTCCAGATACTCTGGTGCATACTTAAAAAAAATTGTACCTCCTATAATGTTAACCTCCTAAAAAAGGCAGATCGGACCACTATAATATGTATTTGTAATTAAAACCGGATTCATTTATTACAAATTCTCACGTTTCTCATTCAAATGGGTTTAAAGTATGCTTTTAATAAAAACGAATTGAAAAACATTTGTGGTAAGCTACACTCTATGAAATTTTTACTCTTATAATAAAAGGAAACTTTGTTTCCTTCTGTTATAATAGTGAAATTACTCTGCAATCTAAATTTGCAAATCAAGTGTAATTTTACATAAAAAATGTTTAAAGAAGTACTCCAATATATTAGCGAATTTACACCGCGCTATGTGTAACACTCCGTAATAATAGGAATATAATGCGGTTTCACTCTATTTTGGCTGTAAAGATTTAAGTGGCGAACCTTTGCAAATAATATAGTTATCAATAAAACTATTTAAGGATATATAAAATATAAACAAGCATCGGTCGAGTTTTGCTGATCAGTTTTTCGTCTACATGGGAGGTTGCAATATGGTCTTTTTTGTGTGTGCTAAGTACAGCCGATTGAAGTATGACAACTGGAGAGCACGCTACAAAAAAATGAGTAAAACTTCAACTGCACGTTGTAAAAATATGTACACCACAAATCCGAATTAAACACATAAACGTTGTAAAAATGCACCAGAAAATCTGAATTATAGTGTAGCGTAAAAATACATTTCACACCGATTTTGGTGTAATTTTCTTATTTTACACAGAAATTGTTGAAAAATGCACTCTGTATGTGATTATAAGCGGAAATTTAAATTCACTTTTTAGAGTGCAGATTAGTGCGTATCCACTTCGATTGTTTTTACACCAGTTCCTAGAAAACTCAAATAACACCGCTTAAAATCGCCACTGCACCACATATCCCAATTTACGCATATTTATGCTTGATATATACATTTATCTGTTCGGAATTTTCAATTAATCCGTTTAAATTGCACATTGTGAAAAACATACAAAGAAAAACCACTTCAAAGTGTAGCCAAAATTCTAATATGCAAACGATACTGGCAATATAGAAGTCGATAAACAATTTACATATCGCCAATAACTACCATATACATATATAGAATCGGTTCATCGCTTCCATTCAATCATCTTTTGATCGACTTTATGGAATGGATACGATCATGTTTATAGGAAACCATTTAATTCAAAGGGACCGCATTGCGATTAGCATAACACGCCCTCAAAGCTTCATCCTTCAATTTTCTTAAAAGCATAGCATCTAGCTAACAACCAAGAAATTCATAGCGCTCACTCTTGCACGATATCCTTTGTCAAGCACTCGTTGGTTGCATCCATATCCAAGAATTCAACCATCTCAAGTTATTTCGCCCATTATATCGTATCTGGGACTTGGCTGTGCTTGAGTATAGTGTTCAAAGCTGTTTGTGTGTCGACAGGGAGAAATATAGAAAAGGCATCTGCGACAGTCTTCGCCTTTTATTCCGGATAATTCGGGAGGAGGTTATTAAAAGCAACATTAAATACATTCCCTGTGGATACATCCTTTTGTCGGTTTTTGTGTGCATACGTCCGATGATGACTGTGGGAATTGTGAAACTCTTTGTTTGGTCGACGAAAGAAAGTAAAAATCGATTTTTGTCCATAATCAATATCAGACGTAAAAGAACCGACAAATAGAAACCATTTGAGAGGGCAGAATAAAAGCGGCCTAATGAGACTATGAATAGGAATGACGCTTTGAGTTTGAACTGTTCACTTTTCCGAAGGAATAAACAAAACGGATAACAGATTGCAAGTACAAGTAGGTATAGCTAATGCGTTTTGCTACTTTCGTCCGCTATTATGCTGCTTTTTTTTCTGGTTCAACCATTATATCAGACCCTATAGAAACATTCAAAGTAAAACGAGTGTTCAAAACGGTGTATGGCATAACGTCGCGTCTATTATTATTAAAAAATAATAGGGACGTTTTATTGTGTTTATCCCGTTCAGGTTTGGGTAGAACTTCATATAAAAAAAATGACACTTACCCAGGTAAAGTTAACCCGTGCAACTACCCTACACGGGATAGAGCTCAAATGTAGATGGCGGACGCATAGGGGAAATATGAGGGAATTTGTTTTTTCAAAACAAAATTGGAGACTTTTTCTAATCACGAGAAAAGATTTTGCAAAGAAATAATCATCTTTTATGATAAAATCCACCACATCTAAAAAATAAGCCGACGAAAGCGAGTCAAAGATGCACCAAAACTGTCAAATGTCATCTGTTTGGCCTTAACCGGGATGTTACCCGCGATCGTTTTTTTCGAGTCAGACTTACACGCGATACGAAAAAAACTTCGCTAATATAAAAAATGTGACTATCTAGTCAGTGTCAGTGTGACAACCAAACCAGATCAGACTTCAAGTTCAGGTTCAACCGCGTTCTTGATGACGGTCGACATCCGCTCTATATCCTCCAGGGACTACGGTTTCTTGTAATTGTCAGTTAATTGACATGATATCTAACTACCCTAAGGGGGGAAAACATGAAAATGAAATCTTTAGTATGGCTAAGAACTTGACATGACTTTACAATTTACTGAGATTTAATTTCTATTATGAAGACAAAAACATTCTGTATTCTGAGAATACGACCACCAGCATTTGCCTTATCCTTATTCTGGTTCAATCGCTAATGATCAGAAAAGTTTGGGTTCTTAAAAAAAAAAAAACAAAATGTGGAATACGTATCGAACACGAGTACACAATCATAATGAAATACGTTCTTCAGGTTGAGTGAATGCCAAGGATATTTCGTAATAAATATCTGTAGGCAAGATACATACAAAGAAATCGCTGGATTAAATTTCGTGTCGTAGCATTGAATTTGATGTACCTTTTTTTTCATGAAATGAAACATAAATCGAATTAGCAACTTAATTATGCGTTTTCGATGTATTTTCTTATAGCGAACTTTTTTACTGTTATCTGAGATTTATACCTGAAATAAGAAAAACAAATTGTAAATGGTACCCTACATGCATATCTTCATTTTAAATAAATTAGGTTCTTCGTCGTTTTTATTCAGTATAGAGTTCAAAATCTAATAGTGAAAAAAACCTACCGACTAAATTGATATCTAACGAAAATATGAACCTGTAACAATATGTGGAGAGCCCAGATAATCCGCATTAATTGGTAACGAATTCTATCCGATTTATCGATTTGTCTGAATTTTCACTACATAATTTAATAATCTGTATTTATGCTAAAATTCTTAAAATAGCCACTTTAACATTAATCAAAAATTTCGCATTGGAAATATGACTTCCCTTAAGTGAGCATCACGCATGAACAAACTTTAAAAAATTTCCAAATTATATGAAAATTTGGCCCAATAATCCGGATGATTATCGAAATTACGGATTGTCAAGGACCGTATTATCTGGGTTTTACTGTACATATTGATATTACCTAATTCTTACTTATTTGTTCTTGTTGAGGATGTTTGAGTACCTTTATACGAATTTAGTTCTGTTTTAGTTAAAATATACCTAATACATCAGAAATGTGACAATTGACCAGTCCGTTAAAGGTGCAAACTTACCTGAAAAAATATTAACAATTTTATTAATATTACAATAAAAAAGTTTTAGTACTTTTATATATAAGATTAGAACAAAACTCGCTAAGTTAATGACAGGATTTAAAGACTCTGTTTTGTAAGCCCTCAGAATTGCCACTTATATCTTTCGATACTAGATTTCAAATTTATTTCCTGAAGGAGTATCTACAAATATCATTACTTAAGTATAACATTCCATGAGTAAAATAACATAAGAATAACATTAGCATAACGTTAACAGGTCATAAACGTTAACAGGTCTTTATGACGTAACGTTAACAGAGCATTAACATAACATTGCACCGATGTCATGAGTATTATTACCGATGTAATGTGACATTACCATAATGTTTACATAACGACATGACGTTAACTTAGCGTAAACAGAGCGTTGACAGACCATTAAAAGATAAAAAAAATCAAAATTCAATATTAACAGATCGTTAACAAAGCATTAACAGATCGTCAACAGAACCTTAACAGATCGTTAACAGAACGTTAATAGAGCATCCGAGTTAATATGCAATGTAAGGTTGACTCGAATAGCCTGAACGCACCATGCCTAACGCTCGTATATTTTTACACGTAAAAAGCAGGACAAATTAACAAAAAATTGTCGTTTGGCAGGACAATCCTAGTAAAAAAGCATGACACAAAGAAGGACAACCAGGAATACAAATACCTCTGTAATATTTGCGTACCTTTCGTACCTTTGATCAGAGGAAAATGCATGCCATAAATAGGGTCTTCAACCTTACCGTGGGTGAGGTTACGAAACAAAGCAAAACAGTTGTGTATGTTCCGCTAACATGTTTGCGTTCTGATTCCCTAACTGCCATTTTGTGGATCAGTCTTTGTGGAACATATGAACGAAAAGAACAGGAGATTACCAAACTAATTCTGGAAACCTTTTTTATACGGATGATTTCGATGAAACAGCAACGTGATTGCGTTTTTTTTTTTTTAATTCTTTCAACTCCCGATGCAGCGTATTTTGTTTTAGTTTCTACAGGGTGACAAACGCGAACCTAACGGGTTTTAAAACGTCGTAAGAAATCCTAAATCCATACCACATTTTATTATTATTTGAGACACTCGCAACGGTCTCTTCACAGAAGAGTTGTCGTTTCAACGTGTGTGGTTTATTTTCACAATTGCGTGATTTTAAATATAGTTTCAGTACTGATTAAATTGGTTTGGCCTGTGATATGGACAAATCCTATCTTGCTGAAATATGTTTTTTCTTGCAATGCTATGGTGTGCTGTGCGAAGGGATTGCATTCCGATAAATATTAAAGGGACGGTGCTCAATCGCCCATTCCCCCATCTTACCAACTGAAACACTTTTAACAAAAGAACGAAATGCAACTCCTCTCCACTATTCTACCTGGTACTCCGTCGGTATCCAATTGAAGTTGATCTGATGCAAAGAGTTTAGATTTCTACAAAATTGAAATGCTCCACAGGGAAAAGGTGTCTAAGATCCAAATTTAGTGTTCTAGCGACAAAATAATTTTTGTGGCATGTTTTTGAATTTTAATATGTAGATTACGATGTTTTAAGAGCCATTAGGTTCCCGCTTGCCACCCTGTACAAAGCCTCGTCACAAGCAAAGCTTTTCAGCAAAATACTAGAAAAAAGGTGTTTGCAATATGGGACGATAGGAATCCATGAGACTTTTTTTGCAGATGAGGGATTTAGTGCATTTTCAATTCTATTTACACTCCATCTTTGCACGGAAAACGTATCATTACACACATACGGCCTCTTTGGCCGTAAAAACTCCGCCGTTATAACCGATCGGTCGCTATAGCATTGGTCGCTATATCCATAAAAAAATTACACTACAGAGGCTTCATAAATATTGGGACCCGGGAACTCCGTTGTTCATCGTTATACATCTTTATAACCGATGTCCTTATAAGCAATATCCACTGTATTTATCAAGAATGCACCAGGACTTAGTAAAGAGCAATCCGGGTCTATGAATCGGCACTGAACATTACGTCCAAAATGTTTATATAGCTGTGCTTTTTTAAGCTGTAATATGTTAAAGACAGGATTTATTGACAAAATGTGTGCAAATAATGTCTTAGGATGCATCAGGAGCAATAATTCCTTGCGATTCCCTTCTCTTCCCGGACTTAGACAATATAAAAAACAGACTTGGTCGCCTATCACATTACGGAATGAAGCCATGAATGAAATCATGCTTATTTACATTTATTTGTAAATTTCTATAAAATTTAAGTGTACTATTCATTGAATTTACTTGGTGAGATGCCAATAATCTTTTCAAAAACAGGACAAAGCCGGACAAAAGCAGGATTTTCGAGGTGTTGGCAGGATGGCAGGTTACGGTCGAAAAAGCAGGACTGTCTTGCCAAAAACAGGACGGATAAGGCGTACAGAGAAGAACAACAAGAATAGAGCATTAGCGGACCTTTAAATTTGCAAATCATTTTCGGCGCTCATTTCTCTACACAGTTGAGAGTCCTTGCTATCACCGTTCGGAAAGTAGAGTCGCCAAAAGATCCCACAAAATGTGAAAATTTATGTTTTCGATCCAAAATTTGGCATTTTTATGTTTTTAAATCGAATATTTAAAAAATTGTGCTTTGATATCTGGCGCATATTTATCTACCAAATCGAGAATCTTTGGTACGACCCTTTTGTTGGTTAGATTCGCTCAAAGATCCCAAATTTTGAACCTATTTGTATGTTCTCGAATCGAAGTTTTCGAAAATTTCAAATTTTTAACCGATCTAACTATTACAAAGCATTAAGTGAGTGACAGATCATTACCGACCATTAAAGCATTAAAAGAGCGTGCTTTGTCAACGCTCTTTTAATGCTATGAAAACGCTCTATTAACGTTCTGGTAATATTCGGTTAACGGTCGGTAACAGAGTATTAACAGAACGTAAGCAAAGAAGTAACACACCATTAACAAAGGGTTCACAGAACGTTAATCGAACGTTAACAGAGTGTTAATATAACGTTAACAGACCGTTAACAGAGCAATAACAGAAAGTGCACAGAACATTAACAGAGTTAAAATGATAATATTGACCATGGCCCTAAGTGTTAATATGATTTGGAAATTTCTTGATGAATGTTGTTGTTAGACAACGGTTTTGTTTTGCCGGGAACGTTGCTATTCTTCGGTGTAGTTTTGTGGTGCCTCGATAGCAGAACCCAAATGAAAAAACCCAAAATTGTAGTGAAACCGATATATTTCGGGCTATCAACAGCCCATCTTCAGGGTTTAGTTTTCTATAAAACAATACAAATTTTGGGGATATATAAAACAAAATTGAATTAAAATAAATTAAATTACCTAATTAGTGGTTTTCAAAAATGATGGACAAATTACATGATGGTGAAACAAAGAACAAATTACAATGTCAAATTGGCATATAAAGATATCACAGATGTTAATGTGTCATTTAGTTATAAAAAATATCACAGGGTGTTGTTGTATCAAGCAAATCAAAAATATCACAGGTGTAGTGTTGGACATTTATGTACATATAACAAAAATAAAAACGAACTTAAAAAACTAGTCAACATTCATCTTAATTAAGTTGTAATAAGAGTTGGTGAAGTCCTTTTTATCCGTTTTATAATTGCATGCGTGTTCTTCATGTCTGATAATTTGATTCGTCCGAATGATTTGGAAACATGTGAACTTGAGTTTAAAATTAGAAAATTTTTAGAAAATGTTTATCGTTGGCAATTTATACAGGGTGTCCGGAAACTGCCGCATAAACGCACCGGATTGGGATTCCTTATGTGATTTCCAACAAAAAAGTTGTACGGAACATACCCCTCAGCTTAACCCTTTAGCTGTCACATGCCTTTAAAGATTTTTGAAAAAATCATTTTCTTGCACGACTTAAAGCCTAATATCTCCAAAACTAGACCAGCTAAAATAGTGAAATAAAATTATTATTACAGCCAACACATTTATCTATAAAATAAAACTAACCACACTAAAATGGGATAAAAGGTTTTGTTTTTACAGAGCTTCAAAGTCAAATTTGCGTGATTTGATCTAAAAACAATCTTTTTTTCCATCTCAGTTTTCTCCAACTTCTGCCAATTTGAGGTGCTTGTGCGATTCTTTTAAAAATTGGCGCATAGTCTTACGATCATATCCTTCTTACATCATTTTATTCTAGCGCGATTATTTCTAACAGTTTTAATACTTTAAGTGCAGAAAGCTAGGGTTAATTTTGGCTCGATTTCGACATTATTTGAATGGATTTTTCCAATTGCAGATCTTTAGGGGCAGTCTAAATTGAATTGTAATGAATTCGAGCTAAAATTAACCCTAGTTTTCTGCACTTAACGTATAAAACCTGTTAGAAATAATGGAGCTAGAATAAAATGATGTAAGAAAGATATGATCGTAAGACTATGCGCCAATTTTTAAAAGAATCGTACAAGCACCTCACCTTGGCAGAAGTTGGAGAAAATTGAGATGGAAAAAAGATTGTTTTTGGGTAAAATCATGCAAATTTGACTTTGAAGCTCTGTAAGAAACAAATCTCTTATCCGATTTTAGTGCAGCTAGTTTTACTTTATAGGCAAATTTGTTGGCTATAATAATCATTTTATTACATTGTTCTAGCTGCTTTAGTTTTGGAGATATTAGGCTTTGAGACGTGCAAGGAAATAATTTTTTCAAAAAATTTTAAATACCTGTGGCAGCTAAAGAGTTAACTTTTTTGCTGGAAATCAACTGAGGAATCATAATCCGGTGCGTTTATGCGGCAGTTTCCGGACACCCTGTATATGTATATGTAATCTGTAAGTCTTTTTTCCAGTAAATTTTACTAGACACATTCTAGTACGTAAGTAATTGTGGAAAATTATAAATGCTATCTAGTGATTTTATCTAGAATGGCTATGAAAAGAACCGAATATTCTCCTAAAACTAGATATCCATTTAATTTCACTACATTTCTTGTAAATTGCCCCTAGATAAACAGGGCATGAAAGACTATTAAATTTCGCTAGAAAATAAGTGAATGTAATTCTACTTTCATTTTCGTCTCACCTTCTAATTCATTAGTTGATTTTTATACACGGAGCAAGTCGCATATTGCTATAATTAATGTCTGTGAAATTTTGTATATTTTTAAGTAAGTTTCCGAACGCAACAGTGAAAATGTGTTTAAAATATGTAGTGAATGCTTCAATGAATTTAAATTTTTTTCCTTCTTCAGTGCAGTGATGAAAGTGAACCATAAAATAGTCATCTTCTATGGAAAAGACCGGAAATGGTTTACATGGAATCTCGTTACACGATAATTTATTATAACTGATTTGATAAAATAAACAATAATTTTACCACACAAGGCTGTCTTATTTTCTGTCTTATGTTCGTCCAAAAATCAAATATGTAAAGAAAAATGCACAAGAAAATATTTTTTCGAATTATCTAGAGTTCCTATTGAATTCGAATTAAATCTGGTAGAATTTACTAGATTGCATTAATTTCATTAGGGAGAAGATCTAGTGAAATACACTATGTAGTATAACCGGATTTTCACTGGATTTCCAATGAATTTTTCAATAGAATTCTAGCAATTAGGTACTAGAAATCCAATTATTTTCACTAGATTTCTATTAGAAAAGTTTACTGGATTTCCAGTAATATTTTTTTCACTAGATTAACAACTAGAAAATCTAGGAGCTCAAATCTAGTTGTGAATTACTATGTAATCTAGTTGAAAAAGAATTATTGTGTACATTTATCTGAAGAAAATAAAACTGCTTTCGGATGGAAAGATCCTTCGCAAAGGACCTAACAACGTTCGCTCAAAGATGCCAATTAGCCGAAAAAAAAATTAATCAAACGAGACCGAGTTCTAATCGTGCGAATAGCACGTTGAGTGTATACTATACCCATGTATAGACCTAGAAGGCACGCAAAACCCAAAAAATCAATTTCATCTTTTTTGTAGGGAAGAGATGGGTAGATGGTTCCGACCTGGCACATATTTAATATTATATGAAGGCATCCAACAGCTACCGTTTGATACTTATTAGAAGTTTTTCGCGACATTCTAACAAAAGATATGGGCGAATTAAACTATCACGGAGGGGTCATTTGTATGGGAGGTAGGGGAACCCTTGGTCCGATTTGGCCCATTTTTAATACCATCCAAGCTTTTATCAAAGCAATCATCTGAATTTCAAAACGCTAGCTTCATTATTTCGGGAGTTATCGTGCGAACTGACAGACACACGGACGGACAGACAGACAGACAGACGGACATGGCTTATTCGAATCAGGGACCGACCCTGATAATTTATATATACACTTTGCCATACCTCCGGTGGCTCCTTTGAGGTGTTACATAAATCGTCGTAACAAAAACAATATACCCTATACCATCTTATGGGTATAGGGTATAAATATGGCCATCAAACGACAAAAATTAGGTATCTCTGGATTTTCGTAGGATTATTGGGGATGGCCCTCTGATTATAGGAAAATAATTTTAGACAACATTGAAGAAAGAGGGAAAGGGGGGTGTTTTTTTTTAGTTTTTAGCGATTACTTCAAAACAGCACAACATGGTGAAAAATGGGTTGGACAAAAAACATATCTAATTTCCTTTGAAATTATAACACCTTTTTAATTAAATAAAAAATTTAAAAGGATACAGTGGATTAGCCTGAATATACGCGGACTATCGTTCAATGTTCTTTGCTGGGAGCTTCACAATCAACAAATAATTATACCAGCAAATACGATGACGATATTATCATATTATTACGATACAGTATATGTACATACATACTAGATTGCATCTACAATAAAAGCTCCCACCAAAAAGAATTGAAAAATAGTCCGTGTACACGAAGGCTAATCCACTGTATCCAACCAATATGCGAAACTGGATATGATATTGCCGGCGGATTGAAGTGATACCAATTCCTTTTTGCAGCTAGTGAATTTTTCTTTGTCGGACACCTTTCAAACTTGTGGTGCCACAAACATCACTTAGTCATCCAGAAAACATTAATGTTCAAAACATTAAACAACTGTGAACACTCTGTTCAATATCCAATGTCCAGTTTTCAATTTTTAATTATCGATTTTAAATTTTCAAATTTAAATTTTAAATTTTAAATCTTCAATTTTCAATTTTGAATGATTAATTTTTTGTCGGAACATTACCTGGAAGGCTGTAGCCCTGTCAATCGGTAACCCATGTTTCGTCCGGTAATCATGTGTACGCGTCTCGTATGGTTTTAGTAGATGTGTCTAGGACGCACGTTAAAACAGAATTTTCTATTTTCTCATGGTACAAAAACTTTGCGTCGATTCCAATCCTTTTTATTTGTGCATAATATTTTTCCTAGCCAAAGGAGTGGCAGCATCTTCATTGTACATACATAGATTCTAAAAAGTCTAGAAAATAGTTACTTATACATTATTTGTGGGTGGTAATGTGAAAGCACAGAACATTTAGGCCTGATTATACTCAAAACTCTTATCGGATGGTTAGTCTTATCGCATAGAGAAGTCACATTAGTCATGGTATGATCCGTTCACTTTGCGGAGCGGAGCGGACCTAATCCGGTCCGACGTCGGACCTAGGTCCGAAAACCTAGGTTCGCGGACCTACCCCATGGCCCATGCTAGTCTCGTTTTTTTCTCGAAAGACTATCATTGACTATTGACCATCTAGTATTCGGTTATTTGTTTGTCACTCACTACAGTTGTAAATAAAACATCGGTTGATTATTTGTTCAATCGTAACTTTAATTTTGTTGCTTCATCATCAGGCCCTTAAATTGAGTTAACAATTTTGGTTTAGTTTTTAATAAGTTCATATAATAAAAAAAAATAACGGGCGCGACCGTGCAACATTGAACTTAACTGCTTTTTTGTTGAGGTGTTGAGATCAACAGCAGGCTCAGAATTGTTATTTATCGCCACAAATTGGCACTGGTTTAACATCTGAGCGACATCATATTCCGGCAGATTGGTCATGAGTTCGAAAAACAACCATGGTTCGCGGTGCGATTCCAACTCATGACCCAGTGAAACGAAGGTGCGCGCACTAATCACTGCACCCGCCAGGCTAATAAGATCATATAATAGGGCAATGAATAAAAGATGTATAAATAAAAACAAAACACTATACATCAATTAAAACAAAATATAAATTGACATATTAGATATAAATCGCCAAATTGATTATCCTATGATGTTTTTATCTCAATTAATTAATATTAATTTATATGGTTTCGTTTTAATTTATTTTGTTTTTTATAATTAAAAACAATTTGTATTAATTAAAAACTAAACCTAAAATTAAATTGTGAAATCACGGAATTGATGATGCTACTCAATTTTAGCATAATACCTACGTCGTCAAAAAAGAAAAAAAGCTATAAATGAACAAATAAATTAACCGATGCTTGGTTATTACTGACTATTCCATAAAAAATGTAATCAACAAAAGCACATATTGATCAATCCAAGCACCGCTAAAATTGCAGAATACAACTAAAACCAAGAAACTATCCACCATAGGCTGACGATAAATGCGGGTTCTGAAAGGAACAGTTGCATATGTTCCGCAAACATGTTCCGTTCTCACAATTCCTCACAACGAGAGAATTATGAAATTGTCTAGAAATAAAACGTGTAATTTATTCTCATAATATGTAATCTCAGATAGCTCAGGTGTAGGACTACGAAACGATACGTGCCCGGTTCGATTCCCAGTAGAAGCAAAGTGTAAAAAGTTAAAATTAAAATAAGGTAAAGTAAAATTAAGGATAAAATAGAAGAAACTAGGGGGCTTCGCCCCCTGCTCGCTTCGCTCGCCAACCGCCGGGGCCGAGGCTAATTTCGGGCGCGGCCGAAATTTGGATACCCTTCGCTTGGGCTAAAAGCTTTTTCGGGCGTACCTATGACTTGTATTTACTCCCCCTCCTCATTCTTTTTCTTCCGTCTTGACAAAAGTTTTGTGCTTGGATGAAATAAGTGGGCAAATAAAAATATTTACACGGAAAATTTTATTGGGGTTGCCGGAGCATGACCCCACAGTACGATTTCATTCGTTTTGAACTTTTTAGTTGCTTTGATAAAGACACATTAATTCAAGGTTTTGTGAAATTGGTGTAAAAAACGTTTCTTAGAAGAACCAAAATGGGGGTTTGGTTTGTATGGCAGCCCCATGGCCCGATTTGATTCAATCTTACATATGTTTTGTGTCATCAATAGAAATACATTTGTGTGAAATTTGGTTGATTTTGGTGCACAAATGAAAAACTTTTTCTTAAAAGAACCTAATTTGGGGGTTGGATTTGTATGGCAGCCCCATGACCTCATGGTCCGATTTAATCCATTCTTACATATGTTTTGTGTCAACAATAGAAATACATTTGTGTGAAATTTGATTGAAATCGGTGCACAAATAAAAAAGTTTTTCTTAGAAGAACCTAATTTGGGGGTTAAGTTTGTATGGCAGCCCCATGACCCCATGGTCCGATTTGATCCATTCTAGCATATATTTTGTGTTATCTTTAGAAACACATTTGTGTGAAATTTGGTTGAAATTGGTACACAAATAAAATAGTTTTTCTTAGAAGAACTCAAATTGGAGGGCTAGGTTTGTATGGCAGCCCCATGACCAAGTGATCCAATTTGGGTAAATCAAACATACGGGAATGGTCCTACAATACGTTTTCTTTTATTTTTGCATTTCGGGTTGTTTCGATAAACATATATGAATACAAGGTTTTCTGCAATAGGTGCAAAAAGGATGTTTCTTAAAAGAACCCAATTGGTTGATTGGGTTTGTATGGCAGCCCCATGATCCCACCCATTTTTACATATGTTTTGTAGTGTTAATAGAAGACCATTTTTGTGATGTTTGGTTCAGAGTAGTTCATAAACAAAAAAGTTTATCTTAGAAGAACTTAATTTGGGGAGCTAAGTTTGTATGGCAGCCCCATGACCCCATGGTCGGATTTAATCAAGTTTTACATATGTTGTGTGTCATCAATAGAAACACATTTAAGCGAAGATAGGTTGAAATTTGTACACAAATAAAAAAGTTTTTCTCAGAAGAATCTAAATGGGGGGGGGGGTTAAGTTTGTATGGCAGCCCCATGACCCCCTTGTCCGATTTAAGCGATTCAAACATACAAACAGCCTGCAACAATAGTAAGCATGTGTACAAAATTTCAGCTCTCTAGCTTTTATAGCGGCCGAGAAAAACGCACTGCAACAGACGGACAGACGGACAGACAGAGAGACAGACAGACAGACAGACAGACAGACGGACATCGCCCAATCTACTCCCCAAGTCATGCTGATCATATATGTGTACTTTTTATATGGTCGGATATGCCTCCTTCAATGCGTTACAAACTTCATGACAAAGTTAATATACCCTTTCACTCTATGAGCGAAGGGTATAAAAATGTCTAAAAAATCCTAAAAATTAAATCCGTGCTGAGACTCACGGTCGTAAAAAGTGCTACATTTCAAAAATGTATTCCCTTTCACTAATCCATCGGTTGCCACGCTATCATCCCAATTTATGATACACGTATCTGGCCCATATTCTACACCTTGGTTCTCAACATCCTTCCTTCTCGTTCATTCATGCCATTAAAACATCTTGGCTTCGTATCACCTTATCTGACACCCATCTTGTCCATATTACGCTTCCTCACCAGCATACTCAATTTAATAGTCGGAGCTCTGAACCTATGTCTTTTTAAAACCGAACCTACTGGACGTGGTCGGACGTAGGTCCGACCGGACCCCAGGTCCGACCGGTCCGTAGGTCCGACAGGTCCGGACCCCAGGTCCGACCGGTCCATAGGTCCGACCGGTCCGACAGGTCCGACCGGTCCGTAGGTCCGACAGGTCCAGACCCAGGTCCGACCGGTCCGCAGGTCCGGACCCAGGTCCGACCGGTCCGTAGGTCCGACCGGTCCATAGGTCCGACCGGTCCGTAGGTCCGACCGGTCCGTAGGTCCGACTGGACCTAGGTTTTTACAAAACCGGAACTACTGGACCTAGGTGCAGTTGCCGGACCTAGGTTCAAAAGATTAGGTCCGGTTCGGAGCAACCATGACTAAGTCACATACAATTTTCAGAAAGCTTTTCCATTATATTGAATTGATTTTTTGTTTATTTTGCATAGTTATGTTATCTTTTGCTTATTTACGCATTTACACGCAATGATTTTTTCAATCTAAGGTGATGGCGTAACCAAGCAAAATATGGCAGAACTATGCAAAATAAACAAAAATTATTTTCAATACAATGGAAAATCTTTCTGAATATTGTGTGTGTCTTCTCTATGCGATAGGACTAATCATCCGATAGGTACTGAATAAGAGTTATCAGAAACCGGGCCTTAGTCTTTTTTAGCCAATTCAAATAAATAATTCTTTAGCCTTGAAAGAGGGAAATAATAGCGAACATAGATTGCAATCGGTGCCCCCTTTGATATAACATCCACCATACCTATATTTGGTAAGGACAAGATTGAATTCTTTTTTATCATTTTTAGGGGATTTGCGCATAATATTATTCCTGACAAAATGAGTGGTATAATAGCTAATATTTATAGGTTTAATAGAGGTCTGAAAATTACTGATACTAATGTCTTTGTGTAGTTAATGCCTCGGGAACACAATTTATGAAAATATGAGTGAAAAATTAGTATTTTTTTTCTTATATGTACTTCTAAGAAAACTCTCAGAAACTGAGTAAGATACTGAAAAGCGGCTATTCACAAAATCCATTGGAAGCTGAAAACATAACTTGTAACAGCACGTGTCTTCTCAAAGGCTTCTTTCTGCCCACATCGCGAGATATCCATTTTTGGGATATATTAGCTAACAAGCATAAATTGGAAATTTATTTTCGAAAACCACAAGCGACAGCCACGTGCGACGCGCTTATATGTATGTATATGACATTAGCATTATTTTATTATAATGAGCAACATGCAGAGTGTCCTTGAATAAGTTGGTACATAATAGTTCTCATGAATAAGATTATCGTTGTATCCATTACTCTTAACAATAACAATGTAAATTTGTGGACGAATAAAACAGTAAAATGCTCCATCAAGGATGTAAACTGGCAGAACAACGTTACCATATAAATATGGCACTTATAATTAACACCTCACCTAAGCGCTTACGAGTGCATCATATTGGCCATGTTGAAATTGTTTCCCATCCCCACGTTTGCAGTTTATTGAAAATATACCAAAGCATGGGAACAAGATGCAGGTGAGCAAGGTCGTAAAATTTTGTGGTCGACATTAATATTAAAATGCCATAATTTTCGTATTTTCATATTCTGTGTATATAAGTAAATTTATATGTCTTGGATAAAAGCTTTTCGCAACCAGAAAGCAGAGTCCATTTTCTTCCGAGTTTAAGATTCTATTAAAATGCTTTTCGCAATACAGAAGAGGAAAGACTCGCGCTCGTTTCGTTCATATGAAAAATCAACGTGGCATTTTACACGACTTTTAGTTAATTCAATTTTGAATTTAACTAGATTACTAATAATTTATTTTGGTTTAACATTTAATTGAAATTCGAATTTGTAAGTCAAATTTATGAAATAAAGTTGAACTAAATTAAATTATGTATTTAAAAAATGTAATAAAATAATATAACTACATACATACATACATACATATGTCATTTTGTTCTCAAATTATCTCAAAACCGAAAATTGTGAATAATTTAAAAGTCAAGTCGCGAAGAAAAAATTGTTCCAATGAGTGCATTCAGCGAGCACATATTGGAAAGAGCTACTGGAAAGTGTTCTCTCCCCGCGTCCCACTCACCCGCTAATCGGTCCACATGCGATGTATCGAAAATTTCCCCTATTTAGCGTTGAATTGGAATGCTATATTTAGATGTGTAGCTGCTACTTGGACTGCTCGATCAACTGCCACGCACAGCTGCTCGACCATCAATACTGGAAATTGTTTATTCACAGTTCAGCAGAAAAATGTCATTTCTGAGCCAGGTTTTAGTGAACGTTATAATATTGTGCGATGAGAGTACGTATTTTAGTTTTAGGTTTTTTGAATTTTGGATTGCCGCAATGTTTGCGGATGTATCAGCTGGTTAGAGAGAACTGGCATTTCATGTAGCAAGTCCATTCAGCGAACACAAACTTAGCAGTTTTCCAATTTCTTGTGGCAGGCCCGTGCGCAGGGGGGGGGGGGGGGGGGGGGTTTGGGGGTTGAAACCCCCCCCCCCCCCCCCCCCATTGGCAAATGTTGCCAGAATTTCTTATTAAATACTATTGTTCTCATAAGGCAAAAATTTAACTTCATAAAAATGTAAACTGGCGTTGTTAATTTATACCTTGCCAAAAGAATTTTCTCTCGCCGCTAGACACCATCCAGTTCCGGAGTTCCGGACAGTTCAAGCACATTCGTGGTAGAAACTCATAAGTGTTGGTATGCAATCCGAAAAGCGGTATTTTCCCTATACCGAACGTATTGTAATTCAAAGATAAATGTAACCGCGCGGCATGTGTAGATTGTAGTGGGTGAACTATTGTAGGGCATTGCAGGAGATTTGTTGTTGATTGCGACATTTCAAGGCTCTAGCTGCCAAGGTTTAGAGGTTACATCCGTCAAAAGATGAGATTTTAAGATGAAAAAATCAGCCATTGTACTCTATTCCGAATCCTTTATCAACCTATATAGGAAAATGCATACTAATGAAATGACTCAGCATGGGTTTTAGGTAGTTTTTTTCCCAAATTTCATTAAAATCCATTTAAAACGGCGTTACAAGCCGTGCTCTGTGTTCGGTCACTACTCTGTGATATAGAGATTCATAGAGAGAGAGAGAGTTTCTAAACTCGTCATGATCCGACGCAAATTTATTATTCAGAAGAAGATGATAAGAAACATTCTTATTGTAGAATAATAAACTAACAATGCGACTAATAAGTGGTATGGCTGACAACCGTATCACACTCCGAATTTTGTTGTCTTTGTAACGTTGACGATTACACATGCCACACGGTAGTCGTCAACGCACCATCCTCCACTAGGAGTTAGGGTAAATCAAGGTAGGTAAAAGCCTAGCGGAACGACATGGCATCCCTATCGTAACTATGAAGAAATCCTTATTCTCTTCGTGAAATATTTCCACCAGGTTTAGATAAGATTTATACCTCAGGCTCGTCCTTTGGTATTTGGTTTACTATAATTCGGTGACTCACCCCTCGCTCCGCTCAGATCTCACACTGTCAGTCTCGCATTAAGGTACGTGTTCGTAGAGGCGACTCTTGGGATGATCGCTCAGCGATCGTAGTTTTGCATCCAATTCCGAGCCATATTTGCATATTTTTGTAATGGTGTTACTTTCCATGTGTCGACCATAACATGTCTGTATAGAAAATATGCGCGTATAGTGGTCAGAACCGATGGTTTAACTGCGATCGCTGAGCGATCATCTCATGACTCATGAGTCGTCTCTACGAACACGTACCTTTAGAGAATTCGCCAATATTTTTGCGAAGCAGTGCTTTTGCGAAATAGGATAAGACGAAGTGCAAGCGCAGCGAGCAGTGAGCTAATGGAAAGCAATTTGTTGGATTTAGATCTCTGGCTCGTCCATACATTTACTCAAATCCTATAGGTCGTCTGTTAACTAAGATCTCGCTGTCTGTCGCCCTTTTCACAATTCGCCAAAAAGTTGATACGTAGCGCTGCTTGGAAATAGGATGAAGCGAACGCAACAAGCGGTGAGTTAATGTCAGGCAATTCGTAAGCTTTATATTTCTGACTCGTCCATACATATACTCAGACCCTGCACCTCGCCCTTTACTCCACGCAGACCTCGCTTTATCTGTCTCGCTATTTAGTATTCGCGACGTAGTGCTGTTGCGAAACAAAGTAAGTCCAGCGAGCGGTAAGCCAATGGATGACAATTCGTAAAATTTAAACCTCTGGCTCGTCCTTAAGTTTACCTAAATCCTGTGCCTTGCCCTTCGCTTCATCCAGACCTCGCCATGCCTTTTGTGCTTTTCAGAATTCGCCTAAATTTGCGACGCAGTGATGGTGCTAAGAATGATAAGGCGAGGTGCAAGCGCGGCGATCGGTAAGCCAATGGACGCCATTTCGTGAAATTTAAACCTATGACTCGTCCGTATAACCTGTAGCTCAGAATACTCTGCGCGCTCACACTCTGTCTGTCGTGCATTAGAAAAACAGCCAACATGTTTGCGACATAGACCTCGGACCTGGAACCTATATATATTATGGTTGAATTAGATATCCCGCGTCAGCATCAGCATCGGCAGAGGCATCGGCATCGGCATCAGCAGAAAAATGTCAATTTAGAACACACGCATTTGCCTTTCATGACCCACATTGACAGCAGCGGCAGAAGCATCGGCAGAAGCATTTTTCTGCTTCTGCCGCTGCTGTCATTGTGGGTCATCAAAGGCAAATGTGTGTGTTCTAAATTGAAATTTTTCTGCTGATGCCGATGCCTCTGCCGATGCTGATGCTGACGCATCTAATCTATTTCAACTATTACTCTGGATTTGCTTGACAACCGAATTCCGCTAGTTTGTGTACAGCATTGGGCTTTTGGGAGTCTGGTCACCTTATTATAGCCTGTATATTTTAAACTTTAAATATACCTTTCAATGAAAAATTTGAATATATAAGTTAAACCCCCCCCCCCCTTGGATGATTCCTGCGCACGGGCCTGTCTTGTGGTGGGGATATGTAGCATATCCCAATATGTGCTCGCTGAATGCACTCAATGAATGTTGATTCCGCATACAATTCATCCAATGTTGGCGATATGTTTGAAATATAGGGTTGGCCAAATTTTGAAATAGGGCCCATTATATGTATTTTTATTCTGGCTTGCAAATTACTCAACCGTATCATGATGTATACTAATATAGTATTTTCTATATTAGCTAAGTAAAACAATCTGCACGAAGCCACGAAGAATGCAGCGTCACTGAAATTAACCTTGTCCTCTAAAATTCTCTTTTTCAGTCGCACTCCGAGAAATCGCTATCCCGCTGACGGCCGATTTGATTGACGTTTTTATTACTTCGTGGCTTGTTATGGGGCCTGTCTACACGCGGACAAGAACAAGATGAAAACCGGTTTTTTTTTAGAAGAGATTCGTGAGGAGCAAGGCAAGGAAAGATTGAATTTTCATATAAAAACCGGTTTAGTTCTCGAAATGTTGTTCCCCGTGTAGCTACACTCATGCAGATGGTTTTTATCAACACCATTTTATTTGTTAGTCCTGAATTGGTTAAATTGAATTCAAGACAAGATATTTGAATTATGAGTTTCCCATGAAAGTCCTAAAACGTGATCAACAAACTTCAGTAAACGTGTTACAAAAAAATAAAATTAACAGTCCCTTATAGCTACATGGCGCTTTGCCATAACTTAATTTGACTTAGTAGCAGTCTTCTTCTTATAATCCTTGCCAATCCTTTTAGGGTTTGTTTTATGCTAAAGTCCCATGTAGTGTATAGAAACTCAAACACTAACATGACTCGTACAATACGAAACGAATTTGTTAAATTTATTCCCATTTTCTTGGAAACGTTCCCAACAGGTTTTCCTTTGGATAGCATCATAAATGAAACTGCCAATTTGAAATGACCAAATGGTTCGGTCTACCCTGGTACGGTCTTTACGAAATATTTCGTATTTAGAAAAGGTTTACTTTACATATACATATGCATTGTCCGTATAAGCAAGAACGGGCCTTTGTGAATTTAAAATCAGATTTCATGGCACATCAAACGTTATGCGTGTCTAGGGACCTAATTTTGGGTTAAAAGAGGTGTATATTCACATGTGTTACAAGTTTGTATTGTTTTACCACAAGGGAAGAGCCGCGGGGGATTCGTTCAATTGAGTGTGCTCTTATGATAAAATCGGACATTGAAATATTACTCTTTTTGTATAATTATGCGCTTAAATGTGATATCCATATCCATACTACAAACAAAAACAATGCTCACCTACATTTTCAATTGATTCAATTCATTCATTCAGTGATTTCATAGCAGCAAAATATTCGCATGATCTATACTCAGGTAGTGGGGAAAATTAAAGAAGTGGGCATTGCGACCATCAGAAAATGTAGTTCAATGAAAGTCTAGGAAATGGATTGCAGCGTTTTATTTTGATTTTTAGGGTCTTATAGATTTTTGTTTCTTCAAAAAACCATTATCAAATCGTAGGACAAAGACAACAGAATGTCCCCGAAGGTGTGAAATAAGTCGACTTTTTTATTTTTTATCAGAGATTTGTATTTTTTATCAAAGGGCACGACGAGAATATTTCACATCAGTTACTTTTTCAGGTTTCGATTTCGAGTACCGTTACTCGACGGAGCTATGACATTTTCGTTCTAAAAATGTTGATGAGGAAATTATTTAAGGACTGTTAATTTTCATTCGAATAGCGTTAACCAAACAGGAAATATAAGAAATCATTACCTTGGTAAGGGGCATTTGACAATGCCAAGCTAGCGTCTATTCATTTACATATTCATTGAATCTCTCGTGAACGGATCAATCGATCGATATGCAATTTGATATTAATGCACAAAATGGAATTGCTATTGGGTTTGTATGGCAGCCCCATGACCCCATGATCCGATTTGATCCAATCTCACATATGTTTTGTATCATCAATAGAAATACATTTGTGTGAAATTTGGTTGATTTTAGTGCACAATTAACCCATTTTGTACTGGTGGTTCGTTTTCGAACCACCATTTTCAATATTCTTTTTTAAATTGAATAATTTATATTTTTAAATTTATTTTGATGTTATCAGCACTGTTAGACTGTCGTCTATCGATTTGGGTCATTTCCAGGTATATATGTTATTAATAATATTATATTTTTGGAAAATAGGATGACCATCTTTTTTCGACTATTTTCCAAAATTAAAAAAAGTATATATAAAATCCATGAAATTTATTGAAATGATTCCATTCAATAAGTAAAAGCATGTATTTTTCTATTAAAATTATAATTTGAAAAGAATCACAAGAAGTTTTTAGTTTATGAGCTTCTATATTTGGGTGGTTCGAAAACGAACCGCTGGTACATGGTGTATCTAAATGTTGCTACGTTACTCAACTTTAACGACCAATAACTCCGTTACTGTTACTCGAAACCGGAAAAAAGAAGCTGATATGAAATTGACTCGTCGTACCCTTTGATTTGAGTACACACTCGCCTATCTACGATACACTCAAAGAAAAAAACGCACATTCATATTAAAAGCTCCACATTTAAATTGAACGCAGTATTCGTTTGAAAAATCTCGTTTGATTTGAACGAGTTCTCATTTACGCTAAGAGAATTTCTTTTAAAACAAAAGAGCAGCCAAACCGCTTACGACGGTCGTTTAAATCAAAAGATTCCGCATTACATAGTAATGTGTATACATTCCTTTACGTAACAAATACACATACCTAAGGGACGCGATGCCAAAATATCATTTGTTTCAACGTAGCACAACAGGTAGTCAAATACTTCCGGCCGATCCGATGAGTCTCACGTGTTCATGTTCATTCCAAACAAATGTGTAGTGTCCAACAACAAACGCGCATTAGAATCTTCGTCGATGTTAAGAGTGTTTTCGATAATTTACTTTTGCATTCATCTGGAGGAATGGACGCTTGCACATTAAGTTTAGCGGGTGTTAGAATAAAAGTGTAATGTATTAACCATATTAAAATTAGACCTAAATAAAAAATAAAGTGTTTTTCTAAAGTTTTCATAAGTTTTATTCTTTATTGATTTGTCAACCCAGGTAACAGTAAGTATCTAATCGAATGGAGAATGGACAATCAAACGGAATGTATTATTTTATTTCAGCAGAGTTTGCTTTTAATTCCATGTAAAACTCAATTATTTTGAATGGGGTAATTACTTGGGTTACTTTCGAAATACATACAGTTTCATTAAAAAGAATGCTTCGTTTAGTTTAAATAACAAAAATATTCAATATAAAAACGAAGACGTTTGATACAATTGCCTTTCATTTATTTAAAATATTTTACCCGTTTACAATAAAAGAATAAGTGTTTATTTCAATGAAAAATACGTTTAAATCGACTGGCTCCTTCTTTCCAGGTAAACGTAAATTCTTTTGATTCAAACGCTTTTTTACAACTCATTATGCTTTTGAAAGAAACGCCACTCGTTAGAAATAAACGCATTGGAGTGTGGAGCCAAATCAAAAGCGGAAATCGTTTGAATTAAATATATTTCGTTCAATATTAGTGAATATTTCTCTGAGTGTAAAAACAAATAAAAAAGTCTACTTTTTCATCCCTTCGGGGACACCCTGTTATCTTCGTCCTGCCAAGTTTTAAGGTATTCGAAACAAAGACTGCGATCATTCTACACATACCTTTCAAATTTCATGTCGATCGGTTAAGAGGTTCGCGAGTTATTTAGTAAACAGTCGAACGGACGGACAGACGGACAAACGGACAGACGGACTGAAACAAATCGATTTTATAAGTGTTTTTTTTTTGTTTTTAATGTTCTAAAAACCATCAAACCCCAAAATAAATATAAAATTTAATAAAAACCGTATTTTATTATGTAAACCCACGCCACACCTTCCTTATTGCATACAACACATACCATGTCGCTTACTTACCAACGGTTCGTTTTCAAACCACCCCAGAACACAAAAACAACAAATCGGAAAATTTTTTTTTCTTCGGAATCGTCATCAGAGTGTGTTTATAGACAATATATATCAAGGATATCGTCATAAAAAATTTATTTCTGGTACCGGTACAAAATGGGTTAAAAAAGTTTTTTTAGAAGAACCTAATTTGGGAGGTTGGATTTGTATGGCAGCCTCATGACGCCATGGTCGGATTTGATCCATTCTTACATATGTTTTGTGTCATCAATAGAAATAAATTTGTGCGAAGTTTGGTTGAAAGTGGTGCACAAATAAAAAAGTTTGTCTTAGAAGAACCTATTTGGGGGGGGGGGTTGTATGGCAACCCCATGACCTCATTGTCCGAGTGTACCGATTCAAATATACAATGATAAATATACTGCCTGCAGCAAAAAGAAGCATTTGTGCAAAATTTCACCTTCATACCTTTTAAATTGGCCGAGTAAAACGCGTCGCAACAGACGGACAGACAGACGGACGGACATCGCCCAATCGTCTGCCCAAGTCATGCTGATCATATATGTATACTTTTTATATGGTCGGAGATGCTTCCTTCAAGGCGTTACAAACTTCATGACAAAGTTAATATACCCTTTCACTCTATGAGCGAAGGGTATAATAACTGTTTTCCCAATAAAATAATTTAAATAGCTTCCCAGATACTACAGTTCAGATTTTAAACTTTCGAAAATAGATTTTTCATTGAAAATTCAAATTGTAAAATCGTAAGGGTACTTTGAGCTGACAAATGTACAAAGTTGACAAAAGTTGCCTCATTTTGTTAGCTTTCGAACAACATAAAAAAATAAGGGTTTTAGGATTTGGAAAATTGCGAATCTTACGTGTTAAAGAGAAAAAAATGTGGGGACTTTCCTAGATCCGCTATCGAGCGAATTTTCTCCTTAACGATACTAGCGCCACCTGGCGGCAATATTTAGTACATTGATTTGTATCTTGGGTGATATTATCAGATCCATGGAACTTTGACGTAAAAGACGATTAATCTCCTCTGAAAATGAGCTCATACAAGAGCGTCATCACGGTATCAGTCCATGGTCGAGAATCAGCTGACACGCAAGGTGTGAATTTTCACTTAGCCGCGGCATCATCCACAAATGGCGCTACTATCGCGATCGCGAGAGCTCAAAGCGTAAACCGCCAGATTTAGAAACGAAAAAGCAAAATTATCAACAATATGATCTTAAAATACAAGTACTGGTCTAAGTATCCTTTTCCATATCGGCATCATTTACCTACAGAAGAGACCGCCTGTTGTTGCAAGCCGTTTAAATTCTTCGGGCCCAACTTCCCAAATATCCCATTAGCACTGCTATCAGAAATTTGGTGGTAAATGGACGGATGTCCAGCTCACAACGGGAGAATTGTCACGGAATTCTTTAATAATGAATTCCATGAAAAATGGATTGGACGACACGGGCCTGTTTCATGGCCTGCTAGAAGTCCACATTCAAGGCCGCTTGATTTCCATATGTATGGGGTGGACTAAAAAATGACATTTACGATGAACCAATAGTGTCCCGGAAACACCTACTACAAAAATTGAAACGGCTTGCAACAATTTCCGGGAAAAAAGGGAAGAGGTGCTTCAGGGTGTCTCTTCTGTAGGTAAAAGATGCCGATATGGAAAAGGACACTTCGACCAATACTTGTATTTTAAGTTCGTATTGTTGACAATTTTGCTTTTTCGTTCTTTAGTCGTTTTTTACGCAAAATAAAATGTTTACTAAATAAAATTCGTATACAAATTGAGGAAACGTTTACTTTGGCTTTCTCTTAGGACTACGTTTTCATACCCTTCGCTCATAGAGTGAAAGGGTATATTAACTTTGTAATGAAGTTTGTAACGCATTGAAGGAAGCATCTCCGACCATATAAAAAGTATACATATATGATCAGCATGACTTGGTGAGTCGATTGGACGATGTCCGGCTGTCCGTCCGTCTGTCTGTTGCGACGCGTTTTACTCGGCCAATTTAAAAGCTATGAAGCTGAAATTTTGAACAAATGCTTCTTTTAGCTGCAGGCAGTTTGTATGTTTGAATCGGTAAAATCGGACAATGGGGTCATGGGGCTGCCATACAAACCCAACTCCCCAAATTAGGTTCCTCTAAGAAAAATAAAAATAATAATAAAATACAAACCTAACCCCCCAAATTAGGTTCTTCTAAAAAAACTGTTTTATTTGTGCACCAAACTCAACTAAATTTCACACAAATGTATTTCTATTGATGACACAAAACATATTTAAGATTGGGTCAAATCGGACCATGGGGTCATGGGGCTGCCATACAAACCCAACCCCCCAAATTAGATTCTTCTAAGAAAAACTTTTTTATTTGTCCACCAAAATCAACCAAATTTCACACAAATGCATTTCTATTGAAGACACAAAACATATGTTAGAATGGATCAAGTTGGGCCTTCGGGTCATTAAGCGGCCATACAAACCCAACCCCCCCCATTTTTGTTCTTCTTAGAAACATTTTTACACTAATTTCACAAAACCTTGAATTAATGTGGGTTTATCAAAGCAACTAAAAAGGTCAAAAGGAAAAGAATGGGAGGGCGGGGGGTGTTAAATACAAGTCGTAGGTACGCCCGAAAAACTTTTAGCCCGAGGGTAGCGAAGGGTATCCAAATTTCGGCCGCGCTCGAAATTAGCCTCGGTCTCGTTTTCTCTTAAACACGTAAGATTTGTAATTTTCCAAATCCTAAGACCTTAGTTTTTGTATGTCGTTCGAAAGCAACTTTTGTCAACTTTGTACATTTGTCAGTTCTAAGTACGGTTACGGTTTTACTATTTGAATTTTCAATGAAAAATCTAATTAAAATTTGAGTGAGACGCACGTACATATTTTGACTTTAACTTTCGAATACATCCACCAATTTTAAAACCATGTTCGCAAATATCTAGATCAAATTGTCGATTTTTTAAATCATGTTGACGAATTTCCATCCGACAAAATCCCGTGTCAAATGAAAAAAAAACTTCTATGTCAATTTCCGACGTCAATCTCTAAATGTTGTGACTCTTTCTGCAATACAGTTCTTCCTGCAGTAAGGTGCCCTCTCTACTTTTGACTTCCGATCGATTCGACAAGAAAGGATTAAAATGAAATCGTCATAAGTACATATTTTCAATTCCAGCGTCCCTACCGTTTTTTTTCTGCCCTAGTTTTCTTTCTTTTAAACACGAATGAATGTTCATACTAGCATTTATCATGTATGCAACTTTCTCAATATTATGTTCATATACTTGTACGAACATTGCATTGCTCTCCATGTGAAGGACTCTATGACTTTTCGCCTCGTTTTCAATCCTTTTTTGTTATGACTCGGATCTCTCGGGATTAAGAGTTTACTTTAAAAGCATCATGAGCAGCGATAAACATGCAATGAAAAGTCATTTGTTATTTTCGAGAATTATTAAGACTGCGTATAAAATAATTTCACTACGAGACTTGAAGGGCAGTTTACGCTGAGAACTATATTCCGTATCTATAAGTTATAGATTTATGATTGTATTGTAAATGATTGTTTGGAGTCCAGGATATTTTGCTATATTCTTTCGTATGCATACAAACCTCAATGATGACTTAAAATACTCGCAAATAAAATAAGCTGGCAAATTCTGTATGTACATATTTGGAATAAAACGTTTTCGTTTATTTATCTGTTATTTTAAAACTTTTATAATAAAACGTCCTGAAACGATGAAGTTGAGACTGCGAGTACGAGTATAGTCCATTTCATTTCATATGTACTTCATTGGAAATTGTAAAAAAGAACGGAAAAGGATTTCACGTTTATAAAGCATATGCAGACTCTGAAATATTTTGTAATTATCCGCGGCTCCTACGCGCAACAATTCTCACAACATACATACACATATGTAGTACCTAAAAATACGGAACTCAGACGAAAAGCCACTGTTGTGGTACAGTTCCTTGTAGCTTTTGCAACTGTACTCTGTACCTGTCGAGTAGAAAAAAAAAACTACTATTCATTTGTTGAAACATATTGTTTGGTTGCACTGCATAAAACCAACTTTCACCAAGTCGAGTCCCAAAAAGGACGAGGCAAACAGTTGGGAAAATAAGGCACAAGGCAGGCAGTATACGCCGCCGTAAGCAACCGCGACCATTGTATGCGGATATATGAATGTTAACATGTTGTGCAAGTTTTCAAAGTAAAATGGAAGTGTTGACATTAACGTACAAAAGTAACAACTTTTTGTTGGTTTATGTTTGCGATGTTGCCTTCTAATTTACATACGTTTCTCTAGGGAAGTTTTGAAACCTTCCTGTACGATTGGTTTTGGCCATACGCAAAAGTTTCGTACGAAATAGTATATGGATGCGACCAAGAACCGCAGCTACAACCGTAAATGAGGTGAATCCAAGTTTCAGTTCAGTGGATGAAGAATAATATTATCCGCAATAGAGCAGTGTTGCAGAGTAAATGTAATGGCCTTGGTGTTAATTATGACAAAGTACACGCGTACAAATGATGCGATATTATTATCGTGAATCAACACATTGTATAAGAGCATGACTTGACAAATTTTCTGTAGGGAAAAAGTTATATACCTACAATTTATGCCATTGGGTATGTATTTTATTAACCCTAGTTTACTGCAAACATTTTCTTACAAGTCTAATGTTATGGGTGCCTGCGATTAAGAAAGGTTGGAGGCATTAACGTTGGCTTGGGTTGGACTGATATTTTTACTATGTATATGAATCACATGACAGATTTAAGCTTCAGTCCTATTCATAACACCTCGCTTTGGTAGGTTCATATCATTTACTGATTTTGCGAGTGCATCTCTTCGAGTACCTCCTCATCTGACGTTGCTAACATAACTTATTACTTCAATTGTAAATGAAACAATTTCGTATAGATTAAAATAGCATACGAGACTCTAATGGGACTCGAAATGGAATTTTGTTCACAAATTCCGGAATGCAACATTATTTCAAATTCTAGTAAAGAAACTCGTTTCTAATTAGTATCTTTGACAATTGGATTGATTTTCTGATATTTATCTATAAAAGTTAGAGGAATACGGAACATTTTCAAATAGAAATCGTGTTTGAGACAGAACCACATTTGATGTCCCAAGGGTCATCCTGAAAAACAATAATTTTATACTATTATTAACATTTTTAAGTTAAAGTTACTTTGCGTCAAAGCGGGATATTTGTAGGCTATTTTATATGTTTTATTATAAATATCTCGCTAGACATAAAAAAATAGTTGGGAGTTGAAATAATTCAATTTGGGGTTTATTTGCACCCACAACAAAACCCAAGACTTATTACCCCCATTAACAGTAAACTAGCATTATGTTATGAAGCCCTCTGAAAGTCCGCAAAGTTCAATTTTTAATGGAAATTGACCTAATTTGCCTAAATGTGAACTTGACTCATGTCAAAGTTTCTAAAATTACTTGCCGCGACATCAGGTTTCATATTTTTTTACAGTATTTTTTTTTTATGATAATGTATTTTCAAAATTTTCTAAATTTTCAAAAAATGCAGCGGTAATTCAAAAGTTTTTAGATTAGGAGTATCTGTTATTTCCTTCAGAAAGTTTGACCTTTTTAAAGCAGCATACACCTGCTGAGAACGCTTTGATGACAAGTGACACTTAGTTACAGTTAGTTAAAAAAGTCCATTTAGGAAAAAATGGAATTAACATTTGAAAATGTTCGTGCAATGATTTTAAAGTTGGATTATAACCGAATGATTTTTTTTGTTCCTATTTATATAAAAATGATTTTCTTCGGCAGCAGCTGTTGAACAACGCATTGGTCTCGGCGATGACACGATCCAAGATAGAGCTGCCTGTAGAAATATGCTGATATATTACCGCCAATGTGTGCCTACACCGAGACACCCGAAACCATGGAGCAGTATAAAGAACGAGGCAAGGAAGAAGAAAGCAGCTGTTGAATCGTTCAGAAGCCCTGTTTTGGAGGTGTCTCCATCGGAGTGGTAAAATGCTTTGAAAAATGCACTCAATGCATGCAAGAGTGTATAAATGCTCATGGCGAATATTTGGAAGAACAATAAAACCATTTTCGAAAAAAAAAAACAAACAATTCATGGCATGGCAGTTACAGTGATAAATGATAAATCACAGCAGCACATTTTTCATATGCGTAAGCATGTAAGTCACGCTTTGTGGCTCACTTCGTTGAGTCACACTCTACGATGCTAGTAATCTAGAGGTCCGGAGTTCGAATCTCGGCGTGGTCCAGGAAATATGTAGTGCTTGCAACATTATATACACTCCTCTATATGCAATGTAACGTTGACTCGAAGCAGCCTTTAAACGGCTGAATGAACGCAGCATGCCCCACAAGGGATTACGGTACAGAGAAGAAAGAAGCATGTATGAATGTATTTTACTGTATGCGTAAAAATACGGCTTAAACTTAAGTTTCCAGATACCTTCAATTTTGAAATGGTGCGTTATTAAATTTTGTACATTTTCTAAAACACTGGGAAGAAATAAAACGCAAACTACACCTACTCGAAAAGCTCATAGCTTTATTATTGTTATAATGTTAGATAGAAAAAAAGACAAACAAACTTTGTCTGAAAAAGAATCTCCGAAGGGATTTCCGAAAAGTTCAGTTTTTCTTTTTCAACGAACTATACTATAGCATACTTTTTTTCAAATCAAGTAGACACTTAAGTCAATTCGATGCAAGTCCTTTCAGTGTATTTATTGTATTGCATACTTAGAAGGAAAAGTAAATTTTAAGATTTTCCCTAAGTATACATTCGGATAGAGAGACAAACTTCTACAATTGCATCCGATTATTCGAGTATCCAATTTTATTCAAGGATGATGGTTTCACATTTTAAGGGTTTTTTTTTAACTTATAAAGTTTTCGGCACTTTTGTGGTATACAACTTAAATGTTCTTTCACAACTACTTACAATTGCAATTTAAAATTGATTTCATCGTTTTACAGGCATCTAAACGGCACGGGGCGTTGTAAAACTGAATACAGATTCGTTTAAAAAAAAACACTATAGCTTTGTCTCCTTCAGTAAATATACAATAATACCCAATATGCACTTAAAATAGATAGGATATCCGCACTACCGACGGGATTAAAACAACTATGGCGGTGTTTTTTTAATTAGCTAACCTACACTATCCGGGGTAATTTTCATACAAACGCTAACCTGTGACTTTATTCAGGTTAGAAATTATATTGCTATCCAGATTTGATGAGCTTTCCAAAACTCGCCTAAATGTATGCAATCCCAATTATTTTCTAGTACGTTTTCCAATGACTAGCAAAAATTAAATTTTGAAATGAAAAGCTCTAAGGTATAGTTTACATGCAACACACAAGTGTGTGCAAAAAATATAGTTTTTGTTTGTAAATTCATGTTAAAAATGTTGTTCGTCGAATTCTTATTCTAACAAAATTATGATTCCTACATAAAAATATGTTTTCATTAAAAAAAATTACATGTTAACTTTTGCGTTTGTAAAGTGAAAACGGGGCTTTAATATTTTTGAGCAATGTTTTGAAATTAATGGTAATGCCTACGTGACAATTTGAAATTTAACCTGGATGCTACCCTCGATAGTTTTTTTTTGCGCGTCTGGGTTAGCAAACCTGCCCCCGATGTAAAAAAAACACGGCCACAGTACGTTTGTATTTCAACTCCGACAATTTCATGCACGACCACGACTGCAACTGCTATTTATATTAATTTTTTAGAACAAGAAGTGGAATCTATCTTATGATTTATGTTCGTCAAAAACTGAACAAAATCACGCTTATGTGTACTAGTCATGGTTCTTAACGAACTGAATTACTATTTTGATCCCGCTCCGTACAAAGAGTTGATCGCTCCCCTTCCGCAATTCTCAAAAGAACAGGTTCCTAGTATTCAAACTAGTCTGATCGCCATTTTAACTGAGTTACGTACAAACTTTCCAACTTTAAATGAACACATTCACATCAAGTACCAAAATAAAATCAATATTATGTGACCGGGAAAGTTAAAAGGGGGCTATCTGGTAAAAACAAATAAGCGAGTAAACGGCCGATAAAGAAATCAAGTCGGTGCATAGTGTTTAAATGATTTGTCGTGATCTGATTTTTATGAAACTTGGTATCTATATACTTTCGATGATCCTGAATCGGATACTGTTACCGAAAATGTAATTAGCGGGCAATATAACAGTAAATCCAAATGCAAATTAATTTTTCGACAAGTTCGAGTATATTTTCAGCACTTTCTTTGCTATATTGTATGATTGTTAATATACATGATACATTGGTGGCCGCAAAAATGATTCAGAGATTGCATTGCTGACCAGTAACTGGAATAACAGTAAATCATCAACCAATCATGTAAAGATAATGATGCAATTCCTTTCAATTGTTTGCTTTGATTCTCTTTGTGTGCTGATTTTAATAAGACACAAGTAGTCATTTATCAGCAGGACACTTAATATCTAAAAGTGCATACTAATTCCAGGGACAAAAGGTCCTTTTTTTGCTAAAGAAGTCCAATATGAGCAATATGGATATGAAAATACAACACTTGGTGAGACAAGCGCCCCGAAATACTATTTGTACATTTTTGAAATCTTCGGAAAGGATCTTCTCTCCTGAAAAGGACATTTTTGGAAAATTGGTTGTGGATAGGCAAGATGGGTTTCAAACGATAGGGACAGATTAGAAGAAGTCATTGAAATGGTTTTGAATATGTTTTTTATTGCATTTGGGTACACCAGAATATCGCGATATTCTAGTTCGAATCAAGAATATTTTATTCGCATTATGTACCCTTTGTTTTAGATTGTGATTTCCATGATAATTACGTCAATAGTTTACTACCGGTACAGCAAATATTGTCGGCTATATCTGATTTTACAGCCGACTGGTCAGTCAGGATCTTCCTTTCCCCACTGTGAAAAGAACTTTATCGAAAGGGTATTTTACACTCAGAAAAATATCCATGAATTATATTTTATTAAATAAAAGTATACAATCGCAATTCTGTCTGATTGTGACTCGACGCAATGGCCTTTTTAAGACAATGATGAATGATGTTTTTGGTATTGTGAATTGAATACCTAGATATTTAATTCACAGGTCTACAAAATTAAAAAAAAAATTTGGTGCCGCTGCGATTCAAGCATAATTTTAAAGCATCGGTCTTGTCAATACTCTCAGTGCCATTTTTTCATAAATACTACATGTAGTTTTAAGTTTACGCAAATTAATGAAATTGCATGGTAATCGATAGCCACGAGCGTTCCCAGATCGACTAAATATATCTAAAATCATTTGAATTGCTAAATATATACAGTTTGAGCATCGCATGTTCAGACGAAATAATATTTGACGTTTTGATGTAGTCCTGAATTTTTTCTGTTGTGATTTACCGTTACTTTCAGGTAAAAGTTCAAATTGGGAGTCATGAAGCAAAAATGGTAGTTGTGGTAGCTGGGTTAAGTACAGAGGAGCTTAAAGCAGGCATTTTTGACGGCCCTCAAATAAGACTTTTAATAAAAGATACCAGTTTTGGACATTCGATGAATGATTTAGAGTCCTTAGCGTGGATTTCTTTCGTCGACGTTGTGAAAAACTTTCTCGGCAATCATAAGGCTGAAAATTATCGGATTTTAGTGCAAAATATGCTGGAAAATTTCAGAAATCTTGGTTGCAATATGAGTACCAAGATGCACTACCTCCATGGTCATTTGGATAAATTTCCAGTAAACCTAGGGTCGTATAGTGTGGAACAAGGCGAACGATTCCACTAGGACCTGAAAATTGTGGAAAATCGTTATCAAGGTCGATGGGATGAACATATAATGGCGGATTACTGCTGGAGTATCATGCGTAAGTCCCCTGGAAAGTCTAATCTCAATAAATCTCGAAAAAGAAGCTTCCTTCATGTCTGAAGAGTTAACAACATACATATTTTGGAACATTTCATCATATCTCGAAAACTACGCGTAGGATTTAAAAAATGTATATACCGTTAGAATCAGTATAGCAAGGCTACTCAAAAACAGTTTGAATCTCCCCGGCACCAAAACCCGTGTAGACCTGTGATAGTCGTTTCTTTCTTGGACAGACAGGATCATTGTCCAAGTAAAACGCAAACGGATCAAAATTGTCCCTTTCAGTAACAGCTTACTATTGTGTCATCAGTCCCCAACGCGATATTCTGAATTGGAACTTGCATTTGATATTATGCGCCGTGCAAGATTTAATTTAAAGGAAAATATCCCAGGAAATTTAAAAATGATTGACTTTAATGATTAGAAACCAGATAAACTGAAAAACAAAATTACATACGGGATATTTTAGGGAAATTGTTTGCGGAGGCATCTGGGAGATGGCATTGGCAGATGATCCATGTCATAGCTTGGATCAATTTTACAGATTGTCGTTTTGTATGGGAATTCCAGTAAATATGGAAATGCTCCACAAAATCGAAAAGCACTTATGACAATAAGCGCGTGTTTTACCATCGCGATTAACGCGTGATTTAAAAGTAAAAAAAAAATCGCGGCTAACTGCTCAAACAACTTACAACTGTTCTACTTTTTTGTCTCACTGTCGTCGGCTTATTTTTTAGATTTGACCGGTTTCGTCACATAAGACAATGATTTATCTGAAAAATCTAAGTACCTCAATAAGAAATATTCGCTGTTTTGTTTTGAGTTGTCATTTTTTTAAAGGTACTCAAACTTAAAAAACGAAATTGCCATATTTTTTCCCCTATAGATTAGCCATCTACATTTCATTCCCCTAAACTCTATCCCGCGTAGGGTAGTGGCACGTGTGAAAATTAACTAGGTAGATGTATTTTTTTTTCTAAGGAGTTCGTTACTCAAAACTACTCGAGATGGTCAAGAAAACGCAACTGATGGCATTTTTCAACGAACCAACGTAGAAAATTATTGGTCAAAAAATGAAATTTTTATATGGGATGTAAGCTTATACTTCCACGTTATGTGTCGAGGACTTTCAAACTAGCGGTTGTCCTTAAAACATGTAAAGTACAGCAAAGTTCTAGCGGCACAGAACTCGAAAGAATTACTTCCAGTCCCTAAACTGGGGGTTTCTTTAAGGATGCCTTTTAGCATTTCTTTTATTATTAAGAAAAAACCCGAGGAAAAAGATTTTTTTTTAATTTTCAATTAAATTAACAACTAAAACTATTTTTTTTTAATTCTACAGAACGTAATTAACTAATATTATCCAGTATAGATATTGTTCGGTGGAGATATACTCCAATCAACGGGGAGATTTTACCTTGCAAAAATTGCGGATGTCTCAAATTGATATGAATTGATAAGTTATAAAGACAGGTGGGGTAAGTTAAAGTCCAAGTTTGCGTCACTTGCCCCCCCCCCTTGTGCTCCTGCCGCCATTTTGAAAAAACCATCTACAATCTGCCTTTTCATCAGTTTTTGGGGTGAAACTTCTTTACAGTCCATTTGAACACAAAACGTGCCAAGACAATTTTGTAGAGAACAAAATTTCCTACAAACTTCATCTAAAAAGTTGTACTCTACAATAAAAACTGACAGAGTTATAGCACCAAGAAAATGCGGGAAATTCCAAAAATCATACCAATTTTGCAGTTTTTTGCATTTACATATCAATAACACGATTATTGCATTGTAGCTTAAAGTCTTCTAAGTATGTGTTATAGGAATATTGATTGTCATCAAATTGCATCATAAATTGTGTTTGTAAGATGCACAGGAAGAGAGTAAATCCAAAGAGAGTATAATGACTTTTATCTACTTGACATGTTTAGGCTCGCCTCCCTACTCTTCCTATGCTACGAAATTTTTGTCAAATGGGGCATATTTTCTTGCGTTTGTTTGTTTGAATTTTTCCTAAGCAAATATATTGATAGAATGTTGAGATATTATGAATTCTAAAAAATGAAAAAGGCAGTGGCAAATTGAATTATTTGCGTAGTTATGGCTTTGGAAAGAAACACGGGAACACGATAATTTTTCATTTAAGCCCGGTTTATTTCGTCGAGGTTTCTTGAAATAGGAAAGAAACACCGGATACGTAATGTACTCGACGTCCCCTTTCATATGATGCCCCGCATGCCGACCTCCGGTTAAGGAATAAATAGTGTCCTTTTTTGTCCTTTTTAGGACCTTTCTGATCAAAACGTTGATTTGTTTAGATGAAAACTGAGCTAACTACCGTGTAGAGTAGGAAAAATACTTTCGAATGCAATTCATAACTCAATTTCGTATAAAAATGGAAGAAGCGAGTTTTGCCGCGCACCGCCTCAAATACAAACATGGTCATTATGAGAGACATTAATCTTTTTTACGCGCAAGAATGAAATATATTAACGGATTAGAATGCACTCAACGTCTCCTTTGATATGATATCACACATGCCCGTTCCGCACCAACCACATTTCTGTGTCCTTTTTGGTCCTTTTTAAAATCAAAATTAATTGTTGACCTAGCTTGATATCTAGCACCCAAAATATTATAAAACAAAAAAATTACATTTGATTATTTTTTCTATTGAACATTAAAAAAGAATTCCACTATTTAAAATTCTGTATAAAAGTCTACTTTATATAATTTGATAATAAATTATAACAGTAAAATATCATTACTTACATTATATACAATAATGCCTACATCTCATAAAATTGAGAAACTTAAAAAGCTTAAATTTCCTAAAAATGTTGTATTCGATACTACATTTTTTGTTTTCATGCCGCTCCCTACCTCAACTCATGCAGACTTATGTGATTTGCGGTATTGATTTTTACTTCCAACTTAGTGAATGGGATGTGTTGAAAATTTGGGTAAATTTGCTTTAGCGGTTGAAAAGATATTCAGAAATACAAAAATTTTAATTTCACATTGGATTTTGATGATTTGATGGCGAACTTCAAGATTGATTTTCGGACCCATTTTTTGAATTTTGGCAACTGCGGTTTTCACCATCGGGAAGAGCACATTTTTTTCTGTGGTAATCACTAAAAAAGTGAAAATCGAAATTTTTACACGATAGCCCCTTTTTAACTTTCCCGGTCACATATATTCTACTAATAACATGGAAGCAAATTCAATAATATTTTTTGCTTACGCCCATAAATCACGCAATCAAATCAGTTTAATTCCGTCTACTATCCAACCGCATCAGCACGACTTAGATCAGTGAGACTTCTTTTGAGACCTGAAGAGCCGATTGATCAGGTCGACCTGCAGAGTGGATTGATTAGGTAGAACTGAAGAGCCGATTGGTCAGGTCGATCTGAAGAGCCGATTGATCAGGTCGACCTGAAGAGTCGATTGAACAGGCCGAGCAGACGAGTCGAATGATCAGGAATACCTGAACTGAAAAGTCGAATGATCAGGTAGACATGAAGACCCGTTGATTAGGTCAATATAATAGTCAAAGAAGAATACGATATTTGTATGATAGTTGGTTATGGCACCCTAATTATAGGAACACTGCCCTGACCGATTGGGAGTCCGCAACCTTGAATAATGGGAGGAAGGGGTTTTTCTTTAGTTTTTAGCGATTATTTTAAAAACGGCAAAAGATGATGATTCTCAATGATATATAATACATTCGAATTTTATTGGAGAATTCGGCGGTAGACTAAGCAATAAATTAGAATATTTTATTTTGGACCTTTTTAAATAGCTCCATAACTTTTGAATAACGCAAGTTCAGCCGTGGAATTTTATGCGAGTATTAACATTAAGCTGAATGTGATTTTTGCTGAAAATAGAGTTGCTCCAATCAAGGACCCCCATTTATTCCCTCATTTGAATTTGTCAAAAAGGCATGTTCATAACTCCCCCATGTGTGCCACTACCCCAAACGGAATAAGAGTTTAGGGGAATGAAATGTAGATAGCTAATTCATAGGGAAAATACGAAAATTTCGTTTTTTATATCGGAGTACCTGGGAAAAATAAAAATTCCAAACAAATCTGAGAAAATTGCATATGGTGGTTTAGATTTTTTTTTTTGAAGGAATAGCTGGTCTTAACTGGAAACTTAACCACGATCGTTTTTTTTGTTACGCAAACATACAGGGGACATAATTATGATCAAAGAAACGCCCTTATTATTGTGGTGAGTGGGTGAAAATATAATTTGAGATATTGTTTGTCCATATAAATGTAAAAGCAATGACGGCAAGCATAAAAATGATAATGCTATGTAGTTTATTGGCAAGCGGTATTCATTTTCATTCAACATTGTGTTCTTCGCCGGTGCATCGTTCATAGTTCTTATGGACGCCACAGAACCTCCGATCGATTTAAGAGATTTTTTGATTTCGAGATAAATTGGAAGGTGTATGTGAACATCGAATTCAATTTTTTGATTGGACGTGCGGAACATATTGCCATGCAATTTTTCGGGCAATCATGAGAATCATGTGTTTTCAGTTGCTGATTTTTTGACAATCGGTGGTCATTCTTCATGCTATGTTAATCTTCATGCTGTTGTTGTGGCGGTCATTCTCCATCGAAAGTGGCAATGGATGTCCATCTTTCATCGCCACCAAATAGATAATTTTGTCTATGTCGTGTTGTGTTGTGTGGACTGTGAGACTGTCATTTCAGATTGCGCAATAGATTGCCTAGTATGTGTGCTGTACGGACGTAAGATCGATTGTGTGCAATCGATTTCTCAATCGATTGACTAATAAATCGCTAGGTCTGTGGTGCTCTTTAGATGCGAAATAGGTCACGAATCCTGACCTGTTCCGATGTTCTCCCAAAAGAGCAGGTCGTACCATGCTTAATGTGTACATAACCGTGACATGTGACAGAGCGGAAAATGGGCTAGACGGCCTTCACTGTAGTATTCACATTTTTTATCAAAGGCGGAGCTCACCACACTTCACAACGATTTTTCAGAGATTTTGGTTATAATCTCGGTACAAAATCTACGAAAATGTACGGAAAATCTTGCAGACTTTAGCCTAAATTTTGTAAAATCTAAAGGTTTTGCAAAATCTGTCTGAGAGCTGTGTGCACTGTTTTAAGGTAAATGTGAAAAAAAAATCACCCAAAGTTTAAAAAAAAAAACAAATGCAATTTTCTTATCAGCCAAATAAACTTCTAAAACTATTTTTTTATTTTATCTACGAGTATTTATGAACGTTAACGTACCCTTGTTATTCCACAATACCTTACCTTACCTTAAAGCTTAATGAATAGCATTCACGCTATTTTCTTTTTCTGACAGTTACACAGAGAAATAATTTCCAACCTGAGTCGATGAAACACAAAAAACGCCAATCGATAATAAGGAGAAATGGACTTTGCTATTATAATTAATTACTTACTGAAAAGACGAGTTATACTCGAGCGTATTACATTCGATTCGAGCTGATTTTTACTTCTAGTCCAGTACAATTGGTTAAAAATAGCCCCAAACCTAAACATCCAAAAATAAAAGAAATTTTTGATGCCAAATTGTTGAATACACTGCCTCATATACGCAGTAAAAAGTTACACAAATTTGCGCCATGGGTTAAGGGGGGAGGGGGTGGCAAAGGGGTGAAAATTCAGTTTCTTGCAAATATCTGGAAAACTAGGAGTCTGACCTTAAAATGAGCTGAGAGCAAAACAAACTACATAAAATTACCTTTCTAATGATATGTAACACTCTAGACATTTTCTTAGAAAATTATACCCTAGACCCTAAAGTATTATAGTGAATTTACATTTTTTGAGTTTTACATTTCGCACTGTAACTCTTGATAGAATGGACATACTGTCATAAGATCTTGTCCATATATTGATAACAAAATTTATTTGACTCGTACCAAAAATTGGAGTGCTCCGACCATTGACGCCCCCCTCACTCCTCCTAACATTTTTCAAAAAGGCATGCCTGTAGCTTCTTTTTAGACTGAGCCAGACAGATCAAATTTGGTGTGGTGCCTAGTCTAAGCTCTATTATACTCCCCACCAAAAATTATTACCATCCGATCAGAACTAAGGGTACCCCCCATACAAAGTGAACGAAAATTCTAACAAATTTCACATTTTTTCACTTCTAAATTCTATCTAAAATGAAAAAATAAAATTTATCTCTTAGAAAGTCATTATGATAGTTAATTGTAGTCTTCTGAATGTATGTTCAAAATTTTGCATCAAAGCGTACACTACAAGTATAAACAAATTGTGTTTGAAAGTCATTGGTACTAGTTCAAAGGCTAGTTCCGAATAATATCGAGTAACGTGTACTAGCAACCTTCAAACCCCATTTTTCGTACTTGTAAGGCACGCTCTGCTACAAACTTTTGAATATACATTAAGAAGACTACAATTAACTGTTATAATGACGTTCTAAGAAATAAATTTTATTTTTCGTTTTAGATAGAATTTAGAAGTGAAAAAATGTGAATTTTTTAGAATTTTGGTTGACTTTGTATGGGGAGTACCCTTAGTTTTGATCGGATGGTAACAATTTTTGGTAAAAAGCATAATGGGGCTTAGACTAGGCACCTCACCAAATTTTATCTGCCTGACTCAATTTGAAAAGAAGCTAGAGGCATGCCTTTTTGAAAAATGTTAGGAGGAGTGAGGGGGGCGTCAATGGTCGGAGCACTCCAATTTTTGGTACGAGTCAAAAAAATGTTGCTATCAATATATGGACAAGATCTTATGACAGTAGGTCCATTCTATCAAGAGTTTCAGTACGAAACGTAAAACTCAAAAAATGTAAATTCACTATAATACTTTTGGGTCTAGGGTATAATTCTCTGAGAAAATGTCTAGAGTGTTACATATCATTACAAAGGTAATTTTATGTAGTTTGTTTTGTCCTCAGCTCATTTTAAGGTCAGACTCATATTTTTCCAGATATTTGCAAGAAACTGAATTTTCACCCCTTTGCCACCCCCTCCCCCCTTAACCCATGGCGCAAATTTGTGTAAGTTTTTACTGCGTATATAAGGCAGTGTATTCAACAATTTGGCATCAAAAATTCCTTTTATTTTTGGATGTTTGGGTTTTGAGCTATTTGTACTAGACTATTCTTAATTTCACACTGGTAAACGTATACTGTCGTTAACAGATTCCGTGAGATTTTCTGGTAATCGTCTAAAATATTTTACGAGAGCTAGATGTACATAGTACTTAAATTCCTAGACCCATGTGTACAGGTATGCTTGTCCAACCTACGGCCTCTGAAGGTTTTTTTTTTATCCGGCCCGCGAGTGATGTTGAAAGTTGTTATAACGAGTGACAACTTATTATTTGCTATTTACACAGCCATTTACTATTATGTATTAGATAAAATTAATTTAAATATCGTCAATAAAAGAAATATATTCCTCCTCTGATAGCACATTTAACGTCCGTTACGGCAAAAATATTTTTAAAAAATTTAGTCATTTCAGTTATTTGTAATTAAAGACAAATCTACACCTCGGTGTCATTTTGCATCCACTGTAACTGCAAATCAACTCAAATAACTGTACTGTAAAAAATGAACCGTGATCTTGCGACCAGTAATTCTGAAAGTTTGCGTATTTCGTCTAGATTTCATTACGGCATGCTCAATCGATTAACCGACAATTTGTCAATTTGTATGGAAAATGACTGTGACTGTGGCTGATGACTGAATAGTGTGAATCGACTTTTAAGGCAGATTTGAAAAGAACTGATGATACAAAGAAGAATAATGACAGACGAAATAGATAGGACCTGGTAATCTGATTCTTTCAAATCACAAGTAAAATATGCAGAACCAGCGAAAATTAAAAGTACCGAGTATGGGCTACGGTCTAAAACCCGCAAATCTTAGGCGATTTTGATGTAATCGGGAGTAAAAGCCGAAACACGTGCAGATGTCAATAAATTTATCGTTAAAAGGTGAACAAGATCATTCTCGATTGGCCCTTTCTTAAATATGGCTTCACAATTTGCCTATCAATATTTAACCGACGGGAAATATTGTTTTCGTAGATTCAAAGGACATATCCTCTCTTCATAAGAAAATAAAATAAATAAATAAATAAAAAATAAATAAATAACAGGCGCGACAATCCAGCATTGGACTAAGGCCGCAGGATGTGTTTGTGACATCCTATTTACAAGATCTTATCTGCTTTTGTTGAGTTGATGAGATCAGCATCACGATCAGCAGTGTTATTTATCCCCATAAATGGGTACTCGTTTAACATCAGGGTGAGATCATAGTCTGTCACAAGCTCGTGAGTTCGAAAAACACTATGATCCACGGTGAGATTCGAACTCATGACCCTGTGCACCGAAGGTGCGCGCACTAACCGCTAGACCAGCCAGATTACTAAAATCATGGCCTTGAAAACATTTGGGCTTGCCCGTTCCTCCACGCCCATGGAATCAGCTTTTAAAAAAAAGTTATCTTATTTACAGATTTAGCCTTCTGTATACTAGTAGTGTGGAATTGAGTTGCCGAAGAAACGTTTATGACAATACACACTAGTCGACAATACTCGTCAAGGAGTTACGGTCAAAACAAAAACTGCTGAGGCATAGGGGCACGAAGAAAAAAAACAGATTGCAGAAAAAAAGCTCAATCGCCAAACTGCCGAATAAACTTCCTCTGTGTTTGACAAGCCATCGTGCTTAGGATTCTGCGAACTCTCAGAATTTACAAATGTCTCAATTCTCAATAATTGAAAACTTCTGAATAAAAATCGATCTGAGAGGAACATTTTTTTTATTGATTGTAGATTTTTCGTAAATAATTAAGTTTTTCGTGAAAAACTGCAAACTAGAATATTTTGTTTCATTTGATGTTTTGGGTTCTAGTTTGACACCGATATTGGTTGAACGAGTCTTAGAAGACCTAATAGACGAAGCTCTGCTTAAAAACGACTTCATCCCACTATTCTGGCACTCATACGTCGACGATCATATCACGGCAATTCCTGGGGATAAAATACCGCAAATGCTGGGGGCACTACATGCATATGATCCCAACATCAGATTTACGTATCAAGTTGAGCATAATGGGCGATTAAATTACCTCGATCTCAGCCTTCATCACTAACTGGTATCACAAACCTATTGCATCCAAAAGGCTTTTGAATTTCTATTCCAACCACCCAATGCGAGTGAAAACCAATACAGCCAAATCATTTATTCGCAAGGTTTTCAGGATAAGCCATAAGCAGTTTTGGAATGAAAACTTGACACGCATTCATAATGTTCTTCGAAGCAACAACTATCCGGTGAAAATCATTGATAAGATGATGGGCGAAGTATGGGCCTTCCTGTCCGTCGAAGGTAACTCTGGATTACAGCCGAGGGAAGATCCTAACATCCAGCTATATTCATCATTATCGTATATCCCAGGCTGAAATGAATCGAACACTTCATACCAGAACTAAACATTGCAATGCGTCCCACCCAGAAAAATCACAAAGTGTTCAAAAATATGAAAGAAGGACAATCAGGTGTCGTTAAAAAATTGATTGCACAGATTACAACAAAACATATATTGGTGAAACTATCCAAAAGCTTGGCCCAAATTCGATCCCCGCATATACAAACACTGGTTATCTGGTAAATCCATTTAACTATTATTAGCATAGAATATTTTGCATCTACATATTTGTAAAAATGAGCCATTTTCACCGAAATTGACATCTATTTCGTTAAATTTCCGTATAACCTACCTCTACTCATCGTTTAACTTATCAAAAAATTCAAAGTATCGATTTTTCATAATCTAGGGCCAATACTAAGCAGCGGAGCTTCTCGAAACGGACAATTCTGTTAACCGGAAATTTCTCATAAACGTCTTTTTTTATATATGTATTTTATTAGGAAAATAACTTCTAATACCCGGGTACTATCATAACCGGACTGTACTTTTATACCCTATCTGAACAAGCGACTCTCTAATCAATGAATAGTTTCACAAATAAAATTCCACATTCCTACATTACAGAGTTGCATTTCGAGCTAGGCGTTTTGCAACTACGGGAAAATGGGTCTTTCGCGTATTCACCTAGACCCAATTTCTGGGAATCGCTAAACGATATAAACAACTGCAATTTTTTATCTCACGGTGCAAGTGTTCGCACCTTTTCTTGGAAAATCGCGATTATGTTCAATAAATTGAATTATTACTGCGTTTAGTTGTGCAACTTTCTATTTTTTTGCGTTTTTCCAACGGACTGGCTACGACATCCCGCCCGCCATATTCCCGTTTTTCAAAATCCCGACATTCATTATCGCGCTCAATTTTAATCCCGTCTAATCGAAATCCCGCCAATTTAATATCCCGCCATTTTAATATCCCGCCATTTCAATAACCCGCCAATTCAAAATACCGCTTTTTAATATCCCGTCATAGAAGGTAAGTATTCTTTCAAAAATCGCGCGCTTACCTTCTCTGACGGGATATTAAAAAGCGCTACCACATTTACCGTTAAAATAATGGGCCTCCTCGTATGGGGATACTCAATTATCGGAGACCCGCGGACCAGGTGACTTCATTTGAAAAATAACTGGACTGGTCTTTCGGTAGTCGAGACTTAAGTAACCACTGTATGACAGTGTTGTTCTGTAGGGGCTAAATTGTCATATTTATTGAAGAAATAAACAAATATTCCGACGGATTTATGCTAAGAGAAAGTATCGCATTAACTGCTGGGAATACAATTACATACATAACTATTGTTTTTTGTTAGCAATGTAAATAATTTTTGGCGGGATTATTTCACTATCCACAAAACAAACTGAAAATACAGTACATATTGGCTTTTTTCTTAATTAGACCAGTAGCAATTAAAATTTAAAGTTGCGAAGCAATAGGATAATGGGATCATGGTCTGGCCCTTGATGGGTTAGTTTAGGGCAGCTAAATCGATTAATCGAAAGAAATAGGCGATGGCTCAATAGAGTCAGTTGGATTTAATCTGTTCGGGCTTCTAGGACATTGCCTAATATCGTCAATTTGGTTGATCAATTCCAATACTGGCTATGTTCTTTCAACTGAGCAGGTTTGCATCCACACTCTAAAAAGTGAATTTAAATTTCCGCTGAAAATGCGGCAATTTTACACTTTATCCCGCTTATAATCACATACAGAGTGCATTTTTCAACAATTTCTGTGTAAAGTAAAAAAATTACACCAAAATCGGTGTGAAATGTATTTTTACGCTATACTTCTGTATAATTCAGATTTTCTGGTGCATTTTTACAACGTTTATGTGTATAATTCGGATTTGTGGTGTATTTTTACAACGTGCAGTTGAAGTTTTACTCATTTTTTGTAGCGTGCTCTCCAGTTGTCATACTTCAATCGGCTGGACTTAGCACAGTGTACCACATTTTTCCAAAAATTCTCTGCATTTAGAACTCATGTGTACACGCTCTGTCGCTCACTTGGTTGAGTCGCACTCTACGATGCTAGTAACCTAGAATTTCTCGAGATCGAATCTCGGCGTGGTCCAAAATTTCCGTACATGTGTGGATGAGAAATATTTAGTGCTTGCAACATTACACTCCGAAATGATATGCAATGTAACGTTGACTGGAAATTACCTATAAACGGCTGAGTTACGGTACTGAGAAGAAGAATAAGTGTACAGATCGCACAAAATAGACCATATTGCAACCTCCCATATAGACGAAAAACTGATCAGCAAAACTCGACCGATACTTGTTTATATTTTATATAGTCTTAAATAGTTTTATTGATAACTATATTAGGTGTGTTTTTTTGGTTATTCCGTCTAGGTTTGGGTAACGAAACTCCATATAAAAAAATGCCAGCTGATCCACCTGTCATTTTTTTTATATGGAGTTTCGTTACCCAAACCTACACGGAATAACCAAAAAAAAACACACCTATTATTTATAAAGGTTCGCCACTTAAATCTTTACAACGAAAAAAGAGTGAAACCGCATTATATTCCTATTATTACGGAGTGTTTTTACACATAGCGCGGTGTAAATTTGCTAATATATTGTAGTACTTTTTTAAACATTTTTTATGTAAAATTACACTTGATTTGCAAATTTAGATTGCAGAGTAATTTCACTATTATAATAGAAGGAAACAAAGTTTCCTTCTATTATAAGAGTAAAAATTTCATAGAGTGCAGGTTGAAATGTAAATTGTCACATAGGGGTTCTAATTTATCTTAAAACATTGTTTCTTTACATTAAAGCCCTGTTTACACTTTAGAAACGCTCTTCTTCATTCAAAACATAAGTATTTGTACGCTTGGTTTTGTTTGCGCTTTGAAAATAAAATATTCAAAAATAAATTATACTATCGCTCACGGAATGCTATACTGGCACATCTTCTATTAGAGTAATATCGATATAATCGCGTTTAAAGAAAAAGTGAAAAATATGTGTTGATGTTTCAGCTGATAGTTAAATTAGAAACATCGCAATTTTTGTGTATGATTATAGAGTTCTGGGAGCTGTTCCTAGCTATATTCGCTAAATTAAAAATTTTAGATTTTTTGCGAAAGTTTTGTGAGATGTGTCACTATAGCACAAAATAGTAAAAGATAAGAAATTAAAGATGTGCCGTTTTAGAGCATACATTTTATCAATTACTACAAATTTTTGCCTGTTAGTCATGTTTAATTCTTAATTTTTCTTAATTTCAAAATAAGAAGCCTCAGTCTTGCATACAATTAAAGTCAGAATTCTTCATCATTCTATCCTTATTCTATCATTTTTGTTCCTCAGTTCCTAAATTCTCATAGAAATATAGTGGTATAAGTGCCGTAAAGCCCCTTTAATTGAAGTTAGGTTGTGCCAGATTTTGTCATACTATAGAATATACTATTGGGAGTATAATAAACGTCCATAGTGCACTGTGAGCACTTTTCGGGGATTTCTGAAAACATACGGCGAAATCGATCAGTTTGCGACCACTCTGAGCCTGAACATATTATTAAAAAAAAACATCCAAATCGAGTGGTCCAGAGGAAAAATTATTTATTTACAATGTCAATAAATAAATATGAACCTCGCATAGGAGGAATAAAGAATAAAGTAATGACTACATTGCATGTTTTTATACGTACCATTATCATCATGTCATTTCGTTTCAGTTACGTTGCATACGCTGTGCTTGACACACAAGCCTTTTCACCTCAAAATGAAAGTATGTCCAGTGAAACCTGTCTAAAGAGGCCACTGTTCCCGAAAAAAGTGGTCGCTATTAGAGGTCGTCGCTAAAAGGGGAATGAACTAAGGGACCGAATTCGTTAATTTAGAGGCAAAGTGCAAAACCTTTCCTAAATTGAAGCCTCATGCGAGACTTCGAAGCTACTATCTTCCTAATAAATCCACGCCCATCATTTCCATCCGGAATAAAACACGATAGCTTTAACTTTCTTGACAAGAGGTATCCGAGATAAATTTATTACTGGTACATTACTCAAGATGAGTGGCGCCGGATCCGGACCACATAGAGTAAATAGTGCAAATATGTTTTTGTTTTAACTGCGCTTCTTCGAATGCAAGAGCTCTTCTCCGGTTGAACTAAAGGATTTGAAAACCTTGAATACGTAAAGACATCACTGTAGGTAGGTATAGCTTCACGAAATTTACGCCGAATGGACCAATGCTTTGCAAAACAATCTCTTACGTAAAAGGGGGAATATTTGAACATCTGAAGACAGTGGATCTGTTGCATATCTCCTTCTAGAATAATTCTATTCTACTCACATACTCGTACATTAAAAAGTCAATTACATAAAAAAAAAAAAAATCATTGGGTCGTGCCAAATGTAATTTTAATGCGTCTTCAATTCCTTGGTTTTTTCTTTGTTCTAGCTACCTTGCGTCCAAATGTGGAAATACATCGGTCGCTCATTTATAGCAAAATGACAATTTAGCAAACACACATTGGTGTTTAATGAACTACAAAGAAAGCAGCAGCTGCATCAGGACCTAAAATGACGCATACAAAAACTTAATGCATGATGATCATGCATTAGTATTTTTGCTGTGGCTACATACTACGAATAATCTATTATTCGCACAACTGGAAAATACTTCAATTTTCTGGTTTAAGTGGTCTTTTAAACAGTTTTCACTGTACATATATGAACGCATTCATTTCATAGTCGACAAATTAAAATCATAACAAAAATTTCGCTGATAAGACTCGTTACAATATGGGGTTAGTGAAAACACTACTTATAAAACAAACATAGAAATCGGACACTTTAATGCAAGCAGACAAAAAGAAAAGATTACATACTTGTTGTTGTTGTGGAACTGATCAATTTATGCAACGTTCTAGTTGTTGTCGGCTGCGTGCTTTAGTTGGCGCTTCGACAACTCTAGATGGCAGACAATCGCTATTGATGATAATCCTATCACAAGCACTTTGTAAACACTGTAAAACACTTTTTTGCAGTTTATTATACACTTGCTTAGATAGAGCTGACACTGAATTACGAAATTTTTTATTTTATTTTGCAAAAAAACAGATCAATAGTATTTTGCATACATCAAACTTGACGTGAAAATCAAAGAATTCTTCTAAGAATTTGCATCTCGAAATATTAATTAAGATTTTTCAGTTGTACCATTCATGCATTCTTTAATTATGCATACGTGTACACATAATACACACTGCACCATAAAATCACTAGATTTCCCAATTCACATGCATCTCACTTCTGCCAGGAACACTAATTAACACGCACGACAAATCTTAGAGCAGAAGAATCCTTAATTCTCTATGACAAAATCAATGAGCCGTCTGGCAAGGTCAACTGAAAACCGAACAAAATACTTGAAAATTTGCACTTCGAACTATCGCGAAAAATTCGATGAAATACCGACTATTCGTCAAGCACTTTATGATCCCAAGATTCGAAACCCGTCCACACTTGTTGATGGTACAGAATCAACTAAATTCAAAAAGGCTGAGTTTCAATGATACTTCTCGTAACGATGCAAGCCTAACCCCCAGTGTGGGTGTCCAAGCACATCCTGTCCCATGCTATTCCTTTAGATTTTCATGGTCTTTTTACGGAGACCACCCTTAAGTTCGCCAATATCGTCTGCCATAGCGACATACTACCCCTCAGTGGATTCAATCCATCGAGCGCCGACTCCATTTGGAAAATCCGTTTTTCTCGTATAATCCACAGAATAACGTGGGATTCTCTCCATCTGCCTGTATGTGTGCATGGAAGAGATTATTTTATCAATCCCATGGCGGCATTGTCGAGCAGAATGTAAAACAGCTTGTGCGAGCCGATGCCACGTGACAAACAGTCGAGCAACAACTTACCGGAAAATATTGAAAACACAACCAACACATTCTTGGGAAAATTGCATGAAAGCGAGAGAAAGATATATAAAGCCGAAATGCATCGGGATTGTGTGGGTGTGGGGTAGTCTACCCAAATGCTAGGCGAATTCCTATGAATGAATGAAGTGAAATTGCACTGCACACACCGTTCAACTGCGAATTCATTCAGGTTAGTAGGAGTAACAGCGCAAAGTTCCTTTGCTATCATCCCCCCGAAATGATAGTGAATGTGAAAGAATGAAAATAGAAAAGAAAAACATATCACCTGACCCCGTTTCATGGGACACATTGTATTGAGCGGAAAAACATGTGGAAATGCCGACGAAATCCTTTTATAAATGACTTGCCGAATTTGATTAAATTTGTGCTTAACACTATGTAGGTATAACGTATAATGTGGCTGGCGAAAGGATCGGATACGCTTCATTGATTTTCATGTTGGTCGAACAGGAATAGGAAGGAATGGAAATAAGGGTCAAGTGAAATGAAAATGATGGAATTTTCTCATTGATTCAACAGTTGAGATAAATGTCAGTAATATGTTTGGAGAGGTCTCGTATTTTTCAACTTTAAACCTGAAGGATAAGGATAATGGAAATAGAAATGATGCAACCGTAAATAAATATATGGGTAAAGTTAAGCAGACAACAGAAGATATCTTTTTTTTTCAAAATACATATTCTACAGTAAAACACGGATAAGTGCAAAACTCGGATAAGTCCACCCAATTTTCATGCACTATCCATTCATTGCGATTTTCCATATGTTTCTAGAGCACTGTTTCCCAACAGGTGGTCCGCGGACCGGGGGTGGTCCGCGAGGTGATTCGAGAAACTTCTTACAAAAAAGTTATATTTTCTTGTGACTAATTGCACATGCCAAACACGCGCCCTCATTCTCATTAGAGAGGTACGGAAATTTCGCAAATAAATTTCGCATAAACTAATTTTGAATGTAAGAAATTTCGCTGAAATTTAAAAATGACTGTGACTGATGACTAAAAAGTGTGGACCGACCTTAATTTAGAAATATTTAATAAAAGTAAGCGAAAAATCGGCTAGGAAATAGTGTGGCTGACAACTGAATCATACTCCGAGTTGTCAGTTGTCGAGAAATAATTTTGACAATACAAATAGTCGACAACGCCTTTCAAGGAGTTACTGTAAAAAGAGAAACTACAGGAGCAGAGGCGCGCCAATATTATTACGATTTTCTAGTTTTTTCATAAAGTTTATTTCAATTTTGTGCCCCATCGAACCATGAAAGAAAATCTTTCTAGAAAAATCGCATCGCCGAAAATCAATGTACATTCATGGAACCTCCGACTAAACCGCTTGCTTGGTGCTAAGCGTGATGCTGCGAACTCCTTGTTTTTAAAAATTCTCTATTCTCATTAATCGAAATGTTCTGAAAAACAATCTGAAATGGAAAATTATCTTCCACAATTGATTTTTTAGAGAAAAACAGATTTTTTCCTGGAAAAAGTACAAATTAGAACATTTCGCATTTATTCGCAGAAATGAACAATTATCGATTTGCTTAGGTTCGTTCCTTATAGCTCAGTTCCGAAATCATTCAAACTAACTAATCGAACTCGATTCAAAACTTCAAATGATTTTCCGCGCTAAACATTGTCACAAATCCGAGTGTAAAGACCAAGGTATATACCGTTCACTGGATAACTTTACTCGAAGTTATAGCTCTTCCAGACCAGAGGACCCCTATTCCTGTGCGAGAAAAATTTCAGCTGGTGAGGCAAGTGTTGACGCAAAGAAATCAGTTTTCCCCTTCTCTCAACCTCCCTACAAGATGGCGTTAAGAAATCCAAGCCCAATAATAATCGGTTGCGTCGGGAATTTGTGAGCTGCGCCTTCGAAGAGATGGAAGCTGAACCTTATTTTCAATAAATCATTCCTCAGACTTTAATTCGTTTCATTATTGAATGGTGGTCCGTCGAGATCCATTTTCAGGCTAAGTGGTCCGCAGACGTTTCTGAGTTGGGAACCACTGTTCTAGAGGGATAAGTGCACAACACACTTAAGAGCACACAATTTGTTGGCAGCATTAGCAATATTTGTGAACGTTTCATGAAGGATAAGTGCACATGTTCATTGCAAAAATTCATTAGAGCAGACATATAAACCCGCGAAATCCAAAATTTATTAACTCAAATTATGAAAATGTAGAGAGGGAAGTCAAATCTAGAAAAAGTGGTTGTTTTTGTGTGCTTAACGTACTTTCGCATCTGAGCTGCGGCCTTTTGGTGGTAACACGATGACAGGACTGCCCCAATAAGATTGTCGTCATCTTGCCATAAACGAGTTTTCATATTCATAAATTGTAATTGAGAATATAAAAAATCAAATGCAGATCGCCTGATTGTGTGATCTCATGACTCAGGCGATACATTACATACATACCTCACTGGGATCAGAGTCAAAGGTAAAAATAATTTTCTGTTTAGGCCATCACAAGCAAGTGTCGAAGTCCCGAAAGGGCTACAGTTCGGAAAGATTGATGTTGGATGCTCTTCCTTACTCAAAACCAGCACGCGGCTGTTGCAGTCAGCAGTTAATTTGTTAATGGTAAACCAGGGATTTTAGATGGACTTTTTCAAGAAAAAGGGATTTTTTCTAAAAAAAAAAATTGTGGAAGATATTTTGGAACGTCTCAGTTTAACTTTTTTTCGCAAATTTCCCGTCATTACCACACTCAGAGAAACAACGTGGTAAAAACAAACAATTTTCCCCTATGAAAATGAGCCTATCAAGGAAATTTGTAAAATTAAATGACAAAAAATAGTTGATTTCTTGTTAACTAGTTGACGCGATTTTTTAATTACACGTTAAAGACATTTCAATATGTATAAGCAAAGAAATACACAATTTTGTCACTGTTAATTTTTTTAATGCTGATATACTTACATACAAAATTGTCCAAAATATATTCGCGATTACGGTTCTTGAATAACTCAGCCAACTTCGGTTCACTTTCATGTGCAATTAAAACTTCCCAGGTTTATGCACACGCACCAGCACTAATATATGGGAATTATAAATATAATTTCACTCGAGTCCATTTTATATTTTCACACACTACACACGCGAACGATATCAACAGAATGCCGCTCTTTTCTTTTTCAGACAAAGGAACATACTAGTGTAAGCCTTACCCAAATTTGGATTAGATGACAATTATCACAGTAGCCGTCAAACAATTTCGTATTTGAAACTACCAATTGAATAGTCAGTTTAGACTTCCGGATGAAATTTAACAATTTCACTAGATAACAATTAACAATTAAAATAGTTTTCTTAAGAATTTCTGTCAACAATTTTTCATTGTTTAAATTAACAATTGCGGGTTCATCAACTCAATCGAATATTTGGTTAAATATACCAAATTCCAACAGAAAGTAAAGTAACAATTTTTATACCCGTCACTATGTGAAAGGGTATATTAACTTTGTCATGAAGTTTGCAACGCACAGAAGCAAGCACTTCCGACTATGTAAAGTATATACACTGCGCGACAAATGCTTAGGTTCATGGATATTTTGGTTTAAAATCATATAATTTCTATGTACTCTGATCGGAAATAATTTTTAAATAATGCTCTCTCAATTAACGGTTATTTTAGTAAATATTGCAATTCTATCAAACAACTCGCATAGCTAACGGAATTTTTTAAAATGAAAATCGCAATTTCCACTGCGACAATTGTATAGGTTCATTTACTTTAAAGAGTTATCTCGTCCTGGTGAGAAGTGTTTGTGGAAATATTTTTTTCGCGTTAAACTCTGTGAGTCGTATAGTGGATAATGTCAAAAGGAAATCAATTTTCTGCCGAGGAAAAGGCGATAATTTCCATACTAAACCAAGAAGGATATTCAAACCGAAAAATTGCAATATGGATTCAGCGGAGCTCGAACGTTGTTAATAATTTTATACGAGATAGTGAAAATTATTGCAGACGATACGCAGGAGGTAAAAAAAAAACGATTTCCGGTGCATTAAGGCGACATTTCTTAAGAGAAGCCACGAATTCGCCATTTACTGCGCGTAAGCTTGAGGAGATTTTGGTGTTATCAGCAAGTGTAAGGACCACCCAACGAGTTCTTAGATCTTCTTCTTGTTTGAAACGTTTACGGTTAAAGAAAAAAAAAACAGCCTTAACCCCGCAACATCGCCTACAGCGCCTAGAATTGCCTCAAGTTTCATGAACTGGACATCACAATGGAGGCAGATAATATTTACGGATGAAAAATGGTTTTGTGTGGACGGTCCAGATGGGTTCTCCTACTATTATCATGATATTAGGAAGGAACCTATCGACCTGTCACGCCATCACTCCTGAATAGGTCCCGTTATGGTATGGGAAGCCATATTACGTCATGGAACTATCGACCTGGTAATCCTTCGAGGTCGCAAAACGGGTTCATCTTATAAACAGCTCTTAGAAGAGGAAATCCATAAGATAAATGTCATGTACGGAGGCAATCCTTGGATATTGCAACATGATCTTGTCCCAATTCATACAGCGAGGGTAGTTAAATCATTTATTGTGGAGGAAAATGCGATTTTGTTCGACAGGGGGCCCAACTCGCCTGGCATTAACACATTAGAAAACATTTGGGGGTGGCTTGTTCGGGAGGTATACAGTAGTGGTAAACAGTACAACCCTAAAGAAGAGTTAATTCATGTAATTAAGACAGCTGTCCGCTATCCGCTATCCGTGCTGCATTCTTTACACAATTCCCTATCTTGAAGGCTTTATAAATAAAAATGAAGGAAATACACACTATTAAATAACAAAAAAATGCTCTTGATTTTTGTATTTCTCCTGCTTGACAATTTTCTGAAATATTTTTCAGCGAGAACATTAAGTAAAACGGTAAAATCGTCCCTGAACCTAAGCAATTGTCGCAGAAATCGACTCTTTGAATGAAATCAATTGCTGTAATTTAAGGAAAATGTCCTGTGGGGACTCACTCCATCCATTTTATTTGTGATATTTAATAGTTTCGAAAATAAAATTTCTTGAACTGGTAAGCTTTTTATTTACCGTTTCCTGGAAGGAAATATGTGTGAACCTAAGCATTTGTCGCGCAGTGTATATTATTGATCAGTGTGACGATAGAAATCGATTGAGCGATGTCCGTCTGTCTGTCTGTCTGTCCGTCTGTTGCAACGCAAACTAGTCCGTCAGTTTCGAAGCTATCGGGCTGAAATTTTGTATACAAGTTTCTTTTTAGTGTACGCTGTATATATGTAGGAACGAATGGAATCGGACCATGGGGTCATGGGGCTTATAGGGATCGATATGAAACTTTGCACAAAGATTGGTCAGTATAGCCTTATATACGTTAAATATTAAGACTGTTGACTTTTGCTAAGGAAAAGTAAATAACAGTAAATTTGTAAAATTTAAATTTGTTCGTGTGTAGCCTCTCTTTCATTCTGTTCCACCTTTAATTAGACCAATCCAAAAATAGATTTACTATTTACCCAGTTTGTATAAAAATAGGTACTCCAAGGCAAATCTACAGGACTCAGGTTAAGGTAAGGATGGCTTGGCATTATATATGAACTGAATTATTAGCTGTAAATCTACTGTTACTGTTTCTAAACGAAGGAAAAGCAACTTATATGAAATAATTCCATTGTGTCCCCTGACATAAGAGCCCATGCAAGCTTTCCTATGAGTATTGAACAAGTATACTTTTGCAGCTATTCAGGGACACCCTGTTAACTTGGTCCCACAAACTTCAAAAATATTTGTGGCAAACACTATTACCATTCTATGCATATCCACCAAATTTCATGTTCATTGTTTCATCAAGTTAAAAGATATGCATTGACGAAATGCTTAAGAGGCTTCCCTTGCATTGTGAAAGGCCCTTACTAAATACTAACTTGGCTATATTTCCGGTTTGGATACAGATATTCGAATGAAAATTCGTAGACATATTCCCTATACGAAAAGGAAGTTTAACTTTGAACGCCAATAACTTTTTTACCGTTACTCGAAACTGGAAAATTTTAACTGAAGTGAGATGTACTCGTTTAGTTCTTTGATTTAAATACCCATATGTCAATCTCCGATAAAAACTAAAATAGTCGACTTTTTTCAAACGTTCGGGACACCCTGTTATCTTCTTCCAACCAACTTCTAAGGTATATGTGCCAAAGACTGTAACCATTCTACACATTCCTACCAAATTTCATGACAATCTGTTGAGCCGTTCGCGAGTTATTTAGTGAACAGACGGACGGACAGACGGACGGACAGACCAAATCGATTTCATAAGGGTTTTTCGAAAAAAAATTTTTTCTAAAAACTTTAAAAATAAGTAGTACGTATAGAACAAACTCCTGATGGGTCACTTTGTATGGGAGATACCCTTAGTTTTTATCCGAATTAGCTGATTTTTAGTGGGTGGGTTGACTATGACCCCCAATCGCAACAAACCAAAATTTAGCACTCTGGTCTAATTTTGAGGGGAGTTATGGACATGCCGTTTCAACAAATTTAAATGGAGGGATCAGGGCCGGCCTTAGCAATGTAGTGGCCCTGGGCCAAATCGATCATGGTGGCCTCTACAGTACCAAAAAATTTGTTTGGCGAACAACAATTGGAAATTCTGGTTCTTTCGTTCAAATATGTCCGTTGCGCCCTAAGCGAAGTTTGCATATTGCGCTCCTTGGTTGTACTGGAAGGTGTGGTCGTTTAGTTGTAGTTTTTAGGTTTCTTTTTTAAAGAAATTTTGTTAAATCTTCGATTTTGATTTTTTTTAAATTTTTTGAATGTGAAAATGGCGACTAATAGTCTTATTTGAATGTTTTGCAAATATTAATGGTGGGGGTTTCCCAAAATCTATACGTATGATCGCTATGCTAAGATTGTGGCTTTTCTGGCTCTAGTACCCATTCCACTCAGATCGTAGCGAATCGCACGCATATTAAATCAGCGTCTGTGACTCCTAATTGAACTTTTTACATCGAAACTTTGACGAACTAAAGGCGATTCATCTTGATATTATTTTTAACAAAAAAAATAAGTACTAGAGATATTCAGAATGTTAAGCTGTATCGACACTCGAACCAATTGGCAGTTCGCCAAAAAACTGGCATTGCGAGGTTCCAAACAGGCTCTCGAATCGCAAGCAGGAAACTGACATAATCAAATTTTAATTTAGGAGGTTTCCTTAAATTTTATTCTCAAAATAGGAATATGCACATTTTAATTATTATTAGGTTATTGACACAACTGCCAGTTGCCATCGCTAGCTGCGAAAGCGGGCATATATATAAAATCCACGAGGATTTCAAAATTCAACTGGAAATATCGTTAGTTTTAATTTAAGACATGGCCACCGCCAAGTTGCTTCAAAACGACAGTGCTATAAGTCGGAAAATTAACGAATTAATTCACACGAAAGTTTTTAGACGCTGAATTTTAGAATATTTTCCGAAATTTCACTGTTCTATGTGAGTAAAGCGCCTTGTCTGGAAGAACTATGCCCTCGTGAATTTTTCTCTATGCATAAAATAATCCTTATTTCAGAAGGAAAGGGAGGGGTTTCCAAAAGGTTTCTATGTCTCTGATTCCGTGTTTGTCTGCACCACGATTTTTTCGTGCTCTTGACCTGCCAAATTGGCGCCCTGGAGCGTTGCGCCCTAGGCTGTCTACTTTCGCCTATTGACGCGCGCCGGCCCTAGTCTGACGTAATTTCGTAGCTTAGGTTAGGGCCGAGATTAATGCACTATTGGTCAATTAAATTCTCATAATTAATATTATTTTGCTGCTTAACCAATTTTTTTTTAAATAAGAACCGACAAATTAGTTGTTGCAACCTTATTTCTAATTGACAGATTGACAGCTAAGCCAAGCTGCTTGATCTTGATGTTGCAGTTTGTTTTCAAAGATGAAAGCGAGGCAAGTATTTACGTAGCTGTTGCCATGAACTAAGCTTAGAGCGCTAGATGTTAACTTTAATCTAATTTCAATAAATATTTTAAAAGGCTGGTGGCCCTTGAAATTGAATGGTTGCTTGAAAATGGTGGCCCCTTGAAAGTGGTGGCCCTGGGCGACCGCCCAGATCGCCCACCCCTAGGGCCGGCCCTCCGAGGGATAATGGCGGTCCTTGACCTGAGCGACTCCGTGTTTACCTTAAAATGATCCTAAACTTATTGTGAATACTTATACAGAATTTTACGGCTGAACTGGCATTCTTTCATAAGTTATGAAGCTTTTAAAAAAATGTCAAAAATTAAAATATTCTAATTTATTTTCTAGTGTTACGGCGAAATATTCAATTAAACTCTAATGTGTTATATATCATTGCAAAGAAAATTTTATGTAGTTTTTCTCGTCCTTAAACCATTTTTTACCGTTTTTTAAATAATCGCCAAAAAACAAAAAAATGTCTCCCTCCCCCTTTTTTAAAGGTTGTGGACCCCCAATCGGTTGGGACTTTTAATGCCATAATCTCGGAACCATCCCCAACCATAATCCAAAAAAATTTCCGATGTAGGATTCTTGCCGACCAAATATGCCATTTTTCTTAGACTACTAGTTTGCATTTAAGCTTCGTAAATTAGAAAGTTTGTACGGAACACTGATAAGTGCATAAGACGTATAAAAGTACGAAAAAATCATACATTATCGATGTGCACTTATCCGTGTTTTACGGTATTGGAAAAAGTGTGGATATGTAAATGTTTGCTCGTGCATTTGATAAAGGTCCCTCTCAATATTTGGTGCTTTTGAAAATGGGCATGTCGGATGGTACAACTAATCCTTCTTGCTTGCTTTATAAGCGCATTGAAAATGGTTGATTTTTATTCCCACCCATCGATGGAGGATTTTGAATGCCCTGTGGCCTGCGTCACGATGATGATGATGCCACCGCTTTTTCCGGCGTGTCTCGTAGAAGGCGACAAAAAAGGGACAGGAGAGATGAGAACTCTTACAGTGACAAAACATCCCTAATTCAAGGTGGATCAGCATGCGCCGAGGGATACATGGTCAAGAGGGTGCTTGGCCCTAGTATGCGAAGGTAGCAGGCAACCATTACATCACATTTTAACATCAACAAGATCTCCCATAGATTAGTGTGTGTGTATGGGTTACCGTGTCTACAGATTGCCGGCGTTAGTAAAAGGAAAGTCCATAAATTTACTTCTTTCCACATACTAGTGCCAAAACACACAACCTTTCTCTCGGGGCGAACTTAGTTCATGCTCATTAGTCATAAACGTAGTCAAGCCGCAGGATCAAAATTACCGAATTACTCCCGCCTAAAAATGCTTCAAATTGAAAGTAACGATTTTAAAATTAGGGAATTTTCGAATCATGATGACGAATTTCAATTAAAAATTGATTAGTATCAAAATCATATGTTAATGAATTGCCATTTCTAATTAACGAAATTCCATGATTAATTTCAAAATCATTTTGTCGAATTCTCACATCTTCGTCTTTCGTCTTCCATTACGAATTGACGAATTTCAAAATCATTTTGACGAATTTTATGTCAAATTGGCGAATTTCCAAATCATGTTGTCAAATATCCATTTCCAACTAACGAAATTCCAGATCAAATTCACCGGAATTCCAGATAAAATTGACGAGTTTCAAGAACATGATTACGAATTTTAATGTCCAATTGACGAATTTCCACAACAAATTGATGAATATAAAGATCATGTTAACGAGTTTCCAAATCACGTTGACAAAATTCAATGTCAAAATTGACGAATTTTAATTTAGAATTGAGAAATTTCCATTATGAACTTCCGAAATTCCATGTCAAATTATCGAATTTTTAAATCATTTTGACGAATATTCATGTTAAATTGACGGATTTACATTTCAAATTTGTCTCGGTTGCTCGGTTTAATAATAAAATTATAAAAAAACTCATGGAAAACTGTTGTAGTAGTGTGAATTCGAGAGATTCTTCTCATGCAATGCGATGGCGCAGGTAAACTCTTTTCAATAGACTGACAAATAAATGCCGCTGGGAAAATTTCTTATTATAAGTTGATCGCAGAAATAAATTTTCGTTTGGACAGAAATTTAAATCAAAGCAACGTGGACAGTGGACATTGTGATACATGGATATCAAATAATTCGATAAGTCGACTGTATAAAAACTGCCCCGCTTTGAGTTCGAACATAAAAAATGTAAAAACGTTACGTCACTGGTCTTTGGATTTGCGATTTTTTTTTCAATTTGTTTACAAAAGACACTTATATGAAATATACACGTCAACAGGTATAAGTCATAAAACTATACCTACTCGTGCCTCATCGACATTGAACGTTTTACATACACGTTACCAAATTTAAAATAATGGGAAGTAAAAATGATTCACAATGTGAAAGGGTGGGAAAGGATAATAAAATCCAATATCATATATTTGTGTATCGTTCCGATAAATGTTTCAATTTTGGGTTAAAGTATTAAATTGAAACTCCACTCCCGTTAATATGCTCGGATTAGCAAAAAATATTCAGCCCAAAATAGGTATGCCGAAAATCTCACTTTTGCAACGTATTACTCTGTTGCCGTTCAAATCAGAAAAAATACGGGTACGAAAAGCCCTTAAGAGGCCCTTCCATTTGAGTACCCACACGCCTCTCTTCTATGTAAAAAAAGATATGACCCCATACGATTTTGAACACCCCTACTTTAAAGCTATTTGCGCCAAAGGCTATCACCAATGTTTGTTACCAGGTTTCACGGCAATTGGTGGCGCCTTTTACTAAATAGGCGAACAGACAGATATCAGATATCACATTCAACACTGGCCGTTCAATATAATAGTGCTACGATACTCAATGGTAAAAAGAGACAAGGATCGTTATTACCTTATTCCACTAATTTTCTTAGTACGTCAAACCTGTCTAATCGGACCACTGACGGGACCGATCAAATTTGGTCCGATTAGCAGGTGGTCCGATTACTAAGGGATGCCAGAAAAGTACAAGAAATTAATGAAATAATTTTAAACGTTATTCATGAACATTGGACTTGTACAAAGGTCACCTATGCCCTATGCAATTAATGTTTTAAAACCGCGTAACTCCTTTGTGATTTTTTTATTATAAATTCTCCCCACACTCAGTTCCACCGAAATTTTGAATATTCTTTAAAATTTTATCAAGCGTTTCTATAATCAAAGTCATGGTTAATGGTTCAAGCAATCCTCCCTTTAACTTCCCTTGCATCTTCTTGTCTCAGAAACTCCAGAATTGTCTCACCACTTCATCTACTCAACACTGATTCAATAGTTGATGCGGTCCACGAAATTTCCCGTGGTCATGGGAAATAATATAGGTCATCATTGTAATCGGAACCGAGGTGAATGTAGTAACGAAATTTCTAAGATTTTTTTTAGTCAACAAAATCTCTTGCCACGTTGCTTGTCTGTTGGTCAAAAATTTCCTCGTACTGCTCAAGTAAGAATCAATTTGAAGTTTTGGTCCGATTTTGGAAATTTATCCAGTGGTTGGACCGATTGTGGAGGTACGTCTAGTATTGATCCATCTAATTGGAGTCACCGATCGTGGTCCATGGTCCGATTAAGAGGTGGTCCGTTTATAAAGGTTATTTTGTATGAAAAACCAAATAAAATTGACCAAGGGTGGTCCAATTAGAAGGTGGTCCGATTATAGAGTGGTCCGATTAACAGGTTTGACTGTAAATGATTATGTTATCACATTTGGATTTTATTTTTTAAATTAAGGACAACTAACCAATGATGACGAGTTTAAGTGATACTTTAAGGAATATAAAGTCAATTTATTAAAAAAAACCGTTTCTCAAAAATCGCTAGTTGTGACCTTTATTCACTCACATCCTCCTATATAAAATTATCTCAACAGCCTAATTTAAATTCGTTTTGCAAATATGAAAGACTATGAATTGCAAAATTAATAAGTATTTCGTACCTTTAATTATTATTAGTGAGGACTGTGAATTACGCCCAAAAAACACATTATCTCAAAATTTGGTAGTTTGGCGGTTCTGACATATTGGGAACAATATATTTATATAAATATATACATTTATAATTCACAATACAAAATTTAGCAGCAGGGCATTCAATTATTATACATGTATTGAAACCATTATTGGTTCACTTATATGAAAAATTTGAAGGGTATGTATACTTTCTAAGGACAATAAGCCCAACTTCTCTTTCATTAAAAAAAGAAAAACACAATCTTTCGAGGATTATAGCTACATACCCGTCATGAAGACAAGACGACCATTTATTCTTTTCAGCACGTTCGGGTGATGAATTAAAAATGTGATTATCCATAAGAAAAAGTCGCTGTCAGCTTTTATCATCAATTTCGTTTTCTTAGGGCATTACGCTATGGTAAATATTTAAATGCAATTATAGGCTTTCAATTTAAATCAAGAACTTTTATCTGCTTTATAAGAATAGTAGAAACAAGAATACGATATTTGATGATCAAAAATCAATATCTATTTTTTTGCAGTATTTCTGGGAATGGTCTCCCGATAACGCAAAAAAAAAACGACTGAAAGGAGGTCAGCAGGAAAAAAGGAAAGGAGGTAATATGTCTGTGTTTGGAAATTATTTAAAAAATGGTAAAAATTGCCGAAAAATGTTCAGAGAACAAAATAAACTTCATCAAATTTTATTTACATTCATTCTCACCTATAATACCTTAAACATTTCCTTGGACAATTATCCGCTAGGTAAAAAACATAAATTAGGATATTTCGGTTTTTGAAAGTTCTGAAACTCACTATAACTCTAAAAGAAAATAAAGCATAACTTATACGTATTAAACGGTAGACGATTTTTTATCCGAAAATTTACGCCCAAAAGCCCCCCATTTAAATTTGGCAAAGTGAACTGCTTTCCACGTTATATACCGTAAAGCACATCGTCGATCGTCGTGACGAGATAATCGAAAACTGCTTTTTGGACCGACGAACTACGAGTATATCAATAGACGACAGGTTGAAATCTTGAAAAAAAAAAGAAACAAAATTATTCACACGACTCATTATAATAATAATATGAACGTTTTAAATTATATTATCTCTAAACTATAAATTAAAACATTCAAATTTTGAACTTGTATCGATGATGTCTTGCCTTGCGGCCAGCAAGGCAGTTTTAGTGAAGATTAGTACCATAAATCAAATAGATATGTATGTACCTTAAAAAGGTAATTACTTATTATTTCCATATTTACCAACTATGAACAGCGTCACTCCCTTAACCCATTAACAACCAATAAAATTCAAAAGCATGATATTTTAGAAGAACATAGTTTCTTATAGTAATTGGGCCTCGCTGAATCCAAATCCGTTGTCCGTTTTATTCCAAGCGTGTGAGTCCTGGAAAGGACTGTTCGTAAGCGCGAACACTGGTCGATATCCACCATTTTTTTTTATGGACAAGACGTGTATACATATATAAGTCAAATGCAATATCAAAGCTGTTGATTGTGTTGATCTCAATTATTTTAAGTACATAGTTTTTTTGTCTATGAGATAGTTGCGTCTCAAAGCGTTCCTCCTGTTCACGTCCATGAGACACATGTGTCTCATAAATTTATGGGTGTGACACTACGTGGGCCATGACGATTCCTTTTTTCAGATAATGAAGGTGTTAATTTAATTACTTTGGACGACTGAGAAGCGATTGGGTGCTCCCTGGCAATATTTATCTATGGGTCTTTCCGATGATTGAACGGTTAGAAATGGGACAACTGTTAACTGGCACGGATTGCATTTTCCTTTATAACCCTCTCTTCAGGTCTCCGTCATGGCTTTTATTTTGCCTTATTACTTGCAGCTTCGAGTGCAACCGAAAATGGACCATCATCCCCTCCCAGCTAGCCACAAACTCTCTTAATACTTTCTTATTTGTTTCTAGACGAAAAATGCTTGTTCTTTAAACATATCTTAAGAATGCTTAAAGAATGATAAAATGTCAAAGGGGCACCTATTTTTTAGTTAAACGGTTCTTTATTCTTGCTTAAAGCATGTTATAAAAAATCGTAGAAGGTTTAAAGAAATACGTATAAGAAATATATAAGAATGCTATAAGAATTCTAAGTGACTTTATTAAAGAAAGATATAAGAAACATATAAGGCATTTATAAGTAAGATTTAAGAAATTCATAAGAAGTAACAAAAGATAAAATGTTATTACTTTTTCCCTCTTTTTTCCTTTATTTGGCTTGATATGGTGTTTTTCTGGAAAGACATTTATCAGATAAAGAAATAAATTTTTTTCACATACATACATACTCACGATCTCTCGTTCCGTAGTCCACTGTCCTTGCCTCTGCTCCACACCTATTGACAAGTACACTATCCCTCGATTTACACGGCACTTTTTTTACACGATTTCACTTTTACACGGTTTTTTAAGAGAACCCATTTTCTCGATTTAAGCGAGATTGCCGATGCAGAATTTACTTTTGCACGGTTTTTCTAAATGATTTGTTCGAATGCAGTGCAGCTTTACATAATATTATACATATGTATCTTACAAGATTACACGATATCGATATCGACTGGTGTTTTTCTTCATCTTTTAATAGGAACATAACAGGACTCTTTTGAGCTTTAGTACGGTAAACCAAAGTTGAGGGTATACATAATCATCATGCTATGGTATTTTAAGGGACAGTTTTGGTAGCAAGGCAGTTTAGTTTTAAAGGCCTGGATAGACTTCTGGCGGAATGAAAATGAACTTTTTGTCAGCTGCGATTTTATCAATGAAAATACGTGCTTACTGTCGTGGAACATGTAGGAAATGATGGGGAATTCCATAAGCTACAATCCGAATATGGTTACAACATTTTTCTCGGCCATTTTATGTATTATTATTCGATTCCCCGGTCATTAGATATTTTGCACGGTGAAATTTTTGTCCATTTTTGCACAAAACGGCAAGTGGCCACAAAGCTGCAAAAAGTCGAGTCACAGTGTTGTTCTCCAGCAACGCTTCGGGAGACTCTTTAACCTTCGGGCGGGCGCAATGCATCTTACAGATTAAGTGACCAGTTTTTGTTGCGCCAATCAGCGATACGAAAATGGAGAGATCTGAAACTCAGTTATCGATCAACTACCCAGTTTCTATCTACCATATGTCTGAGGGGCGGGAGGGGATGAAATAATCTCTCAGATGTATTGCGCCCGGTTGTGTTATTTTTTCTTTTCTATGAAAATTTCCACTCGTTATACTCTTCGCATTGCGTAATAATGTGGAGTTAACGTTTAGACTCACCAAATCACATTTTTTAAGCGGTCGAGTTGTTGGAGCTTTTTTTAAAATATTGAAGCGATTGAAAGCGGAATTCTCTTAGAAAATTGAAAATGTGAAGGGTATCAAACTTTGTGAGCCAGTATTTGTTTCTAAAATTTCGTAGAACTGTTTAAAAAAGACAATGCAACAATAAATAAGAGTGTAGGAACTTAGTTTCATCCTATTTTCTGCACTTAATCTGTCAGATGCATTGCGCCCTATCATGTTAGGATTAGTATTGTGCCCGCCGGAAGGTTAATGAAGCCCTTAATGATCAACAAATCTAAAGCGCCCCGTGCATTTAAGGTGTTAAATATAAATCCTCTCCCTGTTTATTGGAGGGCTAACAAAAAGGCATAGGTTACTGCAACGCTCTTTATTAATGAATTACTACTGTCAATTTATGATCAAAATATTTTCTTGCGAATGGTTTATGTTTATTTTTGTTATATTTACCTTCTTTTCTTAAAATAAAAGCTATGTTTACACGTATTACCCCATTTTTTCGATTTACACGGTTTTCCCATATAAAATAGAGAATCTCGATTTACACGGTTTTTCCAGGAACCAACCTTCCGTGTAAATCGAGGGATAGGTGTATTCTGTTTTCGAATGCCCAATACACACAAGTGTGCATCACTCTCTTAATAACTGCTTTATGATTGTAATTAAGTAGACAATTGTCTAACTGGATTTTCATGAGGCAGCGAGTTCGAACCCCGGTTAAGTGAAAAATTTGCACATATTTTTACCACAATATTTTCTCGTTAGTCTCCTAAGTGATTGAATGTCTTTCCTGAAAAACGTTACTTCAGGCAAAAAAAAAGTAATAAATGTATATTATATCTTTTGTTCCTCTTATGAATTTATTAAATCTTACTTATAAATGATCTATATGTTTCTTATAATATAACATATTATGTTTCTTAAATAAAGTCATTAACAAGTTTTATAGCATTCTTTGATATTCCTAATATATTTTTCTTTAAAACATCTATACGGGTTCTTGTAACATGATTTAAGCAAGAAACAAAGTTAATATACCCTTTCACTCTATGCGCGAAGGGTAAAAAGAACCATTTAGGTAAAAAGTAGGTGCCTTTTTGTTCTTTAGACACATTTGAATCATCCTCAAGCATTTTCCTTCAGAAACAAACAAGAAAGTATTAAGATAGTTTGTAGCTAGCTGGACTGCTAAATATTTTTTTTTATATATCTAGAACATCTTAGGTTAATTTTCTTTTCTTAACCCGTTCCCGGACACAACGTCTATAGACGTCCAATTTTGAGCATTTGACCATACAAATCGTGTCAAATTTTGGCGTTGTGTCCGGGAAAGTGTTAAAAAGTGCTTATAGAATGCTTTAAGTAACCGTCCTAAGAAATCAATTAAAAACGAGACCGAGGCTAATTTCGGGCGCGGCCGAAATTTGGATACCCTTCGCTCCCCTCGGGATAAAAGTATTTTCGGGCGTACCTATGACTAGTGTTCAGTCCTCCCCGCTTCCATGCTTTTGAATTTTCTCATAAGTGCCGTGGCGAAGATTTATTCGGCGAAGCGCGGACGTGGGTTTCTTATAAGAACCAAAAAGAGGGGAAGGGGGTTGTACGGCAGCTCTATGGCCTTCCCATCAATTTTTACGTATGTTTGTGGCATCAATTAAAACACATTTGGTTCAGATTGGTGGACAAATAAAAACGGTTTTCTTTGAAGAACCTAATTTGGGGGTTGGGTTTATATGCCAGCCCCTTGACCCCATGGTCCGATATAATTCATTTTTTCATATGTTTTGTACCATCAATAAAAAAACATTTCCATGAGGTTTAGTTGTAATTTGTGTCCAAATAAAAAAGTATTTTTTAGAAGAACCTAATTTTGGGGGTCAAGTTTGTAGGGCAGCTCCACGACCCCATAGTCCGATTTCTTTATTTTCACGTTTGTTATGTGGCATCAATAGGAATATAATTTTCTCAGGTTTGATTGAAATTGGTGTGCAAATAAAAACGTTTTTCTTAGAAAAATTTGATTTGGGGGGCTAGGTTTGTATGGTAGCCCCATGGCCACATGGTCCGACTCCATCTATTTACACATATGTTTTGTGTCATCAATAGAAACACATTTGTGTGAAGTTTGGTTGAAATTGGTGTATAAATAAAAAAAAATTCTCAGAAGAACATTTGGGGAGCTAGGTTTCTATGGCAGCCCCATGACCCCATGATCCGATTTGGTCCATTTTTACATATGTTTTGTGGTATTACTAGAAACACATTTGTGCGAAATTTAATTGAAATCGATGAAAAACTAAAAAAGTTTTTCTTAGAAGAATATAATTTAGGGGACTAGGTGTGTATGGCAGCCCCACGACCCCATTGTCGGATTTGGTGGTGTTTTACATATGTTGTGTGTTGCCTATTGGAACACATTTGTGTGAAATTTTATTGAAATTGGTGCATAAATAAAAAAGTTTTTCTAAGAAGAACCTAAATTTGGGGGGTAGGTTTGTATGGCAGCCCCACGACCCCATTGTCGGATTTTAGCCATTCAAACATACAAACTGCCAGCAACAAAAAGAAGCATGTGTGCAAAATTTCAGCTCCATAGCTTTTAAACTGGCCGAGCAAAACGCGTCGCAACAGACAGACAGACGGACAGACGGACATCGTCCAATCGACTCAGCTCGTCACGCTGATCATATATATACATATTTTATATGGTGATGCTTCCTTCAATGCGTTACAAACTTCATGACAAAGTTAATATACCCTTTCACTCTATGAGCGAAGGGTATAAAAAAGTGGGTACTTCTGTAAGAATGACTAAAGATTGATATAAGAAACCACCATCTCAAAAACAAGTTCCAATTTTTGTTCGTTATTGTTGTTTCTTAAATCATTCTTTAATCATGTTTAAAGAAGTGAAGTAATACTCGTACAAACAACTAACGAGCTTCGTAAAGATTTCTTTAATATATGAAATGACATAAGAAACAAAAATTATTCGTAATGATATAAGAACGAATTAAGAAAGCTTGTGTTTGCTGGGTTGCTCCTCGGGGTCACGCTTGTTTGGAAGTGAATGCCACACATATGTCTGATCAAATAGACGGGTTATTACGCCCGCCGGTATCTTTTTTTTCCAACCTGTGTCACTCCACTTTAGATATATACTATTAAGCAATACTACTAAGGTCGTGCGGTTTTCGAAGTACAAGCTACACTCTAAAAAAATTTCATGTAAATTTACCCTGATTATAAATGGCACATGAAAGCCATCTATCTACAGGGTAAAATTACAACGAAGTGTATTTTAAAAGTTTACATAGCTAATGTTGGAAAATACTACTTCTAAATTGTCGTAATTTCGCGTTGCTACTCTGTGTAATTATTACAAATAAGAAGTGTAAAATCACACTTTTTGGGGGGATGAGCACAAAAGAGTACTTCCAATTACACAAATTTTGACATACATATAACTCATAAATGAGTTTTGTATAACTCTCTATAGGTTGTTGGCGACATTTCATTTACCTCTTTACGTTCTAAAATGCATTATAAATTACCTGCCTACAGTGGGATTCGATCCCGCGACCCTATGATTTGAAGACTAACGCCCTACTCACTTCACCACACAGACTATACGGGATGACGTTTCTAACTTACACCATATATTACCTGGCACATCGTGCGGAATTAACTTAGGATTTCCAGTGATTTTGGTGTAAAATTCGAACATGATGATAATCTGTGTCTTTTTCAACAGAATGTTGTGTAAAAATACGATGTTCATATTTACATTGATATTTACGTAAAATTACATTTGTATATAGCAAGTTTTACACAAATTTTAGTGCAGCGGCTGAATGTGAATATTTCGTCGTAAATTTTACACAGAATTTGATGGAAAAGTATATAAACACTCATATTTGTGTAAGTTTACTCTAAAACATGTAATAATGCTCAAAAATAGTACGATACACAAAGAATGTGTAATTTTTGCACTGTTGCTTAATTTTACAATGCTTTTACAAACATTTTACACAGAATCTGCTAGAAATTTACAATCTTTTTTTAGAGTGTAGCCAGGAATCGGTATCACTAAGACAGTCTTAGCCCTTTCGCCCCCAATGATGCCATATGGCATCATTAAATTTAATGATTTTTCATAGAAAATGTAAGAAGTCAATTTTAACTTTTTGTGTGATATTAGACTCTCCCAATAGTGTAATACCTAGTTGATTTTTTCCAGCGTGAAATTTTTGGTTTTGGGATGTTATTTTTAATGAAATTTTAGAGAAGGTTTGACGATTGGCGTAAACCCGAAAAACTGATTTATCCATTTCCCCATATTTCCTGATAATAATCATTTTATGCAAATCATTTTAATGGTTTTATTTTGTAAAGAAGTTGTTGTAAGAGAAAATCAAAAGATTTTTCGATTTTTTTTTAGGAAAACCCTATGAAGTGGTTTTGCATGAGCATGATGCCATATGGCATCATTGGGCGAGAAAGGCATATCAGTAAATCCCCTGTTCATATAAATGCTAGTTGCTTGCTGTATGGAAGCCATCCTTAGTTTTTTTCAGAATGAGCTAATTGTTGGTGGGTGGGGTGATTATTAGCTCCAATCGCAATAAACCAAAATTTAGCACTCTGCTCTAATTTTGGAGGGAGTTATGGACATTTCCTTTCGCCAAATTTAAATGAGGGGATAATGGGGGTCGTTGATCGGAGCCACTCAATGCTTCTCGCAAAATAATATTGAACTTATTGGGAATACTTGTACAATATTTTACGGCTGAACTAACATTCTTTCAAGAGTTATGGGGCTTTTAAAAAAGGTATAAAATGAAAAAGTTCTAATTTATTTTTAAGCTAGCGCCGAATCATTGAATAGATCTCTAATGTGTTATATATCATTGCAAAGATAATTTTATGTGTTTTTTTTCGTTCTCAGTATTTTTTTCTATATCTTTTGTCGTTTTTTAAATACTCGCAAAAAAAAACGAAAAATTACCCCCACTTCCCCCTTTTTTAAGGTTGCGGACCCCCAATCGGCTAGGACTTTTTTCCCCATAATTTGGGGGTCGTCACCAACCATTCTGCAAAAAAAAATCGGATGTAGGATTTTTGCCGACCAAATATCTCATTTTTCACACGGAACTTGCTAAGTACCCTTTCAGTCCCAATGATGCCATATGGCATCATGCTCTAATTTGTTAACTATAGCGCTTAAACATTTGCCTACTGAACGACATAATGTTGCTAGAAAAATTCTACGCTTAAAATCCATAATTTGGACATGAAAGGGCTAATATTAATATTCGTGGATATATGGAATCCTAACCTGAAGGTTAGATTTCCGGCGGAACTTGCCCATTTTGTATGCCATAGCCCATAGTCATCCTATATGACTTGACATCTTAATTCCTAGTAAAGCGTCTTTTTGCAAGCCAATAAAATATATTGGCTTGTCACATCTCTTCAGCGGGCGAATAATAGGAATACATGACTTGATAAAAAAGTGACAATTATATCGCTACTTTGCTGAGTGGAGATACAGATTTTATGAACTGCTATGTTTACACTAAGCCGTTACGTATAGCGCTTTGATTTGCTGACGGTTCCTGACCGCTGTAATCTTCTATTGACTGCATAAATAATTACATGTTCACATTCTGACTTTTTTTCGTCACCATTATTATTACCTCCGCCCTCCGAAAATCCCTTGTTAAGATCCCATGTGACTCATAAGCGCGACGGAGGGAGTAGTGATAATTATTCCTAATATACATGCCAAAGTTCCCCAAAAAGGGAAATCCAATAATGCGCTAGAATAAGCAATGTTGTGCTCCATAAATAAATAAATTAATCCAAAAGGAAAAAGATAAGATACCTATATAAATTTTATGCTGCATATATGCCAGTGTTCGCACTTGCGAACATTAAGGTTTTTTCCTATCTACATAGCGTACGATACAAAATATTTTCGAAATATGTCATCCATCACATAGTAGGACATCTTAACAATAAATCCTTATCATTACATTTTCTAATTTATATTATATATGGTGATGCTTCCTTCAATGCGTTACAAACTTCATGACAAAGTTAATATACCCTTTCACTCTATGAGCGAAGGGTATAAAAAAGTGGGTACTTCTGTAAGAATGACTAAAGATTGATATAAGAAACCACCATCTCAAAAACAAGTTCCAATTTTTGTTCGTTATTGTTGTTTCTTAAATCATTCTTTAATCATGTTTAAAGAAGTGAAGTAATACTCGTACAAACAACTAACGAGCTTCGTAAAGATTTCTTTAATATATGAAATGACATAAGAAACAAAAATTATTCGTAATGATATAAGAACGAATTAAGAAAGCTTGTGTTTGCTGGGTTGCTCCTCGGGGTCACGCTTGTTTGGAAGTGAATGCCACACATATGTCTGATCAAATAGACGGGTTATTACGCCCGCCGGTATCTTTTTTTTCCAACCTGTGTCACTCCACTTTAGATATATACTATTAAGCAATACTACTAAGGTCGTGCGGTTTTCGAAGTACAAGCTACACTCTAAAAAAATTTCATGTAAATTTACCCTGATTATAAATGGCACATGAAAGCCATCTATCTACAGGGTAAAATTACAACGAAGTGTATTTTAAAAGTTTACATAGCTAATGTTGGAAAATACTACTTCTAAATTGTCGTAATTTCGCGTTGCTACTCTGTGTAATTATTACAAATAAGAAGTGTAAAATCACACTTTTTGGGGGGATGAGCACAAAAGAGTACTTCCAATTACACAAATTTTGACATACATATAACTCATAAATGAGTTTTGTATAACTCTCTATAGGTTGTTGGCGACATTTCATTTACCTCTTTACGTTCTAAAATGCATTATAAATTACCTGCCTACAGTGGGATTCGATCCCGCGACCCTATGATTTGAAGACTAACGCCCTACTCACTTCACCACACAGACTATACGGGATGACGTTTCTAACTTACACCATATATTACCTGGCACATCGTGCGGAATTAACTTAGGATTTCCAGTGATTTTGGTGTAAAATTCGAACATGATGATAATCTGTGTCTTTTTCGACAGAATGTTGTGTAAAAATACGATGTTCATATTTACATTGATATTTACGTAAAATTACATTTGTATATAGCAAGTTTTACACAAATTTTAGTGCAGCGGCTGAATGTGAATATTTCGTCGTAAATTTTACACAGAATTTGATGGAAAAGTATATAAACACTCATATTTGTGTAAGTTTACTCTAAAACATGTAATAATGCTCAAAAATAGTACGATACACAAAGAATGTGTAATTTTTGCACTGTTGCTTAATTTTACAATGCTTTTACAAACATTTTACACAGAATCTGCTAGAAATTTACAATCTTTTTTTAGAGTGTAGCCAGGAATCGGTATCACTAAGACAGTCTTAGCCCTTTCGCCCCCAATGATGCCATATGGCATCATTAAATTTAATGATTTTTCATAGAAAATGTAAGAAGTCAATTTTAACTTTTTGTGTGATATTAGACTCTCCCAATAGTGTAATACCTAGTTGATTTTTTCCAGCGTGAAATTTTTGGTTTTGGGATGTTATTTTTAATGAAATTTTAGAGAAGGTTTGACGATTGGCGTAAACCCGAAAAACTGATTTATCCATTTCCCCATATTTCCTGATAATAATCATTTTATGCAAATCATTTTAATGGTTTTATTTTGTAAAGAAGTTGTTGTAAGAGAAAATCAAAAGATTTTTCGATTTTTTTTTAGGAAAACCCTATGAAGTGGTTTTGCATGAGCATGATGCCATATGGCATCATTGGGCGAGAAAGGCATATCAGTAAATCCCCTGTTCATATAAATGCTAGTTGCTTGCTGTATGGAAGCCATCCTTAGTTTTTTTCAGAATGAGCTAATTGTTGGTGGGTGGGGTGATTATTAGCTCCAATCGCAATAAACCAAAATTTAGCACTCTGCTCTAATTTTGGAGGGAGTTATGGACATTTCCTTTCGCCAAATTTAAATGAGGGGATAATGGGGGTCGTTGATCGGAGCCACTCAATGCTTCTCGCAAAATAATATTGAACTTATTGGGAATACTTGTACAATATTTTACGGCTGAACTAACATTCTTTCAAGAGTTATGGGGCTTTTAAAAAAGGTATAAAATGAAAAAGTTCTAATTTATTTTTAAGCTAGCGCCGAATCATTGAATAGATCTCTAATGTGTTATATATCATTGCAAAGATAATTTTATGTGTTTTTTTTCGTTCTCAGTATTTTTTTCTATATCTTTTGTCGTTTTTTAAATACTCGCAAAAAAAAACGAAAAATTACCCCCACTTCCCCCTTTTTTAAGGTTGCGGACCCCCAATCGGCTAGGACTTTTTTCCCCATAATTTGGGGGTCGTCACCAACCATTCTGCAAAAAAAAATCGGATGTAGGATTTTTGCCGACCAAATATCTCATTTTTCACACGGAACTTGCTAAGTACCCTTTCAGTCCCAATGATGCCATATGGCATCATGCTCTAATTTGTTAACTATAGCGCTTAAACATTTGCCTACTGAACGACATAATGTTGCTAGAAAAATTCTACGCTTAAAATCCATAATTTGGACATGAAAGGGCTAATATTAATATTCGTGGATATATGGAATCCTAACCTGAAGGTTAGATTTCCGGCGGAACTTGCCCATTTTGTATGCCATAGCCCATAGTCATCCTATATGACTTGACATCTTAATTCCTAGTAAAGCGTCTTTTTGCAAGCCAATAAAATATATTGGCTTGTCACATCTCTTCAGCGGGCGAATAATAGGAATACATGACTTGATAAAAAAGTGACAATTATATCGCTACTTTGCTGAGTGGAGATACAGATTTTATGAACTGCTATGTTTACACTAAGCCGTTACGTATAGCGCTTTGATTTGCTGACGGTTCCTGACCGCTGTAATCTTCTATTGACTGCATAAATAATTACATGTTCACATTCTGACTTTTTTTCGTCACCATTATTATTACCTCCGCCCTCCGAAAATCCCTTGTTAAGATCCCATGTGACTCATAAGCGCGACGGAGGGAGTAGTGATAATTATTCCTAATATACATGTTACGTTTCTAGATCAACTGCTTTATTGAAGTTTGATGGGTGGGTTTACAAAGGTTGTTGTTAACATAGTGTGCGTTCTTAATCTAGGTATTATCATGCTAGTATTACAAATTATTATTCTAGTATTACATATGTTACATCTCCCCTTTTCAGTCGTGATATATAAACATGTTATCATTTCAATTTTTTGATTTTTTCTATTCTATATCAAAAGAATTGCTTCTATTGTAAATATGTATGTGGTACAATTCATGGAGTTACTAATTCGATTTTTCTTCTTTTATATTTACATGTTTTATATTTTATTTTGAATTCTGTATTTTAATTTAGTTGTTAATACTAAAACTAATAAACTTAGTTAATATGCTAAAATTTACACCGGCGAAATCATTACGAGGAATGTTACTGTTTTGTTTTCATTTTACGTAGTACCGAGGTATTCCGTCTTAAGATACTGCCTTTAGAAAGCTCAATCCAATATGATCGAGGTGCTTTATCTTTAGATTTTATAATAGCGTATTCCCAGTGTTTACCATTTCTAAACCATACTTTTTCTCCTATTCTAAAATTAGTATCCCTCTTTTTTGCATTCCTATTATAATATTTAGTGAATGTTTTTATTTTATTGTCAATTTTTGGCTTTAATCCTTTTATGTCGTTTTGCATATACTTATTAACTTTACCCGGTAATAGTGATCTTGTTAATTTACCCATTAGTAATTGTGTAGGTGCTAACCCTATTCCACTCACTGGTGTATTTCTATACTCTAATAAACTCAGCCATATTTCTTTATGAGTGTCTAGCGCTTTCTGAATTAATTGTTTTGCTACTTTCACCATCCCCTCAGCAAAACCATTGGACTGTGAATACCTTGGACTTATCGTTATAAGTTCGATATCATAGCTTTTGCAAAAAGTCTTGAATTCATAAGATCCAAAAGGGACATTATCCGCAATTAATATACATGGGGTACCAAAATACGCAAATATCGTTTTGAGTCTATTAATTATTTCGGAAGCAGTTTTATTTTTGAGTTCGATAATATCCAAAAATTTTGTAAAATAATCCGCTACAACTAAATAAGTTTTATTCCTTAGCTCCATTACATCTATACCTAACTTGTGAAATGGAATTGTTTTCACTTCGTGAGAAATCATTGGCTCTTTGGGTACATTAGACCTATATTTTTGGCATACTTTACACATAGAGATAAGATCTTCAATTTCTTGATCTAAACCTGGCCAATAAACTAATGTACGAGCTCTAGATTTAGTCTTCTCTATTCCAAGATGAGAATTGTGTAATTGATTTAAGATATCTTTTCGGAGTTCAAAAGGAACGATGAGCCTCTCATCAAAAAATAAAAGATCATTTTCAACATACAATCGATCCCGAAATTTCCAGAAACTTTTCACCGCCTCTGGCACAATCTTCTTTTCTTTCGGCCAACCTTTTATTAATACATTTTTCAGTTGTTGAAGTTGAGGATCTTTTTCAATCATTACCTTAAATAATTCTTTCTTAGCAGGACTAACATTGATGGTGTGAATGACACCATTTATGTCTGGTATTTCCGGGTTATGGGTGTTATCTGTTATAAAATTGCGTGATAGATAATCTGCAATATATAAAAATTTACCAGGTAAATACTTGAGTGTGAGATTATATTTTAGTAAACGCAACTTCATACGTTGTAATCTTGCGGATGGTATTTTTGATATCTCTTTTGCAGCTATACCTAAAAGTGGTTTGTGATCTGTGATCACTGTGACTTTACGTCCATAGACATATGCATGAAATTTGTTACATGCAAAGACAATTGCTAGCAGCTCTTTTTCAATCTGCGAATAATTCTGTTCGTTTTTAGACAAGCTGCGAGAAGCAAATAGTACTGGTTTACCATCTTGCATTAAACAAGCTCCCAATCCATTCTGTGATGCGTCTGACTGAATTGTGATTTCCTTATTAGGTTCAAATATTTTTAAAACAGGGGCATTGATAATTAATTCTTTTATTCTTTTAAGACATTCATTGTGATTAGGAAACCATTGAAAAGTAACATCTTTTTTTAACAGATCACGAAGTGGCTTTGAAATATCTGCCAAATTGGGAATAAAATTTCGAATATAATTAATAACTCCAAAAAGAGTCTGGAGTTGTTTTTTATTTTCTGGAGGTTTTAACGCCTCAATAGCTTTTATGCGATTGTTGTCAATTTCAATACCATCAGGGCCTATTATATGGCCTAAATAGTTAACTTTTGCGGCCCGAAACTGCAATTTGTCTATGTTAAACTTAATATTTCTATCTTGGGCACGCTGTAACACTTGTTTAAGCACTTTATCATGTTGCTCCTGAGTTTCGGTTGCTATCAAAATATCATCGATATATATAATAGCGAAAGGTATATCTTTAAAGTTTTGTTCATTTAAAAATTGAAATGCTTCAGGAGCTGTTTTAATACCAAATGGTAGACGTTTGTATCTGTAACATCCAAATGGCGTTGAAAAAGTGCATAGCTTACTCGAGTCTGAGTCTAGCTGTACTTGATGAAAACCATCTTTTAAATCAAGGACCGTAAAAAACTTTTTATTTGCTAGTTTTGCAATAATTTCTTCCACAGTTGGAATGTAATACGTTTGTTCTTTTATCGCTAAGTTCAAATTTCGTGGATCTAAGCAGATACGTATCTTCTTATTAGGTTTTTCTATGATCACTATATTTGAGACCCATTCTGCCGGTTCACAAACTTTCTCAATAACTTTTCGCTCACATAATGTATCTAATTCTCTTTTGACTACTTCTGTTAAAGATAATGGTATTCGTCTTGGTGGACAAACAACAGGGTTAATATTATCCTTCAATTCTATCTTGAAATTGTGAGAAAATGTCCCTAAACCGTAAAAAACGTCTGAATACTGTCTGATTATATCATCTTTACTTTCAATTTTAAGAGAATGAATTCTTTTAATTAGATTAAAAGTAATGCAGGCACGTAATCCTAATATTGGAGTGACGTCCTCTTTAATAACTACAAACGTCAATGCCGCAGTTAGTTCATTCACTTTGCACTGCAATTTTACGGTTCCAATTGAATTTATAGAATTCCCTCCATATGCTTTCAAATTAACTTTTCTATTGTCTATTGAGTAGCGATTCACTTGACATAAGCTATTATAAGGTATCGTGTTGACTTCCGCGCCCGTATCCAACTTGAATCTAATATCAACTCCTTCAACATTAACAAAATTATACCATGACCTTTCAGAATTGTGGTCAGATACATCCATTTCATTTATGGAATCTATATAAAGGCTATTTAATGAGCTTTCTATTTGGCATACCTTCCTGTCCGCAGCGTCAATTTTCTTTGCAGATCGACATACGTTTGCAAAATGGTTTTTCTTTTGGCACTTCATGCACACTTTTCCAATAGCCGGACACATGCCTCCGTAATGATTTCGTCCACATGCATTACAAATCTTAGTTGAATTACGATAGTTTTGCCTAAAACTGTTTTTCGAATTACTATTTATTGAATATTTTTGATTTGGTTGTTCTTTAAGGAATTTATTTTTATACTTATCTTTGGATCTCCAGTCCTTAGAAATTTCATCGACATCACACATCCTTGCCGTATTGGGTTGCATTCTGTTGAACTGCTCTCTCGTTGCTTCCGCTGCTCTTACAATCTCGATCGCTTTCTCCGACGTCAAGTTTTGCGTTTCCAACAGCTTCTTCTGGATGTTTTTGTCGCGTAGCCCCATCACGATCCTGTCTCGAAGCATCCGACTCTCCTGGTCGCCAAAGTTGCATTTCTTCACCATTTTCTTGAGCTCCATCAAGTAGTTGTCAAATGGCTCACCGTCTCGTTGTGATCTTCCCAGGTAGACAAACGTTTCATAAACTTCGTTTGTTTTATCTTTGCAGAAGTTCTCAAATGCAGCTACAACTGCATTGTATTTCTGTTTTTTGTCTTCTTGCAAATTAAATGAATTGTAGACCTCTACAGCATCTGGTCCAATTGCATTCAAAAATACCGCTATTCGTACTAAATCGGATTTTTTGTTAATTTCCGCTGCCGTACAGAATATATCATAATTCTGTTTAAATTTTGTCCAGCTTTCAGCTAAATTGCCTGAATTAAGGTCTAACTGTGCAACAGGTTTTAAAAATTCCATGTGGTTAGCTGTAATTTGTACCGGTATATAGCGGATTTTTTTCGGTGGTCGTCCACGAGGTTTTTTAAACTGAGCTATCAGCATGGACGAATTGCACAATTGCACTACACTGGATTATATAATTTAATAACCACTGTGGGCTTCTTTTAATTCGCCACTTGTTTTTCCAATTTATTATTTAATTTGGTTTATCTGACTGAGACCGAATACTCGTTGCTGTACGGGAGCGATTTTCGATCACGGCTGCGCCATGTTACGTTTCTAGATCAACTGCTTTATTGAAGTTTGATGGGTGGGTTTACAAAGGTTGTTGTTAACATAGTGTGCGTTCTTAATCTAGGTATTATCATGCTAGTATTACAAATTATTATTCTAGTATTACATATGTTACAATACATGCCAAAGTTCCCCAAAAAGGGAAATCCAATAATGCGCTAGAATAAGCAATGTTGTGCTCCATAAATAAATAAATTAATCCAAAAGGAAAAAGATAAGATACCTATATAAATTTTATGCTGCATATATGCCAGTGTTCGCACTTGCGAACATTAAGGTTTTTTCCTATCTACATAGCGTACGATACAAAATATTTTCGAAATATGTCATCCATCACATAGTAGGACATCTTAACAATAAATCCTTATCATTACATTTTCTAATTTAACTCATTAAAGTAGATTGAAAACGGTTTCTAAAAGGTTCGAATCAAGGTTCTACTGTACCGCATTTTTATCAACATTTTAAAACCCACATCGCTCATTTTTTATGTTTTATTACAAAACTAACAAACCAACCATGATTACTGAATACTTTCTTAAGAATATTTACAATTTATTTTATAAAAAAAATACCATTGAATTATGACATAAGCTACTGTTCTCAGGTGCGAACACCGGGTTAAGGGTTGCCTTAATTATAAGTTAGGACTATGAACTTGGTTGATACATAAACCCTTTCAGTAATTGCCCATCCATTGCATTTTTTTATGTAACTTCTTGGTTTCTTATTTCATAAGATGTGTTGAACTTTATTCTATAAACATGTATGCTAAATTAAATTTCGATAGTCTTAAAACTGATCAAGTAAAACGTGTCGAGATATCGTAACTGCTTATGAGGCATGGTGCGTCACCAATAAATTCAGATTTCCTATCCGCGCTATGTTTTATTTTGCGTTATTATACCATACATCAAGCATGTAAGTACATATGTTTATATTTCGTTGAAAAAAGGTAAAATTAATTTGTTGTCTTACTTTCCAAAAAAGCACATTTATTTATATGGGACCTACTGTATATCACGTTTATCCGTTTTTCGTGTGAAATTTTAATTAAGTTTGATTTTTTTTGCTGTATGGAGCACATCACTTGTTGGTGAAAACAGATATCTGCAACGGTCGTTAATATTATTTCACCAACCACGATAAAAACGTACGTACGTTACGTACAGAACGTAAAAGCTTACAAAATGAAAAAAAAGCGTTTCCATTCCACCAAAATATAGATCATTCTCAATGTTGCCCATAAGGCAACACGACCATCAGAATAAATACATATAGCAATACGAATGGTGTCTATAAAAAAGATCGGACAAAAAAAAAAGGATTGTGATGGTTCCTCCTTAGTGAAATATCGTCATAATGGGTCATGGTCGTGAAGCAGTTTCGCTATCGCTTTAACAATATACAACACGACTTAATTTATGTAGAATGTGTGAATTATAGTCACTGCGTCCGTTTATTCAAAAGGATGTGTGAAGCAGCTGTCGAGTGATTCGAGATTTCGGGTTTTTAAGGAACCTCATAAACATGATGTTTTTTTTTTCGAGTTAGTGATTAATAGGTTTTCAGTGGAAATAAATGGATTTACTGCGTATATGTTGGAATTATTTATTGGAATTTGAAGGATACAAACATAGCACCATACAGATATTTAAATCAGGGTCTCTTTGAAAGTGTCAAGAATAAATATTTATGTCATTAAAATAGATGCGAAAATTTTCTTATTTCCACATGTGATAGGATAATAATTAGCTGAACTCAAAGAATTTTAAATCAATCAATATAACTCAACATTCAATTTGACTTTAAGATTTTACTCCTTTTCTCTCCAAAACGGATTTTCCAAGTATCCGTCTAGCTTTTTCAATACACCACTTTGCCAAGCTTAATGCAGCCCATCCATATAGTAGAGTATGTGTCAAGCATATACTATGTACATATACTGTAAGAAATCAATTTACATTTTAATGTAATTCAAAATCACTCGCCACCCATTTTTCATAGTCATGCTCACACACACACATCCCCAATGACAATAGTGCAAAAAAGATTCGAGTCGAGCCATATTGATAGGAAGAACATGAAAAGATTCTTCAAATTGAAAGTTGGATTCTCGTCTAGTATTCGAATTGAACGAGTGTATAAACTCGTGCGATGAAAGAAACGCTTTCAAATAGTGTATGTACGTACAGACACGATGAGTTCGAGTATGTGAACGTATGCTCTGTCAAGGATGAAGGCATCGACAGGCGACTTTGTTGTCGAGTATGTATTTGCATGAAACGTCGAAAGGAGAAGAATTTAGATCGATATTTTTTGATAAAAATTAAACAACAAGATTAGAACGTTTCTGTCGACATTGATGTGTATTTTGCTATATATGGAGAAAGCACGTATGGTATGGTAATATGGTATTATGAAGTCGACAGTCGAGCCATTGAGGTCAACTGTTTAATTAAAATATTATAGAAACAGGTCACTTGTATTGTGAAAATTATGATTATATTAGGAGAAAATAAAAGCTTTGTGAAACGTGTCAGCTTCTCGATGCACTTTTTTTTAAATCATTTATTTTACAGTTAATCTGTACAGTGGCGTATTTACAGGGGGGCACAGGGGGCACGTGCCCCCCTGTGAGCACATCAAACTTTTTCCACACTATACTAAAAATTGCAGTACCTACTAAATGTTCCCTTTTCATTTTGAGCGTTTCTATTACTAAACCTAGTAAATCTTTTTCGAAACGTTATCATCACATCATCTTCTCAATTCGCCAGATCTCCTCGTTGATGAATCCTTTCCGTTTTTCGAACGGGTAGAGTTTATTTTCATAGACGCGTGGTTTCAAGAACAAGAACTCTCAGAGAATAAGTACAAGCTATGATTATGTCGAGGCAACGAGGTGGTCATGAAACGTTGCCCAATCTCGACATGAATCTGTTCGGAAACAAGGACTGCTATTGAAAGTCTGGTCATGTGTGAAGTGACCCCCATCTTATGTTGATATAAGTTAAGGAGATGTTGTTGCGGTATCGATGTCTTGGAAGCCGCTGAATTGATAAATATTTGAAACAATCGGTCTTGTGCATTTTTGGCCGTAAATTCGTGTTGGGCTGCTGTAAAGGTCTTTAAACCAGATGCTTCTCTTTCTGTTAAAATGCTAAAAATTGGTGGGAAAGCATTTTTAGCATACATTTTCGAATTCCTACGGGTCGGTATCTGTGATGCCCTGCCTGGGGTACTTTCTTCAATGCTTCAATTTTCACGAAGTAAACATCATCGTAGCTATTCCTTCTCATTTCTATTACGCAATTGATTTGTTAAAGCATGTTACTTCAGCTTACCATCTAGGACTCGTTTTAAAAGGTATTGCAGATACTATAGATTTGAAGCTAGTGTAGTACATATGGAAATAACAAACAATCATACCTTCCTGCTTACTTTTGTTGCTTCATTTTAATTAATCGATTGATCACTTCCCGGCTCTATGCCACGGATAGTTCCTACACGGCTGAAAATTTTGGTGTAATTTTAATAAAAAACATATATTCATACATTTGCATATAAAAACTTTACCAAAAGTATAATTGAACTATATTAAAAGTATAAGTATTCTTGATAAAAATTTTACTCTTCAATAGTATAAAATTGATAAGCAAATTTATACAAACCGCTCGAAAAAATAAAAATTGTAATAGGAGTGCAGTCGGCTTCGAATCCACAATTCTGTGAATTGTAGACAAGCGCGCTGCTCACTGAATCAGACTACAAATCAATAGATTTCTAGGTTGAATGGGTTTCTTGCGTTGATAGTGTAGATTTGATAACATAGTAGGATTGATTCTACCCTTTTATGTTATAACAACATTCAATGCAATTTATTCTATGCCGAACGGTGTAAAATGTATAATATTAAAAGGGTATTTGGACAGTTTTATTCTGTAGCGGTTATAATTAATATAATTTTTTAATAAACTAAAATTATAAGTTGAAAAGGGTCAAATTTGATTCAAGTTTTGGAATAGATAGGAGTTTTACTATTTTATTTATAAAATTTACTCCCGGTTGACACCAAAATTTACAACCGTACTATGTACTCATTTTATAAACTGTAGAACAAAGTTGTCTTGGGTCACTTTGTATGGGAGGTACCCTTAGTTTTTATATTGTAATAAGCCTCTACACGGTTAACAAAAATGGTATAAACTTTATAAATTTTGATATACATATAGTTCCATACCCTTTTCTGTATAAAAATTGTACCAAGCTTCTTTATTAAGATAGATAGATAGATAGATAAAATGTTTATTCAAGGATTCCAATTTAAGTACATATTTTTTACATATTTTCAAAACAAATATAAGGCATGGCTTAGAGCCGTCTGCCTGGTTCGGTTAATTTTATTCTTTACGTTACGTTATATATATATTTTAAGTATTCATTTGGTTATCTATTAGCAATTATGTTCTCCATTAAAAATTTTACAAATATGTTTATGTAATTCGAAAATTTCATTATCCAATGTATATTTCCTCGCGTTCGATTCGGTCTCCCTTAGTGTTGCTTGATTTGGATCGTTGTTACTAGCTCCGGTAGCATTGTTTCTGTTGCCGTTCCCGTTCTCGTTGGTTGACTGCATTAGCATTATGTGGTTTTGTTAAAGTGCAGGGCGATGAAGTTCACACAACTCCAGATTCTGCGTGTTCATCTGCCCTGCACTCACAAAAACTTCACATGTTCTCATTCATTATATTCTGCCGATACTTGAGGGCGATTTTACAGAAATCATATAATGTTTCCCAATTTTGTCCATTTAAAATCTGTCTTACTTCTAAATTATTCAACAATGCTTTACCTAGACTGACTTCGATTTACACTGCAGAAAGGACTCTAAAGTTCTTTTTTCGTAATAGAACTGCAGATTGACCTTTTCTCCGCCATTTATGATTACTGCTTAATAGATTGAAGTCAATAATATCTAAAATCGTTTGGAAGAAAAGAAAATTGAAAATGGAATTTGTGTCACTGGTGACACACGATATTATGGTGAATAATTTAATACATTGTTTATTTGCTTTTTTGTGGTGTTTTTAATGGTTTTACTTCATATTTTAACTATAAAGACAAATGGTTTCAATTTTTAAGGATCAAAAATACTAGAAAGACGAAATGAACAACGCAAACTAAATTTGCCCTTCTGTATTGTGCGTCACCAGTGACAGAAAGTTCATTTGTTGTTAAACATGCAATTCCCCACAGGCCAATGTGTCACCGGTGAACATAGGTCGAATTTGAGTTGAAACTATGCCATTGTATCATCAGTAAACACCCCAAAAGATATCCCATTAAAATCCGCCGAAAACGTGAAAAAATTGCTTTGCCTGGTAGGAATAATTGTGGGGTGTTCACCGGTGACACATTGGCCTGTGAGGAATCGAGTTTAGTGTGTTCACCGGTGACACATGGCATCCAAGGTTTGGTAGGTATGTATAGAATGGTTATAGTATTTGGCACGAATACCTTAGAAGTTGGTACTACAAAGACAACAGGGTTTCTCGGAAAGGATGAAAAATGTGGACCTTATTACTTCTTATTGGAAATGGGCGTGTGGGTATTTAAATCAAATGTTACGACAAGTACATTTCATATCAGTTACTTTTTTTCGTTTTCGAGTAACGGAGTTATTGATCGTTAAAGTTGAGTTTACGGTACTCCTCTCCGTTATTCTAAACCGCTATAGGCACGGATATGAAACTTTACACAAATATTGGTTTGTATGAGCATATACACCTACTTTAAATACAAGGCATATTGATATTTTCTAAGAAGAAGTAAATAACAGTAAATCCGAAAAATTTGATGAGCATTTTTTAGAAATAATATAAGGAATTTACATATGTGCAAATTTTCATTCGAATATCTTTACCCAAACCGGAAATAAAGCGAATCTAATATCTGGTAAGGGGCATGTGGTTCCCATACCGAAGAAGAGAAATCCTAGCTCTGTGTCTAACTATATACCTATCTCTCTTCTGTCATCCTTTCGAAACTTCTTGAAAAGATTGTATGTAACTTTAGTCATGAACATTTTGGTTATCTTATAAGTTAATTGCACTGGAATTCTCTTCATACCTTATTGTATGGCTCTTCTCTTATCTAAATGAACGTTGATCTAAAGTTGTTTTCCAAAGTTTAGCTTCTTCCTTCCATCATCAGGTGTGTCACAAGGATCCAGTTGGGGTCTCCTTCTTTTTTTTACTGTTCTTCAACGAACTCCGATCTTGCCTTAACAGTCTCTGTCTCTCTTTTACGGTGCTGATGCTGATAGCAAACTATTTTCAGCTATCTCATCTATTTCTGATTGTATGGCTTTGAATTGCTTTACGTCTTGGTGCATCTCAAACGAATTGAACCTTAATACATATGTCTAAATGTTCCGTAATGGTTTAAATCTACTCCTTTCTAGGCCAGTCATTTAACGATTTTAGGTCGCAAAAAAATGCTCGGCTCTGTTGTTTTGGGATATTGTTGGAATATATACCAGAAGTGTACCACCAAGTTTGTAACTTCGAAAAACCTATGCTAACCCCGTAACCCTAAAAAAACCTCAAAATTGTCGGACTTTTTTAATATTTTTGTTTGTAATTTCTAAAAGGTGCTTCCTACAGGTAAGTGGTTCACTGCACTTTTAAAGCTAAGAAAATCTTCTTTAATTTGAGTGTAAGCCCAGCTTTGTAGGTGCAAAGGATCCCAAGATACAGCACTTTAAAAAATGTTTTGTTTGTATTTTAGGAGATTTGTATGACAGCCCTATGACGTACGGTTCCAATCCCATCCATTCCTAGATATTTTTTGAGGCTTTACTAGGAACACATTTGGGTGATGTTTGGTTCATAAAGAAAAAAGTTTTTCTTAGAAGAACCTAATTATCAGGGGTTGGTTTGTATGACAGCCCTATCCCATCCATTCCTAGATATTTTTTGAGGCTTTACTAGGAACACATTTAGGTGATGTTTGGTTCATCAAGAAAAAAGTTTTTCTTAGAAGAACCTATTTATCAGGGGTTGGTTTGTATGACAGCCCTATGACCTAGTGCTCCGATTTCACCCGTTTCTAGGTATCTTTTGAGGCTTTACTAGGAACACATTCGGGTGAGGTTTGGTTAAGATTGGTTCATAAAGAAAAAAGTTTTTCTTAGAAGAACCTAATTTTCAGGGCAGCCCTATGGCCCCATGGTCTGATTCCATTCGTTCCGACATATATACAGCTAAGTAACTGGTTTATAGCTTCATGTGCATTTAAGACGATATCCAGCTCGGAACATGACTGATATTTTATAATAATTCTTCGAAAGCAGCAAATATCCTTCCCATTCCCAAATCCCCTTACACGTCCTCTGTAAAAAACTATCGTCCTATATCTTTTTATCCTGTTTTCCTAAAATTCTCGAGCTTGTTGTCCATAACAAACTATATCCCGCTGTTTCTGCACTTTTCGCTGAGCAGCAACATGGCTTCGTTAAAGGTCGTTCGACTTGTACTAATCTCATACATTTCACCAACACTGTGGCCAGAGCGTTGGACAATCAGTGTCAGGTTGATGTCGTATACACTGACTTTTCTAAGGCATTTGACACGGTCGACCATGGTATATTACTTGCCAAACTTCAAGATTTTGGTGTTAGTGGATCCCTTCTTACTTGGTTTTCGTCCTACCTGTTTAACCGAGAGTGCCGGGTTGTATACAATAGCTCTTATTCTTCTGCCTTTTGTCCTTCGTCCGGAGTTCCCCAGGGTTCAATACTAGGTCCACAGCTTTTCAACATTTTTGTTAATGATCTCCCTAGTAATGTTTCTTCTTCCTGTCTACTTTACGCTGACGACTTAAAGCTTTACAGGATTATCAAGTCGGTCGATGACTGCCATATCCTCCAAGGTCACCTTGTGGCATTAGAAAATTGGTGTCGAAGAAACTCAATAAGTCTGAATGTCCAAAAATGCCATTCTATGACCTTCTCGCTTAAACAATCACCTTTATCGTATGAATATTGCATAAATGCTACTTCTCTAGTGAAAGTCGATCGCTTTACGGATATGGGGGTTTTATTTGATAGTAAGTTGAAATTTAACCTTCATATAATTGACATATGTAATAGAGCTTCGAGAACGGCAGGTTTTGTTCTTCGCTCCTCTCAAGCATTTAGTAAGATTTCAACCTGTATTACTCTCTTCAATTCTCTGTCTCGAAGTATCCTAGAATACTGCTCCCCCGTTTGGTCTCCGCACTTCAACTACTTAACTGCTCTCAATGAGTCGGTACAGCGGAAGTTCACTCGTATTCTCTTTTTTAAATTCCATATTCCCCATTGCCCTTATGATAATCGTCTTGAATTCCTTTGTGTGCAACCCCTGGAGAGACGAAGATTATATCTGGATGAGTGTTTCCTATTTAATATTTGCAACAGCTCCCCGTCGCTTCCTTTGCACAACGAATTTACTATTCGCGTTCCAAATAGATTAACGAGGCTATCGTCATTATTCGATATTCCTTTCGCCCGCACAGAGCTATACTATCACTCGCCCCTGCTTCGTTTACCCCGAAATCACAACATCCTACAACTCGGTTCTTTTCCCACGTCTCTTGATATTTTCAAATCAGACCTAAGGAGCGTTATTTTCGGAAGGGTCTCTGGTTTATAATTTCATTTCATTTTAAAAACTTTAATAATTGATAATTAATTTTACCTTACTCAACTTTGTTTTTTTAATTCTTAGCATTATTGTTTTGTTTTGTAATTGGAGCGTATAAGCTCTGTAAAACATCCGAATTTATAAATAAATAAATAAATTACAATTTCGAACTTTTTTACAAAAAAGAATGTTTTGGATCTTGGGATCCTTTGCGCCTAAAAAGCTGGGGTTACACTCAAATTAAAGAAGATTTTCTTAGCTTTAACAGTGCAGTGGACAACTTACTTGTAGGAAGCACCTTTTAGAAATTACAAACAAAAATATGAAAAAAGTCTGAACATTTTGAGATTTTCTGAGCGTCACGGGGTTTTTCGAAGTTACAAACTTGGTGGTACACTTCTGGTATCTATCCTAAAAATATCCCAAAAAACCAGAGCCGAGCAATTTTTTGCGACCTAACGCCTTATATTTCGGTTTATTGACTGGCCTATTCTCTTTTCAGTACCAAATAAACTCTATTCCTCTCCAATGTGTTTTTACGATTACAGATCTAGGGGTAATTTTTGATTTTGACTGTTAGTAACGCTGTACTTTACCGTAGGGGGGAGGATAAAGGTTGAAAGGCTTCGGCCGATTCCTATATCCTCTTCAGTTGTAGCATAACTGCGGACCCTTAGCTATGCAGGAGGAGCTTCATAGGGTGAACGGCTCCAGCCAACTCCTATGTTTCTCTACGGGGCGTTACTTTCCCGCATTATCCGAGTAACCGCTGCGCCTGAGTGCTGTATTAACAACTTCAGCGTCTCAGGTTACTAAACGTAATAGGGTGACAAAAACCGAACAGTCAATCACCGAAGCAGCACCTCCGAGGCCTCCATGATGGACCTCTTTCGTTCTACGAATACTATCATGGTTAAGCGATGGGCCGACAACCCATCCTTGGAAAAAATTCTACGTCAAGAAACCTGGAATGAAAGCCTCGGATTGGACGGATACAACCCAACGACGACATCGCAAACGAACAACTGATTACTCTTTCGGAACCTGGAATGTACGCTCCCTGAATAGGCCAGGGGCCTTAAGGGCCCTCTTGGATCAGGTCGAAAAATATAAGCTGAGCATTGTTGCACTCCAGGAAACTAAATGGCTTAGTAGCGAGATTGATGACCGAAATTCGTACACAATTTTCACAAGTGGAAAACCTTCGGGCCACAAGGAGTTTGGAGTGGCGTTCATTGTAAACAATCAACTTAAGCCGCATGTTATCGACTTCAAACCCATAAACGAGCGGCTGTGTGCGATTCGCATTAAAACCCGGTTCTTCAATCTCTGGCTCATAAACGCGCATGCCCCCACCGAAGTCAGTGAAGACGCGGTTAAAGACGAGTTCTATCACCGCCTAGAAAATCTCTTCGATTCACTTCAATCAAACGATGTCAAATTGCTGCTGGGGGATTTTAACTCCAAAGTCGGAAACGAAAGTTGGCATAGGGGGATTACTGGAGGGTACAGCCTCCATGAAGACTGTAACGACAATGGCCAACGACTAATAGACTTCGCGACCAGCAGAAATATGGTCATTAGCTCTACCTGTTTTCCGCATCGTCGCATTCACAGGCAGACCTGGAGATCTCCAGATCAACATACCGTCAACCAAATTGACCACGTCCTTGTCTGCAAGAGATGGGCATCGAGCATAATGGATGTTCGGTCCTATCGTGGAGCAAATATTGACTCTGACCACTATATGGTGAAGGCGACTTATAGGTGCAGAATTTCTTCGGTGCATCATTCGAGGTTCAACCCGGCAAACATTTTTGCGGTTGACAAATTGTTGGATGATGCCACGGTGGTCACTTATACGACTGCCCTTGAGGAGAAGCTGACGCCCTTGCTAAATAACATCAGCAACAAAGGCGCCCTTGAGATCTGGGATACACTCAAAGACACCATCAAAGGGGTCGCAGAGGAGGTTGTGGGATACAAAGCCCGGCGTGCCCGAAATGATTGGTTTGATGAAGAATGTCAAAATGCGGTAGATGCTAAAAACGAGGCATATCGCCAATGGACTGAACGCGCAACTAGAGCCAAAAAAACAAAATATGACGAGCTTCGACGATTTTCGAATAGGTTAATTAGGCGTAAGAAACGTAAGCATCTTGACGAGCAGTTGATGCAAATAAACCAAAGACTAGCTAGTAGGAACAGTAGACAAGCGTACAAGCTAATTAATTCAATTAAAAGTGGATACCAACCCAGGACCAGCCTCTGTAAGGATAAGGATGGCAATATCATTAGCGACACCGATAGCGTTGATAAACGCTGGGCCTCACATTTTGAAGAGCTCCTCAATGTTCAACCGAACAACCCCACACAAGAAGCTCCGGAGCTGATGGCTGAAACAGGCCCTCCCGTTCAACCCCCAACAGTAGAAGAAGTTGATCTCGCCATGCAAGCACTAAAACATAATAAAGCCCCGGGCGCTGACGAGATTCCAGCTGAACTGCTGAAGTATGGTGGGGAGAGCCTTGTTAAGGCTATACACACACTTATCGTTAAAATATGGAACGACGAAGTAATCCCAGAAGATTGGCGCAAAAGTATAATTTGCCCAATCCACAAAAAAGGGGATAAGTTAAAATGTGAGAACTACAGAGGCATCTCATTAGTTTGTACGACTTATAAGATTTTATCTAAGATTCTAGAAAATAGAATTAATCCGTACGCAGAAGAAATCATTGGCGAGTACCAAGGCGGCTTTAGACCTGGTCGTTCGACGACAGATCAGCTTTTTACAGTGAAGCTTTTACTCCAGAAGTGCTGGGAATATAACATCGACGTATACCAAATATTTGTCGACTTCAAGCAGGCATACGACAGTATCGATCGAAGCGTACTGTACAACATTCTGCTGCATTTTGGTATACCGGCTAAGCTAGTGCGACTCATAAGGATGACGATGACTAATACCGTCTCGCAGGTCAGAGTTCAGAACAGACTCACTGACCTATTTGAAACTCGTACTGGACTCAAGCAAGGCGACGGGCTGGCGCCGACGCTCTTCAACCTGGCTCTGGAGTATGTGATTCGAGCCATGAATTTGGACAGCAGCGGAACGCTACTCATTAAATCGACTCAACTAGTAGCCTACGCCGACGACATAAACATCATGTCTCGAAGATTGGGTGATGCAGAAAGCCTTCTGCATAATCTCAATAACGCCGCCAAAGAAGTTGGGCTACATATCAACGAATCTAAAACCAAGGTCATGATGCAATCAAAAACTAGAACGCCAGTAAATTCAAGCATCACAGTGGGGGACCTCAATATAAAATATGTAGACAACTTCACTTACCTGGGTTGCAATTTGTCAAAGGACGCCAACGAAACAGATGAGATAAAGCGACGGATACAACTAGCTAATAAGTGTTACTTTGCGGTCCTCCAAATTATGAATTCGAAGCTGGTGCACAGGAACACGAAGCTCCACGTGTATAAAACCATCATCCGACCTGTGCTATGCTATGGCTGCGAGGCATGGACCCTAACCCAAAACTCTGAACACCTGTTGGACACATTCGAGCGAAAGGCTCTCCGAAGAATCTTCGGGGCCGTTCGTGAACGAGGTGAATGGCGCATCCGGTACAACCTTGAGTTGTATCAGCTGTATGATGAGCTACAGGTGTCGAAGATCGTGAAATTGCAGCGATTGCAATGGGCGGGACATGTACAAAGGATGAACGACGATCGCATGCCCAAAAAGGTGATGAACGCGCAACGAGTGGACGGAGCCAGATTGCGTGGACGACCGAGAGCCCGATGGGAGCATTCTGTATGTGAGGACGCCCACCAGATGCTAGGCTTTCGGAATTGGAGGACAAGGTCGCGTGACCGCGACAATTGGAGGTTTTCAATCCAGGCGGCCAAGGCCCGACGTCGGGCTATCGTGCCATAAAGAAGAAGAAGAAGAACGCTGTACTTATCACTACTAGTCGATTTATATTAGCAAATCGTCGAAATTAGCCAGCTTATTTTTACGGTGCTCCTCTACCTTTCAGTCTATTAATATATACTTGTGTGAACTTATTTGGACGCTAGTATGTAACATGTGGTGTTTTTCGAACTCACGAGCTTGTGACGGACTATGATCTCACTCAGATGTTAAACCCATTTATGGGGATAAATAACACTGCTGATGCTGAGCGTGATGCTGATCTCATTACCTCAACAAAAAGGAGATAAGATCTTGGAAATAGGATGTCACTAACACATCCTTAGTCCAATGTTTGATTGTCGCACCTGTTATTTATTTTAGTATGTAACATATTAGAGTTCGTCTCTGTATTTTGATCTCCATATTCCATTAAATGCGATCAAACTTTCTACTGAATATACGCCATGAAAATATAAAAGCAAAAAAGGATAAAATAATTGAAAAACATGATTGTATCAACACAACTTAAAAATATGTCTACTTAAAAACGTTTCCAGAATATCTGCAAAATTGATATAAATGCTTTTATTGTTTAAAAATGCTAGTTTAGCATTGGTAGAATAACTCTACGGATAAAAATTTCACTTTCTCTAAAAAACAAATTTTAGAATATGCAAATTGTAGTAGCCGCCGACAGAAGAGATAATTAATGTATTTACGATTACATTGAATTCTTTACATTGAATGTTTTGGGAAACTATTCCTGTTTTGTAATTTCGACGTATTAAATATTAAATAATAAGAAAATGTATTTAAATATTAACAAAATAAAATCGTACAAAAATACATGAATAAAGAAATTATAAATCATTAAGCATGCATTTTGGGTACACCTTTTAGTTCTGCTTTCTATGTCCCTAAGTTCCTTTTTGATGTAGTTACACTTACAATACTGCATATTCACGAATGTAATCTTAACTGAAACGCTTCTTATAAATAAAATAGGAACCGCATTCAGTGCACTTTCATGTATAACTCCTACTGCAATCCGCTCGACAGCGAATATACATTCACCAATCTAATAGAATTCTATTCAATCATTCTTATTGCTATTCTATTGATCAATGGTCAGCACAGCAGAACATTCCCGATTGATGTTGGAAAACTGGGAATCAGACCAGACGGACATGAGTGCAAATAAATTAGTTCAATTGAATTAATGCTTCGGATGTAGCCATGTAAGTGAAATTATTTACCAAACGAAGTCCTTTTCACGGCGCAATTCATCAATTCTTTATAATTTGTTTCGGCGTTTCATTCGTGAATGTTTAAGGTTGGAACGAAATTGTAAAAGAGTTTTTCTTTTTGTTTATTATGTGAGCTGTCCTAAATTGACAACTATTCAGGGAAAAAAATATTTTAATACTTGAATGTCTAAGTGAATTTTGCATCATGGCCTCAAAAAATATTCTGTGGGTGTTCACGCGAAATCTTTCGTCTTACGGAATTTACAGTAAGTATCCTAGATTCAAGTTCAATTAAAAAGACAATACGTGCCATAAGGCAGCAATATCACAGTTACAAAATTTACTAACTTATATTCCATTACTGTATCAAATCCACCTACATGTACGCACATATTACGCTTAAGGCTCAACATTTTCAGCTTTCAGAAATAAAAACCAAAACATCGTTACCAGAACAAGCAGAACAAAAATAAAAAAATAAAATATCTTTGCCCCTGAAACGTGGGATGAATCGTTAAAAAGCACCTACAATATTTTTTTCTTGTTAAAATTTCATTCGTCTGACCGTCACTTATCCCCCTATTTAAAAAGGATAATCCTCGCCGAATTCATGAATTTACTTTGACCAAGACAGTGTAGCAACAATGAGCCCTGAAGTTATATTGAAATATGAGGACTTGAAGAAGTGTGTTTTTTCGTTGATCTCTCTTTTCTCGAAATATTCAATTTCAATGCAATTGGTCCTTGGTTCAGGTCATCGCAATTCACTTTTCATCGTCTGGAATGGAGGCGTGACCTCTATTTTATTTGAAAACATTTCAGGTAATAATTCACGGTATATTGAAAGTAATTTGTAAAAAAATAAAAAAATCAGTAAAATCGATTTTGCAAATTGATTGCAGATTGTCGAAGGATTTTTTTTTAAATCAAATATCTTATTCCAAAGTAGCAAATAAATGACTTGAAAGCCTGAGGGGAACTTTTGGGTGATTTTAAATTTTATTATTTTGATTACAAAATTTTGAACACTAGTTTCTATGATGATGTTGGTGCCCCATAGGCTTTGCCAATTTTTGAGCGTTTCCCCGTTCCAAGCCGCAAAAATAGTAGTCGAGATTACAAAGTGTGGAAGAGAATCTTCCCAACCAAAGTACGTTGAAAAGCAGGTTAAAAATCGCGGAAATCACAAAAATGTTGGATCCTTTCCTTTCTTTGTTGATTATAACTCAAAAACTGTACATTTCTGCGAAAAGTCGTCACGGAATATGTATGTCAAAGAGCATATATTTGTGTGACGACTGCATTCTCCTGAGAATCCTCTTGAAATTATGAAATCCCGCCAATAAGCGTTGAAAGAAATTTGCTCGAAACCAGCGCGGGAGCGGTACGCGGTACACACACCACACACATTGGCAAATTCGGCGTGGTCTACCGCGATTAAAATTATTTCATACATTCTGACGCGAACCGCTACCGCAGCACGCTGGTTTGATTATTGTAGCTATTAACTAAATCAACCACTTTGAATATGCATATCATTGCGACAAGATGCGAGTATTTTGGCCTTTGGCGGGATTGTATTTATACCAATCCGTCTTTTCGGCTGACGTCTTATGCTTTGGCGGAAACCTTTTACAACACAGTTGTTTTTGTGAGGTAATTGCATTACCTCATTTAATAAAATAATTTAATTCAGTAACTGACAAAAATAAAATATAGAAAATTATTTAGTAACTGCCAATTCTATCAATTCTATGAATTTCGCACTTTTTGCAAGTTTTATTTCGTTTTAATATGGAGAATCTTTTCAAATTATTGAAATAGCTTTAATTTGTTGCTAATAAATCTTATAAAAATTAAATTCCGGACTTTCTATTCAATATTTGGATATAACGAACTTTCGTTATAAAGAACCAATTCTTGCGGTCCTTTGCGGGTCGTTATAACCGATGTTGACTGTATTTCACTGAATCAGATAATATCAGTTATTTATCTGAAACATTTCTTAAATAAACCGATAATGTTTTCATAACTGTTTACGCTTCGAAAGCTATTTCGTTGAATCACAACTATTTATCGAAGAAAATCAATGAACTTTTTGAAAACATATTTGTAGTTCCCTACGCTTACCTCTGTTTATTTAGTCTTATTTCTTTACATTTCCTCGAAATTATTTTAGAATAAGTAGGTATAGATTTCCCATTCGATGACTATTCTGAAAAATCCCTCCGTACGTTTTGATGACGATAGAGTATGTACAGTGTACACATTTTCCTAATTGAAATTTCATGTTGAACATGACAATTTATCGAGTCATCTCGAGAACAAACACAAGATAAACTAACTGAAATATCGTAGAACGTGGAGAATAGATTTAGCGTGTTGCAGCAAACTTCTTCAGTCAGTTTGACTTTGGTGGTTTATGGCAATTCCACTTTAAAGTTTAATGGCAGATTCTTATTCGTGTCTTCGACGTCTGCTCATCGCCGGCAGTCGCAGTGTGATTTTGTAGTGTTTCGGTACTTAACCTGAACTTAATCGTAAATGCAATTCACTCAATAGTCGTACAATAAGGAAGTAGCAGTGCATACAAGTACCTACGTTTGACTTGTCTAGTGAAATTTGATTTCTACGAGTTTAGTGAAAGGATAATATATGTCGCGCATGTGATATGTAATTTCCACCCAGTTGGGTTTGATTGTTTCGTATATAAGGATATTATAGCCAGGACGACGGAACATTGTATTAGAGTGTACACAGATAAGTTTTAACAAGTTTATTTGGTGGAACGTTGAAGTTTTGAAATGGATCAGTATTTGGTGATATTAATTTTGGGATTGGTAAGTAGCTACTATTAAATATTTATATCCGTTCAAATATTCAGGATATATGTATGTCTCTTGCGCGAAATGTAAACTGATTTAGCTTTCCGCAGATATTTTCGGAAATATAAAAATATTCATTCTTTTTGCACCTTTCTGCCAAAAAATATGTTTTGTAAATCTGGGATAATAACGGGCGTTAGTATTCATAAATGCGATCAGCAGGATGAACTCTTTCACATTTCCATGTCTAGGGTCGCCTTTCTTCACATTGATGAACGAGGATGGAATATGGACAATGTGGCACAAAATGCATCCCACTAACGGAAGCTGTTCCTTGGGGCTTTTTATCGTCGCCGGCCAAGCCTCTAACAAGGCGGCTGGCCCGCGAGCAGATCGGACGAAAACAACATAATCTGTTTCAACACAAATGCGTATGGTGAAAAAAAAAGTTGAACTAAATCCTAAAATCCTGTGGAACTCGATTATATCAAGCACGGGTTATAACACTCGCTTATAACGTGCCAGTTTTATGACTTTATGACGACTTTGTGTACGGCTATAACGAATTATCGACAGATTTTTGTCTCACTGTGTAATTTGTAACAGTTATGTGTCATCTACTAGACTTGCCTTAAGGAGTATCTAAGCCATGGGCCATACCTCCCTCCCTTGCGAAATGGCGGATTTTATCTGACTTAAAGTCGGAATAGAGTTTTCCCGCCCGGATGCCTTCCTTTGGAACCTCACCTTAGGCTGCGACTCTAGGTGGTCGACTTGTAGAGCACCACAGTCCACCATAATGGTTAGGGACCATGGTTCCTTGGGCACATCCATTCCCGAGGTAGGTACACTATTGGCTAAAGATTTATCAATAGTAGGTGTGATCATCCTTTGGTCCCCTATCAGTTAGACCTAACCACCATCACCTCCCTAAATACCCCCCTCGTGATTTCTGTTATGCGAAGCCGAGCTCCGAGGCTCTACACGATACCTTATGCGTCGTGTTCGAATTGTATGACTGCATTTCCGAAGTGATAGGGAAAAAGTCAGCCATGCCGTGAGCCACCCAACATGACCCGGTAGCACGGGAATGTCATCGCCCGAATGGTCTTTGTACAGATCCACCGCACGGCGTATCAACCATACAAAGTATCTCCCTGTTCACAGTAGTTTTGATAAATACATACCTGCCTTCTAGAATGGAAGTAAATGTTGAAATTACTCATTTTCAGCTCGTATTTATAAACAAATGCGCCATTATCATTGATCTAGGTATGTATTGAAGAAGTAGGTATGTACAAACATCAAAACATGAAAGTGCAACTTCTATTAGCACAAAATTATCTTCTGAATCTCTTGATGTGTCGCCCTCTGTGTCTGCTTCTTTTTGCTGCAGGCAGTTTGTATGTTTGAATCGGTAAAATCGGACAATGGGGTCATGGGGCTGTCATACAAACCCAACCCCCCAAATTAGGTTCTTCTAAGAAAAAACTTTTTTGTTTGTTCACCAATTTCAACCAAATTACACACATACGCGTTTCTGTTGATGACACAAAACATATCTAAAAATTTGTAAAATCTGACCATGGGGTCATGGGGTGGCCATACAAACCCAACCCCCAATTTTGTTCTTCTAAGAAACATTTTTGCACCAATTTCACAAGACCTTGAATTAATGTGTCTTTACCAAAGCAACAAACAAGTTAAAAACGAATGGAACTGTACTGTGGGGTCATGCTCCCGCAACCCCAATAAAATTTTCCGAGTAAATATTTTTATTTGCCCACTTTTTTCAACCAAGCCCAAAACTTTTGTCAAGACGGAAGAAAAAGAATGATGAGGGGGATAAAATACAAGTCATAGGTATGCCCGAAAATAACTTTTAGCCCAAGGAGAGCGAAGAGTATCCAAATTTCGGCCGCGCCCGAAATTAGCCTCGGCCCCCGGGGGCTGGCGAGCGTAGCGAGCAGGGGGCGAAACCCCCTAGTTGCATTTTACAGTAGCCGTAGTAGTGTGCTTTTTTGCTAAATTGATTTTTTTCCTAATTTGAAGTGTTTCTTTTCAAGCGCTCCGAGAACCTACAGTCGAGAACGCATAACTGCAAAACGCATTTCTTCAAGATTTTTGAAAGCCCCATGATTTTTCACATGGTGAAGCATATACGCACACTTAAACTGCAACGAATAAGTGCGAATAAGTTACGATTTTCAATGTTCGGCAACCTTTTTTTCCCAAGAATATGCGGTTATTCTGACGAATATTGATATGACGAATTCTGAAGATGACATAGTGAAAAGATTCGAACCACTATGAATATAGCAAGCAAATTAACATCGAAACGCATGAAAATATGATACATACTATGAGTGGCAAATTTATTGTAGCTTCAAAACTCAGGGACTAGTTTGCGTTGCAACAGACGGACAGACAGACAGACGGACATCGCTCAATCGGTTTCTCTCGTCACACTGATCAATAATAAATATACTTTATATAGTCGGAGGTACTTGCAAACTTCATGACAAAGTTATTTATACCAGTCACTATGTGAAAGGGTAGATTAACAAACGCTTGAAAAAAATGCAGATTCGATCGTTTAATGTAATGATCAAAATGTGTGGCGACACAAACTGAAATTGAAGCAATTCCTGCTGCCATGTGTCTGATCATGATCACAAAGTCTTTTGATACAAATGTTCCTCCTTGTTCTAATCGAATTTATTTCAACTCACAATTAAAATCCTTTCATGTTTGGTCTGCAATTAGTCTAAGAAAATTACCATATTTGGTCGGCACAAATCCTACATCGGATTTTTTTTTGCATGATGGATGGGGATGAGCCCCAGATTATGGGAAAAAAAAGTCCCAACCGATTGGAGGTCGGAAACCTTGAAAAAAAAAAGAGTTTTATATAAAACTACAGAAAATTATCCTTGCAATGATATGTAACACATTAGAGTTTAATTGGATATTTCGGCCCAAGACCAAAAACTAAATTAGAATATTTTTATTTTAGACCTTTTTTAAAAGCTCCATAACTTTTGAAAGAATGCTTCTTCTTCTTCTTTATGGCACGATAGCCCGACGTCGGGCCTTGGCCGCCTGGATTGAAGACCTCCAATTGTCGCGGTCACGCGACCTTGTCCTCCAGTTCCGAAAGCCTAGCATCTGGTGGGCGTCCTCACATACAGAATGTTCCCATCGGGCTCTCGGTCGTCCACGCAATCTGGCTCCGTCCACTCGTTGCGCGTTCATCACCTTTTTGGGCATGCGATCGTCGTTCATCCTTTGTACATGTCCCGCCCATTGCAGTCGCTGCAATTTCACGATCTTCGACACCTGTAGCTCATCATACAGCTGATACAACTCAAGGTTGTACCGGATGCGCCATTCACCTCGTTCACGAACGGCCCCGAAGATTCTTCGGAGAACCTTTCGCTCGAATGTGTCCAACAGGTGTTCAGAGTTTTGGGTTAGGGTCCATGCCTCGCAGCCATAGCATAGCAAAGGTCGGATTATGGTTTTATATACGTGAAGCTTCGTCTTCCTGTGCACCAGCTTCGAATTCATAATTTGGAGGACCGCAAAATAACACTTATTAGCTAGTTGTATCCGTCGCTTTATCTCATCTGTTTCGTTGGCGTCCTTTGACAAATTGCAACCCAGGTAAGTGAAGTTGTCTACATATTCTATATTGAGGTCCCCCACTGTGATGCTTGAATTTACTGGCGTTCTAGTTTTTGATTGCATCATGACCTTGGTTTTAGATTCGTTGATATGTAGTCCAACTTCTTTGGCGGCGTTATTGAGATTATGCAGGAGGATTTCTGCATCACCCAATCTTCTAGACATGATGTTGATGTCGTCGGCGTAAGCTACTAGTTGAGTCGACTTAATGAGTAGCGTTCCGCTGCTGTCCAAATTCATGGCTCGAATTACATACTCCAGAGCTAGGTTGAAGAGCGTCGGCGCCAGCCCGTCGCCTTGCTTGAGTCCAGTACGAGTTTCAAATAGGTCAGTGAGTCTGTTCTGTACTCTGACCTGCGAGACGGTATTAGTCATCGTCATCCTTATGAGTCGCACTAGCTTAGCTGGTATACCAAAATGCAGGAGAATGTTGTACAGTACACTTCGATCGATACTGTCGTATGCCTGCTTGAAGTCGACAAATATTTGGTATACGTCGATGTTATATTCCCAGCACTTCTGGAGTAAAAGCTTCGCTGTAAAAAACTGATCTGTTGTCGAACGACCAGGTCTAAAGCCGCCTTGGTACTCGCCAATGATTTCTTCTGCGTACGGATTAATTCTATTTTCTAGAATTTTAGATAAAATCTTATAAGTCGTACAAACTAATGAGATGCCTCTGTAGTTCTCACATTTTAACTTATCCCCTTTTTTGTGGATTGGGCAAATTATACTTTTGCGCCAATCTTCCGGGATTATTTCGTCGTTCCATATTTTAACGATAAATGTGTGTATAGCCTTAACAAGACTCTCCCCACCATGCTTTAGCAGTTCAGCTGGAATCTCGTCAGCGCCCGGGGCTTTATTATGTTTCAGTGATTGCATGACGAGATCAACTTCTTCTATTGTTGGGGGTTGAATGGGAGGGCCTGTTTCAGCCGTCAGCTCCAGCGCTTCTTGTGTGGGGTTGTTCGGTTGAACATTAAGAAGCTCTTCAAAATGTGAGGCCCAGCGTTTATCAACGCTATCGGTGTCGCTAATTATATTGCCATCCTTATCCTTACAGAGGCTGGTCCTGGGTTGGTATCCACTTTTAGTTGAAAGAAAGAATGCTAGGTCAGCCGTAAAATATTGTATAAGTATTCACAATAAGATCATTTTAAGGTAAACTGCGAGTCGCTCCGGCGAAGGACCCCGATTATCCCCCATTTGAATTTGTCAAAACGGAATGTCCATAACTCGCTTAAAATTGGAGCAGAGTGCTAAATTTTGGTTTATTCCGATTGGAGGTCATAGTCACCACACCCACCAAAAATCAGCTCATTCGGATAAAAACTAAGCGTACCTCCCATATAAAGTGACCCATCAAGAGTTTGTTCTACGTGCTACTCATTTTATAAACTGTAGAACGAAGTTGTCTTGGGTTACTTTGTATGGGAGGTACCCATCCCCAACCATGATGGAAAAAAAATTTCCGATGTAGGATTTTTGCCGTTCGCTGGCCATATTTTGGCTTAATTTTCTCAGACTAAATGTTCGACGTTGAAATGTATTCTCTATGCACACAGCAAAAAAAATGCCGGGTATTCGAGCAAGAAAATCCGATAGGATACTAAATTATTTCGGAGTAAGCATGCTCTAAATAACACCGCCATCAGGGTTTTATTGGAAACGAAACCGAAACGGACGAAACTCCTAAGTAAAAACCTTTGTCGGACAAATTGCAAAGAATATCCCATTTGATATTGAGTATTACACATTGTATAAATTACAAACTCCATCAGTTAGTTTGGTTGGCTTAGTAGGTAGGGCGTTCGTCTACAAATCATAGGGTCCCGGAATCGAATCCCACTGTAGGTAGGGAAATTTATTATGCATTTTAGAACGTAAAGAGGTAAATTATCACCTATAGAGAGGTTATACAAATCTCATTTATGAGTTACATGTTCCTTCCCTGTGAAAATTGTGTTTTTTTTTATTCCAAAAATATAGAGAATCACCTTTTAGTGTTAATGAAAATATTCTTCTGAGTTTAAATTATTACACCAAAAGGATAAAATCATTACATTCGTTCGGAGCTTTTAGCAATACCTTGCTTCGAGTTTTATGTCAATATTATCCAAATCGGATCGACACTATCCGACACCGATTCGGAGTGAAAATCACTCCGATTTTTTTGCTGTGCACATGTTGTAGATTTTGTGTAACGTTCTTCTGAGGACTCTCGGGGGTTCATTTCAAGGCTTTCTGCTTTATTTCTAACGAAAGGTTTGAATCTGCAAGGGCGAATTAATCGATGTTTGATACTATTTTCATAACATACATGATTTGTATTATCGGAGAATCTGTCATGTGGGCCTGTATGCAATCACATACCGCATCTTTACTATCCTTGCCTTTAGGTGTGCAGTCTATTGTTTCGCATTATTTCGACCATAAAAAAGTGGAGTTTGCAGAATGCGTTTCAAGGAATATCCGTGCGAAAAACGTGACCGAAAATCACTTATATTAGACAACGTATGTCTTTTTTGAGTATTGTTGGCTAACCTTCTGTGTAAAATCTATTATAATATTGTTATTTTCCTCTACCAGTATCTTCGGTGCCCTATTTTAACAATAGTCTGCGTGTAACGAAACTCTTTATACCCTATACCCATAAGATGGTATAGGGTATATTGTTTTTGTTACGCCGATATTATGTAACACCTCAAAGGAGCCACCGGAGGTATGGCAAAGTATATATACAAATGATCAGGGTCGGTCCCTGAATCGAATAAGCCATGTCTGTCTGTCTGTCTGTCCGTGTGTCTGTCTGTAAGCAAGATAACTCCCGAAATAATGAAGCTAGCGGTTTGAAATTTTGGACAAATGTTTATTTTGTTAACAACTTGGACGGTATTGAAAATGGTCCAAATAGGACCACGGGTTCCCCTACCTCCCATACAAACTACCCCTCCTTGATATTTTAATTCGGCCATAACTTTCGGTAGAATATCGCTATCGACTTGAAATTTTGATCAATGTCTCATTCTGACATATACTTTGAGTTGATGGAAAGTGGAGTAAGTCCAACTACCCCCACCCCTACTTCCCCTACAAAGTTATATTCAGCCATATCTTTTAATAGAATGTCACGAAAAACTTCAAATTAGTATCAAATGGTAGCCGTTGGAGGCCTTGACAAGGTAATAAAGATGTGTCAGGTCCGACCCATCTACCCCTCCCTCCCCCACAAAAAATATGAAATTGAATATTTTGGGTTTTGCGTGCCTTCTAGGTCTGTACATGGGTATAGGGTATACACTCATCGTGCTATTCGCACGATTAGAACTCGGTCTCGTTTTATTTACTTTTTTCGTGAATTTGCTTTTCCAATTTTTTGGTTTTAGCACATCCACACTCTTCAAACATTGAAAATTAAGGCCCGTATTTATGAACATACCTTGACCTTGAGTCAAGCATGTCGAAGTTCAAAAAATTAAATGTCATTTCCCATACTTTTTCATTGAAACCATTTATATTCAGGAGTCAATGCATTCTTGATTTAAGGGGAAACTCAAGGAGACCTTAAGTTTTCAATAGACTAGAAATATAATATTTCAAGGTAGGTGGGTAGTCACCTTGACTTCAAGTGAGGTTGACTATAGAAAATTTCAAGGTCTCCTTGAGTTTCTCCTTAAATCAAGGATGCATTGACTCGTGAATATAAGCGATTTCAATGAAAAAGTATGGAAAATGACATTATAAGTTTTTTTAATTTCGGCATCCTTGACTCAAGGTTTCCTTGAGCTAAGGTATGTTTATAAATACGGGCCTGAGTCAACTATGTGTTCTCCGAGTTATAGTTGTCGCTTTTTCAATTCTCTCTCGATTACCGTAACTCCTAGTGGAGCATGGTGCGTTGATGACTACCGTGTGTAGTCCATCAACGCTACAAAGACAATTGAATTCGGAGTGTGATACGGTTGCCAGCCATACCACTTCCTAGTCGCATTGTTAGTTTATTATTCTACGATAAGAATATTTCTTATCATCTTCTTCTGAATAATAAACTTGCGACGAGTCGTGCCGAGTTTGGAAACTCGTTTCTCTATGAGTGTCTATTTCACAGAGTGGCGACCGAACGATCACGGCCACAAAGCACGACAAAGCTTTTTCAATTATTTGAAAAAACTATCTCTCCAGGATTAATACTTTGGAATGAAAAGGCGACAAAGAGCAAATATTAGATTGTGTCGATAAATTTACTATTCGTAGTATGTGAAAACTAAAGCGTTTTTCTAACCAGGCTAATAATTATGTAAAACAGGGACACTGGGAGTAATTTCGATTTTGAAAATGTTTGAAGAGAGCAATTCACTAAAGAATTACCCAGCCTAACACAAACTTTAATACATTATTTGCACCCTTAATATAAATACTGAAATTATATTCTTTGTTCTCAATCTGTCCGAAAACGGATACGTGCAATTTTTCTTCCGGTCGGGGACGATTGCACTTACCTGTTCTCGACTGTGTGCATTCTAATAAATTACGAGTATATGCAGTGTGTCATCTCTAATTCGGTACATTAGGCCTCGATAACATTACTACTCGCTAGAAACCGGTAACTTAAAAATGATATATAAGTTAAATTTATTAAAATGTGACTCAAGCTTATGATTTTAATCCTCAAATACATACATATGTATATGAATTTACCTTTGAAATTCTTCAGCTACACTAGTGAGTGACTCGTCCAATGTAATCAAGGCCTGAAAATTAGGTGACTTTAAGAGCGAACCGAATCAGAGTCTAAAAATTACTTAACAGACAAAAACAACATTTTTTCAACATCATAATAGCCAGGAATCTTCTTAGGGGGTCGAGGGGGTGTAATTGAAATCTATGTCAACAATTAAGGTTTCTCGTCCGGTGAAATTGTCATTACCAAAATATTGTCAGAAAAATAAACGAGACTGAGGCTAATTTCGGGTGCGGCCGAAATTTGGATACCCTTCGCTCCCCTCGGGCTAAAAGTTTTCCCGGGCGTACCTACGACTTGCATTTAACTCCCCCACCATTATTTTCCTCCTGTCTTCTCAAAAATTCCGTTGCGTCGACAAAACAATATTTGTGTGGGGTTTGGTTGGAATAAGTGGGCAAATAAAAATATTTACTCTAAAAATTTTATTGGGGGATGCGGGAGCATGTTGAAAGTTACATAAAGTTAATTTCCTGTAGCATTTACCTCCTCTGAAACAATTTATTAACTGGAATGACTTGCGATTCCCAATTTTCGGACCCTCCATGAACAGGACCTTTAACCAATATTCACGTCTAAAGCCATCATCAAAAAAATGTAATGTTAATCTTTACAAAATTTCACCAAACAATATGCACTTATTTTCCCTTTTCAAACAATCGTTTCAGTGTCTCCCATTCATCGATTGTCAAATTGGCGGAATCACATCTGTAACGACTCGCGAAACTAATTCCTGCGAAGATCGTGCATCGCCCGGTCTAATTTGCCAAAGCTGTCAACTTTTGGCCACCTGCGTTCAAGTGAACGGCAAATGGATGACTGTCCCGGTCGAAACATGTAACGAAGAACTGGGCTACTATTGCAATCTCAACGAAAGAGGCTGTTCAAATTTGACCGGACCCTGCTATCCGTTTGGATTCGAAGGCAACTTTGCCTGCACAACTGAAGGCGTCTTTCCCGATCCGTACGATTGTCAAAAGTATCACATGTGTTACAAGGCCGGATCGACACTTGTTTCGGCAAATATAAATTGTGGTGGGGATCGAGCCTATTCAGCGAAAACTGGCGATTGTTCCGTAACGGTATACGACAAAATATGCACTCAGCCGCAATATATTTGCCAGAATGCCGGCGATAGTGGTCCGTGGGCCGGCAATAGTAATATTTTCTATATCTGTAAGGCGACAATGGAAAATGATGCCAAAATTTTGTATCCAACGCTTTATCGATGTGCATCTGGAGAAGTTTTTAATGGAGCACGGTGTGTGGAAAAGTCAGGTTTGGATCCAGGTTTTGAAGTTCCAACCGAATCGTCTGGCGGAAGTGGTATATCTGGCGGATCGGAGATGACACCCAAGCCGAATCCGCCTCCCGAAGTGGCTATTTGTACGGAACGTGGTTTGAAACCAGATCCGTATGACTGTCGTTCCTATTATTTTTGCAGTTTGGTTGGAACGGCCCGACGTTACACTTGTCCCGTCAATGCATATTTTAATCCTAAAACACGAACCTGTGTTTATGGAAAGTGTTAAATATAGAATCTAGTTGTAATTCTTTTCTTAAAGATCATAAACAAATTCATTCATTTTCATATATTTTTTCAATGTCTAATAAACTTGGTATTATCATTCAAATGAATTTTATTCTATGAAGTGAACAATAACAACGCCTGTATGAAAACAAACACAAATTTTGTTGGATTCTTTTTTTATATTTGTATAAAACATAAATGATATTTGACAACTGTAATTGGATTGCCTGCATAATTCATCAAATTATTGTTACTATTGCACGCTTGCAGGCACGCAAAGTATATCGAACACGGAAACATAACAGCATTTGTGCAGATATTTATTGAACACCAAATGATTTTTTTTTCTCGTGTGTAATTCATTTTCACTATTTGCATATTCAAATGAGAAACATCCTTTTTTCGTGTTCCAAAAAAAATTTCCAAACAACGAGTATGTATCTTCACTTGGTGTGCACAATTTATTCCGTACTATTATGCTATTCAAACGTGTCAAACTCGCGACCCGCGGGCCACATGCGGCCCTCCTCGCAGTTCTGTGCGGCCCGCGGCCATGTCGAAGCAGCACAATCTGAATGAACACAAAAATGGTGAAATTGGTAAGGTGAACAAATTCAGAAGTTGAACTCAAGTTAATAAAACTCGTCAATGGCTTATGCATGATTATTTTAGGATTTTTTCTTCAAATACTGCCAACAATTATTTGATTTTATAAGACAGCTCATCTTTTTTGTACAGGATAATACTAAGTCTCCTCATAAAACTGTTCTGTCCGGAAATGCAGTTAATAAAAAATTAATTGGCTTTACCGAACATGAATTTACATTTATTTGGAAAATGGTAAAGCTTTGAAAACCACGGAAATCATGGAATTGGTGACTAAAGTTCATGACACATATCCAACTCATTATGACGATTATCCGTCATGATGATGAAAGTTCGAAATTGAGGTGACACATATGTTTTCGTCATTAGAATTCGTCATTTAATTTTGACGCTTGTGTAAATGATGAAAAAGTCCCTAACAATAGCGATATTTTGATGAATATTCTGTTCAATAATTTAACACTTTCCCGGACACAACGTCTATAGACGTCCAATTTTGAGCATTTGACCATACAAATCGTGTCAAATTTTGGCGTTGTGTCCGGGAATGAGTTAAAGACACACTTTTCTTGAAGAATGTGAATAGAAATGTGTAAAGATTGATAACAAATTTAATATTTTTGCAAAAATTCTTGTTTAATTTTGCAACAGATAGCGAGCGTCCACTGTCATTATTGATCAAATGATGGTCCAAATGTGTAATTTGGAATTCGTGCTAATGATGGTAAATTTTCGTGTTATTGACGTATTTGCGTCATTCGAAGATATGTGTGCCCAAGTGCCTGATTTTTAGACCTATTTTAGACCAAGCTGTATTGGTGACTGAGATTGTTGAAAACCATATCACAAACAACTTTTTGTCTCTTTTAGCCACCTTACTGCTGAAATTAATTTATTCTGACTATTTTGCCTCCCATTGTTATTTTGGGCGACCTAAACATTTTTTATCATCTGTCCAAAATTTGGCGCAAATCATGTAATTGTGGTTACTTTAAGATCAATTATTTTCACGTTTTCGCTTCTTGTCTTAATTTTTTAATGTTCTTGAAGTACATTTTCGAAAGGAGGAAGTTCTCACGAATAATCCCGAAGCCACTATAGTGATCCAGACTCTCTGCTATATTTTAAAAATAATTTTCTGTAATCAACTTTCGTAATACGATTACATAAAAGTTTTTAAAATGTTCCTCCTGCGGCCCACCTAAACCTGAGGAGAGTCTTATTTGGCCCGCGCCAGGTTTTGAGTTTGACACCCCAGCTATATCAGCATTACACACATGAATGCATACTTTGTGTGACATATAGGAGAGAGCAGGTGATGAATACAAAATAAAATTGCACAGTGAGTGATGCCATAATAATTGCAGCAAAACATGCAGTGCCCTGGAAACAGTAACAACAACAAAAAATGGCTACGAAATACACATGTACGTATAATAAATTTCAGAGATTTTCAGATTAACAAGGAAAGGTCGGACATTTACTATATGATATGAATTTTTTCCGGCAAATACAATACACAGCTGTTTACATTTTGTTGACTGGACATGTGCTATACGTACGTACATATGTGTATGTCTTTCAGAATTCATTTAATTTGCTACTACCGTAGCTTCGGGCTCTTCCATAGCTGCTCGGTCATCATCTCCTGTAGCTCTAGTTGCAGTAGGCTCTTCTAGTTCGTGTGGCGCTACGGCTAGATAAACAAATATACCACCTTCTGGACATCGTTTGACACACATATAGGCACGACCGTCCGACGTTTTGTGACACATAACGGGTTGTATCGGACCTGTTTAGGATAGTATAAATAATTATTATTTCAGTAGATGGATATACAATTTGATAACATGATATGTATGTACACTACCAATCAATAGGTAGTTCCACTTGAAAAATGGCTGTATCTCGGTAAGTGATAACGGTATTTTCTTCAAACTTGGTGACAATATTTACAGTAGCCTGCCTGTTCTTTGAATAACAGGATGTCTCAAATCCGGAGTCCCGTTAGGATTTTCTTTCGAGAATTCTTAAAAACAGTACAAATGGTGAAGTCAATAGGATAGTTCCAGTGGAAATAAAACATCAAATAACGGGAAGAAAGGATAATTTTACTTTGGAAAATGAAGCTGGTAATAAGAAGAACTTTATTTTAATAATTTGAGCTCAAAAACTTAATCTGGGATAGAATTGTATAGGTATTAACGGTAAATTAAGTTGATTTCGTCCCGAGCTCCTCTAAACGTACCTCGAAGAGCTTCAGTTTTCTTAAACTATCGTCTAACGGTATAGATCTTCCTCCTCATTCATTTCCACACTTTTATTGATGATATTTAATTCTAGGAAGTATGAAGGTCTTTCCATAACCTTGATTAGTTGGTCTTCAAATCAATTTTCATCAGCCTTGCTTCATAATTGGAGTCATTATCTTGCTAAAATCTTATAGGAATGGCATGGAAAATGTTGGAAGTTTTAGGCAATACATTAGGAAGAATATCTTTAAAAGCCTGGGTACTCTGAGTACCCCTAATTTAAGAAAGCTCAGTAGTTCCATACCAAGATATTTAACCCCAATGGAGAAACTGTATAGATTGGACAAACGCGTTATTTTTACTGATGGAAAAGATTAAATCTCGTCGGTTCAGATGGATTTAGGTATTATTTTTACGATTTGAGCAAGAAGGAATTAATTTTGTAGACGCATTACTCAGAGTAAGAAATGTCGAAGTATGGGGTAGAATGTCTCTGTGTGGAATTATTGAGAATGTGGAAATCAGCGGTATTCACAACGTCCAGGCTTACAAAAAAAATCTGGGCAATATAGTTCTTAAAATTACCGATATTTTCCATTCAACTTTTTTGAGATTTTAACAAGATAATGGCGTCAGTCAAGGAGCAAGACTGATAAAAGATTTGTTTCAAGACCAACTAATCAAGGTTTGGGAAAGACCTCCATACTTCCTAGATCTAAATACCATCAAAAATGTGTGGGGATGAATGACAACGAAGATCTATACCGTTAGATAATAGTTTAAGAACACTGAAGCTCTTCTGCGAACGTTTAGAAGCGTTTTGGGCGAAATTAATTTAATTTACCGTTAAAACATATACAATTCTATCCTAGATTAATTTTTTGAGCTCTAATTACTTAAATATAGTTCTTCTTATTACCAGCTTCATTTTCCAAAGTAAAATTATCCTTTCTTACCGTTATTTGATGTTTTATTTCCACTGGAACTATCCTATTGACTTCACCATTTGTACTGTTTTTAAGAATTCTCGAAAGAAAATCCTAACGGGACTCCGGATTTGAGACATCCTGTTATTCAAAGAACAGGCAGGCTACTGTAAATATTGTCACCAAGTTTGGAGAAAATACCGTTATCACTTACCGAAATACAGCCATTTTACAAGTGGAACTATCCTATTGATTGGGAGTGTATATACATATTCAATCGAAAAATTTACCGTAAGGATAATTTTTTTTTGTTTAGGATTAGGATTCAGTAAGAATTTCAGAAATCCAAAACCCAATTTGCTAAAAAAAATTTGATGAGAGTCCCAAAAAAGGAAAAAATATCCTTTACCGGAGATATGCATGTGGGGTATCATATCAAAAGATAGCTTTAAATGTAGGTACGCTCAACTAATTCGGGATACCTACATAATCCCGCCCGTTTATAATCCCGCTTTTCACAGAAAATCCCGATATTACTGAATTACGCGACTTTAAAATCCCGTCCTTACAAAATATTTGATAAAGATGACAATTTAGCCCCTACAGAACAAGACGCTTATACACGGATTACTAAGTCTCGACTAACGAAAGACCAGACCAGCTATTTTTCAAATTAAGTCACACGATTCGTGCGTCTCCGAGAATTAAGTGTCCCCATGCGAGGGGACTATTTATTTTAAAGGTAAATGTGGTGACGCTTTTTAATATCCCGTCATAGAAGGTAAGTATTCTTTCATAAATCGCGCTCGATTTTTGAAAGAATACTTACGGTATATTGAAATGGCGGGATAATGAATGTCGGGATTTTGAAAAACGGGAATAACTAATTATTTTAACTTGGTGGTACTTTATAAAGCGAACATTACACATTCAAGGCTTTCATATTTTGTTAAGTAAAAAAAATGTAAACTTATTTTTTAAAAAGAAACTGTCATCCTTAGTACATTTGAACTAAATCAATCAGAAAAATTAAATTGGATCGCCACTTACACCATCCAATCCATCTGACGAACAAAAATATTGTAGAATCGATGGGACAGTGATTGGCGACTCTAAACAAAAATCGTAGTTTTTCGACATTCAAACTAAGCGAATTTCAATCGGAATGCTGACTGCATTTCTTTGAGTCCGCACTACAAGATAACCTCACTTTTCGTACAAACCTGATATAGCATGCCTGGAAATATCTAATCGGGGCAAATCCTGTCCTACAAATTTCACACCGCGGGCCGAGCGACCAGCGCCCGCTCTAGCACTTATGCGGCCCGGGGAAAGTCACAAATCGCCTGCGTCAGATTTTGTTTTATTTAAAAAAGTTCATGTGATACGTCGACTTCATTTCATCAGGATATTTGATTTGCGAGATTAGATACGCAACCAGGAAAGGGATCGGAAATTCAGCTAGATATCTTTCCAGGATAATTCATTTCCCAAAAAAATTCCATGAAAGCTTTTGTAATTAAATTTCCGGAATTTAAGGGGTTAAACCATGGACGTGTAGTCTGATAACGTGTCGTGTGGATCCTAGTGCAGTTAAAGCCTACGCAACAGATTTAACGCACTTTGTCACAGTGGCGCAACCACGGGAGGGGCTAAGGGGGCTAAAGCCCCTCCCAGGGACAGAAATTGGAAAGTGAAATATGAAGCAAGGCATTTCGTTGCAGATTTTATTAAAAAAAAAAAGAATTCGGATTGTTCAAAAATTGGTTATTCACCAGTTTCGATGGTCTGTACAAGCTTGTTCAATTTTAAAAGCGTCTTTCTATAAAAAAAATGTCTGAGGTGATATTTGCAAAAAAAAAATGTCTTCAAAATAAACGTTTCGTAAAAAAAATCCGCCTGCTTCATAATAATAATTTTCACTGCGTTTTAAATAACCCTTGAACGGATGATAACGACAACAATCATTTCACAAAACCACACTATAAATTCAGAGTCACTCTTCCTTGTTAGGCAACATAGCAGTAGATAAAAAGGGTCAACGAACGGATCTAAGCCGAAATTATAGAAACCAATCCGCCCTAACGGTATTCTATGAAGGTACGATTATACATTCACTTCGGGTACATGGTTAGGAGCGTACTTCCAGTCCGCATCCTGCAACCTATTTGTTTTAGCATTTTCTAGGTCCTGAAAGTGTAAAATTTGGTACTCCTTATCGTCCATAAAAAAGTCCTATTTGCTCAAATGTAATGTCCTTATGTTTGGGATCACGATCTGTTTTATAAACTCATCATACTTATTACAAAGTTGGAAGAGTGATTCAAAATTCATAAAAATACGAGAAAGAAGTAATATTAAGTAAATATTTCCAAAGGCAGACATAAAGCATTAAAAGGACAATCAGCAGACGAGCCCTTAAATGGGGCGCAAAAAGTGGAATTTTGCGAGAAACAAAAATTATCTCTCGTGGCAGCATTTACCCCTAATATCACACGATGGACCATCAGTGGCGATTTCATATCAAAATGGATATGATTCAGAACACTATGCTAAGTATATATTTCCAAATCATATTTGTTGTTTCTCGCTAAATTCTACTTTTTGCCCCATTTAAGGGCTCGTCTGCTAATCGTCCTTTTAATGCTTTATATCTGCCTTTGGAAATATTTACTTAACATTGCCTCCTTAGTGATATGTGGTCCAAAAAGAATCGCTGCTGGGGGCCATCCATTTGATATTAGGGAAAAATGCTGTCACGAGAGATCATTGTTGTTTTTCGCAAAATTCCACTTTTCGCTCCACTTAAGGTTCGTCTGCTGATCGTCCTTTTGAAAGTTTTTGTCTGCCTTTGGAAATATAAGCTCAGCACAGTGTTTTCAATCATATCCCATTCAGAATCGCTGCTGATGGCTATCCGTGTAATATTAGGGGAAATGCTACTATTTCCTGTACTATATTGCTTGTGAATTTACTTGAAAAATAGTCAAATTTCGATTGATAAATCAACCGGGGTGTAATTGGTATTTTGAAGTGAAATTTGGCTGAGTACTGTACTGAGGGAAGTGTCTGGAAAATATTTAGGCTCTTACTGTACCTATACGATTTAGCATGATGGAGTTAGTGCTATTTTTGAAGAATCACTTCCCATTTTTCATACAAATTTCAAATTTTGGACCATGTCTGCCACCATGTTAGCCGCCCAATTTTTGTCTGCCTTTTGGAGTAAACATGCGGGGAATCGTCCTCTATGTAATGGTATATGACTCAAAGGATAGGAAATAGTTATATAGGAATAGTTAAATAGAATAATAGAAATATTTGCAAACTATTACCTAACGATTTTGAAGTTGTCTGCCACCCCTTTAGCCCCACTGTTCAGGAGGCAAACTGCCGTTTTGGGGCATCTCCAATCGTGAAATTAGCGATAATGTGTAACAGAATGGATAGGAAATAGTTGTAAATAATTTCCACTTGGGCTCTTAGACTATATAGTAAGCACGTGATAAACCTAGTAAATGAGATTGCAAAATGTGGTGAAGAAAAAGTTATTTTTATTTCGTACGTTTTTTTGGGGTGCTGAGCACGAGTCCGAAACTTTCCGCCGAAGAAAGGAAGGGCCAGCAGATTTAGGGGCCCAAAAGCTGGTATGGCTGTGCTATTTGCTGTAACTGTAGCCGCGATTTGCTATTCGACCCACGTTTTTCCTTGCAAGTACCATATGTTCAAAACTATCCTTTACATACCCCTGCAAATAAACTATCTTAAAACATTTTTGGAGCTTGAACCTTTATACGGTGTTTATAACGGACTAAATTCCAGTCCGCTAAGCTAGGGGTTTCAGGCTGTGCTACGCCGTCTAACATTTGTAGTGAGGCCCACTGCTATTGTGGAGAAATTACCGAACTGGCTGGGCCCACGGACATGATGTGGTATGTAGTTTATACAAAAATTGTACGAAATAGAGGGCATGTCAATTTGTAGACTTGTATGGAGAATGACTGTCACTGATGAATGAAAAGTGTGGATCGACCTTTAAGCACGTTTTCGATTGATAGCACTCTGCTTTTCTCTGAGTGTAGGGGGGCTTACTCACAACGTAGGCGGGAGGGCCCCGACTACATAAAAACTTGCGAAAGTTTTTCTAAATAGATTTCATTAATATATTTGTAAAGAATTGATAATAAAATGATTTTTGAGCTTGAAGATTCCCTATTTTTTTCCATCGATTTCCCTAAATCTGCGGGCTAATAACGGGATGTAATCTACCGAGAATTCGCCAAGGATGCTGGAATTGAAAAATGCCATCAAACTTTCTACTAAATATATGCCATACAAAAGCAAAAAATTTTCTAAACAATAAAAATGTTTTCTCAGTAGACCAGCCACACCTATTCTGTATAGAAGATTCCGACAGAAGGGTTAAATAAATGTACCTCAAGCAACCGCAAATTGTTTGTGGAACTAAGAGGAAAATTTGGAAAATACGTAATTTAAGCTTGCATAAGCCGCGGACTTCTTGACGAGTTTAATAAACTTTTTAGGTTTTAGTTCGAAGTTTATACATTTATTTTAGTTTGACCCTTTTGTGGTGGTATAAATTTATCTTAAAGCTGGCCGCAGACCGCGAGTCTGACATGCCTGGTCTAAGGCCTTATTGATGTCTGTACACTCAACAGCTCGAATTTAAACTTATCACGAGATTTTAACGAGGACTTAGATTCCTCGATACTTAAATGGACCCATAAAAAATGCAATTGACATTGGAGCTTAAAGTGTAAAACTTAAAAAGAGGATTACATTCTTTTACAATGTGTAAACGATATTTTGAGCATAAACTCGTTGTTTAAGTGTCGAAATGACCGTTTCATAAAAACGAGTGATGCTCCCGGTCAGATTGAATCATATACATACATGTGCCTTCGCTTGACGATGCTCTTCCCGAGCTGGGTTCTACTAAAAAAAAATCAGGACAATGAAAAATGCATGTACGATTGCGCCACCCTGTATAAATTCATCCTCTATTCTTTACTATGATAAACGTTTAATTGAATCCTCAATTAAGTAACTGCTCATGTTTAAAATGTACATTAGGGTGTCCCGTCCATGTATGAAAAAATTTTGTTTAAGCTACACTTTCGCAAGAGGTATCAAAACTTGCGTAATTTAACATAGATTACGAAAACATAAAAAAAAAATAATCGCTTGTGGTCTTGAGGGCTCTACCGCCCTTCAAAGATTTACAAATGCTCCATTTTATAGACCTAAACCTAATGCCCTTTAAATAATAACAAAAGGATGTTTTCTTGTTTAATAATAGTTTTATTGTTTAAATTCATGTAACAACCAAATAAATGAAACGAGTAAACAAAACAATTCAAAAATTCAATTCACAAAATCTCAAAATTTAAAGTTACTTTTTTGCCCAAATTTAGGCATTTCCGCTCGAGACTGCAGCTTGTTTCTAATAAACCCATCTCTAGCCGCAGCGTCTGTCACACTTTGCGATGCCTCAGTTCCAAGCTTAACACATCTTTCCACAGATTGTGTGTGACAAGGAAAGTCAACAATATCTAATATTTTATTGTTCGCCATGGTTTTCAAATCTTCATTTGGAATATGTCCGGTAACCGGTGGTTCTGTAACCTGACACTCCTGCCAGAAAATTATTTCCGTGTAATCCTTTGCGCTGAAGTTTATTTTTGGTACTTTAAAGACTCTACGTTTTATAATATTTCTTTCAGCTAATCTTGCTTTTAATATTCTTAGCAGCGCAAGTTCACGGATGTGGTCCCTGTCATCTAATAACATTCTGACAAGTAAAGTTTTCTGGGTGTGCAAAAAAAGCATTCCTCTCAATGACGGAGTCGACAATAGGTTTCATATTCTCTGGCAGAAATCGAGAGTATAATATTAGTTGGTAAATATGATTAGCCCCATCCTTAAAAGAAGACTTTTTCTTGATTAAGAACCACATAGGAGCGTATACTTTAACCACATAGTTGACAAGCAGTTTCAAATTTTCTGCTGGATTTACGGTGCTTACGTAAAGTCGTAGTATACGATTGGCAGTAGTAAGCCATCTCGAGTGCGCCATTTTCCCAGGTGTACGGTTTGCAAGCTCAGGAGCACAGGAACCAGTAGATACTGACATATATCATAAAGATATTTTTGATCCATACTCAGTTGAACCACCACATCTTTTGGCAAGTCAGGCAAATTGCCTTCTACCACACAAAAAGATACGGGAGGCTTACTTTCACAGACAGCTAATTGTTTTCCGATAGGGCCAGAATATTCCATAGGTCCCGAAGTAGAACCATCAAGTGACAAGAACAAATGTCGAAGGGGTAGCTCGTTGGCGTGAAGCATGCAAACGCACCATTGCAAAGGTCTCTGCAGATACTCCTCCAAATGCTGAATCACGCCACCTTTCCAGCCGGTATTAGTTGGGGTTCCGTCAAAACCAACGCAAATCACTTCATCTAAGTTCCAACCTTGACGCTCTAAGAGAGTTGTGATTGAAGCTGAAATTCCTTTCGCAGTGCCGCGACATGGTGTTGTGTGTCCCAAATATTTAGAACCTGGTTCTGATAATATTGACACGTGCTCTTCATACACTTCTTTTCGATGGTGACGTTCTCCTATTTTCTCATTTCTCTGCGTCTTGTCTTTTCGTCCATCAAAGTAAATGCTTTTTACAACGATAGCTTCAATGTCTTTTGCGGTTTCCTTTCGCGCTTTAGATACAGCCCTATGAATTTTATTTTTATCAACTACCATGGTTAAATCATTAGTCGAAATCAAGCCGACGTCAACCAAAACCGCAGAAGCGACAGCACCAGCAGCTCGCGTTAATAAACCATATCTATCACAAACCTTAGCAACTGTTGGTAACGATAAATGTATTCCGATTCGCGGTTGGAGTCGATCGTGTATCTATCGAGGGCGTGTTTGCTCAGTTGGGGAACGACGTGATCGGAGGTGCCTTTACTGTCGGATATGCTGCAAGAGAATCGTCATCTTTATTGGAAGGGGTTAACTGGATTTCTTGATCAAAAGACGTATATTTTGCGGCTCTATTCGACTCTTGTGTTTGTCTTTGCTGTCGTTTAATCAATTTAGACGTTTCTTTTCTGTCGACACTGCCTATCGCCATTTTCCTGTCATTTTTCTGATCCGATAAGAAATATCTTTCCGTGGTAGGAACTTTTTTGGGTTTTAAGCACAAACAGGACTCGAATACAGGGCATTTACACGCAGCAACATCAAAAAGCTTCTCAGACGACTCTAAAAAACACTTGAGTTTGTTTTCATAGCTGTCATTTCGTTTTGTTTTAGGATACCTTTTCAAATCGAGGTACTTTTTGAAATAGGTAGATTGCAATTGAATGACTCGCTCCTTGGTTACAATTGGTATCGAGGCTTTTGTCCAAATATTGTAAAATATAGTTGGGTGGATCTTTCCCATTCGACTTTAATTTTAGCTCATTCTTAACAAATAAAATGTATTTTAAGATGTCCTTAATAGTGGGTAGCTGGCGATTATCTAGTTCTTTATATGGCCGCAATCAATATATCACAATTAGTCGCATTTCGCATTGAACTCATTATAAATCACACAATTCGCTGTATAAGCTGTACTTTTACTGGAAAAACACTGCTTTTGATAAAAGAAAAACACTCGCGATTTGAATAGGAAAAGTACTCGAGACAGGTCGAAGCTTGCAACAATTCACAGGTTGACACTCAACTAAATCGTAGGCGCTGATAACCTGTTGTTGCATGAAAGTCAAAGCGTTGTGTGTATTGTGCATTGTGCATTGTACTAGTAGCAAAATACAAATTTTAGTTCAGAAGAAGAAATTAGTAACGGACAAATACGATTGTAAAAACGTCTTTTTTCAAAGGTTTTGAGATCGGTAGAGCCCTCAAGATATAGTTTGATTTTGTTTTAAAATATATTTCTGTTATCTACGAAAAATTACGCAACTTTTGAGGGGTCTTGCGTTAAGAACAACCAAAAAAAAAATTATCGGGACACCCTAATGTACATACTATACATAGTTCTTATTTGAGATCAATGGGGATTGTAATCAACAACTACGATTCAATTCAACCAGCTGTGAACATCAATTGGAAGTAAACTATATTTGTTGAGTTAGTCATCTAATTTGGGAAAAGGATCCCGACGAACAAAATTGCATATATCATGTGAAGACTGTATGTGGTTAGTCCTGGTAGTTTAATATATTTCGAACACAGTGCATACTTCTATCTTATTGGTATGATTACGTCGTATGGTATATGTAGCTCTGTAAAGGGATGAAGTTTGATGAACGAATTAGTCTCATACGTGCCTCTCGGACACACAACGTAACATGTGGAGGTCGGGAATTTCATTTCATGCTTGTGCATTCCGTATTAAGGAATGGATAGACCTCGAGAGTGAAATGTATTCCGCTGTGATTATCTTAATGAAAATGAATACTTACTGTCGTGGAATACGTCGCAAACGCTGGGGAATGTCATAAGCTACAATCCGAGAATGGTTCCACAATTTTTCTTGGCCATTTTATGTATTATTTTTCGATTCCCCGGTCATTATATTTTCCACGAAGAAACTACCGGGGAATCGAAAAATAATACATAAAATGACCGCGAAAACTTATGGAACCCTTTTCGGATAGCTTATGGAATTCCCTAGCATTTGCCACATATTCCACGACAGTAATGATGCATTTTCATTGAGAAAATCGGAGCGGACAAAAATTTCATTCTCATTCCACCCGAGGTCTATCCAGGCCTTTAGTTGGCATCCGAAATTGGAAAACACATTCAACTGGTGGTAGAGAATCTGCAGAATAATTATTCTAGGGTCAGAGTCAGAGGTGAATAATTTCAGCAGAACGGGTGCGGCGGGGCTGTATGGTAATCATTATTCATTATTTTGGATATTGATCTGGTTTGCTATTTGTTTGGTTCAAATATGTACATAATGGTCTAAGAATGAGTAAAGGTTATACTACGTTACTTAATGTAAGGATTTAAGGGTTAAATGATTTTTTTATTTTTCTATGAATGAGTGCCTACCTATTGTATAGACGTCGAAAAAGTAGGGAAACATACCTGTTTTTGGCACGTTTGGAAGGCTATCCGCTACACTATTTGCCAGGGCTTCGGAGAGCGGGGCTAGATCTTCCGGTGGCCTCTTTTTGAATGGAAAACAAAAATTTATTGATTCACCACTCAGCATGATACGCATATATTGGACGTACTCATTTCGAATTCGGGCACATCTTAAATTTGTATCATCCTGTTCGCGAAGTCTTCGAATCCAATGCATTATTTTAACACGATCTGCAATGGTTTAAAAAATAAAATAATTTATTTTATTTTATAATAACAACTAACGCCAGTTTTAAATTTTTTTGCTCATCCCGTGTAGTTTTGGGTAACGGAAAATTCATATAATACGAGACCGAGGCTAATTTCGGGCGCGGCCGAAGTTTGGATACCCTTCACTCTCCTCGGGCTAAAAGTTGTGTTTTTTTTTCGGGCGTACATATACGACTTGTATTTAATCCCCTCATGACAAATAGTACGATTCCATTTGCTTTGACCTATTTGATTGTTTTGATGAAAACACATTAATTCAATGTATTGTGAAATGGGTGGAAAAAAATGCTTCTTATAAGAACCAAAATTGGGGGTTGGGTTTGCACGGCAACCCCATGACCGGTTTGATCCGACATGATCCGATTTGATCCATTCTTACATATATTTTGTGTCATCAATGGAAACACATTTGTCTAGAATTTAGTTGAAATTAGTGCACAAATAAACAAGTTTTCCTTAGAAAAACCTAATTTGGGGGGTTGGGCTCGTATGGCAGCCTCATGTCCCCATTGTCCGATTTTACCGATTTAAACATACAAACTGCCTGCAGCAAAAAGAAGCATTTGTGCCTTACCCTTTCACTCTATGATCGAAGGGTATAACAAATTACAGGTCATGTCAATTGAAAAACGCACTTGAAAGAAGTTTATTATATCCTTCGCTCATAGAGTGAAAGGGTATATTAACTTTGTCATGAAGTTTATAACGCATTGAAGGAAGCATCTCCGACCATATAAAATATGTATACAGGGTGTCCCGCATTGGGTGGTCCATACTGTAAGGGTAAGGTAGCACAACTTGTTTCAGCAAGAAAATTACCAATGCAATCGGAATTTTTTTTACCGTTACCTTGTTACCGCTCTTTTTGTGAAAGTCATCAAAAATCGTGACTTGTCACGCAAAATCGTAATTTGCAGCACTCCTGATGACTTAATCGAAGATTTGATTTCAGTTTCAGAAACTACATACAATTTCAGAAACACTGAAGTTTTTCCTGTTGCCAACATTATCGGCACTTTCAAGATACAGTTACTCAAACTTAATAGAAATTTTAAAATATATTTTTCATCGAAAGTTCAAACAGTAATTTCATAACGGTGCTTTATACGTACAACTCTACAAAGTTGATAAAAGTTGCTTCAACATGTTGGCTTTCCAACGGTATATCGCTTTTCATATTTACATTGCGGGATTTTAGAATTACACATATTCGATATAAAAAAACGAGACCGAGGCTAATTTCGGGCGCGGCCGAAATTTGAATACCCTTCACTCTCCTCGGGCTAAAAGTTTTTTAGGGCAAACCTATGACTTGTATTTAATCCTTCCCCATTCTTTTCCTTCTGTTTTCGCATAATATTTGATATTGACAAATTCTGTGGCGTCGATAAAACAATATTTGTGTAAGGTTTGGTTGGAATAAGTGGTAAAATAAAAAAAAAATATCTCAGAAAACTTTATTGGGGGGATGCGGGAGCATGGCCCCATAGTACGATTCCATTTGTTTTACTTTTTTTTTGTTTTGATAACCACGCATTGAGGTTTTTTTAAATTGGTGTAGAAAAAATGTTTCTTAGAAGATCCAAAATGGGGAGGTTGGGCTTGTATGGTAGCCCCATGACTCCATAGTCCGATTATTTATGGCATCAATTGAAGTGCACTTTTACGAGTTTTGGTTGAAAGTGGTGCACAAATAAAAAAGTTGTTCGTAGAAGAACTCAATTTAGGGGGTTGGTTTTGTATGATAGCCCCATGACCCCATCGTCCGATTCCATTCATTTTTACATATGTTTTGTGGCATCAAATTAAATGCAATTTTATGAGGTTTCATTGAAATTGGTGGACAAATAAAAAAGTTTTTCTTAGAAAAACTCAATTTGGGGGCTGGGTTTGTATGACAGCCCCATGACCCCACAGTCTGATTCCATTTATTCTTACATATATTTTGTGGCATCAATAGAAACACATTTGTGTGAAATTTGGTTCAAATTGGTGCACAAATGAAAAAGTTTTTCTTAGAAGAACCTAATTTGGGGGGTTAGGTTTGTATGGCAGCCCCACGACCCCATGGTCCGATTTGATCCATTCTTACATATGTTTTGTGTTATCAATAGAAACACATTTGTGTGAAATTTTGTTGAAATTAGTTAACACATGAAAAAGTTTTTCTTAGAAAAACCAAATTGGGGGGGTTAGGTTTGTATGGCAGCCCCATGACCCCACGGTGCGATTTTAGCGATTCAAACAAACAAACTGCCTGCAATAAAAAGAAACATGTGTGCAAAATTTCAGCTCGATAGCTTTTAAACTGGCCGAGTAAAACGCGTAGCAACAGACGGACAGACGGACAGACGGACAGACAGACAGACGGACATCGCCCAATCGACTCAGCTCGTCATGCTGATCATATATATACATATTTTATATGGTCGGAGATGCTTCCTTCAATGCGTTACAAACTTCATGACAAAGTTAATATACCCTTTACTCTACGAGTGAAGGGTATAACAAGGTAATTATTTTCTGATCGGATTATTTAAACTGCAATTTTATTCATTTATTTTTTATATTTTACTATCGCAATTTTGAAAATTGGTTAAATAAAAATTAAAATAGAGTTTTGAATATGAGAAAGAACCAATAAACTAAAAATATTAACTAATTATTAAATGGGTCTGTTTGATAAATTGGAATAATGCTGCTAGAATTGGCCTCCTCCATTTTGTATGCAGACTCGACACCTTCGGCGCATGGAAGAAACGTCCCGAAGGATTTCAGGAGGGGTTTCCTTGATGTTGTGACAAGCAGCATTATGTAATTCGCTGCAGCAGGTGTTCCCGGGAGGTAATCGGCTCGGAATAGACATTGCTTTTTAAGTTACCCCATAAATAAAAATCTAGGGGAGTAAGGTCGGGACTTCTCGCAGGCCACGCAACTGTCCCAAATCTGCCAATCCACTTTCCGGGAAATTCGTTTTCCAAATATTCTTTGATAGGTCTCGCATTATGAGCGGGCACCCGTCTATCTGGCATAAATAGCAAATATTAAATTTTAACCGTTATAAGTACCGTTGCATTTGCCAAACAATGTACCAAATTTCAAATATCTTACAGTTCTGGTCAAAATAATGTAGCGAGATTCTATCCCGAAATATAATTGCTTTGTATGTCTTTTTTCGAGTCAAGGGAAAATTGTTAACGATTCCACTGAAGCCATGATTTTTACCATTTAATGCGTGTTTACCTAAAATTCTGCAATGTAAATAAGAAAAGTGATATACCGTTGGAAAGCCAACATGTTGAAGCAACTTTTATCAACTTTGCAGAGTTGTACGTATAAAGCACCGTTATGCAATTACCCAGTTAGAACAGAATCGACAATTCATCGATAAAGAATCGAAGGCCTTCTACTAAGGAATCGATGACTTTCTCGATCAAACTATGGAGACATTTGTATGGGCTTGGCCGTTTTTTCGATACCGAAAGTGAGAACTAGAATCGATCTTATTCCGAAGACTGTCGTTGATGTAGAATCGACCACTACGGACTATGAAGAATTTATGGAGAAACAATGACTGTGGTCAAAAATTATTTGTATTTTTTTCTTTTTTTTCTAATTTTTTTTTTATCTATTTTATACTTTTATCTTATTTTAATTTAACCTTTTTACATTTTGGGAATCGAACCGGGCACCTATAGTTTCGTAGTCCTACGTCCTACACCTAAGCTATCTAGGATTACTAATTACGAGAATAAGTTAGTTGTTTTATTTTTTGACGGTTCAATTTAATTCAGAGACATTTAGATGAAAGTCATCGATATGTGATCGAAGACATTTCGATTAGATGGTATCTATGACAAATGGATAAGAAGTCATCGTTTTCGGATCGATGCCAATGCCAATGCCAATGATATCGAAGACAACTGAATGTAGGTATTCGATTTGGGATCGAAGACATTTCGATTCTGTTGTGTATCGGAGACAATTGGATGTAAATAATCGAAATTGGATCGATTCAGTAGGTTATTGGAGACATTTCGATGGCAGATATCGATATATGATCGAGGACTTATCGATTCCGTTGGGTATCGGAGACAATTGTCTAGCTGGGTACTGTTTGAATTTTCGTTGAAAAATCTATTTTAAAATTTCTGTTAAGTTTGAGTAACTGTATCTTGAAAGCGCCGATAATGTTGGCAATAGGAAAAACTTCAGTTTTTGTGAAATTTTATGTAGTTTCTGAAACTGAAATCAAATTTTGGATTAAGTCATCAGGAGTGCTGCAAATTACGATTTTGCGTGACAAGTCACGATTTTCGATGACTTTCACAAAAAGAGCGATAACAAGGTAACGGTAAAAAAAATTCCGATTGTATTGGGAATTTTCTTGTTGAAACAAGTTGCGCTATCAACCCTTACAGTACTGACCACCCAATGCGGGACACCCTGTATATATGATCAGCATGAGTTGATTAGGCGATGTCAGTCAGTCTTTTTCGAATTTGGGACCCATATGACGGACTGTGATCTCACTGAGATGTTAAATGAGTAGGAACCCATTTATGCGGAGCTTACACGTGTGCAGCTATTTATTTGTGGAATTTTAAATGAAATAATCGCATTTGAATCGATAATGAAGAAAACGTGCAACGGTTGTTTTATAAGTGTTTTTTTAACAGTTTTTATTGCTTAAACTAGCCTAAGATATATGTATTGAAAGAAAATTATTTAGATAGATAATACTTTATTTGAAATCATTGGTAGTGGTAACAGACTTAATTTAAGAGATACAGACTTACTTTACGTCTTTTCAACTATGATTTACGCCTGCCATGGGCAGTTTAAATTTTCGAATTTTGATTTATACTTCCAATAAGTTTCAAGGAAAACTTTCGAAAAACCTTATTCACAAATGACCTTAAACTATCCTAAGCTAACTTTATTTTTTTTTTAATTTTTTGTTCTCGTTTAAGGCAGATTATTATTTGGGAGGAAGATTCTCTCACTTAAATATACAGGGTGTCCGGAAACTGCCGCATAAAAGCACTCGATTGTGATTCCTCATGTGATTTCCAGCAAAAAAGTTGTACTGAGCATACATCTTTAGTTTAACCCTTTAGCTGCCACAAGCAATTGAAGATTTTTGAAAAACTTATTTTCTTGTACGACTAAAACTTCAATATCTCAAAAGCAAGACTAGCTAAAACAGCAAAATAAGATAACTATTACAGCCAACAAATTTACCTAAAAAATAATAAAAGCACCAGCGCTAAAATCGGATAAGAGGTTTGGTTTTTACAGAACTTCAAAGTCAAATTTTTGTGATTTGACCCAAAAACAATATGTTTTTCCATTTCAATTTTCTCCAACTTCTGCCAAGGAGAGGTGCTTGTACGATTCTTGTAAAAATTGGCGCATAGTCTAAAGATCATTTCTTGCTCACATCATTTTATTCAAGCTTCGTTATTTCTAAGAGTTTTAATCCCTTAGGAAAACTAGGGTTAATTTTAGCTCGATTTCAATTCAATTCATACTGCCCCTAAAGTTCTGCAAGTTGATAAAATTTATACAAATTATATAAAAATCGATCCAAAATTAACCCTAGTTTTCTGTACCCAAGACATTAAAACTGTTAGAAATAACGAAGCTAGAATAAAATGATGTAAAAAAGAAATTATCGTTAGAATATGCACCAAATTTTAAAAGAATCGAACAAGCACCTTGGCAGAAGTTGGAGCAAATTGAGATGGAAAAGGAAGGAATCACACAATTTAATTAACAGTCGTCCCATATTGAAATGCAACTTTAACAATTGAAGTGTACTCTATAATACATTTTGAATTTAGGCACATAAGATTCAAACCCATCTACTACGGTTTTGACTGATTTAATTTATGTCAAATATGATTTGATTTCAGTGTGAACCAGCTATAAGGATAATTCGTAGTTTAAACTGCTGGTTAACTTTTTGCACACATTTTTTAACCGTCGACGGTTTAACCCTTCTGTCGGCACAAAGGTCTGGCCAGACCTTTGGCACTATATTTTGGTCAAAAAAGTATAGAAAATGAAATCGCAGCGACTTCATATTTCATGATATCCTATGTTAAGAAGCATTTTGCAACAATTTAAAAAAATCGGTTGAGTTTTGAGTATTTTTTGGATGATTTTTAATTTGCTTTTGATACATATGCATATTGTAGTAGGTGCCGACAGAAGGGTTAACTGACAACCAATAGTTAAACCATGATTGTACATCCGGTCCTTAAGCATACATTTCTTTTTTTTTTTTTTTTTTTTTTTTTTGCCTCACAGAAACTTTCGTCCCGGGACTAGGCTTCTCGGCATCAATTTAGTAAATGATACCAAATTTGTTGAAGTTGATTTTCCTTTCAGGAATCCATGTTGACATGGCGATATCAAACGGCTAATTAAAACATCTATTTTATTTTTAATAAGCATTTCAAACAACTTCGGTATTGCAGATATTTTAGCTATGGGTCTATAGTTATCAATAAGATGCTTCGGACCCTTTTTGTGAACAGGCGTTATGTATGAAACTTTCCATTCATCAAGAAAAACACCTGAAGTCAAGGACAAATTAAAAATAAAGGCTAAAGGACGACATAACGATTGCATGCAATTCTTCAAAAATATATTAGGAATGCCATCAGGTCCGGCCTGAATACTAACATCAAGATCACGCATAGCATTCAATAGGTCATCCTCAGAAATCTCAAGAGCACTCGTAAGATCCTCCTGAGCTATCCGAGGGACCAATGCACTCTGACTTCCATTGATGTTAGCATTCATTTCTGATGAAACGGAGTCTGGCACTTTGTAAACTGAACTGAAAAATCTAGCAAATCCGTCACAAACCGATTGAACATCTTTGTAAAAATTGCCATTGAATTCTAAATTTTTTGGGATTCCCGTATTCTTACGCTTGCTGTTTATAAAATTCCAAAATGTCTTACTGTCATTCTTTATATTATTTTCAGCTCTCGCAATATACTGTTTGTAAAGATTTTTATTCATTGATTCATACTCTCTTCTCAATCTAAAGAAATTTTCTTTATTGGCAAGAGAGGATGACTTCTTGTATAATTTATGGGCCTTATTTTTTGCTCTCTTAAGTTTGAACAATTCTTTGGTAGCCCAAGGATTTTTTGCTTTTATTTTGTTCTTTTTTAAAGGAACGTACTTGCGAATAGATTTATTTAAAATTGAATTAAAAATTGTATAACTTTCAATAAGATTACTATTCGATATAACTGGAGCCCAATCCATATTAAAAAATGTTGAATTTAGTTTTTCAAATTGGGCTTTTTGAAAATTTCTAGTAGGAATAACTTCGGGCTCTTCTTCAATGTAATCATAAAAAACAAACTCAAGAAGAAGAGCACTGTGATGGATTGAATTGGGCAAAATTGGTTTATCTACTTTAATTACAGAAGCATTCAAGCAAGTACTAACAAAAATTAGATCTAAAATTCTACCAATCGAATTTTTAAATAGATTTATTTGCATCAAATCCATTGCAAACAAACAATCTGTTAGAACAGATTCACACTCAAGATGTAAATCACGCGGCAGATTTTTTTTCTCGTCGTCGTTCCAGTACCAACTTATATTACCAAGATTGAAATCCCCAACAACAACCAATTTGTCTTTTTCCTCAAAAGATGCAAATAGCTTGGAGATATTATCTACATGTTTGTTATAAACATCAACTGAGCTCAAAGGTGGTAAATAGCTATTAAAAATATATACTTTTTCGCTGCGAGAAACATTGATAGAAACACATATCTGTTCCACGTCCTTATGAAAAAGCTCAACTTCATGAGATGGGAATGTTGTTTTGATAGCTACCAAAACACCACCTCCTCTCTTAGTCGAAGCCTCATAACGGTCGCGACGATAGACATCATAGTCTCTTATGAAAAGTTCTTCATTTGTAATGTCTGTGTGAAGCCAAGTCTCGGTTAAGCAAATGGCAGCATAATCTTCTTGTGAAGCTGCAAGGTAAAAGTCATTTGTTCTTGAACGAAGACCGCCAACATTTTGATAATAGACCGAGAAAAATGAATTGGAAATTATGTGTTCTGCTGGACACTGTTTTGGCGTTTGTCGTTTTTTGAAAATTTGAAGGGTGATATGTTGACGCCCTTGGGCCAGAAGTTGGCACAAAACACTTGCTTAGAATATTCATGAGGAAGTTTCAAACCAAAACTGATTGAAACTAATTTGGAAATATCACAATCTTTTTTTATCAGAGGATAAACCGAAAGAAAGCTGTCATCTGTTAAATTAAGCTTTTTCATTACATATTCCTTTAAATCGTCTGCTTTTACCGAAGCATGCAGCTTAGAAACATGGAATACCTTGAAACTGGGGACACTTCGAAGAGAATCATTAGCTTGATCGATACCGAAGATTCTTTTGTGTCGCCTATTATTATTATCACTCTTTTTGGGAATAACATCACCAACAGGAGAAGGTTTTTTAATATGTTTCCCTTTCTTACGAACTGTGACAAATTTATCAATCGGAGATTGATTTTTGTCAACGTTGGAAGGAATTGTAGAAGATGAATCTGAAATAACAGTGGAAGTCCCCGCTTCATGGCTAACGAAAGATTGCTCAGAAGATATTGAAATAATATTTTTAGTTTTTTTCTTATTGTCTTTCCCTATATTACTCCTCTTATTTTTTAAATTTACATTTTTATCTCGCAATGCTTCGGAATTGTTTTCACAACAATTTACAGATTTCATAAGGGATCTCAGCTTGCTAAGTTGGCTCTGCAACGACGAAACGAGCTGAGATAGACCGTCAATTTGGACTTTGTAAAATTGCTCGCAAACACAATTCATTTTAATACAAGAACTAAACTAATAAATTAATAAAAAGAGAAAAAAAGCAAAAAGAAAAAAAATTTGCAAAAAGTGGGATTCGAACACAGGACCTCACGGGCGTGAGTCTTACACGCTACCACTGCGCTATATGCTAGTACGAAAATGTATGCCCAGATAACTCAGTTAAGCCGAGTTGAAATGACTACTGGACCAAATGAAAACAAAGAACAAAGACCGTCCGAGCGGCAGGTAAAAAACGCAAACCACTAAACACTTTTCGAACAAATTTATGATTTATCACTACACCAATCCGCGAAACCACTTTTACAGATGAAGTGAACGAGCAAATGAATCATAAAACTATGAATTTAATATTAAATCTTATGAATTTGATAAAAAAATTAGAAATTTAATATTAGCGAAAAAATTTTGCGTGTTTGCTATGATAAACGTCAAACGTCTTCTCATTGCATATCATTAATCATAATCTTTGTGTGAATTCGTAAGGAAACCATTTGTCAAGTTTGATACCTAACTACGTAAGAGATTTTCCCTAAGATATCAAGACATCTCTTAGGAAAATCTCTGGTTTTCCGTTTTCTTTTAAAGAAGATGTAAATTTTTTTCGGGATTTATTTTAATCTTCCATCTAAACTAGTACTGAGTTGTTTAAGCGTACTTTCTAACGCAGTCAGTATTACAGTCGAGTCGCTCTATTTTCAGAATATGCACAGATCATCTGCATATATGTATATACTAGAAGCTGGCAATGGCAGAAAAATGTCGGATGTGAATACATATATTAAGCAGTGTAGGGCTGAAGTATGAACCTTGGGGCTCACCTGCTAAGATATGTGTTGTGATAGAATAACTTTTGTTTACTCTAAACTTAGAAGTTCGTTCGATAAAAATGATTGTACTATCTTAGTTATGTGCACTGGAAAGTTGTACTTAATTGGCTTGATCAATAAAACTTCACTCCAAGTTTAAGGCCTCATCAATATCGATGGTTACCATGTCGACAGAAGCTTTTTCTTCACATGAATTTTCAATAAAGGATGTTACATTGTGTAGTTGGTGAATAGTTGACAAACCAAATATCAGACACGGCGTCTTAAAATGTACCAAGAAGTGTTAAGCATCCAAACGATATCACTATGGAAAACCTGTTTGATTTCAAACAAGCATAAGTATTCACCACTCCATCGCTGTACAGCAAAGCCACCTATATCAGAAAGCCGGGAAGCAGCAATACATGCACACAAGCGAGCCTATGCCCAGCAAACAATTTTATCGATTTTTTCGAAAAATCACAAAAATGATTCGAAAGCGATATTATTCAAATGAAAAATTTATCGTAGACTTGTCTCCCCGACGAAAAATTATTTTATTGTCATCAATATGTCAGGAATGCGACTCCTATTAAGGAAATATCGTCTTGTTATTGCAAGGATGATAAAATAGTAATCCCTCACAACGAGAGAATGATGAAATTGTCAAAAAATAAAACGACTAATTTATTCCCATAATTTGTAATCTTAGATAGCTCAGGTGTAGGACGTAGGACTACGAAACGATAGGTGCCCGGTTCGATTCCCAGTAGAAGCAAAGTGTAAAAAGGTAAAGTTAAAATAAGGTAAAAAAAGTTAAGGATAAAATAGAAGAAAAAAATTAGAAAAAAGGGAAAAATAAAAAAAAAATAAAAATTTTTTCACTTTTTCTGTGTATTAGTCTATTATCGCCAAATTATCATCCTGGCGAATTAATATCGGTCACTATTCCTTCACGAAGGGAGTGACGCCTTTAATCCGAAAACGATATGAAATTCGAGAAATGTTTTCTATCAGGCGATTTGAATTCGTATCGCGGACGATAGAAATTGTTTGCTGGGTGAATATGTCGTATATACGATGCACTAACACAAGCACAGCGCATGTAAAAAAACGTGTCTGCTCTGATAAAAATCGCGAAAACACGTGGAAAACTCACTTTTTATCGGGATTTTTTTTTCTTTCACTGCATTATAGACACTTCAATTCACGACACATTGCACTTTTCGCGACGAAAATCAACCGGGAACCAATACTTTTCGTGTAAAGTTTGCCGCGACCCAACCCGATTTGCCTTTACCGCAATGTAAATTTTTCAACTAATCGAGCCTATGATCTGCCGCAAAAGTATATGAGCGGGTTCTGGTTCCGGGCTTTGAAATATAGATGGCTTTGCTGTACAGTGTTAATGAGTCTATAAAGTCCATATTTTCCTGAATGATACGATTACTCGCATACACTTTTGTGCATAGGTTTCATGCCCCAAAAATATTGAATTACCCATCAGTTAGGACGCTGTAAAGTTGGCAAACTTCTAAACTAAGCTCTTGCTATCGTATTACCGGAGAATGAAAATATTATCCTCACAGAAGTGCGGTTTCTAGACTATAATCATAATAAATATGTATAGACGACTTCTTGAAACAATCCTAAAATATGATCATGTTCACGTAGTATAAGTTAGACACGTAAACATGATAATGTATTTACCTAAAATCAACTCATAAGGGACTCTATGCCTGCACATACCATCAGTATGCATCAAATTTAGAGTGTGATAAAAGCCATGGAAAATTTACACATGACTTGATGCCCTAAACAAATAAATTATGTAGCGTTAATAACAAAATCAGACAATTTACCATAAGGATTATCAATTCGACCGGCCAAATACATAATTTCTCTGACAGCTTCAATGAATTCACGATTTAGTCGCTCCAGCGGGGGAACTTCTTCAATGCTTGACATTTTGAGTACTACGTGATAGTATGCTACTCGTATATTTGTTACAGATGTAATCAAAAGGAAGATACAAATTGAACTTGAATACTTCGAATGTTAACGAATTTTGCGACACTTATAATTTTATGTATTAGAAAATCGGAACTGACAAATGTATTTCAGATTCGTTTGACTGACCCTTACTTGACTACTATGAAAATTAAGGATTTCACTTGGATCAGTGAGAGCCTGGATTGTTGCTTTGCTTTCTTGCGAAGTCCTAAGCAAGACCCCAAAAGTTCCCGACTGTACGAGTGCCACTAGCGTTGCTATACAAGGGTCAAACACCCACAAAAACAGGTTTTCCTGAAAGTCTCGTAAAGTTATGAAAAAGAGGCCAAATTTGTCATGAATTCCTGTACCCTTAAGGGCACTACGGGGCACAGTGGGGCAAAAAACCCGAATTTTGGAAACAATTATAAAAACATGTCAATTTTAATGTTTTTGGCCATTCTAAATCGAATGGAATATGTTTCACGCAGATAGGATCAGCCGTTTTGAAGTTATTTTGATTTTAAGGGGGGAGGGGGGATCATTTTTCAGTTTTTCTTAATTATTTCAAAAACTCTAAAAGTTACAACAAAATGGTTCGAGGACACATAAAACTACCACAAAATTACCTTTGCAACGACATATAATACAATTGACTTATTTTGATAATTTATACCCTAGACCAAAAAATGAAATTGGATATTATCTTTTTTTGACATTTGATTTTGGCTGAACGCCAAGACAGAGTCCCTTTATACTCTATACTAAAAACTAGTTCAATAGGATGAAAACTACGGCTATCTCCGGTTCAAAGGAACCCAACATATTTTACAGTAGAATTAAAAAATCGTACCTAAAACAGCCAACATGACATAACAAAATCGGCTATAAAAGTCGCCTGGGGTTCTATGGGGTTATGATTCTAACATATTAGTAATCTTGAGACTTTCGGGAATAATGTAGCATAAACAGACCCTTGGAGGCACGTGGAGGTAGTTGTTAAAACTCAATGTGAAAAATCCAGCTTGGGTCAATTTGACCTTCAATAATTAAAATTAAATTTTATTGTTTTCCAATTTTTTTTTCCTTTTTTTATGCTAACATATTTATTATAACCTAAAAATTGAAAATAAAATCATAAAGCACAGTTGTATGAGAATTTATCGTCAGCGTTTTCATTGAAACTTGATTATGGAAAAATGTGCTTAAACTGCAAAATCAATTGTCTACACTTTGAGAGCCGCTGCTCTGAAATAGTATCAATTTTTGAATTTTTGCCTCTACCGCCCCACTGTGCGGGGGTTCAAACCATAGAAAAACGTTTTTTATTTTTTTCTGAATATCGCTGTAACTAAGGTCAGCCATGGCAAATTTGAAGCTTCTGTGGCTATGCAAATAAAATCCCCATCGATACCGAAGCTATGAGGGGCCAAACATCTAAATGAACAGTTATTGGAGAGTAACGAGGTTTTCACACTTGTACTTAATTTGGCCAGATTACGTAATCTGAGGTGTGGTGAATTTAAAAATGTATGGAATTGACAGCTCAAATTAAGTAATTTGCACAGATTCAGTAATCAGGCCGAAAGTGTGAAAACCTCCTTAACGGTAATGTTGACTAAAAAGTATTATACAGGGTGCCCGGAAACTGCCGCCAAAAAAGTGTACGAACGCACCCCCAATTTTTAACACTATAGCTGCTATAGTTATTTGAAGATTTTTGAAAAAAACAATTTTCTAATACAACATAAAACTTAATATCTCCAAAACTAGACTATATAGAATAGCTAAATGAAATTATGATCACATCTAACAAATAAAAATAAAACTATTCGCACTAAAATAGAATAAGTGGTTTGGTTTATACAGAGCTTCACAGAAACATTTTTGTGATTCGATTCAAAAAAAAACTTATTTTTCCGTCTCAATTTTCTGCCAAGGTGCACCAACTGGTGGTCCGGACTGGAGGTGGTCCGTGAGAGCCTTAGAGATGGTCAGCGGAAGAAACTTCACTTGCATTTACCACAAAAGCAAATGTTTGGTTTGAAAGAATTTTTCAATTCGCTTATCCAAAAATTAAATTAAATTAGCAGTTGATTCGTCTTCTTTGCAGTGGCGTCCTGATTACAGCAGGTTTTGCTTTGAATCAGATTAGAGTTTTCCTGTTAGAAAGCCCTGGCTTTTTGTAAATATTTAGCGAGGAGCTCCTGATATTTTCAACCACATTTTTAGTACTGAGGAAAAAGTTTATTTTCCAAATATATGCGAGCATATGCCCTCCTAACTGCGGATAATTTTCCTATTTATTTATCTATTTGTTGCGCTAATCACCGATATGAAAAGGGAATGAACTGAAACTCAGAGTAGCTTCATCTTTATCGATCAACTACCCAAAGCAGTTTTCAGTTTCGATCTACCATATGTCTGAAGAGCAGGAGGGGTGAAATAATCTCTCAGATGAATTGCGCCCGATTGTGTTATTTTCTCCTTTTCTATAAAAATTTTCACTTCTTATACTCTTCTCATTGCGTAATGAAGTTGTGTTAAACTTTTAGGCTCAGCAAATCGTTCAATAGGGTTTTTCAGTAAAATAAGTTCACATTTCTTAAGCGGTCGAGTTGTTGGAAGATTTTTAAATTTTGAAGCGATTAAAATCGGAATATTCCTAGAAAATTGAAAGTAGAGAGTTTTAGCATGTCGTTCGAAATAGTACGACATAATTTGACATTTCATATAAAAATTTGCTTACTTACCGTATACGAAACAGTTTATCATAATTTTGCATGTCCCAAGTAGGCATGGGTGTATTTCCGAATTTTCGTATAGTTGCTGTTCTGTAAACAGTCGGAATAGGCGAAATTATTTGTCCTGATATACACCCATGCCTACTTAGGACAAGTAAAAGTATGATATACATATTAACCGGATTTTTTTCGTATCAGGGTTAAATCTGACTCCAAAAAAATGATCGCGGTTAACATCCCGGTTAAGACCAAACAGCTAACATCTGACAGTTCTTGAGCATCTTTGACTCACATTCGATGGCTAATTTTGAAGATTTAGTGGATTTTATTACAAAAGATGATTTTTTCTTTGCAAAATCTTTTCTCGTGATGAGAAAAACTTTCACATTTAGTTCGAAAAAACAAATTCCCTCTTGTAGTTGCACGCGTGAACTTTTCCTGGGTAAGTGTAATTTTTTTTATATGAAGTTCCACCCAAACCTACACGGGATAAACTCAATCAAACGCGCCTACTGTTTCGTATACGATAAGCAAGCGAATTTCGAACGACATGTTAAAACTCTCTAATTTGAAGGGTATCAAACTTTGTGAGTCAGTATTTGTTTCTAAAATTTTGTAGAACTGTTTCAAAAATTCAATGCAATAATAAATAAGAGTGTAAAATATGCAGAAACTTAATAAGAATAAGCGAAGGAAAACCTGGCATTTTGTGGTAGAAATTAATAGAGTTGGTACATAATAGTATACGAGGTTGGACCAGAAGCTTTGACGGTAACGTTTCTTTATTGTTTCTGTCTGTTAAGCAGTTTTTAGATTCGGATTCTATTCGTCCTCAAACTCACTTTTCTAATTTTCGGGCCCCCATTACATTCAGTGGCGTTCCCAACCAACAGGGGCCCTAAAGTAGTGAACAGAAGTGGAAAATTTTGATCCGTGATTTAAAAAAAAAAATTGTTTGATTTCTTGGAACATTCAATTCAAGCTAGATAGCGGACGAACAAGTTTAGAGTATTCTTGAGAGTAACATTTTTCTTTGCTTCGGAGCAGTTTGAAGTTAGAGCTTCAACGAACATTTTATTGTTGCGCTGAAGAACAGCATTCGTGTTACCAGGGATAGTCTTAAAAGGTTTTCACACTTACGGCCAGATTACATAATCTGTACAAATTGCTTAATTTGAGCTGTCAAATTCCATACAATTTTTAGCTCACCACATCGCAAATTAAGTAATCTGGCCAGATTAAGTACAAGTGTGAATGGCTCCTTAGCATTTGCGAGGCACATACCATGTAAACCAACTATTGCACCTTATTTCTGTCGTTAATTTTTAAGTTGTTAATTTGTAGGTACTAAAGACAGAGAGTGCATTCAAAAGCACGATATTTCATATAAAACCGTAACCCCGCAGCCTATAGTAGCTGAATTTACGCAGAATGCCTTTAAATCGCCGCAATAAGAACGATTGAAACCTTTTTTGGTAGAAATAGAATGGCTACAGCAACAGCAGAAGCGCCAATTGTCTAGCACAATGCATTTTAAATTGCTATGCGGCACATTTGGCAGCCATTCAATGATGCTGCTGTTGCTGCACCCAGACCGATCAGCTTTACACAGCGAAGCTACTACTACTCCAAAAGTGCTGGGAATACAACATCGACGTATACCAAATCTTTGTCGACTTCAAGCAGGCATACGACAGTATCGACCGAAGTGTACTGTACAACATTATGCTCAATTTTGGTATACCGGCAAAGTTAGTGCGACTCACAAGGATGACGATGACTAATACCGTCTCGCAGGTCAGAGTGCAGAACCGACTCACTGACCTATTTGAAACTCGTTGGACTCAAGCAGGGCTACGGGCTGGCGCCGACGCTCTTCAACCTTGCTTTGGAGTATGTAATTCGAGCCATGAATATGGACAGCAGCGGAACGCTACTCATCAAGTCGACTCAATTAGTAGCGTACGCCGACGATATCAACATCATGTCTCGATGGTTGGGTTGGGTGATGCAGAAAGCAGGAGTATGGCAGCTAAAGGGTATGTTCCGTACAACTTTTGTTCTGGAAATCACATGAGGAATCACAATTCGGTGCGTTTATGCGGCAGTTTCCGGACACCCTGTATATATCGCATATCGGAACGAAAGGAATCAGATAATGGCGTAATGATAGCACGATAAGTCCATTGGCTTCAGTGAAACCCTTCGGGTTCACGCCCCTATACAATTTACATGGCGTAATGGGGCTGCCATAGAAATCAACCTCTGACAATTAGCATGGCAAGTTTCTTTTTTAGTGAACGCTGTGTCTTTTCTATGGAAAACTTTTCTTTATGTACCAATCTTAAAACCCTAAATTACTAACAATACGTAAAATTGACGTGTTCGCTCACATTATAATGTGTATAAGCTGTTACACGAGTCTGGTTGACTACTCACTGCAGCAGTGCTTTCCTCAGTTAGTTGTTGTATGTCCATGTGAGTGGCAGTATCCTATTTGTGGTCTATGGCGGTAAGCTTAGCAATGTTCTAGGTGCTACTACCTATTTGACGTGTAAATAGTAATACCAATAGAAAATAGCATGTAATTTATACGTCTTGTAAGTAATATAAGTGCATTTTCCGAGGGCATATTTTGGTCAAATAATTTTTGTCTGTGGCACTGAAAAATGATAAGCTCGGTAAAATATGTAAACTGGGAAAGCGACTGTAGGAAAACATGAACACATCAAAATTACGTGATGTTAGTAATAACGCCCTAACCGGTCATGTTAGTATTCCAGGGTTAACCAAACTTCACCCAAGTGTGTTTCTAGTAAAGCCTCAAAACAAATCTAGGAACGGCTGGAATCGTAATATTACGTCATAGGGCTTTTTAATCCGACCTTAACCAAACTTTATCCAAATGTGTTCATAGTGAAGCCTCAAAACACGGCTTAGCCTCAACTCTTCCAGGAACAGATGGAATCGGAACACGTAATAGGGCTGCGGTAGAAATTATTAATACAAAAGAAGCTTAACTTTCATTCAAATGTGACGGGTATTCAAATTTGAGCCTCTGCCGAAAATAGCCTTGTATTTTATTTGAAGAATGGCAAAACCTTAAAGCTATTCATAAGATTTTGAGAAATATGTGGCTAGTCTATTGACCCTACCATGGCATTCTAGAAAATATTTTTTGCATGTACATATGATGTTGAGTGAAATCAAAATAGAAATTTTATTTTTTGTCGTGTTTGGTGTGGTGTCCTGCCTCCTACCCACTCTGCACCCCCTAAATACCACTAGTTACCACTACAACGTTTAAGATTTTAAATAATTTTACACAATAAATCAAAATGAAAATAATTTTGGAAAAAAAATATTGAAACCTTAATAAAGTGAATATAAGAAATGGCTTTACTCGTTAACAGCTTCGAAACTAACGGTAAAATTCAATCAAAAGAAAATCAACCCGGTTCATACGGTATTTTCAACCAAAATTCAAAACCAAAGCTACAAGAAATCGTGGTAAAATGTGGTGAAATCCGCCTATGTGTATGCAACACACATCTATGAAAATAAAGTTCGTTTTCAAATTGAATCGCGTTTTACCAGACCCTAATAGCCTTCTACAAACAAATCCTGGATTTGAACTTAATAAATTCAGTCCAACCCTATTACTCGATTGAATCGTGAGGTTTTAGTATACCCGGTCGATAGTGTGAATTCCCTGTAAAAATTGTCATGGATTTACTTGTAATTTTTAAAGTTGGTCAAATATACAACAGCACTTAGTAATCTGGCAAAAATAATGGTTTTAACCATTTTGTTTTACTATAAATTACACTGTGTGGGGGCCAATTTCGGTCTCGAACAAAATATGTTTTTGAAATTTTTTGCCACTGATTGGACGAGTTTACTCACTAATGGTCGGTTTTGATTTGTTATTTAAATTAAAAACTAGGGGGCTTCGCCCCCTGCTCGCTTCGCTCGCCAACCCATGGGGCCGAGGCTAATTTCGGCCGCGGCCGAAATTTGGATACCCTTCGCTTGGGCTAAAAGTTTTTTCGGGCGTACCTTTGACTTGTATTTAATCCCCCTCCTCATTCTTTTTCTTCCGTCTTGACAAAAGTTTTGGGCTTGATTGAAATAAGTGGGCAAATAAAAATATTTACTCGGAAAATTTTATTGGGGTTGCCGGAGCACGACCCCACAGTACGATTCCATTCGTTTTGAACTTTTTAGTTGCTTTGATAACGACACATTAATTCAAGGTTTTGTGAAATTGGTGTAAAAAAATGTTTCTTAGAAGAACCAATATGGGGGGTTTGGTTTGTATGGCAGCCCCATGACCCCATGGTCCGATTTGATTCAATCTTACATATGATTTGTGTCATCAATAGAAATACATTTGTGTGAAATTGGGTTGAAATTGGTGCACAAATAAAAAAGTTTTTCTTAGAAGAACCTAATGTGGGGGGTTGGATTTGTATGGCAGCCCCATTACTCCATGCTCCGATTTTATCCATTCTTACATATATTTTGTGTCAACAATAGAAATACATTTGTGGGAAATTTGGTTGAAATTGGTGAACAAATAAAAAAGTTTTTCTTAGAAGAACCTAATCTGGGGGGTTAAGTTTGTATGGCAGCCCCATGATCCCATGGTTCGATTTGATCCATTCTTGCATATATGTTGTGTTATCTATGGAAACATATTTGTGTGAAATTTGGTTGAAATTGGTACACAAATAAAAAAGTTTTTCTTAGAAGAACTCAAATTGGGGAGCTAGGTTTGTATGGCAGCCCCATGACCCAGTGATCCAATTTGGGTGAATCAAACATACAAACAGCCTGCAACAATAAGAAGCACGTGTGCAAAATTTCAGCTCCGTAGCTTTTATAGTGGCCGAGAAAAACGCACTGCAACAGACGGACAGACGGACAGACGGACAGACAGACAGACGGACATCGCCCAATCGATTCATCTCGTCATGCTGATCATATATGTATACTTTTTATATGGTCGGAGATGCTTCCTTCAATGCGTTACAAACTTCATGACAAAGTTAACCTTCGGGCGGGCGCAATGCATCTGACAGATTAAGTTACCAGTTTTTGTTGCGCCGATCAGCCATATGAAAAGGGAGAGATCTGAAACTCACAGTAGCTTAATCTTTATCGATCAACTACCCAAAGCAGTTTTCAGTTTCTATCTACCATATGTCTGAGGGGCGGGAGGGGATGAAATAATCTCTCAGATGTATTGCGCCCGATTGTGTTATTTTCTCATTTTCTATGAAAATTTGCACTTGTAATACTCTTCACATTGCGTAATAACTTTGTGTTTACTTTTAGGCTCACCAAATTGTTCAATAGTGTGTTTTTAGTCAAATAAGCTAAAGTTTTTTAAGCGGTCGTGTTGTTGGAGGTTTTTCAAAAATTGAAGCGATTGAAAACGGAATATTCTTAAAAAATTCAAAATGTGAAGAGTATCAAAGTTTGTGAGCCAGTTTTTTTTCTAAAATTTCGTTGAACTGTTTCAGAAAGACAATGCAACAATAAATAAGAGTCTAAAATATACAGAAACTTAGATTCATCCTTTTTGCTGCACTTAATCTGTCAGATGCATTGCGCCCGATCGTGTTAGGAGTAGTATTGCGCCTGCCGGAAGGTTAATATACCCTTTCACTCTATGAGCGAAGGGTATAAAAAAAAACACCGAAAATTTGTAAAAGTGCATGCATTTTTTGGAGTGCATTCGCCTCTCTTAGACTGCTCTTGGGTCTAAATTCGGCAATTCTTCTTTTTACTGAGCCCACATTGAGCCACGTCATTGAACACAATTTGGCAGTTCAAACTGAGAATGTGAAGTTTATCCATTGTATTTATTTTAAATGCCCCACCCTATACATATACTCTTGTCCGTAAAGGTGGTCAATGTAATGCGTTCACATTCTCTAACAATTGATTTCTTATCTTTTTATCATGACCGGAAATTATTTTACAAACTAACTTGTTGATCAATATCTTAATTTAGAATGGAGAGGGACAGTCTTAGATGCTAACTCATCTCTAACCATTTCTTTGATTAGTTACATGATTTGCGTCGATTACATAGTATGTTCTGCATTGCGCAATAAGATAGTAAACATATGGTATGTCCACAAAAATACTATTCACATTGTTCAATTGGCTACTTAAAATTCCAATTAGTTAGTACTTTGACTGTCCTTATTTCCTGTCCGTATAGCAAGTCAAATTGTAAAAATATTTGGGACTATTTTTCTGTGTCATTATCAACTAAATATTTTTATCAGTATATCTCTCTTTGATAATCCTATTACATAAATTTAGAATACGCTATATAAGCAGTGTGCAATCAGCTCAAAAGTTTGAATTAATTTTTAGTTATTAGATTCACACAATCGTTGCAATATGTCTCTGATATCAAGGCTTAAATTTTTGTCAGTATTTTTTTTTATGGTAATTTACCCAACTAACTAAAAAGCAACAAAAGATCTAATAAAATCTGTTTTATTTCCAGTCAATCAGCTTATCTTTCGGTTTAGATTGTGCAAAAGTTAAACATTGGGGATTTATCTGCGCAAGTGACACCGAAACTGCAATCTGTGGAACTCTAGACGGCATCAATTACATTGAACTGAACAGGGAATCATGTCCCAGTGGATTGTACTGCAATGAGGAATTCAAGAATTGCACCTCAACACCCAATATGAAGTCCAGCTATGCGCAGAACTTCAATTGTCCTGATCGTGGCTATTATCCTAATCTGGGAAATTGTGAAAATTTCATTTATTGTGACGATTCGCTATCGCCAATTTCTTTAGAATGTCCTTCGGGTAAAATGTTCTCGACAAAGACAAATTGTTGTACGGAGACTTTAACTGCGGCCCGATGTAATCAACGGGAAATCGGGTGTAAAACCGCAGGAGATATTGGTGCAATTGCGGATGACAATAGATACTTTTATTTTTGTTTGATGCGTCCCGCGCCATTTTCACAATTATATCCTCAAGTGATGAAGTGTCCGAATAATCAAGTGTTTTATGTCAATCGGTGTGTAGAACCGCCGACAGTAGTTACAGCGTCTCCAACGGATGTACCCGGTACAAGCCCGATTACTACTCCTCCCATTATTGCTAAGTGCACTCCTGGAACTTTTGAAAGGATAATTGATGATTGTCGATCGTATCGGTATTGTGACACCAAGAGTGTATGGTACACATTCAGTTGTGGATCATATGCTTATTTCGATAACAGTAAGAGGAAGTGTATTGTTGGGAAATGTTAGAAAATAATTAATAATTATATTTATAGGACTTTAAAAGACCCACATTGCTATTGTTTTATTTAATTAAAGTTTTTTTTCCAGTTCCTGGAAATATAAACCAATTTTCCAATTCCGTGTTGTTTCACATAATTTTCAATATGCAATGCTTGCATTTGCATGGTGTCTATCTAGATCTAGACTAGCGTTTTTTTAATCACTCATTCGTCATTCAATAATTGCCAACTTGCAAAAAAATATTTAAGCTAGTCCACACTTCCAGAACACGTTCGCTTTTATTGATTCAGTGCGGTTGTGGGTACGAGTATAAATGGTAAATTTACATTTCACCAAAAATATGTGCCGAACATGATGTAATGTAAGTAATGACGATACATACATACATATACTGAAATGTTCATTTGTGTTTTTTCTTCCAGAAAAAAAAACTGCTGCATTGTTCAGTTTTTTTCCTACATTCTACTCGCTCCACTTATTCGTTCCCTGCTGCTGAATTTACTATGATGTAGCATTTCACTGAAATTTTTCGAGGGTTTTTTTTTTTTAAGTAGAATTGCACCATGAAATATCTTCTTCAACTTCATTTTTTGTAGTCTTCAATCATCTGCTCCTGCTGCGCTTTTTACATGGATAATGCAACATGAAGAGAGTAGAACTTATTTCACGAAATGCATCTTAGAAGCTTACATCGTGCAATAAATTCATGATAATGGAAACATCGTTTTATAAAATACCCTAAAACAAGTGCCAGAGATAAGAGAACTGTTGGCAAATGGCGGTAGAGTGAGTAAATTTAACAACATGTACATTATGTGTTTTGTTTTCCTAGAAATAGATTATGTTTTTTGTTCAAATACGAAAGTGAAATTTGACGACGAAATCGGCATTTAAAAATGCATTTGAACAGGCCAGTATAAAAATTCTTCCTTGAGTTGTACCCATAAATGCAAAGAATCTTCTTTAACTTTTTTTAAATAAAGTTTATTGCGTTATATACAGGGTGTCCGGAAACTGCCGCATAAACGCACCGGATTATGATTCCTCAGTTGATTTCCAGCAAAAAAGTTGTACTGAACATATCCCCTCAGCTTAACCCTTTAGCTCCCACAGGCATTTAAAGATTTTTGAAAAAATAATTTTCCTGCACGACTTAAAGCCTAATATCCCCAAAGCTAGACCAGCTAGAATAGTGAAACAAAATGATTATTACAGCCAACAAATTTACCTATAAAATAAAACCAACCGTACTAAAATCGGATAAGAGGTTTTGTTTTTACAGAGCTTCAAAATCAAATTTGCGTGATTTGACCCAAAAACAATCTTTTTTTCCACCTCAATTTTCTTTAACTTCTGCCAAGGCGAGGTGCTTCTACGATTCCTTTAAAAATTGGCGCATAGTCTTACAATCATATCTTTCTTACCTCATTTTATTCTAGCTCCATTATTTCTAACAGTTTTAGTACCTTAAGTGCAGAAAACTGGGGTTAATTTTGGCTCGATTTCGATATACTTTGAATAGATTTTACCAATTGCAGATCTTTAGGAGCAGTGTGAATTGAATTGTATTGAATTCGAGCTAAAATTAACCCTAGTTTTCTACACTTAACGTATAAAAACTGTTAGAAGTAATGGAGCTAGATCAAAATGATGTAAGAAAGATATGATTGTAAGACTATGCGCCAATTTTTAAAGGAATCGTACAAGCACCTCACCTTGGCAGAAGTTGGAGAAAATTGAGATGGAAAAAAAGATTGTTTTTGGGCTAAATCACGCAAATTTGAATTTGAAGCTCTGTAAAAGCCAAATCTCTTATCCGATTTTAGTGTGGTTAGTTTTATTTTACAGGTAAATTTGTTGGCTGTAATAATCATTTTATTTCACTATTCTTGCTGGTCTAGCTTTGAAAATATTAGGCTTTAAGTCATGCAAGAAAACGATTTTTTCAAAAATCTTTAAATGCCTGTGGCAGGTAAAGGGTTAAGCTGAGGGGGTATGTTCGGTACAACTTTTTTGCTGGAAATCAACTGAGGAATCATAATCCAGTGCGTTTATGCGGCAGTTTCCGGACACCCTGTATACTTACGGACAAAAGTATCGACTCAACCTATTATCGCGTGTATTTGTACGTGTTTTTTTTAAAGTGCGGTAGTTATCCATGTCATAAAAATCGTATGTTATTCAAAATCTTGAGACCTCAGCTTTATTATGGTACCATTTTAACCACTCAGATGTTAAACGAGTACCCATTTATGGGGATAAATAACACTGCTGAGCGTGATGCTGATCTCATTACCTCAACAAAAAGCAGATAACATCTTGGAAATAGGATGTCACTAACACAATCCTGCGGCCTTAGTCCAATGCTGGATTGTCGCCCCTGTTATTTATTTATTTATTTTAACCAATATTTGGTGAGTATACTTTTAAAATTATTGCTCTTTGAACGAAACCGTAGGGAAAATGGGAGTTTAAGAAAATAGTTTGTGGTTAGGTTTCTCGAAAATAAAACAAAAACTGTTGGAAAATAACTTAAGTATTTACTATTTTAGTATTGTATTTGGTATTGCCTCCTGACTGCGGGCGACGGTTCGCTGATTAAGACATTCAGACAATAGGGCTACAACTTGAGCCGCTTGATCAGGCGCCGTATCCATGGATGACAAAACATTGATTGAAATTACCGTAGATATAAGTAAGCTAACTTTTCAGATGCAACTGATAATGAGAAACCGATTACGAGCGCTTTTGTAGGGGTATTTTACCTCACAGTTAGCCACCATAAAATTCAATTTTTCTGAGGTTTTTGTTTCAAGTGCCATTAGTTTCAAAAGTGCGCAACAAATATTGATAAAAAGGTTACCGACAGGTAGCTAAAGTTTCTAACTTTGAAATCACGTACGAGTTTTATGGATAACTACCGTACTTTTCAAAAAATACGTACAAATATACGCGATTATAGGTTGAGTCGATACTTTTGTCCGTAAGTCTAGAAGATAGATTAAGAGGAGTGGCAGCTCGTCAGCTCCGACACTGGGGGTTCATTATTCAGATGAAGCAAACAAATTCAATTAATTCTTCAAAAATGTAAATAACTTCATTAACCTAGTGCCTAAGGCTATACACACACTTATCGTTAAAGTATGGAACGACGAAATAATCCCGGAAGATTGGCGTAAAAGTATCATTTGCCCAATCCACAAAAAAGGGGGTAAGTTGAAATGTGAGAACTACAGAGGCATCTCATTAGTTTGTACGACTTATAAGATTTAATCTAAGATTCTGGAAAATAGAATTAATCCGTACGCAGAAGAAATCATTGGCGAGTACCAAGGCGGCTTTAGACCTGGTCGTTCGACGACAGATCAGCTTTTTACAGTGAAGCTTTTACTCCAGAAGTGCTGGGAATACAACCTCGACGTATACCAAATATTTGTTGACTTTAAGCAGGCATACGACAGTATCGATCGAAGCGTACACCCAGAAAAAAATTACTTTTATTAAAGAAAAATTACATAGAACCTATGAAATTTCGGCTATGATTTGGAGCCGATGAAATAGCCTTTTTGGGACAATGATAGAAATATCATTGAAAATATGAAGTGAAAACTCGATTATAACAATGAGATTGTTCATCGATTCTATGTAAAAATTTCATTGGATTTTATTTAAAAAAAAAAAATAGAAAAGAATATTTTTTAATTTTTTTTTAATTTTTTTTAATTCTTTTTTTTATTTTTTTTATTTTTATTTTTTTTCTATTTATTTTTATTTCAAATTTTTATATTTATTTTTATTTCAAATTTTTATATTTATTTTTATTTCAAATTTGTATATTTTTTTTATTCATAAAAAACCTTATGCCGAAACTTGGAGTCGAACCCGGTCCGCCTGCGTGCCAGTCCGTTCACATTGCCATGAGACTAGATGTGGAATGTTGTCAACGTTTCTAAAATCGTAACTACTTGATACGCGGTGCAATACAAAACTAAAATGTTTATACATAGAGGCTATGCAAAAAAATCATAGTTCCCATGAAGTTGATTTACTAGATTTGTTACATTAGTTGTATGTCGGCATGCTTTAATTCTATTACTACTGATATTTTAAATTCTATGAAAGTGTATTTGATCCAATGGCATTTTTAATTAATTATATTCAAGCTTCATACGTTTAAAGAAATTTTCTGTTTACTAGAAGTAAAGTAAAAACTTCATTGGTTTTAATACACGTTTTTTGCTGGGTGTACTGTACAACATTTTGCTGCATTTTGGAATACCGGCTAAGCTAGTGCGACTCATAAGGATGACGATGACTAATGCCGTCTCGCAGGTCAGAGTTCAGAACAGACTCACTGACCTATTTGAAACTCGTACTGGACTCAAGCAAGGCGACTGGCTGGCGCCGACGCTCTTCAACCTGGCTCTGGAGTATGTGATTCGAGCCATGAATTTGGACAGCAGCGGAACGCTACTCATTAAATCGACTCAACTAGTAGCCTACGCCGACGACGTCAACATCATGTCTCGAAGATTGGGTGATGCAGAAAGCCTTCTGCATAATCTCAATAACGCCGCCAAAGAAGTTGGGCTACATATCAACGAGTCTAATACCAAGGTCATGATGCAATCAAAAACTAGAACGCCAGTAAATTCAAGCATCACAGTGGGGGACCTCAATATAGAATATGTAGACAACTTCACTTACCTGGGTAGCAATTTGTCAAAAGACGCCAACGAAACAGATGAGATAAAGCGACGGATACAACTAGCTAATAAGTGTTACTTTGCGGTCCTCCAAATTATGAATTCGAAGCTGGTGCACAGGAACACGAAGCTCCACTTGTATAAAACCATCATCCGACCTGTGCTATGCTATGGCTGCGAGCCATGGACCCTAACCCAAAACTCTGAACACCTGTTGGACACATTCGAGCGAAAGGTTCTCCGAAGAATCTTCGGGGCCGTTCGTGAACGATGTGAATGGCGCATCCGATACAACCTTGAGTTGTATCAGCTGTATGATGAGCTACAGGTGTCGAAGATCGTGAAATTGCAGCGATTGCAATGGGCGGGTCATGCACAAAGGATGAACGACGATGGCATGCCCAAAAAGGTGATGAACGCGCAACGAGTGGACGGAGCCAGATTGCGTGGACGACCGAGAGCCCGATGGGAGCATTCTGTATGTGAGGACGCCCACCAGATGCTAGGCTTTCGGAATTGGAGGACAAGGTCGCGTGACCGCGACAATTGGAGGTTTTCAATCCAGGCGGCCAAGGCCCGACGTCGGGCTATCGTGCCATAAAGAATTTTTTATGTTGTGGTTGAACCGACCTGTTTAAAATTTGACGAAAATTAACTCGCAAATATAGTGGTTACGGATCAATCGACCGCATATTTTCACATTTTCACTTCTTGTCTAAATGTTCGATTTTTTAGGAACATTTTCAAAAGATAGCATTTTCAAGGATACCAATATAATCCAAGTCATTGATATTTAAAAAGAATATTTTGTGATCAAGTTTAAAAAAAAATTCTAGGACAAAATATTAATACTGCAACCAACTCAAACCTCACCGTTATTTGGCCCAGGCCAAATTTTGAGTTTGACACAGTTTGACTTAAGTGTTCAGGTTCAAATTTTTGTTTTTGTGTGTATTATTGATACATTGATATATCGTCAACAATATGGCAGACCCGCGAAAGTACCATTTTCTAAATTTTGAGATAATGTTATTTTTAACCTTAATATGGAATGAAGAATCTATAGATAACTCAGCAAAAAATTAAACCCCTTCCTTTCTGAAAAAAAAAACGAAAACAGACTCATGAAACTCCTTATTCTATGCTTTTATGCATTTAACTGCCAGAAATGATGAAGTTTAGCATCAAATTATGCAACAAAGATTTAATCGAATTTTTTTTTTGTAATTATACAGTGTGTTGGGAAACTACCGCATCCACGTGTCTAATTCTCTGTACCGTAGCCCCTTGTGGGGCATGGTGCGTTCACTCAGCCGTTTATATACTATTTCGAGTCAACATTACATTGCATATATAATTTCGGAGTGTGAATAATATTGCAAGCACTATATATCTCCTGTAGTAGTCTGGCTGGTCTAGCGGTTAGTGCGCGCACCTTCGGTGCACAGGCTCATGAGTTCGAATCTCACCGTGTTCCATGGTGTTTTTCGAACTCACGAGCTTGTGACGGACTATGATCTCACTCAGATGTTAAACGAGTACCCATTTATGGGGATAAATAACACTGCTGAGCGTGATGCTGATCTCATTACCTCAACGAAAAGCAGATAAGATCTTGGAAATAGGATGTCACTAACACATCCTGCGGCCTTAGTCCAATGCTGGATTGTCGCGCCTGTTATTTATTTTTATATATCTCCTAATCGCACAAGTACGGAAATTTTTTTTTAACTACGCCGAGATTCGATTTCCGGAACTTTAGATTACTAGCATCGTAGAGTGCGACTCAACCAAGTGAGCCACAGAGCGTGATATTCTGATCCACGTGTAAGAAACTGAAAATAGTTCGATTTTTTTTTTGCAATTTTAAAACACAAATTAAAACGCATGAGTTACTGGACATTACCGTTCTGCCTTCCATCCGTAAGGAAAATACAAAACATGAGTTTGCCATTACATGCAAGAATATTAATAAATATTAAAACCGGAACTCAAGCATAAAGCTAATTAACAATGCCAACAAACAGAATAAAGAAGACAGCGGAGGAAAACCTCTTTCATACAGGTCATCTTGTAACATCGACCTTACTCATCGGTTATTAGTTCTTCGCTGGTTCTGCAGATTAGGCTGATACGGCTGGGTTCAATCCCACCACCACCAATCCGAAGCAAAGCCCTTCTACCAAGGGTAATAACTCACAGAGAGGGGAGACAACATAATTTCTCAAAACAACAAACTCAGCGCGGAAAGGAGGAAGCCACAACATTTCCAAATACAAATTCCACATTTTGAAACATTCGAATGCCTTTTCTTACTTTGTGCCGTATACATATAGCAAAAACTTAGTCCACCATCTCTCACTAATATCTCAAAGAATATACTTCATATCTATCACTTGCGCACTCCAACAATTACACACTCTAGCTGAAAATGTAATGTCGGCATTAATTTTTCTTTTCCTTTCTATAGCCTATTCCGACTATACTCATGAAGAAATTTTCAAAGTTTCAAATATTCAATTTTCACTGCCTATACTAGCACAATAACATAAACGAAACCGAAGCTAATTTGGCCCCATAGTACGATTCCATTTGTTTTGACTTTTTTGTTGCTCTGATTAAGAGACATTAATTCACGGTTTTGTGAAATTAGAAGAACCAAAATGGGGGGTTTGTATGGCAGCCCAATGACCCCATGGTCTGATTTGATTCATTCTTGCATATGGTTTGTGTCATCAATAGAAACAAATTTTCGTGGGAAATTTGGTTGAATTTGGTGCACAAATAAAAAAAATTTACGTAGAAGAACCTAATTTGGGGGGTTGGGTTTGTATGGCAGCCCCATGACCGATTTGATCTATTCTTACACATCAAGAGAAACACATTTGCGTGAAATTTTGTTGAAATTGGACGAGTAAAACGCGTCGCAACAGACGGACAAACGGACATCGCCCAATCGACTCCCCAAGTCATGCTGATCATAATGTATACTTTTTATATGGTCGGAGATGCTTCCGTTAATGCGTTACAAATTTCATGACAAAGTTAATATACCCTTTCACTCTATGAGCGAAGGATATAATCACAAGTATCTTTCACACGCACCCGACAATGATTCCTCATGCGAATTTCAACAAGAAAGGATTGGGATACATACTCCGAATTCTAAACTCATACGCTGCTACAGACATTCCAAGATTGTTAAGAAAAATAATTTTTTCTCACAGCTTATCTTAATATCAGTGGCGTAACGTACGGTGTTCCATATCCATGTGTTTATTGGAACATGGGCCCCCAAGCTGGAGGGCCTCATATTTATTTCAAATATAAATGCTCATTACATTTGCACAGAAACGTCAAGCCGCAGGAACCATTTCTGTCGATTTTTTCTGTCGAAGTTAAAGTTAATACCTATACTTTAGGTTCAAAGTATTGACGAATTTCACAAATTGGCAAATTTGAAAAATATGTTGACGAATCTCCAAAGCAAATTGGCTATTTTGAATGTTCTAGTGACGAAGTTCCATGTCAAATCGGTGAATTTCAAAATACTGTGAACAGATTTCCGTTACAAATTGAAGAATTTCTATTACAAAAAGACAAATCAAGACTAATTCAAAATCCGACAATTTGATCTAAAAATTCGTCAAAATGATTTGAAAATTCTTTGGCATTTATTTATTTATTTATTTAATCCGTAAATATTACAAAACAGGAATAATTTCCCACAACATGCAATGTACAGAATTCAAAGTAAGGAAAATAAGTATAAAGGAATAACAAACTTATAAAGATAATGATAAAAAAAACTCAAAGAAAAGAAAAAAATTATATAAATAAAAAAAAAAGTTAAAATTCAAAAGGTTAAATTAAAAACAATTAAAATTCAAAAAGATAGTAAAATGAGAACAATTAAAGTTTTTGTAGTATGGTTTTTTTAAAAGTGTAAAAAGAAGAAGGTAACGGTCCAATCTCCAAACGGTCGTAGTTTCTCATAGCTCTAAGTAACGGAGAGTTTTTATAAATAGAAAGTGAAGATTGCGGAGGATTGAAAATTGCAACCGTTCGAGTGTTGTAAGATGGAAACCGATATTTTATATCTTCTATGAAAGATGAAGTAGTAAGACCTTTACATATCCTGTAGAGGAAACACTGGTCAAGACAGTCTCTTCTTTTGTTTAGTGATGGTAAATTTAGGAAATTAAGCCGAACATGATAAGGCCTATAAGCAAAGTTATATTTAAACATTAAGGTTCTAGAAAACTTTCTCTGAACTTTTTCCAATGCATCACGAGAAACAGAAGAATAAGGAGACCAAACTACCGAGGCGAATTCTAATATGCTGCGTACTAGCGTCACAAATAAGTTCACACAAGTATTAATAGATTGAAAGCTAGAAGAGCACCGTAAAACGAACCCAGCTAGTTTCGACGATTTGCTAATAATTGACGTGTAGTGATCAGTAAAACGTAATTTACAATCAAAAACAACCCCTAGATCTGTAATCGTAGAAACACATTGGAGGGGAATAGAGTTGATTTGGTATTGGAAAATGAAAGGAGTAATGGAGTAATGAAAGGCATGGTAATTCGCCAACATGATTTTTCAAATTTGCCCATTTACCTATATAATGGAAATTTGCAATACCCTTCCGAGATAACAATGTTCGAGTTTCTCATTTACTCCAATCAATAGAGACGAAATAATAGGGGTTAGCGTGCAAAAATTGGGTATGTCTCAAATTTTTGATATGTTATAAGGTCAGGTGGGGTAAGTTAAAATTCAAGTTTGCGTCCTTTCCCGCCGGTATCTTGAAAAAAACATCTAAAATCGGCCATTTCATCAGTTTTTGGCCTGTAACTTCTTTACAGTCCATTTGAGCACAAAATCTGCCGAGACAATTTTGTAGATGACAAATTTTCCTACAAACTTAATCTAAGATCTTGTACTCTACAATCAAAATTAACAAAGTTATAGTGCCAAGAAAATGGCTCCTCTGCATTTTAGTATAGAGTAGTATGTTTTGAATTTTGTTGGTAATGATTTTTGGAATTTTTAGCATATTATTTGCGTTATAACTCTGCCAATTTTGATTGTAAAGTAAAACTTGTCAGATGAAATTTACAAGATTGTCTCGGCTCATTTCGTGCTCAGATGGACTTGGAAGGACTTATAGACCGCAAACTGATAAAAGAACCGATTTAGATGTTTTTTTTTCAAGATAGCGGCGGGAGCACAGGGGGGAAAGTGACGCAAACTTGGATTTTAACTTACCCCACCTGTCTTTATAACATATCAAAAATTTGAGACTTCCTCAATTTTTGCAAGGTAAAATCTCCCCGTTGATTAGAGTAATTGTTTGTCAGCTTCGAATAATTCCTAGCAAAATAAATAAAACTAAACAAAGCCAACATAGAAAACTACACAAATATTTCAGAAGGGCTAGACTCATAAGACCTCCTAAAGCGGGCATGGACTGAGGCTGGGAGCCACTGATGTAAGTAAACAATCAATTTGTGAGCGCTTTCATTTCATTTCTTAGGATTTCAAAATGTATTCCTAGCTGCAATTTGATATTCTAACTGTTTTAATACTGCTAAGATCAAAACTTCATTATTTTCTTTGCCTTCAATTATATATTTCTCGGCATCAAGGATTGCTTCTTAAAACTAACTTTTCTCAATAGTATCACTTCAACATAAATATAAATAAATAATTTCACAGTCTCGACTAAACTATACAATCTTAAAAGTACATCCTGGTGTATCCTTCCTTGAAGTCCAATTTAATCCAGCCGAGATTAAAAATCGCTTCGGAAACAAGACACTGTGAATGCATAGGTTCATATGAGGAATCATCATGGCAAAATGGAGTTTTTCTTTGATGTTAGTGGGAAAGGAAATGGTTGTTGATTCTTCGCTTGGTCTGATAGCAACAGCGCTGAAAATATTGTTCATTGGTCATCACACTCCTTGGCCACTGGATGCAATCGTATGGATGCTCCATTGCAACCAGCCGTGTTGGCAATATAATCGTGGAAATTACTCTCGAGTGCCCACATAAAACGTTTGTGGCCGGGAATTACCTGCAAAGAAGCGATAAGAAATACAGAATAAATACCAAAGTTTGTATGTTCATCTTTTTCTCGTTTTTCCATCAGTCGAAATGGCGATGAAGTGGAATATCTATGGTGAAAATTGATTCTTTCCGTTCAGTCGGAAATAAATCTTATTTATGGTTGATTTTTATTTCTCCGGATGATAAAAGAGAAGCAGCAAGTGGCAGAAGTCCTGGCTGTTGCCAATTGGCCCACCAAACATCATCGATTTATTTCATGGATGCTTGCTTACCTGAGTCGCAAGACGACATTCACCACCACGTTGTACTTCCAAAAAGTTGGCACTGCTGAAGCATGTTTCCGTGTTCCACATATAAATATCACTTTCGCCCTTGTATCTCAAAAATAATGACGCTCCATTATCCGTTCCCAACAGCACAATCTCCCTGCCATTCGGCTTGGCGCCAACATCCACCACGGCACCGGATCCGTTTCCCTGCCGTAAATGATCGGCTTTAATTGAAAATAGTCGCGACGAGCCCAAGTATGTGAAATACAAGACAGCCGTTCCACACGATTTCGTCACTAGCGCCAGATAGAGGACATCCGTTGACGCATTTGCTGATGATACAGCGCCGGGTAAAACCACTCGCACCGTGGATGCTTCCATTACGTTATGCACAATAATCGACCGTGTTCCTGCATCCGAAACATATCTGCAAGAAAAAAAACAGATGAAATTATTACAATGAGGATATTTGTCTTGAAATTGCAGCGGTATCTTATAGAGAAAGATATGGACTACAGATGATATTTTGTAATTCTTCTACATACTCCTGGATAAACGGAAATGTTTTTCCGGTCGTTACCGATGATGAATTTGTGAATTTATCATTGTCAAAGTTTTCTCAAATAATACACAAATATAACACACATGCAGGATTCGAATGTGTCCTAGTACACCATTCGTCTTCATGAAGTAGCACAATGTGCAAATAAGTCTACAATACGTGCAGTATGTGTTTTGTTTTGGAACTAGTCCAAAATGACAAGCAAAATTGCGTATGTTTAGAAAAGCACTGAATTTTCGGATGCCACGTTGTAGTACATGATGTAGTTTAAATATTTTGAAATTATCCCCCGAGCTAACATTTTATCTCTAAATTGGACGTTGTAATGTTTTAGTTGTAAAGTTTCGCGTGGATGTAAAATGGTTGCAGTCATATATTTCATGCTAATTGAGTCATAATACAATACAAAATATCTGACATTTATGTCAGACAGGACGCCATGAATTTATCCTTTGTGGCGTGTATGGGATAATGTGGAGATCTGATGAGTTAATGCTCAAAGTTTTGAAATACTTAATTATATGTATGTAATTCATTTGTAATATATTATTTAACCTAAGTAAGTAGTTCTCTATGTGTATCCCATGTTTTGCTCCTTGATAACAAAAAACACGCTGCAAAGTTTCTGGTATAAAAATAGACATCTGATGATATGCATCAGGCATACCTACATAAGTATGTAAGTGCATCATTTTGGAATCAGAAAATTCACTTTCAATTCCAAATAAAAAAAATACCTAGCGTACAAAGTGCTGCGCCCTCAACACAAGTTTTTTTTTAGGAATTTAATGCATAGTGAATAAGTAAATATTTTTTGTACATACGTATATTTTAGAATTAGAAAGAATTATGCACAAAATTAATGAAATGCTTCCTGTAAATCTATTTTTGGATTGGTCTAAATAAACGTGTTCCAGAATTAAAGGCTACGGACTTTTTTTACATATGGAATTGGGATCAGAAATAAATCATTTTTCGAGTTATAATTTTTAATGAGTGCTAAACAAAAAGAAACTCAGGCAAACGTAAGGATGGCTACACATATAAAAATGAAATAACTTCTTTGAGCCCGTTGATATGAGTATCCAAACAAACCTGTCCTATGAGCATTGAAAAAGTAGACTTTTGCAGCTATTCAGGGACCCCCTGTTAGCTTGGTTCTACAAACTTGAAAAGTATTCGCGCCAAACACTATTACCATTCTATGCATTCCAACCAAATTGCATGTTGATTGCTTGATCCAGTCACGAGGTGACAACGTATGCTTAACTTCAAACGCTCATAGCTCCGTTCCCATTTATCGAAACTGGAAAAAAATAACTGATATCGAATGTACCCGTCGAGCCCATTCATTTAAATACCCATACGTTCATCTCCGATAAAAAATTTAAAAATTAAAAAAGTCACCTCTTCAGGAAACCCTGTTATCTTTGCTCTACCAACTTCTTATGTTCTCGTGCCAAAGACTGTTACCAATTTACACATTCCTACCATATTTCATGACGATCGGTTGAACGTATGCGAATTAGTTAGTGAACACGCGGACGACATAGATTTTCATTGTATAATGGTTTAAAAAAAAATCTAAAAAATTACCTAAAAACTTTCCTAAAAGCCTTTGTCGAATTTAAGACAAATGAGCTACAAGCCTCTATAGAAAAAATTGCAATGCTGTCACAAAAAAAAAAAATGTTTTTTCTTACACCCAGAAAACATCGGCTAGTAGGTTTTTGGAGGCATTTTACCAGCTTTCTTCGCAAAAATAATCATTTTAACTAGACGGACACATCGTTTGAAACGGCACGATGATTCGACATCGTACAACCCGACGTCCGCCGCATCGAAACCATTCTGAATGGGACAAGCAGGTTCGTCGTGCTGGTTCCTATTTAAATGCTAAGAAATTTTTTGTCTTGCTATGGGAAGCTTATCGCTTCTTATCGCATCGCATCGCCGGCAGTGTGAATGGGCTGTAATGGAGCTACGACTAAGGTTATATGCACAGCCGGTGAATCAGAAGAGTTTCCGGTGAAAAACACCAGGGCAGTGTATTGAGTCCGTTGCTCTTCAACACCATTCATCATGTGCTACTTATTAACACGCATCTCCGACCGCCTAGAAATATCTCTTCTTTTTGCCGATGATATAGTCCTCAGTAGCCCAAACATCATTGCTTTGCAAGCTGCACTTACAAAATGGTGTGATATTCTGAAGGAGCATGGAAGAGGTGAGGGTAAGTATAACAAAGACTGAGTTCTTATGCTGCCCATTCTCAGACCCAGATGCACCGATACCAGTTATGTACGTCAAAGGAGAGTAGCTTAAGTATTGTACCAAGTTCAAGTACCTTGGCTCGATGGTGAACAACGGAGCTACATGCAATGATGACATCAAACATCGCACGAAGGTTGGGTGGATGACGATGCTAGAAAACTCAGGAGTTTTCTGCGATAAGAAAATGCCACTGAAGCTGAAGGGCAAGTTTTAGAAAACGGTTGTACGTCCCGGACTCATGTATGGATCAGAATGCTGGACCACACTGAACCAAAAGTTGTCGTAATGCTATGAAAACCATCTTCAAATCAACGAAAAACTTCATTAAAAAACCTCCAATGTTCTTGTTCGTCACTTCAATGAAACTAGTTTCGTTACGTAACGAAAACATTCATTATTTCGTGTAAAGTTTTTCGTTGATATTAAAGCGGAAATTTCGTACAGTTGAGGAACGCAATTCTCCATTTGAAGAAATGATTCTTCAAAACAAATAGTATTCTTTTTCGTTATTTTTTGTTTAATACAAAAAAAAATGACGCACACAGCATTGAACCTAGACCTCTACAAGTCTAAGGGACGTTTTATTTGCCTCAATACGCTTTGAAAAGCATCATAAATTACCTGACTACAGTGGGATTCGATCCCGGGACCCTATGATTTGAAGACTTGCACCCTACCTACTACACCAACCAGACTACACGTGCTGAAGGTTTCTAAGATCCACATAAAGTATTTGTCAGAGTTAAGAAAAGCTTTCATTAATGTTATGAACAATTCGTCAATATCGATATCATAAAAAATATACGTATCGTTGAACCAGAAAAACTTCCTAAACGTAACGTAAAGATTCTTCAAAATGTCCCTTAATTTTAACGAAATTTTACGTTAAATTTACAACAAGGAAAATAATCATTAATTTTATGAAAGAAGTTTTTATTAACCTAATAAACGAATATTTTCTTCATGTCAATGTAAATATTCGTAATATTGACGAAAAAAAATATAAACGAATCAGATTTCGTTAATGTGACGAAATGTGGCGTAAACCTTTATGAACGTCTACCTTATCATAACGTTATGGCAATGAAAATAAGTCAACGAATGCGATTCGTGGATAATAGGAACGATTATTTTTTCAGTGCATGTATTAAGGTTACGCAAAAGAAATGACAGCGACTGAAATGTTACGCATGTCAGTTCGTGTAACCAAAAGGGAACACATCAAGAGTAGCTACATCCGAGGCAGCTTGCCGATAGACCAACCAATCACCGAAAAGCTCGAAGACCGACAAATGGATTGGCATTGCCATGTTCAAAGGCGTCCGCCTGAGAACCCCGCAAAGAAAGCGATATCAATGGAAGTTCCACTTGATGGACCCAAGGCCAGAGGCAGACCGAAGAACACATGGATGTGTCAAATGGAAAAGCAAAAACAACGCATTGGTCTCGGCGATGACACGATCTAAGATAGAGCTGCCTGTAGAAATATGCTGGGATATTATTGCCAAAACGGGCGATGTGCCTACACCGCGGGTCCAGCAATGCGAAGCCATGGAGCGGTATAAAGAACGAGGCAAGGAGGAAGAAGATCTTTGTTTTTTAATTTTTACGCTTTGATTGTCGATTTTGAAATAATTTTTTTTAAAGAAAAACGAAAAATTCCACTGCAAAATTCTATTTCAACTATTAAAATGAGCAAAACGTAGCACTTCTTCCACGACGAGTGACTTTTTCAAAATAAATTTCTCTAAAATAATTTTGGTTATTTTTACCGAAAACAAAAAAAAAACAATCTTTAGAAACAATCGATCGAAAATTTAAATAAGCACTAACCAGAAATTGAAATAATATTTAGAAAACATTCTAATGGGTTGGTTACACAGTGCGAGCTATCGTGCGAGTTGGCCTAGACAGTTACTGCAGAGCAGCTACTTGCACCATGTGACCGCATCATACGAGTTACTGTCATGTGCGATTCGGTCAGTAGCTCGCATCCGAGTTATTACAACATTTTTTGTTTTGACTCGGCCACTCACCTCCAGTCAGCGTCAGCTGGTATCGCATACTACGATTCGGACATTCGAAATTGCACCGATTGCGAAATAACAATTGCTCGAAATCGATACGATATTCCAGACGAAAGGTGGGTGTTTTCACGTTGAATTTTTTGGAGCAATTAAATTCAATAGCGTTTCCAATTGTGTAGGCGTCACTCTAATTATAGCTTTCTATTCTCGGGGATCTTCATTGTATAGTTCTTTAAATATTTCATGTGTTGCCAAAGGAAAGGCCTTTGCATCCAATTCCTGACCCAGATCCTTCTTTTTTCTTCTTTTTTTTTGTAAAACTCTATCAGCCCGAAGTACGCTAAAAGCGCAAAGTATTTTTGTAATCGCTCTTATCACGATAGAAGCAGTATTCACTCAACATTACACGAGGCATGACATGCTACTGAGATGCAACTACATCAATGCCATCTAGATACATCAAGGCCGTAACTCAGCTGTGCTATGCCGTCATAAATTGCCTACTAAATTTTGGATTTACACGAACAAACAACAACAACAAGCATATGACGTAATTAAAAGGAACAACAAAACAGTTCAAATTTAGTAGGCGATCTTTCTACATTGCGGCCTTAATATGTAGACGGCGGTGACTACATACGTGCAGTAGCTCTCTACTCTGCCGACAGCTCGCACTTGTGTGACCGGGCGATGCGAGGCGAGCTACTTTCATGCGAGTACACAGGTGCAGTAGCTGTCCACTGTCAGTTCAGCAACTCGTACTGTGTAACCAGCCCATAAAGCATGAAGATATGAAAAAAAATGTCAGCCGAATGTTCATCATTTCAGTCTTCATGCTGTCGTAATTGGAATTTTTGAAACAATTACGGATTACGAATCCCTAGACATCCCTGTGAAAAACACTGAGAATTTCTGACAGTTAGTAGTTTAAACTTTCAGAAAATGCTCTACATCGGCACTTGGGTTCACTCTTTCTCTAGCATTTTCGAAAATATGACCCTGTGTGCGTTTGATGGCCCTTTTGCGGAGGAGAAGAGAAGAGGGTAGGATTCTGAAGGACATAATTTGTAATTTGAACGAAAATAAAAAAAAAATCATTGCGGATTGTCCGTGTGCGTGCGGCATAAGAACGCCAAATTTTACGCACCGCGGTTTAGCTTGTAATGAATCATCATCAGAAACATTCTCCTGTTGAAACACACACGAGATTCATATTCCAATACAGCAGCCGACAGCAACAACAAATTTTAATTCAGAACACACACCTTTGATGAACCACATTGACAGCAGCAGCAACAGCAAATATCATATCATATATCACTCATTTGAAATGTATTGTTTCTGTTTCTGTATTGCGGATTTCTTCGCTGTTGCTTTTTACCATTCGGTTTCACCTAATAATTCGGTCCGTCAGTGTGAATTATTTTATCTGAAATACCCTTGAATCAGGGGGGGGGGTAGGAAAGGAATCGACTTTAGCCAGGTAGTCCTGTAGATATCCTGCATCCGCTATGCGCGAAACTGTTTGGTTAGCACCGGTATATCAATACAAACATTTTCTTTTGAAGAATCAATTTAACTGTTTCTGGAAAAATGCAATGCGGACGTGCAAGCTTATAACGGGTCTCCGGCAATGGGTTAATTTATTAAAACAAAAACCCCATCAATAAATTTAGTAAAAATTTTACCGTTATTGTGCTGCAGTGTTTGTGTGTGTGTTTTTTTTGTGAGGAAAATCAAGGCTCGAAATAATTAACTAAAATTGGACACTTGTCTATAATTAATAAACGAAAAATTTAACTTCTGTTTATGACACTTGATAAAATTTCATATAAACTGACTTTCCAGCGGGTTCAAATGTTCATGTTCACCAAGACGCACGGAAAAGTGTCGCGGCACCTTGAACACAATAAAAATATCACGAAATTCAACCCTTATGAACACATTTCACAATTATCCGCCCGAAGTTTCGATAATAACTCGTGTGTTTGACGTTTTTACTACAGGTTACAGTTAGTTGCGATTTTACTTTAAATTTACTCTCTGAAAATTTATTGTCCCGTTTCTGGGCTGTCAATTTTTATGAACTTCGTATTTTGTACTTAATAAGTCATTGTTTTGATCGTTATGCACCGCTCGATTTCAAGATTCCAAAATTCAGAATTTAGAAAAAAGTAAATTTATTTAATTTGTTGAGTAAATTTTGAATATAACAATTTTGCTTGATTTAAAAGGTAGTTTAAATCTAAAATACCACTTTTTTCTTGCTTTTAAAATGCGTTTTTCCAAATCTTTTCGAGCCAAATGTCGAAATCAAATTCAATTCCAAAAATTTTCGTAAAGTTTTAATACCATTATTTTGGCATTAGCGATCTTATTTGAGACTTCTAAAATGTCAGTTTATGTGTGTGTAGTTTCAGAAACTTAAATCAAATTTCTCTAATTAATAGGGGAATAGACAATTTTAACACGACGGATTTTCGTGGACTTCCCGTAAGTAAATGAGTGAAAAGCCTTAGTTACTATTTCTGCGACAAACTATACTACAGTATTCGAGCAGGTATCATTGTAACTTTTATTTGTTTTTTTTTTTTTATGCGCATTACAAAGTAACGATTATCCGAAATAAAAGTAACGAAATGTAACTAAAGTTGATATCACTAATTCAAAAACTTCTTGCTTGCTTGATCAGATCCCCTATGGCCTATGTACCTATGATTGCAATGTGAAAAAGAAATACAGTAAAACCTCGATTATCCGAACTAATTGATCAGGTATCAAGCAAAATTGTTATATTCAAAATTTACTCAAAAAATTAAATAAATGTACTTTTTTCTAAATTCTGATTTTTGGAATCTTGAAATCAAGCGGTGCATAACGATCGAAACAATGACGTATTAAGTACAAAATACGAAGTTCATAAAAATTGACAGCCCAGAAACGGGACAATAAATTTTCAGAGAGTACATTTAAGGTAAAATCGCCACTAACTGTAACCTGTAGTAAAAACGTCAAACACACGAGTTATTATCGGTGGTTCGGATAATCGAAAAGTTCGGTTAATCGAGGTTGTTGAATACATTTATAAAAACCTGGGAAAAATGAAAAAAAACTAGGGGGCTTCGCCCCCTGCTCGCTACGCTCGCCAACCCCCGTAGCCGGGGCTAATTTCAGGCGCGGCCGAAATTTGGATACCCTTCGCTTGGGCTAAAAGTTTTTTCGGGCGTACCTATGACTTGTATTTAATCCCCCTCCTCATTGTTTTTCTTCCGTCTTGACAAAAGTTTTGGGCTTGGTTGAAATAAGTGGACATGGTCCGATTCTATCCATTCTTCCATATATTTTGTGTTGTCTATAGAAACACATTTGTGTGAAATTTGGTTGAAATTGGTACACAAATAAAAAAGTTTTTCTTAGAAGAACTCAAATTGGGGGGCTAGGTTTGTATGGCAGCCCCATGACCCAGTGATCCAATTTGGGTGAATCAAACATACAAACAGCCTGCAACAATAAGAAGCACGTGTGCAAAATTTCAGCTTGCTAGCTTCAATACCCGCCGAGTAAAACGCGTCGCAACAGACAGACAGACGGACAGACAGACAGACGGACAGACGGACCGACGGCCATCGCCCAATCGACTGCCCAAGTCATGCTGATCATATATGTATACTTTGTATATGGTCGGAGATGCTTTCTTCAATGCGTTACAAACTTCATGACAAAGTTAATATACCCTTTCACTCTATGAGCGAAGGGTATAATAAAAATTATCCATTATGTATGTATTACTTTAATAGTATAGGGGCTTCCAATAAGAGCGGGTAGATTTTGAAATAGAATAAAACAAGCTGTGTGTGAGGTATAAACGATTTTTATTTGAAAGACCCATGTATGCCATTATGAATGGAATATAACATAATTCAAATGTCGCCGCGGCTTGTGACAATGGCACGGATCCGAGTGGTCTAATTTTCAATGACTCTGCCGCACAGATCCTGTTGAATTTGTGCGAGGAGTTGGTTGATATTGACTTTAAGGGCATCGGTCGACTGCAGACAAATTGGAAAACCCTATACATATTGTGTATATACATACATACAAGGAAATTAAGAAAATATGCATATGGAAGCCAAAGGCTTTCTGTTTAAAGGCGAATTCTGGAAAATACCGGCCGATATTCTTTATAGCCATAGTTACAATGGCACATTCGAATACACCAGATGATCTTCCTAGCATTAAACTATAAAGAATATCGGCCGGCGGATTATCGGCGAATATATAATCGCTCTCCGAACATGTATGTACCTATATGTATTAAGATGGCAGTGCTGCGAGGCGCAAGCTTATGAGGCGAACGAGATTGGAAGGGTGGAAAATTGACTGATACTTGAAATTGACAGTTTGTATACTTAGGAAAAAATGTCCAACTTTGCGAGTTCGGATAATAGAGGGTTCGGATGATGGAGGTTCGGATAATCGAGGTTCTACTGTACCTAGAAATTTGCGCAATACTCTTCTAATTTGTCAGTGTTTCCGACTTTACGTTTGCACACATAGTTCTACATTATTTCGTCTATGCCCAAAAGAATGGTTAGATTCAAAAACATATTTTCGATATACATATCTCAAAACGCATCAAGGTGATAATTACAGCAATTCCATTAGGTATATGCGGTTTAACCATCAAATATTTCAATGGCCATCAAAATTCGATTCATGTTTAACCCAAACCCAACCACTATCTCTGTGTGAATTTCTGAACAATTTTCCAGATTCTTTGAGTATCATCATCACATCCTGACTGTCCAATAAAATACATCAGCTACCAATATGCTCGCAATGATTTCCAATTTACATTTCTATAATTTGCTTACAAAATAATTGATGAAATATGCGTTTAACTCATATTTCAAGTCCCGTCAATATTCGATTTTCAATTTTGAAACCGCTGCACTATGCAATGTGCCAAAGAGAATATTCAAATATCACTGAAATATTGAATTAGTAAATTTCTCTCGGCTATTGCAATTATTACGCTGTTCACATTGTATCGTTAACCGCATACACTAAAATGCATCCACATTCGATAGCAATAACTACACCAAAATTGCAATATTTACATTCATCGAATTAGATAAATATTTCATTTTCAATGAGGTGTCATCGACAATATTGTATTAAACACAGTGGTGTGTATATATCCTGAAATTTTAATCGAACGATTGAACTTCCTACAATAGTGCAAGAGCAAGTGCAGCCCATGTGGTGTGGTGTATACATAGCAGCCACATCACCGCATGCTGCACAAATTTTGATATGACTAGGACATTATGAAGATTAATGTGGGGTTTACACAGCAAGAAAATTGCAGATTCGTAATATAGCATGAATGACAATTCTTGGCTGTTACTTGATACTGTCATACTTATTCAAATTTATCTTTTGACCTTCGATCCTACGTTTAATGTTTTCTACAAAGCACTGAAAGTTATATAATATATTATCTTTTAATCACTAACACAAAAACATAGGTGTAGGTTCAAAAATCGAGTATGTAATTTTGCTGCAAAACTGCGTGAACCGATTTTAACAGCTAGCCGCCTGAAATGAATAACCCTTCCTCCCCAATTAATGTGACAAACGATTAAATTTACAGCCAAGGAAATCGTCTAACACACTAGTATAAATTTATTACATTGGGCTTGGGGTGGGTCACTATGTGCTACCACATCCCTTGTCATAATATTTTGGGTTTAGTTGGAACGTTAATTTATAGTACATATAGTACATATTTATCCCAAACCACAACCATCATTTCTGAATTTTCACCAGTGTGGTTTATAGGATCCACTCAAATTCATTTGTATTTTACGGTTCCCAAGTAACTCAATAAATAACTGGTTGATAATTAAGTATGAATTGAGTTTGTGAATATTATTTTCATGGTAAATTATTCAACCGAAATATTCTTCACGAAATGTCAAAAAATGTACTTGCATCTACAAATGACTTCACTTTAAAAAATCATGACGAATCTAAAATAAAGTATATCCAAATTTATTGATTAACTAAAATTATTGCACAACAAATTATTAGAGAGTTTTAGCATATCGTATGGAATAAAACGACATACTTTGACATTCCATATAAAAATTCGCTTGCTTACCGTATACGAAAAAAAATATCTTAATTTTGCATGTCCTAAGTAGGCGAAGGTGTAGAAAACGACAAATTATTTCGCCAATTTAGACTATTTCCAGAGCATCAAATATACGGAAATACACCCATGCCTACTTGGGACATGCAAAATTCAGATATTTTTTTTCGTATACGGTAAGCAAGCGAATTTTTATATGGAATGTCAAATTGTGTCGTGTTATTCCATACGATATACTAAAACTCTCTATTGACACAACAGTAAAGTGAAAATCTTGACGATCTCAATAGTACAAAAATGTCTTCAGATTTATAAGTAAATTATAAAGCACAATTTTAATGTTTACTCCTAGCTTTATGTTTATCGAGCAAAGTTCTCTATTGGGAAAATTGCCAAATCGGAGCTGATTAACGAGTTTTATGTAGCTTCAATTTGGTAGTAGATATACTCGCGAAACGATATTATAGGAATAGGATATTATATTGGATTTTTACAAAGAAAAACATTTCATATGGTGGCGTTCTGCCACAAAAACATTCCCCGGGATTATTGCGAAATACTATGTATTGGTTGGAATGGGCATTGTATGCAAGCGAAGGCGGAAAATATTATTTGCATTTAAACAATGATCCGAACGACTGACATTAGATTTTCTGAATGGCACTTTTAGTAAATATTGTGAAGTCAATTTAGCGCGAAAATGTGTTTGTTGAAAAGTTTATTATTTACCTATGTTCCACACAGTGGTTTTCCGATGCTAAATTGGGATCACTTGCAAATTATATTGCGTTGGAAATATCAATTTGCCCTGTAAATGTTGGTTACCTTTAGGCGGCTGTATCTCGGAAACGGTGATAGCTAGGACCCAGAGACCCCAGACGATCAGAGCGCCAGTCAACATTTATCTTAAAACGATTGAATAAAAGGCAAATCTCCACGGCACATTTTTCACCGAAGAAATAAATGCAAGTTTTTCCATCGGTGAACATAGTAGGTACTTACCTTTAACCGGAATATGAATTTTCGTTCATTTATATCTTCAATAAAAATATTTATAACTGGGATTAGTTGGGACCTGGAGTCACCCATTTAGGTTTATAAAAATTCCCTGATGAAATATTTTCAGAAATTTCGAATTTTAAATCAAGACAAAATTAAACGATGGGGACCATCCGTTCGAATTAAGCAAAGCAGCATTAAGCGCCCTTCACACCGGCGCGTCAGCGAATTATTCGCTGCGTCAAAATTGTAACAAACTGGCGAATATTCAAGTTGGTGAAAACATCTTCATACGACGCAGTTTGTTACAATTTTGACGCAGCGAACAATTCGCTGACGCGCCGGTGTGAAGGGCGCTTAATGCTGCTTTGCTTAATTCGAACGGATGGTCCCCATCGTTTAATTTTGTCTCGATTCGAAATTTCTGAAAATATTTCATCAGGGAATTTTTATAAACCTAAATGGGTGACTCCAGGTCCCAACTAATCTCAATTATAAATATTTTTATTGAAGATATAGATGAACGAAAATTCATATTCCGGTTAAAGGTAACCGATGTTCACTATGTTCACCGATGGAAAAACTTGCATTTATTTCTTCCGTGAAAAATGTGCCTAATGTCATTTTATTGAAACAATTTATATGAAAGGTTCAGTGTAGTACAACACGATGTTGGTGTACCCGAAATATACATATTTAGATTTGATATGAGTTGTTCAGGTATAGACGGGTTGAGCGTTTAAGTTTCGAATTAACTCTTGTATTCTATCAATGGATGAGTGACAGAAGTAACATTTGTGGAATCAAGCATTCTATTCAACTCGTTTGTGCGACACCGAAAAATAGGTGAAAGTTGTGGAGTATGCATGCACAGAGTACCATTCTAGGGCGGGCAACACGAGTTTTTTTACTTCAAATTTGAATCAGCAACCCAAAATTATCCTAATGATTCTTCCGCACTGATTCGACTTGTATTTCCCGAGCAAAGAGGGTATAATTCTGGGTTAGACTCACCAAATAATTGTTTTCAGCATTGGCCTCAAATTCCAAATCAGCGACCAAAAATTACTTTAGTGCTTACCACGCCAATTGGATGAGTTCTTCCCGAGAAAATCGGGAAATCATTTTGGGCAGGGCTACTCCATAGTTTTATTTCTCTCTGGTTCTAACCTTTTTGCGAAGTGCGAGTATAAGTAAATTTGTATTAATTCGGCAGTCGCCAGGAGAGTAGGAAAAGTATATTTTTGCCTTTTGTTGTGCTCTTTCAATCATCCATTTATACTTCCAACAATTAATATCAAATACACCGCAATTCTTAGGACCGATAGCTCTTATATGTACATCTTATCTAGTGCTCGTCGACTGGTCAGTCTTATCGTATAGACACGACGCAAGGCTTGTAGATTGTATTGAATTAAATTATTGTTTACTTTGCATAGTTACACAATATTTTGCTTGATTACGCCGCGCTGTTGTATGAAATTGCCTAATGATTATACTAAACCACACTCTCAATTAAATCCAATATACAAGCATTTCGTCTTGTAGTTAAATTTGCCCAATCGGCGGTCATTTTTTCGGGTACAGTACAACCAGGTTGTACTGCACTGATTATTTACATCAATTAACGCATGTCAATGATTTTATGCTTAGAGTAAATATAGGCCTGGGGACGTAATATATCGAATTTCACGTCGAATTCTTCCTTTTACCCTTTTACATAATAAGAAAAGGTGCCGCGACATTTCGGTGTAGTGCACGAAAAATGCAGTAAGATTATAAATGTCAAAATAATAGTCGTTGGCCAGTTGGTGCCGTTATTCTCTAGTCCCGTACCTTAAATTTATCTAATAGCTTGACATCAGCTGTGAACTGACAGTACCCAGCGAATTATTCGTACCGCGTTTGTGTGTGCACCGGTGCAAAACCTGCTCAGATGAAAGCTATATCGTTCCCCTGTAGTATTTAGTAATTAACGAATAATTTTGAGACGAACCTCGTCGAGGTTTTCCACTTAAAGATACACTGTTAAAAATCAATGAAAAAAAATAATATATAAAAAAAATTTGTTACGTCATTCAGTTGGTAGCTCGCCACTGTGAGACTTACGTTTGGTGTATGTCTCACTACGAATTGTCTACTTGTCTATGAGCGTGAAACTCTCGCGCTGCGAAGTCATTATTTCCTAGATATGTTTTTAGTCTTTCTTTACTAGGGATACATTTGGGGTGAAGAACCTAATTTTGGAGGGTTTGTTTCTATGGCAGCCCTATGTCGTAGTATTCCGATTCTGGATATTTTTGTGGCTTTACTGGGAACACACTTGGGGGAAATTTGGTTGAGATTGGTCCATAAAGAAAAAAATTGTTTTTAGAAGAACCCAATTTTAAAGGGTTGGTTTTTATGGCAGCCCCATGACGTCATGGTATATTTCATTGATTCCATTCGTTTCAGCATATAAAGGGTGTTTCTTTTACCGTGATAGAACTTCAAATGTACATAAAGTACCGAGAAACAAAAAAACACAAAATTACATTCATTACAAATGGAGGCATCGCAATTTATTTTTGATCATTATTTTAAACAGGTGCTGCCGCGGCATGTAAGTACATACCGTTATATGCACTGAACCAAATGTTTACATAATAGTAATGCAATTTTTCGTGTATGCAATGAATTTTTCATTCATTTTCAGCCAAAGAATACTTTCATGGTTACTATGAATTCAGTTCATTGATTTTACATTATTTTAATATGCAATGAAAAATTTCATTGATTTAATGAAAAATTTCATTGATTTAATGAAAAATATTCACTTTACCTAGGATGGATTCATAGTTTTTTTTTTTTTTTCATTTATTTTCAAATAAAAAAAAGCTTCTGGAGTTCAGCATTGAATTTAGGCCGGTACCAGTTTTGCACACATTTCTTTTGCCTATAAACGCATCATAAAGCATAAAACATCATAAATTGAACCTACCTAGCTACAATGGGATTCGATCCCGGGACCCTATGATTTCAAGACTTACACCCTACCTACTACACCATACCAGACTATACGTGATGAAGGTTTCTAGACACACATATAAGTCAGTATTAGTCAGAGTTATGAATAGCGTTCATTAATGTTATGAAAAATTCATTAATATGGATAAATTATTGCGCTTTGGTGGAAACTTCACAAGAGAGAATAAAAAAAAATCTAAATATTTACATGAAGGAAATATCACAATACATTGGACTGTATTTTCATAGATATCAGAGGCTTTTAGCAAATATATTTCAATGAAATAATAATTTCATAAAATCTAAATTTAGTTCATTGAATTCATGTAAAACTACATTGTTCTACGAATTATATGGATATTTCACCAGAAATATGGAAAGTTGAATTAAATATATGAAAGTTCATTAAATATATGAAACCCTTCATAGCCATGCCGAAAATCTCAGTGGAATATCAATGATTTCTGCATACATACAATGAATATTTTTTAATGAATGAAATTCATTAATATTATGAAGAACCTTTTTTTCAGTGTGGAGGTCATTTTTTCAACAAGCATTTTTTGCAGTAAATTAAAACAACTGTTGGCGGTGTGAACATATTTTTACCTTTTTAGAGTATTATTAGCCTTTGATACTGTGAACATAATGTTTCTAACAGAACGGTTTAACTTTCGACACAGCTCATTACACATTCATTTCATCGAAGATATGCCCACGATGCGTGAATTATTTCAGCTAATTTGCCAACACGTTCGTCTGATTTCACCCGATTTAGGTAGGTTTTTTGGTGAATTAATGTAAGATAAAATGTTAGAACAGTTAAAACCGAATCACCCCATGACTTTGAAATGATAAACGTTAATAAACAGCCTAATTTTCAAGAATAAATGTGAGACATTGTGACCTCTAAATAACGGCATATTCTGGAAAGCCCTGGCGGCCACTCGCCAAAAAATATGATTGAACATGATTGCCAAAGCTTCCTCTTTCCAATGAGTTTCAAAAGTGAGGGACTAGTTATATATAATAGAAACAGACAGACGGACATAGATATTTTTTTTGGCTACGTATTTACGTTGTTGGCGTGCGTGTACCAATAAACATCCCCTACAGTGTTTACCCGCTCTACAAAAAATTGGCCATCACATTTTGAAAACAATAAGGATTTTGACAATTGTAACAAGCTTAAAATTTTTATTGTTCGCAAAATTTGATCGGTCAACTTATTGGCATCGCAATGCTTAAGTGTATCAATGATGTCCACTAAATCCGAAATTGACCCGATTTAAAGCCATTCCTTCCTCATTATACAAAAGTTTATGAACATCTTGATAAAAGCGTTCCAGAATTAGATGCGCAAGCTTTTAGTTATACCAATCCCAAAAAAAATCTATATTTCCGTTTTGAATAAAGGTACTCAACGGCAAATTTACAGACATTTTTTATTTATCATTTCTCACAATAAAAAACTTAGAATTGGAAACGTAAGGAAATTACTACCAGACACAATTACTGAATTGATTAGCTTGAACTTCATTACCGTTGTACCGAATGAAGAAATATTCATGTTCAGCCCTTTGAAAATGAGCCTGGGACACGCGAACACTAACAAAGTCGTCGTTCGTACAGCATATTCTGGATCATGTGAAACAACCTTACCTTACCAAATATAAGATTTGTTATATTTCCAGTTTTGGGGAAGCTTATTCGAATGAAAATTTGCAGTCATTTTGCATATATCATTTCCAAAGAATCCTTACCAAAATTTTCAGATTTGGCAACCTAAGGGGGCTACACACACTTAAACTGAAATTTTAAAAATTTACTGGTACATATTTACTTTTTCTTGGCAAATATCAACATGCTTAGTATTTAGCATATATATGCCCTTACTAACCAATCTTTGTAATCGAGCGAAAGTCTTACCATTCTACATATTTTTACCAAATTGCATGTCAATCGGTTGAACCATTCACGAGTTATTTAGTGAACAGAAAAAAGACGAACGGACAAAACGCATTTGATAACAGTTTTTGCGATTACCTGCAGTGTTATTCTGTATCCTGGCAACATAAAATTAATTTTATTCTAAACTAAGCATAGAAATATCATCCTTAAATAGAAAAAGGATTTCCGGTCTAAATAGACAGGTCGAAGTCATATTACATTTTTTATACGAACTCCTACTGTTCTATAACACTGGAATCATATTGCAAATAACTAGAGCCCGGATTTTCGTGCAGTAAAAAATTGAAAAACGTGCAGTCAAAATCCCGAAACGTGCAAAATCGTGCAATATAAATGCCCGAATGTGCATTTTGCGTGCAATATGAAAACACTGCCATTTAAAAAAAAAAAACGATTTTTTTTTATTGTTTTTCCACATGTATTTTCTTTCTCAATACATACTTTTCTCTTCTCGGTCTATCGAAAAATTCTGCACGTTACATAATGTCTGGGAAATTTTTTTATGAAACAGGGGTAAAAATGCAAATGTGCGTTTTCATGCAAAAACCTTAAAACGTGCAATTTCGTGCAATTACCCTGAAAAATGCAATTCGGTGCATTAACGTGCTATTGCACGAGAATCCGGGCTCTACAAATAACGTACGAGTGTAGAACCATAAAGGTTTTCAATGAAGGATTTTCTATTGACAATGGATCGCAAATGAGCAATCCCTGGCATATTATGGTTACTATATGCTTATTACAATTTACACACTAGAGTTATACTTACGTACAGCAGTAAGTATAAACTCTGATCCAAATCCATGTATTGACATTCGCAATAAAGACAATATTAATATAAATGAGGTTTATGGGTAGCATGGAATACATTTATTATTCAATGCCAAAAGCCTTGATATAAAACGCTAATATTGCAAGAAGGTAATAGGAACAAAGCTCCTCGATTTTTATTATTATTTACAATGAATACACCACAAAGTCCAAAAGCTGAATAAAAAATAAAGTCAATTACAAGTAATTTTCGTTTGGGTTGCAACTTTTTCATTTTGTCAGTCATATCGGGTAGGTACTTGATTCAATAATGTTTTCATTTTGTACTTCATCATGATATGGTATCGTTGTTATCAACATCGTTCACAAACGCGTCATTTTCGTCACCGTGACGCAGTTGTATTACACTTTCCCAACAAAAAAATCTCTTTTGTTATCAATATGGGGGTTTTCTGTCTCGCTATATAATTTTTACTTTAGTTGACAGAATAATGACATCAATCTGGGGTTGGTTTTCAAAAAAAGAAGAAGAATTGAGCAATTACTTGTATGGCCTCTTTTTTGGTTGGATTCATTTCCGCAGCTTTTTCTCAACTTGTGGCCTGGTAACTGGTAATTACTGGCAATTTGGAAGTATTTTGTAAATGGACGCAGCAGTAAATGAACAAGGTCGGGTAAAAGTTAATTGTATAAAAAAGAAATTCGTCAGAGAATCCAGAATAATTCGCTGTTTTCGTCAACAGACTAGGATAGTAAAGTTGTTGGGTTCTTTTTTGTGGTCCGGAAAAGCACGTGAGAGGAAGCTCATAAGTCGACAGGATATAAAAAAGAGCCACAAGTATCTAGGGTGAAATATTATGTTCAAATAAGGAGAAAATGTGCTTGTGGTGCGTTCAAAGGAATAGATCAGAGATGTGCTGTCATAAAGGAAACGAGCTATGTACTAAATTGAAAACTGAAATATGCAGTAGAGGAACTTAGATAATAGACATAACAGAAAAGTAAAAGAAAATTATGAAATGTGTAATAAAGCAAAAATGTTAAGACTGCCCTTATAATTTTCTCTACTTTGCTTAGCGAGTAATGATTAATACATGTTACGGTAACTGATTTCCATATTTACTGGAAATCCCATACAAAATGACAATCTGGAAATTGATTCAGTCTATGGCATGGATCATCTGACAAAATAATCCTCTAAATGGCTCCGTCAACAATTTCCCGTATGCCATTTTGCTTTTTAGTTTTTTTAGTTTGTAGTCTGGCTGGTCTAGCGGTTAGTGCACGCACCTTCGGTGCACAGGGTCATGAGTTCGAATCTCACCGTGGATCATTGTGTTTTTTCGAACTCACGAGCTTGTGACGGACTATGATCTCACTCAGATGTTAAACGAGTAATGGGGATAAATAACACTGCTGAGCGTGATGCTGATCTCATGACCTCAACAAAAAGCAGATAAGATCTTGGAAATAAGATGTCACTAACACATCCTGCGGCCTTAGTCCAATGCTGGATTGTCGCGCCTGTTATTTCCTGAAACATTTTCCTTTAAATTTTATCTGGCGCGGTGCATAATATCAAATGCAATTCCCAATTCAGAATATTGCGTTGGGACTGATGACACAATAGTCAGCTGTTATCGAAGGGGGAGATTTTTATCCGTTTGCATTTTACTTGGACAATGATCCGTTCCATGTAAGTCGAAAGGCACTAATATGTACTAAGTTCTATTATAGATTATATTAAAAAAAAATTGATTTATTAGAAATCTCCAGGGTTAAAGTATCCTTTTTCCTATTAAAAACATAAATCCAGTGCCCAACTACTAGAAAATATTTCTAAACTACGATCTATCCTATCCATACTTTTCAAATTAAATAGATGAATCCTAAAACCCCCATGGGTCCTTAGAATTGCATAAAACATTAATTTTTTTTGTCAATATTGAAGCTCTCCGCATCCTACATTCTCTACTTCATAAATAATTTCAATCGCATGAAAAAAATCCATCCTCAATACAACACTATACATGTTCAGCACAATGGCTAACAAAGATTTTTTCTGCTCCTTCCAAATGTAAAAGATTTTCCTAGCACATATTGGATAAGATTGTCTTATCATACTTTGAAAAAGGAGACATTGGTATTTAGACAGAAGGAGGATTTATAAAGAAAACTGCCAATTTCTTCCCTCTAACTCTAACGATGCCAAAAGGGACGAAAAAAAGAAAAAAAAGAAAAACACATGAAAGGGATATATATAATGTTATGGCATTGGCAAAGACACTATACGTAGCTTCCGCCGGAAACAAAGTTTTGGCGTGGTCGTGTACTATATGGATTGTTTTCGTATAGCGTATAGGAAAACATCTTTTCTAATTGCGGTTTGACATCCTTTTTTTCTTTTCCTTTCTCCCGAACTGCTCCGCCGTGTTGTTGCGGCAGAATGAAACGAGAGAGTTCTAAGATTTGCTGTTGTTGTTTGTCGTGTACGTATCCAATTTCCTATTGATAGTTGAATAAACAAAACATACAATCGCACCTCAAATTGGTCTTTTGTGAAATCGAGAAGAATATTAGAAGAATGCTATGGTTTTGGGAATTTAGGCGGCATTGTAAAGTAAGACACCGTAGTAGAAGATTGGGGATGATGAGGGTTTTGCTGATTACATGTTTAGTACATTATATCGAAAATAGATAAGCCATTAAGAAGAACATTATGGTCAGCCGATAAAGGGACGATATAATTATTCTAAGAACGCCCTTTCAGATGTTTGGTTGCACATTGTTAGTATGGATTTTCAATTCAGTGAGCGCGTAATTCGAATATTTGCAGTAAGGCGTTTTATATCATTGCGTTGGTTCCTTGACGAGATACTTTTGTTAAGACGAAAATGACAAGCAATTTTAGCTATGGATAGAATCAGAGAAATGAAATAGAAAAGAACAGACAAAAATGTGTGTGGTAGGTTTCCATTTACGAGTATTTGAGAGTGGATATTTTATGGCAATTCAAACTCAAAATAAAAATTGCATTTGTTCGTTAAAAAGAAAAAAAGTTTTTCTTAGAGCCTAATTTTCGGGGTTGGTTTATATGACTCGTATAGGGACGGGTATAAAAACATCTATAATTTGGAACCGCCATCTAGTTACATTGTAAAATACAGACCCCGAACGAGTCCAGTTGAAAAAGTTCCCTAGGGAGAAAACAGTTCCGAAGAGTCCTTCCAGTAGAAAAATTGCTTGCTACTATGTTTTTGCAATGAAATGCACTCAGCATTAATGGAAAACATGAAAATTTCGATTGAATTTTGTGCTACCTAAATAAAAAAAAAAAGATTTAAACTTATCGAAGAATATCGAAGATAACACCTTAAAATTCGTTCAAACTTCAAAAGTAATGCAGTAGGTAATTCAATTCAAAATTTTGTTTAAATTTGTTATTAGTTTGAAATTAGTACAACTTCAAAAAATTATAATTCTGGGAAAAAAACTTTGTGGAAAATTTTGAATTGAATATGTACATATATCATTTGCTAGAATTGTTCAATTCTTAACAACCCTTTATTGAAGTTCCGTTTTAGTATAGTTGCTAACGGTAGACTAAATAATTTTCGGCGGTTACGGTTACTGGATATTCCCTCGTCCATACTAATGAATTAAACTAAATTTATGACTGTTCAAATTATGTCTGCTTTTTGCATTTTACGTAAAAGTTAAGTACTTCTCACAGTTTTTTTTTCCGTTAGATTGATTTTCAGTTCCATTGCTGAGGATGGATCGAGAATCGTTTCGAAAAACGTATACTAAACGTCGCGCTCTGTGGCTCACTTGGTTGAGTGGTTGAGTCGCACTCTACGATGCTAGTAATCTTGAGGTCGGGAGATCGAATCTCGGCGTGGTCCATAGGAAATATATAGTGCTTGCAACATTATATACACTCCGAGACTCGATATGCAACGTAGCGTTGACTCGAAGTAGCCTATAAACGGCTGAGTGAACGCACCATGTCCCACAATGGGTTACGGTACAGAGAAGAAAAGAAGAAGATACTAAACGTAATAAAATATAATATAATATAAAAAAAATGTTTTAATTAATTGTGTCTTTCTACGAATATTTTCTCCACAAATACAATCAAGACTTTTTCGAAAACATTGTCCTGGAAAATTTTGTGCCAAAGAATGATGATTGGTTCCATTTATAACATTAAGGAGAAGTTTTTGATAAGTTCCTTACACACTGCGTTGCAGATAAACTTCAAAGCCGGATCTCTTCGCGGATTTTTTTTTTCGCGGCTGATTTTTATAAATGCGGAGAATTCTAGGAGAATAAAATCAGAGCTAGTTAAATCGGGAAAACCTAGCCAAATCCCGGTATAATCATATATTAGCAGAAACAAATTAGGGAATACTATGCGGCTCTGGCAGTGTGCACAGTGGTGGCCGCATCTTGCTAAAACCGCAACCACCTTGATCGAAATATGTCCTCTCAATGTTAAAAGATCCAATGCAATTATAACCAACTGAAAGAATCCGCGAAGAGATCGAGCGAATTGAAATTAAATTGATGCGCAAAGTAGGTGGAAGTTATCGATAACGACCCCAAAAAAATTAGTCATGAAATTGGCATGAAATTTCTCACTGGAGTGATTTTTTGAACGCTTTTATTTGAATAGTTTATTCAATTCCTTATCTCATTTCATATGAATTCCAATAGTAATGAGTGTACGCGCGCTCCTATAATTCAACAGGGTAAACAAAATTTTTATACTTACTCCCGAAGGGCCTGTGGTTTCTTGATATATTCATGTCTTTTAGATAGCTCAAAACAAAACGAGACCGAGGCTAATTTCGGGCGCGGCCGAAATTTGAATACCCTTCACTCTCCTCGGGCTAAAAGTTTCTTGGGGCGGACCTATGACTTGTGTTCAATCCTTCCCCATTCTTGTCCTTCTGTTTTCGCATAATATTTGATATCGATAAATTCTGTCGCGTCGACAAAACAATATTTGTGTGAGGTTTGGTTGGAATAAGTGATAAAATAAAAATATTTACTCAGAAAACTTTATTGGGGGGATGCGGGAGAATGGCCCTATAGTACGATTCCATTCGTTTTTTTTTTTTTTTTTGACAAAGACGCATTAAGTTTTTTCTTGAAATTGGTGTAGAAAAAATGTTTGTTAGAGATCCAAAATAGGGGGGTTGGGTTTGTATGGTAGCCCCATAACCCCATAGTCCGATTGCATTCATTTTCATATAATGTCTTATGTCTTATGACATCAATAGAAATGCACTTTTACGAGTTTTGGTTGAAAGTGAAAAAAGTTTTTCGTAGAAGAACTCAATTTGGGGGGTTGGGTTTATATGACAGCCCCATAACCCATTGTCCGATTCCATTAATTTTTACATATGTTTTGTGGTATCAATTGAAATGCACTCTTAAGAGGTTTGATTGAAATTGGTGCACAAATAAAAAAGTTTTTCTTTGAAAAACTCAATTTGGGGGCTGGGTTTGTATGACAGCCCCATGACCCCATAGTCCGATTCCATCCATTCTTACATATGTTTTGTGGCATCAATAGAAACACATTTGTGTGAAATTTGGTTGAAATTGATGCACAAATGAAAAAGTTTTTCTTAGAAGAACCTAATTTGGGGGGTTAGGTTTGTATGGCAGCCCCATGACCCCTTAGTGCGATTTGATCTGTTCTTACGTATGTTTTGTGTTATCAATAGAAACTCATTTGTGTGAAATTTGGTTGAAATTGGGGCACGCATGAAAAAGTTTTTCTTAGAAAAACCAAATTGGGGGGGTTAGCTTTGTATGGCAGCCCCATGACCCCACGGTCCGATTTTAGCGATTCAAACATACAAACTGCCTGCAATAAAAAGAAGCCTGTGTGCAAAATTTCAGCTCGATAGCTTTTAAACTGGCCGAGTAAAACGCGTAGCAACAGACGGACAGACGGACAGACGGACAGACAGACAGACGGACATCGCCCAATCGACTCAGCACGTCATGCTGATCATATATATACATATTTTATATGGTCGGAGATGCTTCCTTCAATGCGTTACAAACTTCATGACAAAGTTAATATACCCTTTACTCTACGAGTGAAGGGTATAAAAACATTTCGAGCCTGCTGGATCACCATGATCTCCATAAATGCCACGTCAATTTCTTTATCGGCATAGGCTTTTCATTTAGCGAAATTGTGAAGGTTTGAGAATTTTATAAAAGAACCATTAACTTTCAAAACTGATGAGTTTAAATTTCGGATGTACTGCAACCCCTATAGCAACGTGTTTATTTTTTAGTCCCCCCACGCATAAAATAGAAAAACAAAAGGCCTTGCCTAACACACGAATGTGGAAAACGCCGAACATTTTAATTGAAAAATCGAGATGCATAGCAGCTATTTGATTTCGGTATAATGTACGAGTAGTATCAATAATTTGAAATTTCCCCAATTCCTTGCGCCACATGGAGCAGCGTTCTTTAAATATAATAGTGAGAAAGAACTAGACAATGGAAATCTCTATTACATCATAGCAAAAATAATTAAGTTAATTTCTCAAATTATAAGTATTGGCTTTATCTGAAGTTTGTTTGGACGAAATTGGGTAATTTGGAGCCAAAAAAAAAATTGGAATTTGAAATTGAAGCTAGATCGCTTTTGAATGACTGCTGGGCCTTCCAAACTTATCCAAAGCCTGGACCTCTTCATATCTTCATTAAAAAAACTGCTGCTCGAATTGATCTTCGTAGACATCTTACAATGTGTACGACATGGAAGTGACACCGGTCCTGCGAGTTATTTGGAACATATTCTCACACATATATCTGGCAAGGATCAGATTAAATGACCACCGAGCTATATTTGGGCAATAAATTTTAGGCAATTTCAAATCGCTTCGAACGAAAATTCTATATTCTGGATCATCCTGGAGCAAAATTTTGTCTGTTCTATTATGCCGCCAGGATACAAAGAAATGGAGGGAAGTGAGGCAGCGGGTGGAATAGAAAGACAAGATCCCACCGTAATTGCCTGTGTCTCTTGTATTATTACGGATTGGTCTAACGCTGATGTGCTATGATGTGGGGTAATCACCTAACTTTGCCACATTCGAATGAGTTGTTGATACAGATGGATCAACTTGAGGGGCGGCATATCTATGAAACTTTCACATTTCCATTGATCTAAAATTCTTAAAAGATCTGAAGAAGCCGTTTGCAAGGATCGAATTAGGCTTAACCCTAGAGAGATAATCTACGTCGAATCGACGTACAGAAATTTTTCTTTTTATTATATCTCATTAGTGAAGCTTCATAATTTGTTGGTTCCAAGATTTAACTCAATTCATGTCTGTAGGCGTAATTACGTGGCAAAATTATTGGCTTGGGTGCCACACAGCCTAAGATATTGGGGGTCATAAGTCAAATATACGTCGAATCGACGTATGATTATCTTTAACAAATTTGTACTGAAAAATATTTTAATTGCCCCGAATTGACATTTTTATAAATCTTCATAATGTGAATGTGTATTCACTTGGATATAACCACTAAAAGCCTGTTTCGATAAAGATATCCTTTATTTTAATCTATTGAAAGGACAGTCCACTTTCTCCTAGTACCACTTTTTTAAAATTAATATTATTTAAACAAACAAATGATAATTTAGCAAAACCACGAGTTTAACAGATTAATATTAAATACAAATGATTGTATATCTACCTTTTAGCAACATGTTTCTCTTAACAAAGAAGTTATAAGGATGTTAACTAGCAACACGTCGAATCGACGTATGATTATCTTTTCAGGGGTAAAAAATATGATTATCTCTCTAGGGTTAAACTAGGCTTAATCGAAATAAAGAGCCCAGACCTTAAATGTTTGCCTTTGAACACGAGGCATTTGAATAAAGTTCAAAATGCCGACCCAAAATATAGGTAATGACAAGCTCTTCGGAACCCAAAATTATGTGCCCATCACGAGATAGTTTTAGATACCTCCTTTTCGGATATTGTTTTTTTATACCCGAAAATCTCAAAAATTACAGGAGCATTAGTTTGTTTCGGGAATCACTCCATAAAAATTTTTCTTGCTACCGTTTTTCCTACCTTTAACCGATGGAACCTTCGTAAGCTTTCCGCGTGATATGACTGTTGGTTTAGGGCAGCGAAGGCGGAAATTCGATTAATTGCCCAGAGGTGCCATAGAGAATAAATCCGGCCCTGTATATATGTAGGGTCTCGTAAAAGTCAACGTCAAAAAAAAACTCATTATTAGTTCAAATAAATGGACTGTAAAAAATCGCAAAAATTGATTTGTGGCAAGTAAACAGAAGTTTTGTCTTGAGTTCATAGCGGTATCACAATTGCTTCATGATTCGCTATTTTAGTCAGAAAATTTTTAAAGATTCCATGGTATTTTCAGTTTAATAATTGCAACGCTGAAACTGTAAATGGGCTTCTTGATTTACGTAAAATGCACGCTTGGTTAAAAGACGTAATTTTTCATTAAATATTGAAGTTTACAGATCTCCAGGGGTCAAATATTTTAAGTGTTGCAATTAATCAGTCAAAAATACCCCTCCAGCTAGTATTTAAAAAAATATTCTGATTAGAAGTAGAAATAATGAAGCAAATGCGATACCGTTAAGGAGTCTACGCAAAATTTTAAAATTACTTGCGGCAAAGCTCTGGTCAAATTTCGTTTACGTTAAAAATTAAAATTTGAGAAATATTACGATTTGCAGTTACAGTGCGTGAACAATCACAATAAGGCGTGATTTTTTTCAACTTTGCTCTGATTTCGTATAACTGTAAAAATGGGTGACATGAAATTTAAATATCACGGAGAGGTAATTTGTATGGGAAGTAGGGGAACCCTTGGTCCGATTTGGCCCATTTGCAATACCCGTCGAAGGTTTTATCAAAACAAACATCGCACCAATTTTTAAAACACTAACTTCATTATTTCGGGAGTTATCGTGCCAACTGACAGACATACGGAGGGACAAACGGACAGACGCACACGGCTTATTCGAATCAGACACCGTCCCTGATCATTTATATAATACTTTGCCATACCTCCTTAGAGGTGTTACATAATATCGGAGTATCAAAAACAATATACCCTATACCATGCTATATGTATAGGGTATAACTACGAGTATTAAATAAAACTAAAGGGTATTAATTTTTTTTTAGTTGGAGATAATATCCACTCAAGAACCTTACTCTTTAAAAAGAGATCAAGGTATTATAAACATGGGGCCAAATATCAGTTATCAAATATCAGCAAGTCCAATACTCAAAATATTTCTATACATAAAATTATGCACGCACTTAAAATTTATAGATAAAAAAACAATATTACTTACAAATAAGCTTTGCCAGAATTATCAATGTCCACAATCAGATATTGCAATCGCGAGTCAGCCGTTACAACCGAAGATAAATCGATTGATTTCACCACTTTACCCGTTTTAATGTTAAATGCCACAATTTTCGGTGGACATCTTCGAATTGGCTGCTCCAAAGTGTTAACCAACCCGACATCAAGTGACCAAAGGATATCCTGTAAAACGATTAAAATTCACATTAAAACCAAATTGAACATTATTTTCCACGAAGTTTAGAAACACCTTTTTGAATGTATTATTGGAAAACGATCAACTTACATTTCTGTCAATTACAATATCCACAACATTCTGCAAAGCATCACACATTCCTTCTTCCTGAATGGACCAGCACGGATACGGTGCAACGGATACGAAACATTCGCCGCGTTTCAACGAAACACGACCTAGTGTGAACGGTACGCCAGGCTTGTAACGTGGCAAGGCCAAAAAGGCATCGTCCCTAAAGATTTGACCACGAGTTATAATCACATTTCGCGGTATATATCGACCGGCATTTGTGTAAATGTTTTTCGTCGATAGACAAGGCCATTGCAAATTATTGCCGCCTAGTCGAAACATAAGTTCAGGAATCAAAGACTTATCACAGTCGCCGTCAACGTGAACCACGCCCAGCGCAATTAAGGATATGCAAATGATGGATCGTAACATTATGTATTGTTGATGTTACACGAGCGATGTTGATTGGATTTTTGGATTTCTGGAAATTTGTTAGGATAAAAAATGATTAATGTATTTGCCTATAAATAGAAGCTTAATTGTGATTTTAGGAAATGTCACCCGCATAAGGTAAGGAATTAAAAACGCAAGGTAACGACCTACAGGTTCTATCAAATCGTTTTTCTTTAGTCTCATCCTTAAATCAGAAACTTTAATTTGTTCATAAGTATTCCTTGTGTTTTTGTTCACCTTCCTCTTACACGAACTTTCGTACAACCCCATACTAAATGAAGACACACAAGATTAACTTACATTTACTTGACCTTTCGACCTTTTCAAGGTAACAACCAAGCACTGGTTTTATGTTCACTAAAATTATATCCTTGATGACCTAATTTTTTTTTGCCAGCCAGTAATTCTAAAACCATACTAACTTCTACTTATCGAATGGCTCTACCTTAAATAGCTTTTCTCATTCGGTTAATGATTCACCATCATTCCATTCAAGAACATCGCGCACAGTCATTTATTTGATAATAATTTTTTAAAAGAGAATTCTTAACAGAAATTTATACAAACAAATACTTTCATATCATTAAGAAACATCAAGTCGAATCATCGTGACCCTAAAAGGTTAGTCGAGAATGGTGCAATGTAAAAGATTTGCGCGAGTCAAGTTCAAGCAAGACATACTACGACATACACTCGCGACATGAAGGTCAAAATGCTGGATTGTGGAAATTTCAGAAGACTCAGCATAAATTAAATTGGATGAGAATCGTTATGCATTATTTAGGTCATTGAACAGATAATTTTATGGTATGGCAGTTACAATGTGATCTAAAGGAACGACGAAGAGACCTGGAGAAATTGACGACTAGCAGGTGAAGGCTACGCAAAGAGGGATGTTAGTGTAGTTACGTACATTACTAAGTGCATTACCCAAAAAAGTTGAATCTATTGTCTATAGAAGTGGTTCACAACCTTTTGTATTTCGCCATTTGACAAAGTTTTTTTTTTGTCGCGGGCCACTAATTTATTAAATCTCAGGAATTCGTTAATTAAAACATTACGTATACATTGGCACTGGACCCTCGGTTAACAAACAGAATTCTTTCCGGGATTATGTTTGTTTTCCGAAACGTATGCATTGCGAAACTTGTATTGATTTAACCGACAGGTCCTTTCAGATACACACTTTAACTTTAATTATAAAAGCGATATATTCTTTAAAAATACAGGATTGGCCAAACAAATTTTCACCAACCAGAAATTTTCGTTCGTTGTACGAAATGTTCGTTATTCGAGAGTACACTGTATTTTGATCACAATGCAAAACTGTCAGTTCGGCGGATGTTGTCATACAAGGAACACCACGAACTTAAGCCCCAAAAAGATGGCTTCCGTTTCTCCTTTAACCAAATAGTTCGGGGGAAGCAGCACCAGCTCTACCGTTTTTGTAGATTTTTTATCCACTCTTAGTCGTTGTTACATCCAGTATTAGCGAACCAACGCTTCATTATTTCAGAGAATAAAATTGAGAATAGAATAGAGCTTCCGAAGGCCCAGATAGCTATCATTCAGATTCTTAAGCGCAAATCAGTACAGTTCACCATAAGACTTTGTAGAGAGTTTGCTTGGAATTAAAAAATTTAAGCTTACTATTGAATTCCCCGAGCGACACTCAATACATTTTTACAAAACTTATCTCTGGAAAATGTGCCATGAATGGTCCTCGTTTTCATTTCTAACCTTTTGTAGGAGTTCTCGATTACTTCCTTACCTATTGCGTAGCAGATCAACTTCAATTAGCCTTCTTCGCAGACGAATGTCCTCAATGACTTCACCGTTCGTAGCTTATTTTCATAAATGCGGAAAATTCAGAGAGAATAAAATCAGAGCTAGTTAAATAGTGAGATTTAGCCAAAATCCAGGTATTGCATCTTTAGCATATTAGCAGAAAGATATTAATGAGGACTCTGCGCCTGGCAGTGTGTACAGTGGCCGGATACCTCATGTTGCCAAAACCCAAACCACTTGTTCGAAATTTGTCATCAATCAAATTGAGTCATATCACATGCATTCCCTCTCCTTTAGAAAGGGGTGTAGGGATCATGCAAGCAATTAGAATCCTTAATTCAGGTGAAGAGAAATTAAGTTTTAAATTGCAGAACGAAATTAGCGCATAATTCAATAATGATTTTATTATCGCTTTTTGGAATTAAAATTTGGGCAACATTCACTAAGCACTTATTAGGTTTCTAAATGCAGCACCTCGTATCATAGTGCAGTCAAAATATCCCAATTCAGGCCGCCAAATAGAAAAAAAATAGAGTAAGGCTATTTTTTGTTGTTTTTGAATCAGTGGGTTCCCAGGAATCTACAACTGATTTTGCTAAAAAAAAATTGATCGGAAAGGTTCCAAAAAGGACAAAAAAAGATACTCTTTAATCCTTGACCGGAGGTCGGCATGCAGGGTATCATATCAAAGAAGACGTCAAGTACATTACATATCCCGTGTTTGTTTTCTGTTTCAAGGGCCCTCAAAGGCTTAAATGGAAAATTTTCGAGTTTCCCGTGTATCTTTCCAAAGCCATAACTACGAGAATAATTCAAGTTTTCGCTACTTTTATCATACCCGGTGAATTTTTTAGGTTGACCCCAATTTTCTCCTTTGGGGGTCCTTGGAACAAATAACAAATGCCGGATATGAAATATACTTGACATCCTCTTTGATATGACACCCCACATGCCCACGTTCGACTAAGGTGTGCAATTAGTGTCCTTTTATGTCCTTTTTCAGAGCTTTCCGATCAACTTTTTTCTTAGCAAATTTAATGGTAGAATCTTCAGCTATTATAGATTCTGCAAAGTGATAAAAGTAGTGACAACTTAAATTATTCTCGTAGTTTTGGCTTTTAAAACATACACGGGAAACCCGAAAATTTTAGATTTAAGCTCGATTTATTCCATTGAGGGTCCTTGAAACAAGAAGAAAACACCGGATATGTAATGTACTCGACGTCCGCTTTGATATGATACCCCGCATGCCCACCTCCGGTCAAGGATTAAAGAGTATCCTTTTTGACATTTTTATGTCTTGACTCTGGCACATAAATCGAAAATCGTCACGAAAATTGCAACGAAAAAGCGTTACGTTTTTGGCATTACAGGTAGTACAATTATATTACAGTACCCTGTGAATTTTGGGTGCCATTCAAGGTTTCAACGGAAGTTGGGTTAGGTGCTACCCTGTGAGTGTTGGGTGCCATTCAAGGTTCAACAGAGGTTGGGCTTGGGTTCAAGTTGAGTTCAACTTGGGTTCAACTTGGGTTCAACTTGGGTTCAACTTGGGTTCAACTTGGGTTCAACTTGAATTCAACTCGAATTCAACTCAAATTCAACTTTCAACTTAGGTTCAACCCACGTTCAACTTTCGTTCAACTTTTGTTGAACGACCAAAAAAGTGTAACTTTTAACTTAGGTTCAACTCATGTTTAACTTTCGTTCAACTTTTGTTGAACGACCCAAAAAGTGTTACTTTCCACTTAGGTTCAACTCACGTTCAACTTTCGTACAACTTTTGTTGAACGACCCAAAAAGTGTTACTTTCAACTTAGGTTCAACTCACGTTCAACTTTCGTTCAACTTTTGTCGAACGACCCAAAAAGTGTAACTTTCAACTTAGGTTCAACCCACGTTCAACTTTCGTTCAACTTTTGTTGAACGACCCAAAAAGTGTAACTTTCAACTTAGGTTCAGCTCACGTTCAACTTTCGTTCAACTGTTGATGAACGACCCAAAAAGTGTTACTTTCAACTTAGGTTCAACTCACGTTCAACTTTCGTTTAACTTTTGTTGAACGACCCAAAAAGTGTAACTTTCAACTTAGGTTCAACTCACGTTCAACTTTCGTTCAACTTTTGTTGAACGACCCAAAAAGTGTAACTTTCAACTTAGGTTCAACTCACGTTCAACTTTCGTTCAACTTTTGTTGAACGACCCAAAAAGTGTTACTTTCAACTTGGGTTCAACTCACGTTCAACTTTCGTTCAACTCACGTTCAACTTTCCTTCAACTTCTGTTGAACTACCCAAAAAGTGTTACTTTCAACTTAGGTTCAACTCACGTTCAACTTTCGTTCAACTTTTGTCGAACGACCCAAAAAGTGTAACTTTCAACTTAGGTTCAACTCACGTTCAACTTTCGTTCAACTTTTGATGGACGACCCAAATAGTGTTACTTTCAACTTAGGTTCAACTCACGTTCAACTTTCGTTCAACTTTTGTTGAACGACTAAAAAGTGTAACTTTCAACTTAGGTTCAACTCACGTTTAACTTTCGTTCAACTTTTGTTCAACTTTTGTTGAACGACCCAAAAAGTGTAAATTTCAACTTAGGTTCAACTCACGTGCAACTTTCGTTCAACTTTTGTTCAACTTTTGTTGAACGACCCAAAAACTGTAACTTTCAACTTAGGTTCAACTCACGTTCAACTTTCGTTCAACTTTTGTTGAACGACTAAAAAGTGTAACTTTCAACTTAGGTTCAACTCACGTTTAACTTTCGTTCAACTTTTGTTGAACGACCCAAAAAGTGTAAATTTCAACTTAGGTTCAACTCACGTTCAACTTTTGTTGAATGACCCAAAAAGTGTAACTTTCAACTTAGGTTCAACTCATTTTCAACTTTCGTTAAAGTTTTGTTGAACGACCCAAAAAGAGTCAAATTCGAAAAGCAAATCGTCACGAAATAATGTATAAATGATTTCGCGGATGCATCAGTACTGTACATTAGCATTTGTTGAAAACATGAAAATGTCCCACTGAGTTGCGGACTTGTACGCAAGCTGAACCGACATTTCTACATTTTTTGTCCTTTTTGGGACCTTTTCGATCAAAATTCATTTTAGCAAAATCAATTGTAGATTCATGGGAGCCCACTGATTCAAAAACAACAAAAATTAGCCTTACTCTATTTTTTTCTATTTGAAATGCTAATATGACTGCACTATCAATTTTGAGCGCCTCAAAAACTCGCAAGTGGCAAGGACTTTGCATCTTTAAAACACAACTTTCAAAAGAGAATTAATTTGGGATTAACTGATGCGCTTATTTACCTAAAATAAATAATTCTGCCGTCTCTAAAAAAATTTATCCCAACGGTTGTAAAATGCTTTGTCAATTGGTTTCCTGTCTTGCCACATTTTATTTCGCTCTATTGTTTCATCTGTAGTTTCTTTGGTTTCCTTTCCACTAAATCCAAGTTGTGATTGAATTTTTCCTTGGCTTTTTGCAACTTTCTTTTTATTCGAGTGCTAGCCAAAAAGCCGCTCCCCAAAGTTGGCGTCCCCGGCCCGGCAAAAGACACAGGACGAGGTACAGTGTCATCCCAACTTATTTATAATACTTGTATTTCCTTATTGTCGATGAAGATGATTAACTAATTATTAATCCACTGAAGATGGCAGCAAATAACTGCCGAAATACGTATATGGCAAATAAATCATCTTCATCGACAATAAGGAAATACAAGTATTTTAACTTAAAACTGAATTTGGTCGATGCAAAGGAGCCGATAACACAAGGAAACATTATTTATAATAGTTTTTTTAAGTGTCCAATTCATCCATTTCGGCCAAAGGTTCTCGGTCGAGCTTTCACCAATGTCTTAAACACGTTTTAGGAATGCTGGTTCTGAATATAAAAAGTCACGACGGATAATTGAAGAAAAATGTTTTGCCGGAATCGTAACGCACAGGACTCTTTTCACTTTTTTTTTTAAAGGATGCAACTTTGAACATCACCTTTTCTATATCAATCAAACAAACGACCGCCTTTTATTTGGGTTATTCGTGTGTGTACCAACAACGTGGATTCACAGAAGATATCTACTTATTTGCTGATTACCTCAATTTTGACAATTGAACAATTTAATGTCGGCTCGGTGGTATTTAAACCAATATTTTTGTGTTTAAAACGTTCATGCTTATTTGGCACACTTTAATTTTAATTCCTCCCAGAAATACGTTTCCGTTCCGAAAATTCGATACAAAAACAATAGAGAAAATCGGCGAGATTCCCTTCTATCTCACCCTTTCTTTATATGCCCATCGTGTAGTTTTTGTTACAAATTGGAACTGGTTATCAGTATAGCTTTTTTATCATAAAGGTCTTTTAAAGCATATTACACACTAAAAACGTCAACTTAGACCGACAGGCTGCAAGAGATTCCCGAGGACCTAATCAAAAGGACGTATTGGTGCTGGAGTCGTTAAAAACTGCGCCATACGTAAACCAAACGAGACCGAGGCTAATATCGGGCGCGGCCGAAATTTGAATACCCGTCACAAATGAAACTCAAGCTTCTTTTGTGTTAATAGTTTCTACCACAGCCCTACAACCCCCAAATATTAGGTTCTTGTAAGAAAAACTTTTTTCTTTTTGTATCTTATTCAAAATTCATCCAAGTGTGTCCTGGATTAGCCTCAACGCATCCAGGAACAGATGGAATCGGAACACGTCATAGGGCTGCGGTAGAAATTGTTAACGCAAAAGAAGCTTAAGTTTCATTCAGATGTGATGGGTATTCATTTCGGCCGCGCCCGAAACTAGCCTCGGTCTGGTTTTTTTTTTAAATTTTGATTGCCGTTAAACACATCTGAAGTTACCGGTTTTAGTGGTCTTTCATTAACAGTCCTAAAAGTCTTGTCCACAGCACTGGACCCAACACATTGATGTCAGTTTTCTTCATTGATTTAATCCTGGAATTTATGGTTTCAATCCTTTATCAGCAACAATTATGACCCTGCCCTCGAATTTGTCATCATACGTATTTACTAGTGTTTTATTTTGACCAAAGTTTCAGCTTTCAAGTAGTAGATATCGTTTATAACAACATCGGTTATAACGACGGAAATTCTAGGTCCCGAGATCTAAGAAGCTTGTGATATGCAATTTTCGACGGATATAGCGCCCATCGCTATAACAACCGATCGGTTATAACGCCGCAATTTTTTCAGCCCAAGAGGCAAAAAATCGTACATAACGACCAACACTCGTCGCATGTAGTTTTTCGTATGTAAAATGATCGCTTTTCCGGCATGTAAAGATCGAGTTTGAGTTTAAAATCATATTCGGGATGCAGTTCGAAAGTTCGCTCATATGTACAAATGAAGTTGGAAGAATTCTTGTTTTTGGTAGGCCATATACCTGGGTCGACTTCCCAGCGCACTCAACCTGAGAGTTTTTAAAACGTCAATCAAAAATCAATGTTACAAAATTTTGTTTGCAATAAAACAATTAGCAATGTAGAGGATTTGATTGTGAAAAATTTACGACAGGACCATATAAACGGTACGATCGTATATAAGGACGACGGGGTGAAAAGTTGCAACAGACGGGCATCGCTCAATTGACTCCGCTCATCATACTGGCGGCGCGGCCATTCGTGTCTTCCACCCCCTCCTCACAACGATCAAGTTTGCAATACTGTACGGTGGAAAAATCATGAACGAAAGTTATGCACGCACCATTTTACTCATTTTACTTAAAACTTAGAGTTGCCATATATGCCGTTCCACCAAGGGCCAACTCTGCCACATGAAAAAAACGAATAAGTTCGGTATTTTCAAGGATAAACTTTTCCAGAAATCGAAGCTGCCATCATTCATTTAATTTTTACCCTATAATTCAGGAAGATAGGTGCATGGAGCAAACGTTTTTATGAAATCTAACAAATTTAAAAATTTCAGATACCATATTTACTCGATACAAGTGTGAATTTGTCCATCCACGAGATACTAACGCAGTGGCACAACCACGTAAGAATTTGGGAGAGGAGAAATTGCAAAGTGAAATATGAAACAATGCATTTCGTTGCAGATTTTATGATAATACTAGCTGAGAGAGCTCGCTCCCTCATCTAGAGCTCGCTACGCTCGCGTTGTTCGCTTGGCTCACAATTTGACACGACTTTAAATTTATGAGCGATTTTGACTTCCAACTCCTAACTATACCTATAAATATTCAACGCCTTCAACTAAACTCTAAAAACACAGATAGTTCAATTTTCAGTGTGATTTATTTGAATGGAAACAAACAATGTTTTTCGTTTTGTTTTCTGGCGAAAAAAAAAACAACGAAGACGGTTTGCCAACACGCGAACAGACAACATACAGCTGACCGTGCGAAAAACAGGGAAATTCGAGATTAATCCCACAGACTTCCAACGATTGGCCTTGTGATTTGTTGATTGTCATTGCAAAAGCCAATCGAACGGGGAACTGAATCTGCTTGAATTGGAATGGAACCTCGTAAGTCCTTCATCGTTCGGTCAACTGCCTCCAAAGCTCGCTTATGCGCCATCGTTCATTCATCCCAAATGATGATTTTGCATTCTCGTATCAAATTCGCTGTTGCCGAACTCTTGGTGATTGTGGATGGATTCTCAACCAAGAGTAGATTCATCGGCAGCTTTAAAGCGGAATGTGCAGTTCGACCGCGATTTTGCATTCTCGTAAAAATTTCGCTGTTACCGAACTCTTGGTGATTGTGGATGGATTCTCAACCAAGAGTAGATTCATCGGCAGCTTTAAAGCGGAATGTGCAGTTCGACCGCCTTCCAACAATGTAGCAGCAATGCCAGAGGATGCAAAAGCCATCGCAATTTGACATCTTGACCGAATTGTTGCCAGAATCAACGACATGACGAATGTCTTGCCTGTCCCACCAGGAGCATGGAGAAAGTAAATGCCTCCTGTTCCATCGTCAACAACCTTCATAAGCGAATCGTATACGTTCTTCTGCTCGGCATTCAAAAGCAGCACATTTATTCGAACTCGTTCGGCCAGCTCTTCTCGATCATAATCTTGCTCCCGCTGCAAGTCGCGATTAATTGCATCGTCCATCAAACGATTTGGCGCTGGTATTCCCAATTTCGACAGCAGACTGCCGCACATGAGCACGGTCATGTCTTCCATAAGAGCTAACGCTCCGTTGCGCATCTCGTCGTTAAATTCAAGATCGAAATTCGAAGTTGTTATGCGAACTCTACGCTAACTGTCTTCAGCCATCTCGTCCTTGTATTTATTCTACAATGCGGTCTGATGGATACGCCAATATGAACAGAAGAAGATAAAGGTAAAAGTGTGAGAAAATGCACTGTCCTCATAAATTTGCGCGTGTTTGATAGTTATTTGCAGCACAGCAATTATTTATCCCGTTAGCTTCTTCACCCAAAATTTAACGCAAAACGTCTTTTACCACAATGAATTCCACAATTATTCTAAATTATCAAAAGCTTCATAACGAATTTTCCACCTTTGCATCGTCTAAAATCATCAAATCATTCGATAAAATGCAAAACTTTCTTCCTGAATTTTCCGAGTTTTCTACTAAGAATTTTATATTTCTTCATTCGAAAAGCTATTGTGGAAAAATTGCAAGCAAAAAAATAATTTTCAAGTTTTCCAATTTTCCGACTTTTCCGGAGCGTTTTCCCAAAATGTTCTTTCGTGAAAACCTTCTCCTGGTAATTGCAAACAACTGAAAAAAATTTAACCAAATCGGTCCAGCCGTTCTCAACTGATGAATTACTTCGATTTTTCCAATTTTCCGACTTTTCCGAAGGGTTTTTTCCAAAATGTTCTATCGTATAAACCTTCTCCTGGCAGTTGGAATCAACTGGAAACAAAATTGAACTAAATCGGCCCAGCCGTTCTCAATTGATGAATTTTTTCGATTTTCCTATTTTCCGACTTTTTGGGAGGGTTTTTCTAAAATTTTCTTCCGTAAAAACCTTCTCCTGGTAATTGCAAAAAACTGAAAGAAAATTTGAACCAAATCGGTCCAGCCGTTCTTAATTGATGAACTCATCATCAATGTGGCACGATAGCCCGACGTTGGGCCTTGGCCGCCTGAATCGTTGACCTCCAATTGTCGCGGTTACGTGACCTTGTCCCCCAGTTTCGGAAGCCCAGCAGCTGGTGGGCGTCTTCACCTACGGAGTTCTCCCAGCGAGCTCTCGGTCGTCCACGCAACCTCGCTCCGTCAATTCGTTGTGCGTTCATCACTTTCTTTGGCATGCGATTATCGTCCATCCGTTGTACATGCCCCGCCCATTGCAAACGTTGAAGCTTCACGATTTTCGATACTTCCAGCTCATCGTACAATTGATACAACTCATGGTTGTACCGGATACGCCATTGGTCTCGCTCGCGAACGGCCCCGAAAATTCGCCGAAGGACCTTTCGTTCGAATCGGTCTAGCAAAATTTCGGAGGCTTGGGTGGTCCATGTTTCGCAGCCATAAAATAGCACGGGTCGGATGATCGTTTTGTACACGCGGAGCTTCGTGTTCCTGTGCGCAAGTTTCGAATTAATTATAGGGAGGACCGAGAAATATGTCTTATTGGCTAGTTGTATCCGTCGCTTAATTTCGTCGGTTTCGTTGGCGTCCTTTGATAAGTTACAACCCAGATAGTTGAAGTTGTCTACATACTCGATATTAAGGTCCCACACTGTGATGCTTGAATTTGCTGGCGTCCTTGTTTTCGATTGCATCATGGCCTTTGTTTTGCTTTCGTTGACATGTAGTCCAACTTCCTTTGCGGCTTTATTGAGGTTATGCAGAAGGCTTTCTGCATCACCCAACCTTCGAGACATGATGTTGATATCGTCGGCGTACGCTACTAATTGAGTCGACTTGATGAGAAGCGTTCCGCTGCTGTCCATATTCATGGCTCGAATTACATACTCCAAAGCAAGGTTGAAGAGCGTCAGCGCCAGCCCGTCGCCCTGCTTGAGTCCAGTACGAGTTTCAAATAGGTCAGTGAGTCGATTCTGCACTCTGACCTGCGAGACGGTGTTAGTCATCGTCATCCTTGTGAGTCGCACTAACTTAGCTGGTATACCAAAATGCAGCAGAATGTTGTACAGTACACTTCGATCGATACTGTCGTATGCCTGCTTGAAGTCGACAAAGATTTGGTATACGTCGATGTTATATTCCCAGCACTTTTGGAGTAGTAGCTTCACTGTGAAAAGCTGATCGGTCGTTGAGCGACCAGGTCTGAAGCCGCCTTGATACTCGCCAATGATTCGTTCTGCGTACGGATTAATTCTCTTTTCAAGAATTTTAGATAATATCTTATAGGCCGTACAAACTAATGATATGCCCCTGTAATTCTCACACTTCAGCTTGTCACCCTTTTTGTGGATTGGGCAGATTATGCTTTTGCGCCAATCTTCGGGGATTTCCTCGTCGTTCCATATTTTCAGCAGTAGCACATGTATAGCGTTGGTCAGGCACGTTCCACCATGCTTCAGCAATTATGCTGGGATCTCTTCAGCCCCGGGCGCTTTATTATTTTGAAGCGACTGTATGGCAAGACTCACCTCCTCTACTGTTGGGGGTAGAACGGGAGGGCCTGGTTCGGCTAACTGCTCCTCGGGGGATGTTGATGGTGCATTGAGGAGCTCTTCAAAATGCGAGGCCCATCGTTTGTTGACGCTTTCGATGTCGCTGATGATGTTACCATCCTTGTCCTTACATAGGCTTGTCCTGGGTTAATATCCGTTCTTAACATTATTTATAATTACTGTATTAATTCTGATTCCCAAATTTCGTGGGTTCGAATTTTAACTAATTGTGACTTATCGTTCCATTCTATACACCAACTGCGGTGCATGTCTGTAGTAATTATGGCATGGCAACTTACCAGCTCTATGGGAACTACGCGGAACTTTGTCTGTTTGGAGGAGAAGAGCCCCAACGGGAGAAATATCGAGTTATTCAATTTCGGAAATGTCACATTGGAATCTTTGCACTTGAGACCTCTAAGCGTCTATAGCTCAGTAGGTAGAGTTGCTGACCTTGTGACTGAAGGTCGGAGGTTCGAATCCCGATTGGGACGAAACTTTTTTCCCTCAATTTCCTCAATTTTTGGTATTTTTTCCCAAAGTTTTGTGGTTTCGTACAGATAGACACACTCATCAGCAGTGTTGCCAACTGGAAATTTAGAAAACGGCTAAATTTAGCCGAAAAACCGGTTATATTTTTTCAAAAACGGCTAAAAATCCGGCTAAATAAATTTCAGCGAGAAAAACGGCCAAAAAACCGGCTAAATCATACAAAACAGTCACATTACTAAAAAAATATAGTGAAAAACTGATTTTAATGATTTTATTTCTTTTCTCGAGTACTACCTGTAAACTAGGCTTTAGGAAGATTTCTTAGTTTACATTATGCTCCAATCGCTGGCATTACAGTCAAAATTTACTTTGTTTGTTGTTTACAGGTACAATTTCTCGGTCAAGTCCATAGCCACATTAGGTTCGAAATTGTGGAACATAAAATTCGTAAAAAGACCGTCCAATGCGTAACTATGGGCAAGGGCAACCGCATTTATGTATGGATATCTTACCATCATCGCACCTGAACAATCTTATATTTTGATTAAAACTTAATCATTTTAGGCCCAAGCCACATATCCAATCGTCATGATAATCCATCATGATGATGAAAGTTCGAAATTGGAGTGACACATATGCTTTCGTCATTAGAATTCGTTACTTTTGACGATTGTGTAAATGGTGAAAATATCCCTCACAATTGCGATATTGTGATGAATATTCAATTCAATAATTTGAGGACACACTTTTGTTAAAGAATTTGAATAGAAATGTGTAAAGATCGATAACAAATTTAATATTTTTGTAGACATTCCTGTTCTTAAATTTTACAGATGGCATGCAATGCGTAATTTGGAACCCGTGCTAATGATGATAAATTTGCGTCAGTCGAAAATATGTGTGTCAAGCTTGTTATTCATTTTTAAAATTGAGCCCTTTTATTTAATTTTCCATAGTTACGAAATTATGGTGTTCCATTGTTGATGTTCCGCAATTAAGAATTTGATGCTCCAAAGATACGAAATTTATGTTCCAAAATTATGAGCTTGGCCGGGAAATCGTATAGATTTTTGATAAATTTGTTGGTAAAAACCCAACAACTAAATGTAATGCATCTACGAAAATGTGTAGTTTATATGAATCGTCAGACGTTGTGCAAGTAGCTTGCCCAGTAAACTACAAAAATTAGATTTATGTGAGTATATATTTCGGCGGCAACTTAACCCCTTCTTCAGCACTTACCTTTTGTGCTGATGATGCCCACGAAATGTATACACACTTAAATTTAATTTTAGGAATTTACTGGGCAAGCTACTTGCACAACGTTGGTGTTGAGCACTACAAAGTTCCGGCGATATTATCAATATCTATGGTTTTCACCCTTGTACTTAATCTGGCATGAATACGTTATCCGTGGTAAAGAATTGACACTTTGCAAAATGCAAAAATGTTCAGGTACCCCCATGCTACGAGAATTGCTCAACAAAAAATTTTATCTAAGAAACTGTCTTCCATTTTGCAAATTATTTAGCATATTGGTGGTTAGTAAATTACATGCTTAAATTAGGAACAAATATCGTCAGTTTACGTGAAACCCATTTCCCTATATTAATTGAAAAAAGGCAAGTCTCTGCGGCAAATTTTTCCCAGGAGACATTAAATGCAAGTTTTCCTCTAGGTGGACATAGTAGATACTTACCCTAATACACGATAATAAGTGTATGTTGAAATAATTTCGTCGTGCTCTGTGGCCGTGATCGTTCGGTCGCCACTCTGTGAAATAGACACTCATAGAGAAACGAGTTTCCAAACTCGGCACGACTCGTCGCAAGTTTATTATTCAGTAGAAGATGATAAGAAATATTCTTATCGTAGAATAATAAACTAACAATGCGACTAGGAAGTGGTATGGCTGACAACCATATCACACTCCGAATTCAGTTGTCTTTGTAACGTTGATGACTACACACGGTAGTCATCAACGCACCATGCTCCACTAGGAGTTACGGTAATGAAGAGAAGAGAGAGAAATAATTTCACGGCGATTAATTATTTTCTTAGTGAATATTGAAAAATTGATTCTAGCTGCAAAGTAAAAAAAATCTTAAAATAATTTTAGCCGGAAAAACGGCCGAAGAAAATCATTTCCGGCTAAAAATCCGGCCGGCCGGAATTATAAATTTCTTCCGGCTAAACAGCACGGTTTCCGGCTAAATTTGGCCGGAAAACGGCTAAATTGGCAACACTGCTCATCAGGTCTTGTGTCTGTTGTCTATCTGTGCACAAGACGACCACTTGAATTTTAGCGGGAGAATTCTATGGAGATTTGATTTGCCGTGAAGGCTACCACCATGACGCTCGACCGTGCAGGTCTGTACCGGTGTTGAATGCTCACATTGCTTTGGGAGTTGTGATGGTAGTTAGATATTTTTCCCTCTCGAATTTACAATTACTGTATTAATTCTGATTCCCAAATTTCGTGGGTTCGAATTTTAACTAATTGTGACTTATCGTTCCATTCTATACACCAACTGCGGTGCATGTCTGTAGTAATTATGGCATGGCAACTTACCAGCTCTATGGGAACTACGCGGAACTTTGTCTGTTTGGAGGAGAAGAGCCCCAACGGGAGAAATATCGAGTTATTCAATTTCGGAAATGTCACATTGGAATCTTTGCACTTGAGACCTCTAAGCGTCTATAGCTCAGTAGGTAGAGTTGCTGACCTTGTGACTGAAGGTCGGAGGTTCGAATCCCGATTGGGACGAAACTTTTTTCCCTCAATTTCCTCAATTTTTGGTATTTTTTCCCAAAGTTTTGTGGTTTCGTACAGATAGACACACTCATCAGGTCTTGTGTCTGTTGTCTATCTGTGCACAAGACGACCACTTGAATTTTAGCGGGAGAATTCTATGGAGATTTGATTTGCCGTGAAGGCTACCACCATGACGCTCGACCGTGCAGGTCTGTACCGGTGTTGAATGCTCACATTGCTTTGGGAGTTGTGATGGTAGTTAGATATTTTTCCCTCTCGAATTTACAATTACTGTATTAATTCTGATTCCCAAATTTCGTGGGTTCGAATTTTAACAAATTGTGACTTATCGTTCCATTCTATACACCAACTGCGGTGCATGTCTGTAGTAATTATGGCATGGCAACTTACCAGCTCTATGGGAACTACGCGGAACTTTGTCTGTTTGGAGGAGAAGAGCCCCAACGGGAGAAATATCGAGTTATTCAATTTCGGAAATGTCACATTGGAATCTTTGCACTTGAGACCTCTAAGCGTCTATAGCTCAGTAGGTAGAGTTGCTGACCTTGTGACTGAAGGTCGGAGGTTCGAATCCTGATTGGGACGAAACTTTTTTCCCTCAATTTCCTCAATTTTTGGTATTTTTTCCCAAAGTTTTGTGGTTTCGTACAGATAGACACACTCATCAGGTCTTGTGTCTGTTGTCTATCTGTGCACAAGACGACCACTTGAATTTTAGCGGGAGAATTCTATGGAGATTTGATTTGCCGTGAAGGCTACCACCATGACGCTCGACCGTGCAGGTCTGTACCGGTGTTGAATGCTCACATTGCTTTGGGAGTTGTGATGGTAGTTAGATATTTTTCCCTCTCGAATTTACAATTACTGTATTAATTCTGATTCCCAAATTTCGTGGGTTCGAATTTTAACTAATTGTGACTTATCGTTCCATTCTATACACCAACTGCGGTGCATGTCTGTAGTAATTATGGCATGGCAACTTACCAGCTCTATGGGAACTACGCGGAACTTTGTCTGTTTGGAGGAGAAGAGCCCCAACGGGAGAAATATCGAGTTATTCAATTTCGGAAATGTCACATTGGAATCTTTGCACTTGAGACCTCTAAGCGTCTATAGCTCAGTAGGTAGAGTTGCTGACCTTGTGACTGAAGGTCGGAGGTTCGAATCCCGATTGGGACGAAACTTTTTTCCCTCAATTTCCTCAATTTTTGGTATTTTTTCCCAAAGTTTTGTGGTTTCGTACAGATAGACACACTCATCAGGTCTTGTGTCTGTTGTCTATCTGTGCACAAGACGACCACTTGAATTTTAGCGGGAGAATTCTATGGAGATTTGATTTGCCGTGAAGGCTACCACCATGACGCTCGACCGTGCAGGTCTGTACCGGTGTTGAATGCTCACATTGCTTTGGGAGTTGTGATGGTAGTTAGATATTTTTCCCTCTCGAATTTACAATTACTGTATTAATTCTGATTCCCAAATTTCGTGGGTTCGAATTTTAACTAATTGTGACTTATCGTTCGATTCTATACACCAACTGCGGTGCATGTCTGTAGTAATTATGGCATGGCAACTTACCAGCTCTATGGGAACTACGCGGAACTTTGTCTGTTTGGAGGAGTGGTCGTCTTGTGCACAGATAGACAACAGACACAAGACCTGATGAGTGTGTCTATCTGTACGAAACCACAAAACTTTGGGAAAAAATACCAAAAATTGAGGAAATTGAGGGAAAAAAGTTTCGTCCCAATCGGGATTCGAACCTCCGACCTTCAGTCACAAGGTCAGCAACTCTACCTACTGAGCTATAGACGCTTAGAGGTCTCAAGTGCAAAGATTCCAATGTGACATTTCCGAAATTGAATAACTCGATATTTCTCCCGTTGGGGCTCTTCTCCTCCAAACAGACAAAGTTCCGCGTAGTTCCCATAGAGCTGGTAAGTTGCCATGCCATAATTACTACAGACATGCACCGCAGTTGGTGTATAGAATGGAACGATAAGTCACAATTAGTTAAAATTCGAACCCACGAAATTTGGGAATCAGAATTAATACAGTAATTGTAAATTCGAGAGGGAAAAATATCTAACTACCATCACAACTCCCAAAGCAATGTGAGCATTCAACACCGGTACAGACCTGCACGGTCGAGCGTCATGGTGGTAGCCTTCACGGCAAATCAAATCTCCATAGAATTCTCCCGCTAAAATTCAAGTGGTCGTCTTGTGCACAGATAGACAACAGACACAAGACCTGATGAGTGTGTCTATCTGTACGAAACCACAAAACTTTGGGAAAAAATACCAAAAATTGAGGAAATTGAGGGAAAAAAGTTTCGTCCCAATCGGGATTCGAACCTCCGACCTTCAGTCACAAGGTCAGCAACTCTACCTACTGAGCTATAGACGCTTAGAGGTCTCAAGTGCAAAGATTCCAATGTGACATTTCCGAAATTGAATAACTCGATATTTCTCCCGTTGGGGCTCTTCTCCTCCAAACAGACAAAGTTCCGCGTAGTTCCCATAGAGCTGGTAAGTTGCCATGCCATAATTACTACAGACATGCACCGCAGTTGGTGTATAGAATGGAACGATAAGTCACAATTAGTTAAAATTCGAACCCACGAAATTTGGGAATCAGAATTAATACAGTAATTGTAAATTCGAGAGGGAAAAATATCTAACTACCATCACAACTCCCAAAGCAATGTGAGCATTCAACACCGGTACAGACCTGCACGGTCGAGCGTCATGGTGGTAGCCTTCACGGCAAATCAAATCTCCATAGAATTCTCCCGCTAAAATCCAAGTGGTCGTCTTGTGCACAGATAGACAACAGACACAAGACCTGATGAGTGTGTCTATCTGTACGAAACCACAAAACTTTGGGAAAAAATACCAAAAATTGAGGAAATTGAGGGAAAAAAGTTTCGTCCCAATCGGGATTCGAACCTCCGACCTTCAGTCACAAGGTCAGCAACTCTACCTACTGAGCTATAGACGCTTAGAGGTCTCAAGTGCAAAGATTCCAATGTGACATTTCCGAAATTGAATAACTCGATATTTCTCCCGTTGGGGCTCTTCTCCTCCAAACAGACAAAGTTCCGCGTAGTTCCCATAGAGCTGGTAAGTTGCCATGCCATAATTACTACAGACATGCACCGCAGTTGGTGTATAGAATGGAACGATAAGTCACAATTAGTTAAAATTCGAACCCACGAAATTTGGGAATCAGAATTAATACAGTAATTGTAAATTCGAGAGGGAAAAATATCTAACTACCATCACAACTCCCAAAGCAATGTGAGCATTCAACACCGGTACAGACCTGCACGGTCGAGCGTCATGGTGGTAGCCTTCACGGCAAATCAAATCTCCATAGAATTCTCCCGCTAAAATTCAAGTGGTCGTCTTGTGCACAGATAGACAACAGACACAAGACCTGATGAGTGTGTCTATCTGTACGAAACCACAAAACTTTGGGAAAAAATACCAAAAATTGAGGAAATTGAGGGAAAAAAGTTTCGTCCCAATCGGGATTCGAACCTCCGACCTTCAGTCACAAGGTCAGCAACTCTACCTACTGAGCTATAGACGCTTAGAGGTCTCAAGTGCAAAGATTCCAATGTGACATTTCCGAAATTGAATAACTCGATATTTCTCCCGTTGGGGCTCTTCTCCTCCAAACAGACAAAGTTCCGCGTAGTTCCCATAGAGCTGGTAAGTTGCCATGCCATAATTACTACAGACATGCACCGCAGTTGGTGTATAGAATGGAACGATAAGTCACAATTAGTTATTATTTATAAGTTTGTACGCCTGTCTAATGTTCTTACTGGCTTATCTTTGGTTTATTTGCTGTAACTGATGAACTACTTCGATTTTTTAAATTTTCCGACTTTTCCGGAGGGTTTTTCGAAAATTTTCTTCCGTAAAAACCTTTTCCTGGTAATTGCAAACCACTGAAAAAAAATTTAAACCAAATCGGTCCAGCCGTTCTTAATTGATGAATTACTATAATTTTTTCGCTCCATTTTTATATATACAGGGTGTCCCGCATTGGGTGGTCAATACTGTAAGGGTAAATATGTAAGGGTAAATGTAAATATGAAAAGTGATATATCGTTGGAAAGCCAACATGTTGAAGCAACTTTTATCAACTTTGCAGAGTTGTACGTATAAAGCACCGTTATGAAATTACTGTTTGAATTTTCGATGAAAAATCTATTTTAAAATTTCTATTAAGTTTGAGTAACTGTATCTTGAAATAATGTTGGCAGCAGGAAGCCAATAATGTTGGCAACAGGAAAAACTTCAGTTTTTGTGAAATTTTATGTAGTTTTTGAAACTGAAATCAAATCTTGGATTAAGTCATCAAGAGTGCTGCAAATTACGATTTTGCGTGACAAGTCACGATTTTTGATGACTTTCACAAAAAGAGCGATAACAAGGTAACGGTAAAAAAAATTCCGATTGTATTGGTAATTTTCTTGCTGAAACAAGTTGCGCTATCAACCCTTACAGTATTGACCACCCAATGCGGGACACCCTGTATAGATAGATGAATTCATGTTCTTGAAACATTGGTTATTCACCAGTTTCCTTATCAAAATGTTAAAACTGTATTTGAATAAAAAAAAAAAAAAAACAAATATCTGAGGTGATTTTTGCAAAAAAAAAATGTTTTCAAAATAAATGTTTTGTACTGAATTACGCCTGCTTCCATAACAATAATTTTTACCCAGCTTTAAATATTTTACAGTTAAAATATTTATAAAATACTAGGGGGCTTCGCCCCCTGCTCGCTACGCTCGTCAACCCCTGCCCCCCCCCCCCTCCCCGCCCCTGCCCTGCCACAGCCATGAGCTGACGTGCTCGCGCTGCGCGCTCGCAGCACTGACTGACTGCTTTTCGTTCTTGCATGCTATACTTATCGACATTCGGGATTCATCGTAGCCAATCAGAACATTCATCAGATTTTGCCATTTCCGAAGTTAGCATTTTTATATATAGAAGGATGTATTTACTTTGGCTCTTGAACGGATGATAACGACAAATATCTTTTGACAAAACCACACTATAAATCTCAGGCAGAGTCACAATTTCTTTACAGGCAACATAAAAGTTGATAAAAAGGGCGAACGAACCAATCTAGGCCCGAAATTATAGAAACCAATCCGCCGTAACGGTGTTTTACGAAGCGACGATCATAGAACCACTTGCAAGGTGAGTAGTGTATACTTTCAATCCGCACCTATTTGTCTTAACATTTTCTAGTTCTGGAAAGTCTAGATCTAGAATAAGGGACAAAGTGTACGCGTAATCGTGACTAAAAAATCCTATTTGTTCAAAAATGTAATGTCCATATGTTTCGGTTCACGATCTGTTTTATAAACTCACCAATTGCAACAAGAGAAAGAACTAATTAGGAGTAGGTACCTATAACATCACACGATCTATGCTACGAAAAAAAACTCATGGAAAATAAGCGTGGATAGATGGTACACCACTATATATCGTTGACGTCACTACTGGAAAATAGCAACAACTTTCGGTGCGAAATCAAATGACCATACTAATATGGATGAGTAACTCCAGGAAAAATCCTGGTTGCGCCACTGTACTACACCGATAGTTATAGAGAGAAAAACAGTACAGTTCTCAACTAACAACACCCAAATTTATTTACAATATTTGTTTGTCTAAATTTCTTAAATCGAACCTTGGACCCCTCCCAAAACAAATTCCTGGTCCTTGCTATAAATTCTACTCTTTATGTATTTTTCTGTCTTTCAATCAAATTTTTGTCGATTCGATTTTTCTTTCCGGAAAGGGGGTAAGAATTCGAAATATTTCGTGAATTATTCATGAAATTCATTGTGGAATTTAATCAATATTTCCAAGGATAAACTCTTGTCCGGTAATGAACTTCGCATATGCTGCTTTGAACTGCAAAAGGTAAGGATAGGTTTATAAGTCAACATGTTGTTATGCCTTACAGCTTGCAAAGAGGACGAACTTTACTTAACTAAAAAACATTGCAATGTTAGTCTATCTGCCACACATGTATGCATACATGCAGAAACAAAACTTCATAGCAAAATTTCAAAGATATCTAGGTACAGTAGAGCGTCGATTATCCGAACTAATGTCGACAAGGGTGGTTCGGATAAACGAAAGTTCGGTTAATCGAACTTCCATACAAAAATTGGAAAATAGCCCAAATGTGAAATTAAAAAAAAACGATAACGTGTAAAACTACTAGAACTGAACAAAAATAAAAAAATCTAGGTAATTGAGCGATGCAGATGAGAGGTTGCTTCGTTCAGACACTTGCTTTTTCATTTTTTCGATGTCTTTCACAAGAAAAGAAGCTGGGTGCGCGGTTCAGTTAATCGAATGTTCGGATAATCGACGTTCGGATAATCGACGCTCTACTGTACATATTTAATTTAACGGTACACGGAAAACATACCTTCGAACAACAATACATAGTTTAAAAGGGTTGGAAAGGTACAGAGCAAATGCTTGTGGATGATATGGTATGGTCATTTGCTGTTATGCCTGAAGGTAAAAAAATAGACATTGATTTAGGGTCACTTATCTCGGCAACATCCATAGTCGTACATCTTTGTTAGATTCTATTTGATAGTTTGCTCACGTCAAGTTCATGTCATGTCCAAAGAATTCATCTATAGCCACCGGAGATTTTTTGTAGACACGGTCAGTCGAAATCAAGAATTATTGTGTAGGTTGTACAGCAGCAGGACATACAATATCAATGGCTTTGGAAAATTCCCAAGTTCGTTTTTTCATTATGTCAATATAGGTAAATGAACACATTAAACGTATGTTTAACGTGGAGACGACCAAATTAATTTTAAGAGCTCGTCAATCATTTCAAGCGTGCCTTAGTCAGATTCCATTAACAACAGGGTAGTGGTGGTGGCGGCAATGAAATTTCTACACCGAAGACCGAAAACACTTGTTGACATGGAATATAAACATAAATACATAAATCTTTTGATGAAATTTAAGGGAGAGAACTTTAATGGCAATGAAAGTAATCGATCAAGTCTTGAGTATTTTCAGGAACGTCAATGAAAGTAAATGTAATTATTATTTTTTATGTTGTGCCGGGGGTTTAGATGAGTATGTTGTAGTATTGAGCTGTGACATCGGGAGTGATGTATGTAAGTCCTAGTCAGATTGGAAATTAATTGCTCTTTTTATCCTATGACTACCTTGAATTAAGAAATTTTTATATTTACTTCGGTTTGGACATATTTATAAGCTTTCTAAAGGCTCGCTGATGGTTCTCTCAGGAATTATTTAAGGGATTCGAAACTCGTCTTGTGGTCTATGGGGGGAATTTTAAAAACCATTTTACGGCTAGAAAACTGAAACAATCAAACAATGTAAGTTAATATTTATAAATATTACTTGTTAATACTTTTATGTAATCTTTGAGCTGAATTAAAAAAAAATGCAATTACATCGAATATTATCGTTGTGACCATGATAGTACTAAACGTGTTCAAAATTGCACAACTCCAAGATTATCCTTTGAACGCTTGTTGAAACAAGCAAGCATTGACGCGGAATGTTGTAATCCGCTTATGAGCTTTGTTTACATTTCAATATACAGTGCGGACTTTTCAATAGGATAATGTAGATCCAATGAGTTGATACCTTCGCATGACTGAACAAATTCGTATTTAAATTGAGTGAACATACCCACATATGCATATTGCGTTGAAATTGCATAATTGCACAAAGGCGCACAACTGAATAATTGCTGTTCATACCTTTGCAATTATTGTCTTGTGACTTGTGTTGAAGTAATTAAAATTAATTGTTACCGTCACGTGCGGGGAAGCTTAAGACGCGAAGTAAGCTGCTCACAATTCTTCCAGTAATTGACACAAATATATACGATAGTTTAGCCAAACTTGGCGCTCAACTTTAACTATGAAAATCTGGAAAAAGTATGAAACTGAAAAACGAAATTAAATTTTCTAGGCTTAAGTCTTTGCCATAAAGATGGCTACGATTGCAGCTTTTCGAAGCCGTTAATAGAGAGTTTTAGCATATCGTTCAAATATAACGACATAGTTTGACATTTCCATACAAAAATTCGCTTGCCGACAATACGTAAATCAGTAAACTACAATTTTCCATGTTCCAAGTAGGCATGGGTGTATTTCCTTATATTGGATATTATGTAAACAGTTGAAATTGAGGATATTATTTGCCGTGATTATAACCCCATGCCTACTTCGGACATGCAAAATTATTTTCATTATTGTCGGTAAGCGATATTTTTGTATGGAAATGTCAAACTATGTACATACATACATATGTCGTTATATTTGCAACGACAATGTAAAGCTCTCATATAATTTTGATATTATACAGATAACAGTCGCAATGCGGAAAAAATTAATCCTCCGAATAGGCATACGAATGAATCGCAGCCAATCGTTTAATGCAAATTAAGTCAAATAATGGCACATTTTGCTTTAAAAAAAAATTAAAATGTTGCATTCAAAGTTAATGCTGGGCTACGTAGAGGACCAGTTACATACACTGACTTGGTCGGCCTGATAATGCTAGGTACAGTCGAGGAGATGCACAGAAATCGTAGAACCTGCAAATGAGACCGATAAATGACTGTAATCAATACAGATTGAAGCACACTCATTGAGCTTCTGAACACACTCAAGTACGAATTTTGAATTCATGTTAGATTGCTGCATGCCCCTGACCACCAATTCGTTGTCGAGTGCTATCAGAATTTTCTTCCCTAGTACCCGGCCTTCCAGAAGATGATCCAGCGCGTGCAGCAATCCAAGCATATCCGCTTGATATACATACATACTCCCCTAGACGAAGTGAGCTTGCTAGGTTTAGCTTCTCGGAGTATATTCCAGCCCCCGGCCCCGACCCATCAATAAAGATAGCGCATCACGTAGATGCCCCTCGTGTATCCTACCATCCTCTATAAGAGTGTTGTGATGTCTTTTGATTACCCTACATCTACTCATATACGTATACCATCCAAAGGCATATGAGTCTCCCTGACATTATAATGAACAATATCCAGGATCTTATGACCTCCGTTGCTACCAAAGTTATGCCATGTGCCATCCCTTTCCATTCTTGTTGTTGTACACTCAGAGAAAAAAACGCACATTCATATTAAAAGCTCCACATTTAAATTGAACGCAGTATTCGTTTGAAAAATATCGTTTGATTTGAACGAGTTCTCATTTACGCTAAGAGAATTTCTTTTAAAACAAAAGAGCAGCTAAACCGCAAACGACGGTCGTTTAAATCAAAAGATTCCGCATTACATATTAATGTGGATACATTCCTTTACGTAACAAATACGCATACCTAAAGGACGCGATGCCAAAATATCATTTGTTTCAACGTAGCACAACAGGTAGTTAATACTTCTGGCCAGTCCGAGGAGTCTCACGTGTTCATATTCGTTCCAAACAAATGTGTATAGTGTCTAACAACAAACGCGTATTAGAATCTTCGTCGATGTTAAGAGTGTTTTCGAGAATGTACTTTTGCATTTATCTGGAGGAATGGACGCTTGCACACGTGCAATTTAAGTTTAGCGGAAGAGTTAAAATAAAAGTGTATTGTATTAATCGTATTAATATTAGACCTAAATAAAAAATAAAGTGTTTTTCTGAAGTTTTCATAAGTTTTATTCTTTATTCATTTGTCAACACAGGTAACAGTAAGTATCTAATCGAATGGAGAATGGACAATCAAACGGAATGTATTATTTTATTTCAGCAGAGTTTGCCTTTAATTCCATGTAAAACTCAATTATTTTGAATGGGGCAATTTCTATGAAATGAAAACGGGATGCGTTACTTTCGAAATACATACCGTTTCATTAAAAATAATGCTTCGTTTAGTTTAAATAACAAAAATGTTCAATATAAAAACGAAGACGTTTGATACAATTGCCTTTCGTTTATTTAAAATGTTTTACCCGTTTACAATAAAAGAATAAGTGTTTATTTCAATGAAAAATACGTTTAAATCGACTGGCTCCTTCTTCCCAGGTAAACGTAAATTCTTTTGATTCAAACGCTTTTTTACAACTCATTATGCTTTTGAAAGAAACGCCACTCGTTAGAATTAAACGCATTTGCGTGTGGAGCCAAATCAAAAGCGGAAATCGTTTGAATTAAATATATTTCGTTCAATATTAGTGAATATTTCTCTGAGTGTAAGCGCCGCACTTTCCTTTTTAAAAAGATCCAGCGGTGATAATCCCAGTAATACCTACATAGCATGCGTTGGCGCTTGGCGTGGTTCTCATTGCACCACATTATGCTTACACATGCTATGCGTTGAATCCCATCCAGCCGTTGCCTTGTAATTTTCTGGCTACCCTTGGGCCACCAGACCACTGCTGCATAGGATAGAATGGTCCTAACCATAATTATATTGATCCAATGTGACCTCCTTCTTGGACTCTTTTATTTCCGAATCGAACAGCAGCATACGAGTGATTTCTACATCTTTCCTTTTCCGAGTAAAGCCTATACACTCAGAGAAAAAAAATGCACATTCATATTAAAAGCTCCACATTTAAATTGAACGCTGTATTCGTTTGAAAAATCTTGTTTTATTTGAACGAGTTCTCATTTACGCTAAGAGAATTTCTTTTAAAACAAAAGAGCAGCTAATCCCTAAACGGCGGTCTTTTAAATAAAAAGATTCCGCATTACATAGTAATGTGTATACATTCCTTTACGTAACAAATACACATACCTACATCCGTAACTCTTTCTTTGTTTATAAATGCGTGTAACTCAATTTGCGCATTGACAAAATACATTCTCTCCGTGCAACAAAGGACACGATGCCAAAATATCATTTGTTTCAACGTAGCACAACAGGTAGTAAATACTTCTGGCCGGTCCGATGAGTCTCACACTTATGTGAAGTTAGCCCGCACACATTCTCAAATTACGCTCGTAACCGTTTGTTCGCCGGCGGTTATGTTTGTTCGTGATTGTTCATCAATTATTATTTTCGTTTGTTCGTCCTTGTTTATTTAATAATAGCAACTTTAAAATTATAAGTGTGAACTTAGCCCGCCATCTATAAATATGGTTAGATTGGTATAAATTTGGTATCAATCGAAAGCCAGACGTTTATTCGTTGTTTTGTGCGTTTGTTCGTCCTGCAAACGGGAGGATTCAGGAGTAATTAAGTAAAAACAGAAGACGAGACACAAACCATACATATAATAAACACTGAGTGCCATCTAGTGGAGAGTAGTGTAACCAGAATTCGCTTTATTTTACGTAATGGTTTGCGTCTCGTCTTCTGTTTTTCCTTAATTACTCTTGAGTCCTTGCGTTTCCATTACGAACAAACGCACAAAACAGCGAACAAATGTCTGGCTTTCGATTGATACCAAATTTATATTTATCCGACCATATTTACATATGGCGGGCTAAGTTCACACTCCTTATTTTAAAGTTGCTATTATTAAACAATTAGAGACCAACAAAAGAAAATAATTGACGAACATTCACGAACAACAGCGTAATTTGAGAATGTGTGTGGGCTAACTTCACATAAGTCCTGATGACATCAGTTCTATCTTTATTGATGTGGAGTTTTTGCTCTTTGCAGATGATTGCAATCTATATATTCCATTCCTACAATCAAACGGATAAATTTTGTAATTACTGTGCTTGTAACGGATTAGATATCAATATCGAGGCTGTGTGAAGTTAGCCAGTCATTTTTTGAAATTAGGTCCTTTTGCTCGGTGAACCGTTTGTTCTACAGCGGCTACGTTTGTTCTTGATTGTTCGCCAACTAATATCGTTTGCTCTTCTATAATTATTTAATTATAGCAACTTTAAAATTGTGAGTGTGAACTTAGCCAGTCATTTTTAAATATGGGTCGGAAAGGTATAGGTTTGGTATCAATCGAAAGCCAGACGTTTGTTCATTTTGTAGGGCGTTTGTTCATCCTGGAAACGGAAGGATACAGGAATTATTAAGGAAAAAGGAATTAGTTGTGACGCCATCTACACTCGACTAGCGAAAATTATTTGACATTTTTAGTGGCAATGGATGGGCTGTGTGAAGTTAGCCAGTCATTTTTTGAAATTAGGTCCTTTTGTTCGGTGAACCGTTTGTTCTACAGCGGCTACGTTTGTTCTTGATTGTTCGTCAATTAATATCGTTTGTTCTTCTCTAATTATTTAATTATAGCAACTTTAAAATTGTGAGTGTGAACTTAGCCAGTCATTTTTAAATATGGGTCGGAAAGGTATAGGTTTGGTATCAATCGAAAGCCAGACGTTTGTTCATTTTGTAGGGCATTTGTTCATCCTGGAAACGGAAGGATACAGGAATTATTAAGGAAAAAGGGATTAGTTGTGACGCCGTCTATACTCGACTAGCGAAAACGAAACACAAATGCGTAGGAGTTCATAGTACGACCATTGACCACACCGAACCGATTGGCGCTGCTACCATCAAATTCAAAATGTCAAATACACCGTATGAATTTCACAATCGAGTCGCCATTGTTAAATACATCAGACGTAAAATTTTAGCTCTGTAATTTAATTAATATCGTCATCATTTTCGCTAGTCGAGTGTAGATGGCGTCACAACTAATCCCTTTTTCCTTAATAATTCCTGTATCCTTATAAGCGAACAATCAAGAACAAACGTAGCCGCTGTAGAACAAACGGTTCACCGAGCAAAAGGACCTAATTTCAAAAAATGACTGGCTAACTTCACACAGCCCAATATGGTTTCAGGAGTGGGTTAAGCACATCTGATGCACTTTACGATGTCACTAATTTTATTTCTACCGCAATGGATAAAATGAAAAAGCTCTTGCTATTTTTCTGGATTTAAGAAAAGCTTTTGACACTGTCAACCATGATTTACTTCTGAAGAAAATGGATCGACTAGGAATTAGAAACGCAGGGTTAGCTCTTTTCAGATCCTATTTATCAAACAGATCTCAGGTAGTTAACCCTTCGCCAGGCACGTCCCGCGATCAACGCGAACGGGCACGTGGGGTCTTTAAGGACCCCAAAGTTGATTGAACTTACATATCCTTGAACATGGCTCAAATTGTAAAAAACACACATTTATAAGTACTGTGTTATGTTCTTGAATATGTTTAATATAATTATTCACAATATTGTTGTTCATATGGCAAGCTGTAAACATTTCAAGCGATTGTAGCCTTCAATGTTTTTACTTTTTTGTCCCTCTGCCTTTGATTCAAGGAAAACTTAGTTCCTGAAATAGTGAGGATAACTTACAACTAACAAATTATTGAAGTGTGAAGTAGCAGTGCCCGTAAACTTGTCTTTAACTCTTTGTAGATGCCTCTTCGACTTTAATTGATGTAGAATAAGCTATGGTAAGAATTAATGGAGGCTAAAATTTGACCTCCATTGTTTGAGATTCGCTAAGTGAAAGTGTGTTTTCCGCCCTATATCAGAAGAAGATATCGCAGCAATTGAAGAAAAAAGTTAGAAGTTGTTTTCGTGAATTTCTCAAGCCAGGATAATTTCTGGGAAATCGATCCATGGTATAATCTCTTCCTTTACTTTCATTGTAGCCAAGAATGATATGAGGCTTACCTCGGTCTTGAGTTCAGGTGAAAAGGTGCAATAAAACTACATTGGGAAGACTAGTATATATCTAGATAGTCTAAATAAAAAGGCCTCGACATAAAGTATGGCTCCGATTTTCGTTTCTTAGATATTCAGGACAATTGAGGCCTTGGAACTCATGGGGTCTTTGAAGACTCCACGTGCCCGTTCCCGTAAATTTTTACTTTTGGTTATCAAAACTTTTTTTCTGAAAATATTTGGGATTTTTTTCAAGCATATTCCTGAGCAGAATTTATGTGGCTTAGATGTCCTACAAGTTCCCCTGGATGGGCGAAACCCTCTAAAATTAATATATAAAAAATACCCTCTGGGGTCCCAAAAGACCCCACGTGCTCGGTGGAGGGTTAAAATTGATGACATCGTAAGTGCTAATAGATCTGTGAAGTATGGTGTACCTCAGGGAACGGTTTTAGGACCTATCTTATTCCTCATTTATATAAATGATCTCTGCAAACTAGTAGCATCCACGCGAGGGCATTTAGTTTCATTTGCAGATGATACCGTTTTACTTTTTAGTAGTATGAATTGGGAGGATACTCAACGGAGAGCAAATGATGGCATCTCATCGATATTTAAATGGTTAGTTGCTCAGAAACTTTCACTTAATTTAAAAAAGACAAAATATATGATGTTTGGAAATTCCAATTCAACGACACCTACTTCAATTATTTCTGTCAACAATGTAATAATTGAACGTACAACGACCGTAAAATATTTAGGAATAATGTTTGATTATCAATTAAAATGGGAAACTCATGTCAACTATATCTGCAAAAAAATTGAGAAAGACTCTACATACGTTTTATATTTTGCGAAGTATAATAACACTAAATCTGCTTAGAAACGTATACCATGCAATTTTTCAAAGCGTCCTCCAATATGGCATACTTGTATGGGGATCTACTTATACCTCGTCACTTTCTCCTTTAAAAAATTTACAAAACATGGTCGTTAAAATATGTTTACATAAACCTAAATAGTCGTCAACCACTGAGGCCTACTCTAAGTTTAAAGTAATGAGAGTTCGACAACTTTTCACTTTTATTTTATATAAATTTACGTATTTAAATCGTACTAAATTTTCTAGTCGCTGCACAAAGTATTTAACTAGGAATCAAACGCGAAATCCCTTTCAGTTAAGTAAGTGCATGAAATTTGTAAAACATACACATGCTTCCTCCCTGGGACCAAGGAGTTTTAATTTGTTACCTGAAAATATTAAATCTAGTTTATCACCGCAAAACTTTAAAATCATATTTAAAAATTACATCTTTGATCATCCAAATGTATACAATGATTTAATCCACATTATAGTTTAATATTAATTTATTTTAAACATAGTATATTAGAATACCTATCTTGAATTTAATTAACCCATTAATGCCTGATGTTACATATATGTAACAGTAAGACATCCTTCATTTCAAACGGCTGCTAAAGGAATAGGATATCAATTCGGCACTAAAAAGTGTTTTATCCTGTACTAGACAATATTAGCAATACGTAGAAATCAAATTAGCTCAATTTGATTCACTATTGTGGAAGTTATAGAGGTTTCTTTCTGATGGTTTTTTCGATGTTGACGAAAATCGTCACGATGGCAAAAGTAGTAGAGGAATTTTATTTTTATATTTAATTGTATGAAAAAAATTGGGAAAAAATTAATGGTATGTTATTACATGGTCTTTTTGAAACAATACAAAAAATAAATGAAAAAAATATTGTCCGTAGTTTACGTTTTATAAGTACTTTTATAACACTGTTACATATATGTAACATCCGTCCTGATATGGGAAAAATGCACTCCTCGTATAAGAGGTATATGAGTATGCACTTTTTTAGTGTTTTTTTTTATTTTATGGATTTTTTACACTCTTGACGCTGTAATCGGAATTAATTATAAAAAACAAGAAGTCCGGATTCCAAAAAATCCGGATTAACGAAAATTTCCGGATTTTAACAAGACATTTTTATCTAGGAAAATAGCATAAATCGTCTTCATAAATGTTAAAATTTAATAAAAAAAATTCTATTATTTAGGGTTTTCCTTAAAATTAGTCATGTCACATGATTTTCTAGACCATTGTGTCTTCTTGACTGGCAAATTGAGCGGCCATATTTGGCAAAACATACCAAAAATATTGAGAGTGGGAATTAGAATTGTTCCAGAAATCCGGAATATGGATACAATAGTTGTCCTATGTGGATTAAAATGATAGCCGGATTCAAGGGTATCCGAAGCAAGGAGTCAAGGCTTTATTTTCATGAGGCCAAGGATTAGTTATTCTATTTAATTCTGCTAATATAATATTTTAAAGGATATATTTTGAGCTACGAAAGAAGAAATGGTTTCTAGTGTAGACCAAATTATAGACAAGGAGGAATTATAGGCTCTATATTTAGTCCTTTTTAGACAAATTGGGCGGATGGACAAATTGACAAAAAAATTGAAACAATAATTTTATAATTTACTGGCAAATCTTCCATAATCCTCAAAATCTGTATTGTTAACTACTGTACTTCTATAAACTTTTTTCCTATTCACAAACTATAAAATCTATTAGTTCTGTGGGTGCTCAAGAAACTTCTCAATAAAACAACAACAACTCCACATGCAAAAACAAATATATATTAAAATAAAATAATACAATATTTGACGTAATATTTTTGTAAGGCTGTTCATTTTTCGCACACATTTCGTATTATTTCTACGTTATTGTTGCCTTATCTACATTTCAAACTTCATGTAAAATATCGGTTTTCATAAATTATTCGCTTTATTAAAAAAAATTTACTAAAATGTTTTCTTTTTGAAAAAAAATTTAAAAATATACCTTGAACACACTTTCCCCGTATCATGCCTGATGTTACATATATGTAACACCCTCGAGTACCTCGAGTGCCTGATGTTACATATATGTAACAGTACCGGGAGCCTAAACCCGGCTTCCGGGGGAAAAATTTTTTTCTACAAAATGTGTTTTTAGCCATTTTTAGCCGACGTGGAAAATTTCAGCTCAATCGGTAAGATTTTAGGGTCTCGTCGTTAATGGGTTAAACCTGAATTAAAAACATCCGCCTGAATTTCTCAGCACTCACACACAAGCCCCTAAGGCTCATGTGAGTTGTAAAAAATAATATGAAATTTTACTTTGTATTTTGAATTTTGTATCACATATTCATATTTTTTGCAATAAATTATTATTATTATTCGCATTATGTTATGTTATCTTTTGCTCATTTACGCTGTTGTATGAAACTGCGCAATGACTTTTTCAATCTAAGATGATGGCGTATCCAAGCAAAATCTGGCGTAACAATGCAAAATAAACAAAAATTACATTCAATACAATAGAAAAGCTTTCTGGCTTTCTGAATATTGTGTGTCTCCTCTATGCGAGAAGACCAACCAGCCGATAGGTACTGAATGGCTGATTTCAGACTATAAGACGAAACCGGACGGGTAAACTTGCAAGACAAGAGAGCTTTTGTAGTGGCCAGCAAACAAGCATTGTTTATTTCAAATTGTAAGAACGAGTCTTACGAAAGAAAAAAATCGTGACACGATTGTTTTTCTTTCGTAGGAATCGTACGATCGATAAGACGATTGCATCTACCAATAGTTCAGGCGTTCTGCAAAGACAATTAGCGCGTGTTTTACTTGCATTTTAATCTTGTCGACTCGTCACTTCATTCTACACTAACTTTGGAGCGTGCATGGCAACATTTATACATACTTGCTGTGTGATTATTGTTCGCTGGTCCGTGTTTTGATCGGATAGTGTGAAATGATCATACGATGGTTCTTGTCGTGCAAGTTTACCCGTCCGGTCGTTTTCTTACAATTTGAATTCAGCCAATAAGAGTTCTTAGTAACCGGGCCTTGGTCATTTAACTGTAACCTAAAAGAAATTTCAGCCAAATGTGAAGGGTAACGAAATTTAGATTTGGGAAGATCTTTATCCCAGACAACGAACCGTATCGCTATAATCGTGACTTTGCCGTAATAATCCAGGCTATACCGCTTGGCGCTTGCATAAATTGATGAGTATGTGTAGAGTATCAACATTGTGGCGATGCCTTTATCAAAACTTCCAGGAATTCCTCTATTATAGGAAAACTTTTTCCCATCGTGTCAATGTCAATCAAAAGCATTATTTTCATTCTAAAAGTAGATAATAATATGTATAAGTAAAGCGTCGACCTCAATTAATTGTTTTCTTTTTTCGATTTTTTCTTGTAAACTTTCAAACAAATAATTCCATTTGCCGACAAAAAAAGATACTGTGTACAAGAACTACATACTTCAACATCAGATAAGGCACAATGACAATCTTCATCGATAAGAAAAATAACAGACCTTGAAATTTCATTTTTATTTCTTTCTTGCTCTCAAGCAGGGAATTATCCGGCAAATTAATTTTTCCCATAGATAAACGAAAAGACGAAATATGTAACAACATCCAACGACAAGAAAACAGCACAGGAAGGCTGTTCAAAAAAACATGAACTCAATGCAGGAAACTAATTAAAGTGGTGGGCCTCTTTCCTGAATATCCGAGCAGTAGTAGTCTATATAAAAGTCCAAAGGTAAACGGCGAGCGGGCCAAGTTTATCAGTTCAAAAATACAAAGTTGCAAAAATAGGAAAGAAAATATTTGCACAAAAAAAAGTCGTGAAAGAAAACATTGCAGAACAGATCAAAACTTGGAAAATGAAGTTTGCCATTTTGCTGAGCGTTGTAGTTAGTGTAAGTAGGAAAATGATTTTCGGTGTTATTATTTGTGTGTGTGTGTGTGTGTGTTTTTTTTTTTTGTCCGGCATAATTCCAATCACGATGGTCATTTTTGTGCTTACTGAAGGAAATATGAAAAATTATTGACCGTAAATAATTATTGTATAGTACTAAACAGCAATATGACTCAGTCGAATCAGCAATTATATACATATTTATTATTTTTTATTTTCAATAATCATTCTATGTACTGTTTTTTTTTTGTGCGAAAGAATGAGTAAAGCCTCCTTAAAGTTAGGAATACTGCAAAATGTAAATCAAGTGCCATTTTTGTGAAGTGTTGGTAAATTCCAGATCCGGCTTCCAAAATGGTACAAACTAACAAACATACTGCAAACAAGGGTTAATGACGGTTTATTACTTAATAGAACTTGAAAAACAAGACAGAAAAAAGTGTTTTGCCAAATGCCGATGCTACCCCAGCAAGAGGCACATTTAGGGTTACCACCTGCTCGGGCCTCGCCCGGCAGTGACGGGCCTAGAAGGTGTTGCCGGGACGCCCGGTTCAGGAAAATTATGTCGGGCCGCGCTCTTTTGTCAGTACTATACTTTAAAATTTAATTAACAGTTCAGTTTTTCCACATTTCTTTTCATCAAGGATGTAGCTGCAACTGTTTCTTCACGGGCAGCGCTTAAATTTTTTAAGAGAGGTATTGGGATATTTAGTCAAGCTTTTCCTAAAAATATTCACCCTTATGACGTTCGCCAGTTTGGTTCAGTTTTTCAATGTCTGCTTTTCAAGAGATCCTATAGAATATTTAGCGATAGCTCTACTCGCAAATAAAAAAACATTAGTTCGTTGCAGTGGCGATCCTACGTAAGGGTTTTGGGGGTTCAAACCCCCTCCGAAATTTTGCGATGATGTTTAGATGAGAAATTGAGTTAATATAAATCACACACCGCAGTCTTAACAGACGAAAAGTTAGGTCATACAGAACGCGGCATTCAAAAAATCTGAAGCAATGGGACTGACAGTTAGCATGAGCAAGGGATTCAGTATTACATGGATGTGAAGCATTTTCTACTATTCCAAAAGGGCTTCTTGTTGTTTCAAAAAAAAATTGATAATCAAACTGATCATTTCATTATGACCCAGGTCTGATTACTGGAGAAAAATTAAGTGTAGTGTTCGTTCTTCGTAAGTAGGACAACTGAAACTACTCCCTAGTGTCTGACTTTGAATTCATTTTGAATTAAGTCTTTCGGTAATGAGTGTATTCACGCATAAGTGAGTGGATTAAAATTTTGACACAAATTCTACTTACATTACTCTCCACCAGAAGGCACTAAGTACCGCAAATATTGCGATTCGCAACGAAGTAGCCATATATCGGAGTAGATTGCGGGAAAACAAATTTGAAAATTATGTAGAAATATATTGTTGAAATAATGTAACGCAGATTATGCTCATCTACATATTTTTTATCATTTTTGTCATAATAATGAATGGAGTTTGAAATTAGTGTTACATTGCATTCACACACTACATTCACCGCTCATTTGCGTGTGCCTTCTGGTGGAGGAAAATATACTCGGTAAGTAGAATTTGTGTCAAAATTTTAGTCCGCTCACTTGTGCGTGCATACACTCACTTTCATATATTGGTGGAAAGATTAGTGACTTTACGGTCCAGGCGGCGTCGGCAAAGTACTCTGGACCGCTTTTAAGGTTTTCAATTCAACTGTAAAAACCTGTGATGATGGTTAGTAATCAAAAATTATAGAAAAGTTCAACAATAAAAATTAAATTTAAAGGAAATCAAATTTCAAGAATCGGAACACGAGACACTTTTGGTTCTTATTGCAAATATGCAATTTTTGTAAAATGTTCGCTCAGACCGGTAAATAAATCAAGACAACTTTTTATCAGAAATTAAAGAGGACAATATTTTTCCACCGGAGACATTTTTTTAGTTCAAAGATTAAATGATTTCTGTGTTTATCACGAGTAAAATAATTTCTCACTGTTGTTTAGTGTAAACTCAGTTATTTAAATGCACTGAGCAGTTATAAAATATGAATACCATCAACCTCATTCCTATAACCCATCCCGAAATATTTTTCTGCGTACGCCCCTGCTTCGTTGGGTGTTTATCTCATATGGCGGTCTTACCATATTCAATGGAAACTAAAAATCTCGTCACACGTCTCGTGTCACTCTGCATCGCTGCAAACTTGATTTATCAAAGGCCACAGAAATTTATTTGGGCGTAATTGGTGTTTAAGCCGAAAAAATCATTTAAATTTTAAATTAGAGCTTGATTGCCTTGGATGGCTGTGCCTCACAATATTGCACAATAATTGAATAATTTGTATGGGGTACCTCCCATACCACTAGTTTATTAAGAGATAAGGGAACAAGTCAACAAAAATTAAAGTTTCGCTGGTAGCCAACTTTCGGGTGATTTTGTATGGAAGGTACCCTTTGTTTTAACCCTTTCATGCCCAAATTATGGATTTTAAGCGGAGAATTTTTCTAACAACATTATGTCGTTCAGTAGGCATGTTTTATGATATTTTCTTGAAAAAAAATTTTTTAAGCGCTATAGTTAACAAATTAGGGCATGATGCCATATGGCATCATTGGGACTGAGAGGGCACTTAGCAATTTCCGTGTGAAAAATGAGATATTTGGTCGGCAAAAATCCTACATCGGAAATTTTTTTGCAGAATGGTTGGTGACGACCCCCAGATTATGGGAAAAAAAGTCCCAACCGATTGGGGGTCCACAACCTTAAAAAAAGGGGGAAAGGGGGAAATGGGGGTCATTTTTCGTTTTTTTCGAGTATTTCAAAAACGACAAAAGATATAGAAAAATAGTCTGAGAACGAAAAAAACTACATAAAATTATCTTTGCAATGATATATAACACATGAAGGATCTATTCAATGATTCGGCGATAATTTAAAAATAAGTTAGAACTTTTTCATTTTATACCTTTTTTAAAAGCCCCATAACTCTTGAAAGAATGTTAGTTCAGCCGTAAAATTTCGTACAAGTATTCACAATAAGTTCAATATTATTTTGGGAGAAACATTGAGTCGCTCCGACCAACGACCCCCATTATCCCCCCATTTGAATTTGGCGAAAGGACATGTCCATAACTCCCCCCAAAATTAGAGCAGAGTGCTAAATTTCGGTTTATTGCGATAAGAGTTCATAATCACCCCACCCACCAAAAATTAGCTTATTCGGATAAAAACTAAGGGTGTCTTCCATACAGCAAGCAACTCGCATTTATATGAATAGGGGACTTCCTGACATGCCTTTCACGCCCAATGATGCCATATGGCATCATGCTCATACAAAACCACTTTATAGGGTTTTCCTAAAAAAAAATCGAAAAATTTTTTGATTTTCTCTTAAAGCAACCTCTTTACAAAATAAAACCATTAAAATGATTTGCATAAAATGATTATTATCAGGTAATATAGGGAAATGTATAAATCAGTTTTTCGGCTTTACGAAAATCGTCAAACCTTCTCTAAAATTTCATTAAAAATAACATCCCAAAACCAAAAATTTCACGCTGGAAAAAATCAACTAGGTATTATACTATTGGGAGAGTCTAATATCACACAAAAAGTTAAAATTTATTTCTTAGATTTTCTATGAAAAATCATTAAATTTCATGATGCCATATGGCATCATTGGGAGCGAAAGGGTTAATCAGATCGAAGTAATATTTGGTGGAAGCTCTAATGGGACTTAGCCTTAACGTTTGCCAAATTGCACGTGCTCCGTGGCCGTGATCGTTCGGTCGCCACTCTGTGAAATAGACACTCATAGAGGAACGAGTTTCCACACTCGGCACGACTCGTCGCAAGTTTATTATTCAGAAGAAGATGATAAGAAATTTTCTTATCGTAGAATAATAAACTAACAATGCGACTAGGAAGTGGAATGGCTGACAACCGTATCACACTCCGAATTCAGTTGTCTTTGTAACGTTGATGACTACACACGGTAGTCATCAGCGCACCATGCTCCACTAGGAGTTACGGTAATGAAGAGAAGATATTTTTTTCCAGCCTGCTGTGATTTGGATATAAGTTACAGGCATGTCTTTTTGAAAAATGTTAATAGGGGAAAGGGAAACATGAGTATGCTTTGTCGAAGCAGCCTGAGTCTCCGTGTGGGCCAGATATATATTGATAGGAATAGTTATCCCAATGACCATGGCTCCAATTAAATTACTTCAGGAGCTAGAGAGACAAATGTAACTATCAAAAAATCGGAATCACATCGGATGTTTTTAGGTCTAGTATATAATCTGCCAAGAGAAGGTATACGGTATTTTATATCATTAGAAAAGAAATTTTGTGTAGTTTAAATTCTTCTAAGAAAATTTTGCTGTAAATATTACAGTTGACAAGATATTTCCGAAAAATCATAATTACACTCCTTTGCCACCCCTCCCCCCAAAATGTGACGCGCAAAAGAGTGTAACTTTTTACTGCGTAATGCCGTCAGACCATAGAACAATTTGGCATCAAAAGTCAGCTCTTTTTTTTTTATGTTTGGGTTTCATCATTTTTTCAGCTAAAATCACTATACTATGAAGGTATTGGATTAATTATCAGGATATCAATTGCAATTGATACTTGTTGCCAGCCGGGATATAAAAGTATAGAGTAGATAGTGGCGCAGCGAATAGAATGACAGGCATGACTCCACCGACTTCTATTTGATTCTGTCATGGACTGGGTCTCTTCTGTTATTACAAATCGGTACAAAATAATGTGGATAAGCTATTGAGCTAATCATCAAAATCTCGCTCATTTTAAGGAGTTGTTGATTGCCCTTACCCTTCCTTTGCATGACTATTAGCACTGCTAATAATCTCTCTAGAGCCGGCTTAGTTGAGACTTGTTTTTGAATCGATTGTGTGTAGTTTTCTTTGCCATTATAAGAAAAAATTCTGATCTGATCAATTAAGCTTTTATTTCATAAGGCTGTCTTAGCAACTGCGCCTCAGAAATAGAATACTCTCAAAGAATTTTTTGAGCACACCCGCTCCCCTCCCTTTACTTCTTGCAAATGTCGGGCGAGGGTCGTGCTCGAGGTGGTTGGTAACCCTACACATTCAGCGAAAATGACTTTTATCATTCTTATTGAAAACGAGACCGAGGCTAATTTCGGGCGCGGCCGAAAGTTGAATACCCGTCACATTTGAAACTTAAGCTCCTTTTGTGTTAAAAATTTCTACCGCAGCCCTATGACGTGTTCCGATTTCATCTGTTCCTGAATACGTTGAGGTTAATCCAGGAACACACTTTTGGTTAAGATTCAAAAAGAAAAAAAGTTGTTCTTACAGGAACCTAATATTTGGGGGTTGGTTTGTATGACAGGCCTATGATGTAATGTTCCGATTCCATCCATGCCTAAATGTCTTTTGAGGCTTTACTAGCCTAAGGTGAATAGATTCCGAAGGCCGAATGGTGTACACATTCCGGAATTCGGTTTTCAGGCAAATCCTCAATCGTACTATTTTATTATTTGTTATCATTCGCTTAATGTAATGAAAACAGCAAGGTCCCGATGTGATCGCATTAAGCGGCGTCAACTGTATGTCACGAGGATACCACCATGATGGATGCCATAAAACGATACCACATATTCTTCATCCTTTCATAAGTGATATCTTCCTAAACGGAATACAGCAAGAATAGTAGCCTTTATTCTGGGAAATGTGTGGTGAACCTTGGGAAAGCAAGGTTCCCGGGGAGCCAGGGGAGGGGTACAGGAGTCCTTAACCTCCCACAGTATTTCTAATTTATTCATTCCTAAAACTAGGCCTGTTCCAAAAACCGGGATCCCGGTACAGAACCGGTGTTCACTTGGTACCGGACCCGATATTCTAAAGTACCGATATCCCGGTTTTTTTGGTACTGAGTTAAAAAAACCGACCGACGAGTCGGTTTTTTGGTACCGAGTTAAAAAGAACGATTCATTTCAACCATGAGCCGGTTTTTTCAGGTTTTTTGGTACCGGTTTTTAACCCGGTACTCAAAAAACCGGCTTATGGTTAAAAAAAACCGTCGGTACTGAAAAAAACCTGAGTCAGTTTTTTTACCCGGTACTCAAAAAAACCGGCTTATGGTTAAAAAAACCGTCGGTACTGAGAAAAAAACCTGAGTCAGGGAAACCGCTTGTGGTACCGGGTATTGAAAAAAACCGAAACCCGGTACTGAAATCTCGGTACCGAACAGGCCTACCTAAAACTCTGCCGAAATAAAGCTTGCAATCAGATAAATTGTTTCATCTGGACGAAAGTAGTGACTAGATAATAAACAATTTGAAACACATAAAAATCTCGTGACCCAAAATTGGGATGGTTTTTCATAATGGAAACTTCAACAAATTTCGTAAGACCTCATACAGGCTACACAATTTGAAATAAAATATTTCCCTGTAAGAATGAAGTAATTTTTTTTAGCAGTGCGAAGGGAAGGCAAATGCAGCACGACGCGGGCACCGAATTCGCGATCGTACTTTCCATAGTTCCTGCTACCATGGCCCACGAGCCCATCTATAATAATTGTACAGAAAAGAAGTCTTTGGCGTTGTAAACGTCGCACTGTCTGCTTCCGATGTTAGCGGAGCAATTAAGTAATCGTGCGTGTTATCGTGCTCGTCCAGCCTCGTCAAGCGATAAAATTGAACTCGACACATTGGGGCAACGCCGAAACTAGTGTCTACAATTAACAACAAGATTCTACTAATGTCATAATTTCTGAAACCCAGCTAAATCCTTGCTACGTCCTAGCAAGGTTCTGTTGGTACTAAACAGGAGCCGGAAAAGATCCCTCAACTTCTAAATGTTCTCATTGAGAGAACATCATCAGCATGTGAAGTGCAAATGTATGCTTTAACACGCAAAAGTTATAACAGGCATGGGAATTTTTTTTAGGGTTAGGAATAGGTATTTAATCCAAATCTACGACAAAGATTAGGATTTTGTGTCATTTTAAATTGTGGGTTCCATTTTGTTAGAAAGGCATTTTTTTAAAACCATATTTCAAGAAAGGACAATTTATAATCCAATTTGTTTCAATACGGATTCGATTTCCGCTTTGTAGACAGTCGATACTCAGTGATTTTTCAACTTTTAAATTTCAGTGTTCGAAACTGCAGTCTCAGCAGCATTGTAGGGGTGATGATGGCCCTTTCCTTATCTCTGAGTATCCGTGACCCTATGAGATAAAAATCATGAAGCTGTTTAATTGAAGTACGAAAATTACACCTCCTTGTACCTACCTATTTAAAAATGTCATTTTGTTTATTACAATAGATAAATTGATACCTCATTGCGTAGAGAATTCTTAAGCGGATGGCGACCCTCTGGGGATTTATCGCTACTTTATTGGATTTGGTCGACATATAGGGGAAATCCTTACAGAGTCCTTTAGTTCGCATTTTCTTTTTCCTAAAGAAGTTGATAGGGGAATCAGATGGAGTACAGTAATTTTTCCATAGTTTTGTGAAAAATTCAAATCGCATCTTTACATGGCTGTTACTTCCGAACCTTGGCACCTATATATGCTTGAAATTTTCACCTAATACGTGCAGTGCGGTCCTCTATACATGGTTGTTAAATTTCAAGATTTTCCGCTCCAAAATTTCCGAATTAGGGACAATTTTCGATTGAACTCCCGAACGCTGATAGGTAGGACCTTGAAATTTGGAGACAATGTGAGCGGTGAGCGTCAAGTACAGCTCTACAGCTACAAGTGTGAGCTAGAGCCTTGAAATTTTCACAAGTCTGCCAATTTTCAAATTTATTGGACAACTTTTATAGAGTTTACGATTAGAAAAGACGAAAGTGCGATTTGGGCAGCTTTAACTGTCAAACGCAGATAGGGGGACCCTTAAATATGGGGAAATGAAAGTAAATGTAATCCCCAGGTTATGGAGCTACCTAGCGCTTACATTTTATTTAGGTACATTAAATTTCAGAACGATTGACAAAAGAGTTCCGAAATTATAAAAAATGAACGTTTGCCACATGTGCGATTACCTTGCTAATAACACCTAACAGACTGACTACAGGCCTCACCGAGGATGTTATTATGCAGTCATCTCGGTTTCTTTCGTGTGGCGTTGGGAATACTGTACATTTACTAATGCTGTACGACAGGCGAAAATGCTGTTCTCTACAGCAAAATGCTGTACGTCTGGTCAGCTTATACTAGCCACACATTGCGGTGAAGTTTGGTTAAGATTGATTCACAAAGAAAAAAGTTGTTCATGCAAGAACCTAATTTCCGGTTGGTTTGTATGAGAGTATGACATAGTGTTCCGATTTCATCGGTTCCTAGATATGTTTGGTGGCTTTACTAAGGACACATTTGCGCAAAGTTTGGTTAAGATTGGTTCATTAAGAAAAAAGTTTTTCTTATAAGAATCTAATTTCCAGGGGTTGGTTTGTATGACAGCCCTATGACGTAGTGTTCCGATTTCATCTGTTCCTAAATATTTTTTGAGGCTTTACTAAGAACATATTTGGATGAAGTTTGGTTACGGTCGGATTAAAAAGGAAAAAGTTTTTCTTAGAAGAGCTTAATTTTCTATGGTTCGTTTGTATGGCAGCCCTATGACGTAATATTCGAATTCCATCCGTTCCTAGATATGTTTTGAGGCTTTACTAGAAAAACACTTGGGTAAAGTTTGGTTAAGATTGGTACATAAACAAAAAAGTTTTTCTTAGAAAAACATAATTTTTGGGGCAGCCCCATGACCCCATGGTCCGATTCCATTGGTTCCGACATATATACAGCGTACACTAAAAAGAAACTTGTATACAAATTTTCAGCCCGATAGCTTCATAAACTGAGGGACTAGTTTGCGTTGCAACAGACGGACAGACAGACAGACAGACGGACAGACAGACAGACAGACGGACATGGCTCAATCGATTTCTCTCGTCACGCTGATCAATAATATATATACTTTATATAGTCGGAGGTGCTTCCTTCTGTGCGTTGCAAACTTCATGACAAAGTTAATATACCCTTTCACATAGTGACGGGTATAAAAATCTACTAGCATCAACCTTATAACAAATTCAGTACCAACGTTTGATCTTGACAAAATTGAGGTTATTTTGAGCTGATGTATGGTTAAAAATGGCAAATAACTTACGATATACAAGGCTTTGAAAAAAATGCCGAACCTACTCCAGTATCCCCTACTTTCAGGTTATTGAGCATTCACTAGCAATTAAACAAGGACGAAGCTTAAATCTAAGGCGAAGTGGGATTTGCGACATTTTCGATAACTGCAATAACGAAGGCGCTATCAGAGTCAAAGAACTGAGCAAATAATTCCAATATCGTTGAGCATAAAAGAGAAAAGAGTGCCAATTGTCTTTTCGGAAGACATAGATATTTAGTCAAATTTGAGAAAGTTTTCCAAAGTAAAATACAAAAAGTTACAAAATAGAAGAGATTTTTGGCATATTCTGCGTTACTAGGTTTAGTATTTGTTGTCGAAATTGTTTAATCCTTAACTTTGCAATTTTCCAGATCACTTCAGCCACTGCCTCAGACTTCTGCAATGATCATCAACGATTAGGAAATGCTTGCAAAACATGTAAGGACCGGGTTCTTTGTGTGCCCTTATTCGATAACGAGTGGCGCGAATTTCCTTTGAATGAATGTGAAAGTGGATTCCGTTGTGACGGTACAACTGGAAATTGTATTGAATCGGACACCCCCTGCTTTGGCACTGACGAGAGCATCGACTTTCAGTGTTTAATGGAAGGTTTATATCCAGATCCATATGACTGTAGTCATTTCCATCTCTGTACTATGGACGACGAAGGTGTAACAGTAGCAAAACTTGATTGTCCCACTGAACAGAAATATTCGGCGAAAACACAAAGATGTCAAACATTACCCGAAAAGGGAAAGTCTTGTGCCCAATCCGCATGTAAAGAGCCAGGTCAAGTCTCTGCATGGCCTGACGATGATAATATTTACTATATATGCCTTCTAAACGAAGATAATAAGTTGTATCCGGCTATGTTACGATGCTTGCCGGACGAAAGATTTCATGATGGCAAGTGTGTCAAAAAATGTCAAAATGGAGATTCGGATTCTTCGAGTACAAAAAAAAAAGAGGAAACTTCACAGCCTGAAGTGGATGAACCGCACAGCGAGCCGCCGCCAATTCTGAACACACCAGCAACCAATACCGCTAGTACAAGTATTCCTAAGGACAGTTACAGATGCCTGAGAAAAGGCCTTCAACCGCATCCAAACGATTGTGGAAAATATTATCACTGTGATTCAAATATGTTGGCGACCATGTATGAATGTCCACCGAATACTAAATTTGACACATCTTTTGGAGTATGCATTAGAGGAACTTGTCCGAGATAAGTAGTGATGAAGTTTAATTTTGCTTTTGACTAAGACGTCTTAAATAAATTTTATATTAACTGTTGTTGCGTTTATGGTTTTTAAAATAAGGCTGCGGTCATTAATTAGCGCCAATTATTCCGAGTGCTTGCAAAAGTCGGCTGGCCAATTTTTCCTAGCTCAGCTTTGTTGTAAAAAAAAATGAGGTAAAATTATGTGTAACATTGGGTACGGTTCCGATACGCACCGGTCGAATATGTTCCGAAAACATGTTGTCCATTCTGATCCTCTAATTGCGATTTTACGAATAAGAAATGATCTCCGGAACTTTTTGTTTACATATTCCACATAGGCAGACATACGGAAAACACCGAAAGTTATTGCTGATCCGCAAAACCGCAGTTATAGGACCAGAATAGACACCATGTTGTGGGAACATATGTATGCGACCGGTGCGTTTCAGAACCGCACCCATTGTCTTTTGTATGACGATATTGTCGAACTTGATTTTAACGGTTTTAGCCTACATTTTAAATTAGATTTAAAAAAAATTCTTTTGAATGGCACACAATACTCTTGTATATGCATATATTTGAGTAGGTATACATACTACAAAAAAATATTTTCTACTCACCCGGTATTGTTATTTCGTCTAATCCAAAATCACCAAGATGTGATGCTGAGCTGTTAACAGACGACACAAATTAGAGAAGCATTTTTACAACAATTAATACACCCACTATAAATACATAAAACATATCAAGGACACACACACACATACATACTAATACATTGTCCATTCGGGAAGCAACAATTAATTTCAATGGTCATCCTTGAATTGGCTTCTTTTAATTTAGCAATAATGATGATGATGGTTACAGCAGTCAGCGTGTTTCGTTGTCGTTTGACGCCAAGCGCCAACCTTGACTTCTAAATGTCTGGTTGCTAAAATAAAAATGTCCTATAATGGAGCATGCTGCGACAAATGCCAATAATGCATGTGAAAGGAAATCAATTCATCAACGGAGTCATTGAAATCAATTTATCTTTCACACGTGTCATTTTGTGTTGTGTTAAATTGAGAGAAATCCTGAAGAGCTTACGTATACGAAGATGCTGCTTATTGATTGTCATTGTCGTGTGTATTGGCTTAAGTTCGTTGCCAAACAAGATCCTTTTTAAAGATAAATGTTCAAGAATTTTTTTTTTCAGAAGTCTTTTGTGAGTTTCCTTTTTATTGGCAATAATTATCCTTGTTTGCTGTCTGAAAAATGTTGTCGTTTGTGCAAAAACACCATGTTACACATTTAGAGACAGAGCTCGATTGATATGCATCAATGATTCACAAAACAAATCGAGACAAAAACATAGGTACATAATGGATAATGCATCGTTGAACAGCAAAATAGAGCCAAGCTCACCCAATAAAATTTGTATGTATATTCTGAGAAAGTCATAAATTTGGATTCTAGCGTATCGCTGAATTATGTTTATCGATTTTCAGAATTTCTCATTTTCACGGAACAAAGACTACGCCAGACTACCAGAGGCGAAGATATATATATGTATGTACATAACTACATATGTATTTGACTGGCCCTCGTATATTTTTTTCAGAAAAAGCAAGACAAATGCACCAAAAATCGTCGTCCGGCAGGACAATAATCGTCAAAAAGCAGGACAGTTAAATGGACAACTAAGAACATACATGCCTCTGTAATATTTGGGCGCCTTTCGACTTTGTCAGCAATAAGCAGTGGCGTAGCCAGACCCAAAAATTGGGAAAGAAAAAATCACAAAATGAAAATAAGTTAAGCTCCACATTAGCAAATTCTTGTACAAAATCAGTTTTTGCGGAAAAATTTGTAGGAATATTTGCTAAAAATGGAAATCTTTAAAAAAAAGTATGTATCTTCAAAATTTTGCAAAAAATTCCTATTGTATGCATTTTTTGAACAAAAATCTACTAGACTTGAAAATGTTTATGCAAAATATGTATTTTTTTCGGAAAATTTTTTATAAAACTTTGCTAATGTTTAGCAGCCTCACATAAGCAAAAAAATAGGGGCTGCTGCTTGGTTCTAATTATTTTTCCTTGTAATTGTGTGGCCTGGTGAATGTGAAGAAGGAGGCGTTTCTATACGACATTTCGACTGTGATACAAATATTATCTAGTAAAAGAAATAATATGGAGCGTTGTATCCTTTGATGTTACACAACAAGCGGCTATCCCAGCAATTCCCAAATTCAAATCCGAAATGATTTTATTCATTGTTAGGCCTGTCTTTTTCACCTGAGAAGATAAGGCTCCCTAGAGCCATTAGAAAATAAGCCCAACTTCAGCCAATCCATATAGAAGGATGTTGCGCAGAATGGGTGGCGTCTTTCCTATCCTCAGCCGCAATCTTTTATTTTAGCAATTACCACGTGCTGAAAGTCTGCGAGACTCAGGAAAATGACCAAGTATGCCAACTTCTTCTGAATGCAATAGGACCTAGAAATACAACCTTATATCGTTAGTATCTACTTAAAAATAACACCATCGTAACTTGCGATAGCAGCCTCAATATGCGGTGATCGCGGAAGCAGAGCGTTTTATGTGGCGGGGCCTTACCTTAAGAAGCGATCTGTCTACCTGAACAATAAAAATCGTTCAAGGTAAATTCTGTATAGAATACTACAAAGAATCAAAATTCATGAAAATGAGCTCCCGAAGAAAATTTTGTTAAGAAAATGATTGGATTGGGTATTGAATATTTTCTAAATCAAATTTCCATACAAATAACTAGCTTGGCACACATATTTTCAAATGACGCAAATGCGTCATTATTACGCAAACTTACCATCATTAGCACGAATTCAACATTACGCATTTGGACCATCATTTGCTCACTAATGACAGGAGACGCCATCTGTTGTAAAATTCAAAACCAAGCATTTTTACAAAACAATTTAATAGCTATGACACATATCCAAATCATTATAACGATAATCCGTCATGATGATGAAAGTTCGAAATTGAGGTGACACATATGTTTTCGTCATTAGAATTCGTCATTTACTTTTGACGTTTGGGTAAATGAAGAAAATGTCCCTAACAACCGCGATATTTTGATGAATATTCTGTTCAATAATTTAAAGACACACTTTTCTTAAAGAATTTTAATAGAACTGTGTAAAGATTAATAACAAATTTAATATTTTTGCAAAACTTCTTGTTCTTCAATTTTGCAAAAGATGGCGTCCCCTGTCATTATTGAGCAAATGATGGTCCAAATGTGTAATTTGTAATTCGTGCTAATGATGGTAAATTTTCGTCATAATGACGTATTTGCTTCATTCGAAGATATGTGTGTCACTGTTATTATTTGTTATCAATCTTTACATATTTCTATTCAAATTCTTTAAGAAAAGTGTGTCTTCAAGTAATTGACCAGAATAAAAAAAATTGCTGTTTCTTTAAAAAACGCACACATTGTTTGTACAAGAGAATACATTTTATATGCCACGCTGAGCTATGCGACGCTATATCACGTTTTAGTTTAGGTAGACTGCGCAAGGGCTCTTCTTAATTATTAAATTCTCCTTCGGCTATATATGATTCGACGATGTATCGAAGCATACCACTATTGGTCGGCAAGCAAACAATTTTTCTTTTTTAACTTAACATAAACACCGGTTAGAAGGTACGTCCGAACAGATCATGGTGAACATTTTTTTTCGCAAATCGATTGCGAAACTGAGCTATAGTGAATAACAACAAAATTGGAGAATTGTGTGATGGTTTCTGTTCGCACTGAGCTAGCCTTGGGCTTGGGACACCTTCGATATTATTTGAGAGATGTACCGCCGCGCCGGCCGTTGCCTCAATATATTCCAAATCTAAACAAAATGTTTTCTAGAAGCATGTAAAAAACAGCTTGCGTACAAGTCCGCAACTCAGTGGGACATTTTCATGTTTTCAACAAATGCTAATGCACAGTACTGATGCAACCTCGAAATGATTTATACAACCTAAGTTGAAAGTTACACTTTTTGGGTCGTTCAACAAAAGTTGAACGAAAGTTGAACGTGAGTTGAACCTAAGTTGAAAGTTACACTTTTTTGGTCGTTCAACAAAGTTGAACGTGAGTTGAACCTAAGTTGAAAGTTGAGTTCAAGTTGAATTCGAGTTGAATTCGAGTTGAATTCGAGTTGAATTCAAGTTGAACCCAAGTTGAAAGTAACACTTTTTGGGTCGTTCAACAAAAGTTGAACGAAAGTTGAACGTGAGTTGAACCTAACTTGAAAGTAACACTTTTTGGGTAGTTCAACAAAAGTTGAATGTGAGTTGAACCTTAGTTCAAAGTAACACTTTTTGGGTCGTTCAACAAAAGTTGAACGAAAGTTGAACATGAGTTGAACCTAAGTTAAAAGTTACACTTTTTGGGTCGTTCAACAAAAGTTGAACGAAAGTTGAACGTGAGTTGAACCTAAGTTGAAAGTTGAATTCAAGTTGAATTCGAGTCGAATTCGAGTTGAATTCGAGTTGAATTCGAGTTGAATTCAAGTTGAACCCGAGTTGAACCCAAGATGAACCCAAGTTGAACTCAAGTTGAACGTAAATTGAACCCAAGCCCAACCTCTGTTGAACCTTGAATGGCACCCAACACTCACAGGGTACCACCTAGCCCAACCTCCGTTGAACCTTGAATGGCACCCATGCCAAAAACGTAACGCTTTTTCGTTGCAATTTTCGTGACGATTTTCGATTTATGTGCCAGAGTCAAGACATAAAAATGTCAAAAAACACTCTTGTTAGAACATCACACGACTCATCATTAGGCGATTTGAGATTGCAAAATGTGGCTGAAAAAAAAAAACAATTTTTTTATTCTTATGTTTTTAGGGGTGCTGAGCACGATTTCGGAGCTTCCCACCAAAACTTCGTTGCAGAATAGGGTCAAAGTCGAGAAAAACACCAACATTTTTTGAGTTTTTCCGTTGTTTGGCTTACACTTCAAAACTGTACATTTCTGCAAAAAACTGTCCATGAATATGTTAGAGGGTTGTGCGTCAAACGCGACATAAGTCTTCGCTACAATTGAGTAATTTTTGACGTTTTTTTGCGTTTTTTACCTTGTTTACCGTGTTTTGCAATTAAGTTTTGGTGGGAAACTAGAAAAAAATTAACTTTGCGACCAAAAATGTAAATCCGTTTAATCTACATTTTTAGCCTGCTTATGAACTACAGTAGACTCGCGTAAACGTGAACTGCGTCAAACGTAACGTTTACGTGAACAAATTTATGTTAACCCAGACTACTCTGAAACGTGAACAAGTCCTGAAAGCCCTAAAATATAAACACTTAAATGTCTGGAAAAACTATTTAGTATGTAAATAGCAATTTTAAGTGTGAAAACTGTTTCATTACTATAGGTTGCCTCAACTCGTTGTGGGGAATAGCGCGTCTACTGCACTCACGACCCATAACGTACTGTTTTTTTGCAATGTCTCCCAATTTGATCACAGTTTTTTTTTTCTTAAAGGTATGTACTGAGTTCACCGAGCGAAAAACTTGCATATATGTCTCCCGTGAAAACAGTGCCGTGGAGACTTGCTTTTTATTCACTCAATGTAAGATAAATGTTCACTCACGTTCTGATTGATTGTCGATCGTCGATGACATCTTTTCATTGTGAAATAAAGTGCAACTGCATTATTTTCGCTGGCGAAATGTCAAAAACCGGTGTGGTGACTTTCATGTGAAGTGAGTACCACCAAGCGAATTCGATTTCACGATTATCAAAATTTTGACAGTATTTGCATGGATTTCACGTGAACTGACGATGTTAGTACCTACTTTAAAGTCGAATATTATTCATGCAAAGATTTGTGTTACATGATTTTAGACCACTTTTTCCGGCCTGTTTGAGTCACATGCAATGTTGGCACGTATGGTATGACCAATGTCACTTTCGCTTGAAACTTTTCATTTGAAATTATATCGGTTTCAGATTCGGTATAGAAATTGACGAAAGTTTTCGGTAACTGTAACTTTCCACGTGCCGCTCCCGCACAACAGCAGCGGGAGAAATAGGAAACAGAGCCAGCGAGGTTTGATGTTTATAGTCTGGTTTGCAAAGTTTTGGACATCCAACCGAAAGCACTTGGCTTGTTGTATGCAACGAGGGATGCCCTCGATACAGCCATAACGGCAACAATGTTGTCTAAATAGAGAAATTCGCTCTCCCGTTCAACCGTTTGTCAATTAATATTTATGGGGAGAGTGGGATTTCCAGTCGGACTAAGCACTTCGGTTTTGTCTCGTTTTATCTTTAGCACGATCGCATTTGACTCCCTCTCGAGATCCACAGCTATATCGCTAATATCGATGATATTGGTTGAGAGTAGTTAAATGTCGAAATATCAGCATTCAAATTTCACGGCGTCCTTCGGATAAAGTCGAATCACCAATCATTAACCCTTCGTTAGGCGCGCACCCATTTGTCACGTGGTTAGGCGCGCGGGCTACAATTGTAGCCCAAATTTAAAATTATGTAAAAAATATTATTCAATTTTATTTTATTTTTCTTGCTCGGTCTGTGGTTTCTTGATTACTGTACAGATTAAAAAATATAAAATCTTTAATTTTTTATTAAAATATATATAATAAAAGAGGACAAAATGCAGATTAGTCCTATTTTAAGTCTTTTTTAACATTAACTTACTTTGGTGAACCAAATAGTTACTTTTCAAAATGAAAACCCCAAAAAAGTTTATATTCTCAGAAATCAACAAAAAATCTTCGAAATGGAACACTGAGCGGGAGAATGCAGTTAAAAATGCCCAGTTTGTGGAATTCCAAACTTAGCCCATTTTTGGGTACCCAATATTCACAATTTTTTAAACTGGGAGTACAGTTTCTTTCTAGAAAACTAAATATGTATATAGTGAGTCAAACTGATTGAATTTTACTCACAATATCCATATTAACTGTTCTCGCAATATTTACGCTAGAATTGATAAAAATTTCACTCAGAAACTAAGTAATGTTAGTAACAGGTAACATATCCACGCTGTAAGAAATGACTTTGACTTCAACTCCAGGTTTTTCGTTAGAATAGTAATCTAATTTTTGTACATTTATCTTGAAACCCTTTTTTTTTGTCAAACATTTTACTGTTCCTAATTTCTACAATGTTTTATAATAATATTTTTATTTTAACGGATATCTATGAGTACCAAAAAAGTAACATGATTGGGCGCACGGGCTACACTTGTAGACCAGTGGACTTTGATCGCAAAAAAATATTAGTTTCTAGGCTCAATAAATATCAAAACTATTCTTATTCGATTAAGAAGCAACATTTTAACAGCTACTGAGCAGTTCGAATGAATTCGGTTTATATCCTGAAAATGATCGCCATTTAAAAAAGTGTGGGCTACAATCGTAGCCCGCGCGCCCACTGAAGGGTTAAAAAGACTAGGATCAAAGACGCAATTCAATACTGCCCAACTTCACTACGAATTTTACAATCCCCCGACACTATGGAGTAAGCAATAATTGGCACCGACGTATGTTGCATTAATAGCACACCACTACTTTGTATGGGGCACCTCTCTTGCGCAAATCCTCTCTGATACAATATTGATTCACATTGTCAAAAATCTTCTCGAAATCAAGCTTCTGTCCAACGCTCTTTTTTTTCTGATGCTTCTTGGTATATTACGACAGTAGATGCGATCCTGCATAGCAGAACTAGAACTCGTAACCGACATTGCATTATAACGCATTGAACGAAGCATCTCCGACCATATTAAATATGCATATGGTTGCCCCGCATTAGATGGTCAATACTGTAAGGGTTAATAGCACTTGTTTCAGCAAGAAAATTACCAATACAATCGGAATTTTTTTTTACCGTTACCTTGGTATCGCTCGTTTTGTGAAAGTTATCGAAAATCGTGATTTGTCAAGCAAATCATAATTTACAGCCCCCTTGATGACCTAATCCAAAATTTGATTTCAATTTCAAAAACTACGTAAAATTTCACAAAAACTGAAGTTTTTCCTATTGCCAACATTATCGCCACTTTCAAGATACCGTTACTCAAACTTAATAAAAATTTTAAAATAGATTTTTCATCGAAAATTCAAACAGTAATTTCATAACGGTACTTTATACGTACAACTCTGCAAAGTTGGCAAAATTTGCTTCAACATGTTGGCTTTCCAACGGTAGGTATATCACTTTTCATATTTACATTCCGGGATTTTGGAATTATACATATTGGATATAAAAAACAAGAGACTTATTTTGTTATCGGATTATTCGAACTGAAATTTTACTCATTAATTTTTTGTATTTTACTATCGAAATTTTGAAAATTTGTTAAATAAAACTGAAAATAAAGTTTTCAATATGAGAACGAAACAATAAACTAAAAATATTTTTAAAAAAAAAAGGTCCGTTTGATGAATTGGAGTAATGCTGCTGGAATTGTCCTCCTCCATTTTGTATGCAGACTCGACACCTTCGGCGCATTGAAGAAACGGTCCGAAGGATTTCAGGAGGGTTTCCTTTTATTATGTTGTCACAAGCACCATTAATTCGCTGCAGCAGCTGTTCTCGGGAGGTAAAATTTGCTAAATGTTATCATCCTCTGACAGTCGCTCGGTAGTAATTCCTGAACTTGCGTAAGGTGGTACGGATACCGGTTGTCCGACTGAAGAGTCCTTTGGATCGTCATTCGGGGAATATCCAGCTGAAATGCTGCTCTACGCGTGCTCAATTTTGGGTTAGTATCGAAGAGATTAAGAATCTCTTCTTCTCTTCCGACCCTAGTACGACGAGCTCCTTCTCTACCGGTGTGGTTTGGTGTTCGACCTGTCTCTCCAAGAAGCCGAGACGTTCTTTCGAAGGTACGTCTGCCTGAAATTCGTCGCTGTGGGAATCGCCGACTATACTCTCGAACTACTTTAAGTCCATTTCCTCCTTCAACCCCATACATAAACACCATATCGGTATTCTCTCTATCGGAGAATTGGATTCCCACCATCGCGATTTTATTTAATTGGTCTCAAAATGAGGGCTATATTCGAAAAATAAATTATATTATTAAGAAAATTATACCTGAATTTCCTAACCACCAAGAAGTAACAAAACAATCACGCTTGCGAAGTGAAAACATAAGAAAGAATAACAGCTTTTCGATTATCAATAGCAAATATTAAATTTTAACTGTTATAAGTACCGTTGTATTTGCCAGACAAGGTACAAAATTTAAAATATCTTACAGTTCTGGTCAAAATAATGTTGCGATACTCTATCCCGAAATATAATTGCCTTTGCTTGTCTTTTTTCGAGTAAAGGGAAGACTGTTAGCGATTCCACTGAAGCCATGATTTTTACCAATCAATGCGTGTTTCCCTAAAATTCTGCAATGTAAATATGAAAAGTGATATACCGTTGGAAAGCCAACCTGTTGAAGCAACTTTTAGAAACTTTGCAGGGTTGTACATATAAAGCACCATTATGAAATTATTGTTTGAATTTTCGATGAAAAATCTATTTTATAATTTCTATTAAGTTTGAGTAACTGTATCTTGGAAGTAGCGATAATGTTGGTAGCAGGAAAACTTCAGTTTTTGTGAAATTGTATTTAGTTTCTGAAACTGAAATCAAATCTTGGACTAAGTCATCAGAAAGGCTGCAAATTGTGATTTTGCATGACAAGTCACGATTTTCGATGACTTTCACAAAAAGTGCGATCACAAAGTAACAGTAAGCAAAATTCCGATCATATTGGTAATTTTCTCGCTGAAACAAGTTGTGCTATCAACCCTTACAGTACTGACCACCTAATGCGGGACTCCCTGTATATGATCAGCATGACGAGAAGAGTCGATTGGGCGATGTCCGTCTGTCTGTCTGTTGCGACGCGTTTTACTCGGCCAATTTAAAAGCTACGAAGCGGAAATTTTGCACAAATGCTTCTTTTTGCTGCAGGCAGTTTGTATGTTTGAATCGGTAAAATCGGGGCTGCCATACAAGCCCAACCCCCCCCCCCCCCCTCAAATTAGGTTCTTCTAAGAAAAACTTTTTTATTTGTGCACCAATTTCAACCAAATTTCACACAAATGTTTTTCTATTGATGACACAAAACATATGTAAGAATGGATCAAATCGGACAATGGAGTCATGAGGCTGCCATTAAAACCTAAACCTCAAATTAGGTTCTTCTAAGAAAAACTTTTTGATTTGTGCACCAATTTCAACCAAATTTCACACAAATATATTTCTATTGATGACAAAAAACAGATAAGATTGAATCAAATCGGATCATGGGGTCATGGGGCTGCCATTAAAACCTAACCCCCAAATTAGGTTCTTGCAAGAAAAATTTTTTTATTTGGGCACCAAATTCAACCAAATTTCACACAAATGTGTTTCTATTGATGTCACAAAACAGATGTAAGATTGAATCAAATCGGACCATGGGGCGGGGAGATTTCAGTATTTGCAATCCTTTTTCGCGAAATCGTAACGGTTCTCCAGATATTCAATGTCAAAGTTTGTCTTTTCTATGAAGCCAGTTAAGTAATTTGATAAGAAAAGGGGGATATTTCCGCTTTACACAGTGGGGAAAGTGTTCGATGCCATTAAATTGACGTTTTAAGTTTAATGAGTCCCACTAGAATAGTTTTACCAATTTGGCAAAGATGTTAATATGTAGTATGAAAAGTCGAAATATATTTGCGAGCAAGAATGATAAAACTTGCTAGACAGGGAGGCAAATGGAATTTTAAAATCTTATTTTCTGTGCAATGCTATTGATTCATATAAATCTGGTGAAAATACCCCCAATTTGAACTACCCCATATCAATGGCAAACTTTGACATTGAATATCTGGAGAACCGTTACGATTTCGCAAAAAAGGATTGCAGATTCGGTCGTTTCAGTTGATGAAATGGCATCATCGAAATTTGGCGCCGCAGATACTGAAATCGTGCCCATGGCTGCCATACGAACCCAACCCTTATTTTGGTTCTTCTAAGAAACATTTTTTACACCAAATTCACAAAACCTTGAATTAATGTGTCTTTATCTAAGCAACTAAAAAGGTCAAAACAAATGGAATCGTACTATGGGGCCATGCTCCCGCATACCCCAATAAAATTTTCTGATAAAGATTTTTATTTGCCCACTTATTCCAACCAAACCCCACATAAATATTGTTTTGTCGACACAACGGAACTTTTGTGAAGACGAAAGGAAAATAATTCCATTCATTTTGTGGTGGTCAATTTTCGACGTAATGCGCGGCTGTAAAATTTGGTTTTTCTATTGGGATGCCAGAGAAGCTATTGTCATGACTGCTTATGGGGATACTGCCTTAAGTAAAAGCAGTCCATGAGTAGCCTTCACGTTTTATTAATGTACAAATGCCAAATGAAGACCGACCCCGTTCAGGACTCCCCTCAACGCTTTGCCAACAAAGTCAATCCTGTCGTTCATCAAGAGCATATCTGAACCATTGATGATCTATTCTGTTTGATGCCTGGATTATCATGGAGGATTTTATCTGGAGATTGTGTGAAGTGTGGGCTGTAGGCATGTTTTTGTTAGCCCACACACATTCTCAAATTACGCTCGTAACCGTTTGTTCACCGGCGGCTACGTTTGTTCGTGAATGTTAGTCAATTATTTTCGTTTGTCGTCTCTAATTGTTAATTAATAGCAACTTTAAAATAAGGAGTGTGAACTTAGCCCAGGCCCACCATCTGTAAATATGGTCGGATAAATATAAATTTGGTATCAATCGAAAGCCAGACATTTGTTCGTTGTTTTGTGCGTTTGTTCGTCCTGGAATCGCAAGGATTCAGCAGTAATTAAGGAAAAACAGAAGACGAGACACAAACCATTGCGTAAAATAAAGATAATTCTGGTTACACTACTTTCCACTAGATGACACTCAGTGTATATTATATGTATGGTTTGCGTCTCGTCTTCTGTTTTTCCTTAACCCTCGGTTGTACTAATGGGTCTGGCCAGACCTTTTTAATTTTAAGGTTGCTGTCAAATGAAAATCGTTTAAGCCACAACCACAATGTTTCTTTTCCTAAACATTTGTCAGCTATTCACAACCCCAAAAATATTTGCAACAAATATCCTGCGAGAGTAGTTATAAGGACTTATTGGTCAGTATATCACAATGTTACCTATACAATTTTTCCTACCGAAATCTGTCCATTTGATACAAATATCCAATCTTTTCTTTTGAAACTAGATAGTTGAGTACAGTTTCTTCTTTAATTTTTGATTGTAGAGTAATATGCATTATTTGTCGAAAGTCGTTGGAGATAAAATAAGTGAAGATCAAATGTCTGTGAAAATGTCCATATGCACTTGCGCATATTGTTCATTCAAAAACGAATTTACTCTCAAATTTTTGTATGCTGATATTCACGTTCGATTGATTCCTAGTATGCATGTATGTTATTATAAATATGATGTTAACATGACATAACAACAAAAACAAACAAAAATAATAGAAGTACATATAGATAAATTCCCACAAATACAGTGCGGTCTGGCCAGACCCTTTAGTACCTTATGTGACAATTCAAACATTAGTTTCTCCGAGGGTTAATTACTCCTAAAGCCTCGCGTTTCCAGGACGAACAAACGCACAAAACAACGAACAAACGTCTGGCTTTCGATTGATACCAAATTTATACCAAGCCAACCATATTTATAGATGGCGGGCTAAGTTCACACTTAGAATTTTAAAGTTGTGTTGCGGACCACTGCGTCTCTTTTCCCAACAGATGATCCATTCCATATATTCTTACCAGCTGATGCAACTCCGCTAGCATATTCGACCTTGCCTTATGTGAAGTTCTTATCATTCCCTTTATGTATTGGCTTATCGTACAACTAATCAATCTGTATTGTCTTTTCTTGTTATATGATAATCATGCTGTGCGATATGCTTGTACATAGAGAGAATCTAAGTGCACTCATAGCTTGGTGTATGCAAAACCGGACTATGCTGGCATCGCGTCGTCAACGATGATAAGAGCGACCCAGAAGTATGTATGCATGTCGTGATGACGTTGTCGATACATAGAGCTGTGACGTTCTCATTGTCGTAGCAACTGAATATGCAGGGAATAGTTCGTTGCTGGCGAATATGATATGTGTGAGATGACCGGTATTTTTTTTTTTGGCCGTTGGAGGTTCCTTTTTTTTGTATAGGCTGATATTAGGACCGGTCAAGAGGACGGTAAATTGGGGGCGATGGACTGGCCGAATTTGGGAATGGCAATTTCTCGAGGTTAGAGCATTTTTGAATTTTTGGCTGGACGGATGGTGTGATCTGTGGTCAGTGGTCAGGACATTGTGAGATTTTTATAGTTCGGTCGGTTAAGAAAAATTTGAAATTCAACTATGAAATTGGGTGAACATTGTTAATTTGATGTGATTGTGAACACATTTGATATTATATTCAAAAGAATATTGGAATATTTATTGAATTGATCTGGAAGTGAAGTTTTTTGGAAAAATCAGTCTGTGAAGTTAATTAACTGAAAAAAAAAACTGAAATAACCCAAAAGAAAGTGAATTTTGACCGGAACTATAAAAAATAATAAAACTAAAAGTTGTGACCGAGTTTTAACCAGAAAATGCTGGATGTGTAAAAATTTTCCTGCTGGCCGTTATATTGAAGGATTTTGTACGGCGATTTTATACGAAGCATATATTTTTCATTGCTCACATTGTCGGAGTTCATACTTTGGAACCGTTAAACAGTTCATGCAAAGCTACGGCAATTTTTGTTGAAGAAGTCAACTGCTATTGTTAAAAGCGATTCTGGAACGATTTGGAACCTTTTTTTGTTGACCATTGCGCAATTTTGATGGTCAGCTCAAATGTTGCGTGGAGGCTTGCATTAAGCGATATCTTCTTTGGAAACGTTTCATCGACTGTTTTTGGATGCCTGGAATATTATTTTAATTTGCAATGTCAGATTTTTTCTTTAAATTTGATCTTTCTTAACATAGCTTGGAAATCGGTATTTATGTACATTCTTCGAGGACGATCGATCGTTCGGCGTTGGATTGACGTAAGTTTTTTTTCCTATTCCTTTCATTTGCATTTCTTTAATTTGTTTGATTTCTTAAAACTTATTTGAATTTGTTTGAATTATTATTGAATTAGTTTTCTTCGCTTACTACTTTTCTATTTCCATTATATTCCTTTTCATTTAATGAGCACAATACAATATTTTATAATGAACTGCTAATTTCGCTCTTTCATTGGGTTCTCTTATGTCCAGAAGGATGGACACTTTCCTTGCCACTCTCCTTTTTCCCCCCTTGCTTTGTTATTTAGGTGGCTGATCAAGGACCGGAACGCTCTGGCCCATCTAACCCACGACAGTCGCTGGCCTCGCCGGGTCAATATGCCACCGGGTCAGATGCGTTCTGGTTATTTTTTATTCTTGTTGCAGTGACGGCAGCCTGACAAAAGCCGTGGTCCGCAACAGTTGCTATTGTTAAATAAATTAAGGACGAACAAACGAAAATAATTGACGAACATTCACGAACAAACGTAGCCGCCGGCACACAAACGGTTACGAGTGTAATTTGAGAATGTGTGCGGGCTAACTTCACATAAGTCAAGTATTAATCATCATCGACTTCGACTGTGACTTTTTCGTCATTCCGGATAAGACGAGTGAAGGTGACCGTCCAAAACCAAAAACTAATTAGTGCTTTCTTATTAATACTTAGCTCTCCCCACTTTTCTTCATAAGTTCTATGAGTAATATAAAAACCACCAACCTTTAGGAAATATTTCTAGTCCAGTAAAATTGGATTTTCATTCATACTTCCAAATCAAAAGGAAGATCGGAAACACAGTACAGGAGGGCATCTGATCTTTGTTTACATCACAGTAAAATCAATCACACACACACAATTAAATATGTGGAATGGTGTTAGCCCGCAGCATTAATTAACCTTTCCACGAATTCCCGACGATGTGCAGAGAAATTCATACTTGAGCTCAAGGTCATAGAAAAACAACCATCAAATAAACGATATTATCATTTTCATATACAAAAAAAAACTGGTCACTTAAATTTTCTCCGATAAAAAATTTTAAAACGTTAGAAATTGGTTCATATTTCAAGAATTAAAATATTACTATTTAGTGATCTTTCAGCAGCAAAAAATGCGCATGGGGCTTTTGAACCTAAGAAAACGTTGCTCGATTAAAGTTCAGGAATTTTTATATTTTTTTTAAATTTTTTTTATTGGTTCCCAATAGAAACCCATTTCTATTCTCAAATTAGCAATAAAATCACCCAATTTCACTATTCAGAAAAAAGTATACATACCTTACGTGATTCGGCAGTGATATTATCAGAACCAAAAGGAGGACTAATTAACTTTTTCCGTCACTATACAATGCACATGAACATTTAACATGTGGAATATCATGCCTGTGGCAATTATTGCAATTATTTTAGCATTTCCAATATAAAAAAATGAAATCAGGCTCATTTTTGGCAGCATTAGAGTGTCCGTTTTCCGTTCTTTGTTTTTTTTTTAATCTGTAAACATTCATGAATCTAAAACTCATTTAGTAACCATTACATTTATGTTACAAGGATAAATCTAGAAGCCTATTCACTGTAGGCCATTTAAAATTACTTTACCGAGCTCAACATCTCTGCGTGAACGTTTATATCAAAATACATTTGCAAACGAACAAACACTTATTGTTTTCTCTTTTCGTGGCCTTTTGAAAACTTAATAACTCTTTCTGTTCAAAGCATGAAATCCTTCTATAGCAAGTAGTAGAAACACAAACGACAAAAACGAATCACATCAGTGGATAGTGGATTGCTACAACTACAAGTGCATTGGAAACTTTTGCATTTGGTTGATTGTTACAATATTCGAAAAGGGTCTACCGTTCAGTCCTTTGGGTGTTCGTTGCAGAAAATAAATGCGAGAAAATGTTGATATTGTGTCAACACGTCACATCAAGCATTCAAATTCATAAATCACATAGGCTGCAATTGAAACAAACATTCATAATGTAATGCAAGAGGAAATCAACATGAAGACTGCTTTTGAAGCACTTTGTACCCATACATGTGTATAAGTTGATTAAACTTAAATTATTTTTCTCTTGAGAATCTGAGACTTCTTTTGTAGTCTCTATCCAGATATTCTGTTAAAAAGGGAAAAACTGATACTAGTAGCGAACTGGTGTCTAAGTATAAAGCAAAAGCTACGAGTTGTTTCAAATTAAGCTACGAGTTGTTTCAAATTTCATAGAGCAAAATTAAATTCTAAGCTGCAAATTTTGCTGCATGCGCTGCTGTGCATTTTATATTTAAAAAAAGTTTTATGTCAAAATATTGGTCGTGGCCCCATAAAGTTTAGCGCAAAACATCTTAGTAAACTTCAACGAATTTAGTGAAAACCAATTCGCCTCTGTGTCGGTTACAATCATTTCAAATATAATGTGCACAACTATGTACGAACTATTTCCACCTTAATGCAAAATGTATAATAGCGTAAAGTAATAAATTTATTTATGTGTGTGCATTTCGAAACGGAAAAATCTATTGCAAAAATTCAAACGACTTACACATTCCAGGAATCTAGTGCATTCACCACCCGACAAAACAGGATGTGCCCATCAAATAGTGGCAAGCGTAGTCATTCTCGAAAAAGTCAATATCGTATACTTTCGGTGTGTGCTAGTTGCAAACATCGTTATACTAATATGGCCGTTATAAAATGCATTCAAGTGAAATTTGAAAATGTCTTCTTGTGCTCATTTTGCAGCTAACATAAGGTGACCAGACTCCCGAAGGCCCAATGCTGTACACATACTTGCGGAATTCAGTTTTCAAGCAAATCCTCAGTCATACTTCCAGGTTCCAGGTCCGAGGTCAACGCCGCAAAAATGTTGTGAAATTCTCTATCAAAAATGTTTGCGTATACTGAAAAGCGCGACAGGCAGCGAAGTCTGATCGGAACGAAGGGCGAGCTATAGGATTTGAGTAATCCTAAGGACGAGCCAAAGGTCTAAACTTTACCAATTGCCATCTATTGGTTCACCCCTCGCTGCGTCGCACCTCGCCTTATTCACTGCCTACCAGCGCTGGTCGCAAGGATGTTGGCGAATTATGAAAAGCGCAACAGACAGAGTGAGTTCTGAACGAAGCCAAGGGCCAGCCACGGGATCTGAGTAAATGTATGGACGAGCCAGTGATCTAAATTTAACGAATTGCCTTACATTGGCTCACCGCTCGCTGCACTTGCACTTCGCCTTATTCTATTTCGCAACAGCACTGCGTCGCAAAAATGTTGGCGAATTCTATAACAGACAGTGCGAGCCAGAGGTCTAAATCTGATCTAAACCTAGTTGCAATATTTCTGGAGCAGAGTAGGCATTTCTCCATGGTTGGATGTATGATGCCATGCCGGTTCCTAGGGTTCTTAACGTCGTTTTAAATTGACTAAGGAAATGTGGGAAAAAACTTTATCTAACACCCATGCCGAGTCCTTTCTTTAGTATATATTTTTCCTATAGAGGGTGATAAAGGAATCGGATAGAGTATAGTGGCTGATTTTTCAATCGTTTTGTCATAGGGAAAATAAATTAAAATCTCATCATTTGACGGTTGTAACTTCTAAGCCTTGGCAGCTACAGCCTTGAAATGTTCAACAAATATGTATGTTTGCCAAATTTCAAAATTCCACTCAAGAATTTCCAAGTTATGGACATTTAGTAGTAATCACAGAAGTGCAATTTAAGCAGCAGAGACTTCCGAACGCGGATAAGAGGACCGTAAAATTTGGAGGAAATATGACCGCCAAGTAGCTCTACAATTGCAAATTTTTCAGAGAGATCGAGAAGGGCTCCCGGTTGTCGAAAATGAAAGATTGACAAACATAAAAGTGCGATTATCTCGCTAAATGTCGTTTGCACAGGGTATAGGGGGCAACGTTTACACATTAAAGGCAGTAGTGGCGGATTTACCAGTAGGCTGAGTAGGTTTAAGCCTAGAACGGCAGATTTCAGGGGGCGCCAAATTCCGGCAAAATATTTTTTAGGTTGTTCACACTGCCGTAGAAGATTGTAGGATGTAGCACTTATCATCATTATATGGTTTGGAAACAGGCAAAGAGAAGAGGCAGTGAGATGTAAGCATGAAAAGGCATTTGTCGCCATTGTCTAAGAGCGTCTAACACTGAGGGTAAATATTGAAGGTCATTTAATCTTAAATTCGAAACCAAGATCCTTCCTGTTTTTTTCACATGCCTTGCTATGCCCAACCTTTAAACCACATTAGCAGCTTTGGCTTTTTGTCACTTCGACATATCAGAAATTGCAAAAAATTATGATATAAATCCAGAAATGGAAAACACTAAAAAAAGTTATTCTGATAAGCATTCATTAGCTTTCATCCGAAAAATTATTCTCCTCATCTTGTAATTAAGACGATCGGGTTTCAGAGGAGTTTTAAGCATGAAAAAGGCCTCAGCATCAATCAATTCAGCTTAATCTCTTAGGGCAGGAATCAGTAAACATTTTAAGAAATTTTTTTAAATTGCTCTAAATCGGTATCTTGGTTGTGACTTTCACATTTAAAGCCGGAAATTTGACACTGAACTCAAATTTTAAAGTTATGATATTCCTATTGATGGTGTTTTTTTAAACAAATTTTACCATCGACTCTGCCAATTTTCCCCAACCAATACAAGACACACATTCGCCACCGCACATAATATAAGACAAATAATGTTTTTTTAATTTTTTTATTATAAGATATTCCTCTAAATCAGCCGCTCCAATTTTTTTTTCAGTTCAAACTCCCTTGTCAGATCTTCTGAGCCTGGCACCCCTGAGAAAATTTTGTCCAAAAAACAAAAACATGTGTTTTTTTTCGTTGTCAGTTCGGCCATCACCTTGGCTCCTCCTCGAGAAACATAATTGCCATTACTGTAGCAACCACGATCCGCAAGTGTTCTACCAAGGATCATTGTATCCAAAAAGACTATCGTTGGTTGGTGCGGTTTTAATAAGAAGCGTGAGCTTAGGCATCAATTTCAATCAGCCATATCAAGTGATTTTTTTTTTCTGCCTAAAATATTCTTAGCGGTGTTCATCGAGCAGATTTGGGTACAGCTTTTTACAAAAGATATAAAATGTTTGGCCGATGTATGGCAACAACGGATTACCTCCGGGTGATTTCGAAAGAATTTTTATTCAAAATGGTGGTCTAGAAGGAAACCATAATTCATAAACGGCATCTATATTTGAGCCTCCCACAGTTTGGTATTCACCGCTTTAAACCGATTCTCCAAGCCGAAAATGTTTGCATAAGCTTTACACTGTGATAAATCCTAACGAATGTTCAGGACCCACGAGGCGGAAAGCTCGAAGATGACACGTATTTAAATACAAAGTGTAAACTGAAAATAATTAGAGGTGAATAAAGCATAATTCTATCCGAATATTTACTATCGACAAAAAGTAGGGTTTCAGTAGGAGCGGCAATTTGAGAATAGCCTACTGGCGGCAAATTGGTAAATCCGCAACTGAAAGACAGACACGATTGTTCACAGGCCTCATCGAAGAGGAATGTAGTGAATTAGGTTTCATTGTGTGACATGGGGAATGCTGTACATTTCCCAATGCTGTACGACAGGTCAAAATGCTGTACTGTACAGCAAAATTTTGTACGTCTGGTCAGCTTAAGCTAACATGAATGCAATATGTATGCCATATGCAGTCGACACAGTCAACAACACATGCGGAATTGCAAAGTTGGATGCATCCTTGATAGCACCGAAGACGACGATGATGACGCGACGCGAGGACATCATGATGTTTCATCATCCATAAAAGCCGACGCTAAAATTTATTGTCAATATTGGCAATGTTGAGATGTTTCAATTGAACACAACAGCGTACATCGATTCCTGCGTTTTCTGCAGCTTCCTATTGGAGTTTTTGCTGGATTGTTAGCAGTTAGACGAGATGCTCTCACCATGTGTTTTGAAAATTAAAATGTTCACTGTGTAACCTACAAGGATATTACTGTAGTATGATTTAGCGAGGAGAACTTAAGTATATATTGTCAATTAAATGGCGGACAGTTAAGTATCCAATTGAGTCCTTCCCAAACGGTGTTCCACAAAAATATTCAAAAATAATAAAAATAATACGAAAAAATATTTCAAAAATCATTTGAAAATTCTATAGCCTAGACTTCAAGTCTAGATAGATGTCGTTAGTATAGGCGCCTATACTAAGGACTCCGTTCACTACCGAAAATGAACACAACTGACTGATGCTTGAAAACCAAAGATAGATAATTTTTCGGCGGGTGGGAATAAGAAAGCAATAATACAGCTGCTAAAATAGGAGGAACCCTTGATTCTACATTTTCGTTCATGCACTTCAACTTCGCGAAATGAAAAACGGAGTGGTTGTCAAAAACATAAGATTTCTTTTTATGGCGTCGTTTCTGGGAATTACAGAGAAGAAAACTCTCTTGGAGGAACACTCATCGACAGCAACCTCGTACAAATATAAAATTAACGATGTTTTTGTTGATACTCGTATTCGTTCAATATCTTGGGTATACAGGGTGTCCGGAAACTGCCGCATAAACGCACCGGATTATGATTCCTCAGTTGATTTCCAGCAAAAAAATTGTACTGAACATCCCCCTCAGCTTAACCCTTGATTGAAAAAATCATTTTCTTGCACGACTTAAAGCCTCATATCTCCAAAGCTAGAGAAGCTAGAATAGTGAAATAAAATGATTATTACAAAATAAAACCAACCACACTAAAATCGGATAAGAGGTTTGGTTTCTACAGAGCTTCAAAGTCAAATTTGCGTGATTTGACCCAAAAACAATCTTTTTTTCCATCTCAATTTTCTCCAACTTCTGCCAAGGTGAGGTGGTTGTACGATTCTTTGAAAAATTGGCGCATAGTCTTACGATCATATCTTTCCTACATCATTTTAATCTAGCTCCATTACATTACTTCGTACATATTTATCCATAAATTTAAGCTTAAAGCATACTTGTAGCATCATGTAGCATACATGTAGGTCGTTCACACTGCCTATAGAATGTTTTACGCTTGTTTATTGGATAAAATGTACGAGTAACCGAGTAACCACCGCCCTATAGCACTACTATACCATGCATTTCTAGAATTCTCGAAAAATTAATATCGCAGAAATTATAGCCTGTTTTTCCAAAAAAAAACAAAACCCAATATCTTGAAACCAAGATGCCTTCCATGCAGGTCAAGGAACAGTTGATATTCTGCTTGGTAACAATATTAATATTATTTCAACACATAATCATGGAGTCATGAGGCATGGAGCTTTGACTTTGAAAAGGCTTTCGATCGCTTTCGATTGCATTCGGATACATACTATCCTCAGCATGGAAAATAGAGCCTCGTTATGTTTGTTATAAGTTAAAGCTAACAACCACAACAACAGCAGAGCCCTAGACTAATAGGATAAGGTTCCTGCACTCAGTTATTCTGTTTTTGATTTTTGATAGCATTCGAAAACCCCAATGCATTTATGCTGATGAGCTCTACATTCTTTCTATACTACACAACCAAACTGCCTTCCTCAGTCACTTAAGCGATCTCTTGAAAGATTTAGTAATTTGGTGTAATTGGCATCAGGTGCCAAAGTTTCACTTCAAATCCCAACATCTTCATGTTTGTAGGAAAGCGAATTTAACAATATACGGTCGCAGATTACGTTGTTGATGGTAATCAGGAACAGCACTGGTGACAAAATACAGCCCTGTCTAACTCTACTATTCACCTCCAACGGACTAGATAAATCGCCCTTGTGTAAGAGACGGTATTATAGCGTATAAGCAAATTTTGGCTTTACACGAACAAACAATAACAACAAGCATATGACATCATTAAAAACAAGAACAATGCAATGCAATTTCGACTATTAATTTGACGTTTAAGAGTCTACATTGCGGCCTTAATATCTAGACGGCGTTGGTATAAGTATATATTATTTTTGTTACGCCGATGTTATGTTCCTGATTCGAATGACCCGCGTCTATTTGTCCGTGTCTGTCGATCGCATGAAATAATAAAGATAGCAGTTTCAAATTTTGGTAAAATGTTTGTTCTGATAAAATCTTGGGTGGTATCTTTCGACAGATGTCGCAAAAAAACTTTCAATTTGGATTAAATTGTAACTGTGGCGAGCGCCTAGGGCAGGAAAACGTAAAATTTTTACACCCTTCGCTCATAGAGGGAAAGGGTATATTAACTTTGTCATGAAGTTTGTAACGCACTGAAGGAAGCATCTCCGACCATATAAAAAGTATACATATATGTATGATCAGCATGACTTGAGGAGTCGATTTGGGCGATGTCCGTCTGTCTGTAAAATATATAAAAAATAGATGGAATCAAACGATGGGATCATGGGCTGCCATACAAAACCGGCCCCCAAATTGGGTTCTTCTAAGAAAAACTTTTTTATTCGAGCACAAATTTACACCAAAGCCCATGAAAATGTATTTCTATTGATGTCACAAAACATATGCAAAAATTAATGAAATCGAACCATGGAGTCATGGGGCTCCCATACAAACCCAATCTCCCAAATTTGATTCTTCGATGAAAAACTTTTTTATTTGTCCACCGATTTCAACCAAAACTCATACAAATGTGTTTTTATTGATGCTACAAAAATACGTAAAAATGAATGGAAAGGAGAAACATTTTTGGCTACATCAATTTCGTCAAACCATTTATTAATGTGTCTTTATCCAAACAACAAAAAATGTAAAAACAAATGGAATTGCACTATGGGACCATGTTTCCCGCTGCCTACAATAAAGTTTTCTAAGAGATTTTTTTTTATTTGCCCGATTATTCCAAGCAAATTTGTTTTATCGGTACCACGGAACTTATGTGAAAACGGATGGAAAAGAATGGAGAGGGGGGGGGGGATTAAACACAAGTCATACATAGGTAGCCTCTTATATTTCGGGATTAGAGACCCCTCGTAGGTACGCCCAAAAAAACTTTAAACTTTTCGGCCGCGCCCGAAATTAGCATCGGTCTCGTTTTTTTCCAAGCAGAACACAGTGTGCGAATTACATATTATGTATTTGATGAACTTGGCGTTGATATTTTCATAAAGGTAATGAATCCTTCCTTCCGGCTCGGCATGCAGTTATGTCGGTTTTTCGGACTAAGCCTATACAAACTAAGCATCTTCGCCTTCGTAACCAAAATACGGTATTACTGGTCACTTATTTTTAGCCATCATTCTGAGATTTTTATGGCCATTGCAGATGAAACCCTCTCACTGCATCCCAATCACTTCGAGATCAAATTTGCTTTGCAATATTTTTCCTACACTCTCCTCTTTTTCGCCCCGCTTCTGCTTCCATTGCTTGCGCGACTTGGACACTCTGGAGCAGTGGCACAACTAGGATTTTGTCTTGGAGGGGAGGACTTAGTCCGTCCATATTACTGGACACATTGATGATGCTCCTAAATCAGTAATGACGCTATACAGTGATGTTTCAAACTTATTTTCGATGTAAACCTTTATCGCCTTGAAAACGAGCCAAATGTCATATCATGTCATGTCATGTCAAATCGGCAAATTCGAATCACTCTTCCAGCATTGCAATTGGGGGGTTTTTGAAAAAGAAGCATTACATTTGACCAATAGGACTTTTTATAGCCATTAACTACACTATGTCATGTTCTTAATTCTAACGGACTTTCAGTATCTATGTAGTAAATGCTTAAACTAAAGTATGGAGAGATCAACGCTACTCACTATGCACATCAAGCAATTCTATAATCATCGTTCCGAAAAAAATCGTGAAATTTCCTATAATTTCAGCTTTTGGCCATTTGTATCTTCTTCCACTTTTGGTTATGCAGAAATGTGACAATCGTGTAGGCTGTGGGTCTAAGGATTGTTGTCGTCAGGGCCGGATACACTGGCCGTCTGAATAATAGGCCGCATGCACACGAACAATTGTTTGAAAATGGATTTCCGTTCTGTCAAATGCGTACATTTTATATACTTGTTTGGACTTTAAACGAAAATCCAAAAAAAATGGATTCGGAATCTCCTCACGCAAGCTTTTTTCTTTGTGTTTTCCATTATTAATTTAGTTTTTTCCCTATTTTGAATTTTCTGGGAAGCAAGCATTTGCTATCAAATTTTTTAGTAAAAATTGTTACTAGAAAATTTGATATTTTTACGATTGCATTATCAAAGTTTTCATATTTTCTTCAGAGAAAAACACGAAATTCCACTGCCAACAAATGATTTAAAATCTAGGCGCGGAATGAGATTTTCTGAATTACTTCAATAAGTCAATTTTTAAGGTTATCTTTTTCACCAAAAACCAAAAATCTCTCGAAATCGAGATCATTAAATTTCTCGAAAGCCTATCTAACGCCAACCGCCATTTTTTTCGTTAGATTTATTCGTTGCATCGACAATGAAACAATCGGGTTAAATACGATATCCCGCCCATAAATATTCCCGTTTTTCAAATCCTGACATACATTATCCCGCTTAATTGAAATCCCGTCTAATCAAAACCCTAGCAACTTAATATCCCGTCATTTCAATAACCCGCTAATTCAAAATACCGCTTTTCAATATCTCGCTTTTTAATATGCCGTCATAGAAGGTAAGTATTGTTTCATAAATCGCGCGCGATTTCTGTAATGTGATATAAAAAATCGCCAACATATTCAATAATGGGTTTCCTCGCATGAGAACAGGGCCGGCTTTAGGGTGGGGCGAGCGGGGCGGTCGCCCCGGGCGCCAGGTTTAGAGGCGCCAGGTTTAGGGGCGCCGAAACCCGACCGTCCAAGTATTAATGGATAATGCCATCAATTTAACGCGCGTTCTAATCACAAGTTAATGGGATATTTTTATACAAACGCATACCTGCGACAGGAATTCTATGTGCAATTCCAAAACGTTCACTTAAGGCCGCACGACACAAAATGTCACCTGTATCTTTATAGAAATCAGATAAGAATTTAGTTGGGAACTCATCTCATAATATCAGGTTCCCACTTCAGGAATTGACTGCGTTCCAAAGATACATGTAACCTTTAATTAAGAAAAAGCAGTACCCAATTCTAATAAGCACATTCGGAAATGCAATTTCTGGATTATGTTTATGCTTTATTAAACTTAAGGGCGCCACAAACCTGACGATTTCTCGGCCGATCGATTGGGCCCACAATCGCCGCCCATACAGCACATACATTAGGCAATTTATCGGGCAATCTGAAATTGACAGTCTCACGGTCCACAAGACACAACACCAAATAGCGAATATTATACCGTTTTTGGCGATGGAAGATGGACATCCATTGCTACTTTTGATGGAGAATAACCGCCACAACCACAGCATGAAGAACGACCACAGGTTTATGTCAAAAATCAGCAACTGAGCAACACATGATTGTCATGACAGCTTGTACAGAAAATTGCACTGGCAATACGTTCCACACGTTAAATCAAAAAAATTGAGTCCAATGGTCCCATACACCTTCCGATTTATCTCGCAATTAAAAAATCTGGCCGATCGATCGGAGGGTCTGTGGCACTTACGTTTATTGATATTTATGTATGTAGAAAAGTTTTTGGATTTTTGTTAATATGTATGTAGGCATTGAATTTTAGAGCAAACATTGTTGTCTTTTATTGCTCAATTAAATTTACAAAAACTGCTTAAAAAATAGAAAAGTTTATAAACGTATTTGCAAAATTATTATCTTAATGAACGTTTAAATGTTGGTGATTCATACATAGTGTAACCTGCAGTAATGCAAAAAAGCCAGGTTTCCCGAACAAACCATTTCTAACCACGGTCGAAATTACAAAATGAAATGAATTAATGTTTTGAAGAATATGGACTACTATACATAAAATCGATACTGACTGAATTCGGTACCATCAAATTGATGGGATTTGGGATTTGCTATCGTCTTCCCATTCAACATAATGAATGTTTGTGAGCTAAGATGTATGGTTCCTTATGTTTCTGCGACGTGAAATTGTCTGTTTTTATTTTTGAACTATTATAAAACTTTCTGCGACGTGAGATTGCCTGTTTTTATTTTTGAACTATTATTAAACTGGCAAAGTATTTTGTGGTTTGATTTAAAAATTTAAAAATGAACACTACCGCAGATCCTGCAATAGATCTACTCTTGCTTACAAAAAACTTGTTTTTTATACCCTTCGCTTACTAAGCGAAAAGGGTATATGTATTAACTTTGTCATGAAGTTTGTAACGCATTGAAGGAAGCATCTCCGACCATACAAAATATGTATATATATGATCAGCGTGACGAGATGAGTTGATTGGACGATGTCCGTCTGTCCGTCTGTCTGTCTGTTGCGACGCGTTTTGCTCGGCCAGTTTAAAAGCTATGGAGCTGAAATTTTGCAGACATGATTCTTTTTATTGCAGGCAGTTTGTATGTTTGAATCGGTAAAATCCGACGAGGGGGTCGTGGGGCTGTCATACAAACCTACTCCCCAAAATTAGGTTTTTCTTAGAAAAACTTTTTTATTTATGCACCAATTTCAATCAAATTTCGCACAAATGTGTTTTCATTGCTGACACACAACATTTTTAAAAATCGACCAAATCGGACAATGGGGTCGTGGGGCTGCCATACAAACCTAGTCCCCCAAGTTAGGCTCTTCTAAGAAAAACTTTTTTATTTTCTCATCGATTGCAATCAAATTTCGTGCAAGTGTGTTTCTCGTGATACCACAAAACATATGTAAAAATGGACCAAATCGGACCATGGGGTCATGGGGTTGTCATACAAACCTAGCTCCCCAAATTAAGTTCTTCTAAGAAATTTTTTTTTATTTATACACCAATTTCAACTAAACTTCTCACAAATGTGTTTCTATTGATGACACAAAAAATATGTATGAATAGATGGAGTCGGACCATATCGTCATGGGGCTACCATACAAACCTATCCCCCCAAATAAAATTTTTCTAAGAAAAACGTTTTTATTTGCTCACAAATTCAACCAACCTCATGGAAATATACTTTCATTGATGTTACAAAACATATGCAAAAATGAATGAAATCGGTCCATTGGGGTCATGGGGCTGGCATATAAACCCAACCCCCAAATTAGGTTCTTTGAAGAAAAACTTTTTTATTTGTCCACCAATTTCAACCAAATCTCATAGAAATATGTTTTAATTGATGCCACAAACATACGTAAAAATTGAAGGAAAGGCCATGCGTTCATAGGGCTGCCGTACAACCCCCCCCCCCCCCCCCCCCCACACACACACAAACTTCGTCTTTGGTCATTCTAAGAAACCCACGCCCACCGCTTCCCCCAATAAATCTTCGCCACGGCACTTATGTGAAAATTCAAGGAAAAGCATGGAAGCGGGGAGAATTGAACACAAGTCATAGAAACGCCCGAAAAAACTTTTAGCCCGGGAGGAGCGAAGGGTATCCAAATTTCGGCCGCGCCCGAAATTAGCCTCGGTCTCGTTTTTTTAATAATATTAACGAAATAATGATTTTCTAGGACGAATTATGAACAAATGTGAATGGATAGAGGCATACTTTTCTGTTCGCTTTAAGCAATCAATTTACTGGGAAACGGGAAAATTAAGGAGAAGTTAAAAACAGTTAAAGTGGTGGGTTCAATGGCCGGCGGGGCCATTGAGAAAAATATTTCCATAGAACGTTGAAGTTCAACTTCTATTGCAATTTTTTTCGTGTATAGAAACTATAAGGGGCGATTCTTTCAAGTTCGCCCCGGGCGCCGTTACACCTAAAGCCGGCCCTGCATGAGAATATTTAATTCTCGGAGACCCACGGACCAGGTGAATTAATTTTAAAAATAGGCGGTCTGGTCTTTCGGTAGTCGAAACTTAAGTATCCCTTTTTAACAGTCTTCTTTTGCAGGGGCTAAATTATCATCAATGGCGTAACGTTTTCCAAATTTCTTGTGTTCAAAATCGAGATCAAGGAAAAATTGACAGAACATAACCCAAAAGCCTTTAAATGAGCAAGAGAAACGAAAATTTTGTTTTAGCAAAAAGTTGCAATATTTTTTTTTAATTTATAGAGAGAATATTGAAATTCGAATATTTATACTAGAGAACTTGTGAGATCATCTATTTATCACAGAGTCCAAGAGAAGCGGCGAAAGAAACACCTCTCTCTAGGAGTGGTCCCACATACCTGGTTTGGAACTGGCGTTGATCTTAGACTAGAAGTGATTGACCCAAATCTGCGGATCACATCAGCTAACTCACATGGCCACATGTAGAGTTTTGGCGATCCTGTGCAAGTTAAACGACCAGCAGTCATATGTCCATGTCCACGCTGGGCTAAATCGATTGAAATCAAATGCATATGGTAGAACTCCTCCAAAGACAAATGTTTCATGTAGGGAAAACGGCGGATGTACTCGTATTATCTGGACTGACTATAGTGTTTCTCGGCTGGCACCTGTCTCTTGATTTATTGAGACCTAGTCAAGATTTAAATACTCCAACAACTCATATTGGCACAATTTTACGCAAGAACCTTCAAGAGAAGCACTCTTTCTAGCAAGTTGAACCTATAATTCTCCTCAATATTCGTATGAGCAAAAACTCAAGAAATTCATATGGAGAGAGATACTCGTATGTACTTAATTAGCTTGGGATACGCTTTCTTTGTAATTAATGGATTATTCTGATGATTGTCTATTTGCAAAAGCCAATTGTGAAGTTGCGGCTTTCTGGTATAAACAAATTTAAATACCAAGAAGTTTAAGCAGTCTGTACACAAAATAGGATGTTTGACTTAGGCCCCCCATGCCCCCATACAAGGAATCCATGGATTCGCGGAATCCAACAAAACTATAAAAAAATTACAGTTCGCAAGTAGTCATTTTTTTAATATGGCGTTTGACAGAACAAATAATTAAAAAAAATGAATCCGGACGCTTCGTGTGTGGGCGGTTTTAGATTCTACACCTTGCATGTTTTCCACGCAAAATAAGAAAAATTAGTGTCTTTAAAAGAACAGTTATTCGTAAGATTTTATAAAAAAGTATCTTGTATGTTTTTGGATTTGGGGGCCCGTGTTCCGCTGAACACATGGAATGGAACACCGTACCTTACGCCACTGATTATTATCATCTTGGTCGAAGAAATAAGCAAATATTCCGACAGGATTTCGTAATGGCGGGATTTTTAAGTGGCGGGATTTAGTTATGTCGGGATAATATAAAACGAGGTTTTTTTGTAAAAAGCGGGATTGATTATGAAGAATGAATTATGGAGTGGGCTGATTTTGTTTTTTTTAAAAAACAACCGCAAATAGAAAAACATCCATTGTAGCCTCGCCACATTCCGAATTCAGTAAGCTTAAACTATATAAATTTGACGGTGGTGTATTATGGAAGTATCAAGGCTTTAAATACAACTTTATACCACATTGGTGTCAGGGAAAGTCGGCATTTAAATCAGGCTGATGACCAACATTGTGAAACATGCAGCCACAATTAATAATTTACCCTATTATTAGTTGGAGACAGTGGCGCAACAACGGGAGGGGTAGACCGAGAAATTGTGAAAGGACAATATGAAAATAAGAACTACACAAGGAGTTTTTACTTTAGATTCTTTGCTATTAAATACTGGACCGTTCTAGAAAAAATTCTCGAATAGCACGTATTCTACAAAATCACACTGTTCATTTCGAAAAGGACTTCCCCTGAATTTCTTTCGGGACACATGGAATCTTGTAGTAATTGGTGTACTACCCTGTTAAAATGAACCTAATAACACAGACCATAATTTAAATTTAAAGGTTAAAATCGTTTTCATCAAATTTATAGAAAACAAAAAAAATAGTACGGGGTGCAATATTTGGACCCCTCCCGAAACAAAATCCTGGCTACGTCCCTGCCCCCCATACAAGGAATCCATGGATTCGCGGAATCCAACAAAACTATAAAAAAATTACAGTTCGCAAGTAGTCATTTTTTTAATATGGCGTTTGACAGAACAAATAATTAAAAAAAATGAATCCGGACGCTTCGTGTGTGGGCGGTTTTAGATTCTACACCTTGCATGTTTTCCACGCAAAATAAGAAAAATTAGTGTCTTTAAAAGAACAGTTATTCGTAAGATTTTATAAAAAAGTATCTTGTATGTTTTTGGATTTGGGGGCCCGTGTTCCGCTGAACACATGGAATGGAACACCGTACCGTACGCCACTGATTATTATCATCTTGGTCGAAGAAATAAGCAAATATTCCGACAGGATTTCGTAATGGCGGGATTTTTAAGTGGCGGGATTTAGTTATGTCGGGATAATATAAAACGAGGTTTTTTTGTAAAAAGCGGGATTGATTATGAAGAATGAATTATGGAGTGGGCTGATTTTGTTTTTTGGGATTATGTAGGTAAGACTTAGTAATGAGTGTCCATCACGAGAATTTTTATGATGTCGTCTTTGGAATTTGAATTCTTTTTTAAGCAATTCCGGCTCTGGCCAGGACCGTTTCCCTAGCTACACTGAAAAAATCATTTGCTGAAAACAAGAAAAAAAATACAATAAAAAACAGCCAAGAAAGAAATGCTGTGTATTGAAACAATTGGCCCACCACAATTAGGGGGGAATTTGTGAATGTCTACACGAAAAAAAATGTATCTTCTCAGGTGAAATAGACAGTGGGAGGGAGTACTGAGAGGACTCTATCTCGCAAAGAAACAATTGATTTTGGATTTTAATGTGATGGCGGCTCTTTATTTACTTACTTTATTTAATCATCGAGGGATGCAACTTTTTTACTACATATTTCTTCGACAACTTTAATTGCAATGAAAAATTTATATTTTTGTCAGAGCTGCGATTAAAAAAAAATTTTTTTTTAAATTTATTTTGATTTTTTTTTTTTGCTATTAAGTGAAATCAATCATTTCTGAATTTTGGCAGGATTTTTGGGATTCCCTTTGGATTTCCCTTCTTTTCACCAATTTAGATGTAATAGAGATATACATATGTAATCTATGCTCCAAGAACACGAATTCATTTTTACTCTGGAATTAAATACATTTCTTCATATTTCATTTTACCGTTGAGATCCATTGGCCCCTCCACTGCTCCCACTGCTATGGAGATATCCGCAACTTAAGTCGATGTTTTCCTTGTATCAACCATAATCCGGAATAAATGGAGTTGGGTGAAAAAGCGGTTCATTTCGCCGTGTTTCTGGTTTATTACTTAAGCTTGATGCTCACCCAGAATTTTGTTTTCTTCCGATTAACCAAAGGCTACTTTTGGGGCATGTATGCGAGCCTTGAAGGGTGCACACAAATTGCATTTCTCGAGAAAACCTCTCCCCCAAAGCCAAGGGGTACGCTTCGCCTGTGGCGGAACCAGAGGCTATTAAAAGTGTACCAGATCCGACCCATCCACCCCTACAAAAAACTTAAAATTTAATATTTCGGATTTGATGTGTCTTCTAGGCCCGTACATGAGTATATGGGAAGAGCAAGCACTAATCGTGCAATTCGGACGATTATAACTCGATTTCATTTCGTATTGGACAGCTGATGCGACCAATTTTTTGTTCACCAAGTGCTACGAATTATTGTGTTGTAAATGTAATTATTGTCACATACCTCTGGGCTGGAATTTATTGATCATTTATGAAGAAACACGGGAAGTTTCTTTAAAACCATTTCTTAAACAAACCTCTTAAGTGGATTTAAATTCACAATTTTACGTCCCCATTCATTATTTGATGTGTTTTTGAAAACATCTATAGACAATATAGTCTATATATACCAAATGGCATATTTGGTAGGCAAAAATCCTGAATCGGAATTTTTTAGGATTATGGTTGGGGATGGTCCCCAGATTATGGCATAAAAAGTCCCAACCGATTGGTGGTCCGCAACCTTTAAAAAAGGGGGAAAAAAGGGGCTTTTTCCGTTTTTTTTTGCGATTATTTTAAAAACGGTAAGAGATACAGAAAAATGATCTGAGGACGGAAAAAACTACATAAAATTATCTTTGCAATGATATATAGCACATTAGAGTTTAATTGAATATTTCGGCGTTAGACTAGAAAATAAATTAGAATATTTTCATTTTAGACCTTTTTTAAAAGCTCCATAACTTTTTAAAGAATGCTAGTTCAGCCGTAAATTGTTGTATAAGTATTCACAATAAGTTCAAGATTATTTTAAGGTAAACATTGAGTCGCTCCGATCAAGGCCCCCATTATCCCCCCATTTAAATTTGTCAAAATGGCATGTCCATAACTCCCCCAAAATTGGGGCAGAGTGCTAAATTTTGGTTTGTTGCGATTGGAGGTCATAGTCATCCCACCCACCAAAAATTCAGCTCATTCGGATAAAAGCTAAGGGTATCTCCCATACAAAGTGACCCATCAGGAGTTTGTTCTACGTACACGGAGAGAAAAATGTGAAATAAATTCAACAAAATCATACAATAAAATTCACAACATACAATTTCACTAAATTTGTAGTAAAAGTTATTAAAATGTAGTGAAGTTGATTACAATTCAGTTGTTTTTACTGGTGCTGGCCTATTGTAAAAATGATTGCAGTGTAATGACAAAAATCATTGCATGATATTTGTATGGATAGTAACATTTATTGTGTTTATGGTAATTTTCACCACTGTCTGTAATAATAAATTATTGCATGGTGTACATGAAATTAACAAGAGCGCGTAATAATTACGAAACTGTCAAAAAATAAGACGACTAATTTATTCGCATGACTTGTAATCTTAGATAGCTTAGGTGTAGGACGTAGGACTACGAAACGATAGGTCCCCGGTTCAATTCCCAATAGAAGCAAATTGTAAAAAGGTAAAGTTAAAATAGGGGAAAAGAAGTTAAGGATAAAATAGAAGTAAAAAATAAAAAAAAGGTAAAAATAAAAAAATAAAACATTTTTTGAATTTTTTTCTATTATCGCCAAATTATCTTCCTGGCAAATTTTATTTTTTTAATAATAATTTTTATTTTATTAATTGTTAATTTTATTACAGCGCAATGACATTTTTCATAACGGATGTAATAACTTTTACATCAGTTGCAATAGGGTCAAAAATCATTACAAATGCAATAGTTTTTATTACAGTTTTAATTCCTTTCACTACATTTTTTTCTCCGTGTAACACTCATTTTATAAACTGTAGTACAAAGTCGTTTTGGGTCACTTTGTATGGGAGGTACCCTTAGTTTTTATCCGAATGAGCTGTTTTTTTGGTGGGTGGCTGTTTTTTTTAAGTTTGCGGACCGCCATGCCAGTCGGTTGGGACTTTTTATGCCATCATCTGGGGACGATCCCCAAACCATAATCAAAAAAATTTCCGATATAGGATTTTTGCCGTTCGATGGCCATATTTTGGTCCAATTTTCTTAGACTAATATAACGTAGCAAAATTCAACCAAAAACTTTTCACCATCATGTAAACTTTTATAGTCTTCAAAATCTTCAATCCAATTTCCAGTAAACTGCAAAAGTAATGATACAGAAATCACAAGATATGTTCACTTTACCTGCATTATCCATACACGACGAGCGGCGCCATTCAACCGCCAAGCAAGGACGTTTCTCTCGTTATTATCTCTGTAAACATTACCTGTTGGCTGTTGAGAGGCCATAATATCGTGGATTATGTAGATGCATGAAAGAAGGATTTAACAACATTATACATAAGTATGAGCAAACCTAAAACGAGATAAAATTGTATTGCATATCATCCGTATATGCGCTATATGCGATGTAATGATTATGTTTCATTATTATTATCATTCATCCACCCTCATATGTATACAGGGTGTCCCTCATTAGGTGGTCAATACTGTAAGGGTTGATAGCACAACTTGTTTCAGCAAGAAAACTACCAATACAATCGGTTTTTTTTTACCGTTACCTTGTTTTCGCTCTTTTTGTAAAAGTCATCGAAAATCGTGACTTGTCATGCAAAATCATAATTTGCAGCCCTCCTGATGACTTAATCCATGATTTGATTTCAGTTTCAGAAACTACATACAATTTCACAAAAACTGAGGTTTTTCCTGCTGCCAATATTATCGCCACTTTCAAGATACAGTTATTCAAACTTAATAGAAATTTAAAAATAGATTTTTCATCGAAAATTCATACAGTAATTTCATAACGGTGCTTTATACGTACAACTCTGCAAAGTTGATAAAAGTTGCTTCAAAATGTTGGCTTTCCAACGGTATATTACTTTTCATATTTACATTGCGGGATTTTGGAATTACACATATTGGATGTAAAAAAACAAGGTAATTATTTTCTTATCGGATGATTCAAACTGAAATTTTATTCACTTATTTTTTATATTTTACTATCGCAATATTGAAAATTTGTTAAATAAAAATGAAAATAAAGTTTTGAATATGAGAAAGAACCAACAAACTAAAAATATTAAATAATGATTAAATGAGTCTGTTTGATGTATTGGAATAATACTGCTGGAATTGGCCTCCTCCATTTTGTATGCAGACTCGACACCTTCGGCGCATGAAAGAAACGGTCCGAAGGATTTCAGGAGGGTTTTCGTTTATGTTGTCACAAGCATCATTAATAGGCAGCAGCTGTTCCCGGTAGGTACAATTTGCAGAATGTTATCATCCTCTGACAGTCGCTCGGTAGTAATTCCTGAACTTGCGTAAGGTGGTACGGATACCGGTTGTCCGACTGAAGAGTCCTTTGGATCGTCATCGAAGAAATATCCAGCTGAAGTGCTGCTCTACGCTTGCTCAATTTTGGGTTAGTATCGAAGAGATTAAGAATCTCTTCTTCTCTTCCGACACTAGTACGGCGAGCTCTTTCTCTACCGGTGTGGTTTGGTGTTCGATACGTTCTTTCGTAGGTACGTCTACCTAGAATTCGTCGCTGCGGGAATCGCTGACTATGACTTATCGAAGTGCTTCAAGTGAATTTCCTAATGCAACCACATACACAAATACCATATACGCATACTCTCTATCGGAGAATTGGTTTTCCACCATCGCGATTTTATTTAATTGGTCTAAAAATTAGGTCTATATTCGAAAAATTAATTATATTATTAAGAAAATTATACCTGAATTTCCTAACCACCAAGAAGTAACAAAACAATCACTCTTGCGAAGTGAAAACATAAGAAAGAATAACAGCTTTTCGATTATCAATAGCAAATATTAAATTTTAACTGTTATAAGTACCGTTGTATTTGCCAAACAATGAACAACATTTCAAATATTTTACAGTTCTGGTCAAAATAATGCAGCGAGATTCTATCCCGAATTATAAAGGTAATAGACTTTGTTTGTCTTTTTTCGAGTAAAGGGAAAATTGTTAGCGATTCCACTGAAGCCTTGATTTTTACCATTCAATGCGTGTTTTCCTAAAATTCTGCAATATAAATATGAAAAGTGATATTCCGTTGGAAAGCCAACATGTTGAAATAACTTTTATCAACTTTGCAGAGTTGTACGTATAAAGCACCGTTATGAAATTACTGTTAGATATTTCGATGAAAAATCTATTTTATAATTTCTATTAAGTTTGGGTAACTGTATCTTGAAAGTGGCGATAATGTTGGCAGCAGGAAAAACTTCAGATTTTGTGAAATTTTATGTAGTTTCTGAAACTGAAATCAAATCTTGGATTAAGTCATCGGGAGGGCTGCAAATTGTGATTTTGCATGACAAGTCACGATTTTCGATGACTTTCACAAAAAGAGCGATAACAAGGTAACGGTAAAAAAAATTCCGATTGTATTGGTAGTTTTCTTGCTGAAACAAGTTGTGCTATCAACCCTTACAGTATCGACCACCTAATGCGGGACACCCTGTCCATAAAGAACAAAGTAAATGTTTTAGTAAAGAGACAAGAGTATGAATAAGCAAAAAGGATTCTTGAAATGGGCTACGTTGCTGGAGTTAACTCGGCAACACGGTGAGAAAATGTAATAAAAATACATATTTCAGTAATTTTGTAAATTATTCAATCAATTAGTGATATATACGTATGTAATTCGTTCATTTTCAAAATCCAGCTAAAGAAAAATCAACACTAGAAATAAAAGTTTTTTTTTGTAATAATCAAGACAGCCCAGCTAACAATTTTATCCCTGTAATACTTTATAGAATATTCTCTTCCAATAGTAATGGAAGCACTTTACAGGGTATAAAAGCTGAGTAATAGTCTAATAATGGCATTTGGCCCCATTTTTATATCCAATATTGTAACACTAAATTGCGCCTCGGAAAAGGCATACATCATGTGTTATATCATCATGTTCTCGCCTTTGCTCCGATAACCAACGTGAAAAGAATAGGTAGTGTTGCCAACTATAGGAGGCTTATAGAGTGACATTGATATCTAATGAAAAATAAAACAGCTCGCAGACAGCATCGAACCCATGAGTATCGTATTGCTCGTCCTACGCGCTAACCACTCGGCTAACCTGAGACATAGTCAGCATTCCTCGCAAACACTACTAGTTGCTTCTATAGAAATGCTTAACAATTCTTTATAGAATATTTTGCTCTGAACCTATTTTTTTGTCGGTTTAGTTGGTTTTACCAATAATGACGTTGATTAATTTCATACATTCATCAATAAAATGCAGTCAGTTTCTGCATATAGATCATCTTAATAGGTTCAGAAATTAACTGTGAGTGAAGAAATATTGGTTTCATCCAGGACTTCAAGCAATTCTATTGAAGAAACTTGGTTTCCATCCTAGTATTCAAGATAACACTTATCTTATAGCTCTCAACTCTTTGAAAAATCACAAAGTCCATCCTCCTATAAAACAGCGATGAACAATTTATCGGATGACAATACGAATGTCGTACTATTAAAATGAAAAAACACAACCGATTCTCTGCTATAGGAGAATATTGCATGTGTTTGTTCATTTGAGATTATCTGCTACAGGAGACTATTACGTGTGTGTGTGTGTCTGTGTTATGCCATCCAATAAACACAATAGAGAAGTATGTACTTAATGGAGTAGAGTAGTAGAAGAGTCGAGTTTCTAGTTTAAAGCGTAGAGAAAGTGTTATCGACGTCCTGCAGCACCATCTTTAAATTCATACTAATTTGGGCTCTTTAGAGTGCTAATATTCAATGATTATTGGATAACCGTGAATTGATTTTATAAGGATGATAGAAGCCTACCGGAAAATGTTTTAATGATTAGTTATCGGATCCAAATACTCCTTTAAGCGATGTCACACCTTAAACTGTGCTTAGTGTTACTATAGCTACAGGGTGAAGTGCTTCTTTAAGGCATTCGCATTGTTAGTTGGGAAAATGGACTTTGCTTAATCACGGTAGAAGATTACCTTTTAAGTGATTGGAGGGGTGATTTGAACCAAAGGTTGATTTGTTGGTTTTTTAACAGGTGGATTTGTCACCAGACCTATATTCTTAACAATTCCTTGCAATCTACTGACCTTGGTACCAGCTAGTTACGTGTCCTGTCTTGATCCTGCAGTAATCGTTTCAATTAAAAGATCGAACATCCTTGTCGCAAGGCCCCTTATACAGATTCCCATCGGCAGGATTGTGCAATTCTGACAATAATATACGTAAGTAGAAAAATATCAAATCCAGCCGTTTGGTTTAGTCAGGCTAAACTTCAATCGCATACAAATATGTAATAAGTGGATATTGCACCCACGCGTTGCTGAACAAAAGTATGTCTGACTCATCACTTAAGCATGAGAGTTCGACCTGCCACAATTCAAATCTCAGCATGCCACATCGGAATTTATGCAATATTATGAAAATGTTGCTGATGATGGCATTTTTGCATTCAAGTTCAATGCTAAGTACTGGCAGTATACCCATGTCGAGTACACAATAGAGTTGTCAAGAGCATAGCCCAACAACCAGTTGATTATATTTTCTTCACGGTCACTAAAATAAAAAATATTTTTCAGATTCAAGCGAAATGTAGATACGTTTCGGAAAATGGTACTTCTATGCATTGAATGGAACGAAAACAACAAAAATAACATCGAAACGACTCATTTCGACGTAATACCGATTTATGAGAAATCAACCCTCCCGAGTATATAAAGATACAACTAATTTAAGGCCATCTCATGTTCAACCTGAATCTTGGTCGTATTAGGTTGTAACTATACTTTTTGGACCACCAACATAATTCTCTCGCAACGCAAAAGGATCTGACTGCAAAGAAGCAACTACGTCCCTGATGTGGTTTCTAATAACATTCTTGACGACGTGCTGTGCTCTACCTGCTCTGGGTGGGTTTCGGTCGACCGGATACGGGAATCTTCCTAGCGATGGACACTATCCAACTTCACCACAAGTCCAATGGACCGGAGGATATTTCGAGTGGCCCTGCAAATCCACAAGAGCTCTTTACAAAAATTCCGGCAAGTACAATCCGAAAAGTATAATTGCAACTCGTGGACAAATCTACCGTGACGATATCTTCCTGGCCCTGCCACGCTATCGGAGTGGTGTGCCGGCAACCTTGGCCCGTACATCGATGAAGCCCGGTACATGCCACACCACCCTTGTCCCGTTCCCGTGCTGGGAGATGCAAGAGGAAGGCAACTGTCGGTCCTTGCAAAATGTTGTCGATCTTGTGCTGGATGTCAACGATATTCTATGGGTATTGGATGTTGGCGTTGTCAACACCTTGGAGACGACACCCGTCCGAAGATGTCCACCGAAAATTGTAGCGTTCAGTGTTAAGACTGGAAAAGTTCTTCGGACAATCTCGCTCGAGGGATTGGCCGTGAAGAACTCACGTCTACAGTACTTAGTGGTTGATTACGAACAGAAAACGGGACAAGTTTTCGTGTACGTGAGCGATGCAGCAAATCGCGCGATTATCGTCTATAACGTGCAGGCTGGCAAGGGACGTCGTGTGATTCTGCCAAAGGCCGTCACGTCAGGATGCAATAGCCGAGATGTCCTTTATATTGCACTCACTCACAAATCATGCGGCAGCAGTCTATTGTATTTCACATATCTAAGTTCAAAGAAAATATTTTCAATCAGAACGGAGTTTTTGCGTACTGGTTGTGCCGAAGGACGTGTCACAGGTAAGCGAATATCGAGAACACCTATACGGAGGAATATGAGGACAATTGAGTTCTAACAAAATTCTATTTAATCCTTTACATCTAGACGTGGGAACGAAACCCAATCGTATGGTCATCATTGGAACAGACAACGGATCGGCCCTATTCTTCCGTTATGAAGGCGAAACAGAGGTCTACCGATGGGACTCAAACACTTGCTTCAAAGAATCGAATTTCCGTGTCATGTACAGATGCCAGACATGCCAGCTAGCCACTCATGCACTGGCCGACTACAAACGTGGAACAATGCGTGTTCTCGAAAGCAATTTCCCAGACTATATGCAAGGCACGGTAGGATGTGGTGCCGTACAACAGATTACAACAATGCGTGGTTGTTGGAATTAAATACCATTCTCATCACGGAGTCACATCCTCTTCGATGGGAATATACACAGCACTATACAGCCAATTGAACTAAGGACTATGGATTCATGATGGAGTTAAAATTAGTTGCTAGAAACATTGTATTTATTGCTAAATTATATATTTAGAGAATAGTTAAGTGAGAGAAAGTGCAGTCTTGAAATGTGATATTACTCAGTAAGGCCGAGAACTATTATATAAGCCATTTATTTCATAAGTAAAGAGAATTTCCCAAAGAAAAAAAAATGATTTTTATTACAAGAACTTGACCAAGAAAAGAACATTTTCTTCTTCTTCGTTTAGCGGTACGGAAAGGCGTGCGTGATATAGGTGTCGTGTAAGGTCAGTCGGCGCAGCTGGGCATTGAAGCAAAGGGGTCATTGAAGCAGTATGTGTCATAATCGATTGGGTCCTTGTTGTGGGGGTAGCGACCGATTATATAGATATTATTTTGATAGTGGAATATTGTGATCGCGTATTGGCATAAACTGGGTTTCCTGGTGAAAATGTCATCATCAGACATCAGGAGACATCATGTAGCAATGCATAAATAAGCATTCTGACATATTTGGATTTTGTTCTAGTTGGTACCGCAAACAGCAGTGCTCTAAACTGGAGCAGCACAAACAGGCGCTGTTCGGCCCACCACTCGGTATGTGGCCAGCATATGTTTTTTTATCTTTGCTCCAGGCACTGCCAGCTAGAGGTATTGCAGATACTATAGATTTGAAGCTAGTGTAGTACATATGGAAATAACAAACAATCATACCTTCCTGCTTACTTTTGTTGCTTCATTTTAATTAATCGATTGATCACTTCCCGGCTCTATGCCACGGATAGTTCCTACACGGCTGAAAATTTTGGTGTAATTTTTATAAAAAAATATATTCATACATTTCCATATAAAAACTTTACCAAAAGTATAATTGAACTATATTAAAAGTATAAGTATTCTTGATAAAAATGTTACTCTTCAATAGTATAAAATTTATAAGCAAATTTATACAAACCGCTCGAAAAAATAAAAATTGTAATACGAGTGCAGTCGGCTTCGAATCCACAATTCTGTGATTTGTAGGCAAGCGCGCTGCTCACTGAACCAGACAGACTACAAATCAATAGATTTCTAGGTTGAATGGGTTTTTTGCGTTGATAGTGTAGATTTGATAACATACACTGAACCAAATATTTCTTCATATGAACGAATTTTTTCTTCGTAAACTTTTGAATAAAATTTTTATTTGATTTGAATAATAATTTGTTCCATTGAAAAAGTCCGGGTAGATTTTTGGAAAAAATTTGCATATTATTCAATATGAAAATTTGGTTTTTCGTTTTATCAAATTAACTAAATTTTCATCAGTTTTATTACTATTCGCTTACAATTTTTAATCAATTTGAAGAAATCGCACTTTGTAAAAGTTTTTCTTCGTATAGAAGAAATTATTCAAACTGACGATTTGTTTGCGCTAAATTATTGAAAGCAATTGTAAGATTGACAAAAGTTCGTCAAAATAACAAATTCACAATTTGTCAGATTCGTCAAAAGGATAAAACTTAATCAAATGGAAGAATAGCATCATTCTTATATTTTATATATATTATATTTTATCACAGTGAATAATTTAGTCATATTGATAAAATCAATTCTTCAATTCTTCTCTTTTACGAAAATTCTTCACACTGATGAATTTATAGTAACGCATTTTCTGTTTATTTTCGATTTTCTGAGTAATTTTTGCCTTTAAATTTTAATGGAAATCTCAATTCCAAAAAGAAATTTTTTCATACAATTTGTCAGAAAGAAAAAAAATAAAAAGTGTCCTGGCCGAGTCTCAATAAGGCGTCCGCCATGCAGTGTGTATCAAGTAGTGCTTGTCTTGAGAACATTGGAAGTATATTTCCTTTCTGGCGCAATGGCAGTGTGAGTGGACTGGCACGCAAGCGGACCGAGTTCGAATCCTGATTCTAACACAATGGGTAATATGGTTATTTGTATATAAAAAAGTGTTTAATAAATATTGTGAGAGTCTTGAAGACATATAATAATAAATGAAATTAGTTTCAATACGAATAAGACAAGACGCAATGTTAATTTTTATATTTAAAAAATGAAAATTTCTTCATATTGACAAATTATTCATCAATTTACAATAATTTCGTAATTATTCAATATGACTATGGTATTCTTCAATCCAAATAACAGCTTCATTGACCGTATTTTGATGAAATATTCTTCATATTAAATGTAAATTCGTCGAATTTACGAATTTTTTGGTTCAGTGTAGTAGGATTGATTCTACCCTTTTATGTTATAACCACATTCAATGCAATTTATTCTATCCCGAACGGTGTAAAATGTATATTATTAAAAGGGTATTTGGATAGTTTTATTATGTAGCGGTTATACTTAATATCATTTTTGAATAAACTAAAATTATAAGTTGAAAAGAGTCAAATTTGATTCAAGTTTTGGAATAGATAGGAGTTATACTATTTTATTTATAAAATTTACTCCCGCTTTACACCAAAATTTACAACCGTGTAGTATTCTGGATTGTACTTGTAAAATATTATTCGACACTTGCTACGGAATCTGTTATTAGATTTTTGACAAAACATACAAAGGCCTCTTTTTCAGTAAATCCTAATTTTGCATTCAAATTCGCTTAAAGTTGTCATGGAAGTCAAGACCACAATGTCAGCCAAAATTTGTTGTATCAGCTTTTCATCTGTTTCTTTCAAAAGTAAGCAGAACCACTTTTTGGCGGAATTTGGCAGAATTTTGGACGATGTATGAAATTTCTCTTCCAAAGAAAAGTGTTCCGTCTATCATATTGAAACAGTCTTTTTTTAGGCCCTCCGTATTTTGGTTCAGGAAAAGCCAAAAGCAGTTAATGAGTGTTATTCTAAGATCTGTCAGGAAAACTAAACTTTTGGTGTAATAAACCTGAAATGCAAAGGACTCTTAGACCCGTATTTATAAACATACCTTAACTCAAGAAGACCTTGAGTCGAGGATGCCGAAATTAAAATAAATGTCATTTTCCATACTTTTTCATAGAAATCACTTATATTCACGAGTCAATGCATCCTTGATTTAAGGAGAAACTCAAGGAGACCTTAAAATTTTCTATAGTCAACCTCACTTGAAGTCAAGGTAGCTACCCACCTACCTTGAAATGTTATATTTCAAGTCTCCTTGAGTTTCGCCTTAAATCAAGGATTAAGGATCAACGATCCCTCAGTCTTGCTAATGTTTTTCCTACACTGAACCAAATATTTCTTCATATGAACGAATTTTTTTTCGTAAAATTTTGAATAAAATTTTTATTTGATTTGAATAATAATTTGTTGCATTGAAAAAGTACGGGTGGATTTTTAGAAAAAAAGTTGCATATTATTCAATATGAAAATTTGGTTTTTCGTTTTATCAAATTAACTAAATTTTCATCAGTTTTATTACTATTCGCTTACAATTTTTAATCAATTTGAAGAAATCGCACTTTGTAAAAGTTTTTCTTCGTATAGAAGAAATTATTCAAACTGACGATTTGTTTGCGCTAAATTATTGAAAGCAATTGTAAGATTGACAAAAGTTCGTCAAAATAACAAATTCACAATTTGTCAGATTCGTCAAAAGGATAAAACTTAATCAAATGGAAGAATAGCATCATTCTTATATTTTATATATATTATATTTTATCACAGTGAATAATTTAGTCATATTGATAAAATCAATTCTTCAATTCTTCTCTTTTACGAAAATTCTTCACACTGATGAATTTATAGTAACGCATTTTCTGTTTATTTTCGATTTTCTGAGTAATTTTTGCCTTTAAATTTTAATAGAAATCTCAATTCCAAAAAGAAATTTTTTCATACAATTTGTCAGAAAGAAAAAAAATAAAAAGTGTCCTGGCCGAGTCTCAATAAGGCGTCCGCCATGCAGTGTGTATCAAGTAGTGCTTGTCTTGAGAACATTGGAAGTATATTTCCTTTCTGGCGCAATGGCAGTGTGAGTGGACTGGCACGCAAGCGGACCGAGTTCGAATCCTGATTCTAACACAATGGGTAATATGGTTATTTGTATATAAAAAAGTGTTTAATAAATATTGTGAGAGTCTTGAAGACATATAATAATAAATGAAATTAGTTTCAATACGAATAAGACAAGACGCAATGTTAATTTTTATATTAAAAAAAAAATGAAAATTTCTTCATATTGACAAATTATTCATCAATTTACAATAATTTCGTAATTATTCAATATGACTATGGTATTCTTCAATCCAAATAACAGCTTCATTGACCGTATTTTGATGAAATATTCTTCATATTAAATGTAAATTCGTCGAATTTACGAATTTTTTGGTTCAGTGTATGTAGCTGCTCTCGGGTATCCCCACACCAAAACATTATGTAACAAATTAGCCCCGACTCTGTGCCCCCCTTTGAGAATTTTCTAAATACGCCACTGACTACCGCGACATGATTGGCTGGAGACATCATGTAATCTAGATGTAGGCCGAAAATTTTTTAATTGTTGAGTTGGAGTCGCATCTTATCTTTATCTTTCCGGTGGAATACCTAATGATAAAGAAAGATATAATTTCCGACTCGTGGGCGACAGTCGCTATGTTTTGGTATCATCAAAGGCGATAATCACCCATTACTGTAGCCAATGGCGATCACCTTGTGGCGACAGCATCTTTACTGTCGCTTTCACACGAAATTCAGAAAAAATATCGGAAATGGACTCATGAAAAATAAAACCTTCTCAATTTCAATATTGGTATTGTGTATGAATCCACCTTAGAGAAAGCATAGAAACCCATGCCATGCGTTAGTCCAGAGTGGCTATGTGATCACACAACCCATATCTGTTTGACTCCAAATTTATTACACTACACTCCACGAAATAATTAAAACGTCAAAATATTGTCGATGCAATTAATAACCCTTCTGTCGCCGCCTACGAGCTATTATGCCTTAGGTGTAGCTGAATCTTCTGTGAAATCAATCTTATTTTTTGAGGAGGTCTAATTTTGGTTCTAGAAACAGTTTACATACTATGTCTTACGATGATGCGCCGTTTTTTCGTTTCTTTAGACATAGTTTACATTTCGCCGAACGTTTGATCGCATTTGTGGCCGTCGTCGGCTCCTTTGAAATATATATGGAAAGGGGTGGAAAATATTGTTGAACGATATTTTTCATCAAGATTGGTCTGGATCAATGGTCTGTCTAGGTCTATGTGCCAACCGAAGGGTTAATTATCACGTTGGCATTTTGAGAGAGTAATAAATATTACGCGGATTTTATATTCTCAATTGTAAACAAAAAATTGACATTTGAATAAAATTTTCACACATACTATGAACTGCAATAGTGTAAAAACGGTGCCATTTTTATTTTCTGATGCCCACTCTGGACTAACGCAAGTTTTCTCTAAGGAATCAACATACCTAATTTTCTTCTGTGTGCCGTAACCCCTTGTGGGGCATGGTGCGTTCACTCAGCCGTTTATAGGCTACTTCGAATCAACGTTACATTGCATATAGAGGAGTGTATATAATGTTGAAAGCACTATATATTTCCTGGACCACGGGGAGATTCGATCTCCGGACCTCTAGATTACTAGCATCGTAGAGTGCGACTCAACCAAGTGAGCAACAGAGCGTGAATCAACATAATGGCAATATTGAAATAATATTGGGAGTTCGGGAGGGTAAAAGAACTTAATATTTTGCTACAAGTAGTAAACAAATTATAACGGGTGGCACTGATTATGTATTTATCAGTGGCGTAACGGACGGTGTTACATGTGTTCAGTGGAACACGGGCCCCCAATCCACAGGGCCCCCAAAGCCGAACATATAAAGAGTTTTTTTTTACAGATCCTTGATTAACTGTTGTAAAGACATTCACTTTTATTAGTCTGCGCAGAGTCTACGAAATGGAGAAAACATTGAGTGCATTCACGCACAAGTGAGCGGACCCCAATTTTGCAGCGAATTCTATTTTAGTTATATATTCCTCCGCCAGAAGGTACACACAATTGAGGTGCGTGAATGCAATGTAACACTAATGCCAAACGACATTTATTATCATGTCTAAAATCATCAAAAATATGTATAAAAGCATAATCTGCACTACATTTTTGTACCAATATGTTTCTTCATATTGTTCAAATTTGTTTTCCGGCCATCTACTCCGCCATTGGCTACTTTATTGAAGAGCGTAGAAATTTTGCGCTAAGTAGAGGACATTGCGCTACGTATCACAACCACTAACTGCTGGTGGAGAGTAATGTACTTAGCGGAGTGTCCGTGAATACACTCATTCTCAAACTATTTTTTTGTGTGCAGAGAAGCTTGAAATTGAATACCATAAAGCGAGCAACTATACAATTGGCTTAAACTTGCAATCAATAACAAGAAAAGCTTGTTTAGTGGGGATTTGTGTGAATAAGAGTTTTTTTTTTGGGAGGTTTTGGTTACACGAATATTGAAGATAAGTTTAACCTTTAACCTCTTGAAGATTCTTGCGTAAAATTGAGCCATTGTGATCAAGTTCGTTTAGTGTTTGAATCGTGAAGGGAAAATAACTGCAGCATCGAGGACAATATGTTCGAAAATATAGACAAAAGGACAACTGTGGATTTATTGACCGAAAGATCCTTCAATAAAGTCGAAGTCCGAATGTTTGCCTGCAAAGCCTTCTATCTAGATAATTAATCCGCAGTTTTCTCTGCATGACTCATTTTGATTTGTTACAATGAGCTTGATTTCAGTCGATTGAATTAATAGTTTTGGCCAGGGTAGTCAAAGGTCTATATTTGTATTACCTATGATGTGATTCTCAGGTCTAGGGTCTAGGGTCTAGGATCAATGACTGTAATGAGCCAGGAATGTAGGTGCTTTACTCAAGGCGGTATTTTCCGTCATTTCTCTTCAATTTACTAATAAATAGTTAAATAGGCTAAGTGGAAGTTATCCCGTAAAATTATTAAAATTGCAATCTGTATCTAAAAAAAAATTAAAACTTTTGGAACATGTTGATAAATAAGAAGATTTTCGCTGCTCTTATTTATTTGTGTACTGTTTTAAATACGGTTGCTATTATTTCCTGGTTAAATTAGGTACTAACATCGTCAGTTCACGTGAAATCCATGCAAATACTGTCAAAATTTTGATGATCGTGAAATCGAATTCGCTTGGTGGTACTCACTTCACATGAAAGTCTCCACACCGTTTTTTGACATTTCGCCAGCGAAAATAATCCAGTTTCACTTTATTTCACAATGAAAAGATGTCATCGACAATCAATCAGAACGTGAGTGAACATTTATCTTACATTGAGTAAATAAAAAGCAAGTCTCCACGGCACTGTTTTCACGGGAGACATAGATATATCCAAGTTTTTCGCTCGGTGAACTCAGTACATACCTTTAAAAAAAATCCAACCTCAGGGCCGCCATTTCAATTTCGAACACGAAATTTGGAAAACGTTACGCCACTGGTATGTGCGTAACTAAGCTGACCATACGTACAGCATTTCGCTGTACAGTACAGCATTTAGACCTATCGTACAGCATTGTGAAGCGTACAGCAAAATGTACAGCATTTTTGACAACCCAACCTCTGACAAGCATTATGGAACTAATTTTCGATCGCAAATTATGAATGATAAGCCTGATATCTTTCTTATTAGAGACTGTGAAACCTCCAACCTGGTCACATAAGGACAGCCTTTTCAGGAGGAGACAGCACCCCCGTCAATTTACCTATCAATGCAAAGAACCCTTAGGTGCAACCTATGCTTAGGATTGCCCGTATTACAACGGTATTTATATTTATTTTATTAGTATACCAAAAGAGATTCAAGTCTTCATCTCTGCTTCGATTCAGGTATATTTATTATCAACATTTGTTTCCCAACCATTTGTCCGCGGGCTCATATGTGAGGTCTCGTCACTGCTCACAGAAAAATAATAACTCTCCACGCGATGTCTGGTCACTACTGACAGAAAAATAATAACTCTCCACGAGAAATCCAAAATCGTGGGAAAATATGATTTCCTGAATTTCAGAAAAAAATCAATCCCAAACTGCAGACCAAATTCAGAGTAAACAAATCAAATCCTTAAAAGTAAATGTTGTCTTTATTGACCAGAGTCTGGAGGCAGCGAGACACAAAATCTAAAAAAGCCTAAACAGAATCCTTCTGACTGACTACAGTATTCGATTCTGGTGCAAAACTTGAAGAGTAATATTGTAAGGAATGGGCACTCCTCTGTCGGGCGCACCATCAATCAAAACAAGGCGCACCCGGCCTGAGAGGCCACCCATCTATTTTGGTCCTTTTTCCTAACATGTTGCTATAAATTTCAAATAGTTTTCGGAAATTTATTTATTAGTATCTAAGGAAAATAATTAATCTAAATTGAGTACTAAGAAACGCATTAAACGTAATACTATCCAATCAAAATTGTAGATTTTTTAGAAAAGGCGAAAAAATATGATTTAAAAAAATAATGTATCCAAGATTTATAAGAAAAATTGAAACGAATGAAAGGCAGGCAGTCGTTATTAGGAATGTACCTTTAGGCTCCAAAATTAAATGTTGAAGAATTTACCACGCAACTGTCTAAATGTCCATGGAAGACTGGAGGTAGGCATTGTATGAGATTCTCAAAGTTAGACGAGTAAACGGATTGTAAAGTTTTGGAGAGAGGTCCAAACCTTTACAATCGTGGAGCAGACGAGAAAGTATTTTATCGGCCTGTCGGGCCGGGTGCGCCCGACGTAGGGTTCCACAAAATAGTCTATATACATACTTAAATAAAAAGAAAGTCGACACAGTACAAGTGGCGACTAAAACTCACATTTTGGTGAAACCATTTAAGTGAACCACCATTGAATTTGGTTGTGGCCTGTAAAGTAATTAAATTTCAGACTGGTCCGCAGACACGCAGGTTTGGAAAACTCAACTATAAAGATAATATGAAATTTATAAAAAGTCGATAGATTATTCTGTGTTCTTTTTTGGACATCATTTATTTTGGAATACTAGACGATAGTAATTTTCCACAAAGAGGTACAAGGAGCTCGAGATTGCATTGCTCCAACACCATGAGGAGCGAAAACCAAGCGACGATTCTCTGGAGAACTCAGATCTATTCTCGTCATTATACGAGTGGGGGGGGGGGGGGGGGGTGTGCTATTTTGCTGTTTTGGTCAACACTGTGTACAGCATTTGTCCCTCCAGGATCTGGTCACCTTAGCGTAACCGTAAAAAGAGTCATAGTCATATGATTAACTAAACTAAATAAATTAATATTTTGCATGAGAATAAAAAATATTTTATGATGGATGGTATCGCAAGTATCGCTAGTGCAAATAAAAAGAAAAAGAAATTCTTCTTTTATAACTGATAGCTTAATGCTTGAAATAGATTGGATGCAGCATCAGTGGCACAATGCTGCTGTTCAACAGAAAAATCGTCGATGTTATACTGCTTTCATTCTGTTTCGTTCTTTAAAAAAAAAGAAAAAATACACGACACGAGCTGTAGTAGATAACTTGACGGCTGTCAGTGGTGCGATATTGTAGTGGATAAAATACTCGACAAATGTCGCTAATGCAATTTTTAACCAGGTGTGGGTATTGCATCCTGCAAATTAAAATACGAGTACAAATGCGCAAACATACCAGGAAGTATGCATACTCCAGCGAGTTGCGGCACACAGAGTGCATTTCGAGCCGGTTTCGAACTAATATCACATGGCGCGCTGCAATTCTCATCAGATGCCTCTACGTATGCAGCGCGTCATGTAATACCAGGAGAGGCATTACCGGACTCATTTAAAATGATTCGATACCAGGGTGTATTTCGTGTCCTATATAAGAGGATCGTACACCTTTGCCTGGTTGAGTCCGTTAATGCCTCTCCTGGTATTACATGACGCGCTGCATACGTAGAGGCATCTGATGAGAATTGCAGCGCGCCATGTGATACTAGTTCGAAACCGGCTCGAAATGCACTCTGTGTGCCGCAACTCGCTGGAGCAGTGTTGCCAACTGGAAATTCAGAAAACGGCTAAATTTAGCCGGAAAACCGGCTATATTTTTTTCAGTAACGGCTAAAAATCCGGCTAAATAAATTTCAGCCAGAAAAACGGCCAAAAAATCGGCTAAATCACACAAAACAGTCACAGTACGAAAAAATATAGTAAAAAACTGATTTTAATCATCTTATTTCTTTTCTGGAGTACTACCCGTAAACTATGCTTTAGGCAGATTTCCTAGTTTTATTACATATATGCTCTAATCGCTGGCATTACAGTCAAAATTTACTTTGGTTCGGAGTTAGATAGCTCAACTAGTCAAAATTGTTGTATACAGGTACAATTTCTCGGTCAAGTCCATAACCACATTAGGTTCGAAATTGTGGAACATACAATTCGTAAAAGGAACGTCCAATGCGTAACTATGGGCAAGGACAACCGCATTTATGTATCTTACCATCATCGGACCTGAATATATATTTTATATTAAAATTAAAAAATTAAAAATTAAAATTTAACCAATTTAGGTAGGCCCAAGACACATATCCAAATCATCATGATTATGAAAACTCGAAATTGGGGAGATACATATGCTTTCGTCATTAGAATTCGTCATTTACTTTTGACGTTTGTGTAAATGGTGAAAATGTCCGTCACAATTGCGATATTTTTATGAATATTCAGTTAAATTATTATTTGAGGATTTCTTAAAGAATTTGAATAAAACTGTGTAAAGGTATTATTGACCAAATGATGGTCCAAATGCGTCATTTGGAACTCGTGCTCATGATGATAAATTTGCGTCATTCGAAAATATGTGTGTCAAGCTTGTTATTCATTTTTGAATTTCAGCCCTCCAAATTTTATTTTATTTTCCATTTTTACGAAATTGATGTTCCATTGTTTATATTCCGCAATTACGAATTTGATGCTCCAAAGATACGAGATTGATGTTCCAAAAATTATGAGCTCGGCCGGAAAATGGTATAGATTTTTGATAAACCCCACAACAAAATGTAATGCATCTACGAAAATGTGTAGTTTCTATAAATCGTCAGACGTTATGCAAGTAGCTTGACAAGTAAACTACAAAAATTAGATTTAAGTGAGTATATATTTCAGGGGCAACTGACCTCCTTCTTCGGCACTTAGCTTTTTTGCTGAAGAAGGGGGTAATTTGCCCCCGAAATATATACACACTTAAATTTAATTTTTGTAGTTTACTGGGCAAGCTACTTGCGCAACGTTAGTGTTGAACACTACAAAGTTCCGGCAATCAACATCAACATCTAAGAGTCGCGCTAAAAGGTTCCCACCCTTGTACTTTATCTGGTATGATTACCTTATCTGTGGTAAAGAATTGACACTTTGAAAAATGGAAAAATTTTCAGGTACCACCCCCATGCTCCAAGAATTGTTCAGTAAAGAATTTTATCTAAGAAACTGTCTTCCATTTTGCAAATTATTCAGCATATTGGTGGTTAGTAAATTACATGCTTGGATTAGATTAAACTGACGATATTAGGTCAGTTTATGTGAAACCCATTACCCTAAATTTATTGAAAAAAGGCAAGTCTCCGCGGCAAATTTTTCCCAGGAGACATAAATGCAAGTTTTCCTCTAGGTGGACATAGTAGGTACTTACCCTAATACACGACAATAAGTGTATGTAGAAATAATTTCACGGCGATTAATTATTTTGTTTGTGAATATTGAAAAATAGATTAAAAAAAAAAATCATAAAATAATTTTAGCCGGAAAAACGGTCGAAGAAAATCAATTCCGGCTAAAAATCCGGCCGGCCGGAATTCGAAATTTCTTCCGGCTAAACAGCACGGTTTCCGGCTAAATTTAGCCGGAAAACGGCTAAATTGGCAACACTGCGCTGGAGTATGCATACTATATATATATACTATAGTATACTATTGTGCTGTCCCACTATGGGCAAACTGGACGGTGGATAACTCAAATCATTTTTTGAGCATGCAACATCCACCGTCCAACAACAATGTTTTTGTTGCTTTGTTTATACCAGGAAGTGTTTCAGGAACGTATATTTTTTCACAATTACATTACATAACACAAATATAAAAAACGGCACAACTATCGCATTTTCGTGGCACAAAATCTTCTTTCTAATATGAAATGTCAACGTCCGGTCTTCTGGGCGAATCGGTAGCATTTCTTCTGATTGTTTTATTCCAATTCAATGAAAAACTCTAATCTTTCGAAAAAAAATACTGGAGAATATACCCTAGTTAATACATTTTTACGTTGATTAACTCAAAACAACAACAATCGATGGCAACGTACAATTCGAAGTCCGTTTTTGTTTTCTGTCGCCATATAAATTGATCGCCTTACATACTTCCCAAAGGCGACACCTATCACTTGCACTGTCGCCTTAAAGAAACGTTTTGGTGTTAATTATTGGTTCTGAAATCTCACATTATTTTACTGGGACAGTATTGATGTTTCAACAAGAGTTCGTATTGAATTTTTCGTCCATTTTACCTCAAAGTGACTGTCGTCTTGAAAGTGACCGCCAAATAAAATACATTAGGCGACTGTCGCCTAAGATGATCCCAGAATGACTACCGCCAGTCAACTATCGCCTGACAGAATGCCCCCTCAGATTTGATATGTGGCAAGGTTGTGACTGGTTCAGTCCTTCTCTGTTATGCGTTTCGTAATTACATCGAGGGTTGTAGTTGTGCTGTGCATCTTCCTGAAGCCAAGCTAATTACTTTTAAATATATCTCAGCCACATTCTCCTATCGATCCAATCAAAATATATAACAATTCAGGGCTCCAAATGAATGTAAGGCAAATTTTTTGTTTGTTTAAGAAATTTATCGAAAAGGTCCCAAAAAAGAATACGAATTTATCCTTGATCAAAGGGGACGTCGGAAACGTTTCGTTATTTTAGGACCCGCCAAAGGCGTAAATAAAATATAAATTACTTTAAAGTACTTCAAAAGCCTTTTACGTCGTTTCCGATTACTAAAATAAAAGAAGATACTGAGAAGAGAAAAAATTTGACCTCTTTCATCCTATACTCCTTACACTTATTTTCTAGGAAAACTATACAGTCGAAAAAGTTGGTGTACTTTCAATATGCATATCATCTCGGAGTGTATATAATGTTGCAAGCACTATATATTTCCTATCCACACATTTACGGAAATTTTTGACCACGCCGAGATTCGATCTCCGGACCTCTAGACTACTAGCATTGTAGAGTGCGACTCAACCAAGTGCGCCACAGAGGAACTGTACTGTACGCAACATTAACTTTCCCATGTTCCAAATCGTAAACGATACACTTCAGGAATGAAATTTACCTTAATTTTGGGTAGAAATTAAATTTTTATCTAAGATCTGTATCCAATTGATTCACTTACATAGATAAAACAGCTTTCAGCGGAAACTCAATTTGATATTTGACTTTGAGACCGCGTAAAAATGATAAGCACATTATTATTGGATATCCTGACTTCTTTGCACTTATAGAATTGATGCAAAATTTGGGGTACCCTTCGTGGTTAGAACAAATGGTTTTATAGAAAAAATATTCAAATTTGAGTAGAATCATCATCTATCAAAAAGATAGATAAAAATGATCCATGTTTTGTATAGATATGTTTTACTCCCGTTGAGTTTATAAAGCGAATTTAAAATTTCGTATGCATGCTTGTTATAAACTATGTTGAGTTAAAATTATCCAAAAAATTACACCAGTTTTTCAACTGTGTAAAATAATTAGGGCATCATCCTTTTTAGTACAGGTTCCAGAAACATCGTATTCGATACATACTAAATTTTTTGTTTAACGTTTAATGTCGCTCCCTACCAGCAACCCGGCTGCATAAACTGACTTGCGGTTATTTCCTAATTTAGTGAATAAGACGTAATGAAAATGTCGTTAACGCAAAAAACTCCAATTTTACATAGAGTTTCGATGATTTGATGGCGAACTTCGAAAACGATTTTTGAGCTAATTTCCGAATATTGGCGTCTGCGATTTCAGCACTATCATCACCATCGAAAAGAGCGGCTTGTTCTGCTATCCGTTCTCAATGGGAGAACTTTCGTATTTCCGATATTTTCCGCTATGTCTCCGCTATATGGCGGACGGTAAGATAAGTGTTGCTAGTGTCGGTAAGAAGAACAAGAAAATTCTTCTTACGAAAGCTGATAGCGTAATGTTACTGTTTCCCGGTTTCATATAAGAGCCGGCATAGACTGTCCAATCGATTGTACAATAAAGGTAATTTTCGTAGGTTCTACTAGGTACCGACTTCGCTAAAGAAAATTAGCTTTATTGTTCAATCGATTGGACAGTCTATGGCGACTCTAACAGATCCGCACATCACACACAGCCAAAAACACAACTTTCCTTTATGGAACCTTGTTTTTGGGCTTACCTACGAGGGACGTATATAGACTGCTCTTGACCGTTGTCGCCCAACGGGTAAGTTCTGCGGCGAAGAGACATGCTATCGTGAAGCCAAAATATTTTTGTTGTTTTCAATATTTTTTCTGAACTCACCAGGTAGGCCTGTGTCAAGGACGCCACACTAGAAATCTAATACCTCTATCACTACTATTAGTAAGGCTTTCCATTGCAATCGATAAGCAGAATAGCCCACCCGACTAAAATATTAAACTACCAACTTCTATACTTTGAACACAGAACCCGAGTCATGTTAGTTTCACTTATTGCATTCAATGTTCTATCTAAGGGACAATATACCAGATTTCAGATACAAGCTTTATAAACAGAATCTCTAGCAAAGATGAAACCCTATTTAGTTACATTCGTCTGTATTCATTCACAATCGGAGCATGCAATTACTCCTAACATTCGATTTAGAAACTTCGGTCTCTCCGTATTCATAAGCCTCTACTTCCGGTATAATCTACTCCTGATATCTTGCTATTCATCTCTATCCCTAGCCCACTATAATGTATCATATACAGATAAGTCTCAACATATTGGAATTTACTAGGATTATATCCTTTTTCAAAAGTAACTATACGGGTACGTTCCTATATAAAGTACACTTATACGAGTACATGTATGTATATACGTTACTTGTGTTTCCATAAAATAAATTACTTTCGGTATCCTTCGTAAATATATCAAATTTGTTTTTGGTCATCCAAGTTGGCAATTTTACCACAACTTTTTTCCTTTTTTTCAGGACAACCATCGCTACTTTCGCAGTATTCATATCTTATCATATTTCAGTAAATATTGATTACTGGGCGGGGCAAAAAAGTCCTATTCCAGGATATTTTGTTCCGGACACGAATACTATTTGGATTTTTCATTTCATTTCCGTAGTAAATTATATCTAGGAACGAACGAACGAGTATGCTTACTACAGACAGTGCCTGCCCCTACGTGTATTTGCAGGACCTGCACTCAACTATTCATTAATTTGAATAATATTTTCCAGATAATTTCATTTTACAATATCCAGTAGATTTTTGTTGTAAGTCTCTGGTGGACGTAGGTCAATTTTGCAAATTGTGTTCTATGTAGCTTTTGTATTAGGATGTACAGGTTAACTGAAGTCTGTATCAAACCTGTGTTTTATTTATAAGCATATTTTAAAAGGATTACGTTTGTTTGTCGTACAGGAGTTCCTTTTCCCTAGCGATGGTCTTTATTGTTATTATACTTCTTCAAACTCAAAACCATTGCAATCAAGTTTGTATTCGAATTAAGGTCTTGAAGAATCATTGTTTTATCGGGGAATAGTTGATTTCAAGAATAACGAGATCGAAGCTGATTGCCCTTCGCAATTGAATAAGAATGCTATCACCGCTTGGAAGAGTCGCCCAAAGATCCCACAAGAAGTGTAAACTTTAATCACCTTAGCTGCAATATTAGGCGAAATAATCGTATTTTTATGTTTTCACATCAAAGTTTTCGAAATTTGGTTTTTCGACGTCCGATGATGTAGAACATATTCCGGCGCACATTTCTGTGCATAGATGAAAATTGTAATTTGTAGGAACGGCCGGAATTGGAACAGTAAGTCTCAGGGTCACCTGAAAATCTATATTAGCCCGAAAAAAGTAAACATCATTCACATTTCGGCCACACTCCAAATTAGTCTTTCACTAGTTGTAAACTTCAAATTAATTTAAGTGGGCTTTAAGGATTTGCTACATCAAGTCCGTGCATCCTAAAACGCATACACATATTGAATACAAAAAGGATAAACAGAAACACACCAATATATGAGATTTATCGCGAGAAATATATTGAAAATACAACAATTTTATTTGAATTGCTCTATTTGATATGGAAATGATAACATTATTATGATAATGAGTTCGCATTTCGTTCGGGTTTATTGCTTATTTTCTCCTCTGATGGAAAAATCAAACGCATATTTTTTTATTTGTGTATAAATGGTAATTGGATGCATTTATTTTCATCGGCATGAGTTCTTTAAAATAATAATAAATAATTAAATACATATGTCGAATTTATTCGTTATTTTATTTGACTTTATTATTCATACATCATGATACGAGTTGGTACATTCAGCGACGCATTCGTTTGTAAAAAATCTGATTTTCACATTAACTCAAATGTAAATAAGTGGGCGGATCGAATGGGTTTGAACGTAGACATATGCATAAATGATATGCATTTTTCAGAAAGACCACATACGTACCAATAAGTTTTATTAAAATTGAGCAATAAAACGTCAACTGAAATTTTCAGAAATGGACTAAATCTGATGTCAATCAGTCAATCATTTTTATCTTTATAAAAATTAAATATAAACATAGAGTTAATGCAGTCCGCTGGTTATTGGGCCGACACACTTTGTATAAATAGAGGAGACGAAAATATTAAAAAAATGCATTATCGAATTCGGCCCAGGATGAGAAAAGCACTTTGTACACAGTAGAAAAACCTGTGTGGAAATTTGTTGAATCCTTCGCTCATAGAGTGAAAGGGTATATTAACTTTTTCATGAAGTTTGTAACGCATTGAACGAAGGATCTCCTACCATATAAAATATGCATATATGTATATGATCAGCATGACGAGATGAGTCGATTGGGCGATGTCCGTCTGTTGCGACGCGTTTTACTCGGCCAATTTCAAAGCTATGAAGCTGAGAATTTGCACAAATGCTTATTTTTGCTGCAGGCAGTTTGTATGTTTGAATCGGTAAAATCGGACAATGGGGTCATGGGGCTGCCATACAATCCCAACCCCCCAAATTAGGTTCTTCTAAGAAAAAACTTTTTTGTTTGTTCACCAATTTGAACCAAATTTCACACAAATGTGTTTCTATTGATGACACAAAACATATGTAAGAATGGATGAAATCGGACCATGGGGTCATGGGGCTGCCCATGGGGGGATTAAATACAAGTCGTAGGTACGCCCGAAATAACTTTTAGCCTGAGGAGAGCGAAGGGTATCCAAATTTCGGCCTCGCCCGAAATCAGCCTCGGTCACGTTATTATTAAAACTAGGGGGCTTCGCCCCCTGCTCGCTACGCTCAAATCAAATTAATCCTAATCACTAAATTTTTGGGGCCGTGTTGTGTAAACATGCACGACCATTGTTGATGATGGGCGATTCAATCTTTTTCTGGAAAAAATAGAAGACAGTCCTTAAGAGGACCAGAAAATTACAATTTTACCCTTAATTGAAAAAAATCGAAGAAAAGCCTCTACATCGTTACAATTAGTATTGTGTAGGATAATATCTTCTCAAAACCAACGACAAAACCTTTTTTATCTTATTTTTTTATAAAAGATATTTGAAAGTATAAGTTCACTTCAAAAAAATATTACACTCACATATGAAAAACACTTCAGCCCATAGAATTATTGAATTTGTTGGGGCCTGTATATGTATATATAATATTAGCCGCAGGCCCCATCTAAAACCGACTCCAGACAATCTATCAACTTGTACGAAAAATGACTGTGAATGTAACTGATGACTGAAAAGTGTGAATCGACCTTTGACTGTAATTTTCTTGAATTTATTTGTCATTTGGTGAGATGCTAATTCGCTGTCTAAAAACAGAACAAAACCGTAGCAGGACTTTTGACATTTAGCAGGATGATACATCCTGCCAAAAATAGGGTGGATTCGACCAGTGCCGGATTAAGCAAGCGCGGGGCCCGTGGCAAGAGTCAAGAGCGGGGCCTTCTAGCTTTTCATTAGGTGATCATGTCTGGAGCTGGAACCTCGATTAGTTCATCTAATAAAGGGTTCCAAAATTAACGCAAAATTTAACACTCGCATCTATATTTCGGTTTATTCATTATTCTTGACTAAAGTAAAATATCTAAAATTTTGAGAGTATCTACTTTTTCGATTATCCAGTGTGAAATATTGTTTAGTGTGTCCTGTCGATGATACACTTGGACTGTGACACTTCTAACGTCAAAACAAATGATTTAATGTATTGTCACTTTCTGACCAGCTTCTCCTTGGCTAAGACTGTACGTTCAGAGAATTTCTTTTTGTTCGTAGAGACAACTCTGTGATGATTCTGAGTACTATACGAGTTCTGAGCACTATACGAGTATATTTTCTATTGAGACATGTTGCTTTAGATCATAGTCGATACAAGGAAAGTAGCACCATTAAAAAAATATGCAAATACAAAAGCTCGAAATTGGATGCAGAACTACGATCGCTGAGCGATCATCACATGAATCGTCTCTATGAACACGTACCTTTAATCAGCCAATTTTACCATAAAATCATAAGTACGTGGGTCGTATGTCCCTAGTTCATTTAAGATGATAATGATGGTGACAATACAGTGGCCCGACGGAAAATATTATCCATCGATGTACTGAAGAATTTGAACTTTAGCCCCTAAACGAGCAATTTGTGTTTAGTTTGAATGATCGTGTGATCGTGATGTCTTCCCCATTTGACTTTCCTGGTTGTATCTGTCGTTGGCCCAATTATATATAATTCGGGTTAAGCATGATTTATAACATAATTTTGCTAAATTTCTGCTTTATAGCCACATGACCTTTTTTCAAGGTATGAAAAACTACTACGCTGAGTAAAGTAGTGAATTGGGCCTGTCTGTAGCCTGAGTCACCGAGCTTGATGGATGTGGTGGTTGAAAAAAAAAAGTTGTACGAAACTGAGATTTCCAACGAAAAAGATGACAGATCAATTTTTCTTAGAAGATTTAAAAGTTATGTATTTCCAAATACTAAAAAACAATCTTGCCAGCAAAGTGCCACAACTTTTTTTAAATCGAAAAAAAACTAATATTCACTTTTTTATGTCATAAGTCAAGAAGCTGGCAGAAGGGCCCCAAGTCAAGTTGTTCCGCCACTGGCTGACTATTTTTAATTTGAATCGTGAAGTATACTGAATAGGGTTTTGTATCAAATAGCATTTCTGCAAACTGGCCTCTACAGCTTTGCTGGCACGTCCGCGATTTTTTAGTAAAAAAAATGTAGAATATAAATTTTGCACAAATTACGCCGAGTCTCGTTCATGCAGCTTTGAGCTTCATTTTAAATATAATTTTTTGTTAAAATTCTTCCCATTAAATAAACCCATAACAAGAAATCGTGGCAAACCACGCGATCTAGGGCATATTCTCATAACCGAAAAGAAATGTCTCATTTAAGAATTTAATTGTTTCTCGGGCTATATTGCTCTAGCACTGTTTTTGAAACTATTGTGTACATATTCCCCTCATAAGTATTAGCTAATTAAGGGGAGAAAGGCGTACATTGGAAAGTCGCGATATAGGCAACCAAATTCAGCCGAATCCATGCAAAGTAGTCATGAGGAATTGACACAAAAGAGGACATTTGTCCGAAGAGTTATTATCATTTTTGCTTATTATTGGGTGTCTTTATGACTATATTTATTGAGTTTTTTAAGGCCAGCGCGGGCCCCCTCAAGGCGCGGTGCCCGTGGCATTTGCCACCTTCTGCCACGAGGTTAATCCGGCACTGGATACGACCAATAAGTATGCACCTACTTCCTGTAAGATGAAGTGTCATTGCGCATTACCATCTTCTATTAAATAAAAAATCTGTCTATCACGTTCAACAATTTGACACCATATTGCGACTAAAGTTTTAATCTTAGATTCTATTGCCGAAAAAAACACAATTCTATTCCTAACAGCCTGCACCAACTGTGATAATAGCATAATTAGCATATACGACTATCTAGGTATGCTTCAATTTTTCCAAAGAAATGCTTTTCAGTATCCTGTTTTTGAATTTAATACATTTTTGGACAAGTTAAATTCATATTTAACATCTTCCCAAATTTTCTTATAATAAATTCAAGATAACGAAAATCTTGGCCAGGCACGTGCTTCATTTCATCTTTTTCGTAAACATTTTGAATAAATGCATTCATAAATAATTGAAAATGTTTGTGAACCGACGACAGCAATACGAAAATCTCTTCTCTCAGCCGCACTGCTTCGTCGAAGTATAAATACATTTTCGTATTTCCTTTTTCTTAATCACAAATTAAGTTAATGGATACAGCTGAATCTCAGTTGACTAATGGTATAACTAGTACTGTGTCGACAAGTAAGCAAATACAAATAGAATGCTCTGATCATACATATAGTATAATGTGTCTGTGATTTGGGGATAATGTACAAGTCCCACTATGATTATTACATGATAAATTGGCAAAGCTAATACGTATTATCATGATACGGGTTCTAATTACATGATTAGATTTCATTAGATTTTGTCTACTGGGAGCTGATGACTATCCTTGTGATAAGAAGTGAGATATCTGAAAAAATATTTTGTATATAAGGACCGGAAACATGTCAGTTCAATATGAATATAGTGCATGTGTCTCTAATAAATATGGAACAAGTTTAATTATTCGAGGAATTTGTTAGAATTTCTTTTAAATCCTTTTTATTTTTAAATCTTCCTACCACATATAAAAGTTCGTATGAATAAGAGAATGCTTTGCTTAATCCTTTGCTAAACCGGTCGATTTAAATGAAAATTGTTGTTGCCCTATCCTAGGCTTAACATCCTGCAATAGGCACAATATCTACTTATGAACTCTCTTCATTTCAATGAAATCTTCCTTCTTGGGCTTCAGCTGCCAGTGCTCCCCAATGATCTTTATTTTATTTGTAATATATTATGTTGTAAATAAACGTAATAATATTATACTCTCCTAATACTTGACATACAATTCAAAAATTCCGATTTAGGCGGACGAATTTTCTAAATGAACCCTTGGAAAATCCATTACTCCTGCAAACATGTAAATATATTTTTAGTGAAGTGTTTTTCAATCGTAATTCTGATAACTAAAAACCACAATTTTTAAATGAGAAACAATGAAAATAATGTATAATTTCGACAACAATGTTTCCGGCAAATTAGTACCAATTAACATCAAACGCATTAGCATAAAAATTACATTTTAATATAATTTCAAATTCCAATTAGCATACAAACATTCGCATACAACATTGAATTAAATGGAAAATATTCTGCAAATTCATTTCTCAGTTCTGCATGTTACAATAATTGTGCTCAAGTTCAGGTATTATATAAAATAATTTCATAAGCTCTTTAGTTATATATATATATATATGTGATATGGTCATATATATCACCGACTTGTATTATAGGATATACAATAAAAGCTCTCGTGGGCGGACATTGTTGCCCGGCCACGGGAGATGTCCGCCTACGGGAGAATATTTGCAAATATTACTTCTATGTGTGAATGAATATACACACTGACTTAAGGGACAATAAAACCATAAAGCTACAGTCACATTTGGCGAGCTACTAGTACTAGTAAAGTTGCATTCGAGAAATCACCATAGGCGACGACACGTAATAAACAACGAAAACAGTGTCATGTAAATGGGTGACTATGCGTTGTTACGAAGTCGTCACCGAAAGTGTGATGTAACTAGACGCGCAACTAGTCACCCTATATACAGGAGTTAGTTGCAAACGTGAAATTACTACGGTGACGACGTCGTAAACAATCAACAAACTGTTGTGCAATTTGACTAGTAGCTTGTCAACAGACACATTTCCTAGATACTAGTGGAATAGGACATGTTCAATTCGACCAGCACCCAGCCAGCGAGTGAATATACGCTAAAATTATTTTTCGGTGGACTTCGAATTAACTGCTCAACCGATCGACACGAAATTCAGTGCGAATGTGTAAAATGGTAGGGTATTTGCTACGAATGCCTTCGAGATTACGAAATGGTAACAGGGTGTCCGAGACGAGGTGCGAAAGTCGATTATTCTATTTGTCATCGGAAAAGGGTGTATCGGCTCGTATATCGACATGAAAATCAGTGTAAATTTGTAGAATGGTAGGCTATTTGCTACAAACACCTTTGATATAACGAAATATCAACAGGGTGTCCTAACAAAGGTGCAAAAGCTGTTTAAAATCGGCAATAAATTTTGTTTGAATGTGTAGAATGGTATGGTATTTGCTACGAATGCCTTCGAGATTACGAAATTGTGACAGGGTGTCCCAAAGGAGGTGCTAAAGTAGATAATTTTATTTGTCATCGGAAAAGGGTGTACCGGCTCGTATATCGACATGAAATTCAGTGTAAATATGTAGAATGGTAGGATATTTGCTACATATACCTTTGAGATTGGGAATTGGAACAGGGTGTCCTAAACGAGGTGCAAAAGTAGATAATATTTAGCAATAAATTTAGTATGAATGTATCGAATGGTAGGGTATTTTCTACGAATACGTTTGAGAATCAGAAATTTTAACAGGGTGTCCCAAACGAGGTGCAAAGTAGATCATTTTGAATGGTTAAATGGATTTACACATCCATACTAAATTTATTGCTGATTATTATCTGCTTTTGCACCTCGTTTAGGACACCCTGTTAGCATTTCCCAATCTCAAAGGTATTCGTACTAAATACCCTACCATTCAACAGATTCATACTAAATTTATTGCCGATTATAATCTATTTTAACATTTTCCAATCTCAAAGGTATTTGTAGCAAATACCCTACCATTCTACAAATTTACACTGAATTTCATGTCGATATATGAGCCGATACACCCTTTTCCGATGACAAATAGAATAATCGACTTTCGCACCTCGTCTCGGACACCCTGTTACCATTTCGTAATCTCGAAGGCATTCGTAGCAAATACCCTACCATTCTACACATTCAAACAAAATTTATTCCCGATTATAATCAGCTTTTGCACCTTTTTTAGGACACCCTGTTGATATTTCGTAATCTCAAAGGTGTTTGTAGCAAATAGCCTACCATTCTACAAATTTACACTGAATTTCATGTCGATATACACCCTTTTCCGATGACAAATATAATGATCTACTTTTGCACCTCCTTTGGGACACCCTGTTAACATTTTCCTACTTCAAAGGTATTCGTAGCAAATACCCTACCATTATACACATTCCCACTGAATTTCGTGTGGATCCGTTGAGCCGTTAATTCGAAATCCACCGAGAAATAATTGGAGTGTATATTCACTTCCCAGTAGAATAATTGAACATGTCCTATTCCACTATTAAATACATTTTACTACTTAAGCCCCGGATAGAGTTCGAGCGGAATGAAAATGAAACGGTAATGAACCGGCATAAAAACCGTGGTGAATTTAAAATTTTAGCTTCGAAAATTGCTACAAAAGCGTTTTACGTCCTAAATCATCTTGAAAATAACTATAAAAATAATTTCCCCCTTGTCCAAATGCATTTTCAACGTGAAAATGAGTCGATTCGGTAGCATATTCTCCGTCGGGCGTGGTGAGTTTTGCAAATGTCAAACCGATTCACTGTCCACGACGAGTTCATCGTGGAAATTATCTAATGACCGGGGAATCGAAAAATAATATATAAAATGACAGAGACAAATTGTGGGACCATATTCGGATTGTAGCTTATGGAATTCTCCATCATTTCCGACATGTTCCACGACAGTAAGCATGCATTTTCATAGAGAAAATCGCAGCGGACAAAAATTTCATTTTCATTCCGCCCGATGTCTATCCAGACCTTTACTAGTAAAATTGCATAACACTTTTTTGATTGTTTACGACGTCGCGTCGTCACCGTGGTAATTTCGCGCATACAACTAATTCCTAGGTAGATAGGGTGACTATTCACGCGTCTAGTTGCACACACTCTCGGTAACGAACGTCGTAACAACGCGTAGTCACCCATTTATATGACACTGTTTCGTTGTTGACGTCGTCGTCACCGTGGAGATTTCTTGTATGCATGCACTAGTAGCTAGTACTAGCACGGTCTGACTGTAGCTTAAGGGTGTAGTTTGTATTCTTTAATTCATTTTTGACTTCGGTTTTGGTATAATCTTCACATTAGGCTAGCATAAAATAACATTTTCTAAAATTGAACAAATCTTTAATTAATAAAAAATACAACTAAAAATAAGACATTTCTCCATCCTTTAATTTAACAAAACCTATTCATATTCCACGGTACAGATTTCTCTTAATATCACAACATTTTTAAATGAAAAATAAAATAACGCTTCACATTCAATTAGACAACAACCAATTCAAACTTTATATTTGACTTTGTCTTGTCCATTGTAAACTGCAGTACTCCTTATATCAATTTGTTTTGAAAAAAATCGGCAATTGACAGCGGCTTAGAATTGAGCTGCTTCCGTTTTAACTGCATTTCCTCAAAACGAACTTGTATACTTTAGTAAGCTGTTGAAATGCAATAAAATCGGTTTTAGCAAATTGTTTTAAACGGGCAACTTGCTCTAAAGCCTCTGCATATGAACCTATCGGATCAGTAAGTAATTCTGACTCATCACCAGAATTACTTTCCACGTCCTCAGTCATTATCATCAAACTGAATATCGCTGCAATCGTCTTCAGTATACCATCGATGTTCAACAAATCCTCAACATTCGAATCGACCACTGAACATAAATTTAAAAGCGTGGATAATGGCAAATATTCTTCAGCATCAAAATCATCACACACAATATCCATACAGGGGTCGCTGAATGCTGACTTCCAAAAATAATTACGAATTGTTTCCGCCTCAACGTTATTCCAGGAAGCATTTATATAACACAGTGCGTCAAGAACGTTAAGGCTTTTCGCTAATTCTGACACTGATTTTGATGAATCCATTTTCGAAATGATATGTTTTAAAATTAGACTTCTGCAATGGACCTTAAAATTCCTAATGAAACCTTGGTCCAATGGTTAACAGACCGATATGGTCTCGCAAGAATTCTATTGTAACATTGCTAAGGTTTAAATTCCTTGGATGGGACGTAGCGTTGTCTAAACATAAAAGAATTTTGCGAATTTGTTTTATCATTCTTCTCTCAAGCCATTCGATCAGAATTTTACGCGTCATCCACCAATTTTTATTCGATTTCAAAATCGTCGGTAAATCTTTGACGGCTATGTTTTTGAAAAATCGAGGACACGCCGGCCGCTTTCCCAATTACTAGCGGTTTTTCTTTTTTACCAGATATACTGACGCAAACAATATATGGTCAGCCTCTCTTCAGACATTTTCCCACCAGTACATTTTTCGGACTTTAACGCTAAGTTCTTTTCAGGAAATGCTCGAAAATATAGACCGCTTTCGTCTGGGTTGAAAATATCCTCTGGTTTGAAGCCACGCAACAATGACGTTAGTTTTTCTTTGAACTGATTTACATCCGCAGGAACCACAGAGGGATATTCCTACTCCTTGCTCTCACCAATCGTAGCAAAGCTTGCCAATTTGCGTACCTAACGGAGTAAGGCAAGTTTTTTTTTTATGTTCAACCCGGAATGCTATATGGCTTTCGAATCTTTGTTCTTATTTATATCCTCAGCCTGAGTGTTTCCAATATTAAATCTGAGGAAGTATACATAAATATTGTAACACTCGATATTTCCATTTCCAAATTATAAAAAACTTACCTCTTGGCCAGTTCTCGTCCTGAGAGTTTTCCTTGCTCTAGTACGTTGATTATTTCCAATTTTCTTTCAACGACGATAAGTTTCGTGGAGCCATTTTAAAAAATTGCACTGAAAACCGAACCTCCGCAATGTGGAAAGCACAAATGTCCCTTTAACAATAATTTGTTTGAAACTTTCCCAAAAAACAAGTAGCAGAACACTTGTGTCTATACACAAATGCGAAGTAAGCAAAAAAAAATACGCACAAATGAATTTTTAGAGGATTTCCGGCTTAAGTTTTCTTCTACGAATCGACTGTGAAATAAATTTGTGTCCGTTAACGGGAGATGATTTATAAGAAATATATGTAGGCATAGTGTCCGTGTTCGGCCAGTAGAGCGTTCGGCTACTGCAATGGATTTTGCTCTAAAATATACGGGAATTGTCCGTCTGCGGGAGCTGTCTGCGAAAGCAGTTTTCACTGTACAGTGCGTACTCGATAATCCGGACTAATGAAAACCGGGGTCGATCCGGACTACAGAGGAATTCGGACTAGTGGAAGCCTTTAATTTGCTCTAAATTTCGAGGAAATGGACGAATTTAATCAAATTGTTCGAAGAATCTGTTTTCTATTTTCGAAGAACTTCACTGTTATTCTAGATTTTGTTGTTTTTATTTCGGACGATAATATCACTGTTATTATGAGAAAAAAATCAGATTCGGGTTAGAAAAGCTCTTGAAATTCGGACTACAATGCAATCTTTGAGGTGATCCGGATTACTGGAAATTCGAGGTTTCGAGGCTTCGGATTATCGAGTACGCACTGTATATGTGTTAACTTCGTCGTTAAGTTTGCCTCGCACAGAATAAGAATAATCTCCATATAAAATATATACAGTGATGCGCCACTTTACGGGTCCTCTTTTTATGCTAAAATTTTAGAAGTTATGAAGTGGGGATTTTTTTTTTTGATTCCGGAACAATTCAAATTGACGAAAAATCTTCTTCTGCTTTGATGGATTCTCTATCCTCACATTCTTCTCAGTACTCGTAGAGATGGACAAAAAAAAACTGAAACGGTTTTAAAAAACCGTTCTTACAAAAAAAAAAAACGAAAAGAGCGGTTTCTGAAAACTAAGAAAAACAGTTTTTTACATTTACTCCTATCTACTAAAACAAAAACTTGCCTATGAATTGAGTGTACCAGCATAACATTTATATTTTGTACGAATATATACATATCTATTTCTATTCTCAACGTTTTTTGCATATTTTATTAACCTAAATTATAGCCATTTTTTGGGTCAAAGAACAAAAAATTTGACTTTGAAGCTCTGTCAAAAGCAAACCACTTATCCGATTTTAGTGCGGTTAGTTTTATTATTTAGATAAAGTCTTATTTCGCTCTTCTAAGCTAGTATGTATAATTTTGGAGATATTGGGGTTTAAGTCGTGCAAGAAAAATAATTTTTCAAAAATCTGCAAACGCCTGTGGCTGCTAAAATGTTAAGAATTGGGGGTATGCTCACTATAGGTAGAACTTTTTTGATTTCCAGATAACGTGAGAAATCATTTTCCGGTGCGTTTATGTCGTAGTTTCCGACCTTGTATAGATTAAATAAAAAAAAAAATATATTTCAAAGTGATCTCGATTTATTTCGAATATTTTCACTGGACTATTTCTGGCAATGGTAGGTTATCACGTTTGTTAGCTAGAGAAGACGAATCGTTTTTGATTTGCAAGTGTTTTCAGATAAAAACAACCGTTTTTAAAAGAACGGTTCTTAAAAACTGTTCTTCGCAGGAAAAAACCGTTTCTTCCGTTTTTGGAAAAGAACGGAAACGCCCACCACGTCAACGTTTCATTGCATATCATTTCGGAGTATGTACATATATATAATGTTGCAAGCACTATATATTTCCTATCCGCACATGCACGGAAATTTTGGACCACGCCGAGATTCGATCTCCGGACCTCTAGATTATTAGCACCATCGAGTGCGACTTAACCAAGTGAGCCACAGAGCATGGCTCCTCACATTGGCGGGCGAAATTTTATCCAAAATGTATCTTCAATATTTTGCACTAAATATCATTCATTAGCTTTTATTTCGACTCTTAATATCAACCAATATCTTGATTGCCCTCAAAATTCAGTTCGTTATTTTTTCTTTTCTAGTGCAATTTACTTTTCTTCAAAACCATTGAATCAGCGATGCGTGCTACTCCCTACTACACCACTTTATCTTATATATCGTTTCTAATTTAATTGCAAAACTACCAAACCATCTCTAATCCATTTACTATACGATAGATACTTCCCATTGAGATAAATTGAAGTATCCTGGCAAGTGTAGTATCCCATCGAAATAAGTTTCCTATATTTACTTCGATCACCACCACCATACATATCGAATCAATAGTTCAATTGGCAAAATTTAATTTCTCACTAAGATATTTAACCCGTCCATCTGTCCATCCTTGCAGAACGTGTTAACATTATCCAGCCAAGCCAAATCCGCTTAATACCTCTCTCGGTTAATTAAGGAAAACATAATGTTTGGATGATGGTCAGGAATGGTCAATATTGTGTCTGTATTCTGCACGAAACACTTCAATACACAGCGGCCGGAGCGTTCGTATACCGTGTAGGTGCATCATGTTGAGTATGCGGTAGATTTGCTTACCTAGAGCGTGAGCTTACTTAATTAAACACCAGCGGTGAAATAACATTATTTACCACCAGGGCCGTCGCAAGCTTTTGCGCGGACAATATCGAAAAATTTACTAACGGTTCAAATGAAAAACCGATAAAAATCAGCTACCCCAGAAGGGAAAAAATATCAAAATTATGAATATGTGCATATAAAAAAATCCGAAAGACAATAATGAAGCATTTTGGGCAGCATCTACAAGGTAACACAATTTCCCTAACGGAAGTTGTTATAGTTTTTGCAAATGTCAAAGTCATATTTGATAATTATGGAAAATGGACCGCTTTACGAACTATACCAAGATCAGGCACTCCTTATAAGTGACTCCGTAGACCATCTTTGTGAATTTGTTAAATTTCTTCTATCCGTGCATATTCAAGTTGCGAGAAAATGCGAAACAGAGACTTGCATATAACCCTTCATAATGACCATACCATGTAAATCTGAATGAGGAATATATACTGTACCGCAGGGGTGTCAAACTCAAAACCTGGCCTGGGCCAAATCACACTGTATTCATGTTTGAACGGGCTGCAGGATGAAAATTTGAAAAATGTCTATAAAACCTTTTTTTTAATTTGATGATAGAATAGCACGTTTAAAGTAATGCCCACACCAACGCGGCACATTTTTTAGTGCCCACACCGGCGCGGTGCGAATAATTCGCTGGGTACTGTCAGCTCACAGCTGATATCATGTTATTGCCTTAGAAAAGGTATTAGATTTATGTAAGGGAATGACTTAGACATGATAGAGAATAACGGCAACAACTGACCAAATACCTACAATTATTATGACATTTATAATCTTGCTGCAATTTGCATGCACTATATTAAAATGTCGCGGCATCTTTACTTATTAGAGAATTTTAGCATGTCGTTGAAAATATAACAATAATTCGAATAGGCTTTGATATTTTTTATGAAAAATTCGCTTGCCTGCCGTACGCAAAACAGTGTATACATACGTATACCACAATTTATCATGTCCCAAGTAGGCATAGGTCTATTTCCGTGAATTTGACTGTCTATAAACAGCTGGTTTTGTAGGTTCATGATATTTTATTTGTTGTGATTATTCGGTTATGCCTACTTATAAAAAATAACAGGCGCGACAATCCAGCATTGGACTAAGGCCGCAGGATGTGTTAGTGACATCCTATTTCCAAGATCTTATCTGCTTTTTGTTGAGGTAATGAGATCAGCATCACGCTCAGCAGTGTTATTTATCCCCATAAATGGGTACTCGTTTAACATCTGAGTGAGATCATAGTCCGTCACAAGCTCGTGAGTTCGAAAAACACCATGGAACACGGTGAGATTCGAACTCATGAGCCTGTGCACCGAAGGTGCGCGCACTAACCGCTAGACCAGCCAGACTACAATGTTATGCCTACTTGGAACATGCAAAATTGTGGTATACTGTTTTGTGTAAGGCAGGCTACGCCATCGTATGAAATTGCATAATAATTTTTAGTAGAATCCTTACGGAATTTCATACGATGGCAACCAAGCAAAATATGGCGTAACTATGCAAAGTAAACATTCAACTCAATAGAATATTCAAGCTTGTATGTAGCTACTAAACCTACATGGTTTAGCGATGTGCCGACAACTCATCCTAAGAAAAAAACTTCAAGTCAAGAAACCTGAAACAAAAGCCTCATATTGGACGGATACAAAACAACGACGACCCCGCAAACGAACAACTGATTACTCTTTCGGATCCTGGAATGTACGCTCCCTGAATAGACCGGGGGCCTTAAGGGTCCTCCTGGATCAGGTAGAACAATACAAGCAGAGCATAGTTGCAATCCAGGAAACTAAATGGCCCAAAGGCGAGATTAACGACCTCAATTCGCACACTATTTTTACGAGTGGTAAATACGAGGGCAACAGGGAGTTTGGTGTAGCTTTTATCGTGAGTAAGCAGCTCATGGACCACGTTATCAACTTCAAACCCATAAACGAGCGGATATGTGCGATTCGCATCAAGATCCGCTTCGCTAATCTCTGGCTCATGAATGCGCATGCCCCTACAGAAGTAAAAGAAGACGCGATTAAGGACGAATTCTACAACCACCTAGAAACACTCTTCGACTCATTTCCATCAAACGACGTCAAGTTGCTGCTAAGAGACTTTAACGCCAAAGTCGGAAACGAAAGCTGGCATAGGGGAACTACTGGAGGTCACAGCCTCCATGACGAAAACAACAACAACGGTCAGCGACTTATCGACTTCGCGAGCGGCAGAAACCTGGTCATCAGTTCTACATGCTTCCCTCATCGACGAATCCATAAGCAGACCTGGAAGTCTCCAGATGAATACACCGTGAACCAGATCGACCACGTACTGATCAGCAAGAGATGGGATTCTAATGTCTTAGATGTTCGATCCTACCGAGGAGCCAACTGCGACTCCGATCACTATTTGATGAAGACGACCTACAGGTGCAGTATCTCTTCGGTGAGAATAACGAGAATCAACCCTGCCAAGATCTTCGAGGTTGACAATTTGATTGATGATGCCACGGCGGCTGCGTATACTACAGCATTAGAGGAAAAACTGTCGTACATGCTTGATGACATCAACAATTTAGATATCCATGAGTTCTGGGAGGAGCTTAAAGACAGCATCAAAGGAGTTGCAGAAGAGGTCGTGGGCTATAAAGGCCGGCGCAGACGAACAGACTGGTTCGACGACGAATGCAGGGCCGCGATTAAGGCGAAAAATGAAGCCTATCGCCAATACACACAACGCGCATCCCGAGCCAAGAAAGAAAGATACAACGAACTTCGGCGAGTATCTAATAGGTTAATTAGACGTAAGAAATGCACATTTTGACGAGCGGTTACAGCAGCCAGTAAGAACATTAGACAGGCGTACAAACTTATAAATAATGACAAGAACGGATATCAACCCAGCAAAGCGTATATAAGGACAAGGATGGTAACATCATCAGCGACATCGAAAGCGTAAACAAACTATGGGCCTCGCACTTTGAAGAGCTCCTCAATGTACCATCAACATCCCCCACGGAGCCAGCAGTTAGCCGAACCAGGCCCTTCCGTTCAACTCCAACAGTAGAGGAGGTGAGTCTCACCATACAGTCGCTCCACAGTAACAAAGCGCCCGGCGCTGACGAGATCCCAGCAGAGCTGCTGAAGCATGGTGGAACGTGCCTGACCACCGCTATACACGTGCTACTGCTGAAAATATGGAACGACGAGGTAATACCCGAAGATTGGCGCAAAAGCATAATTTGCCCAATCCACAAAAACGGTGACAAGCTGAAGTGTGAGAATTACAGGGGCATATCATTGGTTTGTACTACCTATAAGATTTTATCGTAAATTCTGGAAAAGAGAATCAATCCATACGCAGAACGAATCATTGGCGAGTATCAAGGCGGCTTCAGATCTGGCCGTTCAACGACCGATCAGCTTTTCACAGTGAAGCTACTACTCCAAAAGTGCTGGGAATATAACATCGACGTATACCAAATCTTTGTTGACTTCAAGCAGGCATACGACAGTATCGATCGAAGTGTACTGTACAACATTATGCTGAATTTTGGTATACCGGCAAAGTTAGTGCGACTCACAAGGATGACGATGACTAATACCGTCTCGCAGGTCAGGGTGCAAAACCGACTCACTGACCAATTTGAAACTCGTACTGGACTCAAGCAGGGCGATGGGCTGGCGCCGACGCTCTTCAACCTTGCTTTGGAGTATGTAATTCGAGCCATGAATATGGACAGCAGCGGAACGCTACTCATCAAGTCGACTCAATTAGTAGCGTACGCCGAGCGTACACGAAGCTCCGGGTGTACAAAACGATCATCCGACCCGTGCTATGTCATGGCTGCGAAACATGGACCCTTACCCAAGCCTCCGAAATGTTGCTAGACCGATTCGAACAAAAGGCCCTTCGTCGAATTTTCGGGGCCGTTCGAGAACGAGATCAATGGCGTATCCGGTACAACCATGAGTTGTATCAATTGTACGATGAGCTGGAAGTATCGAAAATCGTGAAGCTTCAACGTTTGCAATGGGCGGGGCATGTACAACGGATGGACGATAATCGCATGCCAAAGAAAGTAATGAACGCACAACGAATTGACGGAGCGAGGCTGCGTGGACGACCGAGAGCTCGCTGGAAGAACTCCTTAGGTGAAGACGCCCACCTGCTGCTTCCGAAACTGGAGGACAAGATCACGTAACCGCGACAATTGGAGTCAGGCGGCCAAAGCCCGACGTCGCACAGTGGGGCGAATTTTGGAAACAATTATAAAAACAGGTCAATCTTAATGTATTTGGCCATTCTAAATCGAATGGAATGGGTTTCACGCAGATAGGATCAGCCGTTTTTAAGTTATTTTGATTTTAAGGGGGGAGAGGGGATCATTTTTCAGTTTTTCTTAATTATTTGAAAAACTGTAAAAGTTACAGCAAAATGGTTCAAGGACACATGAAACTACTCAAAATTACCTTTGTAATGACATATAATACAATTGACTTGTTTTGATAAATTATACCCTAGACCAAAAAATAAAATGGTATATTATCATTTAGATTCTTTACTGTAACTCTGCAAGAAATGCTGGTTGAGCCAGCATAATTTAGGGAAATATTCTTAACAAAATGAAGTTGATGTTTGCCAAAAATTGAGTTGCTCCGACCAAGGACACGCCTGATTCACCTACTAGAATTTGTTCAAGTCGATACGTCCGTAGCTCCTCCCCGGGGGGAAGGGAGGGGGTAAATTTTGGCCGAACGTCTGACAGTTATAGGCATGGTACAACCTGTTCTTTTGATAGAACAGGTCGATCTTAATGATCTTCTGCATCGGAACAGGTCTCTAAAACTAGGTTTCCTGACCTATTTCGCAGCCAAAGAGTACCACAGACCTAGCGATTTATTGGTCAATTGATCAGGCCCGTGCAGCACACACACTAGGCAATTTATAGCGCAATCTCAAATGACAGTCTCACGGTTCACACACGTTACGACATAGCGAAAATTATCTGCTTAGTGGCGATGAAAGATCCACTGACATCCATGGTCACTTTCGATGGAGAATGACCGCCACAACCACAGCATGAAGAATAACCACCCGGTTTATGTCAAAAAGTCAGCAACTGAAAACACACGAATGTCCGAAAAATTGCATGGCAATATGTTCCACATAGAACAAAAAATGAAAGGAGTTAGCCTTTCATTCCGGAATGTACCATGGCTATATATATTAACTGAATTTATTAGCTGTAAATCCGTTACTCTCTTTCAGAATCAAGAAACAAGATCTTATATGAAGTGGCTTTGCTGAGCCCATTACCCACCCAAAGCTTTCTTATGAGTTGTGGGAAAGTAGACTTTTGAAGCTATTCAGAGACACCCTGTTAATTTTACAAACGTCATAAGTGTTTGCGACAAACACTGTTACCATTCTATGTATTCCCACCAATGTGCATGTTCATTGTTCGGTCCAGTCACAAGATATGCACAAATGCTTCAGACGCTGCCCTAGTATAGTGAAACGCCTTTGCTAAATATTTGATTCCCTATACTTCCGGCTAAGATAAAGATATTCGAATGAAAATTTTCAGGCATATTACTTATATAATTTTCTTAAAACCGTCATCATAATTTTCACAGTTGCAGACTTCACAGCCTATAACTCCGTTCCCGTTACTCCAAACTGGAAGAAAGCAACTTGTATGAAATGTACCCATCGAGTTCTTTGATTTGAGTACCCATACGTCCATGTCCGATAAACACTAAAAAAGTCGACTTTTTCAAATCTTCTGGACACTCTGTTAACTTTGCCCTACCAATTTCTAAGTATTTCGTGGTTAAGACTGTTAGGATTCTACACATTCTTACCAAATTTCATGACGATCGGTTAAGCCGTTCGCGAGTTATTTAGTGAACAAATCCTAAAATCTGCGGGACACCCGGTTATCTTTGCCTTATACCATTCAGCACATTCCTACCAAATTTCATGACGTGAACAGACGGATGGACAAAATCGATTTCATAAGGGTTTTTTGAAAAATCTAAAAAACCCTAGAAATGAAATTCTCGTATTTTCTCTATTAGCTATCTACATTTCATTCTCCTAAACTCGTATCCCGTTTTGAGAGGAACACGTGAAAATTAGCTGTAGTTTCTTTTTTAAAGGAGGGAGTTATGAACATGCCTTTTCGACAAATTCAAATGGGAGGAATAATTGGGGCGACTTTATTTTCAGCAAAAATCACATTCAGCTTATTGTTAATACTCGTATAAAATTCCACGCCTGAACTTGCATTTTTCATGAATTATAGAGCTCTTTAAAAAGGTCCAAAATATTCTAATTTATCGTTTAGTCTACCGCCAAATTTTCATTGCATCATCATTTTTAGCCATTTTTAAATAATCACTAAAAATAACTAAAGAAATACCCCCTTTCTCCCATTGTTCAAGGTTGCGGACTCCCAATCGGTCAGAGAACTTTTCCCATAATCAGGGTGCCATAACCAACTATCATACAAATATCATATTCTTCTTTGACTTTATATTGACCTAATCAACTGGTCTTTATGGCTACCTGTTCATTCGACTCTTCAGTTCAGGTATTCCTGTTCATTCGACTCTTCAGTTCAGGTATTCCTGATCATTCGACTCGTCTGGTCGACCTGTTCAATCGACTCTTCAGGTCTACCTAGTCAATCGACTCTTCAGGTCGACCTGTTCATTCGACTCTTCAGGTCGACCTGTTTAATCGACTCTTCAGGTCTCAAACGAGTCTCACTGATCTGAGTCGTTGGATAGTAGACGTAGACGGAAGTGAACTGATTTGATTGCCTGCATATTTATGGGCGTATTATTGAATTTGCTTGTATGTTATTAGTATGTAGAATATATTGATATTATTTTGGTACTTGTTGTGAATGTGTTCATTGGAAAGATTGTACGTGACTTACTTAAGATGGCGATCAGACAGTTTCATTCAATGCTAGGAACCTGTTCTTTTGAGAATTGTGGTACGGGAGCGATCAACTCCTTGTACGGAGCGGGATCAAAATAGTAGTTCAGTTCATTAAGAACCATGACTATGACAGACTCCCTTTATACTCACCACCAAAAACTAGTTCAATAGGATGAAAACTACGGTTATTTCCGGTTCAAAGGGACCCAACATATTTTACAGTAGATATTCAAAAATCGTGTCTAAAACAGCGAACATGACATAACAAAATCGGCTATAAAAGTAGCCTGGGGTTCTATGGGGTTATGATTCTTACATATTAGTAATCTTAAGACTTTCTGGAACAATGTAGCATAAACAGACCCTTGGAGGCGCGTGGAGGTAGTTGTTAAAACTCAATGTGAAAAATCCAGTAAGGGTCAATTTGACCTTCAATGATTAAAATTAAATTTAAATTTTTTTCCAAATTTTTTTTTTTTTACTTTTTTTATGGTAACATTTTTACTATAACCTAAAAATTGAAAATAAAATCATAAAACAAAGTTTTATGCGAATTTATAGTCAGGGTTTTCATTGAAACTTGATTATGGAAAAATGTGCAAAAACTGCAAAATCAATTCTCTACACTTTGAGAGCCGCTGATTTCTTACTGTGACAGATATCGGTCCGAAATTTTTTGTAGAAAGAAACTTCAAAATGTTTACTATTCGATAAATCATTCACAAAAGCTCTCCAATAGTACCTATTCATTTTTTGAATTGTTGCCTCTACCGCCCCACTGTGCGTCGGGCTACCGTGCCACATTGATGATGATGATGTAGCTACTTAGGGACAAACGCAAGCATCGACCGTTCGATGGATCGTCATTTCCTATCGTATACTATTCATTAATGAAACGATTGACCTTGTATTCTTTCGGAAATCCGTTGATATCTCTGCAATTCTTTAGTGTGGCGGCACGATTGAGCTGACGCTAGACTCACCATAAAATTGCCTAAAAGGTCATCGGATCCACTCGTTTTTTCCGGTGAGTGCACAGGGTGGTCAGAGATACGCCACATCAATCTCACAATCAGCTTCGTACTACTTCGGAAATCCATCGATATCTTTGGAATCCTTGAGTCCAGCGAAACGATCATGCCGCTCGACTCGCAAAAAAATTCTCTAAGGTGGCGTCGGAGCATCTTTCCTGCGCAGCTCACAGGGGTGTCAGATATAACCGAGATAAGTACAATAATTCACGTATGCTTTTGTTAGTTGTCAGCCTAGATGTTGGTCACAGCAATTTTACGATCAACTTCGGACTATGCACGACGATATTCCAAATCGTCGATATCTCTGCAATTCTTTGGCCGAGCGAAACGATCGGGGTGTCACCGGACTTGCCACAATAGGGCAATTTATTTGTGTAAAACAGTCCAAACAACGAATAAAAACCTTCCTTCCTTGGAATGCATGTTTCCACAAATGTTACTTATTTTATTCATCTACTGATACCATATAACGATTCATTCGAAACTTAAATGCTCAATCGGTCAATACCTAAACAACTCATTTCAAATCTACGTCTATTTTGGGTACACCAACATCGAGTTGTACTACATTACGCCTGTCAAATAAATTATTTGGATAAAATGACATTAAGTAGCGAATATTCGCGGCGGAAAAAATACTGCAAAACTGGCGAATATTCGCGTTGGTATGGGCATCTCCATACAACGCAGTGTTACAATTTTGACGCCGCGGAAAAATTCGCCGCGAATGTTCGCTGACGTGTGTGGGCGTGACTAGAAATCTGAATCCTTTAGATAATGTAATGTTCTAAACAATGTAAGACCTTAGAAGTTAAAACGCTGATATTTGGTTGATCGGTCAGTACCTAACTAATTGTAAATTTATATCCGACAAATTTTGAACAGATTTCGGAAGTCAAACATTTTAAGCTAAAGGCATAAATTAATTTCGGGCAGAAAGAAGGCTAAAACTAAAATGTGTTTATGATATGAAACAAATGCATGTACCAGTAAGGCTTAATAAGCTAGAAGGCAGCCTTCGATTGAAGTCCTCATGTTTACGAAATTTAACATACAGGTGATTTCCCCTCCAAATACAGGATTTCCAGATTCTTTAGATTTTTCCCTTTAAATAAATTCCAATCCATGCTGAAAGATGCGTGGAAGATCCCATCTAATTATCAGGTTCTTCAAAGTCAAGCTTTTCCTGAACCGAATCCCGGTACAATACAATTTAACGAAGGGACTTAATGCTTTCCTAAACAAAAATGGCCGCCTTAACCCTTCAGTGGGCGCGCGGGCTACAATTGTAGCCCACACTTTTTTAAATGGTAACCATTTTCAGGATATGAACCGAATTCATTCGAACTGCTCAGTAGCTGTTAAAATGCTGCTTCTTAATCAAATAAGAATGGTTTTAATATTTTTTTTGCCTAGAAACTAATATTCTTTTGCGATCAAAGTCCACTGGGCTACAAGTGTAGCCCGCGCGCCCATTCATGTTACTTTTTTGGTACTCATAGATATCCATTAAAATAAAAATATTATTATAAAACATTGTAGAAAAAAGCAACAGTAAAATGTTTAACATAAAAAAAACGGTTTCAAGATAAATGAACAAAAAATAGATTACTATTTTCACGAAAAACCTGGAGTCGAAGTCAAAATTTCTTACAGCGTGCATCTGTTGCATGTTGCTAACATAACTTAGTTTCTGGATGAAATTTTTATCAATTGTAGCGTAAATATTGTGAGAACAGTTAATCTGAATATTGTAAGTAGAAATTCAATCAGTTTGACTTACAATATATTTGGCTTTCTAGCAAGAAACTGTACTCCCAGTGTAAAAAAGTGTGAATATTGAGTACCCAAAAATAGGCTAAGTTTGAAATTCCACAAACTGGGCATTTTTAACTGCATTCTCTCGCTCAATGTTCTATTTCGAAGATTTTTTATTAAATTCTGCGAATATAAACTTTTTTTGTACTTTCCATTTTAAAAAGTAACTATTTTGTCCACCTAAGTAAGTTAATATGAAAAAACACTAAAAATAAGACTAATTGGCACTTTGCCCTCTTTTATTACATATATTTTATTGGAAAATTAAGGATTTTATATTTTTCATTCTGTACAACAATCACCAGACCGCAGACCGAGCAGGAAAAAAAAATTAAAATTGAACCATGTTTTTTATACTATTTTTTATTTGGGCTACAATTGTAGCCCGCGCGCCTAACCACGTGACAAATAGGTGCGCGCCTAACGAAGGGTTAAACAAATGTACCTTGAATTACAGCCAGCAAATTGTTTATATGTAGTAAATATTTAGAGGAAGATTTCTAAAATGCATATTTTTAACTTACATAAGCCTCTCTTGACGAGTTTTAGTAAATTTGTTACACTTTTCTCCTATTTTTCACCAAACGCATTTTTTATTGATACCCATTGTTTCCTTCGACCCGACCGCACAAAAACACGAGGTGGGCCGGATGCGGCCGGCCGGCGGGCCTACTCCGCTTCTTCCTTTTAACATTTCTCAAGAAGGCATGCCGGTAACTATTCTCTATACTACCCCACGCAAATATAATTTTGTTGAGCGCCTAGGACAAACCCCCCTCTCCACTAAAAATTACTTCGAAACTAAGAGTACGTCCACTGCCATCTAGATAGACAGGCCGGATTATCAGCTGATCTGTCAGTGGTCATGCAACACTAGTAGTGCCATGGTTGGTCATGGTCCGCGCTTAGTACTGCCAAAGTACCGCTCAGTACAATCCACAAATTGTCCACAATCCAAATATCAGTGGCTGTCAGCCTGTCATTTCGTGTGACTTGCTATGATATACACATGCCAGTGCGTTGATTTTTGAGATAAATATGGTAAGTACGATGTTGATGTATACTATTTTACCACTTGCACATCAAAAACACATTAAAGCAAACCATAACCTTTGTTTCGTAATAAACGCTCGGCATATTTAAACTTTTGGGTTCAGAAGCACTGGAGGCTGTGGGCTTTACAAATGTCAACTGTCACTGGGCACGAACGCACTTTGTCCACTTGTAGACGAACAAATTTCTGCAGTTCGGCCTGTCTATCTAGATGGCAGTGGTACGTCCCATACAAAGTGAACCCAAAATCTGCCAAATTCCACATTTTCTTCTTTTCAGAAGCCATCTAAAATAAAAATAAAATATATTTATCTTTTCGAACGTCACTATACATACTACATATATATAGTTGTAACACAAACACTGACACAGGGTTTCAGAGACTCGAAGAAATCTTTAAACCACCATAACTTCCCCAAATCTCAAGTCACAACAGCAAAACTTTCTAAAATTAGTATTTAGCATTAGAATTGTAAAGGTGACCTTAGAATGATAGAGTCAGAGAATGTGAGATCCAGTGTCGGTACCTTAGCAAAAAAAGAATCCAAATATGAAATTGGAGTTTGAAATTTGGCACCAAATGTGGTCGTCAAAACGCGCTACAAGTGTGCCAAATTTCAGAAAGATCAGCCAATGCGTTCCCGAGTTATCGAAAGTCAAATAGTTTGTTAGATACGTATCGGAGACGTGCCAAGGATTGCACTTCAAAACTCATTGGACGCTAGTAACTTTCCGAACGCTGATATGTACCTTGAAATTTTTACAAGAAATGGCCATTGCGGTGTTCGAGAATTTTTCATGCAATGGGGCTCTGTTTTTTCGTTACAAATGTTTGTTTGAATATATGTATGTACCACTTTGGTGTAGATTTCTTGAAACCGAAAAAGACAACAAAAACACCTTGGGAAAAACTTTGATTTTATCCAATCAGTTAAGTGATTAGTGAAATTCTTTTCCTGAAGTATTAATAACACGGAAAAACCTAGACTCCATGAGACTCCGATAAATCCCCAGATCGCATTGCTTCGACAAATCCCCAGATCACAGCAGGAAGTTCTTGGTGAAAATATATAATGTATTATGTATGTAGAAAAATATTTTTTTCAAAAACCGTGACTTGGTGCAAAATTGCCCACATCTAAAAACTTTCGTCACATCCCACATTTTCATTCATTTCAGCAAATCCATACTACATTGTGTTCGTACTATAACCGCGCAATTGACTAGGTGACATAGATATTTGTTTGCAATTTTAGCTCATTATGTAAAATATTCAGATTGCATGTTTGCAAGCCCTTCAATCGCATCCGGAAAGTTACCACCAGCCAACAATATATTGGTCGAACATCGTCAACATGCTCATGAGTGCTTGTACATACTTACTCGAGTTGCTTGTCGAAATCAAACAATTTTGCTGTAATTCACCACTCACTCTGTGCATGGTGATGACCCATTTATTGAATGTAAACATCGCGAAAGAAAGTGCTTTTTCGTGACCTCCCACCATTACCCAGTTGTGGTCGCAACGCAACTACTGTCCACGACCGGGTATTTAGATAGTATCAGACAGGTGCAGAGGTGTGGGTCTGGCAGCGACCTACTGATAAATTGCTTTTTTGCATGCACTCGTTGAAAAAGCAGCTGACACAAAGACAGTTTCCTTCTTTTGGATTTGTCTTTTTAGAGCTAGGGCTTTTTCACTTACATTATGCTCGCATTGGATTTCCCCCCGTTTTTGTTTTTATGTGTCAGCAGCGAAATCGCGAAAGGTTTTGCTGATAAAGCGACTATCCGATAATGGTTGCATTTCATTCATCACCATACTCAGGAACATTGTCACATTGGTGGCATAATTGGGTGCAATCGGAAAGATTTGAAATATGAATAGGACAATTGCAGCCATATCTTGTAGGAGTATAATCCTCGCACGACTAAGCTTACGTAATTCTGAGTGATTTGATTTTAAGCAGAAATCTGCAGAGATAACCGAGGAATTAGATATATATATAGATAGGCGAAGGGTAAGAATAATAAATAGGACAATAACAGCACAAAAGAAGTTCAATGCTACGAAAGGATAAAGAAACAATTCACAGAAAACACTGCGAGTTAAGTACATTACATACATAATCAAATTATTGATTAAATCGTACTTAAAAATTCTCAATTATAAAACCATATAATTACAACCCTTTATAATTACGTTACGCCATCATTAATTTGCATCGCAATTTGTGATGCTTGAAATACATTTGACATGTCAGCATCGGCAGCAGAAAAAATGCTTCTGCTGCTGCTGTCAATGTGGGTCATCAAAGGCAAATGCGTGTATTCTAAATTGAAATTTTTCTGCTGAACCCGATGCTGACGCGTCTAATCTATTCAAGCTTGAGTCGCAATTCTTCAAAATCCAACTTGATAAATAGTACTTTCTCTCGAGACTCTCGTATAGTCCTCCCAATGGACGACGAGATGAAGAGAAGCACAATTAAATATTATTCAGATCCACTTGTTCATAATAATGTATTCCATATCTTATTCGTTGTTAAAGTTTCATTCTTATACGAAAATTCATTTTTCCTCATTCTTCATTACGCACTACATCAACAATTAGAACAAAACCTGAACTTTCCAATGCAAAAACTTTACAAGGCAACCGGAAGATTTCGTCAGGACTAATTAAACACGATGCCTGCCTCATTTAGACAATACCCCCCGCGCCCCGATCCGCGGCACACGAAAGATTACAACGTCTAGGAAGTTTAATTAGCATATCTTCTTCAGTTTGATAAAAGTCGTAAAGTTTGCTCTTTGCTAAACTTAAATTGATGCAAAAATCCGTCATCCTCCGCAGACCACACTATTAAAAAAATATATAGAAAAGTTAGAATGGAACGAACAGAGGGAGTGCTGTTCTTCGGAGCACATCTTTCAATTTTACAACTTTTCCGTCATTTACATTAAAAATTAAAGGAGATGCAAATGATGCGAAATTATTTTGAATAGTAAGTAACAATTAGTGGACGTTATTTTAAAGAAAAGTTCTTAAAAGAAGCCAAGGAATGAATAAAACTAAGAACTATAATTTGTTCTACAAAGAGTTGTTTTATGGCCGTTAGATTTTATAAAGAGCATTGAACAATGTCTATAGCTTAAGAAAAATAAGTCGAAATAAAGGGATTGAGCATCAAAAATCGTGTATCTCCGATTTTTTTCAAGATTGATGGGTATGGTCTCTGATTATGAGAGAAAGTCCTAACCGAAAAAGAGAGGATTATTACAAAAACCGTGAAAGAAAAATCATGTCAAAATGAAATGAACTACATACATTAAAATTGCCTTTTCTGCTTTAATATACAGTAAAACCTGCGTCAACTTGACAACATCTATATGGCCAACTGCCTAACTTGACCGATTTTGGTTTGATCATTACTAGAGGTACGGACATTTCGTTTTTACGAAATACATGCGAATTTTGAAGAAATTTGATCGTTTTTGCAAATTGAAGTAATTTGTAATACTACCACAAAAAGTTAATTTTTTAAACAAAACAAACCAATTATGGAAATTTTTTTTTCGACGAGCCCCAATACTAAAATGAGCTGTAAATAAAAGAAATGTTCAGAAAAAGATCACATAATAAACGGGTGTTTTTTTTATTTTGATTTTCAGAAAGCATTGTATGTATTGGCAATGAGTGCGTTTTATTGAGCATAGCGTTAACCTGGAATAAAACAAAGTGCTTTACTCTGTTAGGTTATTTAATTTTTAAGATTTTATTAATTTCATAACTTTAGCGAAGCTAAGGCTTCTCATTAAACTTATGTATTCAGTTGGCCAGTAGTCGACATAGTTGCTGCTTTGCAAGTGAATTATGACCTAACCCAAAACTTACATATACATGTCCAAAAAGCGAGTTTTACAGTAGTTAAACAAAAAATGATTCTGTTTACACCCTACAAATCAGGCCTTCAAGTGTTTTCTAAGATTTTTCTTCAATGTATTTGATACCAGCTGATAATAAGTTAATAGTATTTGTTTGTACCCCTGTCTATGTTAACCATCTTAGGCGATACCTGGGGTGGTCAACATTCACAGGTTTTACTATGATACTTAACACTCGTATGATATATACATATATCCGGGTACGCAGGCACCACAAATTCCTTGTTTCTCTCGAATGGTTAAACCGATTGACTTCATCTTTCTATTTTCCCTGACATGTTTAGCGTATAATATGACGACATTCAAAAGCGTTTTATCAGTTTGCATTTTCTTAATGGTTTTTGGTACCTCTCCCTTCAAACGTTTTCCGAGTATCCACAATCATTTTTCAATGGATTTTTCCAAAAACTTTGAATTTTTAAAAAACTGCTCTTCACCAAAAGTAATTTGTAAGGTAGAGTACTTTTATCACTCTCCTCTAATATATAGGGAATATAAAATGCGGAGATTTTGAAAATTGTTTAAGCATTGACTTTCATCCTTATACCGACGTGTATCAACAATTAGCTCGTTTGCCACCAGATTCACGAATAACGACAAAAGTCTTTGAGGATACTTGTGGAGTCAAATAGGGAATACCAACAAGAGAATTGCTATTGAAAGTGTGCTAGGACCGCCGATCAGTTTTACTGAATGGCAAATAATTCCGAGATACATTTGCATCCGATGCAGGATGGTGGGCTCACGGGATGCTATTACCATGGCTGCACATAGAAAGCCTCGACGAAAGACTTGTAAAAGCTGCTGACAATATAACCGCCCCATTTGCGATAATCATACGAATGCAATTATAAATTACAACTACCACTGCTAACCATTGCGCATAACATTTAAGTTTTTCTTTGTTGTCATTAGAGCCCCGATTTTCATGCAATTACACGTAATTGTACATTTCATTTTATATTGCACTAAATTGTTCGTTTTAGTGGTTTCGCATCAAAATACATGTTTGTATTTTATAACACTTCACACTTCAGTACACAATTTTCAGTAATTACTGCATGAAGTGTTTCTAATGCTTGAAAAACGAATAAGAATGTCCAGAAATAAAATACAAGCAGACCATCTACGGGTATACCGTCAGGGGAGCACCTAGCCTTTCGGCCTTTATCTCCCGGTCCCGCTAAAAAGTTTGGACCTTCGGCTTTTTACTGACAAGGTGTTGTTGTCAGACGGAGATTTCTCCATCAGGCGCATGCACACACCATCCGGAATCCAACCCCGGGATTGCATCACTAGCTGGATGACTTGGGTAACAACCTCCAGCCACTACGAGTCCAACACCTTGATGGGCAAGGACCATGGTCCCCTGGGCACACCCATCCCCGTAGTACACTATTCGCTATGGACTTCTCCATAGCAGGTGTGATCCTCCTTCGGCCCCCTATTGGTTAAGCCTTACGTCGAATTCGGGCATGCACACCCCAGGCTCGTTGGACCTGTGACTCCGCGTCTGTGCAGACAACGAAGCGCTGCTTTTCACATCCAGGCGGCCCCTTCAGTTTACTAGTCAGCAATGCGACTCAGGCAGTGTGGCCATCAATCCACAAACTAGCTAGATATAGGCGCGTAGGCATTTTCCATCAAGGCCGTTCTCCCTAGCTAGCCCCTTCTTGACTCGGGTCATGCGGAGCCGTCACCTCCGAAGCTCACACGACTTCCGTATGATGCACCCCCCCACCGGGGGACATCAAAATCGTGCTAGGCCTTTAGTGCTTCCCTCCCGCAAACTATGGGGGGAGGTAGGCACGCCAAGAGCCACCCGTGCATAACTCAGGAGTACGGGACCGTTAGCGCCCGAATGGTCTTTGTACAGATCCTCGCCATGGCGTATCAACTGTACCAGGGGCCCCCTTGCACTGTTAGGTCCGTGGTGTCACAACTCACCAAAGATCTCTGTCCGACTACAAACAGCCTTCCGAGCTGAGTGTCACACGGACACAAACCCCCCTGCGGGGACTACCATAGTAACAGATGGCTCTCGAGACTATTCACATCAGATGTGTCAAACTGAAAACGTGGTCTGGGCCAAATCACATTACCTTCAGGTTTGAGCGGGCCGCAGTATAACAAATTCAAAAACGTCGAAAATTATTTTCGAAATTTGATTACAGAATATAATTTTTTTTAAATGACTAGAAATCTGAATCACTAACAGCCTTATGATTATATAAATACCGTAGAGGAGTACAATCTCTTTAAAAAAAATTAGTTGATGCATCAGTAACCACTATTTGTAAAGTAATTTCCGCCAAATTTTGGACAGATGAACAGAAGTCGCCCAAAATAACCTCGGAACCGAAATAGTTAGACTGAAAGCATAAATTAACTTCGGACAGAAGATGTTAAAAAGGCAAAAAATGCATGTGAATGTGATTTGAAACAAGCGCATGTACAGTAATTTTTCATCATCAATGTGGCACGATAGCCCGACTTTCGAAAAATGCTCAAGCACTATTTTTTTAAGTACATAGGTACCGAGTATAATATAGTTTTAATTTAATTTCAACTGGAAGATGGGTGATTCTCTTCGCAGGAATTTTCAGATTAAAAGTTTTAAATCATAAAAAAAGAGGAAAAAATGTATTTCATGCTCCCCCTGGAAAAGGGGGAAAACTTTATTGGTATTTATTCCAAGATTCGAGTTGTAGAGTCATTGAAAAAAAAAATATGTTTCCCAAATGTAAACTCTACAAACTATGTGTACCAACTTTTTTTTTTACGGAACTGGTATGTTGCGAAACTAATTAAAATCTGCACAGAGTATGGTGTTTCCGTTTCATGGTTGGTTGAAATTTATTTATATTAGTATGTGCAAATATAAAATCAATTGAAATATACAGATGTATCTGCATAGCTCTCCGCACTGTTTTTGTAGGCCAATTTGGTTTAGTTTGAATTAGTGCATGTATTGGGGTGTGTTTCAATCAAAAATACTCGTATTTGTTGCATGAAATAGAAAAATCCTTTTCTAAAGGACTATATATACATACGTATGTTGTATTCATGTACGTTTTGTAGTTTGTTACAAGACACACAAGAGGAGCTAAATTCGGTAGTTATGATGATGTGCCTCTCGGAACCAATAGAAATGATTTCCGGTGATCTACTGGTTTATTTGGATCCGCATTCTCTAATAGACTTTTCCACGATGGGTTATGATGACATGTAGTATAGTACAGATAGCTTTAGACCCAAACATAAAAAAAATTGTTGATGCTAAATTGTTGAATACACTGCCTAATATACGTCGTAAAAGGTTACACTAATTTGTGCCATGGGTTAAGGGACAAAGGGGTGAACATTCAGTTTTTTCAAATATCTGGGAAACTGTGAGTCTGACGGCAAAATGTTATAAGGACGAAACAAACTATTCACAGTGCATTCAACAATTTGGTATACAAGTTTTTTTTTTGGGTTTGGGGCTTTTTTTAATCAATTGTACTAAACTAATGATAGGTATCACTGAAACTGTGTATCTTACTATTGAAGCATTCCAATTTTAAATTCAACATGGTAAAAGGTCATCTCTAAGATTGATGATGTATAATTTCAGGTAATCCTGGCATACCTTAGCATTTGCACAACTGTTTACACTGCTCTCCAAGAACTTCACGATTACCAACGAATACCAACTACATAGTAAACAATACCGAATACACATACCACAAAGAAATTAAGCACTTAGTAAATATTTCCTGTCCTCTGTGGCGTGTAAAATAATGGTCATCTTTTCAAAAAGATGCAACTGACCATTGTATGAAATAGTTTTTCGCTTTTCGTTGGAACCTTTAAACATGAAAAGCATTAGGTTGTTTTTTAGTCTCTTTAAGTTCTATAAAAGAACGAAGGAATGTTTTAGGAGTTTTCGATTTTCGTCTCAGCTCGGCTGCTTTGCATATTTATTTTAACTATATGGACTCATTTCAGTAAACGGTACTTCAGGAAGAATTTAGGAAATGAAATGGTGCGGTCGCCACTCTACAATATTAAAAAACACGTTAAGATGCGGGTTTCTCGAGGGACCGATAAACTTTATTGCAAATGGAATGTATCACACAATAAATGTACCTGTAGACGTGAATATGCAAGCTAAACTGATATTGGAAAATAATCTAAATTCCTTAGTAATTATATAGTTAGTATAGTTACAATTAAAAAATTTATTCCGGAAAGTCAATTTTCCAAGCCAGAAAGATTTACATACAGTGAAATCTGGAAACCGGTACACTTCATAATTAAACCAAAAATTCGACTTGGCGACTTTAATTAGTTAGAGTCGTATACGGTTAATCGTGTGAGCTTCGGAGCTGGTGGCTTCGCATAACCCGAGCCTCGAAGGGGCTAGTTAGGGAGAACGGCCTTGGTGGAAGATGCCTACGCGCCTATATCTAATTAGTTTGTGGATTGATGACCACACGGCCCTAATCGCATTGCTGACTAGTATACTGAAGGGGCCGCCTGGATCTGAAAAGCAGCGCTACGAGTCTGCTTTAAGCAGACGACTAGTCACAGGTCCAACGAGCCTGGGATGTGCACATCTGAATTTTTACGTGAGGTTTAACCAATAGGGGGCCGAAGGAGGATCACACCTGCTGTAGAGAAGTCTTTAGCGAATAGTGTACCTCGGGGATGGGTGTGCCCAGGGGACCATGGTCCTTGCCCATCAAGGCCTCGTGTCACCGAGCTGGTGATGCAACCCCGGATTTGGGTTCCTGAAGGTGAGTGCATTCACCGGATGGAGAAATCCCCTTCTGGCAATAAGACCTTGTCAGTAAACGCCGAAGGTCCAAACTGCCCGAAGGACCGGGAGATAAAGGCCGAAAGGCGAGCACCTAGCCTAGCCTAGCACCCTGATGGTATACCTCGTAGATGGTAAACTTGTCCTCATGGGGAAAAATTGTTAAGCTTAATTAATGTCTACTTAGCAAACATAGATTTTCTCTGTGAAAAGCGCAACGAAAAAGCTGATAGAAGTTTCTTGAAAGTTGTTTCGCTAAGATGACGTCAATTTGGCCTAAACCCCGACTAATTCAAAAGACATTACAGATAAATTACTATAAAATCGCCAAGTAAATTTGCAAAAGTGGTTTCGTTAACTTGACACACGGTACTTCTTTATTTGACTAAAGATTACGTTAACATAGCAATGTTACTTGATCATAGAATCGACAACCATTTTTTAGCTGCGTTCAAGGGGATGGAGCCTCTTCAATCGACTCAGCCTCTAAAGTTTAATTACGAGACAATTGATCAATCAATTTTATAATCAACGGCCGTGTTTTTCCAACAGCTAACCTAACCTACACTGTACGGGGTAAACCCGAATAGCATGCTATTCAGTTTTAATGAGCTTTTCAAAATTCGCCTAAATGTATGCAATCTCAATCAATCCTAGTACGTTTTCCAATGGCTAGCTAAAATTAAATTTTGAAATGAAAAGCTTCTAAGGTATAGTTTACATGTTGCATATAAGTGTGTGCAAAAAAATAGTTTTTGTTTGTAAATTCATTTTAAAAATGTCGTTTGCCAAATTCTTAATTCGAAAAAAAAAATATGTTTAATGCATAAAAATATGTTTTCATTGGAAAAAAAATGCATTTAAACTTTTACGTTTGTAAAGTGAAAACGGGGTTTTAAGATAAATAGGCAATAATTTGAAATAAATTGCAATGACCACGTGACAATTTGAAATTTAACCTGGATGCTACCCTCGATGGTTTCTTTTTTACGCGTTTGGGTCAGCAAACCAGCCCCGTATGTTGAAAAAACACGGCCAACTCCAGGATTTGTTCGTAGTGTGTATCGTCGGCTATTATATTGCACTTTTTTTATCGTTTAGAGGTTTTACCTGGCTGTTTTCAATTTTTTTACTGCACGAAAATCCTGGTTTTATAATACATTGCTGTAATGTTTACGTTTGCTAGTTGTGTCAAAAGAGGTTTCAAATTGTCAATGAAAATGTCAATGGCCGTGTTTTTTAAACAGCTAACCTATACTATACGGGGTAATTTTCATACAAACGCTAACCTGTGACTTTATTCAGGTTAGAAATTATATTGCTATCCAGTTTCAATGAGCTTTCCAAAACTCGCCTAAATGTATGCAATCCCAATTGTTTTCTAGTACGTTTTCTAATGACTAGCTAAAATTAAATTTTAAAATAAAAAGCTCTAAGGTATAGTTTACATGCAACACACAAGTGTGTGCAAAAAAATAGTTTTTGTCTGTAAATTCATGTTAAAAATGTTGTGGGTCGAATTCTTATTCTAACAAAATTTTGATTCGTGAATAAAATATGTTTTCATTAAGAAAAAAATACATTTGAACTTTTGTGTTTGTAAAGTGAAAACGGGGCTTTAATGTTTATGAGCAATTGGATTTTAATGGTTCTATTGCCGGGATCGTTTTACTCAATCAGAGAAAAATGTTGTATATCCTCCAGTGTTGATCCACGATGAAATGAAAGTCGTATTTTCTTGTTTCGAACCAATATATTTCGGTCAAAAGACCATAATCAGGGTTCTAATTTTATGAAACAATAAATACAAAACCTAATTATACAGTATCTAATTATAATAAAAAAAAAAGTTAAATAATACCTTTTTTATGTTACAAAAGGGTTACATAATTGAAACAACCAGTGGCGGATTTACCAGTAGGCTGGAGCGTAGGGCGGCAGATTTTACGGGGCGGCAAATTCGCGACAAATATTTTTGTTTACGTCAAACACATTACATACACATTTATTACAGTGGAAACCGAATTCCGAATACGAATTTCAATGCCAGATACATAAATAGTCTAAGAAAATTGGACCAAAATATGGCCATCGAACGGCAAAAATCCTACAACGGAAATTTTTTTTGATTATTGTTGGGGATGGTCCCGAGATGATGGCATAGAAAGTCCCAACCGATCGGGGGTCCGCAACCTTAAAAAAAAGGGGGGGAGGAGGACATTTTTTCGTTTTTTTGCGATTATTTCAAAAACGGGAAGAGATACACAAAAATGGTCTGAGGACGAAAAAAACTACATAAAATTATCTATGCAATGACATATAACACATTAGAGTTTAATTAAATATTTCGGCGCTAGCCTAATAAAATAAATTAGTATATTTTCATTTTAGACCTATATTAAAAGCTCCATAACTTTTGAAATGCTAGTTCAGCCGTAATGTATATGTATAAATATTCACAATAAGTTCAAGATCATTTTAAGGTAAACATTGAGTCACTCCGGTCAAGGACCTTTTCACCCCATTTAAATTTGTCTAAACTAAGGGCACCTCCCATGCAAAGTGACCCAAGACAACTTTGTTCTACAATTTATAAAATGAGTAGTACGTCGAACAAACTTCTGATGGGTCACTTTGTATGGGAGATACCCTTAGTTTTTATCCAATGAGCTGATTTCTGGTATGTGGGGTCACTATGACCTCCAATTCCAACAAACCAAAATTTAGCACTCTGCTGCAATTTTGGGGGGATCTATGGATGTGCCGTTTTGAAAAATTTAAATGGGGGGATAATGAGGGTACTTGACCGGAGCGGCTCAATGTTTACCTTAAAATGATCTTGAACTTATTGTGAATATTTATACAGAACTTTACGGCTGAACTAGCATTCGTTCAAAAGTTATGGAGCTTTTAAAAATGTCTAAAATGAAAATATTCTAATTTATGTTCTAGTCTAACGCCGAAATATTCAATTAAACTCTAATGTGTTATATATCATTGCAAAGATAATTTTATGCAGTTTTTTTCGTCCTAAGGCCATTCTTCTGTATCTCTTACAGTTTTTGAAATAATCGCAAAAAAAAAGAAAAAATGCCCCCCTTTCACCCTTTTTTTAAGGTTGCGGACCCCCGATCGGTTGGGACTTTTAATGCCATAATCTGGGGACCATTCCCAACCATCATCCAAAAAAATTTCAGATGTAGGATTTTTTCCGACCAAATATGCCATTTTTCTTAGACTAATACTATTTTTTATACTACTCATGAGATAGGTTTTGGGAGCAGTGTGTGATACTCCAATCAATAGAGACGAAATAATAGGGGTTAGCGTGCAAAAATTGGGGATGTCTCAAATTTTTGATATGTTATAAAGACAGGTGGGGTAAGTTAAAATCCAAGTTTGCGTCACTTTCCCCCTGTGCTCCCGCCGCTATCTTGAAAAAAGAAGCCATCTAAAATCGGCTCTTTCATCAGTTTTTGGCCTGTATCTTCTTTACAATCCATTTGAGCACAAAATCTGCCGAGACAATTTTGTAGAGGACACAATCTCCTATAAACTTAGTCTATGATGTTGTACCCTACAATTAAAATTAACAGAGTTATAGTGCCAAGAAAATGGGGAAAATATTAAAAATCATGCCAATTTCAAATTCACAAAAACGCATTGTATACCAATAACTCACAGCCTCCTCTGCATTTTAGTATAGAGTTCTCCAAATATGTTTTGAAATTTGTTCGTAATGATTTTTGGAATCATAAAATATAAGCAAAAGGCAAATCAATGTTTAAAATCCAGATAGGGGAAACACTATAAATGTCATAAATTCATAACTTTTAATTAAAAAAAATAATCACCTGGTATTTAAATTAAGACGGCCGATTTTGAAAGAGGTTTCAAGCATGAAAAGTGTAGCACTTCAGCTGAATATCAGGGGAGGGAAAAGATATATTTTTTGCAGTATTTTGCTCCTTCAGCAATGTTTGATTTGAAGATTACATTTTTTTATTGTACAACTAGAAATTTGAAAATCTTTAACTCAATCTTTAAAAAAATTATAATTATTTTTTTTCCTAAATAATTGCTGACACTTCTTCAATATTCCACGTGAACCACTTTCTCCTATCCTATCTAATACTTCATGTTTGGGAGCCAAAACAGCTTCAGTCTGGTACGAAATGGTGAATTCATTCGCATCTTGTACGGTCACCAACCGGGCAGAAAAATTAACTTTAACATGACCCAATTCTTACATGAATTGGTCACACGATTTCATTTGTTGGCAGCCTTCGCCCAGAAACTTCCTAATGTTCGATCATTCCCACAAGCTCATATTATCATATCATATCATATTATATCACCCAGAAAAAATTCTTTTATTAACCCTAGTTTACCGCAAGTATTTTCTTACTAGTTTCATGTTATGGGGTGCAATGCACCATATTTCTGCATTAACTCACTTCCAAAACTTTTTAATTTGATTAATTTTGATCGTATGTTATGTTAGTTAAATAGGGAAAACAAAATTTATATAGTGAGTGTGAATTCAGAAATTCTTCTTCTTCTTTATGGCACGATAGCCCGACGTCGGGCCTTGGCCGCCTGGATTGAAAACCTCCAATTGTCGCGGTCACGCGACCTTGTCCTCCAATTCCGAAAGCCTAGCATCTGGTGGGCGTCCTCACATACAGAATGCTCCCATCGGGCTCTCGGTCGTCCACGCAATCTGGCTCCGTCCACTCGTTGCGCGTTCATCACCTTTTTGGGCATGCGATCGTCGTTCATCCTTTGTACATGTCCCACCCATTGCAGTCGCTGCAATTTCACGATCTTCGACACCTGTAGCTCATCATACAGCTGATACAACTCAAGGTTGTACCGGATGCGCCATTCACCTCGCTCACGAACGGCCCCGAAGATTCTTCGGAGAACCTTTCGCTCGAATGTGTCCAACAAGTGTTCAGAGTTTTGGGTTAGGGTCCATGCCTCGCAGCCATAGCATAGCACAGGTCGGATGATGGTTTTATACACGTGGAGCTTCGTGTTCCTGTGCACCAGCTTCGAATTCATAATTTGGAGGACCGCAAAGTAACACTTATTAGCTAGTTGTATCCGTCGCTTTATCTCATCTGTTTCGTTGGCGTCTTTTGACAAATTGCAACCCAGGTAAGTGAAGTTGTCTACATATTCTATATTGAGGTCCCCCACTGTGATGCTTGTGCTGGCGTTCTAGTTTTTGATTGCATCATGACTTGGTTTTAGATTCGTTGATATGTAGCCCAACTTCTTTGGCGGCGTTATTGAGGTTATGCAGAAGGCTTTCTGCATCACCCAATCTTCGAGACATGATGAATTAAGAAATGCTGTAGGCTTAAATGTTGAGTTTGGTTGGACGGCAGGCACTGATATTCATACTATGAATGACATGATAAACTCAAGTAAGAGTAATGAAACTTCCGTATGGTGTGGATCCCATTCACTGATTTTGCGAGTGTTATGCATCTCTTCGGGTTCCTCATCACTTGACGATTTTAGCAGAACTTATTACTTCAGTTATAAAAGTAAAATCGCTTCGCATAGATAAGAATAGCAGGCCGAGACTCTAATGGGCTCGAAGTGGAATTTTTTTCACAAACTCCGAAATGCAACTCTTTTTCGAAATCTTAGTCAGCAAACTCTTCTTTATTTAGTATTTCTGATCATTCGACTTAGTTTCTGTTATTTATTTATGAAATTTAGAGAAATATGAAACAGTTTCAAATTTAAATCGTATCTGAAACACATCCACATTTGATGTCCCAAAGGTCATTCCAAAGAAACAAGATTTCGTACTATTACTAACATTTTTGAAGTTTGTTTCTTATCTTTAAGGGCGGAATTCATAGTCCCCACTTATACTTAAGGGTATGCAAGGGACTGACGTTATTCATAGTCACTCAATAAGCAAACGCTTAAGGGTTTCCTAAAGGGTTCCCTTATTCGTTAAGGTAAGTATCTAGTAACATTATATGAACTCATATATTTGTTGACATATCCCTATTCAAACACTTTGATTTTTTTTTTAAATTTCAAATTTTTAACTACTTGATATTTTTTTATATTTTATTTGTCACTTTCCTAATAATAGATATGCCTAATAAATGAATCGTTATATTAAACGAGGCAACGTCCTAATAAGTGATGTCTATGAATACGAAGCTCCCTTAAAAAAATTAAATTTTCTAAGCTATTGAAAAATTGATAATGAAAACTTGAAAAATGTCGAAGTTATATTAAGTGAAACATGCGCTGGGGTGCACGTTCGCGTGCAAACATGAACGCATTCCTCACGAATGTCGGAGTTCACTACAGGGTGTCCGGAAACTGCCGCATAAACGCACCGGATTGTGATTCCTCAGTTGATTTCCAGCAAAACAGTTGTACGGAACTTACCCCCTCAGCTTAACCCTTTAGCTGCCACAGGCATTTAAAGATTTTTGGAAAAATCATTTTCTTGGACGACTTAAAGCCTAATATCTCCAAAGCTAGACCAGCTAGAATAGTGAAATGATTATTACAGCCAACAAATTTACCTATAAAGTAAAACTAACCACACTCAAATCGGATAAGAGGTTTGGTTTTTACAGAGCTTCAAAGTCAAATTTGCGTAATTTGACCCAAAAAAAATTTTTTTTTCCAATCTGTATTTTCTCCAACTTCTCCCAAGGTGAGGTGCTTGTACGATTCTTTTAAAAATTGGCGCATAGTCTTACAATCATATCTTTCTTACATAATTTTAATCTAGCTCCATTACTTCTAACAGTTTTTATACGTTAAGTGTAGAAAACTAGGGTTAATTTTAGCTCGAATTCAATACAATTCAATTCACACTGCCCCTAAAGATCTGCAATTGGTCAAAATCTATTCAAATTATATCGAAATCGAGCCAAAATTAACCCTAGTTTTCTGCACTTAAGGTACTAAAAATGTTAGAAATAATGGAGCTAGAATAAAATGATGTAAGAAAGATATGATTGTGGGACTATGCGCCAATTTTTAAAAGAATCGTACAAGCACCTCACCTTGGGAGAAGTTGGAGAAAATTGAGATGGAAAAAAATATTTTTTTGGGTCAAATTACGCAAAATTTGATTTTGAAGCTCTGTTTTATTTCATTGGTAAATTTCTTGGCTGTAATAATCATTTTATTTCACTATTCTAGCTGGTCTAGCTGTAGAGATATTAGGCTTTAAGTCGTCCAAGAAAATGATTTTTCCAAAAATCTTTAAATGCCTGTGGCAGCTAAAGGGTTAAGCTGAGGGGGTATGTTCCGTACCAACTTTTTTGCTGGAAATTAACTGAGGATTCATAATCCGCTGCGTTTATGCGGCAGTTTCCGGACACCCTGTATAGTTTCAAAACTTCATTTAAAATTTTGTAAATACGAATGCCGATTTTATTGATGGTTGTTTTTGCTTAAACAAATTGTACCATCGATTGTATCAGTATTGCTGAATTGTACATTAAAAGCGGGACACTATGAAGAAGAAGAACATACCCTTCAAATCGACGACGTTTAAACCAATGAATTTTTCTATCCGTTTTTCTTTATATTTATCTATCACTTAAAGTTTGAAGCATGCTCAGTTGAGAATAAATGAAGGTCAATCAGCAATATTTTCGTAGAGCTTGGTAGGGCGGCAAAATGTCAGTAGCCAACTAGCGGCAAATATGTAAATCCGCCACTGGAAACAACTATTGTAGGAACAAAGACTGACATTTAGTTTTCATGTCAAGTCGCGAAAATGGCAAAAAATGTAACAGAAAAAATATTTAGTACTAGTACAATTAGATGTTGGAATTGTTATTTAGTCCAAATTTTATTAGATTATAGTAGGTGTTGGAATAATCCTTTTTGTCGCTTTTTTCGTTGCACGCTATGTTTTCGTATTTAATGATCTGATTTACCTCTTGGATTTGCAATTTTGTTTTATTCCGTTCGCTAGCCAAAATTTTCGGTTGCTCGAAATTAAACTGGTGACTTTGTTTAATTGAATGTTTGGCTAGTGCTGACAAATTATTATTAAGGGCCTTTTTTGTGTCGTATTGGTGTTGCTTAATACGGCTGCCAAGCTTCTGTACGGTTTCGCCTATGTAAGTTGCATCGCAATCAGAGCAGTCTATCTTGTAGACAACACCAGATCGATCCTCAGTTGGAATTGTTGATTTCAGGTTCGTATACATTGCTTGGTTTTTCGTATGTGGTCGCATAGCTAGGTCGAGCTGCGGAACAAAGTATTTACAAGTTCGTGAGATCGATTCGCTCAGCTTAGGTACATAAGTCAACGACGAAAACGTTTTATCCGTGTTTGATTGATGAGCTTTAGAGTTTTCGTCAGTTGATAAGAACGCATAGCTAGTTTGGTTTACATTTCGATGTTGTCTTACTTCACCAATCAGCTTTTGTATGGTAGCATGTGGATAATTATTCTTTGACAGAATATTTTTAATCCTAGTAAGATTGTTACTCCAAAACTGCTTATGGCTGACTTTGAAAACTTTACGGATGAAAGATTTCGCAACGTTGAATTTCATTTTAGCCGGGTGGTTTGAATAAACATAAAAAAGGTATTATTTAACTTTTTTTTATTATAATTAGATACCGTATAATTAAGTTTTGTATTTATTGTTTCATAAAATTAGAACCCTGATGATGGTCTTTTGACCGAAATATATTGGTTCGAAACAAGAAAATACGACTTTCATTTCATCGTGGATCAACACTGGAGGATATACAACATGTTTCTCTGGTTTATGAGCAATGTTTTGAAATTAATGGCAATGCCTACGTGACAATTTAAATTTTAACATGGATGCTACCCTCGATAGTCTTTTTTTTGCGATGTGAAAAAACACGGCCAATGTCAATGATACCCGGCTACCCAGAAAACGTTTGATTATTTGAAAAGGCAAACATGCGAGTGTTAAAACTAGTTGAGGGTATAAATATTCAGGTGTAAACCATTTCTAAGGCACCATTCAGATAAGGAGTTCATTTCAGACTGCAACGAGATATCATTTTCCAACCTTGAAACGGACGTGAATAGTTTGCAATTATCGGCATACAACAAATAATGACAATCGAGGAGAGGAAGAATGAAGAGCAAAAAAAATTAAAGAAACTAATATGGTCCATATTCCCTCGTCGTTCTTCCCAAGGTCTGGGGTCAAGGGTCCCTTGAGGCAGTGGCGGCCCGTGCCTCTTTGCACAGGATGGGCACATTCACGGAATAAAAATCTTTTGGAAACACCTAAAATTAACGACTTTCCACGTAAAGTTCGCATTGTATTAAATGGAACCATAAATTTACGCTTCAATTTCACAGTTTTGCAACCATTTTTTAGATCAAGATATTTTTTTTAATTTAGGATCATTTTGTTTTTAAATGTAGTGTCCTAGTATATAATTATTAGATTACACAGGGGAACAGCATTTTGTTTATTTAGATTTGATAATCATTTCTAGCTAATTTTTGGTCGTAAAATCCGGAAATGCTAACCGTTTTTCTCCTATACGTCCAGTTTTTGAGATACAGGGGGCTCAAATTTTGGCCTCCATACAAACCTTCCCTTCATTAAAATCAAAACAAACGAAACTCGGTAAAAAATTTTTGTTTGTAAATATTGATTTTATATCTTAACAACATTACCTAAGAATTAAAAAAAAATTATGGCAAAAATTTTCGTTTGTAGCTTTTTCTGGAGTGTTAAATTTCCGGAAAGTCCCGTTTTTAGCCCCATCAATAGTCCGCCATCATATTCGCATCCCATCTGCCTTGATATTGACTTTCCATGATTTTGAAATCTTGATGAAATCGCTCTCCTTGCTCATTACTCACAGCTCCAAGATTTTCCGGAAATTCGTCTAAATGACTGTGTAAAAAGTGAACTTCGATGCTCATTTTGCAGCTAAGCCTTTGAAAACTGTCCAATAGTTGCTCGACTACTATCGCATAATTCGATGCACTTATATTGCCTAGAAAGTTGTTGACTATATTCTCAAATGCCAGCCATGCTGTCTTTTCATTTTCTTTCATTAATTCCATAAAATTTGTATCGCTGAGAAGCTGCCGAATTTGTGGACCGTCAAATACTCCAGCCTTTATTTTCTCGTATGATAGCGCAGGAAGGGCTGACAGCATATATTTAAAATAATTTCCTTCTGTTGGTAAGGCTTTTACAAATTGTTTCGCCAGGCCTAGTTTTATATGCAACAGCGGGAAAATGTTTTTTGTCGATCCACAAGCGGTTCATGAACAATATTTTGATCACCAGCCTTCAGATCAGATCTCGGGGGCCAATTCCTTTGTATCCAATGTTTATCGCGAGTTCTGCTATCCCACATACACAAAAAGCACGGATATTTTGTATATCCACGTTGCTAACCGAGAAGGAAGAACCATCTTGAGGTCTACACATATGATATGCCTGGTGGACAAAGGGGCCTATTTTTTGCCCTTTGACTTAGAAATGTATAACTGCCACATATATAGCAAACTGACTCCGGGTATTGAGACACTTTCGAAAAGGGATAGTAGAAGCTTCCATTACACAAGTTAAGAGCGCAAAAATAGGGTTATATACTCGAACGAAGGCTTTTAAATACACTTTTTTGATTAAAAAAAACTTAAAAATGGCCGAAGAATTTCACAACTTTTAACAAAAAATCCAGGTAGCGACAAATTACTTTCTTTTGTTTATTTAATTTTATTGTATACAAGTACTAAAAGGTCCTGCACAAGGATGCAACCCCGTAGCTTTTAAAAAAAGTTGTTATTTAAGGGGGCCTATTGTAATTTTCCGTAAAATTCAAAAAACCCCGTTATCTCAAAAACCTGACGTTTAGGGGAAAAACGGACTGCATTTTTGGAATCAGCGAGGCCGTTTTACTATAAATTAGGTGCAAGAATTAAAAAAAAACAGAAAAAAGTGTTAAAATTGTTTTCCTGTGTTATCAAATAGATTTTCGGGGGACATGCGAATTAATGTTGTGCGCCTTTAGCATTTTCAATGTAAATGTACATAGTCTAAAACAAATCAAAAATGCTAAAAGTGCACAACAATAATGTTCATGTTCCCGAAAGTTTATTTTACATTCTAATACATAATACAATGAACACTTCAAAATTATTAATCTAATAATCATCATTACACAAGAAATCCTCCCGTGAAACATGTTTTCCTACATAGCATTGAGCCATCGTTGGTTTTTTATTCATTTTGACCAGCTCATGGTAACCCCGAAAATTGTACTTAATTGTCTACGTCATCATCATTCTCATTTTTATTATACTGATTCCATTCGAGCTGCTATAGGCCGGCCTACCTTGTCGGTGTTGAATTCGATGCCACCGCTTCCAAAAGTTTCATAAATTTCGAATGATTTGTTGTTGTAATTTGGTCACCGGCGCAAGTGGCCCACTGTGAACCGGTTGCCTCGTGTTTATGTCGATGGTAAGTAGATTTTCAACAATACCTAAAGGTTTGAATATGCGAGTTGATTATTACATACACATAGGCAGTTTCGATTTTGATCAAACAAAAAAAGCCTAAAAGCAGCCTAATTTGTTGATTAATACAAACACCGGAAATGTTTTTGTGCAGTGGCTCCCAAACAGTAATTGATAGATTCGCGAGAGACTTGGTAGTGATGGGAAAAAACTATTAATATGAATGATGTTCACCTAATAGTCAAAGGTAAAATTTTGTTGTACATTTCTACTGATGTTAAAAGATGTGAATATACAATAAGTGTATTTATTTATAGGGCGGGCCGTGCCCACCTTGCCCACTATGACGAGCCGCCACTGCCTTGAGGTACCCCAGACCTTAGGAAGAACGGCGAGGAAACCAGATCCTTTGTTGAAAGATTAGCCCATATATTCAAACAAACTCTAACCAGATTTAAGACTGCTGTATTACTTTTTCAGAAGCTAATTTGGTTAGGGACAATCAGATGACCCAAGCATTCGCAGATGAGGTTGTTGAATCAGAACTCTAGAACAAAACGAATTCCGTGAAAGAGGGCGATCATTTAAAGCAATGGTAGAATCACCTATTTTTGGGTATATTAGGAACAAATTTTCGCAAAATGTGAAGAAAAAGTTGAGCTGGACTTCATCAAAAAGAAAGTTGTCAGGGTCAGTGAAAGATTGGTTTTTCATTATGAAATAATTGTGTCATAATACATTTTGTACAGATGATACTTGGGGACAAAGACTACTAAGTATAAATTCGATGCTATAAAGAGAGGAGATATGTTTTTCATATGTTGTTTCTAATTTTACAAGAGTACAGCCTTCCAGGTGAGTCCAAAGTAATAGGATTGTTTTTTTTTTACAAATATGGAGTTTCGTTACCAAAACCTACACGGGATATCAAAAAAAAACACACCTAATGTTTTTTTTTCTAAAATGTTTAGCACACTGACCATTGGTGCAGTGGCTGTCAAACTTTTCGTGAAATAATGTGAAAGATATATGCAATAATCGGCAATTTCTCGAATAGACTTAAGCTAAGACGAGATATTTTATAAAAATGTGGCATCATGGTCCCCATAGTCCAGTCCATACAAAGAATCAAGGACCGCCATTTTTATCATTGATTTGAATAACGACACATTAATGTGTAAACGAGACGATTCCATTGCGTCTTCCGACCTTTCCTGTGGTAGATTTTGTAAGGCATTCAAAGTATTAGTCGATATCAAATAAATAAATAACAGGCGCGACAATCCAGCATTGGACTAAGGCCGCAGGATGTGTTAGTGACATCCTATTTCCAAGATCTTATCTGCTTTTTGTTGAGGTAATGAAATCAGCATCACGCTCAGCAGCGTTATTTATCCCCATAAATGGGTACTCGTTTAACATCTGAGTGAGATCATAGTCCGTCACAAGCTCGTGAGTTCGAAAAACACCATGGAACACGGTGAGATTCGAACTCATGAGCCTGTGCACCGAAGGTGCGCGCACTAACCGCTAGACCAGCCAGACTACTATCGATATCAAAGTACAAGTTATTTGTCAGGAGTTTCTCAATTAGTGGGTATAAAGAAAAAGGAGTTGGTATCGCAGGGTTGGATACGATATCCCCAGTCACAAAATCCCCAAACCAAAATCCCCGTAATCAAAATCCCCGAAATTAAAATCCCCGAAATCAAAATCCCCGAAATCAAAATACCCAAAACCAAAATCCCCAAACGAAATTCCCCATTCCCCATTTGAGGTGAGCTCAGTGGCAGAGATGTCTATCTCTGAGCTGCCGGTGCGTGGGTTCGAATCCCACTGTGACCCATGGATGTTTGTGTTGTCCATAAAATGCTCCTACGGCAGCCGGTTCTTCAATTTAAATCGTCCCGGAGCTACCCGTTGCTAAAAACGGCCAAGAGCTGCCAAGACCCCCTTCGATTCAAGAGAAAAAAAAATCTCTTGAATCGCTACAACAACAACAACATTTGAGGTGTGATCTAAGAACGCGCGCGCGTTCTAAGATCACCTCAAATGGGGAACGGGGAATGGGGAATTTCTTCAGGCTATTGTAGATGGTAAATGATAGATGTTAAATGGCAGAAAATAAATGGTAGATGGTAGGTGGTTAATGGTAGACGGATGGTAGCTTGTAAATGGTTGATGGCAGATAAATGGTAAATGGTAGATTGTTAATTGCAAATGGTGGATGGTAAATAGAAAATAGTAGATGGTAAATGGTAGGTGATTTAGACTATTGTAATTGTAATAGTCCTACTATGCAATAAAAAAAATCACCGTCGTGGACTGATATATGTATATGCTAATCAACGGCAAACTCTTTGAAGTGACACAGAACAAAATCAGATAATGTGCAGGCGAATCGGTTCCAACAATAAGCCAACCAAGTTTTCCGCGAACATTCGTTCGGATGAGGACATGTCTCGACGATGTTAAAGAAAACCTAATATGTTTAGAACGATATATGCAAACGTTTATTCAATATAATGTACTCGAACATTTTGTTTGTGCTAATCAAAAAAAAAAAAGTTAGTATCGAATTACGACCCTCCTAGTGCCATTTACCATCTACCATTTAACACCTTCCATCTACCATCAACCATCAACAATTTACAGTCTTTCATCAACCATTTACCATCTACCAGCCATCTACCATTTTTTACTACCATTCATCTACCATTTACCAGCATATTTCGGGTGCTTGGGGATTTTATGATTGGGGATTTTGTAAATGGGTATTATGATTATGGGGATTTTGAATATGGGGATTTTGATTTTGGGGATTTTTCTACGTTTGGGGATTTCGCATGGTTCCCGGTATCGCACCGTTCAAAATATTTCCGTAAAGCCTACAAAACCTAACACTTATTTTATAAAACACCGAACGGAGCAACAGCAATTTTCTGGTCGCGCGACATTTAGGATAGAAAGATCCTCCTCTTTCTGTTGAAGCAATTAGATAAAGGGTTATCCATATTGTGGTTTCAAAAGTAAACGTAAATAAAACACATATAAAATATTTTCTTTCATGATATTTCTTTTTTATTATAAAGTTTGAACGTTGACATTATGTGTGAAACACTACATCATGTAAATGACCACCACGCGAATTGTTGCAAGCATTAATTCTTTTGAGGTAATTTTCGACCACTTTTTGACACATATTGAGCGGTATCTCAGCCATAACTTGACGAATGTTGGTTTTTAAGTGCTCAAGAGTTAAAGGTTTATCTGCATAAACACGGTCTTTCGCGTAGCCCCACAAAAAAAAGTCCAACGGTGTCAAATCGCATGATCTTGGTGGCCAGTTGATATCGCCACGACGAGAAATTACGCGGCCAGGAAGTGTCTCATGCAATAAAGCCATATTCGCTCGAGTTGTGTGGCATGTGGCACCGTCTTGTTGAAACCACATATTCTCCAAGTCGTATTCTTAAATAGCAGGCAGAAAAAAGTCGACGATTGTGTAAACCATAATCTCCTCTTAAAGCACGATATGTGGCTGTGTCAGACTTTCAACTGAAAAAAAAATTGGCTTAACAACTTAGTTTGACAGATGTCGAATTCCAGCCCTATACTTTTGAAACCACGAAATGGATAACCCTATAGAATAAAATCAAAGGAAAAATCAACACAGATAACACAGACGTTTGAACATACCCGAACAATATTTCATATGAAACTCTTCATAGTGCTAAGGACTTATTACAACGTTTGTTTTCGTTTTTTTTTGCGACATAGTTTATTCATGTATTTTTGCAGCTATCAATGCGTGAATGTAAAAATATAAAAATATCTTAAATGTGTACCTTATAAACAACTACACTTTCTTCAAAAATCCATTACATTCGTAATAAAATCCATTCGTTCCTTTTTTAATTCAATCTGACCAATAGTTCGATCCAAAAAGTCTTGCTGGTATTTGACAATAAACTTATTAGAATGCATAATAGTTGCTCCCATATATAGTATCCGAAACTTTGCTGTATGCTTGCCAATCTATAAAGCAGAAATTTGAATTAATTAACTCACAATACTAGCACTAAACTGGAATAATATGTATTGTCTACCTTATTAACAAGAGGCAACATGCTTGTTATAAACCGATGCGGCCCATGACGACATCGGATTATTGCCACTCTGGTTTTTTCATTGACATACTTTATTCGCAGGCCCAACTCAACGGATCCTAGTCCAAATTCGCCGTAATGTTTTCTGACATTGTCTCGTACTGTTCGGAATATGTCATTCTCCGTGAACTTAATAGATGCATCGTTTGTTTTGTGAGGGATGATTTTTGTTACAATGTATCTGTGAAAGGAAAGAAAGATTCGAAATAATAGAATAATATAATATATAATATATAATGCAAACAATCGAATAATTTCAAACTTTCCATACGTTATTTTAACATCGGAAGCTCTTACATAACATCCAAGCTACTCCAACTACTCGTTATTACAACGGCCAAAAGCTGCCAAGACACCAATTTACTGATCCCTGTCGTTATTACATATATTTTGTGGATTCGATAAAAAGACATTTGGTTGCGGATTGGTTGAGATAAGTCAATAAATAAAAAAAAAAAACAAGAAAAACCTATTTTAGGGTTGGAGTTTGTACGACAGCCCCACGACCCCATCGTCTTATTTCGGTCATTCAATCAAATAAACAGCATGTAGGCGAATCAATGAATGCTCAAAAGATGGGTAAAGAGAACATCGAAAGGTAGTAGTTAGAAGGTAAACGTACTAAAAGTACCCGGACTGAGGCATGATCTAACGTGGGGAGTAAAAGCTACAATTCAACAGTTCGCCCATTTTATTGAAAATTATCGAACAATTTGGGTTACCTCATTTTTTGGTTCTAGTGTCTCTCGTGATTATTTTTCAGGAAATTTAATAAGCCCCAACTATTACCTAACATTTTTTTTTCTAGTATTCACAGTTTCCGAGATAAAGTTGAAAACCCCCAAAAATGCTCAGCTAGCTTGTCATTATTTTCACAATTTAAATTATGATCGATTGTGATCTTCAAACTGAACCTATCTGTAGATTATTGCCATTTATCCCTTTCGTGTAGAAAAACAGAACAATTAATTTGAATAAAAGTGTTGTTTTGCCAGAACATATGTATGTTAGAACAATTAATCTTTGTTGATGGAATCCATATTTTTGAGCATAGGAAATTTATTAAAAAAATAATAATAACTTGAAATTATTTATATAAATTTCGTGACGTCTACAACGAAAATTATTGTCGTCCTAATGGTGTCATTATGGCATTAACGTCATTAAACGTTCGATAGGACATAGATCAGGGTTGGATTCCAGTTTTTCTACCGAAAAACTCACCTGGTTAGTTGACCCTCAATGAGGGTGGTAATGTTGAGCAGGGTTTGCAGCGAGAACAGTATTGCGAGGTCTTCAGCAACTTTACGCGCCAACTTTATTAAACGAACAAAAAGCTCACCCGCTATGGACAGATAGTGCGGTTCCGCAATCCGTCATCCTTTTATAGGCATCCTACTCTTGCCTTATTTTAAAGTGAATACCATGTTACCATACAATAGCATTGCTGACAGATCCAGCATTTTGTGTAGCATAATCGATATGTTGTAAGTTGGACGTTATTGTTCAACTGGATTTTTCGATTAAGCCCAAATAAAGAGACATGCAGCACATCGTCAATTTATATAAGAAATAGAATTGGAGAGAGCACTCCTGTCGGACTCCGCTCTGGACTTCAGTCCTAAGGCCCCTATCTTTTTTTCTATCGTCATAGGGTGTTTTAATAATAGTCACAAATTGGGATGCCTCTCCTGAGCCGCCCGAATAGCGTTGCAATTCACGCTATTCTTCTTCTTCTTTTAGCGGTACAGGAAGGTGTGAACCGCTGTGTATCTATATGGATTCGATTTATAGTTCGTCGTCGTTTTCGTCCGTAATCTCCAGGGACAAAAATGTGGCAATGGGGTTTTGAAACATGGGGCATTGAAACAAATGGGCCACATCGTGTGGCGTGCCAGCGCAATTTGGGCATACGTTTTGTATGTTTGAGTCTATGCGGGAAAGATACGAATTGAGGCGTGAGCGAAGTTGGGCTAAAGTCACTCTGGTGGCTCTCGGGAGCCTAATCTCCTCAGGCGAAATAGGTGGTGGGAGCGCTGAGACGACTCTGTTCGTACCTAAACTCGCAATAGACCGACTCACTTTCTCAGTGTGAATCATTGCAATGGCAGCCCGGTATGAATTTTCATCAAATGGATCCCTTTTGTAACCCTGGACCTCCCTCTCAAGGTCACGAAGGCCGCGTTTGATGTGGCGTGGAGGGGGGATTTTGTCCATAAGGTCACGGTTAGGATGATCCTCTCGAGAACAACCTACCAGATATTGTTTTGTAACTAGTCGATTGTGGTCACGTATTGGCATCAAATGAGTCTCCAGATGTAGGTGATCCTGAGCAGACATCAGAAGGCACCCTGTGGCTGTGATTAGAGCAGCATTTTGGCAGACTTGGATTTTATTCTAGTTTGTGTTACAAAGACCTTGCAACCAAACTGGCGCCGCAAAATCAGCCGCTGCTCGACCCACCGCTTTATAAGTGGCTAGCGTAGTCTCTTTATCTTTGCCCCAGGTGCTGCCAGCCAGTGCTTTAAGAATTTTGTTCCTACTGGGCATCTTTTCGCATACCGCTTCCGCGTGATGAGCTGAAGTCATCATTTTCTCAAAGTGAAGCCCGAGAATTTTTGGATTTGCAACGATAGGAACTGGTTTGTTGCCAATACGTACCCCAACCGGCCACCGACAATCACCTGGCCAGGTGGTAAGGAAAGTCGCAGCCGATTTGGACGCTGAGATGGTTAAATTTCTGCTGAGAAAAAAAGCTTCTAGTCGCGCTAAATATCTATTGATATCTACGCGCATGACATCCCTATCCGCTCCCGTGGCGAGTACAGTGTAGCCATCGGCATGGTTGGGAGACCTGCCATGTAGATGTTAAACAGGGTGGGAGAGAGAACCCCACCCTGTGGAACTCGGTGAAGGATTGCCTACCAGCTAGATAGTTGGCAATCCATCTTATCTCTTGTGTCGAAATATGCATGTTGAGGAGGTTTGCCAGAAGCATGGAGTGATTGACCTATCAAACGCATTTGATAGGTCAATCGCCACCATAATAGTTCTATGGCATGGTGTACGTTGGTTAAGTCCGTCTCTTACACGTGTAGTGATCGCGTCAAGAGCGGTAGTCGTACTATGCATGCGTCTAAATCCATGCTGATGGGGTTCTAGCTTCGCATGGGAAACGAGAGTGGGGTGGATGAGGGCCTCCAGCGTCTTTGCTACAGGTGACAGAATCGTAATCGGTCTGTAGGAAGTTCATAGTTTGGCACTTTTCCCTGGTTTAAGACATGGGACTATGCGATCTTGTTTTCAGATGTCGGGGATGGCAAGCGTGTATCTTGACAAGTTAAAGACTGCCGTGAGATACTCAATTGCAGGAAGGTCGAGATGTTTAAGCATGGCCATTGAAATGCCATCGGGTCCAAGGGCCTTAGTTTTTTGCATTCTCAATGACTGTTTTAACCTGGTCCGGGGTGTAAATTGGTACGGGGTCAACATTTCGGCTGCGAGTCCGTCTTCTAATTGTGCGCTTGAGGCCATCAGATTTAATAAATTGCTTATTGAACTGGCTCGCAAATTGAAGAGGATTGCTTGTTTCTTTTTGCCGAAGGTTATGGCTATATTGCCCTTATGTTTTGTGGGGTTCGAAAGGGCACGGACAGTAGACCATAACTTACTAGCACCTTCATTAAGGTTACAGTCATTGAGGTGCTCGTTCCATTTGGCCTTCTTATAGTCTTTAACTTGTCGCTGGATATTTGGATATTAAGCTCCCGAATTCTGGGGTCACCAGGGTTAGCGCGCCTAATGTTGTCACGTTCATCGGCTAACCTTGTGACACTTGTTGGAAAATTTGGACGAATCTTTGGAATGCGCCCTGCAGGAATGAACCGTGCCGCAGCTTTGGTAATGACGCTCCTAATGTTCCGCTCGGCCTTATGTATATTGGTGGGAGTGGGAAGCGCGAAGAACTTCGATGACGTGAATGTTTTGGAACCTTCTCAATCCGCTTTTTTGTGATTGACAAACGTTCGCTTCTCTGACTTTGTCAGGTCAGCTGGTTTGTCAATGGTGATGGAGGATGGAGGTGATCAGAAGGAAAACCAGTACTTGTTTCCCGGGAGGTCTCATTAATTAGGCTGGCGCTGACAATTGTAATGTCTGGGGAGCTAATACGGGTTGGCGAGTCCTCATTGAGGGTACAGAAATCTGATGCGTCTAGAGATTCGGCGATAACTTGACCCCTGGTATCGTTGTGAAGCGCGGAATGCCAGAGTTCATGATGGGAACTGAAGTCGCCAAGAATGATCCTGTTCTCTCCATTAAGAAGAGGACCAATACTGAAATGGTAGTCTGTACAGCTAGAATGTGGTGGTATGCAGATATTAAAAATGGCAATATTGGTGCTCCCTGATGAAACTGAGATGGCTTGCAACTCCGCCGTACCGTCTGAAACTACATCTAATACACTGTAATGTACGGACCTGTGTATTAGGAAGGCAAGTCCACCTTCAGGGTGAGAATCATTCGTGGCGCCTTCTCTTTCCTTGCGTATGATGATATATTCACCTTCAGCGTTGAATGATGAATTCGCGTGGAGCTTCGTCTCTTCGATGGCAGCAATCAGAATTCTGTACTTTCTCAAGAAGCTTGTGATTTCGGAAATTTTCCCTAGGATGCCATTACAGTATGAACACCGGTGTAAAAGTTGCTGGCGGAGGGGCAGGAGTTAAACTGTGTCTATCATTCAAGACAACATTATTGGGGGTAGTAGGGTGGCATTGGTGATGGGGAGGGGCCTGGTATTACCCGAGGCAGCCCAGTAAACCTACAGCCTGGTACAACAAATGTACATTCAATGTAATTACCCATCCTTCTCGAACCGGAGCATCTGAAATGCACCCACTATGAATAACAACTACACTGAAGTAACCTAGCATTTGAACCGATACGTCGGTTGCAGACACTACACATCCATACCCTAACTGGGCCTGGATTTGCTTCAATGCCGGCGCGTAAAAGAAGAATTGAGAGCAGCCGCGCCGAGATGTGATGCTCCCAATATGACGAAAAAACATATATATCGAATCCATACATATACACAGCCATACACAACCTTCCTGCATCGAGACCTTCGCGGCTCTTGCCACGTAGGCGTTTTGGCAACTCTTGGCCGTTTGTTGCAGCAAACGGGTGTGGTCCGCCCGGAGAGGCTTGGAATTGCAATTACAAATGCAATGAAGCAATGGTTGCCAGTAGGACCACAATTCACGCTATCGAAAGCTTTATCGAAATCAATAAAGACCATTGGAAGCGGGGAATCAAACTAAGTGCATTGTTCCATGATGTTCCGCAGGGTGTTACTATGATCTACACCGGAGAATCCCACTTGCTCTTCATCGATTTTAAGTGGTTCTTAAGTCGTTCGAGGTCGATTTTAGCTATTATTTTGACAACTGCAGGAGGCACACAGATACCCCTCCAATTTGTATAGTTTGTAAGGCTACTTTTTTTGATATCTCAATGATTAATTTCTCCTTCCACTCCGTGGGAACGGCTTCAGATCCACGCCTTTTTAAGCAGAACTGCAACTATATCCGGCGCTGCTTGATAAAGCTCGACAGGGAAACCATCAAGACCAGCCGCTTTTCCTCTTTTTGGAGAAACAATTGCATCAACTATTTCATTTCCAGTCGGCGAAGTAAACCGTACTTTTCAGTTTTGACGACTGGCAATTTTATCTGTTTGAGGGGGAACTTCGCCAGCCGTAACACGATTCATTGTTTCCAGAGCGTCAATTGATCTAAGACAAGCAGCCTTCCATTAGTACTCTGTCCTGGTCAATGAATAAAGAAATCTAAAAAGGAAATAAAAATAACCGCATAATAGATATGCGACTTTTTTTCGGGACCAACATATTTTCTATATTGATTTGATTTTGTACCTTCGATGACGTTTCTCATACGAATTTTATATGGAATGCACAGCTTAAAGCTTCAACTTCTTAGTAGGGGCTTCGGGAAAATGGGGGCAATGAAGACGAAATTTCGAAAACTAATTAATAAGCAACGTTCCTGTTGCATAACTATATACTAAGCATCAAAATTTACCCTATTGCGAAAAGTACAAAAATGGGATTGCAAGGCGTCGTATAAATTCGTTTAAATACAAAATTTTAAATAGTGTGTATGCCAGTGCATTGCGGTTAAACACTTAAACCAATGAAAAAGCCATTAGGTATAGGTATAAGGTAATCCCGGTAAGCCATACCAGCCCCAAACACTAAATTTCCTACAAGAAATCTATAAAAAAAAATTGTCCCCTTTATTTTCAGGTATTTCGTTTCCTTCTTTTTCTTCATTTGTCCTGGTCTAGACCTATGGAAACCCGAAACGATCCGAAACGATCATTCACTCCGCGTTGTTGGAAAATCTTCTTAGCATGCGTATTCCTGCAGAAGAGTTCAGTCAGATGGATTGCCAAATACATAAGCACATATCAAGCTAGGAAGCACAGGGCTTCGATGCAAATGTTTAAAACATGAGAAAATCAAGCAGAGAGCTAGCTCCACACAATAGCGGGCACGATTTCAGTATCTGCGGCGCCAAATTTTGATGATGCCATTTCATTAATATTGGCCTGAAACGACCGAATCTGCAATCCTTTTTCGCGAAATCGTAACGGTTCTCCAGATATTCAATGTCAAAGTTTGACATTTATATGGGGTAGTTCAGTTTTTAATGGGAAATTGGGGGTATTTTTATTCCATCTTCTTCTTCCTTGCCTCGTTCTTTATACCGCTCCATGGTTTCGCGTTGCTCGACCTGCAGTGTAAGCACATCGCCCGTTTTGGCGATACGATAACATCTCAGCATATTTCTACAGGCAGCTCTATCTTGGATCGTGTCATCGCCGTGTCATTTTTACTACATATTGATGTGAATGAATAGCATTGCACCGAAAATAACATTATAAATTTCATTTGCCTCCCTGTCTAGCAAATTTTACAATTCTTGCTCTCAAATATTTTTCGACTTTTCATATTATTAACATCTTTGCCAAAATGGTAAAACTGACTATTCTAGTATGACTGATTAAAATTAAAACGTCAATTTTGTGGTATCGAACACTTTTCCCAATGTGTAAAGCGGAAATGTCCCCCTTTTCTTATCAAATTACTTAACTGGCTTCATAGAAAAGTCAAACTTTGACACTGAATATCTAGAGAAACGTTACGATTTCGCGAAAAAGGATTGCAGATTCGGTAGTTTCAGACCAATATTAATATTGGCATCATCAAAATTTGGCGCCGCAGATACTGAAATCTCCCCCAATAGCGTACTTTGGCCTACCTTGTTTAAGATCTACTTGGCCGGCGTATTATTATTCCTACTGTTACAAATCCCAAGATCCTTGGGTTCTACTTGGACACTGGACACTATGATGAGGCCGAATCGTCACATCGAAGACGTATGTAATCGACAAAATGTAGACGCGGAAATAATATCAAAATAGCTAGAAGAGATATCCAGTGGACTAGTGGACAATTTTAATTTCTTACCGATTTTTGGACCGCACCATTTTTTACGTCGATTTGAATTCACCGTATGAAAAAGTATACGGCACACAGAAGTAAACAGTAAATACTAATCAGCTGTTTCTGACATTTACAAATTCCATTCATAAAAACGAGCACGTGATTACCCGGGGCACAAACCATGGAAACCACTGGGCCAATCTGCCAATGGTCGCGCAAATGTAAACAAATCAGCAAATCGTTTTGTCATCGTGCCTGCTGTAGATCTAGCCATTATTCTTATTATCTTATACTTCCATGGATCTAGCTGGCCTGCTCCTGCTGATGGCGATGAGGGAACTTCGCGAACTCTGATGATATGCCCAATACAAATCACAAGACTTGAGTGACATATTCCTTCTTGACTTCCCTCCTTCACTTCACATGGTAAATTGTTTCCATTCACAATTCTGCCCACTGACCAAAAGTAACTTTCTCTCCCATAGTTGCTCCACTCTTGGCATACTACAAACGTTCTTAGCCGGCTCGGAGGGAGAACGACAAATGTTAATCTAGTTGAGGGGAGATAACAACAAGCACTACGATGAATTCTGCTTTGAAACTAGCGTAGATAGAAACTCAAACGACTGCCAGTTAGTAAAGTAGTTTCGAGGTCGATCTTAAGGCTGGAAGTTCTTCAAGCCGTTACGAGTCTAGAGAACTTCAAAGTGCCCGCGTTGTTTCGGTACTAGGTTCTTGTTTAGAAGTGCACAAGTGAAAGTCACTGACCATAAAGTTACGCTGCTGAAAGTGCATAGCTGCAAGAATGCCATCTATCTACTTCGTTGGTGTGGACGTGGGAACGTCGAGTGCTCGTGCTGGACTGGTTGATTCCAAGGGCAAAGTCATGGAAATGCACACATGCGAGATTCAGACGTGGAATCCGCAACCCGATCACTATGAACAGTCCTCGGATGATATATGGGCAGCTGTTTGCAAATGCGTCAAGGTGAGAGTTGTTTTGAAAAATTGTGCATCATCTATGCGGAATTGTAGCATCGGCATGGCTAGTTATTGGGCTAAGCAGCTGATATGAATTTTAATAAATTCTAATCATGACGTTGAAGTGTTTGCTTAGTAGACGTTAGAAATAATATAACCGACAATGAGACGATAAATTTTATACACGTATGACGTTAATCTCGTCTGTGGAGCTACATATATTAATTTCGCGAGGTTTTGAACTTCAGCAAGGGTCAGTGCTAAATTGATAGCGTTTTTTATGCATACTTAAACAATATACAATTGCTTCTCGTCATTTCCTATTTTCTTAAAGTTGTAAACAGAATAACCTATATTTTTTGTACTTGTTTTATTAATCGGATTTCAATTTGATAAAAAATTAGATAATTGTTTACTGAGAAAATGCATTGTTTTTTCCTCCCCTCCTACTCACATCATCTTTCCAGGGAAGATTTCAATATCCCAATTTTGATGATGGCGTTTCATTAATTTTGGTCTGAAACGGTCGAATCTGCAATCCATTTTTGCGAAATCGTAACGTTTCTCCAGATATTCAATGCCAAAGTTTCACTTTTCTAGGAGGCACTGAAATTTTATGTGTACTTATGACTTATGAGCATTTGATTGTTCCAGAGAAAAAAAGGTTTCAATATTACCAGAAAAAAACTATGTATTTGTTGTTATCCGTTGATATCATGATTTTCATTCGATTATGTTGGTGCTATCTATTCCATTATCGTCTAATAAGCTTATTTTGTACCTCCCAGACAACTTGCAACTGTAACTACCCTTAGGCCCATTCTCTCGTAGATCTTATAGAATGGTCAGTCTTATCGCCCAGAGAAAACACACACAATATTCAAAAAGCTTCTTCATTATATTGAATTGATTTTTTGTTAATTTTGCATAGTTATGTTATCTTTTGCTTATTTACGCTGTTGGATGAAAGTGCGCAATGATTTTCTCAATCTAAGATGATGGCTTAAACAAGCAAAATATGGCGTAGCTATGCAAAATAAACAAAAATTCCATTCAATACAATGAAAAAGCTTTCTAAATATGGTGCGTGTCTTCTCTACGCGATAAGACTAATCAGCCGACAGGTACTGAATAGGAGCTATCAGAAACCCGGCCTTAGACCAATAAGGATAGTAACAGTACAGTTTTCCGGTTACTGATCAAAAGCATGACCTTCTGCGGAAAACTAATTTTTAAGCTTCTGATTCTTCACATTTAATAAGTATCATCGTCTTTTCGAAGTATGTCTGACCGCTAAAAGAAGAAGAAGAGTAATATGTACGTATGTGGAAAAGGGAAAAAAGTAGCCTGTAAATCAGTGGTTCCCAATCTTTTTCAGCTCGTGCCCCCTTGCGTGATTTGCTGAGCCTCGCGGCAATCATTAGAAAAACCTAATTTTGAGGGTGGAGCATATGTGGCAGTACCAATGCCCCATGGTACAGCTTCATCGGCTCTTATGTATGTCCTGTATCTTCGATAGAAACACAGCTAAACTATCAATATGAAAGGGGATCTCCTCATCAATCACTCGATCTGAAACTGCAGCGATGTGCTCTTTCCACGCCTTACTCCTTGATGACACGGCATACGATATTGAGGTGATTATTTCGTGCTGCTTCCTGAGCCGTAGCAAGGCAACAGTTGGCATACGGCGGTTGGCATAGTTTTGTCCAGATCTGCAGCCATATTTCCATTTTGTGTTAGTGCCTAGTTCTGCAGCGGCTTTTATTGCCAAGGCGGTCGCCTTCGACGCTACTTTTTAATGTATTCTGGGCGGTATGTGAAGCGATTGCTTTAGACGCCTCTATGATCCGCCATCCAGCATAGTGTAATGCTAAAGAGGCAACCCATCTCTTTGAGTTTCAAGCCCCACTTCTCTTTTAATGTCGTCAGCACTGACTCAAGCCATAGAATCGTGTTGTCTAAGTTAGGGCTTTAAAAATTGCAGAGACCTATGCATGGAAAACACAAATGAAGAGGGCGGAATGACAACTGAATATTCGATTTCTCCTAGTAAAATCGAACAACTTCTCCGTCCTTTTTGAACTATTGACCAGGGCCAGGGGTATCTCTTGTCACCACATTGGCGTGACAAGATCAAGCTGCAATTGTTTCTACAAAAAAAGTATTTGGGAGCAATCAGTGGGGGTTAGCTTAAAGCTACGATGTAACGCTGAGTGCCCCATAGTCCAGGCCAGTTTCATGTAGGCGTAAGGTCGTGTATGCAGCCATCTATTGGCCGCAATCGTGTTAGGTTTTTTGATAAATCTTCCCTGAAACATACTCATTTTCTCATACCCACAGTAGGAGCATGCACGACTGATGCTCATGCGCTACTTGCTCGCTTATTTATTTAAATCATAAAATAGTTTATAGCCATTCACAGCCAATTGCGGTGAAGCTATTGACATTCTAAATTCAAACTTAACAAGCTCACACTTGACTTATTACATAATTTATATCTATCGTAAATGTCTCGTGAATCGTAGTGTGACTGGTTGCTTATCTAAACACACTAATAACGTAGGTACGCTACAAATATTATTTGCGGATATGATCCACTGAGAAGTAAAATAAGTTTGCAGCTCGCTTATTTAAATGCAAACGTGGGTCTACTACTTGACAAAAGAAGGACTTTTTAGACTCATATTCACCAAGCACCACTAATGGTCCCCGTGGTCCCCGCATACAACGCCCGTTTGCACAATGACCAAGCATATACTCTCGGAGGTTTTCCCCGGGTTCCTACTTTATATAATACATTTTCTCATCGCCGAGTCGCCTGCTCTTTGGGTCGCGGAGACTAAAGTATCACCGTGTGAGGAGACCCTTAAGTTGGAAAAGTTGGCATGATAAATTATTTGCGAGTATTACCTCCAAAACGACACCAGAGGTAACATCATCGCCGACCAACTGGATGATTCGGATTTCTGCCCTTTAAATGACGATAAACCGACCCGTATCACTGGATCCTGTTCACCTGACATTTCCATCGCCAGCCCTGGACTTATTAATGACATCTCATGGGAACCAATCCTCACAACATCATCTGATCACCTGCCAATTATTCTGACTCTCGATATGCCGTCGAAATTCATCCATCCCGATAAGAAGACGTTCACCAACTTCAACAAAGCTGACTGGGACAGCTTTAAAAGGTTCACCAACGAGGCTTTTGCTAGTCTCACCGCCCCAAGTGATGTACGTATGGCTGAAAAACAAATTAGACGAATTATTCTCACTGCAGCTAAGAGATACATTCCAGCAGGCCGCATTCCCAGCCTAAAACCCAACTTCCTAACATCTGCGGCTAAATTGGCAAAAACTAGGGATCAACTCAGAAGTGCAGACCCAAGTGACCCACGGATAAACGACCTCAATGACATCATAGTCAAACAGGTCAACGACCACAGGAGAGGCATATGGCAATCACATCTCAGAAAACTAAATTCAAACACTGGTGTGACCAAACTCTGGAGCACGGTTAGAAACCTATCCAACCCCACTAAAACTCAAGGGAGGGTTTCTATCAAGTTTGGTAACTCAACCGTGAGCGACGATAATAAATGCGCAAACCTATTCAACAAACAATTCGTCGAACACCCAACTAAGGATAAACTCAAGCGTAAAATCACACGAGACATCCGAAACACTAAAGTCGATGAACATCTCCAAATCACCTCTACAGGAGTTGCAATGGCCATAAAGAATGCCAAAAATTCAAAAGCACTTGGTCCAGACGGTATAGCAATGATCATGCTCAAACACCTCGACACACCGGCCATAGAGTATATCACTGCCACGATGAACCTTTCGTTACGAACATTCATCATACCAGAAATTTGGAAGAGAGGCCGTATCATACCGTTACCCAAACCTGGTAAACAACACTCCTTAGGAGAATCCTACCGACCAATCACGCTTTTATCCCCTGTGGCGAAAATATTGGAATCGCTGATACACAAGACTCTTGCGACGCACATACAACTCGCTAATCACCAACACGGCTTCCGAAAAATGCACAGCACCACCACTCGCTCCTACTGACGGATCTCCGCAATTCATCCACACCGCCGCATATAGTCAAATGGATCGCAAACTACCTTGCCGGACGTCAATCCAGCACCGAGTTTAGAAATGGGAAATCTAAACTAAGAAGGATAAAAAAAAGGCGTACCACAACGCGGGGTACTTTCCCCCACCTTGTTCAACCTATACATGTCAGGGCTTCCCACCCCACCCGAAGGAATAGTCATTGTATCCTATGCTGACGACTGCACCATAATGACATCTGGCAACGACATTCCCGACATGTGCGATCTCATCAACGGTTACTTGGAAGAGCTCAACCTTTTCTTCAACAACAAGAACCTAATGCTATCAGCGCCCAAATCTTCGGCCACCCTCTTTACCACATACAACAAAGAATTCAACCAACGGCTTAACATCAGAGTAAATGACACTGAAGTTCCCACTATCCGCCACCCCAAAATTCTTGGCGTCACAATTGATAATCACGGCCTATTCAACACCCATGCCGACAACATTAGTGACAAAATTAAGGGCAGAAACAAGATCCTGAAGTCCCTTGCTGGCAGCAAATGGAGCACTGATAAGGAGACTTTACTCACCACCTACAAAGCCGTCAGTCGTTCTGTGGTAAATTATGCAGCACCGATATGGACAAATACCCTATGCAAAACCAACTGGAAACGGATTCAAACATGCCAAAATGCAGCCATGCGTACCATTACTGGTTGCGTTCGCATGTCATCGCAAGACCACCTGCACCAAGAAACCAAGCTGCTAGACCTCAAGGCACACAATGATCTCCTGGCTAAGCAATATCTTGTTGGTTGTCATCGAAGCTTACACCCAAATCATGACCTCATGGACAAAACCCCACCACCACGTCATGTAAGACGTTCGTTAAGGGACATGGAAAGGGAAGTCCAAAGGTTTAAACGAGTTCCTCTCGATAACTCCAACATATATAAGACGGCCCTAAATCAACTGCACACCAGCGAGGTAACCAAAGCCACAAATAGGCTATCCGTAAACCGCGTCCTTCGCGCTCGACCACCCGACATCTCAGCCGACGAGCAACAACTACCGAGAGCCACACGTACCACCTTGGCTCAGCTTCGTTCTGGATTTTGCTCCAGACTAAATTCGTTTTGGTAACGCATTGATAACAGCATTGGAAATATTTGTCCAGCATGTGGAGCCAGCCCACACGACGTGGATCATGTATTTGACTGCACTGCCGCACCTACGCATCTAACACCTATCGCACTATGGGAAAACCCCATCGAAGTTGCGATCTTCTTAGGTCTTGACCTTGAGGAGAGGATGCCTACGATTTATGAATGATGATACAAGTTCCCCCCCCCCTCTCTTGCGCCGCTACAACAACAACAACAACAACTGTTTTTCATTTAAAATTCATGGTGCCATCACAAGCAATTCAGCGGAAGTGAGAGAAGCAACTCCCATCTGTTCGGTTGCCGGAATACCTCAGAAGCGGGGCAACAATTCAGCAATTCATATACATATATGTATATTGAGTCGATGTTTCATTGTATATAAATTCAGAGAAAGCACTTTATTTTCTAAATGCGCTATTATTAATTTTCATGCATTATATTATAATTGTACCATGCCGACAAATCTTCTAGATTGCTGGCATCGTAGAATTCAATAACATAACATATAACATAATTTTCTACTTTCTAGCATGTAGTTCGAAATATCGACCCTGCAGATGTGGCCGGCATATCTTTTGACGCAACCTGTTCGCTCGTCATTTTGGGCGAGAACGGTGTACCGTTAAGAATCAGCACAACTGGCAAGAGCGAACAGAATATTATCCTCTGGATGGATCATCGTGCCGGCAAAGAGGCTCAAGCAATAAACAGTACAAATCATGAGCTACTCAAATTTGTGGGCGGACAAGTGTCGCTTGAAATGGAAATGCCCAAATTATTATGGCTCAAAAACAATCTTCATAAATCGTGCTGGTCAAAAATTTGGCGTGCTTTTGATTTACCCGATTTTCTTACATGGAGAAGTACCGGCTGTGATACACGCTCCTTGTGTTCGGCCGTGTGTAAATGGAATTATGATGCTATTAAGGACTCGTGGTCTGAGGATTATTTGAATCGAATAGGATTGAATGAGCTTTGTCAAAATAATTTTGATATTATTGGCAAGAAAGTTGTTCCACCGGGCACACCGATTGGCAGTGGTTTAACAAAAGAAGCAGCCGATTGTCTGGGATTGGTGCCCAACATTCCCGTCGGAGCTTCGCTTATAGATGCACATGCAGGAACGTTGGGATTGCTGGGATGTCACTCGCCATCGAATGAGCCTTACGGACTTCTAGATAAAATGGGTACGTAGCGGTAAATTTCACTGAGTTTGAAAAAGCAATTCATTTACCCTTAATTATAGCTATAATCTGCGGCACATCGACATGTCACATGAGTCTGACGGAGAAACCATGTTGGACAAATGGTATTTGGGGCCCATACAAAAGTGCGGTCATTCCAAACTATTTTCTGAATGAAGGCGGACAAAGCTGTACCGGCGCTCTTGTGGATTTCATTCTCATGACACATCCTAGCTATGCACCAATTAAGTCAAAGCTTCAATGCAACGAGTATGTCGGCATTTTAGACAATCATTTCTTTTAATTTAGAAAATTCTCTCCTTTTTTCAGAAATATTTATTCTTACCTCAACGGTCTTCTGGTCAAATTAGCGAGGGACGAAAAACTGGAAAATTATTATCAGTTGACGAAAAATGTTCATGTATGGCCGGACTTTCATGGTAATCGGTCACCGATTGCTGACCCAACGTTAAAGGGAATGGTAAGAATTTATGCACATCTGTAAAAAAAATTTACTCTACATATTACGTTCACTTTTGGTTTAGATTTGTGGTCTCAACCTGAAAGCTGACGAAGAATCTCTGGCAGTACTGTATCTTGCCGTTATCCAAGGTTTGGCAGTAAGTTTCACTAGCCTTTCGTTATCTTATGGTCTAACAAAAACAAAAACGTACTCTCCACTTTAAGTATGGAACTCGCCACATTATTGAAAGTCTCTTCGCCCAAGGACGACAGCCATTTAAATGTTTACTAATATGTGGCGGTCTCAGTAAAAATCCTGTATACGTTCAAACTCATGCCGATGTATGCAATATGCAAGTTATTCTGCCGGATGAACAGGAAAAAGTTTTGGTGGGTGCCGCAATGTTGGGAGCTGCTGCAGCGAAAGTTTATCCCTCGTTGGAGGTAAGATGCGTGTGTACATTTTGTTGATGCATATTTAACGAAATTTCATTGCAGGCAGCAGCCGACGAGATGGGGGGTTCCGGGAAGGTTGTCGCACCTTGTCATAATGCCGTGGAATATCACCAGAAAAAATATAAAGTATTTCTGAAAATGCTAATGGATCAACGAACCTATCGGGAATTGATGCAATAATTGGTTGAACTCTTTTATCAATATGTATTTAGGCTGAAATTTTTAACGAAAAAGACATTATCTAATAAAATCTGTTTTGTATTTACTGTTATTCGAATAACTGTTATTTTATGTGCAAGGATGATGAAAACCATTTTAGCCTATTTTTGTTTACTACATTTAGCAACAAAAAAGCTTCATACCAAGACATTTCCAAGTTACTTTTAAAACGGCATTTAAAATGTTTTGTCTATTTAAAAAAGAAAAGTGCATGACAAATATTGTTATAAATACAATAAATTAAATCTATTCAATATACATAAATATGTATATAAATTGTCCCAATGTTCTATTGCTATACGGCGACAACCTACTTGTGTTATCGCTCAGAACGAATTCAGTTCTCAAGAAACATTAAAATGTACGTCAAGTGATCATTGTGCATTTTAGGATATGAAAGCAGCTGCTTTCGATTCAATTTTCGAACGACATACGGGACAATGTAATTGGATCTTTTCGGAACAATCCTCGCACAGACAAACATGACCACACGGTAGGACGATTACCTGAAAAGAAAGAGAAGAATTTTAAATACATACATGCTCTAGAAATTCTAGAGATTCATAGTGTACAGAATGTTCAAATTCAGCACTGGCCTATGAATTCACAAAAAAATAATGATTAAAAATGCTATTAGCAAGTGGTGTGGCCAGCCGACTGCATCACTGTTTGGATTGAGTTGCCGAGAAGGTTTTTTAGAAGACGATCAATACGGCCACGCTCTTCAAAATGTTAGGAACAACTCATACGAGAATACTTAAGTATCGAGGACGTATAGGCTGGGCGAACTTTTTTTCGTTCCCACAGCGACCGCGTCAACTTACCGGAACCACCACCCCCTTCAAGACGAGACGGGAAAAGAAATACATTATGTCAATTATCATTCAAAGTTGTGTTTCTATCTTCGTGGAGCAGTTCTGGCTAGTCCAACTGTGTCGGACTAAGGACTAAGCAAGATCGATGATTGGAACGACACATAAAATGCTAGCCGATGTAGGAACGGTGGACAAAATCCATCCTCCATGTCATCATCATCTCATCAAAGTTCCCATCCATTCCGGTTAACGCTACATGTCCAGTTCCACTACAACCAAATCTGACTAACGTCTTCAGCCATTGACGTCAACTATACTATACCACCACCAAAATCGTGCAATTAAATTGTGGACTCCAAAACAAATTCAATTCAACTGTACGCACTCTACGATGCTAGTAATCTGGAGGTCCGGAGATAGAATCTCGGCGTGGTCAAAAATTTCCGTACATGTGCGGATAGGAAGTATATAGTGCTTGCAACATTATATACACTTCCAAATGATATGCAATGTAACGTTGACTCGAAATTGCCTATAAACGGCTGAGTTAACGCACCATGGCTCCACATGGGGATATACGGTACTGAGAAGAAGATTACAACGCTCACTATGACACGGGAATGTGGACAATGATGCCAGAGGCAACATCATCGCCAACCAACTGAACGCATGAACGCAATCGTGAGGATCATCCTAATAATTATCTCATGGACCGAATCGCAGCGATCCAACTGAAGAAGTGAATCGAAAGATTAGGCTCCCGAGAGCCACCAGAGTAACACTAGCTCAACGTCGGTCGGGCTTTTGTTCACGGCTTAGTTCGTACCTTTCTCGCATAAACCCGGATATCCAAAACATCTGTCCAAAATGCGATGGTACTCCTCATGATGTAGGTCATTTGTTTCAATGCCCCGCTGCGCCCACTGATCTTACCCCTATATCGCTGTGGGAAAACCCTATCACAGCAGCTATGTTTCTGTCCTTAGACTTCACGGACCCAAACATTGACGAACCATAACTCGTACCCACATAGATGCACAGAGGTTTCACACCTTTCTGCACCGCTAAAAGAAGAAGAAGAACTGAACGCATAAGATTTCTGTCTCCTTGACCACGCTTCGGTGGATCATGTACGAGGTCACACGATATTTCTATCTCATCAATGACCTGCCATTTAATAAAAAAAAATCATAGTTGTTTATATTATGATTATGAACCATTGGCGTTCTAGGCAAAAAAGTGGGATTTTGGATGGATTACAGTAATTAAGTAGCTATTCGAGATATGATATATGAGAGTGCCTTGTCATATGCAGTCGATCGAAACCGACGAATGTCGTTTGGTTTTTCAATGTCCGATTAGATACGCTCGTAAATCGGGAAATCGCTCGCAGATCAATATTAAAAAAAAAGGGGTTGACCGCCCTTGCCGAACCGGTGAGAAAAAACGCAAAGCTAATTTTGGGTCACTGCATCAATTTCAATAAGGCCGACTCGGACGGCTTCAAAAGATTGACTTATTATTATTTTACCAATAATTCGTCGAACGATTCGCTCAAGCGCAAAATAACGTGAGCTTTCCCTTATTCCACGTTAATCGAGAACTTTCAATTTACCACCGAAGGAGTCACCCTTGCCAAACACAAAGCGTTTGTACCCGCTTAACACGGCACACCGGCCTTAGACTATATGACCGCAACAATGAACTTAACTCTACGATCCTTCATCATCCCAAAGTATTGGAAGAAAGGCCGCATCATCCCATTACCCAACCCCTCGTAAAGAGCACAGCATTGGAGAATCTTAGTGGCTCTAGATCTGTAAAGGCGTTTGATACGGCGAAACACTCGCTTTTTCGCCTTCGTGGTACTTTCGCGGGCTGGATTGTGGCCCGCGAAGGGTTTTTATTCGGCCCGCGATCGACTTCGTGATCATAGAACACGTTAAGCGAAATGATCGATAAATCTTTATGCAAAAAAGAAAACAAATTTGTGTACACAAACTCAGAAGCGCAAAAATGTTGAAATACTTCTCATAAATGGCTCAACTCCGTCGATTTATAGTTTATGGTGGGATATCAATATTAGTCTCCTGAATTGTGTGTTTGAGTTCCCCATAAATGGGTTGGTAGTAGATGTTCGTGATTTTAAGAGAAAAATTCATCCAAATCAACAATAAATTTTTAACCTTTGGGAAGTGATTTAAAAATGCAGTCATTGGACTTTGCATGATTTCAAGAAAAGGTCAAAAAGCTCTCCCCATTATGGACACATGGTGCGGTTTCGCCATTTTTTTCTATTATAGGCCTCTTCGCTATAATCGTCCGTACGATGGCATATGACCTCCATTTTCATAAGGCATGTAAATGATGGCCGTCGTGGCTCTCCATGCAATGACAGCTGAAAGACAGCTGTGCGGGACGAACTTATTTAAAAACAAACGAGACCGAGTTCTAATCGTGCGAATAGCACGATGAGAGATACCCATGTACAGACCTAGAAGACATGCAAAACCCAAAATTTTCATTTTCACGTTTTTTGTAGGGGAGGGAGGGTATAGATGACTGGCCACATCTTTAACATCTTATCAAGGCATCTAACAGCTACCAACGTGATACACAAGTTCATCGTGACATTCTATGAAAAGATATGGCTGAATATAACTTTGTTGGGGAGGTAGGGGAATCTGGACCTACTCCACTTTCCATCAACTTAAAGTAAGGTGACCAGACTCCCGAAGGGCAAATGCTATACACATACTTGCGGAATTTGGTTCTCAAGCAAATACATGGCCATACATTTCAGGGTTCCATGTCCGAGGTCTATGTCGCAGTCTATGTCGCAAAAATGCTAGTTTATTCATACCTAGGTCTACATTTCACGAATCGCCATCCATTGGCTCACCGATCGCTTCGCTCGCATCTCGCTTTATCATTCTTCGCACCAGCACTGTGTCGCAAAAATTTTTGGCGAATTCTGAAAAGCGCGACAGAGATGGCAAGGTCTGGGGGAAGCGAAGGGCGAGGCAAAGGATTTAAGTAAATCTAAGGATAAGCGAGATAACTAAATCTTACCAATTGCTTTCTATCGACTCATCGCTCGCTGGACATCGCAAAACTGTTGGCGAATACTGAATAGCGCGACAGACTGAGGTCTGAGCGGAGCAAACAAATAATAACAGGATCTGAGTGTACGATGTCTAAGTACTATATCCCGCAGGGGGGGGGGGTCGTTGTCCTTGTGACATCAGCCAGAAATGGCTGTATGTAGTGGGACAAAGATCTTTGGTGAGCTGCGACACCAGGAACTAGCAGCGCAAGGGGGCCCCTGGTACAGTTGATACGCCATGGCGAAGATCTATACAAAGACCATTCGGGCGGTAACGTTCCCGAGCTCCTGAGTTATGTACGGGTGGCTCATGGCGTGACCTACCTCCTCCCATGACTTACGGGAGGGAAGTCACTAAAGGCCAAGCACGATTATGGTGTCCTCTGGTGGGGGAGTGCATCGTATGGTAAATCGTGTGAGCTTTGGAGTTGACGGCTTCGCATGACCCGAGTCCTGAAGGGGCTAGTTAGGGAGAACGGCCTTGGTGGTAAATGCCTACGCGCCTATATCTAACTAGTTTGTGGATTGATGACCACACTGCCCGAGTCGCATTCCTGACTAGTAAACTGAAGGGGCCACCTGGATGTGAAAAGCAGCGCTACGAGTCTGCACAGGCTCGTAGTCACAGGTCCAACGAGCCTGGGATGTGCACATCTGAATTCTGACGTGAGCCTTAACCAACAGGGGGCCGAACGAAGGAGGATCACACCTGCTATAGAGAAGTCTATAGCGAATAGTGAACTACGGGGATGGGTGTGCCCAGGGGACCATGGTCCTTTCCCATCAAGGAGTTGGCTTCGTAGTGGCTGGAGGTTGTTACCCAAGTCATCCAGCTAGTGATGCAACCCCGGGGTTGGGTTCCTGAAGGTGAGTGCATTCGCCGGATGGAGAAATCCCCGTCTGGCAACAACATCGTGTCAGTAAAAAGCCGAAGACCCAAACACTTCGAGGGACCGGGAGATAAAGGCCGAAAGGCTAGGTGCTCCCCTGACGGTATACATACCTGTAGATGGTTAGCTTGTCTAAGTACTATACGAATCGCCTGAGCGGAGCGATGGGCAAGCTATATAGATCTGAGTAATGCTAAGGACAAGCCAAAGGTCTAAATCTTACCAATTGCCTTCTATTGGCTCCCTGCTCGCTTCGATTGCACCTCGCCTTATCCACTTCCTATCAGCGCTGATCGCAAAGATGTGGCGAATTATGAAAAGCGCGACAGGCAGAGTGCTATTAACTCGCCAAATGTCGACCGCATAGGATACTGTAGGCTGTGTGAAGTTAGCCAGTCATTTTTTTGAAATTAGGTCCTTTTGCTCGGTGAACCGTTTGTTCTACAGCGGCTACGTTTGTTCTTGATTGTTCGCCAATTAATATCGTTTGTTCTTCTCTGATTATTTAATTATAGCAACTTTAAAATTGTGAGTGTGAACTTAGCCAGTCATTTTTAAATATGGGTCGGAAAGGTATAGGTTTGGTATCAATCGAAAGCCAGACGTTTGTTCATTTTGTAGGGCGTTTGTTCATCCTGGAAACGGAAGGATACAGGAATTATTAAGGAAAAAGAGATTAGTTGTGACGTCATCTTCACTCAACCAACGCCATCTACTCAGCTCAGCTGTACGATGGTGGTGTGGATCTTGCATAAATTGTTCGCGGGACACGGGTTGCCCGTACAGCTGAGCTGAGTAGATGGCGTTGGTTGAGTGAAGATGACGTCACAACTAATCTCTTTTTCCTTAATAATTCCTGTATCCTTCCGTTTCCAGGATGAACAAACGCCCTACAAAATGAACAAACGTCTGGCTTTCGATTGATACCAAACCTATACCTTTCCGACCCATATTTAAAAATGACTGGCTAAGTTCACACTCACAATTTTAAAGTTGCTATAATTAAATAATCAGAGAAGAACAAACGATATTAATTGGCGAACAATCAAGAACAAACGTAGCCGCTGTAGAACAAACGGTTCACCGAGCAAAAGGAGCTAATTTCAAAAAAATGACTGGCTAACTTCACACAGCCGATACTGTACGTATGGTCAGCTTAACTTAAAGTATATGTCTGAATGAGACATTGATCAAAATTTCAAGTTTATAGTGATATTGCATCGAAAGTTAGGGCCTAATTAAAATATCATGGAGGGGTAATTTGTATGGGAGGTAGGGGAATCCTTGGTCCTATTTGGCCCATTTTCAATACTGTCTAAGATTTTATCAAAGCAAACATCTGACTAAAATTTCTAACCGCTAGCCTCATTATTTCGGCAGTTATCGTGCGAACATACAGAGAAACATGGCTTATGCCAATCAGGGACCAACCCTGATAATTTATATATAGGTGTGTTGCCAGCTGACCCACCTGGCATTTTTTATATGAAGTTTCGTTACCCATACCTACACGGGATAACAAAAAAACACACCTTATATTATAATTTGCCATACCTCCGGAGGCTCCTTTGAGGTGATACATAATATTGGCGCAACAAAAACATGTGTAGAATAGGGGTAATTGCACTGATAGCTCCAACGGTTGCATATGATTGATTTGGAGATGTTTCCCCTTATCAAGTCTTTTCCCGTAATAGCTTTTCAAACCAACAATGTGGCCAGCGTAAAAATTATGTTTTACACCCCTGATCTATTCCGTCATATGTATTGAAATTGTCGAAATTACCTTGCCGGTCGTCAGTCCACGGCGTTGAGAGACGGGAAATGTAAACTAAGGAAAGTCAAGCAAGGCGTACCACAAGGAGGAGTTCTGTTTCCATCATTGTTTAATCTCTACTTGTCAGGACTTCCCACACCATCTGAAGGGATTGACATTATCTCGAACGCGGATGACTGCACCATCCTGACAACCGGCAACGATATTCCCGACCTTAACAAATTATTTGTCAGCAAAACCCTAGTGGGTTTGGACCCCTAGCGTCCAAATCCATGGCCACTCTTCACCACATTCAACCAAGAACACAACTCGGCATCAACGTAAACGACAGAGGTTCCTACCGTGCGTTACCCTAAAATTGTAAAAATCGAAGACAATGGCATTTTTAACAGCCACACAGCCGATGTTTTTGAGAAATTACAGAGCAGGAATAGAGTCCGCAATGCTCTATCTGGCAGCACATGGTGAGCCGACAAAGAAACTTTGCTTACCACCTATAAAGCAGCCGTCTGTGCAAATAATCTCTGTAACACGCAATGGAGAATGCAGTACTACGCACCATCACCGGCTGCGTTATCATGGCATCTCAGGATCATCTTCATCAGGAGAACAAAATGATGATTCTGAAAAGTCACAACGAGCTTCTTGTAAGTCTATCAGAAGTATGTCAGCAAATCGTGTACTAGACACCGAATCATTCCGTCGAAAAATATGGCTGGTCAGAGCTTTATAGGGGAGGAAGGGGGTCCTGTGGTCAGTCCTACTCCACACTCCGACAAGTGTAAGGGTATGCTCTAACTTGACATTAGTCAGGATGAAGCAGTATTTTTCTGAAAGTTATAGCCAAATTAAGGACGTTTGTATGGGAGATAGGAGAAACTTTGGTCCGATTTTGTCAATACCGTCCAACATTCGACCAAAATATTTTGGTTATATCTTATGGCTTTAGGGCAGGTATAGGGTGGTATAAAACGTATTAAGCAATTGAGAACACTATTATAACACTAGAAGTTCGACACAATAACTTTCCAATATCATCCTTATTACCTCTTTGGGATTCGTTACACAAACAACGCACAACTGTTCATCATTCAAATGTAGAGGTCGAGTTCTAGCCCGTCGTTCTCTTCTCTCCTTTTCCAGAGTCTCTTTCAGTCGACGTTCAATTCGTTCCTGTTTCTTCTTCAAATAGAATTTGCGCGCAATCATTGAAATCAATATCACAGATATGGTGCCGCAAAAGAATATTTTGACTCTGCAAATAAAACCTATTAGTCTGACCGTAATTCACACCACCATTCAAAATGCTTACAGAGTTGACGATTTGGCCTCTTCGAATTTCTTGATGATCGTACCTTTCGTAGCAGTCGTCAAGAACATCGGTCCCAATGGCGAAGCCTGCATACGCAACGTGTCATCGTCCAGCTCCACCTCACCGATAGCAGTAATAAAACTTCCATCGCGCAACACCTCTTCCGTGGTTTGAAATCCTTTCTGTCGTACGCCAGAGAAGAATCCGAAAATGTGATCAAAGAAAGTGAGCGAAGCAGGCTCATAGCTATCATAAACTAAATCCAAATCGATGACGGCCGCCGAGAGTCCATCAACGATTTCGACACTTTCCTTTCCGCTTGAGATGACGAAAGGTACTTCGTTGGAAGAGATGTGAATAAGCTTGCGCTGATCAGACCAGAAACCGGCAAAGCCCCGGGCAACACGATGTTCGCTTTGGAGAATAAAATGGATTGTGAAGGGACTATTTGTGCTTTGTTTATATCTAAATGCTGCTTACCTCAACTTGATGACCTGCAAGACACCGGTGACGGACGGTGACATAACACTTTTCAAGGGCGCTCCTATCGGAACGATTGTACCTCGTATCACGGCATAAGGAACCTTTTTGTCTTTCTCTTTGGCTACGACAGATTTCAGGTTGGAGTCCAATTGCAGCTGTGGAGCATTCTTCAAATGATACAAGCGATTGTTAGTACAATTTTTGGGTGGCATATGATTTCGACTTCTTACCTTTAGTGAATGTAGGGATTTCTTGTAGTTTACATATTCCTTACAACATAATCCAAGAATAAGCAAGTCTACGCCCAAGGCGATTCCTTCGTTAATAAACTCCATCCTATGACAGTCGTAAGATTTGTTATTTTACTTTTTATCGTTCCATTTACAGATTGGATCCAAACAAACTCAAAATATCCACCCCGAAAATGTGCCGAGGTGCCGAGTATTTTGAGGAATCAGCTGATTTTGAAGCTAGGAAAATTGACAAATACAGGGTGCTCAGTAGTAGCAAGTTTACTTCATATCAAAGCAAGTTCCTTTTGTTTTTGTCTACATCAGCTAAGTTATCTGGGTATTCCCCGTAAGTTAGCTGATCCGCATAGTTATTTTTATATGTTTCTCACATTAGCAAATTTTCATAAAAATGTTGTTCACAATTTTAATTTCATAATTGCTTGTAAAACAATGAAATTAAGCCTTTTTTGGGGCCCTAAAATGCCAGAACCATTCGTTCAAATCTGTCCAACAAAAGGTGTGTTTTTTTGGTTATCCCGTGCAGGTTTGGGTAACGAAACTTCATATAAAAAAAATGACAGGTGCGTCAGCTGTCATTTTTTTTATATGGAGTTTAGTTACCCAAACCTGCACGGGATAACCAAAAAAACACACCTAAAGTTTCGAAGGCTTGGGGGTATGATAGACCGCTTATATACCGGAGCAAAGATAAAAAGTTTTAGACAAATTTAAATTATTTTTGGACGGCATATACGGGGTGCACTAACTAATCGAAACTAAATTTAGTCCCGCTCGCAACAGATGGCGAGGTGCTTACCAATCCATAATGCCTAGCCAAGCGAATGTCTCTGAAATTTATCCAGGAAGAGCGAAGTCGTCTTGTTACTGGAATGATATCGTTTTCGATTTTCGTTTCGCTACAAAGTTTATATGAAATTCCTGGTTAGAAAAAACGCGAGATTAACAAATTCCAATCATAATATTGTCCAAATAATCGAAATGTCAGATAAACCATTTCTAAACATCTGCACATTCCACAACCAATTCGAATAAAAAGAAGAAGAAGAAAGTTAATACGCGAACTAGACTTGGACGGTATATTCACCCTATGGAAAAGGTACTATCTCCAAAAATGCTTTAAGATAGTTTAAATTAAGAGCCGGTATATAAGCGCTCATAGTGTCACACCTTAACGGTAAGTTTCTCGCCCAACTTTATTAGACATTTCTTTGCTTCAGTGTTTGGCAAATTCAACCATGGAGAAGTACACAATTGAGCAACGCGTTAAGGTCGTTGAAGCCTTTTACGAAAATGGACGCGTTCAAATCAAAATGCTTTTCGTGCACTTCGTGATTTTTTTGGTCAACATAGCGACCAAATGCGTCCACACAACGGACTTCTTGTGGCCAGAAATCGAGGATATGGACCTGGACGATATGTGGTTCCAACAGGATGGGGCCACTTGCCACACAGTCAACGAGCGCTTATATACCGGCTCTTAATTTAAACTATCTTAAAGCATTTTTGGAGATAGTACCTTTTCCATAGGGTGAATATACCGTCCTAGTCTAGTTCGCGTATTAACTTTCTTCTTCTTCTTTTTATTCGAATTGGTTGTGGAATGTGCAGATGTTTAGAAATGGTTTATCTGACATTTCGATTATTTGGACAATATTATGATTTGAATTTGTTAATCTCGCGTTTTTTCTAACCAGGAATTTCATATAAACTTTGTAGCGAAACGAAAATCGAAAACGATATCATTCCAGTAACAAGACGAGTTCGCTCTTCCTGGATAAATTTCAGAGACAGTCGCTTGGCTAGGCATTATAGATTGGTAAGCACCTCGCCATCTGTTGCGAGCGGGACTAAATTTAGTTTCGATTAGTTAGTGCACCCCGTATATGCCGTCCAAAAATAATTTAAATTTGTCTAAAACTTTTTATCTTTGCTCCAGTATATAAGCGGTCAACGAAACAATGGCTCTTTTGCACGAGTAATTCAATGGCCGTGTTATCTATCGTCTTGGCGATGTTAATTGGCCGCCACGATCATGTGATCATGACACCGTTGGTCTTCTTTCTCTGGGGATATTTAAAAGAAAAAGTGTACGTCACCAAGCCAAAAGCAAGTCAAGAGCTAAAGGATGACATGATTCAGCACATTAACGATATTCAACCTCAATTATATCTCAGAGTCATTGAAAATATGGACCATCGGATAGAAGTATGCCACACCGTAGCCATGGCGAGCATTTGGCCGATATTTTGTTTCACGTGGACAACTTTGTCCTTCAAGCTCACCCCCACCGGAAAAAGTAAGACTTCCGCAAATGCCCAGAGTGAATACCGGTGTACCATCCAAACTGGAAATTATATCAAGGCCCTTAAATTATTGGAAATTGGTAATGCTACGGGGGTAGATGGAATCATTATGGAACTTTTGAAACGGATATCAACACCAGCGAATATTTTCCTTCTCCTGATCCAAGAATTTTGGGCAACCTGCACAAGACTGAGCCGTTTAGTTTTGAGATGAAAAGTGGAGTTAGACAAGACTGTAATCAATCATCAATGCTGTTCCTGCTATTTCCATTCTTGGGGATCAACAACGTAATATGTGACGCAAAGCCACCTATATTACTGCTGCTTTCTTCGGCAGCATGCAATGCGTCTAATTTGTTTTAAGCATAATAGCAACAATGAGTCGATCTCTACGAGCTTTCATCATTCCAGAGTATTGGAAGAAAGGCCGCATCATCCTACTCCCAAATCTGGTAAAGAACACAGCCTTGGAGTGATTCTCCAAGAAAGGAAAATGAACAGCACACCTCACTCGACCAGATCACGCCCAACCTTTTTAATGGACTAAAAGAATCAACATAATCTCGTATGTGGATGATTGTACCGTCATGACAACCGGCAATGATATTCACGCTATGTGCACCTTCACCAAGATCTAAATGACTTCTTTGTCAGTATGAACCTCAGCGCCCAAATCCGCAGCCAATCTTGTCACCCCATTCAAGCAGCAGTATAGCCTATGACTCGACATTAACATAGACAACATAAAGGTTCCCACCGTTACGGGTATCCCCGTTACATTTTATATTCATTGACTTCGAGAAGGCGTTTGACAGCGTTGACGGTGCTTATACCTAGACTGACTTACGTAGGAGAGACATACTAGAGAAACTTGTTTCCATCACAAAGGAGTCCTGTAACGGGGCCCAATGCCATGTATTGCACAAGGGTGAGTTGTCTAGTCCTTTTGAGGTGAATAATGGAGTCAGACCAGGCTATATTCTATTACCAAACTCCCCATCTTTGAAAGCAATGTAAAATCTGTGCTTTTACAATGGTGTTCCACGTGGAAGGATACCAGTAACAATACAACGAAATTTCATGAATCAGGGCCAGGGTAATATCTAACGACAACCTCCTCGCAATTACTGGCCAAGATGGGATAGGTATCGATGTCAAAAGGCGGAAGTCGCAGTGGATAGGTCGCATACTTCAAAAAGAGCCAAAAACACATTGAAAAACAGGCTCTTGACTGGAATCCGAAGAGTACCGATGCAAGTCGCTATATGGGACGACCCAGAGAAACATGGGGTGGCACCAAAGGTCGATGTCTGCTAATAGGGAAAGGTGCCAAAGAAGCGTAGTTACGGTCCTATATGACATAGCCGTCAAAAGGAACCGTAGAGAATTCTACTCAGTGGGAACGTTGGCAACGAACGACACGAAAAAAGGAAGGTGAAACGAAACCGATGTATAGCATTTATTTTTCTACAAAAAAAAAATGTTCTAACCAAAAAGTTTTAGGTCGCACATAGCAATCAATAAGCAAGCTTTCTGGCCTTTGTTCTATCACACAGTGGCGTCTTCGGATTGCGGAGTTTCTGGTGTGGCATGCCGCGCATTAAGTAATTTCTCTGCTTGTTTCTTCAGGCGGTTTTGTCATATATAGGGCATCGCATGGGTTGTTGCTTTGAAATTCTTAATCGGAACTTTACAGCTTTTTTGGTTGCTCCTGTTATTATTTTGCATGTGTACCTCTCAGTTAAAGAGTATATGCAAACCGTGAAGAGTAATTTATGTTTTGCCTTGACGACACCACCAATAGAAGACGCTTACAATTTCTGCACTGTAACCAATAGACTTAATGGTGAAGTATATCTTGCGTGGAGTCCTCATATTGGAAACAATGGAGCAATCTTATACATATAGGTTTGTTCTTTATTCCTAAATAGTTGAAATTCGAATCAACGATAAAAAAAATGATAATATCCACACACGCACACGTTGCCCGAATGTTCCAGGTTTGTACGCATCCGATGCTGACGTGAATGGCGATTCGAGACTTTCTTTCTGAGTTCTAGTTGTAGATGCTTCAATGCCAAGACTAGAATGACATATACTTTTGACTAACTTTTAATATAGTACGAGCCTGCTGAGTGGGGAAGCTGTGGATCGTTGTGCTCGTGTACATGCAGTGGTCAGCTGATTTTGTGAAAATTGTTGTGTTCTGGTTGCGTTAATATTACACGATTTTGGAGTGTCACGGTTTTATTACGGCAGATATGATTTTTTTCGCATTCTATAATCCAGATATAAATAAAGAAACTCAGAATTCTAATTAATGTAACTTTAATTTTAAGCATTTTTTTAAATGACAACTGATACTTTAAACAATATCGAAAACCGTTCTTCATTCTTTATTGCATGTCTATCCTAACCAACCGAGTATATTATTTTCTCAATTAATCGAATAAATATATTCACATAAATAAGCTTTGTACACGTTCATACAGTTTCCCGCTCCTGGACCACTTCTCACCACCTTTGGTTCTTAACAAAATAATAAAAAGTTTATGTGATGCTTAAGTAAACTGAACTAGAACTACACTTCCAACAGAAATTGTCGATCCCTGGAGGATCTTCCGCGAAACAGATTCCTACAATTCACAAACATATCCTCGAATGTCAGATTCTTGTGCTTCTTACTGTACACATTCAAATAGATTCCTAAAACGACAATTAGCCCCGACCAAACATATCTGCAAGGAATAAGTAGGTTTATAAGATTTTGGCGTGCTAAAATTGAATTGAACTTCTAAACTTACTGTATTGTAAATGGTTTAGCAAAGAACACAAATGAGATTGCAATTGTGACTGCCTTTCGTGCTGTAGTTACCGATGCGGCCAACGGCGCACCACACGTCCGGACTAATGTGAGCACAAATTGAATGCCTAGGTAACCGGAGAGGCTGAATAGGAACGCATAGCCGTACGTCTCAACGGGGTGCTGTAAAAAAGGAAATGTTGGGTAAAATATTCAAATACTATCAACAAGGCTGCATTACCTCCGAACAGAACTGAATTCCTGAAAACAGATTTCCCGTCACAATCATCACGACTAGCAAATAAACGTAGCCGATCCCGTACGAGTACAGAACCACCTCATTGTTGGGCGCCTTATTTTCGCGCATGGCTTTCTCCTGGACGTTGCCAATCGCTGCATCGCACAGTAAAGCAAGAGATATCATAGCAATACCGACCGTATTGAAATTAGGCGAAACTTTTGAATCAGCCAATGTGAATAGCGCGAGACCAACACACATTGCAATTGCCGCAAAAAAGTCCAATGGACCGTGCCGTTTCTTTTGAATGAGAATGCTACCAATCAGCACCGGAACTAGCTTGCAACACTTGAAGATAACTTGTGTCGGATAATTGAGATAGCCCAGACTGGAATTGGACAGACCCATCGTCCCCAGGGTGAGTAGTGCTAGTAGTGCATACGTTTGAAGTGGTATTCGACGGGGAATTCGTTTATTTTCTATTCGACGCTCGACCAGAGCAAATACTATGTAATAGGCGAATTGGATTAGTGTCAGGAACCATCCGTAAGGTTTGAAGCCTTCCAACGTGAAGATCAACTCCTGCAGATAGCCATAGATCAAGTAGAGGATGAAAACTCCTGCACAGCATAGAAGAAATTGTGTTGTCTGGTTGTAATATGTCAGATCGAAGCAGAGTATTGTCACTCGTGGAGGCTCGCGTTCGTCGTCATTTTTCTTGGAGAAGTCCGGTATTCGGATTATTTCCTGTCTCGATGCATCGCCCATTGTTACAGGATAATTTCAGCTAGGTTGTCAGTCGTTCGTTCAATAGAGAGACTATTGAACGCTGTCCAACATTCAGAGATAACGAAAACTAGCGGCAATAGTTCATGGTTGTTCCCGCACAGCAATGTTAGTACAGATAGTAAGTAAAATCGTTAAATTAAAGCGGAAATATTCCTTATCACAGCCAGATAACACTATGCAAGCGGCATTTTGACAGCAATTTGACGTTAGCATTTGGCAACGTCAACTGACAGTTTGAGCTACTATAGGATTTTTCAATGGGGCGATATTACAAACAGCCAAATTTGTGTAAATATTTGTATTTATTCGTTAAAATGCAGGTTCTCTTATCGCGGGACATCTCTGAATAGTTAATAATTTTATTTCAAAGCCGAGACTAATTTAACAATTTGTTGAAAATCTGTAAAAACATTTATATTTTAATTTCAAATTGTGCTCAATATATTCAATATATGCAACCAACTTCATGCACTTGTTTCGCAAAGTTTACCGGGCAGAAAAATGGCGTACGGACATTGACATTCGGTCGTCACACTTTTGATCGTGAAATTTAGGCAAAAGAAAGTCAATTTTCGTTCCAAAATAAGTCGCGACCTAAACTAGATTTTATGAAGTTACGTGCCAATCGTGAAAAACCATGGATATTCCAAAACCACCGCGAGGTATGAGTGCAAATAGATTTTATGTAATTTTCTACTCGCCCCTCTGACTCTCGTCCAGTGTCAAAGATATAAAGACAAATCGATAGATTTAGGTTAAACCAGTGCTGTTATTTTATTTTTGATTGTGATGCCGATAATCCCTAATAAAAACGTTGTTTTGTTTTGAATGTTTACAGATACCAGCTTGCTGAATATAATTGACAAGTTGGCCGAGTTTGTGGCGCGCAATGGACCCGAATTCGAGACTATCACGAAAGCAAAACAAGAAGGCAATCCAAAGTTCAGTTTCTTGTACGGCGGCGAATATTACAATTACTACCAATATCGAGTGGCAACGGAACAAGCTTGTAAGATGTAGTGTTACGTTTGCTAAGTATTCTTGCAGCTGAAATGATTGATACAGTTAGTTGAATGAGTTCATTGTGATCGCGACTAGGTGCCTATATACAGACGCCAGACGTGTTGGTATGTGAAAATCTCGGCTAGAGTTAGCGTCGTCTTCATGTGAGCCTTTTTGGTCGCACCAACTTTCCTCCCTTTCTAAAATTTTAGAAAATATATAGAATTAGGCAAAAGAAATCATTTGCCTTATAATCTGGTTAATCAAAGACTGATCAACTAACACTTTACGGTGGAACTATTACCACAGAAGTGTTGGGAATATAGCATGGACGTATACCAAATCTTTGTTGGCTTCAAGCCGGCATACGACAGTATTAATCAACATATTGATGCATCTTAGTATAACAACGAAGCTAGTGTGATACAAAAAATGACTAATAACGTCTTAGTGAACAAAAATAGTGCCACCGATTTTTCCGGTGTGTCATAGAAGGCGTGGAGAAGGAACAGGAGAGATGAAAACTCTTACAGTTAAAAAAAAAGCGACGTGACGCTATGGAGCGGAATAAATATCGATGCAAGGACGAATTGGCATTCGGTGGCTCAGTGGTAGAGATGACACTCTATCTCTGAGTTGCCGGAGTGTGGGTTCGTATCCCACCATGGATGGTTCTATTGTTCAGAAAAAAAGCTCCCAGCCGGTTCTTTGATGCAAATCGTCCCGGAGCTCCCCGTTGTCACAACGGCCATGGGCTGCCAACTCCCTCGATTTAAGAGAGAAAAAATATTTCTTGAGTCGCTACAACATCTCTCTCTGTACCGTAACCCTGGGTGCGTTCTGTGTATGTGTGTGGATGTGTTCTATATGTTTTTTCGTCAAATTGGGAGCATTTCATCTCAGCGCGGTTGCTCTCAATTCTTCTAATCCGCGCCGGCATCGAGACTAATCCAGGTCCCGAAATCTACATCTGCTGTGTATGCAACCGACGAATCTTCGGGAATGCCAGGTCCTTGAGGTGTACCTGCTGCAGAAAATGGTGTCATTTCTACTACTACTAAGAAAAATGAGACATTATGACGAGTTGTCCTTTGTTGCTCCAGGGTGTCTGCACGCGGGTCGGCCCCCAGCCACCCCAGGCGCTTCCTGGTCCCAGCTCCCCTCCACCGCCACCCGCAGCCAACAATACAACAAGACACAATCGCTCAAGTCTAACACCTGCACCCCCTGCAGCAGTGTACACCCCACTCACCATATTGCAGTTTAACTGCAACGGCATCCGTCTGAAGATCGACGAGATATTCCGTTTCATGAGTACGCGCAGAATTCTGATAGCGGCATTTTAGGAGACAACGCTCCAACCTTTAACTCCCCAATTTCACATCCGCGGCGATTACATACTTTTGAGGCGCGATAGAGTCGGCAGGCAGGGTCCTAATCCAGGAGGAGGGCTTGCATTCCTAATACACAGAACCGTGCAATACAGTGTATTAGATCTTCGTTTCAACGACGGCAGAAATGCAAGCTATTGCCGTTAAATCGGGCAATACCAATATCGAAATTATAAACATCTATATTCCACCAGCATCCAGCTGTGACTCTGGCTATAAGTTCGATATTGGTCCACTCCTCACAGGACAACATAGGATCCTACTTGGCGACTTTAACGCCCATCACAAACTCTGGCACTCTCTTCTCGCAAATAATGCCAGAGTTGTAGAGACTCCCGCAAGGGGGTCAGTGTCCTTGTGGCACAGGCCTTTGGTGGGTTGCGACACCACGTAACTGCGCAGGGAGGCCCCTGGTATGGTTGATACGCCATGGCGTGGATCTGTACAAAGACCGTCGGCCGATGACGTTCCCGAGCTCCCTAGTCATGTATGGGTGACACAGCATGGCTGACTTTTTCCCTATTCCTTCGAAAAGTCAGCCATACCAGCTTACCTGGGGAGATTTCAGTATCTGCGGCGCCAAATTTTGATGATGCCATTTCATTAATATTGGCCTGAAACAACCGAATCTGCAATCCTTTTTCGCGAAATCGTAACGGTTCTCCAGATATTCAATGTCAAAGTTTGACTTTTCTATGAAGCCAGTTAAGTAATTTGATATGAAAAGGGGCATTTCCGCTTTACACATTGGGGAAGTGTTCGATGCCATCAAATTGACGTTTTAATTTTAATCAGTCCCACTAGAATAGTAAGTTTTACCAAATTGGCAAAGATGTTAGTAATATGAAATGTCGAAATATATTTGTGAGCAAGAATTGTAAAATTTTCTAGACAGGGAGGCCAAAGAAATTTGAAATGTTATTTTCGGTGCAATGCTATTGATTCACATCAAATTGTAGTAAAAACACTCCCAATTTCCCATTGAAAACTGAACTACCCCATACAAATGTCAAACTTTGACATGGAATATCTCAAGAACCGTTACGTTTTCGCGAAAAAGGATTGCAGATTCGGTCGTTTTAGGCCAATATTAATGAAATGGCATCATCAAAATTTGGCGCCGCAGATACTGAAATCGTGCCGCTTACCTGACGCAGTGCTTCCTCGTAGGGGAGAAACACATTATAAGCGTACGTGTCCAGTCTCGGAGCTGGCGGCTTCGCATAACCCAAGCCACGAAGGGCCTATGCGCCTATACCTAGCTGGTTTGTGGATTGATGACCACACGGCCTGAGTCAAATTTCTGCTTTCAGCAGACGAGTAGTCACAGGCACAACGATCCTGCGGCTGCCGAGCCGAATTCGTTAAGTCTACCGCAAGGGGCCAAGGGATGATCACACCTGCTATTGAGAAATCTTTAGCGAATAGTGTACCTCGGGAATGGGCGAGCCCAAGGGACCATGGATCCTTACCCATCTTGGCGTTGGTCTCGAGGGGGTTAGTGGTGTTAGACAAGTCGACCACAAGCAAACCATCTACGAGGTATACCGCCAGGGGAGCACCTAGCTTTTCGGCCTTTATCTCCTGGTCTCGCTAAATGTTTGGACCTTCGGCTTTTTACTGACACGATGTTGTTACCAGACGGGGATTTCTCCATCCGGCGAATGCACTCACCTTCAGGAACCCGGGGTTGCATCACTAGCTGGATGACTTGGGTAACAACCTCCAGCCACAACGAAGCCAACTCCTTGATGGGAAAGGATCACCCATCCCCGTAGTTCACTATTCGCTATAGACTTCTCTATATTCTTCTGGTTAAGGCTCACGTCAGAATTCAGATGTGCACATCCCAGGCTCGTTGGACCTGTGACTACGAGCCTGTGCAGACTTGTAGCGCTGCTTTTCACATCCAGGTGGCCCCTTCAGTTTACTAGTCAGCAATGCGACTCGGGCAGTGTGGTCATCAATCCACAAACTAGTTAGATATAGGCGCGTAGGCATTTACCACCAAGGCCGTTCTCCCTAACTAGCCCCTTCAGGACTCGGGTCATGCGAAGCCGTCAACTCCGAAGCTCACACGATTTACCATACGATGCACTCCCCCACCAGAGGACACCATAATCGTGCTTGGCCTTTAGTGACTTCCCTCCCGTAAGTCATGGGTCACGCCATGAGCCACCCGTACATAACTCAGGAGCTCGGGAACGTTACCGCCCGAATGGTCTTTGTACAGATCCTCGCCATGACGTATCAACTGTACCAGGGGCCCCCTTGCGCTGTTAGGTCCGTGGTGGCGCAACTCACCAAAGATCTTTGTCCCACTACATACAGAAATTTCTGGCTGATGTCACAAGGACCCCGCCCCCTTTGCGGAAGACACCTATAAAGCGATAGGTAGGGCAATCCCTAGCTATGCAGCACCGTTGTAACACGAACTGGAATAAGATCCAGGCATGCCAGAACGCTGCTCTACGTATCGCTACAGGTTGCTATCTTATGTCGTCCCAGGATAATCTTCATCAAGAAACCAAATGTTATCAGTTCGTGATCACAATATCCTCCTGTCTTTACAATATCTAGTCGGTTGCTATCGAGAGAATCACCTAAACTCATGGACAATACTCCCCCTCCACGACAAGTCAGGAGTGGAATCGGAGATCTCGAGAGAGACGTCCAGAGATACAAACGGGTACCTCCCGATATGTTCGATAACACTGCATACCATGCGGCCATCGCAGATATTCACACAACCGTTGTGAATCGGTCAATAGGCCCATTAGGTCCGAATAGAGTCCTCTCAGTGCCCCCACCACCCATATCGCCAGAGGAGACTAGGCTCTCGAGAGCTTAGGTCGGGTTTTTGTTCACGCCTTAATTCGTACCTATCTCGAATAGGCCCGGACATCCAGAACATTTGTCCGAGCTGCGGTGGTGCGCCTCTCGATGTGGACCACCTGTTCCGATGCCCCGCTGCACCCACTAACCTCACTTCGAGGGCATTATGGGACAACCCTATTGCAGCTGGTACGTTCTAGTCGCTTGAGACAATAAGCGAGAACGACGACGAAACTTAGAACACATCTACAGACATGGACAGCGACTCACTCCCTTCTGCACCGCTACAACAACAACAAGACAAAATAAAAATAAAAACACACCCATGCATACTATTTCTGCGATAAACTCAGTCAATGATCCCACCGGAACGAATGGTCTTTGTAACACAAAATGGAGACACAAACAAATTTGTCAAAACGCAGCACTACGCACTGTCACCGTCTGTTTACTTATGTCTTTTCAAGGTCATCTTCATCATCAGACCAAAATTATGACCTTGAGGACTTCTTACTAAACAGTTCTCATTCGGATTCTACCGTATCAATCACACGAACAAACATCTCATAGACCAGACACCTCCTCCGTGTCGTATCAGAGTTTCAATTTAGGACAAAAGAAATCAGGAGGTTAGTTCCCTTCTATAATTTCGACTACAAGGCTGCAAGGCAACTCGATATTTCTCTAACAACGGCAGACTTGACACTAAACTACCAGCTATTTCTCCGAATCAACAGCGGTTACCCAGAGCCATCCAAACACCCTTCACTCAGTTCCACTCCTGATGATGCCCGCGACTAAATACACTTCTTCTTCCTTGCCTCGTTCTTTATACCGCTCCATGGTTCCGCGTTGCTCGACCTGCGGTGTAGCCACATCGCCCGTTTTGGCGATAATTTCTCAGCATATTTCTACAGGCAGCTCTATCTTGGATCGTGTCATCGCCGAGACCAATGCGTTGTTGTTGCTTTTTCATTTGACACATCCAGGTGTTCTTCGGTCTGCCTCTGGCCTTGGGTCCATCAAGTGGAACTTCCATTGATATCGCTCTCTTTGCGGGGTTCTCAGGCGGACGCCTTTGAACATGGCAATACCAATCCATTCGTCGGTCTTCGAGCTTTTCGGTGATTGGTTGGTCTATAGACAAGCTGCCTCGGATGTAGCTACTCTTGATGTGGTCCCTTTTGGTTACACCAACTGACATGCGTAACATTTTCATTTCAGTCGCTGTCATTTCTTTCGCGTAACCTTCATACATGGTCCAGCATTCTGATCCAACATGAGTGCGGGACGTACAACCGTTTTGTACAACTTGCCCTTTAGCTTCAGTGGCATTTTCTTATCGCAGAAAACTCCAGAGTTTTCTCGCCACCTCATCCACCCAACCTTTGTGCGATGTTTGATGTCATCATCGCATGTAGCTCCGCTGTTCACCATCGAGCCAAGGTACTTGAACTTGGTACAAGACTTAAGCTGCTCTCCTTTGACGTACATTTCAGGTATCGGTGCATTTGGGTCTGAGAATTGGCAGCATTGGCAGTCTTTGTTATACTTACCCTCAGTCCATGCTCCTCCAGAATGTCACACCATTTTGTAAGCGCAGCTTGCAAGGCAACGACTAAATACACATCTGTCACGAATACATAATGGAATTGCCAACACCTGTCCTGCTTGTGGAGCTAGTTCTCAGGACACGGCAAAATGTCCTGTGACGTAATTGCACTAGCAAATGATTCAATATGGCTAAGGTTGGTGTCAAGAGAACAGCTCTTACATTTGACTATAAACCAGCTATAAACCAGACGTAAAACTTTAAAGATCCGGACACACTCACCCTAAAAATATTGAACGAACCTAGCGTTGGATGTAGGAGCTGATATATCCAGGTACGAACGGGTCAAGGAGGAGGGACGTGAAAATACCACCATTGATTTCGGCAACCCCAAAAACCACTGAATCGACACCAACTTCGACCATTTTGGTTCACTTTCCAAGGCAACTACCTCAAAGGACATTTCAGTGTTATTTTCAAGAATTCGGTTAGAAGTTTAGTTGTAGTGTGTAGCGTCATTGTTCAGAAATGCCGCTAACGTTTTACCCTTTCTCCTTGTTTAACCTATATATGACAGGACTTTTCACATTACCTGAAAGGATCGACATAATAAATTTGTACGGGGATGACTGCATTCTCGTGACAACCGGCAACCATATTCCCAGTTCTGCTCCCTAATTAACGGTTATCTGGAAAATCTCAACATATTATTCATCAGTAAAATTCTAATGGTACCAGAACCCAAATCCTCGGTCATCCTTTTCACCACACCAATAGATACTCCTACTCCTAGCCAGTTCTTCGATACATATCGTCCCCGAGGTACACGTTGTTATTAGGGTAAGAGCTGCGAAAACTCCCTTCGGTTCAATAGAAAAAAGTCTTGAATTGTTACTACAACAACACGACATTTACATGATTATGTAATCAATCATGACACCGCAGGATGTCCTTTCGATCATAGCGACCCGATTTCTCGAGAGCCACCTATAACATGTTATAATCTATAACAGTGGCGGGGCATGATGATGTTGGCTATTTTTTTAAGCCCAATTGCACCTACAAATCTTCCTTCTATAATGTAGTATATCTGTACAGCATGAGATAATGTTCGTAAACTACATGGCTAAAAACTTGTTTGAAGTAGTCACCCAGCAGTTAGGTTTCATTAGCTTTGCCCGTCCAGATATAATTTTTACATAGAGCTATTGTTCAATAGAAATCGCTATTTGTAACTACCCATAAAGGGATAATAGTCGTTACCAGATTCTTCTGCACACCAGCCGCCATCCGAGGTTCTTCCGGATCACCTTCGGCCGTGGGTGTCCGTTTTGGACATAGTGGTGTAGAGCTGGAGTTAAACTTTTTCAAATTCAAGTGTCTTTCGATGTCTATTGACATTTAAATTAAATAACATTTGCACCTCGAAGTGTAATAGAGTAACGGTTATCATAAGTAATTACACCTGCAGCTCAAAATTTGATGTTCTAATACCGATATGACAATATACTAACAAGTGCGCTTGGAGCTGTACTGAAAACACTAAAAGGACATACGACAAGCCTTATGAAAAAACAATGAGCCTGATTGAGACGAGGACAGCCTGGAATTGTTGTAATTTTGCTTAAATTTGAGGTTAAATTAGAACAATGCCATTTACATAATAGGACGTATGAATAAAAAAAATGCTTTCTTTTTGTTTGTGGTTGTTTTGCCGTTTTGTATTTAGCAAAGCATCTTTTTATTCATACAACCTATTGTATCCTATTCTGGAATCTGATTCCTTAACTAACCCTAGTTTACTGTTTGGGGTGCAAATGCACCCCATCGCATGTTTCACTTAATATAACTTCGAGATTTTTCAAGTTTTCATTATAAATTGTTCAATAGCTTAACAAAATTTAGTTTTGTTTTAGTTTTTAATGTTTGTAGGTACAATTTTAGCTACATAAATTTATTTTTTACGAATTTTTTGTGGGAATAAGGCATTGGTTCTGTCGTGGGGTGCATTTGCACAATATGCAAATAATTTACTTGAGTTCAGAACTATTTATTTTGATGTTAAACTGATATTTATTTTAAAATAAAGATAATAATATCTAAACTTTCATCTGGGATGAAAAAGAAACTTTAAAAATGTTAATAATAGTACGAAATATAGTTTCTTCGGAATTACCTTTGGGACACCAAATGTAGCTGTGTTTCAGACACGATTTCAATTTGAAACTGTTCCATATTTCTCTAAATTTCATAAATAAACAACAGAAACTTAGTCAATGATCAGAGATACTAATTGGATAAGAGTTTGCTAACTAATATTTCAAAAAAGAGCTACATTTCGGAATTTGTGAACAAAACTCCACTTCGAGTCCACTAGTCTCGGCCTGCTATTCTTATATATGCGAAGCGATTTCACTTTTATAATTGAAGTAATAAGTTCTGACGAAACCTTCAAATGATGAGGAACCCGAAGAGATGCATAACACTCGCAAAATCAGTGAATCGAATGCTTACCATACGAAAATTTCAAGAACATCACTCTTGTTTGAGTGTATCATGTCATTTATAGTATGAATAACAGTGCCTGCCGTCTAACCAAACTGAACATGTATGCCTCCGGCATTTCTGAATTCGCACTCACTATCTCACTTTTGTTTTCCCTATTTAATTAACATAACACACGATCAAAATGAATCAAATTAAAAAAAAATTGGAAGTCAGTTAATGCAGAAATATGGGCATACATACTGTGGGGTGCATTTGCACCCCATAACATGAAACTAGTAAGAAAATTGTTGCGGTAAACTAGGGCTAAAATGGTTTTTCTATGATTTTTACCAATACCGGTCAACCCACTAATTGCTGTCCCACTCTAGCCAATTCTATTTATTTTTAGTGCGGCTCCTTGCTGAATTTTTACTATAGTGTCATACATATAAGCATAAGCAATATACAGCTTAATTAATATTTATTTGAAATTTTGCCAAAATGTAAAGGCATCTTCTGTTTTTATTTAGACTCTCTTTGTTTCCTATAATCCTTAAATAATATACGAGTTTACTTACAGTTTTGAAACAACAAGCCTCACTCTCACAGGCTCCCCAACAACCACCACCTCAATCACACTCGTCCCATCATAATCAATCGGCTGGACAACCGCTACTAGGCGGATCAAACAACACGCTTGGCGCTAGTATGTCTTCAATGGGTGGCTATCATCAAGCCAATATGGGAATGCCCACACAGCAACAACCATCAACTCAGCAACAATCACAACCACCACTATGGCATGGAAATTCAACGAACAACGTACAATCGGCGGCGGCGAATCTACAGTCGCAAATCGAATCGATAAACATGCAACAGAATTCATTGCGCGAACAAATTCGACAGTCTGAGCACAATTTGTCGGCACAACACGGGGTAATTTTTTGAATATTATTTTTTTTTATGCCTATTAGCGTTTTATTTTTACTTTATAATATGTCTTTGTTGGCGTTTGGGGTCAAACAAAATAGTCTCATTCGGATTATGACGTTTCTAGTTATCCGATTTTATTGTTTTCAATTTATTGCTAAACACAAAAACTTTCGAATTGGTTGGTCGCCAATCACCAGTTGGCAAAATATTTGAACTGCATAAAACAATACATCTCAAAAATCTCTTAGCAGTCTCTAATCTGATGTGTACGTTGTAACTCGTTCATTCGCATCATGAAGCTATACATCGTTGGTGAAAGCGTTATGATTTCAGTTTCTTTGTGTCCAGAATAATTAATAACTACCTGCACAATATGACATTAGTTGATCTTATATCGGTTACAGATTTTTGATTATCCTGTCCTCTTCTGGACCCAAAAGTAAAAGTAGCTGCAGATGTTTGTAGAAGGCAATATCTTTCTTTGGATTTGTTTGTCCATCGCAGTCCCGTGCATTGATTTTATCTGGAACTAGCTCACGGTGGGCATAGTGTAGTCTAGTCGTCTTAAAGTTTTAACATTCATAGTCCTCACTTGAAGCTGGGTACACCTCGGGAGTAAGTATTCACTTTTATTATTATAATCGCAGCGGAATAAATTTCACTCTCGAGCTTAAAAATTATAAATTCACTAAGGCATTTTGCCGGTTAATTTCTATTTGCGCTTCAGGTGTAAAAACCTCTTAAGATATGAACGACTATGAATTGCAAAGTTAATAGCGATGTATAAGTGAGGACTGTGAATATTAATCTCTTTTCTCTTCTTCTCATTCCCTAAAGAAAATCCTGTTCCCTTAAGTGGTGAATATTATTTCCGCCCTCATAATTTATGGTAAACTTCTGTCTCATTATCATAGTCACCAGAGTTGCTAGGATTAGTCTTTAGAATTGAGTAATAGTCTGCCCCAAATTAACCAGGATCAATATTAAAATTGAACCGTAACAACTGCGAAGGTACAAATAACCATTTTATTGGGCTATAATGTAATATTTTAAAATACTATTTAATTTATGCAGTGATTCACCGGAACAGCTAGACATTTTACTGGCGCCACACAGCCAGAAAAAAAAATGTAAATTGAGTTTGAGCAGAGCAACGTTATGTGCCAATTAACTATAACTCACAATTTCCGAATTTTAATCTTATGTATTTATTTATTTATTTCATCCTTAATTTGGACTAACTTCACAAAAGTATTTTACTCTTATTCTTTGGATACTTGAAAAATACCAATTAATGTATTTTAATAACTTACATTTTTGAATTAACGGTTTTTTACATTATCAGAAATCAGACAGCATTTTTAAATAGAGTAGGGATTATCCGAACGCCGATTAGCCGAACCAGGTTTCAGTTTCAAAACGGTTTTCCCCATCCACTCAGAAGTCTGGCTGACTTACCTCATAAAAATGCCTTTTAAGAAAGAGAACTTGGACATTTGGCAGTTTTCCTAAATGAATTGGTGTAATTAACCATTAAAACGGTGACGGTAACGGAGTGACACCTAACGAAGAAAAACAGACCAGATACGGAATGTCTTCGTAGAGTCTTTAAACCCATTTTGTACTGGTGGTTCGTTTTCGAACCACCATTTTCAATAATTTTTTTTATATTGAATAATTTATATTTTTAACTTTATTTTGATTTTATCAGCATTGTTGGACTGTCGTCTATCGATTTAGGTCATTTGCAGGTATATATGTTATTAACAATATTATATTTTTAGAAAATAGGGTGACCATCTTTTTTCGACCATTTTTCAAAATTAAAAAAAGTATATATAAAATCCATAAAATTTATTGAAATGATTCCATTCAATAAGTAAAAGCATGTATTTTTCTATTAAAATTATAATTTGATAAGAATCACAAGAAGTTTTTAGTTTATGAGCTTCTATATTTGGGTGGTTCGAAAACGAACCGCTGGTACATGGTGTATCTAAATGTTGCTACGTTACTCAACTTTAACGACCATTAACTCCGTTACTGTTACTCGAAACCGGAAAAAAGAAGCTGATGAGAAATTGACTCGTCGTACCCTTTGATTTGAGTACACACTCGCCTATCTACGATAAAAATAAATAAAAAAGTCAACTTTTTCAGCCCTTCGGGGACACCCTGTTATCTTCGTCCTGCCAAGTTTTAAGGTATTCGAAACTAAGTCTGCGATCATTCTACACATACCTTTCAAATTTCATGTCGATCGGTTGAGAGGTTCGCGAGATATTTAGTAAACAGTCGAACGCACGGACAGACGGACAAACGGACAGACGGACTGAAACATATCGATTTTATAAGTGTTTTTTTTTTTGAAAAATGTTCTAAAAACCCTCAAACCCCAAAATAAATATTAAATTTAATAAAAACTCTATTTTATCATGTAAACCCACGCCACACCTTCCTTATTGCATGTAACACATACCATGTCGCTTACTTACCAACGGTTCGTTTTCGAACCACCCCAGAACACAAAAACAACAAATCGGAAAATTTTGTTTTCTTCGGAATCGTCATCAAAGTGTGTTTATAGACAATATATATCAAGGATATCGTCATAAAAAAATTATTTCTGGTACCGGTACAAAATGGGTTAAAAAATGAGTACCCACACACGCCTTTCCGATCGATAATAAAAAGCTCGAACTTTCGTTTAAAAAAATTCGTGCCAAATACCAGTGCCACTCTATAGATTCCTACCAAAACTAATGTTAATCGGTAGGCGCGATCACGAAGTATTCACTGAACAGATAGATGGATGGACCCTATCCTGTGGCACAGTGAGACACCCTTACCAAACGTTCCATTTGCTATATTTTGTTATAATAAAATACAGATTTAAATACGTCGACTGATTGACAGGGAGTGAAGATTGCAAAGGTTGTTACAAATAGTTTCGACACTGGAAATGTAAGTTTTGTCATTTCAACATATTTCCGGTTTGAACAAACCTTTTGGAATGCGAATTTGCAAACATATTCCTTATTTTTACACAAATTTACTGTTATATTCAATTTTTTATCGGTACCTACAGTGATTTTGATAAACCGTAAACCGTTGTTTTTCCAATAACAAACTGCAAAATCGATCACACGTCTATTGTTTCGGTACACCCTGTACACAATTAAACCTAAGAACCAAAGCCACCTATATTAGAAAGCCCGGAGCCAGCAATATATGCACACAAATCAAGCCTATGAACAGGTTGTCTATACGTTGCACGATGCTTTAACATGAGCACAGCGCATGTAAACAAAACGTGTCTACTTTAATAAAAATCGCGAAAACATGTAGAAAATTCATTTTTTGTCGGGATTTTTTTCTTTCACCACATTTTGCAAACTTCATTACACAACACATTGCACTTTCCGCGGGGAAAATCGACCGAGAACCAATATTTTTCGTTAAAGTTTGCCGCGACACAACCCGATTTGCCTTTACTGCAATGTCAATTTTCCGTCTATTCAAGCCTATGATTTGCCGACAAACTATATGAGCGTGTTCTGCTTCAGGGCTTTGAAATATAGATGGCTTTGCTAAGAACAGTCCACGTCCTCAGCCTGTTATATGGAACAACGCAACGTTTGCAAATCGTGCCCAAACCGAGATGGCCACCGATCCCGATTTTCACAAGAAATTTTTGTTCAGCGATGAAGCTCATTTTTGGTTGAATGGGTACATTAATTAAGAAAATTGTCGCGTTTAAAGTGATGATAATCCACAAGCCATTGTTGAGACGCCGTTACTTCCTCAAAAAGTCACTGTTTTGTGTGCTCTATGGGAAGAGGGAAACATTGGTCCTGTGGCATGGCCTCCAAGATCGTGTGATTGAAATCCGCTGGACTATTTTTCATGGGGTTATGTGAAGCTGCTTGTATACGTAGATAAGCCCGAGACGATTGACGCCTTCCAACAGAATATTCGGCTCGTAATTGCTGACATACGGCCTCAATCGCTGCAAATTGGGCCTCTCGGCTGGAATTTATTCGAGCCAGCCGCGGCGGCCACTTGCCCGAAATAATTTTTAAAAGACAATGCAAACCCTTATCCTTCTAATATACAGGGTGTCCGGAAACTGCCGCATAAACGCCCCGGATTATGATTCCTCAGTTGATTTCCAGCAAAAAAGTTTGCGGAACATACCCCCTATTCTTAACCCTTTAGCTGTCACAGACATTTAAAGATTTTTGAAAAAAATATTTTCTTACACGACTTAAAGCTCAATATCTCCAAATGCCTGCGGCAGCCAAAGGGGGTATGTTCCGTACAACTTTTTTGCTGGAAATCAATCAACTGAGGCGCCATAATCCGGTGCGATTATGCGGCAGTTTCCGGACACTCTGTATAAAAATGTTAACTTTGGAAAATGGCATTTTATTCGTGTTCTGATTGGCTACGATGATTCCCGAATGTACAAGTAACATTAAGCCATTATCCAGCGCGAGCACGTTCGCGCAGAGCCAATTTTTGTATTAATAAAAAATACCGAGCGTACAGAGGGCTGTGCCCGCGATACGAGGGTTTTTTTTAGAGCTTTAATGCGTAGTAAATATTTTTTGTATATATATTTTATAAGCAGTAAATAAGAATTATGCATATTATTAATGAAATGCTTTTTGTAAATCTATTTTTGGATTGGTCTAAATAAACGCGTTCAACTTTTAATTAGACCAATCCAAAAATATATTTACTTTATATCCAGTTCGGATAAAAGTACTCAACGGCATCAATCAATCAATCTACAGACATTTTTCGATTTATTAGCTCTGATGAGTTCTCAACAAAAAGAAACTCAGGCAAACGTAAGGATGGCTACACATATAAACTGAATTTTTTAGCTGTAAATCCGTTACTGTTTCTCCGAATCAAGAAAAAGGAACTTATATAAAATGACTTCGTTGAACCCGTTGATATGAGTACCCACACAAACCTTTCCTATGAGTATTGAATAAGTCGACTTTTGCAGCTATTCGGGGACATCCTGTTAACTTGGTGCTAGAAACTTCAAAAGTATTTGTGACAAACACTATTACCATTCTATGCATTGCCACCAAATTTCATGTTCAGTGTTTGATCTAGAATAAGGTGACCAGATCCTGGAGGGACAAATGCTGTACACGGTGTTGACCAAAACAGCACCCCCCCCCCCCCATTCGTAATGACGAAAATAAATCTGAGTTCTCCAGAAAATCGTCGCTTGGTTTTCGCTCCTCATGGTGTTGGAACAATGCAATCTCGAGTTCCTTGTACCTCTTTGTGGAAAATTATTACCGTCCAGTATTCCAAAATAAATGATGTCCAAAAAAGAACACAGAATAATCTATCGCCTTTTTTATAAATTTCACATTACCTTTATAGTTGCGTTTTCCATACCTCAGCTGTCTGCGGACCAGTCTGAAATTTAATTAATATACAGGCCACAACCAAATTCAATGGTGGTTCACTTAAATAGTTTCACAAAAATGTGAGTTTTACCCGCCACTTGTACTGTGTCGATTTTTTTTTATTTAAGTATATAGACTATTTTGTGGAACTTTACCCTACGTTGGGCGCACCCGGCCTGACAGGCCGATAAAACTCCACGCTTGTAAAGTTTTGGACCTCTCTCCAAAACTTTACTATCCGTTTACTCGTCTAACTTTGAGAATCTCATACAATGCCTACCTCCAGTATTCCATGGACATTTGCGTGGTAAATTCTTCAACATTTAATTTTGGAGCCTCAAGGTACATTCCGAATAACGACTGCCTGCCTTTCATTCGTTTCAATTTTTCTTATAAACCTTGGATGTATTATTTTTTTAAATCATATTTTTTCGTTTTTTCTAGCGAATCTAAAATTTTGATTGGGTAGTATTACGTTTAATGAATACGTTTCTTAGTACTCAATTTAGATTAATTACTTTCCTTAGATACTAATAAATAAATTTCCGAAAACTATTTGAAATTTATAGCAACATGTTGGGAGAAAGGACAAAAATAGATGGGTGGCCTCTCAGGCTGGATGCGCCTTGTTTTGATTGATGGTGCGCCCGACAGAGGAGTGCCCATTCCTTACAATATTACTCTTCAAGTTTGGCACCAGAATCGAATACTGTAGTCAGTCAGCAGGATCTCCAGAATGAAAGGATTCTGTTTAGGCTTTTTTAGCCTTTGTGTCTCGCTGCCTCCAGACTCTGGTCAATAAAGACAACATTTACTTTTAAGGATTTGATTTGCTTACTCTGAATTTGGTCTGCAGTTTAGGATTGATTTTTCCTGAAATTCAGGAAATCATATTTTTCCACGATTTTGGATTTCTTGTGGAGAGTTATTATTTTTCTGTGAGTAGTGACCAGACATCGTGGAAAGTTATTATTTTTCTGTGAGCAGTGACCAGACCTCACAAATTGTTGGGAAACAAATGTTGATAATAAATATATCTGAATCGAAGCAGAGATGAAGACTTGAATCTCTTTTGGTATACTAATAAAATAAATTTAAATACCGTTTTAATACGGGCAATACTAAGCATGTGCAACCCCTAAGGGTTCTTAACATTGATAGGTAAATTGTCGGGGGTGCTGTCTCCTCCTGAAAAGGCTGTCCTTATGTGAGCAGGTTGGAGGTATAACAGTCTCTAATAAGAAAGATGTCAGGCTTATCATTCATATTTTGCGATCGAAAGTTAGTTCAAGTACGTGTCCATAATGCTTGTCAGGGGTTGGGTTGTCAAAAATGCTGTACATTTTGCTGTACGCTTCACAATGCTGTACGATAGGTCTAAATGCTGTACTGTACAGCGAAATGCTGTACGTATGGTCAGCTTAATCTAGAATCTACTCATATAATATGCAGTGAACAAATGCTTAAGACGATGCCCTAGTATTTGATTCGCTATATTTCCGGTTTGGATAAAGTTTTTCGAATGATAATATGCAGACAAATTCCATATGTAATTTGCCAAAAGCCAACATAACAATTTCAAATTTGCCGACCTAAGAGGGGCTACACAAATAAAAATTTCACAAATTTACTGTTATTAACTTTTTCTTAGCAAATGTCAACAGTCTTAGTATTTAACGTATATAAGCTCATACTGGCCAATCATTGTGCAAATTTTCATATCGGTACATATAAAGGTTTAGAAAAACTTAGGTAAAAACATAAGCTTAACTTCAAACGCCCATAACTCCGTTACTCGAAACTGGAAAAAAGTAACTGATATGAAATATACTCGTCGAGTCCTTTGATTTGAGTACCCATACGTCCATATCCGATCAAAACTAAAAAAGTCGACTTTTTACAACTCTCCGGGACACCCTGTTATCTTTGCCGCACCAGCTACTAAGGTATTGCCAAAGACTGTTATCATTCTTCATATTTGTACCAAATTTCATGACGATCGGTTGAACCGTTCGCGAGTTATTTAGTGAACAGACAGACGGACAAAATCAAAAAAACCTAAAAACGGATACTGCGTTGTTGTTTTTTTTTTTTTCACTCATAAAAAATAATCACGTGAATACCATAAACTATTGGATATTATTTTCATGGTTAGCTCTCCCTCAGACAGGCATTTTCTGGAATCGTTTTGCCTCAAACGCAGTGGCTACGCCTCTAATTGATTCGCTGATAAGTCCAAAAACATAAGGTTTTCATTCCATCCCAAACCGTTTTGAAAGTAGGCTCACCAAAATTGGTATGTAATTGCGCACGGGACAGAAGCTTTAGTATTACATACCTCTCAAACAACCTTCGTAGGAAACTTACTATTCAGGGTTTTTGTGTCAGTAAAACTAAAGTTTATCATGTGGATCACTTCATAAGTTAATTAGTATCTCATATTTTACTCATTAAACAAAACACCGACATTTGATTTTTATGTTCACAGTAAACATTTATTTTTCGTCTTTGTGTTTTCGATGAAATTTTATTTAGGTTTTGCTCCAGCAACAACAAAAACAAATCGATGATGCTATTAATAAAGCTCAAAATGATATAATACATAAACAAGCTGAAGATTATAATGTTTATTTGGCGGAATTTGATGAAATCCTACAGCCTATTATCGAATCATGTACTAAGGATAGTATATCAACAGGTAAATATATCCATGAAAATCTCTACATTATATTGTAGATTTATGATGACTGTGTGATTGTTTTTAAACTCTTATATATCGAGAGGAAATTTGTGTTGGAAATTTAGGAGGAGGATTCCCGAGTTTCTCTATGTGAGCATGGCTAGCCATGGGTTGTATTCTGGTTTTACACCTTAGTTTTGTCGTATTTTTGCTGCTGCTGATTATGATACAGATTCTATAAAAATCCGTCAGCGTAATTCGGTATTTATTTTTACGATCATATTTATATTTGTTGTTGAGGAATTCACGAAATGTTTCACTTAGTTCAATCTTAGTTCCACAATAATTCCTTAGTAACGCTCACGCAAGCTCAAAGTTTCAAATTCACGGGTATTAATTACGTGAGAGAGGATAGTAGAAAAAAGCTTTTTTAATTACTAATATTGTCCCGAATTCGTACTCATTTTTAGCACAACATTTTAACACTTTTACTGTTTATTATTGAGATTCCGCCCAGCTTAGCAGGTAGTGTTGGTACTAGGAGTACAACCTTTTTAGACTTTTATTATTTTATTCTAGCTTTCATTTATAATGTACACGAACATACACGTGGAAATAAACCTGAATAGAATCAAGTAAAAATATTCCATCCAGCCAGTGGTTGGCTCTTCGCTACAAGTCCCCCGCGGACATCATTCAATTGTGATTTTCAAATTAAGTGTAATTACGTGACTCCCCAAACTTTTCAAGTTATTCCACAAATGTTCACAAGACTATCCTGAACGATATCTAAATGAACCTTTAGACCGGGTTTAAAGGTTTTACAAAACAACCTTTTTTCTCTGTCGTCATTAAATAATCTGTTGTTTGTTGTCTAATGATTTTTTTGATGTGTTATAATCAAACGCGTGGATGTAACATTTCAATTCAAATCCATTTCATCTCCTACTCATTTCATCGATGCAAATGATGGATTTTGTCATAAGTAAAACTGCATTAGAACTCTACAATTCTGGCTCCTTGAAAATATTCGTTCATGCTTCTTCGTTGGTTTATCTAATCTAATTAGAACTTCTTTGATTTACATTTATCTCCATACTTTTTTCCCACTTTGAATTCATATTTCCAACACGAATCAATCTCAAATGATAAATATTTATATTATGTCCAATCTGTTGAATCAAAAATTGTTTTTAAAATATTCCTAAAATTTACCTTTAACCATAAATAAATTAAGCATTTTTTGTAATTGCAATTTTAGGAAAAAACTGGATTTTACAGCATACATCAGACACAGCAAAATGCAATGTTGTATTACAATATCTTTTAAAGAAGTACGCGTAATGGGGTTTCTTATTATCCAAAAATGTTTTTTTTTCTTCATTTTCTTTAATACGATTATTAACTAAATCTCCCGGGCGTGGATAATAAAACGAAACACAATAAAATTACATAGCCGAAAATTAACCAGATTAAAAAAAAATGTTTAGGGAAAATAATTTTATAAACAATGCCGGTAAATCACGTTTTTGTCGTCGGATAAACGATCGGGTATTGTCGCGATAAAATCCATAGATTTATTAAAAAAAACTATTTCTTCTTGTTCGTTATTGTTCTCTCTACTACGGTTATTTTAGCTTGGCGTGGAAAAAAAAATTGCACACCCTCTTTTTGTATAAAACAAACATTTCCGTTGATTTATTTTTAGGGCTTTGGTTAGTGGAGCGACGTTTATACAAAAATTACATCTTATCTACTTAGTTAATGATGTTCTCCATCACTGGTAAGTTTCATTCGATATTCAAATATTGTTCAACTATTTGTTTAATTGGATCATGTAATTTTGACTAATAAGACGTTTTTCTCTCTCCTTTTTTTATTTCTTCACGTCATTTTGTTTTTGTATATTGTATCACAAAATTGATGATTTGGTTTTATGTTGCAAATGTTAATAATGACGAAAATTGTTTGTCTTTTTTTTATATATTTATTTGTTTGACGACGGTTATTGCAATTGCACTGAATTGATTTAATTTACGAAAATTATAGCGTACGGAAAAATGCGAATGATCTGAAAGCGTGCCTAGAGAACGTGGTTATACCAATGTTTTGTAGCGCGGAAATAAGTAAGTTTGTGTGTATTACAAGTATTATGAAATTTATTGAAGGGCGGGACGATGTTTGTTTTACCGGATGAAGTCGCCTATCAATCTATTGGCTGCAACACGAAGAATTGTAGGCTTGTAAGGCGTTTTAACAAACACAAAAAGCCTCAAACTAATGATAAAGAACAGCTCACTTACTTAGTATTTCTTTAATTATTTTCGTGGTGATATATTTAAAGATATCAAAAAGAATGCTGGTTTGTGGTCCCATGCCGTGCTCCTGTACTGAACTTCGAAAAATAAGACATCTTATTGATTTCTCGTCACTAGACGGAACAGATTTCACGCGATTTCAGTCCGATTCGAGTTTAGAGGCCTTAGCCTTATTAAAGGTTCTCCTACTCGTAACTCTTAATTCAGAAATCGTAGAATTCCACCAAGTAGGTTTTTTCTTTCCTGCCCGTAAACTGACAGGGCAGGATGCTGTAGTCGCAGTCTTCATCGCTTCGGTGAAGACGTTTACCATATCATCCAATTCTCGCTCAGTGCTTGAAATATTAGGAATCAACGGAAGCTCCTCTAAAAGGGACTCTCGATATCTAGTCCAGTTTGTCTTCCTACGATTCACAGTGCGTTGAGCCACTTCAGAATGCGCAGCAAGACTAAATTGTAGATACCTGTGATCAGAGAAGGAGTGCTCTGCCGACACTCTCCAGCCTGTTATTAAATGCAAGATATCCTCCGATGCCAGAGTAATGTCCAGTACCTCTTGCCTGTTTTTGGTAACGAAAATAGGCTCGGAACCCACATTGCAAATAAGGAGATTTGTTCCTAGGATATATTCCAGAAGCAGTTCACCTCGTTCGTTTGTGTCCGTGCTATCCCAGACAACATGATGTGCATTTGAGTCGCACCCGAGGATTATACTAGTACCTTAAGACGTTGCTACTGCAACGGCTTCTCTCAACTTAGGAGAAGGTAGGAGGTCGTCATACGGCATGTACGCCGAAGCAACCCACAAAACCTTACCCTGTAGCTCAATGTAGACCAAGACAAAGTTCTTATCACTGAAATTGGGCACAAGAAAAGCCTTAAAGGTTTTTCTGACTAGAATACAGGACCGCGGGATACCCTGTCCAGTAACATAAAACGTATCAAAATCAGAGCACTTCAGGCCCCTGACAAAATCTTCCACAATCCAAGGTTCTTGAATTAACACGATATCGTTTACACCCTGCGATAGACGACAAGTAATGGCAGCCGTAGCTGCCTTTGCATGGTGAAGGTTAATTTGCAAGAACTTCACCATTAGACCTTCTCAACCACCGTAACATTCTCTTCTTCATCCGTGTCGAATGAGAAAGAGTCAATTACTGGAGACGGCTGAGATGCTAGTTCCGAACATAAAGAGACGCAGTCGTCATCCACAACCTCTTCAGCAGGTTTAGAATCTGCCACAGTAACGTTAGTAGAAGCGGCCACATCAACAGCATGCCCACTGGGGTCAGAAACCGGCCTATAGGCTTTTTTGAGATCGCCCTTGTAGACCCTTAGCTTCAGTTTAACAAAACCAAAACTCACGGCCCCGCCTGACTTTATAAGTGGAGTCAGTGATGGCTTATTGATTAATAAAATCGCACACTTGCGATCATCCTTGGCATCCTCCAACTTTACAATACGCCAGTCGTCAGTTGGTATGTTCGGATTACACATCCGAATGATGTGTGATGTGTGTATTTGATCCTTGTCGGACACTAAAGGTGGTAGTAGCAGGCGGGCCCTCGGACGGATAGGAATGTCTTCTTTCGCCACAACCTCAAGTTTGGCACCAGGCCAAAGCTCCCCAGCTTTGCTTATGGCAAATTTAAACATGGAGACTGATCTCTGGTCTGCAAACTTCATTAGTTTGACGTGCCCTTGAGCCCAGCCTCCGTCCTCACAAGCTGGAGGAGGTTCAGGAAAGGCCTCCATTGCAGCTTGAAAATTAATGATGAGAGTACGTACCTTCGACTCTAATCCACTTGTCTACCGGAATTTTGCCTTCCGCATCACTCCGGTCAACAATGGCAAGCTCGATCCAACTTTTTGCTGCTTCTACATATGAAAAAGCTGGTTCGATATGCGTGGCGACTTTTTGTCGTTTCATACACACCGCCTGATCGTCGGACGACCGCTGACGCTTAACGACCTGCTTGTCGTTCGGCAGATTGGCGATGAGATCTATGTGTAGTCACGGAATAAAAAAAACATGTCCTTTTGACCTTCAATAAATTTCACCGCAACAAACACAAAACGCCTCTGAAACCAAATCAACAATACAAAAAACCGCTTCGAAAATTTCTAGTTGCCACCGAAGAGCAGAAAGCCAAACTTTGCAAGTTGCTTTCACTATGGGAATCAAAAGCGAAATTTTTTGATGCTTGCGTAATATCAAAGCTACGCTCGCCCGAGTCCTCTATGCAAGAGTACAAGACGAATTTAATGAACATTCACAATAACATTATAACAACCTACACGCAAGCGACAAAGGCCGCGCTCGAAAGGTAAAATTCGTAACAAAATATTTCGTCATTCGAGTCAACTCGTTTGGTAATAAATGCCCATTTCCACAGCTATAAGCAACAACATCAAATTTTCATTCAACATGCTGCCCAACAAATTGCCGCACTCGAACAGCAAAAACAGAGTCTCGAGCAACAAGTGCTGGCTCAAGTTCATGATTCGTACAATATGACCAACGCAAATATGATTCCCTCGTTACTCGATCCACAACAGCTGAAAAGTCCCAATTTGAATTCAGGAAATATGCTCGGTTCGTCAAATCAACTAAACAGCAGTTTACCAATTCCGAACACAAACCCGCCGGCTCCATCTCAACCGCCGCCACTAATGAGTCAAAAGATTCCCATCCCGCCCGAATTGCAAGGTTCATACGGATCGCCGGTCGATAGTCAGTCGACAAGTCAGAATCAAATGCCATTTAATAACACTATTTCGAACGGTTCAAATAACTCGCAAGCATTTTCCTCGCAATTGCCGCCATCTCATCCGTATGCTCAATTATTCACGAATACCAATACGAGCAATTCAAGCGGCGGCTGTTATGGTTCACCGCCACCGGCACCAAGTTTTCAAATTCCGGATCTCTCCAAACCACCGCCTGGCTTCAGCCAAGGACAACAACCTCAACCACAGCTGCAAGAACAACAAGAACCAACACCGGCCGTCCTGGAAGAGGACACGAAGCCAACTGTTCCGTACTATGAATTACCTGCTGGCCTAATGGTACCACTGATTCGTCTTGAAGACTACAAGTACAAACCATTGGATCCGGCCGATGTACGACTACCTCCGCCTGCTCCTCAAAACGAACGATTGTCAAGCGCTATTGTGGCGTTCTACTCGTTGCCGAGTCATGATCGTCCGCGTGATGTGTAAGTACTTCCACAAAAGTAATATCTGTATTGAATTCCAGATCTCGAATATTCTTTTTTGTTTTCAGTGATGGCTGGGAAAAATTAGGTCTTTACGAGTATTACAAAGTCAAGAATGCGGCACGCAAACAAAAAGAAGAAGAAATACAAAAAGGCATACGGGAAAAATCGCGATCTCCATCGCCTATTCAAATTGATCTTATAAAACCGAAGAAGAGCAATAAACGATGCTATCGGTCAAAGAGTCGCAGCAGAAGTCGTAGCAAATCGAGATCGATTTCACCTCCGCCTCGTGTGCGCTCACCGCCAGTCGAGCGTTCTCGTAACTCGGGTCGTTATTCCAATCGACGATCGCCCAGACGTAGTCCGGGTCGTGAACGTGATCGGGATCGCGGTGAGCGAGATCGCAACGATCGCGACCGAGATCGCCAACGTGGCGGCGATCGTGATCGTCCCGATAGAGATCGCGATCGTTCGGCTTCACCACCACCAAGTTTCTTGTAAGACATACTTAATGATTTCCTACCTTTCAATTCAACAATGTTCTAATAAATAAAATCTAATTTCAGTGGCGGTAATTATGTTAAGCCAACGGAATTTATTGAGGAATCAAATAAAGGGCATCAAATGCTAATGAAAATGGGTTGGGCTGGATCGGGTACAGGTCTTGGATCGAAAGGTCAAGGTATCGATTCACCGATATCTGGTGGAGAGGTGCGCGATCGCAAGGATATGTATAAAGTATGTCGCACAAAAAATGTCAAAGTCCTGTACACACTAACTTTTTTTTAATTTTTTGACAGGGGGTAGGATTAAATATAAACGATCCGTACGAAAGCTTCCGTAAGAATAAAGGTGCTGCGTATATTCATCGCATGCGTTCTCGAGCCGAAGAGAAGAGCTAAGAGAGTCAACTTTCAATGGATTGATATAAAATACTTGACTTTTGACTAATAAAATTGATTTAAGATTTTCTAGATACATACATAAGACGATCAATGTATGCATGTAATTTAATCTGATTCATTTGTAAAAAGAGAATATTCCATGAATATACTATATGAATTTCAAAATGTTTTTTTTTTTCTAAGTTATCTACAACAACGAATTTGGTCAGAAGCAATACACACACAGCAATGCGAAGAGCAAAATGTCAATTTAGAAAACACATATTTGCCTTTAATAATTGATAGCAGCTCCAAATAAAGTCCAGATTTATAAAATTGCTGATCTTGTTGCTTCTAAATATTTTCCAGGGAAGTATTCGATAGTGTGGGTGGAATTCCTGTACATACATATATAATGAACAAAAACCTTCTTTGGATAAGCGTAATCTGAACCTGACTATAACGCAATGAAGGTTCGCCTACGCGCTTCGTTTGTGCCTGCAAAAGTCACCAGACATTGCTAGTGCCAGTCTGTATGTGAAATTTGCTGGCAGACAATTGAAATTTGCTGGCAGACAATAAATAAATACCGCTCTCTTCTGTAATATCTTCGAACTAACAATAAAAAAATTTGAACTTGATTTGAGTCGCAGCCAAGGACAATCAAGCCGCATTCTCAATTTGCCAAGACTATCCACTTCAACAGGGAATGACCGTGGGGATCTAAGTGTAGCGGTGGCAGACAAGCTTGGCATTTTCATTTTATGCACACATTGGAATAATTCCGAATTTTGGATGGCTTAGTGCATCCCGCGAGTCTACGCAGCCTGTTTTGGAGCGGACTTTTTTGGGCTCGTTTTTGTGCTTATTTTCGTAGCCTTACTTCACCAATAAAATGTCTTGTATTGATGGAAGCAGAAAGAAAGAAGATTACACATCACAGCTTTGTTCTCCGAGCCCCATTCTTCATCCATATAACGGGTGGCCCAATTACAAGTTCGTTTTTAAAAATGCAATAAAATGAACAAAATTATTTTTTTCCATGTCTTATGGCTTTATTAGAAAGTAAGTAAGCTCCCACTAATGATGGAACACAACTTCATTCAAGTGGCTGCCCCGGCTGGCGTCGCAGTAGCGCATTCTGTCACACCAATTTTCCAAGACCCTGTTTATGGTTTCGGGCTGTAGGTATGCTTGCTTGTATGATATTGGCCTTAAGTGAATCGTTTTTGGATTGTTGGCATAATATCGGTCCTTTACGGTTCCCAACAACAAAAAGTCCAAAGGGGTCAAATTGCAGCAACACGATTTGGAAATTAGGTGCGTAAAAGATCGATTGTGGCATGGGCTGTGTGACATGGCGCGCAATCCTGCATGAACCAGAGGTCGACCAAATCCATGTCTTCAATTTCAGTGAAAGAAAGTCGGATAACATGGCTCTGGACTAGACAGCACTCCCTTTGAAATAAGTTTTAAATATTTCCCAACGTTGTTCAAGCGTAAAGCGACTCATTTCGTTCCGCGGAGGTATGATACTGACTTTCTATCAAGATTTCGAGCGAAAAACAGCTGTCACGGCAACAATACTCGGAAATTTAATTAAGGTTTTGCCGGTTGCAAAGCCAATTAGTATTTCGACACAAGGCGAATCTCTCATATTGACAACATACAATCATATAAAGTGGTCCTACTACCTACTGGCAACATTAGCCTTTATAACAATCAGCCTCTCTGCGCCGCCGGACCACACCCGTTTTTTTTGAAGAAACCGCCAAGAGCTGCCTTTCATACCTGCTCAGATTTGAATAGCCTTAGCTATCCCCCACCCTATCTCACAAACTTATATTCCACCACCGTTCCCCGCCGCACTCCCAACTATACAACTAGATAAGTGGTTCTCAACTCATAAAAATCGGCGGACCACTTATCCTGAAAACGAATGACTTCGGACCACAATAATTTTAATGTAGGGTATTTGGTCAAAATTTTTCTTCTAAAACTCAGGTTAGCCTTTATATGCTGCAATTTTTAGATGTCGTAAAAAAGTCCTTTTTCGTAGTAAATTACAAGCTTTTATCTAGAAAGGAATGGTTCTCACTGACATCAACATAATGCATCAACATCAACTGACATGCATAACATTTTCATTTCGTCGCCGTCATTTCTTTCGTATAACCTTCATATATGGTCCAGCAAACCCATACATGAGTGCGTGACGTACAACCGTTTTGTACAACTTGCCCTTTAGATTCAGTGGCATTTTCTTATAGCAGAAAACTCCAGAACTTTCTCCACCTAACCTTTGTGCGATGTTTGATATCAGCTCCTTTGTTTACCATCGAGCCAAGATATTGGAACTTGGGACATATTTGGTATCGGCGCATCTGGGGTCTGAGAACGGGCAGCATAAGAGCTCAGTCTTTGTTATACTAACCCTTAGTCCATGCCTTTAGTCTAGGCCGTCGGAGATACGTATTAAAAGTAGCACATGATGATGTTGAAGAGCCACGGACTCAATACACTGCCCTGGTGTACTCCGACATTTACCGGAAATTCTTCAGATTCACCGGCTGTGCATATAACCGTAGTCGTAGCTCCATCATACATGTCTCGTATCATCCTGACATATGCCTTTAAGTGCTTCTCGACCATGTCAGATCACTAGGTACTCTATCGAATGCCTCTTCCAAATCGATGAATACAAAGTACAAGTCCTTTCGTGCTGCTTTATATTTTTCCATCGCAATACGCTTGCACTGAATCGCATCGACTGCACGACCTTTGACAAAGCCGCATTTATTGTCATTCAACCGTACACACTTTCTCAATTGGTTGCAGACAACTCGCTCGTAGATCTTCAGGATATGAGATGACTATAGCCCTATACTCGTAGTTGTTGAGTTTGCGTGAGTCTCCCTTTGTCTTATAGAAAGGAAAGCGTGAGGCATCGGTTGTCCACCTTTGATTTTGTTGAAGGGAACTGTGAGCCAACTAAGTCCGACATTTTCCATTTTCAACCAAATTTCCGCGGGTATTTTATCCGATCCGACTGCCTTTCCGCGTTACATCTGATGCATTGTCTCCATCACCTCTTCCTCTGATAAATCTTCGATATTTGTGGTATTTGGCTCAAGCTGCTCGAGGAAATTCTTCATTTAGAAGTTCGTCAAAATACTCTCGCAACCTGCTACAGATTGCCGTATCGTAAACCAGCAGCATTCATTGCACCTGTATTTCTCGAGCGTTCCTTCTCTCCTTCTCCTGGCGTCGTGCTTAGCCCTCTCGCGCAATGACGGACCTTCGCAGCCTGAACTTCTAATTCTTGGTAGAATTTCTCAGCTGCCTTCGCCTTAGCTTGAGCTACCAAGCGCTTTAGTTTCTTCCGGCATTGCATGGAATTTTTGCGAAGTTGAACCCGTTCGGCTTCACTGCTTGACTCACATTTCGTCCATGCATTGAATGCGTTTGATTTGTCTTGTATTGCTTCTTTAGTATCGGCGTTCCACCAGCATGTTTCTTTCTTCATCTATAGTGGACCTTTCGAACCTTTGTGCCTTTTCCACCCCACCTACTGTGATTTCAGCGAAATTATTCCACATTTGTGTTGGACTGTGCTCGGTACAGATGGTGTTCTTTCGAAACCACTCCGCTATTTTATCAATGAATTGAGCTACTACAGGTTCAAAGTTTTCGTTTGTGAGATTGTGCCACTTGATTTCGACTGGCTAAGGGAGTTCTTCTATTTTTTGCTCTTCTTACATTTAAAATAAATCCTGACAGGAGCAATCGATGTTGGTTAACCAAAGATTCATCCAAGATCGCCTTGCAGTCTTTTACTCACCGTTGTAATTGTAGCGGTGCAGAAGGGTGTGAGTCGTTGTGCATGTCTGTGGATGTGCTCTAAGTTTCGTCGTCGTTCTCGCCTATTGTCTCGAGCGACGAGAACGTAGCAGCTGCAATAGGGTTGTCCCATAATGCCCTCGGAGTGAGGTTAGTGGGTGCAGCGGGGCATCGAAACAGGTGGTCCACATCGTGTGGCGCACCACCGCAGCTCGGACAAATGTTCTGGATGTTCGGGTCTATTAGAGATAGGTACGAATTGAGGCGTGAACAAAAACCCGACCTAAGCTGGGCTAGTGTCACTCTTGTGGCTAGGACCAAGCTGTAATTTGTCATAGTTGCTAAGCATACGAGGCATTGAATTGCAATCACAATGAAAGGTGTTGTAACCATCCATAATTTCACCGCTGCTAACATTAGAATTCAACCAAGTTTCGGTAAGGCAATGGTTCAAAACCAAATTTTTTCGACAATATAACGCTTGATGTCAGTTTCAGAAGTTTCGTATGCTAACCTCGAAATAAAAATCTTCTTTGGAGGCTGGTAGATGCGAAGAAGGCAGGAACGATTAGCAGTAGAAAAATTATCGCAATTTCGAAGAGGCGCATCCACCAATCTAGATGTAGATGGAATTGAAATACATGAAGCTGAACTCCCCGATTTCAGGTCAGAGGCAGACGAATTGTCACTGCTAACAATAACAGTTGTCAAAACATATAAATACCTAGGCATACTTTTTGCAAGTAATAACTCTATGGAGCCACATCTCAAGCAAAAACTCAAAGAGGCAAAATGGGCAATGAACGCTATTTGGAAAGGCTGCTTCAATAATGAGCATGTATGCCACACGGCGAAATACGACATATTCAAAGCAGTCTCGAAATCAATTCTAATGTATGGAGCTGAAGTATGGGGAGGCGAAGAGTACGAAGATGTGGAAAAATTACAGCGATTTTTCCTGAAAAGGATCTTTTATTTGCCAGATACAACTCCAAATTACATGCTTCTAAAAGAAACGGGCCTTGTACCACTATTTTTGGATTCACTGAAGACTCATTTGAAGTACTTACAAAGGGTGGCGAACATGGATGATGAGCGTTTACCGAAAAAACTTGTGATACGTGCAGTGACTACAAGGAAAGGTTTCTACAGCGATTTACAGGATCTGGCGGTGAGGAATGGGACAACGTTTAACTGGAACGGTACAGTCGAGTCAGCGTATATATTGAACAAATTGCTAGACGATGTGAAGAGATCATCAATCGATACAACTGCCGAAAGTGCAGTAGCGTCTCAACACAGGGAGATCTATATACGTTTGAATCACAACCTTCAGACGAATACGTATTTTCAAAATCAGTTCGCGGCAAAGAAAATATCATTAATTTTTCGGGCCCGCGGTGAAATACTACCATTAAACTATGTGCCACATCGAGGAGATCTACCGGTGCTTTGTAGTCTGTGCAACCTGAGGGCGAGAGAGGACACTCGCCATTTCATTGGGGTATGCCCTATCTTGAAGGAGATTAGGAGATCCTGTTTTGGAAAGGATACCCTGTGCGATATCGAGTTGTTCCAGATTCTGAATGGCATTAACTGGAATACCCTATACCATTTTTGTAAAAGAGCATTAGAATACCGCGCTAACATAATTAACGAAACATTTTAACCAAAATGATGTAAATGAGTGGGATTGCGGGATAGATGAACCTGCAGAATACGGACCTGTGTGAACTTCATCGTCCAGTAGTCCCACTCTCTCATTTAAGATAATTAATCAACAATATATAAGTGGAACCCGTTAATCATTTAATGCATAAATTAATATAATAATAACTAACACTAAAATTAATGTTTCATAAATAAAATATCTAAAAATTAAACTAACGCTGATAGCAAAAAATAGTGTAAAAACGATAAATAGAAATTGAATCAATTAACTGTGTTTAAAAAATGTATGTAATGTAGCGAGCATATAATCAATCAGATCGGGCAGACGGCAATAAGCCAAGCCACATATTTGTTTTAAATCTAAAATTATGTATTGTTATCACTATGAATTATTAATAAACACCTATCTATCTATCTATCTATCAGTAATTCCCTCAGCTCTAAACTTAGCTTTTGCCGTTAGATGATGAGCTGTCGCGAGAAGAAGATGACGCAGTATGAACGGATTCGCCAGGGTTGATATCATTGCGGGGATGATGCCCGCTGGCAAACAAATATGTATAATTATAGTCAAACAAGTTTCGTTTGAAGATCATCCAGCGCCAACTGAATACGAATAAACGAGGGAGATGATTGTTGTTGTAGATGTGCTGACATAGATGAATTTCGATTTTGGCATGCTACCGGTTGCCAGGAATCGTAAGACGAGAAGTACATCAAGCTGTTGGCGTTCTTTAGAGCGCAGCACGTTGTAAGTGGGAACGTCCTTCGGCACAAGCACCTCTAAAGCGGTATGATTCAAAAATCAGGGTCTCAACGTCAAGCTTTCTCCTTTTGTTTTTTTGGTATTTGCTTCGGTTAGTGCATGTTACGCATGTCAGTTGGTTTCACCAAAAAGCACCACATCAATAGTATAGTATACATTCCAGGCAGATTGTCCATTAGCAAACCAATCTCCGAAACGCTCGAAGATCGCTCGAAGGCAATAACAATGGAAGTTCCATTTGATATACTGAAGGCCAGAGGCAGACCGAAGACTACGTGGATATGTCAAATGAAAACGCAACAGCAACGTATTGGCTTCGGAGGCAAGGAAGAAGAAGAAGACTCTTATATAAGACACTTCTAGCAAAATTGAGTCCCTTCTGCTGAAAAATAAAATATGAAATAAAAGACATCGTTAATTTTAAAGTAACTATATTATTTTAAATACGGTATAAAGTAATTATTTACGAATAACTAAAAAATTTCGCTTTGGTTTCGGGTTAATCAAATTAAAAACAAAAAAAAGATGGGAAAAACTATTATATATATAATAAATTCAATAATACACTCTTATAAATGTAATGTACATACATATATACGGGCATTACAGTTTATGTACTCGTCTTACACTCTAATGATTTTTTTCTGTTTGTTCTGAATGTTCATTTCGATAAGCTTCTCAATGAAGAACGTATAGAGGCAAAAATTAAGACTCGCTTTTGGCCAAAATAATATTTTATATTATATAACATACATACTATGGTGATATGAAAAAAAATCATAATAAATATAATAATACATTATCGTATGATACACATAATGACAAAAATTAAACTATATTGTCCAATTCCAACTACATTACACATAAATTTAAAATGTTTATAATATTGTATGAAAATCATAAATAGTTGAAACCATTACAATGCTCGGTTTTCATTTGCTGTTATTTTAAATTCATTTTTCTATTTATTATTATTATTATCGGTTTGCTGTTCATTTTACAGAAAAATGATTTTTTTTCTTTTTTCTGTTTATATTACTTGTTCGTATGCTTTAAAATTATGTACTATAATAATTTGTAATTTTTCCTGAATTTCCATACATAAAAATTGAAAGCTCAATTTCGAAAGAAAAGTCTTTTCGTTTTTTTTTTTAAATTAAGATTAATGCCTTTTTTGGAATCAATTTTGTAAAATGTAAGTTGGCGTCAGACGCACTTCGATTAAACACTGGTGATATCAGATGACACTCTTTAATACATATGGACAACTAGCAACATAAATCTGCCCAATCGCAGAATGTTAAACTAAATTGTGTGAAAATACAATTTATGGAATCTAAATGTTTAACAATTCTTGGGTGTTGGTTGTCTTTTTGTTTTTTCAAGGTTAGTTGGGGTGAATTTCAAAGAAAGATCACTCTTTATACGATTATAGTACTATCTATGAATGTTTAGTCTTTAGATATAATAAATAAATCGATTGAAAGATAAGGAGGGGAGGATTAATAGTATAAGTTACAAAAATGTGTAAAAAAGGATTAGGATATAGTTGTAAATTGTCTTTTTTTCTGGTTTCTTTTAAAAATGCATTTACTGTGATTGTATATCGGGTGTTTTTTTTTTATTTGTGACATAAGATCTCATGTTCATTTTTTTCTATATTTTTGTATGGTTCTCTTTGCATTCGAGACGAGTGACTATTTTTTGTTTTTATTTTATGTTGTTCAACGTTGTTTATTTTCGATTTCGTTTTATTTTTGTTTTACTTTTCAACACTACAATGTACACTAGGAGTAGAATTTCACTAGAATCGATTGATATTGATTTGATTAGTAAAATTGACATCGAAATCGGAACAGAACGAACACAGTATTCTGCCAATCTTGTATATAAAAGATAGTTGTAAGTTCTGTTCTGCGTGCCAAATTAAACTTTTTTTTCAGTATTTATTTATTTGAGGGCTACAAAGATATTTTTGCTGCAAGTCTGGAAGCAATAACGAAACCTTGAACAAATCTGCCTATGCTTCGGGTAAGATCACAGAAAAACTGTCATTCGAATTTCAAACACACAAAATTTATTATTAGCAAGTTATCATTCTTATGGTTTTTCGTTACGCAAACATTTTTATGGCGTTCGGCTACTTTGCATGGTATTTCTCTACAATATTCGTATGATTTGATAAGAAATCCATGAAACGCATCGCGCAACCGACTCTGAATGAATTGTCATCCTTCAGTCAGTGGTTTATCTTGATGACCATGCATTTGATGATATACATAATATGTATAAAAAAATTAATGTGTCATAGATGAGCAACCTCCTGAGGCGATATATTCATAGTATGTACATCTGGGGCCCTATCATGTAATTCGAAACGAAAACGAAAGTCCCGACACTTTCGTATTCGATTCGAAAGCAATTTGGTATCATGTAACTCGTTCGTTTCGAGTAAATAGTGGTGCCTCATATGCAAAGGAAATTTCTCCTAAAGTACTAGAATTAATGGAATAATCTAGTTGGCCAGAATTTAATTTGAAACGTCACAAAGTTAAAAATGTCAGTGATATATTGCGAATATACTCGTTAAAATTTAAAACTTGAAGATTGGGCTAGTAAATTAATTCAACAATTAGAGGTAGCATTTTTAGATGCAGCCAAAAGTCATCAAAGGAGAAGGATTAATGTTCACACAACTGGTTACTTGGTACGTATTGGTTTGTTAAAGAAAAGCAGTCTTGTAATGACCTATCAATTTCAAATTGTAGGAGGTTCGATAATCGTCAAGAATTCCATTTCAATTATCTGCCGGAAAATGGTAGACTTATGCATGGCAATGACAAATGTGCGGGGTATTGGAACTTAGCCGACACTTTCGACGGATGAACTGTTGGGGCTTGGTTTAGTTTTTTGTTCTAAATGAAAACACGCCATTATTATATAACAAAAATAATACATTGTACTTATGTATGTATACATATGTATGTATGTACATATGTTTTAATAAATAAAATTAATTCTTTGTTCCCTCACTGTCTCAACCCAAGTTTTCTTTTTTTAATTTTTAGTTGACTCATATTCTTAGTTGTATTTTGAACCACACTTTTTAAATGATTGCAGCGTCCGATTAATTCTCAAAGAAAAGATGTAAATGTATTTCTATTTGATGATCTAGTGAAGCAAATACACTACACGATTCACTACAGAAGTTGATTGAATTCGTCTGACCAAAATATGCATTAACGCATTACTTTGCCAAAAAAGAACTCCCTTTATCTAAAGACTCCTTTAAATGAAGTCTCAAATGTTTGAAACCCTCTCCTTTTGAAGCAAACACTTAAACTCTCACTTCTCGAGAGTACCCTATCTTTCGAATAAATTTTCGATACACTCGTCAAAATCTTCGTAGGCTTTCGAATTACATGATAGGGGAATTTCGTTTCATATACTCGAAAGACGAAAGTTCTATTACTTTCGAGTAGAAGCCATTCGTTTTCGAGTTACATGATACCAATTTAGTCATTTCGAAAGCAATCGCTTTCGAATCGAATTACATGATAGGGCCCCTGATTTCACTTTTAGAATGAAGTGCCTCCCCTTGTCGGGATCTACATACTCGATATAAAAATGCAGTACATTACGATCCATTTGTGGGATGGAATTCTTCCCTTGTACAGTTTGATCTCTGGAGTTTTCTGGGACAAGAAGAGGCCACTGAAGCCAAAAAGCAAGTTGTACAAAATGACCATAAACTGGTCAAAACATCATCGAGCAAAACCAAAATATTAAAAACAAAAACACATTAGTCTCGGCGATGTCACGATCCAAGATAGAACTGCCTATAGAAATAGACGCAGACGGACGACGTGTCTACATGGTAGGTCGAGCAAGGCGGTGCCATGGAGTATTATTAAGAAAGATCGAATCTGCAATGATTGTTCGCGAAAGCGTAACGTCTTTTTAGATAATCAATATCAAAGTTGGGATTTGAAATGGATGAAGGAAATGTAAAATGGATTTCGAATTCACAATCCATGATGATGATAATCTATAATCTCACTCAGATGTTAAACGAATGTGCTATTGATCTTAACACCCACCCTTAACGAAAAAAAACCGTTAAGTTCTTGGAAACTAAATATCACTCAATAAAAAATTTTCGGCCTAGGCCCAGTTTAATGTGTTGCGTCATAATATGTTTTAGAGCAATTGCATGGATCCTGAGTTGGTCCAAATGTATGCAAGCGAGGCGATCGCAACTATAGGGTTTTCCATTAAGAGGTTTTATTTTGAATAGATAGATGTCACTTTTAAAGCTGTAATTTTTTGGCATTTGACAAGTAGAAACTACGCAATTATTAAAAATGGAACGAAACACGGTTCAACAACGCATTGAAATTATTAAAATTTACTACAAAAATGGCTGGAGCAACAGTTACGGTAAATGGATTGCGCTATCGAGAGATGATTAATGATTTTTTATGGCCGGAATTGGATGGTATATTGATCTTGACAACGTTTACTTTCAACAAGACGGCACTACGTGCCACACAAGCAACGAAACCATTGATATTTTACGGGAAAAGTTTCCGGAACGTGTTATCTCTCAAAGAGGTGATCACAATTGGCCACCGAGATCTTGTGATTTAACACGTTGCGACTTCTTCCTTTGGGGCCACGTGAAAGATAAGGTCTACACCAACATCCCAGCGTCGATTCAAGATCTCAAATATGGAATTCGTGAGGCTATCCAGTACATAGGGCAGCAACTTTGCGATTTCGTTATGGAAAATTTCATGAAAAAAATATGGTCCTGTGGCCATTTGGCTGATGTTGTTTTCCATTATTAACGGCATACCTTTCTCTTTATAATGAAATAAATATCCGATCGTTTATCTCAAAAAATTTGAATATCACAATAACACCTCTTATTGGAAACCCCTTTATCAAGCTTCGACTGGAAATTGTTGGATTACAGCTCGCTGATAAAAAAAACTTAGCAGTTAGTGTTAGGAAGCGCAGAAGAAAACCGTTCTCTCAAAATCATATATATATATAACCTCTAAGCAAGCCGTTTTGTTCTTGAGGGTTACGATTGACACAAGACTAAGCGTTAGAGAGCACTTGAAGTATGTAGGTTATAAGGCAGCGACCGCCACGACACCTCTAGCATTCGGTAGCTCAGTGGCAGAGATGTCTATCTCTGAGTTGCCGGTGCGTGGGTTCGAATCCCACTGTGACCCATGGATGTTTGTGTTGTCCATAAAATGCTCCTACGGCAGCCGGTTCTTCGATGTAAATCGTCCCGGAGCTACCCGTCGCTAAAAACGGCCAAGAGCTGCCAAGACCCCCTTCGATTCAAGAGAAAAAAAAATCTCTTGAATCGCTACAACAACAACAACAACACCTCTAGCAAGGTTGATGCCAAATATAAAACAATGGGGAGACTGCTATTATCGAGGCTGGTAACATCAATAATTGCAATGTTTCGCCAGTTTGAGTCTGTAACGCTGGCGTCTTAAACGCTGCCAATCGTAAGTGTGCTTTGAAAGTGGACTGTGTGTACCGAACCACATCACATGAAGTTGCATATGTGGTGCCCGGAATTATGCCTTTGCGCATTCTGGTGGATGAGATGGGCAGACTGTACAGCGGTCGCCAGTCTATGTGAAAGCCGCAGGTATGATGGGATGAAGCTTCAACTGGCCGATGGACACATATAATCATCCCGGAGATAGCTATGTGGGTATGTCGAAAACATGGAAATTTTTGACAGGCCACGAAGAGTACCGGCAATATTTGCATCGGTTTTCCTGGACGACTCGTCGGAGTGCCCCAGGTCCAATGGAGTCGCGGAGGAGGCGAAACATGTCTTTTTAAGACTCCCTTCTCAGTACCGTATAGCCCCATGTGGGAAAAGTTGCGTTCACTCACATATTATTCACATAATAAACTTCCTACTGTTTGTGGAATATATTGAAAAGCAAAACGATTTCAAATTTTTTTTTCTTGACTTTACAATCAAACTTGAATCTTCGACGTTGCTATTTTTTAGAAATGCAAGTAGCGAGTTTTGGAACTTAGTGCCAGATATCATTTTGGAGTGTATATAATGTTGCAGAGTGCGACTCAACCAAGTGAGCCAAACCACTGCGGGTTTGAAAATATGGAAGACAGAACTGAGAGAAGACATTTTCATTTGTCGTAACTCCTAGTGGAGCATGGTGCATGAGTTGTCGTTAAAACGTTGATGAATACACGCGGTAGTCGGCAACGTTTCAACGACAACTGAATTCGAAGTGTGATAAGGTTGTCAGCCATAGCGCTTCCCAGTCGCATTTTTAGTTTATTATTCTACGATAAGAATATTTCTTATCTTGTTCTCAATAATAAACGACGGGCCATGCCTAGTTTGGAAACTCGTTTCTCCATGAATCTCTATATTACAGAGTGGAGACCGAACGATCATGGCAACAGAGCACGACAAGGGAAGACACAGGCCCCGATAACCTAGTTGCTCTTATGCTGCGATCAAGAGTCAATACGGCGATTTGCGAAGTTCACATGGAGCTACAAAGAGACGAGCGTAGACGCAAGTCTGCAACCCGAGATGATGGCAGATTAGATGAAACTGGCCCTCTGAAATACAATACTGAAAGGGGGTCCCGCAAGGTGTAACGGCGTGGTCAGTGGCGTTATGGTTTAGTCCGTAAAAGATTTATACCCGTTGAAGGATTAAGCTCCTGGCGACCTTAAACTATGAACTAGAACGATACGGCTTACGAAAAAAAGCGGCGATCTATCACTTATATAAATTGTGACGCGATATTTGTATTATTTTATAACCGATCGCAGACAGCCCGGAGTGCTGTCAAATGGGGTATTCAGTCCGCATTCTATTTAACGGGTATGGTAAGGAAAAGCAGCATAACGACGGAACCTTTAGAGAAAGCGGTGTTGACGTCGAAATCGAAAAAAATTTAAATATGTAGCTGGTATGCGTTAAATAACGACCAGACACGCATTGTATTAAGCAGGATGCAAATAGTCTTTCGAGGCCACCTTAATTCAACGGTTCAATAGCTCAAAAACTTCACCATTGTAACCTTAATCCACGTTAAAATGCTGTAATAACTTAATATAGTCCAAACAGAGGTGGCATTCTGTAAGGCGTTAATTGACAGGTGACAGTTAATTTCAGATTTTGGCACGTTTTCTGACTCTAACGCTGACAATATAATTGTATAATTGCAACGTATCGCCTATGATCAGGTCAACTACCTTTGACGATACCCGGCAATTCCAGGTCCATTATCTTGCCAGATTTAGGGTTAGACGATACCAAAAAAATTAAATTGTTACCTGTTTCGTATGGTTTTACACAGAAAGCCAACTCAGGATATCAATCAAGTCCACCATAAATCGATTCTAGCTTCATTCTACGTTTCGGTTTGTCGATTATATTATTATTTGTTTTTAATTTATTTACAAAATTGCTATTCAACTGTTTTCGATCTATTTCGGTATGTCGGCATAGTTAAGTACAAATTGGTTTATATTTATTTTATTTTTTGTTTGTTACTTTATTATTTAGTTATTTTTCAGTTTACGCCGTGTTTCATTCACTTTACTCATTCATATTCATTTTTAATTTTATTGGTAATTTATAAATTTATCTCAGATAGAAAAAATTCCTTAAATATTATGTTTCGAAATTGTGTGATATTTGAATCTTTTTTTTTTTGTTTTATTATAATCTACATTATTGTTGTGACTATCTGTTTTGTGTGAGTGTAATCACTGCGTCGAGACTTATTGATTAAGTAATGTGTTACTTGATTTTTTACCATGGGTTTTTGTAATAATATTGGGTAGATAGTGTATTTAAAAATGTTTTATTTCTGTTTGGGAATATATCTTGTTACCATTCATTTTATCGGTTATATGCATTTTAAATGATTCTTGTTCATTTTTTTCGATACAAATTCTTCCAGGAACTAATTAACAAATGATTGTTTCGTTTATTTTATATATATTTAACTTTATTTATTTATTTTCGTTTTCGTTTTTGTTTTTGCTTGTAGTACATGTATTGTTTATTTGGTTTCCGTTATAACAGCGTAATTATTACTTTATCTTATCTCGATTCGTTCACAACAGTAACACTTATGAGATGCATTGGATGAAAATGCATCCATGCTAACAATGTCTTTTTTTTTTTAAATTATGATGACTGTAGAAAGAGCACCTCAATAATACCAGTTTGAAGCAATACATATATGTAGATGCTATCGAAGTGGAGGAAATAATACAGATTAATTTTGAGGATTGCATTTAGGTTCTTTAATCCGTATTGTCGGATGATTCTCGGCGCTGTTATTTCAATGCATTTTCATTCAACAGTCGAATTGCAATGATGTAATGTATGTGTGTGTAAAACAAGGAAGAGTTAGTTATCTAAATTTTTTCACAGACTTAAAAAGAACAGGATATTCAATAGAAGAGAACTTACTTTTAATTAAAATAATGAACAGTATTGATACCCTTTTATTACCTACACTCTATGTTTATATAGTAAAAATACTTCTTTATCCTAAGCTTTTATCATAAACATATTCAATCGGTTACAAACAAAACTCTTGTTTACTTAGTCATAGTCTTAAGGATTGAATTCCTTTTTGTTTTTCTCACAACGCCAGTTGCAAAGGGCTGGTATCGCAACCACGCTGCCGTCGACTTGCTTACTTACTTACTTACTTTAATCCTGAACTTCTCGATACGGCACCTCCGACGTTACCGAAAACGATTCAAAATAGTGATTCAAAAATTCAAATGTTGGCCTCTTCTCCGGTACCGCATCCCAACATTGCAATACCAACTGATAGATATTATCGGGGAAATAGTGATTTGTTGGTTTCGGCATTCGATAGCCACGCTCGACTTGTTCGATCACTTCACGACTATGCATACCCGGGTACGGTACTTGTCCGTATGTTAAAAGTTCCATTATGAATATACCGAATGACCAGACATCGGATTTTATCGAGAACTTTCCATAGATTATTGCTTCGGGTGCGGTCCATTTGACGGGGAAACGAGATCCTTGCTTGGGACAATACTCGTCGTCGGCTATGACACGTGCCAAGCCGAAATCACAAATTTTCGCCACATTATTCTCACCGATGAGAACATTACGAGCGGCTAAATCACGATGAATCAATTGTTTTGATTCGAGATATTCCATACCGGATGCTACTTGTGTAGCGATATAGGTGAGATCTTCGAAGTGTAAGAGACGACCGTCGCCTTCGCGCAAGAAATCTAGCAGACTGCCTTTGGACATGTATTCCTGGACAATGTAGATGGGCTCTTCCTGTAATAGAAAAGAAGTTGAGAGATTATAGATTTATGCTAAGGACTTACTTTAAAATGGCAATAAAACTAACAACAAAATAACAGAACAATAAAAATCCGAAGTTAACTAAAAATTCGGGCAAAAATAAATTGAAAATTTAAAGACAAAGTTCAGACTTGCTGCGCGCCCTGAAGTGTTCCAGTCCTTCTAAACCGTAGGATATCTAACTGGTAGAGGTTCCCGGATTCTCTGCTTCCCTTCCAAATATTCCAAACAATGGACAAGATCTAGACAATATGATAGACCTCACACTGATGTTATAAAAATTGCGACTACTGCTTCGTGCCCAGCCGCTTCACATGCAGGCAAGAGAAAACCTACTCGGTGGACTTCTAAGATCTCTGAGCTAAGAGCTGCGTGTGGAAGAAGTTTCAAAAAAAACCTCAAGCCTTGAATCGGATTGGAACTCATATAAAAAGCAACTCAGCTCTTTCAAAAAATAGTTAAGAGGAGCTAAGCGCAATGCCTGGAAAAGTTTTTGCGAAAACATTGAAGGGTCCTCCGAAACATCTAGATTCAGGAAAGTTTTGGTGTTTAACCCATCTATTCCAAGCTTTCTTCGAAAAGAAGACGGCTCTTGGACGTCGTCGAGTATTGAAACCATCCAATGTCTGTCTGACACTAATTTCCCTGGTAGTTCAACTGATGCTTTACCTGATCTAGATGCAATTCGCATAAAACCATGCGACACGGCATCCATACTAACCATACCATAAATAGCTTTGAGCTCTTTAACCCGCCTGGGCCAGATGGCATTATTCATGCAGACCTGCAACAATGCGCAGACATCGCCTATCCTTGGATAGAGCGCATACTTATATAGCGTGCCTAAAGTTGGTACACATTCCTCACATCTGGAGAGAGGTTAGAGTTACTTTTATTCCTAAAATGGGTAGAAGTTCGCATGCAAATCTAAAGGACCTCCACCCATTAGCCTTTAATCGATTATGCTAAAATTATTAGAACCAATAATCTATGTTCATATACGAACGGTCGTTCCAGCTAATCTACTATCCATCTCACAACATGCATATTGAAAAGGGAGATCGGTTGATACAGCTCTACACTCGCTGGTGTATATTGCAACATCTCTTCATAATAAGGAATATACTAGGGTGGCGTTCCTTGACAATATTAAACCCAGAGCAATAACAGATGCTCTCATGATCCTACAGGTTGAAGATTCGATATGTGAATAAGCTACTCACTTCTAGGCGCATTCATAGTGGGCTGGGCTAGTCTTCTGCTAGTAGATATGTTTGTAGGGGCACTCCACAGACTTTGGCATATAGCGATTAATCAATTGCTCTTAAATTTGGAAAGAATCGGATGATATTGCTATCGCCGCTAGAGGCAAGTTTCCTAACATACTTAGCGGACTTTTGGAGAACGCCCTGCCTATTCTAACAGACTGGCAAGCCTCAGCGGTGTAGGGATTAATCCAGTAAAAACGGAGTTAGTCCAGTTCACAAGAAGGCGTGTGATTCCCACTTTTAACCTCCCTAAGCTAGGAGGCATTCAACTTGGATTCTCTGACAAGGCCAAATTTCTTGCTCTTATCTTGGAAAAGGAATTAAGATGGAAACCTAACATCGAGGAAAGGGTTGCACTGTACTCGTGCAGGGAAAACCTGGGGCGTTCAACCAAAGGTTGTATATTGGATGTATACAGTTATTGTGCGGCCTATTTTGCTTTATGGCGTTAGTGTGTGGTGGACCGCACTTAGCACAACTGCCTATCATAAATCACTTGCTAAAGTGCAAAGGTTGGCTACTCGTCTGATTACAGGAGCATTTCGAACAACACCTTCATTCGGACTAAATATTATTTTGAGACTGCTGCCACTGGACATATACGGCCAACGATCAGCAGCTTATGGTCACTCAACGATACTTCGTAACTTCAGCCTGCCACTGGCGACTGACTACACTGTTCCCAAATGTTTTATTCTACCTTATTCCCGCCTAGGGAAAGCTGGAGAAACGAAATGACCCAGGCCATCGGTCCTTTTTCATCTACACACTGATGGTTCCGAGACGGACGCAGGAGTCGGCATTGGTGTTTACTCCGAGAAACTGGAAATCAGTTCGTCTTTTCGCCTCCCTATTTTCTGTATCGTCCTCCAAGCAGAGATCACTGCAATTCTATGGTTAGGTAGGCACGTTGTCACTTGTTAGGATGTCACTATATACACTGATAGTCAAAATGCAATTCGATAACTTGGATCAGCATTACAACATCTAGAACTATTAAAAGGTGCCGCTATGCCATCAGAGAAATGGGTCGTCTCTTCAGCATTACACTATGCTTGATACGGGGTCAAACTGCTGCGCAGACGATTTGGCCCGGAATGCGTTAGCAAGTATTGTTGAAGGCGACCGCGGGATGATTAAAATACCATTGCCGGCTGTGCATCGATAAAAGAAACCGCTTGCGAACGTAGGACCAACGTGAGATGGGCCTGCGGATGTACTTGTGCTGCGACGAGGATGATCTGGCCTATACTAAACATATTCCGTTCCGCCATACTTCTGTTGCTAGACAGGAAATATATACGCAATATAGTGAAGGTTATTACGTAGCACGCCAGGAGACTCCGAATTCCTCACAACGACTTTTGCAGAAGTTGTGAGGATGAAGAGGAGGAAGAGAGTGTTCGTCATTTTCTTTGAATGAATGCCCGGCCTTATCCGAGAAAAGGAAGCGTTCACTGGGTTCGAGGTATTTTTACGATACAGATGATCTTCGGGATGTGAGCCCTATCTTGCTGAACAAATACATTGTTGGCACAGACTGGTTTTAAACAGAACGTTGGAATGACTCCATCGGTGGTATCACAATGGACCAATCTTTGGTCTAAGTGCGCTTAGCGTTAGCTAGGCGGCCACTTTACCTAACCTAACCTAAGTCAAAGTTTCCCGAAGCACTTTCTTTCACACTAGCTGGAACGGGTGCATCAGGATCATTTCATAGCCACTGACAGAATTGGTAAATTCTTTACGGTTATCGGTTTTTCACGACTAAACTGAAATCTACACTCCCCTAATTAATTAATTAAAAATTGAAACTAATTTTCAAATTTGATTCTAACTGATTTTCTTCGCAGATTAACATTTGAACGTTGTAGACCAGGTTCAGACATCTGAAGCGCGTTCCATTTATACGATCTGAGTAAAAATAGTTACTCACATTCACTTTCCGTCTCACTCTCTCACACAGCTAACAACTCTGACGGTAGTCAGCGATGACTACAGCTACGACTACGAGTGATTATGGAACGTACTCCTGAACATTCGAAGAGTTCCGAGTTCCATGTTATTTACCTGGAGCGCGTTCGTTTCCGTCGTTCTAAAACTTCGATAGTTACAAATAGCTATACCGAGCACAGCTTAGACAGTAGTCAGAGATGACCACAGTTCACTACGAGTGAATTAAGGAAGCTCAAAACATGCCTACAGTCCACACTCCCTTTGCTTGCCTGTGAGAAGATGAGGGAGGAATTTGGCTGCAACTCTTCTCATGTGAAAGTCTTCGGATAAAGTTTCTGAGCTCCATGATATTCCAGACATCTCCGTAGTTCAGCTACGTTCTTCACAAACGATAGCATTTGTTGGCGACGTACCTTCTTGATATTATAGAGCGTCATAATCGGGGTCGGTCTTCATTGGATATTTCTTCATTATTAAAACATGAAGACACCATGTAGTGTGGACTCTGGTTTTACTTAAGGCAGCATCCTATCGGCAAATTCCCGTACAAAAAAAAATAAATTTCACGTGTTGCTCTCGGAAATCGAATCGTTGTTACCAGCCACATTTTGGAAAAAAAATGGTCCAATGATGCCACCACTCCACAATCCGCACCAAACTGTCACTCTCTGTGATGTATTGGCTTCTCGACAACAACGTGCGGGTTTTCCGAGCCCCAGATGCGGCAATTTTGTTTATTAACGTAGCCGTAGCCCCCATTTTCATCTGTGCGCACCGTACGACGACGGGGACCGTGAGTGTTGTCCACTAGCATGCCAGTCTCACGAACTTTTTGCACAAACTTGTGTACGTGACGCTCGGTGGGTGCTTCATTTCGGCCAAAACTTCACTTCAATAAACGCACTGTTTGGGCTAGACAGCGCTCACTTTGAAAATAAGTTTTCAATATTTCCCAACGTTGTTCAAGCGTTAAGCGACTCATTTCGTTCCGCGGAGGTATGATACTGACTTTCTATCCAGATTTCGAGCGAAAAACAGTTGGCAGTGTGAAACTAACCTATTATTTGAAAACGAACTTGGTAATTGGCCCACCCGTTATGTACATAGCTGAGAGGGAGTCACAAGTAGTTGGGATTAAGATAAAATTAAACAAGACCAAAATGTTTAGTTTGACTGAAAATCCGACTCTCCCCATTAATAGAACGAATTTGTCTATTTATATAGATAGCATTGTTGCCGTTGACAGCGGTATGGAGGACATCGTTCGTCGCATCAAACAGGCCAAGTGTACTTACGATGTGTTATAAAAAATCTCACAAAGCAGTTATTTTAGTGTAAAAACCTGGTCGGGTCCACCCCCCGTTTCTGTCAGCTGTTGCTTTGGAGCAGCACTTGAAAAGTTGATGCTACATATACCGAAAAGCAGCATACTTTCGTCAATTCCTGCCTTTGTCGAATCTTAATCCGATATAATTTCAAATGAACATCTCGTCTATTGCCGAATTGAATGGCAAATTAAAGTGTTAATGGCAATGGTCATACTCTATGTACCTACATTGATGGTCCCACTGTGCGATGGATCCCCTTTTCCAAAGAGGCCGAAGAAGGATTAAAATTAATGAATTAAATATTAAAATTCGCCCAAGAAAAAAAAATTTCAAATCAACCTTTCCAGTATTGCCCACCCAATGCGGGACACCCTGTATACTCACTGATTTCTAGAACACTTAAATCTTTCGAAATCGGCTCGTATGGTTCAGTTTTCAAATTGCTTTGTTCGCCCTAAAAAATATACATAATTGCCCAAATCTAATTGCCCAGTGTCCATAGTGCAAAGTCTTTTTGATGGAGCTCTTACATAAACCACACTCGAACAATACTAATTTGCATTATTCTCCCCATATCAACTGCATTCATACACTTAAATTAATAATCAAGCCTTACCTGCGAGCATACTGCATACAACGCCACCAATCGATTGTGTCGGAACTTTTTCATAATAGCCGCCTCCTGAAGGAACGCTTGTGTGGACATTGTACCTTCACGTAATGTTTTCACGGCAACATCGATATTATTGCGCCATTTACCATAGAATACTTCACCGAAATTGCCTCGTCCTAATTTCCGTATTAGTTGAATTTCAGATCGTGGAATTTCATATTTATCACGCAATTCCGGCGCTAAGTCCCACATTTGTGGCTGGGGCTTTGGACATGGTCGCGATAATATATGACATAAACCGAGGGCATTTTCTAAAATAGAAATAGAGAGAGATTGTTCGATTATAGTATTCAATAGAGCGTTTTACATGATAATAAATGTGAAATGCTAATTGGATGCAATTTATGTATGTGTACTCGTATCGAGTATCCTTTTATGTAGCTAATATAAAATAAATTTTACAGCAATAAATATAGGTACTCACTGCTATAGGCCATTACAAGGGCCTGTAACGATGGAAACGTTTGATTCGTCGCTATGTAATAGCCTCCATTATCTAATGGTTTGATACGATAGTGCTTGACGTGATAGCCTCGACCATCTTCCCAGTCTTTAACGGATAGCGAAAAGCCATTTGGATTATGTTCGGACGGTCTAACTAAAAATGTTCCGCGTGGGTTCTCTTCGGCTAGTAGAAGTTTGTCGGCCTCCTTTCGTAGGACATTCTCAAAGAACCAACTGTAATATATAACAATTACAATTTACATTAAAATATTTTTTTTTATAAAAAAAGTCGAATGAGGAACTTACTCTTCACTATTCACGCTTCGTTCTTCTGCTACGAAATTAAGCGGTATCAGTCCTTCTTGTCGGGTAGTTAGATTTACCACACGCCACCAATCGGATTCGGTGTCATCGATCACTTCCATACGATCACCTTTCATAAAACTAAGATCGGATTCATCGCGCGATTTGTAATCGTAAAGAGCGACAACGACACGACGCTTTTGAACGCCACCTTGAGCAGCTGAAACATATAAAATACAAAAAATATTAGTGTGAAATTTTTTTTTAATGAACAAAAAACCATAAAAGCATATTTTCCAATTAATTTTTAAATTATCCACCAAGGGAAAAAGACAGCAGTTACAGAATTGGGTTACGTGTGTGCATTTTATTAATCAATGCATGCTGATTTCACTTCCTGTATTGCTGCCCCTACTTCCAGCAACAAAAGACCAACTTTTGATGAACGAAATTTTCCACAATTCCGTTTTACCAAAATCGGGTAAAGTACCGAGATAAAATTCGAACGAACGGAGTTGTCGAACAAACAACATCCTGTGTAAAAAAAACACTGTTCCTGTTCCTTTTTAACCTATAAGATCGATTCAATGTTTTTTTTACCGATAAAGTTTTCGGCTTAAAGCGCTTATTAACGCATAGCTACCAACAGTCGAGGTAATGTCGGAAAAGTTGTACAGCTCTTAGTTTTGTATAAAGTTGCAATCAATTTCCATCATCTGGTCTAATTGTAGGCCAAGTGGTGATTATGGTTTTAGTAAACGTGCTCCGCTTCATTAAATGGTTAATTTATTGGAAACTAAAGGATACTACTCGGATAGCTTTAAGCTTACATAATTGAGCGATTTTAACTACATATTACGGTATTTGCCAGTTCGGTCACTATAAAAAAGATCTTAACCGACATAAGGAAAAAGTTCTGCTCAACGAACACCCTTGCGTCCTTATTCTTGTCAGGTCTTCATGTCCGAAAATATTAAAATATTTATTATTAAAAAAAAATAGGCAAAACGTCACTATATCCATACAAAAATACAGTTTGAAAATCTTCGTTATATTTCTTTCCTTGATATGTTAGGTAGCCTTTTTTCCGATTAAAAATAAAAAATATATTTGGTATCCTTCAAGTAAGTTAATAAAGTTTCCTCAAGTCTACCTGTATCAAAAAAAAATATTTAGTTTAACGCTTTGACAAATTTACTGAAAATGAAATTTTCATCATAAAACGTCCAATATTAACCTCAGTAAAAAAAAACAATACGCCATGGATCTACAAATCAATATTATACTCACTTTAATTTTCACCAAATTATTATTACTCTCCCAAAATATAATATAATATAATATAATAATAAGTAAATACATACGAGTACCTAAACGCGTCCATTTATCTGTTATTTTGAGTACATTCATACGACATAAGTATGTATATGTACTGCATATTCATTTTCTTTCTTTGATGCAGTCCTTTTAAAAAGAAATATGCAAAGATTTTAAAAAATACAATCGCCCAACGTGGGGCTCGAACCCACGACCCTGAGATTAAGAGTCTCATGCTCTACCGACTGAGCTAGCCGGGCATGTGATAAAATTTCTTCGCCATACCTCTTGGCATTATCCAATAGACGCAACTGTGTGAAATATTTTTAAAATAGATCCGTCCGAAAGAGCACACGAAATAAGTGGTCATACATAGTAAGTTTGTGATATGAACTTTTTCGTGTTATCTTCAATCAAAATCAAAGCAAATGTTGTCCACAATACGAATGATAGAAATAAATCTTCTGCGGTATGTTTGTATTTAAAATGGCGTTTTAATGTGGTCAAAACTTGAAAATGGTTAGTTTTTTTGTGGGTTTAGTTAATTTAATTTTTATAATTATTATAGATTAAGTATGATAGGCTGAACGATTCGGATTAGGGTATGAGTGTAAAATGTATGCATGTACTGAGTACTGTATTCAATTGTGTAACAGAGTGTATTAATTTGAAGAATTAAATTTGCCTAATTTGGAGTTTTAATTTGTTGTGTGCATTTTTGTTTTATTAAACGATTAATACATCTAGCCTAACAGATGGTTTGCTCATTGCCACAATTGACTTGCAAATACTCAGGGTTTAAGTAAAAAAAAAATGTCATTATACCGATCCTTTTTTAACACTAATTTTGCTATGAAAAATATTAAGTGGAAAGATTCCGAAAATATAGACATGGTATCTTACATTAGTTGCATTAGTTTGTACGACCTATAAGATTTTATCCGAAATTCTGGAAAAGAGAATTAATCCGTACAAAGAACAAATCATTGGCGAATACCAAGGTGGCTTCATACCTGAAGCTATTACATCGACGAATACCAAATCTTTGTCGACTTCAAGCAGGCATACGACAATATCGATCGAAGTGTACTGTACAACATATTGCTGCATTTTGGTATGCCGGCAAAGTTAGTGCGACTCATACGGATGGCGATGACTAATACCGTCTCGCAGGTCAGACTAACTGACCTATTTGAAACTCGTACTGGACTCAAGCAGGGCGATGGGCTGACGACGACGCTCTTCAACCTTGCTCTGGAGTATGTAATTCGACCCATGAATATGGACTGCAGCGGAACGCTACTCATCAAGTCGACTCAACTAGTAGCGTACGCCGACGACATTAACATCATGTCTCGAATATTGGGTGATGCGGAAAGCCTTCTGCACAATCTCAATAACGCCGTAAAAGTTGGACTACATATATAAATATGTACATAACAAAACCAAAACAAAGGTCATGATGCAATCACAAACAAGGAATTCAAGCATCACAGTGGGGTATCAAGATCGAGTATGGGTTGCAACTTTTCAAAGGACGCCAACGAAACCGACGAAATTAAGCGACTCGGTCCTCCTAATTATTATTAACTCGAAGCATGCGCACAGGAACACGTAGCTCCGCGTGTATGAAACGATCATCATCATGGACCCTCACCCGAACCTCCGAAATTTTGCTGAACAGATTCGAACAAAAGGTCCTTTCGGCGAATTTTTGGGGCCGATCGCGAGCGAGATCAAGGGCGCATCCGGTACAACCATACGAGTTGTATCAATTGTATGATGAGCTATGGAAGTATCGAAAATCGTGAGGCGGGACATGAACAACGAACATGCATGCCAAAAAAGGTGATGAACGCACAACGAATTGATGGAGCGAGGTTGCGTAGACGACCGAGAGCTCGTTGGACGAATTCCATAGGTGAAGATGCCCACCAGCTGCTGGGCTTCCGAAACTGGAGGACAAGGTCACGTAACTGCGACAATTTGAGGTCAACGATTCAGGTGGCCAAAGGCTGACGTCGGGCTATCGTGTCACATTGATGATGATCACTCAAAAACTTTAGTGCATGAGACACATAGCTGTTTTTCTTATTTCAATCTAAAGAAATGAATGTAATTGACGGTAATTTAATATGATTTCTAAGATCCCATATGCGAAACTTCTGACAAGCCTATTCAAGCTTATTCGCAGCTGAGATTGAGGGCTGCGCCAAAAGATATTATTTATGCGAAACATTTCCGAATCGATTGGAAAACAACGATATGGAGTTCTAAGATATTTTCAATAAAGTCCAAATTTAAGTGAAAATTGCATTTTAGGGGTCCCCAATTGGACGAGAACGATTTAATCGTTTTGCTTTCCTTTCATGTTATGAGATTATCATAATTTTATTGCATGGAATATGACCAACGCTTGAAAAACTGTTTAACATACCCAAGTATTTTTGGTATTAATGCCCTTATATTTATACCCTATACCATCTTATGGGTATATTGTTTTTGTTACGACGATTTGTGTAACACCTCAAAGGAGCCACCGGAGGTATGGCAAAGTATATATATAAATGATCAGGGTCGGTCCCTGATTCGAATAAGCCATGTCCGTCTGTCTGTCTGTCTGTCCGTCCGTGTGTCTGTCAGTTTGCATGATAACTCCCGAAATAATGGAGCTAGCGTTTTGAAATTTCAGTCAGATGATTGCTTTGATAAAAGCTTGGTTGGTATTGAAAATGGGCCAAATCGGACCAAAGGTTCCCCTACCTCCCATACAAATTACCCCTCCGTGATAGTGTAATTCGGCCATATTTTTCGACAGAATGTCGCTAGGGACCTGAAGTTAGTGGAAAGTGGAGAAGGTCTGACTTCCCCTACCCCTACATCCCCTACAAAGCAATATTCCGCCATATCTTTTGATAGAATATCCCGAAAAACTTGAAATTTATCGCAAATGATAGCCGCTGGATGCCGTTATAAGATATTAAAGATGTGCGAGATTCAGCCCATCTACCACTCCCCCTTAAAAAAAATTAAATTGAATATTTTCGGTTTTACGCGCATTCTAGGTCTGTACATGGGTACAGGGTATACACTCATCGTGCTATTCGCACGATTAGAACTCGGTCTCGTTATTCTTACATTTTAACGATTCGTCAACGTTTCCTATTAGAGATGCCGCGGATAGTTATTTGGCCGGATAGCGGATACCGAATATCCTGCCGCATTCTCGGCCGGAGCGCCGAATTTGCCTATTCAGACGATAAAGCACTAAACACTGCCATTGCAGAAAGATGGAATATTCCTCAAAGCGAAATTCATTGGCTTGCAGAGTACGATTCAGCGAAATGTTTTATCCATTCCTTACGAGTTGTCCATGAGTCGTTGAGGTCCCAGCAGGAGGTATTGGAGATGTTAGCATCTGCTAGACGGATTGTCACAATTTTAATCACTCGGGTGTCGCACAAGAAAAACTTGAAGCCATTCGTTAGGGACTTAATTTACCAGATCACAAGCTGGTGCAAGCTGTTAGCACTCGCTGGAACTCCACCTTTAATGGAACTGTTTTCGGATTGTATCTTATGGAATTCCCCAGCATTCTCCACATATTCCACGACAGTAAGAATACATTTTCATTGAATAAATCGCAGCGGAAAAAAATTTCACTCTCGATGTCAGTACTAGGCTTTAGATGAAAATTATAAATACTCGATTGTAACTTTTCTCGATCCGAGGTTTTTAAAACTAGGTTCTTAGGAACGGTTCAAATGGTGAGAGCGAAACGAATAATCCTCTTAGAAGCTTTTAAATGAGCTGTGATGAGCCCGATGCTGAGGTTGCCTCTTCCTCACCACCTAATAGACGGACAAAAAAACAGAAATGATGAGTCCACTGATGATATACACGACAGTTACTGGGCCTGCTTTGATGAAATCGGTTCAGAAAGCATGCCGTGTTAGGATATGCAAAAAAGCGATGCTGCAATTGAGCTTGAAAATTATCTAAAAACTGCTTGCCTAGATCGGAGGGGTGACGCTTTCAAGTGGTGGTCAGCGAACGCAATACTGTATCCGATTCTCAAAAAGTTTGTTTGGATTTATCTATATTAATCCTTGTAGCAACGTATTATTTGAGCGGTTATTTTCTGAAGTAGGTCTTGTCTACGAGGATAAATGGAATCGTTTACTACCCACAAAGGCCGAGAAACTTGTCTTTATTCATTATTATTTTGCGACTAGTGGACTTTAATTACTAAATGTCAGGACTCAGGAGTCTTAATAAAATGGATTACAGAATTATTAAAATGCGTAAAACTTTTAATATTCGGTATCCGGCCGGATAGTAGCTTCTATCCGGCCTATACCGGATACTAAAAAAATGGCCGGATACCGGATAGTAACCGGATATCCGTGGCATCTCTATTTCCTATAGTACAAAAGAACGGCATATTTTCTTTTACAGAATCAAAGAAAACTCATTGCAAATTACAAGGAATTTCAAAATATTAGAGAGTTTTAGCATGTAGTTAAAATATAACGACATAGTTTGACATTTCCATACAAAAATTCGCTTGCCGACAATACGTAAATCAGTAAACCACAATTTTGCCTTTCCGTATATTGGATATTCTGTAAACAGTCGAAATTGAGGAAATTATTTGTCGTGATTATAACCCCATGCCTACTTCGGACATGCAAAATTGTTTTGCGTATTGTCGGCAAGCGATACTTTTTTTTAGTAAGGTGACATTCCCCAACAATTTTCTGATTGCCAAAATGGATTCCTCTCCACAGAAAAAATCTTTTATGAAAGAACATTCACTACTACTACTACCATACTAAGGACATCACCTCACTCCTCTAAAAAAATACATGCCTGTAACTTCTCTCCAAATTACGCCATAGGCTTCAGATCGGATTAGGTGGAGTACCTACTGCCTAGTTGGATCCCCATTATGCTCCTCGCCAAAAACTTCTACCATCCGATTAAAACTAAGGGCATACAAAGTAAGCCCGAAATATTCCAAATTTAAATTTTTTTCATTTCAATATTATATCAGAAATTTTATGTAGTTTTGTTTGGTCCTTAGGAAAGTATGCGGTAGATTGAAATAAAATGGAGCTCAAAAATTCCATAGTGGAAAATGAGGCTTCCCACACCGTAAGGGAGATTTTTATAATGTGGGAAGCTCGGACTATATGGGCTATATGGAGACTATTCAATTGCCCCTCATCGATTCGTCGATCATAGGAATAACAACCGCATCGATCTGGGCCTAATATCTGAAATTTTGCACAAATGCTTCTTTTTGCTGTAGGCAGTTTGTATGTTTGAATCGGTAAAATCGGACAATGGAGTCATGGGGCTGCCATACAAACTCAACTCCCCAAATTAGGTTCTTCTAAGAAGAACTTTTTTATTTGTGCCCCAATTTCAACCATATTTCACCCAAATGTATTTCTATTGATGATACAAAACATATGTAAAAATGGGTCAAATGGGACCTTGGGGTCATTGAGCTGCCATACAAACCCAAACCCCCAAATTAGGTTCTTCTAAGAAGAACTCTTTTATTTTGTGCACCAATTTTAACCAAATTTCACACAAATGTATTTCAATTGATTACACAAAACATATGTAAGAATGAATCAAATCGAAACATGGGGTCATGGGGCTGCTAACTCCCCAAATTAGGTTCCTGTAAGAAAAACTTATTTATATGTGCACTAATTTCAACCAAGTTTCACACAAATATATTTATATTAATGACACAAAACATACATATGTAAGAATGGATCAAATCGGACCATGGGGTCATAGGGCTGCCATACAAACCCAACACCCCATTGTGTTTCTTCTAAGAAATGTTTTTTTTTTTACACCAATTTCACAAAACCTTGAATTAATGTTGGTTTATCAAAGCAACAAAAAAGGTCAAAACAAATGGAATCGTACTATGGGGTCATGCTCCCGCATCTTCCAATAAAATTTTCTGAATAAATATTTTTATTTGCCCACTTATTCCAACCAAACCCCTCACAAATATTGTTTTGTCGACGCCACGGAACTTTTGTGAAGACGGAAGGAAAAGAATGGTGGGGGGGGGGATTAAATACAAGTCGGAGGTACCCCCGAAAAAACTTCTAGCCCAAGGAGAGCGAAGCGTATCCAAATTTCGGCCGCGCCCGAAATTTGCATATTATATAATATCAATATAATTTGAGTCTCCTTTTGAATTTGAATTGATCCTATTCTTACGTATATGCTAAAGGGGCTTTTGCCCCTTATATTGGATAAGGCTCGTGCAAATTCAAGACTTGATAGAAGAAATTGCCTATTCAAGTGTCGCAGAGTGTATATACATCACATTGGCCAGGAAAATAGAGACATACATCTGATCGGCAAAAAACGTGTATCCCATTGAGCTTGCCTACAAAGTTGTGCGAAAACACCACATCCGATGTACTGAACACTCTCGTTGCAGTGAATATAAATGCGGACTCGGGACAAAATTCTCTTACTTCCAACAATTTCCAATTTTTTTCCTCGTACATGAATAGTGCGACAATCTAGCTTTGAACTTTCCACTGCAAGATTCCTAAGGCGACTTCAACCTTTCCTAAATAATGATCCTTAGCCTAGCTTAAGGAATAGTTTTCAATCTTTCCAAGAAAATGTGTAAGGGAATTATTGAGGAATGAGATGAATAATTCCGTTGGTCGGAGCTTTGGGCTGTAGGGAATTTATAGACTTAAATTATATTGTCAATGGTGATGTGTATGATGCTTCTATGACAGCATGTATCCTGCTTCTATGGCAGCATCATACACATACACACGAAAACTTGCGATTTTCGTATGTCGACAGCCGTCATTCACACGGTTGTAAATTTTGGTGTAAACCGGGAATCAATTTTATAAATAAAATACATAGTAAAACTCCTATCTATTCCAAAAATTGAATCAAATTTGACCCTTTTCAACTTATAATTTTAGTGTATTCGAAAATTTTATTAATTATATCCGCTACAGAATAAAACTATCAAAATACTCTTTTCATATTATACATTTTACACCGTCCCGGGGTAGAATAAATTGCATTGAATGTTGTTATAACATAAAAGGGTAGAATCAATCCTACTCTGTTATGAAATCTACAGTATCAACGCAAGAAACCCATTCAATCTATTGGTTTGTAGTCTGTCTGGTTCAGTGAGCAGCGCGCTTGCCTACAAATCACAGGATTGCGGGTTCGAAGCCGACTGCACTCGTATTACAATTTTTATTTTTTCGAACGGTTTGTATAAATTTGCTTATCAATTTTATACTATTGAAGAATGAACATTTTATCAAGAATACATACTTATACTTTTGATATACTTTTGATAAAGTCCGTGAGTATCGCTCTGATAAAGTTTTTATATGGAAATGTATGAATATATTTTTTTATAAAAATTACACCAAAATTTTCAGCCGTGCATCATGCGTGAAACGTGCGCGTCGGTTTTTGTGGGGGCGTACATGTCAATGGGGTAATATGAGCTTGGTTAGGAGAGACTAATTGAAGCTTCGATTTTACGCACACATTATCAAAATTGTCACCAATGTGAAGTAAAAAGAACCCGGGGAATTTTATGGAAGTTTGGTTTGCAGAGTGATGTTTAGTGGAGAGTTTAATGGAAGTCTCACTTAGGCATGGAAAATTTAGCCACCTACTGTCAATTAGCGGGGAGTTACAATCTTGCGTTTTTATTTTAAACTCGATAATATATTTGCACAAAATTCTATAGCTCCACTTGCTTCTTTTTTTGGTATTTATTAAGTAAAATGTTATTGTCAAAATTCGTAGATGCCCGTCTATTGCATAATTTTTCAAGAAAAAGTAAATAAGTATTATATTAATATAAAGAAAATTTATGTCGTATATTTTGAACCTTCTATCAGTTTTTGAAATATTCCTGACTGGTAGGGAATGCGGAACCTTACCAGTCAGGAATTCTTCCCCATAACTAGAAGACCCTTACAATCCTCGAAAAATAAAAAAAAAGATTTTTATCGGTAGATAGGACTATTTTAGTGGGGTAATAGTTTTACTAGAGACGATTTTCAAGTAACATTTTCAACTTTCAAGAACTTGCAGATAATATTAACCGTAAAAGACACAACAAAATTGAAAATAATTTTCCAACAAGATTACTAGCTCTCTGTAACATATGTTTTGTCCGTCTTGCAAACAATAATTGCTATTCTCTTTGAATGATACATACAATTAACTGATACCGAAGTCAATTGAAATCAAAGTTTCCGTATAGAAGGCAAGACATAATCATCATATACTCGCATATGACAGCACGCAATTGATATGATGATAAACCCGCAAAAGAGTTCAACTGGCCTCGAATGCAATTTTATATTTTTCAATGAGCCTTTCATGGCAAAGGTTATCTGCCAGAGTCATATTATAAACTAGTCATTAAAGCTAATTACTTACAATTATGTATAAAAAAATGTTTTTTTCCTTTCTTCTTTATTATTTATAAATATTTTCTTGTTGATAAAATTGAATTTAATTCCGCAATGATTTATTGATGTTCATGAAAGATGAATATTTGATAGTCTAATTTATCATTTCGAGAAGGAAGTAGGTACATATATGTACATATCCTTGAGAGGCTAGATATCTTCCCATTCTCACTTTTTTTAAGATCGTCGTATGCATATTAGCTTATCAACAAATTGAAAGTATGTACAATTACATGAATTTTACTTACATTGTGTTGTTCGAGGTCGTATAATATCGACGCCCCCTTTTGAAGCAATTTTCAACTGTCCCCGATTCGGATCCGGTGTATATCGCGAGTCCAACGAGCCGCCATTATTATGCTTTTGTCCACTATTGACTGCCGTTTGACCGAAATTATAATCATTTTTCTTGAATCCTGTCGGATAGGCAAGGGCTAGCTCCTGATCCTGTCGTTTACTACAACATTTATTGCCCATGACGTTGTTGTTTTTATTAGCTCGAAACGCTTAATTTTTGTTAAGCGTCTCAAAAAGTCGAAAAGATTTTTGTAAATGGTTTTGCACGTTGTCACAACTTGTACTGAAGACTATCTTCTTACTCTTAGAATAATAATATCTGTTGTAAATGATAAGATTCGTGTTTGTCACTTTCACCCGATAAAAAAAAATTATATTCTTAAAATATTTGGCATAGCTAGACAGTGTAGTAAGAGATCATTCTTATTTTTTATAGTGTGCGGTAGAAATGTGATGTGATTCATTCGTATATATAAGATCCTTAAAAAAAGATTATCAGTCGTTTTGAACCCTGATCAAGGTTTCAGTATGTGGATAGATTTAATACAGTTTTGTCTTTTATCAGATTTCGTATAGTTTCGTAGAAAAATTCGTGCTGTTCTATACGTCTATAGCTTTGAGCTATTCTCTTATTAATTTCCTATTTTCTATAGGCGTCCATAAAAATCTTGCTAGCAATCTCTAGACATTCCCAATGGCCGACGGAAATGTATAGCTAAATGCTTTTCGTTTCGATAGTAATGTAATCATTCGTTTTCGTTCTGCTACAAACTACTTTTGGTAATCAGGAGGTGTGATGAAATCCGAATGAATGGGAGGAATTGTATTTATGCGTCGTGTTACAATAAATGACAATTATTGTTGGAATTATTCTTTAATTGACGCGACGAATTTGTATTAGTTGGCGTTGTCATTTTTAATGGATGTGGCACACTATCGGATTCGTTTTTGTTGCACGCTGTGTATATTGATAGATCTGGAATTAGAATAATGGAAAAATATTGTTAGAGATTGTACATAGAGGGGGTTTTATCGTTAAACTAATTTACAAAAATGGATTGAATTATATAATAATTATCAGTCATCGCAAATTATTCAAGGGCAGAAACATATAACATGACAATATCGAAAAGTATGACAAAAAATCAGTTCCATTAATTACAAAAGTGAATACAAGCAGCATTTGCGTTTTTGCTACAATACCAACAATTTTGCAACTTAATAGTGTATAATAATAATTACTCATTTATTACAGAAGCACATAACAAAATATAGAAAAGAATTTAATGCACTAGCAGTCCTGAAATTAAGTACATATATGGGTGGCTCAGTTGCCAAAGTGACAAGTATACCATATTTATCCATACCATAACTAACTCAAGGATAACTTAATTCAAGGAATGAAATGTAATTTCAATATTTTTCTTTAGTTCAATTTGAATTATTTAGGGAAACATAAAAGTACCCCCTTAATAGAAGAGAAATAAACTGAAAATTTGTATCCATTTACTCAAAATCTACCTCAATGCAACTCACTTCGTCGGTGTTATTCATTGCAATGGCGGCCCGGTATGCTTCTTGATCGAAAGGATCTCGTTTGTATCTCTGAACCTCTCTCTCAAGATCTCGTAGACCACGTTGGATGTGACTTGGTGGAGGAATTCGGTTCATGAGAACACAATTGGGAAGATCCTCTCGATAGCAACTAACAAGACACGTATTGGCTTCAAATCAACTTAAGGTATCCGCGAATGTATGAACCTTCCTTGAAATCAAATGAGTTAAACATATGATTTGGGGCTATTTTCATGTTTTCGTATGAAAACAACAAACAAACAAATTGACACATTGAAAATACCCTACTTTGCGTGTTTTCTATGAAACCTTGATTTTTTTTTTCAAATGAAAACGTGTCAGCACCCAGGTCTCAAACCTAAATTCCCCTACTCGGCACATTTCGGCTCACTCCGATATTTTAACTGACACCCGAAAAAATTGTTCAGTTTCGTGTGTTTGCCATAGTTCTTAATTTCTCCATAATAAGAGAATGGACGGTCAGTTTGAAGTGACGAAATATGTTGCAAATGACTATCGATGACTGCACCAGCACATTTATATATACTTACAACTATTTATAGGCAAATTAATATTGTCGGTTGTCATATGAAATTACAAAAAGTGCACTGTGAACACTTTGCGGTGATTTCTCAAAACGTACAGCGAAATCAATCCGTTTTCGTCCACTCTGAACATAATATAAGGAAATAATAATATGATTTACCCAAATATTTTTTATTGAAACTAAAATACTCGTTAAAATGAATTATTTGGATAAGACAAAGCCTTCTATAGTAAATGATAATGCTAAAGCTTTCAATTAGAATTACGAAAATAAAACAAGACAGCAAACATCCTTCCTAGTCTCCTCACATACAAAAAACGAAAAAATATTTGTACATATTTTTGTTTGATTATTGTACACAATATTGCGAGGACGAAACGCTTCTCGTCATTAAAAAAAAAATGCTTCCCAACGAGTTTTTTTCAATAATTTTTCCCCGGGCTCTCGACAATTTGTGGCTTAAAAGTGTATCTGTTGACTTACCCTAACTTCTTGACGAGCTTGGTGCGTTGACGACTACTGTGTGTCGAAATTTCAAAATTAATGGATGATTTAAATTAACTAATCAGCAACATTACTATTGCATAACTGGATACTAGCAGCATAATAATATTAAAATAATTATTGCGGAAGATAAATTTATATGGGATTGCAATGCGTTGAGTTATAAAATTCGTTTTAGATATAAAATTTTAAATTGTGTGTATTTCATTGCATAGCGGCTGGATACTCACTAATGAAAAAATTAAAAGTATTAAATCATACCAGCCACAAACATTAAATTCCCTACGCCACTGCTCATTGATAAAAAAAACAATTTGTCACCTTTTTTCAGTTATTTCGTTTCCTTCTTTTTCTTCTTCATTTATATGCCAGTAAAAACGAATTATTGTTTAAGCACAAATTGTGCAAAATAATACGGTAGACAGACATAATTTTCATAATGCGTCACACTGATGAAAAGCAGTGGCGTAACGTGACGTGTTCTGTGTTTTCAACTATACAAACGTAAGGAACAATTTTGCTTTGATAGCTGTTTTTTTAGATATTGATTTCTAAAGGGTGTCCAAAAATTAACGGAAAATAGGTTTGTGTACAATAATTTTCGATTACCACTATGCTTTGATTCGGTTGAATTTGCCAAACAATATCCTAGCGCAGGAGTTCCCAATGCGTCAAATTATTATAAGGGCGTCACACAACCGCAACACCTTTCCTCCAAGAGTTGACCATTCGTAAATTTCGGTGTTAATCTTCTATGTATTTTGAGGTATTTTAACGTCTTCTAAAATGAATTTTCGCCTTTTTGATTTGGAATATTATGGGTATTATTTCAAAATCCTTGCCATTGGTTGACTATAAAACTACGTACTACAGCAGTGGCAGGAGTTAAGGCAGCGTTTCTGGAATTTGTGACAAATTTGCCGTTAGTTAGGTTGATTGACATTCATCTGGAGATCCATTCAAATCAATCCACTTTTGGGACGCTGATTTCAAATTTCAGGTAAAAAACAAGAGAAAACGACACTGAGTTCTAATCGTGCGAATAGCACGATGAGTGTATACCCTATACCCATATGTGCAGACCTAGAATACGCGTAAAACCGGAAATATTCAATTTCATTTTTTTAAGGGGAAGGGGGTAGATGGGTCGAATCTCGCACATCTTTAATATCTTATAACGGCATCTAACAGCTATCATTTGCTATAAATTTGAAGTTTTTCGCGACATTCTATCAAAAGATATGGCGGAATATTGCTTTGTAGGAGATGTAGGGGTAGGAGTAGTCAGACCTTCTTCACTTTCCACCAACTGAAAGCATATGTCACAAATAGGCATTGTTGAAAATTTCAGGTCCCTAGCGATATTCTGTCGAAAAATATGGCCAAATTATACTACCACGGAGGGGTCATTTGTATGGGAGGTAGGGGAACCCTTGGTCCGATTTGGCCCATTTTCAATACCATCCAAGCTTTTATCAAAACAATCATTTGGCCAAAATTTCAAAACGCTAGCCTCATTATTTCGGGAGTTATCGTGCGAACTGACAGACACACGCACGGACAGACAGACAGACAGACAGACAGACAGACGGACATGGCTTATTCGAATCAGGGACCGACCCTGATCATTTATATATATACTTTGCCATGCCTCCGGTGGCTCCTTTGAGGTGTTACATAAATCGTCGTAACAAAAACAATATACCCTATACCATCTTATGGGTATAGGGTATCCATCCTGCGTCTACCTCGCATTGCCTTTATGAGTACCTAAGCCAGATGGCCATAACCTCATTCCCGAATGGGACGGCAAGTTTATCCGGCTAAAGCCGGAAAGGTGTTTTCCGCCGGGCTGCCTCCCTTTGGAACCCCACCTGAGGGTGGGTATAGGGTATAAAAAAGGTGTGGTTCTCCGCGCGAAAATGATACTCCGATTTTCTCAAGAACAAACAAGTATCAAAAAACCTGGGGAAAACTGCGGCAGACACAGTTTTCAAATGCTGGAAAAACGTTACAAAACAGGCGCTAACAGCCTGACAAAGCACCGGCAGTTTACAGCTGTGTTAAAAAAGCTGGAAACCCAATATTGGTGCTAAAAAGCCCGAAAAAACGATACTGATCAGATGCTATAAACCCTGAAGAAAAACCGGTACTGAACAGGTACTACAAATAGTACTTGAAAAAAATTATGTTTTTAAAAAAACGGACTATTGTTGAAAAAACCGGTACTACTACGGCCAGGGAGAGATAGTAAGAACTAATAATGTCGGCTGGGACTACACGAAGCGTGATTTATGCAAAATTTTCATGAAAAAGTCAAACGAAAGCGCATTTATAACTAATGCTCTGAATGTCTTTCGCCCGATTATTATTCCATACAAAATTCTTATTTTGTGTACCTAGTTTATGATCTAATGTATAAGGGTTAAAAGAATAATATTTTGTTATGTAAATAATTTCGTTTATTTGTGGACACTCTTTTAGTCTGCGTCACAAACACTAAAAAAAGCTGCATAATCTAAAATAGTTTTTGCGTTTTGAGCCATTATGAGCCACTTTGGTAAGTATTTAGGTTGCACGTTGCAAGTTTGACCGAATCAAGTCAACTACTGCAAGATCAATTCTAGTACTTAAAATTGTCAAAATGGTAGTAATATTAAGAGAGTATGCGCGGTTTTTAGTCACGTACAGGATTTGGTAACGAAAAACGTCACAAATCAAAAATTCATGGCACAAATTTTTTTGTCACTAAAACACTCTGGGCAACTAAGGAATACACCCCTGTAAAAAAAATAGTGGTAAAGTAGGGTGCCTGTTTTCATCACTGAATGTTTGGAGTCGATTTTGTAATATCTTTCTACTTTTTCCTCTGTTCAATAACCCCCCCCCCCCTAATGCTCCAAAAGTTAAGTGATGAAAGGGACACAATTTTTTTATAGGTGTTTTATCTACTACCCTCATATGCGCTGAGTGTTTTAGTGTCAACGAAATTGTTGTACAATGATTTTGGGATTTTTCGACGTTACAAAAACCGTTAACCCTGTATAAGAGACGAAGTTAACTTTGAGCGCGAATCATTACATTCTATGTATAAAATCTACATGTTGGTATCATAATCATAACTTGGACTTCAAAAATATTTTAATTCGCGAATTCGCCAACCCTACAGTATACAGGGTGTCCGGAAACTGCCGCATAAACGCACCGGATTATGATACCTCAGTTAATTTCCAGCAAAAAAGTTGTACGGAGCATACCCCCTATTCTTAACCCTTTAGCTGCCACAGGCATTTGAAGATTTTTGAAAAAATGATTTTTTTTGCACGACTTTGCACAATATCTCCAAAGCTAGACCAGCTAGAATACTGAAACAAAATGATTATTACAGCCAACAAATTTACCTATAAATAAAACTAACCACACTAAAATCGGATAAGAGTTTTGGTTTTTACAGAGCTTCAAAGTTAAATTTGTGCGATTTCACCCAAAACATTCTATTTTTCATCTCAATTTTCTCCAACTTCGGCCAAGGGGAGGTGCTTGTACCATTCTTTTAAAAATTGGCGCATAGTCTTATGATCATATCTCTTCTACAACATTTTATTCTAGCTCCATTATTTATAGCAGTTTTAATACCTTTAGGGTAGAAAACTAGGGTTAATTTTGGCTCGATTTCGACATTATTTGAATAGATTTTTCCAATTGCAGATCTTTAGGGGCAGTCTAAATTGAATTGTATTGAATTCTAGCTAAAATTTACCCTATGTAGTTTTCTACAGTAAAGTTCTGTAAAAACCAAACCGCTTATCCGATTTTAGTGGGGCTAGTTTTATTTTTTAGGTAAATTTGTTGGCTGTAATAATCATCTTGTTTCACTATTCTAGCTGGTCTAGCTTTGGAGAAATTGAGCTTTAAGTCGTGCAAGAAAATGATTATTTCAAAAATCTTCAAATGCCTCTGGCAGCTAAAGGGTTAAGCTAAGGGAAAATGCTTCGTACAACTTTTTTGCTGGAAGTCAAATGAGGAATCATAATCCGGTGCGTTTATGCGGCAGTTTCCGGACACCCTGTATAGTACGTCTACTATCTAAGCTGCCATTGGGATTTGTCCAAAATGAAATACATACACATTTTTATTTTACCCAATCAATCAATAAACTAAAAGCATATAAAGTTACGATTATATGTAATTTTATCCATCAATGAAATTATTTCCTCTGCATTATCGTTACTTTACTCCTATAAAAATACAGAGTCGAGACTTGGCTCCTTCCAAAAATAAATCCTTCAAAATGAATTCTTTCTAAATTTAGCTAATCAAGAGTGACATACAAACTCTCTAATGAAGCTCAAGTAGATATATATGTTTCATACGCACATATATTCAATTTCTTCTGATCTCCTACAATTTTCGCCCTCGAACTCCCTTGAGAAAAGAAACCCAGGAAAATGATATCGAATTTCGAAAACATATTCTTTGAGATGCGGCTGCTTCTGCACATTCCACGAGATAAATTTCCTATTTTCAAAAGGAAACGTGAGTTCTGACAAAGGTTCTGAAGAATTTTTATTTGTGCCTCGTTCATTAGTCTCGGTCATGCAGAATTGTAAAAACCAAAATGAATCGGTGTCTGTAGAGTGTAGCATATACACAAAGATCAATAATAATAAGAGTATTTTCTCGTAGAGATGTAGAGGACTTTATAAACTTCGCTTTATTTATCTGTTTGAATACCATAGAGATGCCATATGCACATTCATCTCAGAGGAGATACTATATTTGTTCCTTACTTTACTATACCGGATTCCATTCAAATTTTATATTACCCCGGCAGCACGATGTAGCCATATGTGTAAACTGTTGGATGTGTTATAATAATCTCAATTTGATGGGCCGATCGAAACAAATTACAGAACTATATGTTGTAGTTTGTCATATAGAAAATCAAATAGTGCACAAGAGACGTTGGTATTTACAAGGGAATTTAGATAAATAGATACAGAGCAATATTTATGGTAAACACAAATAGGTTGAAAATAGGGGTTGATAAATGGACGATTTTTCGGTTTATTGCGGACAGATGTTGGAAAATGTGAATTGGAAGTGTATAGAATCTTTTGTTAAATGCATGCTTCGAAACATTGTCTTTGAAACGTTTTGTAACATCATTTAGCGGAACAAAAGGAGATTGATTGTATGTATAGTATCACATATTTTCGTCCGGTTTTGTTTTAAAATTCACCATGAAATGCCTCTGAACAAGACCTTTAAAAATTAATATGTCCAGAAATCGCAACGTCTCCTGGATATTGCCGTTTTATCTCAAATTAAAATACCTTTTTTTTAATTTAGCTGTGACCTGGAAAGTCAATGACGTGGTAGGTGTGAATTTTAAAAATAATGTACACAAATAATAAATCAATGTTTCACGTCCAATTAACTGACATGTTTTTTTTATGTTCACCAATAAAATTTTGGATAATTTTTGAATTGTGTGATGTGTACATTTTCCTATATGAAAAAATACAATTTCCCAGTATTGGTATTACATATTTTTAATTGCATCACATATCTCACTTTATTAATTACACACATAAATGAAGTGTAGTACTCGGTATTTTACTTGACTCTATACTACAAATATAGTTCGTTTCAGTATCCTCCCGACACGCAATGAAACCCTTTCGTGTACGTGAAATTTACACGGAAACTCTCTTTCAAAGCATACACATTCATACACAAGGTATAGCGTGTATAATATTCAGGATGAAATTATCCGTATTTGTGTAAATTTTTTCACCTGGAAACTTTGTGTCTGTATATAGACATTTTTACGCTCCAGTTATACGTGGAATAAAAATAAAACGCTCAGAAATCATCGGGAAAAAGGGCTGTATATTTCACAGCTACATAGTTTATTTTTGAAATCTAGGACGAGAAATTATTTTGTTTATGTTTTTTGAATATTATCTCTGAAGTGTTGTCATTTATTTTTGGGGTTAATTAAATGCACTTGCATATTTTATCAAAACAGGAAAGTGTCCTTTTTAGGCTAGTTATTGAAAGATTCCAACCAGCATTAGCGTCATAAATTGTCGAAATATGCCAATAATTAATAATATTCACTTCATGCATCACGAGTCGTGTCATGACGAGTCGATAGTTGTTTTTCTATTTTCATTTGCGAACAAATTGCGTGAATTTAGTTGAATACATAAGTTTTTTTCAGGTTGGAAATGATTCGCACTCCCGCGAATTTGCTGGCACTACAATGGCCAAGGGTCCCTATGTTGCCTGCAATATCAGGTTTTAAGATTTTTCTCATTATTATGCAAAATGTAATAAAAATTTTCATATGGAATCCATTATTGATTTACTTCGCGGAATGTATTTCTCATTTGATACGGGCGATGCATCATTCATTCATTTCGCGCAAAACATATGAATTGTTTTCTACGACCCATTCATAAAAAATGTATTTGAAATACATAATTGGGCCGCTTAATTTTAAAGTGGCGTAAGTCCCATTCTGCATGAAAAGAGTCATTTAAAGGTTTATCATTCCTATTCGTTTAGAAATCTGGATAGCGTCATTTGATATTATTTAATTGCAGTTATATTCTTTGGATTCTTAATTTTATATCTACATACACTGCGCGACAATTGTATAGGTTCACTTACTTTAAGGGTTATCTCGTCCTGATGAGAAGTGTTTGTGGAAACATTTTTTTTTCGCGTTATACTCTGTGAGTCGTATAGTGGATAATGTCAAAAGGAAATCAATTTTCTGCCGAGGAAAAGGCGACAATTTCCATACTAAAGCAAGAAGGATATTTAAACCGACAAATTGCAATACGGATTCAGCGGAGCTTGAACCTTGTTAATAATTTTATACGAGATAGTGGAAATTATGGCCGACGATACGCAGGAGGCAGAAAAAAAGCGACTTCCGGTGCATCAAGGCGAAGTCTCTTAAGAGAAGCTTCGAACTCGCCCTTTACTGTGCGTCAGCTTGGGGAGATTTTGGTGTTATCAGCAAGTGTAAGGACCATCCAACGAGTTTTTAGATCGTCATCTTGCTTAAAACGTTTACGATTAAAGAAAAAAATAGCCTTAACCCCGCAACATCGCCTACAGCGCCTGGAATTCGCCTCAAGATTCATGAACTGGACATCACAATGGAGGCAGGTAATATTTACGGATGGAAAATGGCTTTGTGTGAACGGTCCAGATGGGTTCTCCTACTATCATGATTATATAGGAAGGACCCTATGTACCTGTCACGCCATCACTTCCGAATAGGTTCCGTTATTGTATGGGGAGCCATATCATATCATGGAACTATCGACTTGGTCATTCTACGAGGTTACCAAACCAGTTCATCTTATAAACAGTTCTTAGAAGAGGAAATCCCTATGATAAATGTCATGTACGGAGGCGATCCTTGGATATTGCAACATGATCTTGCCCCAATTCATACAGCGAGGGTGGTTAAATCGCTTATTGAGGAGAAAAATGTGGCTTTGTTAGACTGGGTGCCCATCTCCCCTGGCATTAAACATTTGGGGGTGGCTTGTTCGGGAGGTTTACAGTAGTGGTAAACAATACGACTCTAAAGAAGAGTTAATTCATGGAATTAAGACAGCTTGGTCTAAAATACCGATATCTGTGCTGCATTCTTTATACGATTACCTGCCTCGAAGGCTTTATGAAATTATAAATAAAAATGGCGAAAATACACACTATTAAATTACAAAAAAATGCTCCTGTTTTTTCGTATTTATCCTCGTTCATACTTTTCTGAAATATTTTTCAGCGAAAACATTATGTAAAACGGTAAAATCGTCCCTGAACCTAAGCAATTGTCGCACTGGAAATTGACTCTTTGAATTAAATCAATTACTGTAATTTAAGGAAAATGTCCTGTGGGGATTCAGTCCATTCATTTTGTTTGTGATATTTAATACTTCCAAAAATAGCATTTCTTGAACTGGTAAGGTTTTGTTTTACCGCTTCATGGAAGGAAATATGAGTGAACCTAAGCATTTGTCGCGCAGTGTATACAGGGTGTCCGGAAACTGCCGCATAAACGCACCAGATTGTGATTCCTCATGTGATTTCCAGCAAAAAAGTTGTACGGAACATACCTCCAATTCTTAACCCTTTAGCTGTCACAGGCATTTAAACAATTTTGAAAAAATAATTTTCTTGTACAACTTAAACCTCAATATCTCCAAAGCTAGACTAGCTAAAATAGTAAAATACGATGATTACTACAGCCAACAAATTTACTTAAAAAATAAAACTAAACACACGACTACACGAAAATCGGATAAGAGGTTTGGTTTTTACAGAGCTTCAAAGTGAAATTTGTGTGATTTGATCCAAAAACTATCAATTTTTTCATCTCAATTTTTTACAACTTCTGCCAAGGAGAGGTGCTTGTACGATTCTTTTAAAAATTGGCGCATAATCTTACGATCGTATCTTTCTTACATCATTTTATTCTAGCTCCATTATTTCTAACAGTTTTTATACGTTAAGTGTACAAAACTAGGGTTAATTTTAACTCGAAGTCAATAACCTGCAATTTAGTAAAATCTATTCAAATTATGTCGAAATGGAGTCAAAATTAACCCTTGTTTTCTGCACTTAAGGTATTAAAACTGTTAGAAATAATAAAGCTAGAATAAAATGATGTAAGACAAATAATATAATATTTAGAATATAATATTTTCAGTATATCACCCTAAATATTTTAATTTTGAAAGTTACGTAAGTCACATGAATGGACTTACGCCAATTTCAAAATAAACACTTTGAAGTTGTTTTTAAGTAGAAAAATTTGTGGCTATGAAAATAACAGTACATTTTTCAAATATCTGTTTAATATTTTGATCATAGAAAGAAACCGTCAAGGACACTGTACAAATTTCCTTTAATTTGTATTTAGCGCGATTGCACTTTTAATATTTATCCACCTAAGTACAGTACTTAGATATTAGTGTGTTTTATTAAATGTCGCATACGGTGCATGTACCGCAGCAACTCAATTTTATTATAAGGTTTGTATTATATTGTATCGGTGAGACTGGGCTCGCTAAGTAAAAAGTAACTTGTATGTATCAGGATCAAATCAAACGACCGGGATGAGTTACAATGTTGAACTGATTTTATTGAATATAATATAGAATTTCAAAGCAAATGATAACGGACATGTTCACAGTACCGAATTATTTTAAAAGTTGGAAATTCAATTAGTAAAAATAGCATTGCCAAATGTAAACTATCTTGAGAGTGAATTAATTAATGAAATGCAATTCAATAAATAAATGAAATGGAATTCAACGACAAAATTCAATGAAAATTTACAAGTAAAAATTAATAAAAGCAAATACTAATAATGACGCTTAAACATTCTCCCCGCCGTTGAGCGAAGTGGCTCAACTCTCACTCCAAAAGGGGCCCGGATGAATAGTTAACGGCGACATCTCTTCGATGATGCCTGATGTGACGATGTCGCAGGGCAACTTCTTTTGCCGCCAAGATTATCGCTGACTTCATCATCTGGTAACGATAAGCTGCCTTCTACGGGTAGGGGTGCTAAGCGATGTATGGACCTGCGTACTACATTTGATGCTGTGCGGACATCAGCCACCCGTACTAGTCCGTCCTCGCCTCGAATGACACGCTCGATTCTACCCAGCGACCACTTCAACGGAGGTAGATTGTCCTCTTTGATGATCACCATCATCCCAGGCTCCGCGTTATTGCAGACCGACTTCCACTTATAACGATGCTGCAAGTGGTTCAGATACTCATGAGACCATCTCTTCCAGAACTCGGCTTTCAAGTGTGCTACTAGCTTCCACCGTGCTAATAGTCCTGCATTGTTGGGGGCCGCATGGGGATCCACAGTTGATGTTAGAGGCTCCCCAATTAGCAAATGTCCAGGAGTAAGCGGCGTGATATCGTTTGGATCGGTAGACATCGGCGTAAGCGGTCGCGAATTTAATATAGCTTCAGCTTCTGCGAGCAAGGTCTGCATTTCCTCATAAGTGAGGGCTGCAGAGGCGATGGTCGATCTCAACAGGTGTTTGGCTGACTTGACTGCAGCCTCCCATAAACCGCCGAAATGAGGAGCTCGAGGAGGAATGAAAGAGAACTCGATGTTTCTCCTGCTGCATTCCCCGACAATTCTATCTTGCGCTGCTCGTGAATGAATCGTCTGCTGTAGCTCTTGAAGCTGGTTGCTAGCTCCCACGAAATTTGTCGCGTTATCACATATGATTTTACGGCATTGCCCCCGTCTGGCCATGAATCTCTTCAGCGCTCCCAGAAATGCGTCGGTTGACAAATCGCTGACCAACTCCATGTGCACCGCCTTGGATGCGAAGCAGCAGAAAACCGCGACATATGCCTTTTGTGGACGCTTGCCTTTAATTTGAAAATGCGTCCATACGGGTCCAAGGAAATCACCGCCCGTGTTCACAAAAGGGCGACTTGGTTGGACGCGCTCAGCAGGAAGATTTCCCATGAATTGTTGAAGCAGCTGTGGGTTGGCTCTACTGCATGTGACACAGCTTTTGACCACTGCGCGAACTATTGTCTTGCCCTTTATGGGCCAAAATCGTTGTCTGACTATCGATAACAGCGCCTGAGGGCCGGCATGGAGGTGCTCGTTGTGAAGGTCCATAATGATTAATTTTGTAATCGGATGGTTGTACGGCAACAGCATTGGGTGTTTTGCGTCGTAACTCAGGAGCGATGACTCTAACCGGCCACCTACTCGCAGAACGTCGTCCTTGTCCATGAGCGGAGCCAGACTGCTGAGTGAATTGTGCCTATCCACAGATTTGTATTTTTTTATTTGCTTAATTTCGTCGGCAAACTCGTCTCTTTGCATAGATATAATGATCTTGACTAACGCACATTCCATCTCGTCAGCTGTTGGGGACAACAAAGATATTTGTATTCGCTTGCTGCGTCGAGTTTGATTAGCGAAACGTAGAATGTAAGCAACGACTCTTTGAAGTCGTTTGAAAGAGTTGCGAGTGTCTATGCGTTCTAAAACATTGCTGCTCGGTGGAAAGTCTGCAACTAATACCGTTCGAGTCTTCTGACGCATTTCCAGAGTGCAGACTTCATACGCGCTCTGCTCGTTCGTCCAGTCAGAATCTGAAACATGCAGAAACATGGGGCCGTAGAACCAAAAGTTGTTGTTGATCAGCTTTCCGGGTGTTAAGCCTCTGGAAATGAAGTCGGCAGGATTGTCGAACGTCTTAACGAAGCGCCACTGCTGAGGATTCGTGAGCTGCTGAATTGCGGAGATTCGATTCGCCACGAACGTGTAATAGTTAGACGATTGAGCTTTTATCCATCCAAGCACGCACGTTGAGTCAGACCACATGTAGAAATGGTCGTCGCTGAGATTCAAGTCCTTTTGAATCCGGTGCTTCATGTTGGCTCCCAATTTCGCTCCACATAACTCAAGGCGTGGGATTGATACCTGTTTAGGTGGCGCGACACGAGACTTTGCACATAGAAACCGTACAATTGTGATGTTGTCCGCGTCCACTGAACGAACGTACGCAACTGCTCCGTAGGCATCTTCTGACGCATCCGTGAAAATGTGGACTTGTGGCTTGCTCGTTGATCGATTGCCAAATACGTGCCTTGGAATGCTGACGTCATGAAGCAAGAACAGCTCATCCCTGAAACGAATCCACGATGTATGCAGGTCTTGGGGAAGTGCGGCGTCCCAGTGGATTTTGAGCTTCCAAAGTGTTCGTAAAAATATCTTGGCTAAGGTTACCACGGGCGCATAGAAACCCAACGGGTCAAACAACCGAGCAATGTCCGAGCATGCAATCCTCTTCGTTACGTTTTCGCCGCTATGGCCTGGCGTAATTTTAGTTGAAAAAACATCGGTTTTAGGATTCCATATGAGGCCCATCGTCTTGACTTCACCAGGTTGAGGGCAATCAAAATTGAGTTGAAGCTCTTGATCAGGCACCGGTATGTTTTCCAGTAGTCTCGGATCATTTGCACACCACTTCCTCAAATGAAAGCCGCCTTTTTTTAATATTTCGATCAGTTGCGATTGTTTCTTTAGGGCGACATGTATTTGATCAGCTCCAGCAAGCACGTCGTCGACGTAGAAATTTCGCCTGATGCACTTTGCACCCAAAGGATAAGATTTTTCCTCTTCTTCCGCCAACTTTAAAAGGCATCGAGTGGCAAGGAATGGTGCTGAAGTTGTCCCAAAGGTTACAGTGGTCAATTGAAAAGGCTGCAAAAGTTCCGTTGAATCTTCCCGCCACCAGAACAACAGATATTTCCGATCCTCGGCTGATATCTTGACTTGTGGATACATTTGTTCGACATCCGCAGCGAAAGCATATAGAGGCAGTCTGAACCTCAACAGTATCGTAAAAACGTCGCTCTGTAACGTGGGACCGGTGGCAAGCACATCATTTAAAGACAAATTGGTCGAAGTTTTGGCAGAGGCATCAAAAACAACTCTCAGCTTTGTCGTGGAACTGGTCGGCTTCAGTACGCAGTGGTGTGGGAGAAAATAGCATGGTCCCTTAATTTTTTCCAAATCCACAGGCTCCATGTATCCTTTTTCAATAAAATTTCGCATGAATTCCACATACTGGCGCCTGAGATCGGCATTTCGTGTAAGCCTCCGCTCGGTCGACTCAAATCGTTGCATAGCAATGCTCTGTGACTCGCCAAGGTGAGATGGATCGCCATTGAAAGGAAGCTTGACAATAAATCGTCCATCGTGGTCTCTCCGAACGTTTTTGAGAAAATGGTCCTCCACTCTTTTTTCTGCTGCTGTAAAATTCTTGCCGGGTGCATCGCATTCTTCCAATCGCCAAAAACGTTCTATCAAAGCATTCAGTGACTCTTCATCCGCAGCACACGATATTGTGGTCGACGTACAAGTGACATTTTTCACGGGCTTATCATCATCCTCCAAAATCCAAAATTTCTCAATTGTTGAATCCAACGATTTTTGAGCGGTGGTGCCCACTCCACAAGAAATTTTCGTCGAAGTGTATCGGTCATCATCATCACTATACTCGCCACCGACGACCCAGCCAAACAGAGTATTTTGCAGAACAGGCAAGCGCTCTCCAAGTTTGATCTGTCCCACGGAAAGAATAGTATAGAACAGTCCAGCGCCAATAAGCAGGTCTATATTTCTCGGTTCATGAAACTTCGGATCAGCAAGCTTTATGTTTTTGGGAATCGTCCAATTGGTGATGTTGATGAGTTGCGAGGGCTGCTGCGAAACTATAGTCGGCAGGATGTGCGCATCAATGTGTGCGGAGAACTTGTTTATTTTGGAGCATACAAGAATATTGGCCCTTTCGTTGATACGCCGAGCTGTTTGACCAATGCCTTCAACGTCAATGGATGATGGTGTCTTCCTTAGACCAAGTTTTCGTATGAGTCTTTGCGTTACGAAATTAGCTTGTGAGCCACTATCCAAAAGTGCACGACATTCGATTTGATTACCAGATTTATCGGTGACATTGACTAGTATCGTGCTAAGAATCGCCGTTGTTGTGCAGCCTGTTTGAATCGGACTCGTTACTAAAGACACCTTTGCTGTAGTATCTTCGGTTGATTTAGATACAGATCCATTGTCCGAAATTGATTCGAAATGCAACAACGTATTGTGTTTCTTGTTGCACTTAATACAATTACGAGATTTGCACTCGTGTGTCCGATGACCGAATTTCATGCAGTTAGCACAATGTTTGAATCGTTGGATGAGATTCAGTCGATTTTTAGGGCTCATTGCGAGAAATCGTGAACATTTGAACAGCGGATGATGCTCATTGCATTCAATGCAGCGGGATGTATCGATGGATGCACTCATTGCCATTAGAGAGTGAGAGTCGCTCCGTCTGTCTCTAATTGGAATATTTTAATTTATATCAATCAAAAACACTTTTTCCTTACTACAATTTATTTTTCGTTTTGCAAATATATATTTCGAATGCAACTTGCATTCTTCTTCAGTGCGAGTGTTTCTGAAGTTTAGATGGCTTGTACATGGTAATTTATTATCAGAAATTTTTGCTATAACTACCTGCTTAAAAGGTAAAAGAAGGGGTTCTTCTAAAAAGTGGATCCAGTTTTATCGCATCCCCATTAATAACCGAAATGTTCATGTCACAAATTGAAAGGAGAATCGAGGAAAACGAGATGATGCCTCGGATTTGGTATAGGTACGTGGACGACGTCTTCGCCGTAGTAGAGACGAAAAATCTGGACACCCTGGCACAGGGGATCAACAGCATCCATAAGAACATTAAATTTACAATAGAGCACGAGAAAAACGGACGGTTGCCATTCCTGGATATAACAATTATAAGGCACGCAAGCACACTCACATACGAAATTTACCGAAAACCAAGCACCACCCAACGCACTATACCAAACTTATCAAACCATACCGTACCACAGAAAATGGCAGCGTTTAACTCTATGGTCCATCGCCTCATCACATATCCACTTACAAAGGAAGGTTACGAGAATGAAATGAACTATATAATAGACACTGCAATGAAGAACGGATATACTGAGGATACGATAAAGAAACTGATTTACCGCAAGCAGAAACAAACCGAAAGAAAGCAATACTCAACCTTTTTCAACACACAAATTGAGGACAACACACCAACTCGCATTAGCGTTCCAACCTCCAACCTTCTCTACCAAATAAAAAATCGTCTCAAAAAATTCAATATACAGATTGTAGGATCTACTGCTAATACACGATTAAAATCTCTTTTAGGTAGCGAAAAGGACCCACTCAAGAAAGACGAGCTGAGCGGAATTTACAAAATCGCATGCAAGGATTGTAACAAGGAATACGTAGGACAAACGAAGAGGCTCATCCGGACGAGATTCAACGAGCATGAGAAAGAGGCAGAAGCAGCAGCACGAAGAAGCAACGCAACAATCAAATCAGCGGTCGCAGCCCACATTGTAAACGAAGGACACGCCATAAGCTGGGAGGATATCGAGATATTACGTAAAGTCAATAAACCCTCAAGACTGGATGCATGGGAAAGCTTAGAGATCATGAAGATACCAGGTAGTAACCGCCTCAACGACGACGAAGGAAATTGCCCATCACGAATCATTAAACTAGCCGCGCAGGTGCGATAAAACTGGATCCACTTTTTAGAAGAACCCCTTCTTTTACCTTTTAAGCAGGTAGTTATAGCAAAAATTTCTGATAATAAATTACCATGTACAAGCCATCTAAACTTCAGAAACACTCGCACTGAAGAAGAATGCAAGTTGCATTCGAAATATATATTTGCAAAACGAAAAATAAATTGTAGTAAGGAAAAAGTGTTTTTGATTGATATAAATTAAAAATAAGCTACAAACAGCGGTGAAACCGATCAAAAAGATGGAATATTTTGTTTCAGACCTATTGCTTCTAGTGCTTGGAACCGTTTTTCAATATATGTCAAAAAGCTTTCTAACGAGGGCAGTTCACGTGGATGAACCAAAGATTGCTCCCACAGAGAGTGTGTAGTCTTATGTAAACGTTGCACTAAGATATGCAATAGCATGGGATCCCAGCTGTGTGTGTCGATGTCTAAGCCTTTAAGTGCTAATAAGCACTCTCGCGTGGTATCGTGCAGTGATTTTAATGAAGAAATGCTCTCGTTGGATGTAATTGGCTGTGATATAGGGATGGGCAAAAACGTTACTTTCCGGTAACGGTTACAGCCGTTACTGTTACTGGAAAGTAACGGTTACTCGATCCAGTTACTGTTACTTTTGATTTTAATTTGATTTCCACTACCAACTTATATACCATATCCCTTAGTTTTCCTAACCTTCATCCAAGCGCATCTTTTTGTAACATAATCGGGCGCGCGGCGGTAATTTACCGCCCTCACTTTCCCCGTTATTTTTACCCAACGGTTGATAATAAATTTCCAAAAGACATCCTGTAGAAGACACGCCAACACAGTGATACCTATTATTAGCGACGTTTTTTTCGCATCGCGGGTAAATCTGACTCGAAAAAAACGATCGCGGGTAACATCCCGGTTAAGACCAAACAGCTGACATTTGACAGTTTTTGCGCATCTTCGAATCGCCTTCGTCGGCTTATTTCTTAGATGTGGTGGATTTTATCACAAAAGATGATTATTTCTTTGCAAAATCATTTCTCGTCATGAGAAAAACTCTCATATTTGGTTTGAAAAAACAAATTCCCTCAAATTTCCCCTATGCGTCCGCCATCTACATTTGAGCTCTATCCCGTGTTGGGTAGTTACACGCGTAAACTCTACCTGGGTAAGTGTCATTTTTTTATATGAAGTTCTACCCAAACCTGCACGGGATAAACACAATAAAACGTACCTATTATATTATATGCCCGCGCGGCCGGAAGAAGGCTAAAAGAATGAATACATAAAGCCAACACTATAAATGAATTAAAAAGCAATATCCACAGTAGAAAGAGTACGCACAACGCACCAGTTAGACAGCGTTCTAAACCAAGTCGCACTCTTTCCGCAAAAAATCCTCGCTATCACCATATTCGTTGGTGCGCAGAAGAAGGGATGAATACATTCCTTAACTGCTTGTCAATCTCATCAATGCATACAGTTAACACTCTTATTCATTTGAACGCAATATTCAATATAGAAAGTGTTCGCACCACGCACATCTACCTTTGAGCCAGCAACCTACATCAAGTCTTACTCTAACCCTCTTCGGAAAAAACCTCTCATGAAATACGCTGGACGCACGGATGAGAACATCTCTTAGCTGCATCTCACATTATACATATGCAGCGACACAACGCTCTCTTTTTTTCCTCATAATACATGAACGAACAACATTCCAGTTTCAAACCTACCTTTTTAAATTGCACTCATGGAATGTAGAAAATTTGAGAGAGGCAATAGACATAATCTTCGCCGCGTTTCAAATAAATAATATCTAAGCGAGCATATTAGTTTTGTTCTGGCCAATAAATTGAAACAATGAAAAATCACCTGTATTTCATTCAGGCTTAAAGCGAACAATTACTCAAATATTTGCCAGCAATAATTCCTTCCTTGTTCCTATCTACACTCTACTGTGACGTGAAATCCCGGTTACCAAAGTCAATTCTAAATAAATAACAGGCGCGACAATCCAACATTGGACTAAGACCGCAGGATGTGTTAGTGTCATCCTATTTCCAAGATCTTATCTTATCTCATATTTGTTGAGGTAATGAGATCAGCATCACGCTCAGCAGTGTTATTTATCCCCATAAATGGGTACTCGTTTAACATCTGAGTGAGATCATAGTCCGTCACAAGCTCGTGAGTTCGAAAAACACCAAGATCCACGGTGAGATTCGAACACATGACCCTGTGCACCGAAGGTGCGCACACTAACCGCTAGATCAGCCAGACTACTAAGTCAATTCTAGTAAGCGACAAAAATGCTTCTTGTCTATGTTAACAGGAACAGAATTACAAATAGTCATAGTTCAGAAGCTGAAATACGATAAACATTCCTTGTAACTAAATACAAACCCGCAAAAAAAACCAGACCAAGTTCTAATCGTGCGAATAGCAAGATATAATATAACCCTACACCCATGTACACACCTAGAAGGCACGCAAAACCCAAAATATTCAATTTCATGTTTTTTATAGGGGAGGAAGGGGTAGATCGGTAGGATCCGGCACACTTTTCATCTTTTATATGGGCATCGATCAGCTACCATTTGACACTAATTTGAAGTTTTTCACAATATTTTATCAAAAGATATGGCTGAATATAGTTTTGTAGGGGAGGTAGGGGTATGGATAGTCAAAGGATCTGTCACAATTAGGCTTTGGTCAAAATATCTGGTCGCTAGCGATATTCTGTCGAAAGTTATGGACGAATTACAATATCAAGAAGAAGTTTTTGTATATGGAAGGTAGGGGAACCCTTGGCCCGATTTGACCCATTTTCAATACCGTCCAAGGTTTTATCAAAACACGGTATACCCATGTACAGACCTAGAAGACATGCAAACCCCAAAATGTTCATTTTCATATTTTTTGTAGGGGCGGGAGGATATAGATGGGTCGGACCTGACACATCTTATCAAGACATCCAACAGCTACCATTTGATACTAATTTGAAGTTCATCGCGACATTCTATCAAAAGATATGGCTGAATATAACTTTGTAGGGGAGGTAGGGGTAGGGGTAGCCGGACCTACTCCACTTTCCATCAACTTAAAGTATATATCCGAATTAGGCATTGATCAAAATTTCAAGTCGATAGCGATACTGTATCGAAAGTTATGGCCGAATTAAAATATTAAGGAGGGATATTTTGTATGGGAGGTAGGGGAATCCTTGGTCCGATTTGGCCCATTTTCAATACCGTCCAAGATTTTATCAAAACAAACATCTGACCAAAATATCAAACCGCTAGCTTCATTATTTCGGGAGTTATCGGGAGAACAGACAGACACACGGACAGACAGGCTTATTCGAATCAGGGACCGACCCTGACCTTCAAGTAACATTTTCCAATATCATTACTAAGGAACATTTTCATTGTATGTTACTTTGGAACTGTTACTTAGGAACGTTTTCGTAAATGTTACTTTGGAACTGTTACTTAGGAACGTTTTCAGCAAATGTTACTTTGGAACTGTTACTTAGGAACGTTTTCGTAAATGTTACTTTGGAACTGTTACTTAGGAACTGTTACTTAGGAACGTTTTCGTAAATGTTACTTTGGAACGGTTACTTTGGAACTGTTACTTAGGAACGTTTTCGTAAATGTTACTTTGGAACTGTTACTTAGGAACTGTTACTTAGGAACATTTTCGTAAATGTTACTTTGGAACTGTTACTAAGGAACGTTTTCGTAAATGTTACTTTGGAACTGTTACTTAGGAACGTTTTTAGCAAATGTTACTTTGGAACTGTTACTTAGGAACGTTTTCAGTATATGTTACACGGAATTGTTACTCTGGGTAAAAAGTGTGGGAAGAGGAGGAATAATTTATGTGATGCGAAGTTTTCTGTGTCGTAGCGGAGATGTTTTTTCTTCGTTGAGATGATAATGTTTTGAGAAGTGAATTTGAATTAGGATTTTTTTTTGTGCCGCTGTTTGTGTTTTATATGATTTCATGCTTAGATATTGTGACTATGTTATGGAACGGTTATGCGAAGGAACGGTTATTTTTGGTTTTCGGTAACGGGTAGTAACGGTTACAGGCAGATATTCTGTTACTAGTAACAGTTACCGGAATATTGGCCCATCCCTACTGTGATAGCAGTTTCGTGATAATAGCATTGACTAGCAGACGTTTATTCTCATATCTGTTGTTGATGATAGACCACGCAGTGTCGTAATTATCGTTCGCAATTGAAATATGACGAATCAAAATCTCCGCTTCGTCAGTAACGCACGATTTTAAATACCATAGCTTTTGGCATGGTGGAATATGTTGATTGGCAACTAATTCCGTGAACAAATCGCGAAACTGTCGCCACTTTAAATAGTCACCATTAAATTTCGGTATTTCGATTCGCGGCATTCTGAATTGGTTGACATGTTCTTTCGACCTGGAGCTTGATTGCGAGGATGGTGGTTGTGATGTTGTAACCGATGATTGGGAACGACCGTGAACTTCCAACATCATCTTTAATATTTGTTCTTCAGTGTCAAAAAACTTGTCCATGTCATACATAGAGCAACTGATGTCCATCATCTCCACAATCTGTCGATGGATAGTTTGCACCGTATCCCAGTGCCGTTCGATGGATTTAATGTTCATTGTGTAGAAGTGTACCGATTGATGTGTGTCATCGGCAATAATATCTGTTAGCGAATTACGGATCCGTTCGATAATTTTAGCCTGTTTGATTTTTAGAAGGTTCACATGCATATTGGATGCTTGATGCTCTTCCGTTTCTAAAATCTGAACATTTGGTTCAATATGTGAAATATCATTCGGACTCTGCTTCACGCTGACATTGCTAATATCAGATACAATTTTTTCCCGCATTGCAGCATACATGGCATACGCGGTGGCATGAACATCATTTGAGAAGTACTCGTGATCCGTTTCCTTTCCGAATGTCGAGCGGACTAGTAAATCCCGTTCCTCAAACTGGGACCACATCGTGTCCAGTGATGACAACTCGCGTTCCAACCTTTCGATAATTTTTGGCTGCCGTGATAATTCGTAATTAGTAACGAATTCCTGAATTGCAGCCAAAACAGCAGTTTGCTCGCCGTGCAGTTCAGCCAGGCTTAATATTTGTTGCTGTTCAGCCTTTGAATTTGCCATGATCGGAGTTCAAAAGTGCGGATGACTGAACAATGAAAATTATATGCGAACACGCAGATTCAATACGATTTTGAACAACCCGTTTGCACTGTTCGCGATGGCGATGAATATGCAAGCAGGTGATGTAAGTACAGTGGCTGTTCAAAAGATACACGATGCACAGATTTGAATTTGACAAATTTGTGTGTGCTTGCGATTGATTCGTTGCCGTTGAAATGCACTACCGATTTATATTGGAAATATGTCGAATATAATGGAGCGTTCGCGTAGCAAGAATCACGTCGGGGTCACCAAAAATGTACAAATTTCCTTTAATTTGTATTTAGCGCGATTGCACTTTTAATATTTATCCACCTAAGTACAGTACTTAGATATTAGTGTGTTTTATTAAATGTCGCATACGGTGCATGTACCGCAGCAACTCAATTTTATTATAAGGTTTGTATTATATTGTATCGGTGAGACTGGGCTCGCTAAGTAAAAAGTAACTTGTATGTATCAGGATCAAATCAAACGACCGGGATGAGTTACAATGTTGAACTGATTTTATTGAATATAATATAGAATTTCAAAGCAAATGATAACGGACATGTTCACAGTACCGAATTATTTTAAAAGTTGGAAATTCAATTAGTAAAAATAGCATTGCCAAATGTAAACTATCTTGAGAGTGAATTAATTAATGAAATGCAATTCAATAAATAAATGAAATGGAATTCAACGACAAAATTCAATGAAAATTTACAAGTAAAAATTAATAAAAGCAAATACTAATAATGACGCTTAAACAGACACAATAATTCCATCATTAACTCAATTTTCATAAAAGGTGCACTTAAACCACTTTCAAAATAAGCGGCTCAATTATTACACAATCGTTATGAGTAACGATGATATAATCTTTTTGAGTACACGGAGAGAAAAATGTGCAATGAATTCAACAAAATCATACTATGAAATTCACAACATCACACAATTTCACTAAATTTGTTGTGAAAGTTATTAAAATGTAGTGAAATTGATTGCAACAATTACTGAAATTTACAAGGATCTGTAATAATTATTATTGCATGGTGTAATAGTTTTCATACTTTCGTACATGAAATTAACAAGAAGGCGTAAGAATTATCACACTGTCAAAAAATAAAACGATTAATTTATTCGCATAACTTGTAATCTTAGATAGCTTAGGTGTTCGGTAGGTTTTAATGTTATATGGAGTTAAATCTCTATTCCAATTTCTTACTTTATGGTAGGACTACGAAACAATAGGTGCCCGGTTCTATTCCCAGTAGAAGCAAATTGTAAAAAGGAAAAAGAAGTTAAGGATAAAATAGAAGTTAAAATTAAAAAAAAAGGTAAAAATAACAAAAAGGAAAAAAATAAAAGAAATCACTTTTTTTATTTTTTTCTATTTATCGCCAAATTATCTTCCTGACAAATTTTATTATCAAAATTTCACAAACCAATTGTTAATTTTATGACAGCGCAATGACATTTTTTATTACAGGTGTAATACCTTTTACATCAGTTGCAATAGGGTCAAAAATCATTACAAATGAAATAGTTTTTATTACAGTTTTAATACCTTTTCACTACATTTTTTCTCTCCGTGATTATATACAGCAGGGCTATCCAAATAATTTTTTACGCGAGCCACATTCATAGTTTGAAAAACAATGGCGGGCCAAAAATTTTTATGGAGGGGAAACATTGGTCATCATTGAAATTTGTAAAAGTCCCATCCAAATTCAAAGATTTATTGACGTTTGTGAACTGTCTTAAGCAACAACTGTTTTGGGCTTGCGGTTCGAGAGTAGTAGCAGTTCGAGAGATTTTTTCTTGTTTTTCTCGTGAATCGAGGGGGCATCAGTTCTTGTCCGTTGGTATATAGGAAAAGATTGCGCCGGCCGGGCCGATTTACATCGTACACCGCAAAAACAAATACACACACACATCCATGGTCACAGTGGGATTCGATTGAACCCACGGCAATTCAGAGGTCTCTACCCACTAAGCCGAATACCCATGAGGTCAGTGAGATTTTTTCGATTTCAACCTCCCACACTGTAAAAACAAGGTTGAATTTTACATCGAAAATTCGTTGAATTTTACACCTTTTTTTTCGCAAAATTACAGTAAACGTTTATTTTTCAACCAAATTTCTAGTAAACCCACAAAATAGTGTAATATTACACAGATTTTTTAATATTTCTCTATTTTGGTGTAATTTTACACCACATTTGGTGTGAAGATGTGTCATTACTTTATTTTTGTGTAATTTTCATGTAATATTGCGATTTTGGTGTGAAAATTACACCTACATTTGTGTAAAACTGAGTGTGCTACAATACTTTTGTGAATTATTGCATTTTCCCGTATCTGTCAAGTGGCTTGTTCTGTGTGCAGTTAGTCTGTTCCGTCCGAAGTGCGTTCGTGTGAGCATCACATTATTGTTGTTGTTATAGCGTTTTTTGATGTTAAACCGAAGGGGGTGTGCCAGCCTTTGGCCGTTGGAATAACGACTAGCTCCAGGACGATTCAAATCGAAGAACCGGCTGCCGTAAATATTATTAATTACATAAACCCAGATGTAAATTTACATTTTCGCCGGTGTAAATTTACATTTGTTCCAGTGCAAATTTGCTTATTTCTGATTTAAATTTACATAATTCTAAGAGTAAGTTTACTTATTTATGTAAGTAATTTTGTAGTAAATATTTACACCGTAAAGTGTAAAATTACTCTCGCTCATATCATGGTGTAAATTTACTACTATAATAGAAGGAAAAAAAGTTTCCTCCTATTATTGGAGTAAATTTTTTTAGAGTGCAGGCATACAATATATTTTTTTTATGTAGAGCCAAAGAGGCAATGGGCAGCAGAAACATTACGGATTGTGGCCCGCAGATTGTAAGTTGTACAATCCCGATGTATTATGTTGTTTGTATGAAAACGTGACAAATATGACAAAGATCACACATGCGTTTATTGCTTGCTGTGCCGTGCTATCGCAAATAGAGTACGACAAATTTCTTGTTTTTGAATCAGCTGTGTATTCTAATTTAACCTTGATCGGAGATAGGTATGAGGAGTGTCATATAAAAGGGGATGTCGAGTGCATTGCATTTCAGGTATTTTTTCTTTGATTCAAGCAACCAGAACCGAGTTAATTGCAGATGAAGCACAATGATTTTGTAGCCGGAACGAATATAATCCTTTCATATGACACCTTGCATGCCTATCTCCTATCAAGTATACATTAGTGTCCTTTTTGGAACCTTTCCGATCAAATTTTTGTTGTTAGCAAAATTAATTTTAAACTACTGAATACTACTGGTTTGCGCGCACACCTTCGGTACACAGGGTCGTGGGTCTCACCATGAGCCAATTCAGTTTTTTTCGAACTCACGACCCATGTGACGGACTATGATCCCACTCAGATGTTAAACGAGTACCCATTTATATTATATATATAACACTGCTGAGCGTGCTGTTGATCTCAACACCTCAACATAAAAAAAGTTATAAAATCTTGGAAATTGGATGTCATTAACACATCTGCGGCCTTAGTCCAATGTTGGACCATTATTTATTTATTTTAAGTCGTATAGTTAAAAAAGTTATTTTAATTATGTATAGTTGATAAGGATAAATCCAGAAAAATCTCCTAGAAAAGTCTGTTTTCAGCATTGAATTAGATCAGTGAGCGCTAACATTTTTCAATAATTTATTTGAATTCAAAGAATGGAGTGTTTTGCCCGGGGTTTCAACAGAACACTTTGCTACAATACGACATGAACTAGGCTCAATATTCCGCATAGCGTACGGAGAATACAATGTAACCGACAAGGAAGAAAATCAAATGGAGAGTACCTAGCATAGAAAACTGAACAAGAATTACGAAATCTCTAGAATAACACCATCATAAAAAGAGAAGCATTTTTTCTATTAACAAAACAGATTACACCCATTAATCACTCACCGTTAATTTTTCATCCCTATCCAAAAATCTAATCAAAAAGGATTATCAATCATCTCCCTAAGCAAAATTTTGCAGATGACTGGAATTCACAAAATTTATACGTATTCGCTCACCTCAACTTTCATCTGACCATAGTTGTTGTTTAATACTTTAATTCACTTGAACGCTTTTCAGCAATAAGCTGTATTCCTGATCCCCTGTTTTGGGGAGTTGAAAATTCAAGTGGGTGTACGTAATACGGAATTGCTCGCATCTACTCGTTTTGAAAGTAATTGTATGTATAGCAAAAGGAGATTTTCGTAAAATTACTTATTTTCCATTAAATATGAATAAAAGACCGCGGGGGTTTTGAGGTATGAAAGGACTATACAGAAAAGCCATGTTGTTTAATTTAGTTTGTGAACGCAAGTCGCGCCGCGTCGTTTCAATAGACAGAACATGTACGTACTCAGTATTTACCATATCTTGCCTATTACGAAGTAAAAATAAGGCAGAAAAAAATATTCATAAAAATATATGAAGCGAGTAAGTGGGTGTTATGGGGAAAGAAAATAGTCTTTATTTTAGCATTTATGGCAATATTACGATCCCTTATTGGTTTCTATATGAAATATGAGACAAGGCAACATCATATTCTGCAATACTACGCGAATATAATATTGAAAGACCACGCTTGATTCAGAGTTGATTCGTTGAAGGGCGTCTAAAAATAAATATGATATTGTTTATTGATATCTAAAATAATGGCGGCTATAAAATATGAAAAATTTCTTTTTTTGGGAATTCACAGTCAGATATGGTCTAATTTAGACGTCGATGTTGACAGTTTAAACGTTTGGATAAAAAATCATGTAGTTGAAATGAGAGCCTTATTTGGCTATGTCCACACTTGTTCATTTCTTTCCTTTTCCACTTTCAACATTGAACTTGTCGTGGATTGCATCAAGCAAATAGAAAGAAGCACCTGTAATTGATTTCATCCAATGAACAGGAATGAAGAATACCTCTTTCTCTTTCCTTTTCAATTTTGACATATTCAACATTACTCTTTTCAATGTAACGTAAATTTAAATAATGAAGACAGATTGATTTCTATTTTTTTTTTATGCGCACATATCCAAAATATACTGCACGCAGGCTGAACGATTTTTGTCACTACTTCGATTTTTTAACCAAATGTAGTGTAATAAAACATTTGTATTTACCCTCGTGTATGCATTTATGCATGGATTCCCGAACTACATAAATTACAACGCTTATCATCCACAGACGTAATAAAAGCACCATATTTCCAGCCGAATACGTGTACACGTATGCATTTTAGGGAAGGATATTCAAATCTCGTCCATCTTTCTTCTTCTAGACTAGAACACTTGTATCATGCCATGCACAATAACCGTATTCATTATATAATGTACCTATACGATAGGTACTAAAAGGATGCGCGCGAAAAGAAAGTTAGAAAGATTCACCTCGAAGTTTTCGCATTCAACGAACATTGTACGTATAAAGTATTGTGCTTATACGAGTATCATACGTGCCACTTAAAGCTGATAAACTTTAGAAAGCAATGCTCCTTCATACTTTTCATATTTTGTTTCCTTGTTTTGTTAAACACGAAAGGATGCTCGTCATGCTTTCATGTGTTTTTTCTTTTGAATTTTTATTGATTTTGATTCCATTTATGACTTTTCTTTGTATAGAAAATGTATGATTTATTATACATGAAGAGAAGGACATCAGATTGGATAGAGTACGCTGTCTGTAAAGGTGTAACCATGCTTGATGGCCCAAATATCGCTATACAAAAAAGGGAGAAACATGATGTTTCATCTGCATTTTATCAGCATTTCATCGGATTATCTATCACTTAATCAGTTTCAGTGAAGGCATATTTTTTTGGCATGCTTTTTCGAAATATAAAACCATAATGTGAAATTCTTTCTAAAGATATACATATAATGCAATGTGACGAGTGTCGTGCTCCTCGAACTTGACGATAAGCTACGTCATACGTATTAAAGACAAATGATTTTTGTACCCTATACCTATAAGATAGTATGTATGTATATGGCAGTGGTCGGCAAAGCGCGGTTCGCGATCCGTATGCGGCTCTTTGGATAATGATTTTTTATTTTGTTTTAATTTATATTCAAAAAAATAACAAAAATTGTTTAGTCTTTTAAATATTAAATAAATATTCAATTGATTCGAGCGAAGTATAGCAATAAAACATTTAAGGGGAGCATTATAATTTATTATTTTAGAATGGGTTTCACAAAAAATTTGCTAAAACAATCCACATTCAGACGGAAAGGTTTATAAGAGGAAACATGCTGCTCGTTGGGTCATCTCCTAATCACCTAATCATAGCAAATCAGAAGTAGAGAACATTATCAGAATTTGAATAAGGATCTTGTCATAAGGGGAGGGGGGTTAAGAAATTTGAGTTAGCCTCCGCAAGTTGGCAGATGACGTTATTTTCCTGTAATGCCGCTATTCGGTGGTGTTTTAAGCCCCAATTGCAACCATGCAACTTTCGATTATTTTTTTTTCAAATCTCACCAAAAACAGAAGAACTACTACTACACGTTAAAAACATGATAGATTTATTTATTAGTCATGACGAATTAAGCGTTTAAATACTAAAAACCTTAAAATTCAATCAAATAAATTTTTTAATTTAGGTGGGACTGTCACAAACATGATGGTGAAGTCGAACGAATTAAAGTATTGAAACCGCTCTGTCTAAATCATCAATCATTATCAAATAGGAGTTTTCGACATACAGCACTGAAAAAATCATTTGCTAAAAACAAGAAAAAAATATGTACAACAAAAAACAGCCAAGGAATAATTTTTCCTGATTTAAGATTTTCTTGTTTCAAAAAAAGTCTACTTAAAATTAATAAATAAGCATTAGTTTAAGCAAATACTTTTCTTGGAACAATAAAATACTTCGTAAATCAGGAAAAAATATTCCTTGGCTGTTTTTTTTGTATTTTTTTCTTGTTTTTAGTAACTTATTTTTTCAGTTTTTTTTTAAATATCCCTTTTGCACTATAAAAACAAAATACAAAATGCTGTATCAATTGCAGCACAACCCAAAAAGTAACTGTTTTGTTATTGAGAGAATTCTGACCTTTTTTGAGGAACCGATAATTCAAATCTACGACAAAGATTTCCCGTCAGTTTAAATTGAATTGGATATCTCTTTCTGTTAGAGAAGATGTTACAAATTATAAAACCATATTTAAGAAATGACGATTGTGAATGACCTTTGTTACATTTTAACGATAAATGATAACACTCTTTGTATCTACTTATTATTTTATTGCAATGAATAAACCGATACCTCATTCGGCAGAGCGGTTGGCGGCTTTTCCGGCACATCAACGGAGATGAAATGGGGTGGCCTATCCTGGTTGCGATGTTTCTAAAGGAGAATACGCATTCCTCCATGGCTATGTCAGTGATGCTATGTCGCTCCCCTGGCGTCTTAGCGCCATTTTATTGGATTTGATGAACATATTGTGGGAAAAAACCCTTGCAGAGATCTTTAGTATGCATTTTTCTGTAGAGGTTGATACGGGAATCGGATGGAGTACAATGATTTTTCCATATCGCTTTGTGAAAAATTTAAATCGCATCTTGTCACGGATGTAACTTCTGAACCTTGGCAACTATAGACGCTTTAAATTTTACCCTTATATGGACAGTGCGGTGCTATCTAAAAGTCTGCCATACATTTCAAAATTTTCCGCTAAAAATTCCGAGTTATTGACCATTTTCGGTTAGAAAACACAAAAGTGCGATTTGGACAGCTGACATTTACCCTTGATAAATAAAAAAAAAATCGATCGTACAGGAGTCGAAATTTACACCTTAAATCGCATCTTTCGACGGTTGTAACTTCTGAACCTTGACACATAGAGCCTTAAAATTTTCATCATATATTAGCAGGGCGGTGCTCCACAAGTCTGCTAAATCTCAAATTTATTGGACAAATTTCATGAACGATTTTCGAGACAAAAGTGCGATTTGGGCAGCTGTCGGACGCGAATAGATAGGACATTAAATTAAGAAAATGTGAGCCAAGTAGCTCTACAAGTGTGTTTTAATTTCAGAATGATCGATGAAAGAGTTCCTGAGTTATCCAAAATGAAAGTGCGATTATCTTACTAAAAACAGGCAAGACTAATTGCAGTTCGCAGCACTGCGACAATAGATATATTGGGCTAAAGTCCTGGTCGTAAGGGTAATCCAAGTCGATCGTATACTTACAAAAGTCAGCTGGCCTCAACTGAAGCAATGTTAACAGTTCTAATTTTAATAGAACACTCTGAGGTGGGCTCAGCGAAGCTGCCGCAGAGAACAGCCTAAAAAATGTGGGTTGATCTTGATATAGTTACTCTCTTTCCATAATCAGGAGCTGTAGGATCTTATCCTATTTTTATACCTGTCAGTATGTGAAAGGGTATATTAACTTTGTCATGAAGCTTGCAACGCACAGAAGGAACCACCTCCGACTATATAAAGTATATATTTATTATTGATCAGTGTGACGAGAGAAATCGATTGAGCGATGTCCGTCTGTCTGTCTGTCCGTCTGTTGAAACGCAAACTAGTCCCTCAGTCTTGAAGCTATCGGGCTGAAATTTTGTACACAATTTTCTCTTTAGTGTACGCTGTATATATGTTGGAGCTAATGGGATCTTACCACGGGGTCATGGGGCTGCCCCGTAAAATTAGGTTCTTCTAAAAAAACTTGTTTCTTTATATACCAATCTTAATCAAACTTCACCCAAGTGTGTTCCTAGTACCGTCATAGTTAAGCTCTTAAATTTTGGATTTACACGAACAAACAACAACAACAGGCATATTACGTCATTAAAAACAAGAACAATGCAATGCAATTTCAACTCTTAATTCGACGTTTAAAAGTCTACATTGCGGCCTTAATATCTAGGCGGCGTTGCTGTCATACAAACAAAAGACCTGCAAATTAGGTTTTTCTAAGACAAACTTGTTTCTTTATGAACCAATCTTAGCCAAACTTCACCCAAATGTGTTCCTAGTAAAGCCTAAAATCATATCTTGTTTCAACTTATTTCTTTATGAACCAATCTTAGCCAAACTTCACCCAAATGTGTTCCAAGTAAAGCCTCAAAACATGTCTAGGAATGGATGGAATCGGAACATAAGGTCATAGGGCTGTCATACAAACCAACCTCCAAATAGGTTCTTATAAGAAAAACTTTGTACTTTTTTAATCTTAACCAAAATTCATCCAAGTGTGTTTCTGGATTAGCCTCAACGCATCCAGGTACAGATGGAATCGGAACACGTCATAGGGCTGCGGTATAAATTGTTAACGCAAAAGAAGCTTAAGTTTCATTCATATGTGACGGGTATTCAAGTTTCGGCCGCGCCCGAAATGAGCCTTGGTCTTGTTTCTAAGGTTTTCATTCAGAAAAGTGGAGTGCTGCAGCTCTACGCTCTAGCTCGCCAGCTGGTTCGTTGCCTGTAATGTAATATCGATACAACCAGGAACCCAAAGCAGGGCTGCTATGTTTTTGGAGGCCTTCCCTGTAACAGCAAAGTTTACACGGACTACTTACAGGCCAACTTGGCCTCATTGGTTTACTGAATGGTATTGTCAAAGAAAATATCTACAGCTTAATTTAAATTTATTAGAAAGGATTGGAGGCTCGGTTTTTTGTCCTTCAGTGCCTGATTTCTTTAATCCTTCTTAATCATGATTATAGCGGTTGACGCATGTGTGCTGTGTGCACATTATCTGCAATCTGCATATTTCAATACGAATTGTACATAGTATTTATGTATTATAAAATAAAAGAAATTTTCTCGTGTGCCCTCAAGGTGCTTTCTAAGAAAACCTATTAAAACCATCAGCTATCGATAACCAACCATTAACCCGTTGCTTGATTTATTGCGACTTTTAATGTCTCCATAAATGTTGTTAACTCCACTCCAGCATAACTTATACCAAACAACATACTTCCGTCGTTTGGCGGTAGTCTTTTAATAGTAACTTAACTTCATTGATGAAAGATTGAAATCTAACTCAGCTGATAGAACATTTTTATGGCATCTTTATTCTGCAGCACCATTGAAAGTGCAATGAACTTTCTCATAAGTCACATCCATTTCTCTGGTAAACTGTCGTTCATTATTTATTTAAAATGTTCCGAAATTATTGAGAAGTAGATTAAACTTGTGCCGCAGCCGACACTGTTCCAATTTTCAGTTCTAAATTACAACAGTTGCCTGGTGGCCTCAATCTACCAAAATGCAGTGAGTGGGCATCGACATCGACAACACACGACACACCATCCATAACGTACTAAGCTTTTACACTAGACTCGTATCTCGTAAATGTGTACATACGCCCCGAAAATACAGATTATCTTATCAGAATTGAATTCAAATGCATATAGTGACGGTGGGAACCACGAAGCTGGTGTGGAAAGTTAATTATTTCTTGCATAATGCATAGGAGCTATGGCAAATGCAATTATTGCACATACAGAACAAGAGTATGTTACGTGTGCACTATCGGTGGTCATAAATTTTGTTTTACTGATTGGCCAACAAAATTTATTACAATTGATGGATGACTATTGTTCAAATTGACTTTGTTCTTGCTACGGTTGTATGGTGCATTTTCAAGTGATTCTGATGCCGCAACGCGCAACGACCTACGGCTTATACGAGTACTTCAATGAAATCAAAATTTCTTCGCAGAGATTAGCATTATATTGACAGCAGCATACTCGTTAATATGGGTCGAATAACTTGAAAGTTACGAAGTGATGAAAATTCGAAAGATAATGTCAACATTGCATATTTAATAACTTTTCCAGTGCTCTACTCATTTCAAAGTAACACAAACTTTTTGCTCCCTCAACAAGATGTTTAAAGTTGAATAATTCCACGAAAATGGGTTAAGTGTAACTTCCTTGGGGGATTGAAGAGAAGTCCTATGAAAACATTGTCGACAATTTCTTAAAAAGTTGCCTTCCGAATTGAGTTTGAGTCTTCCACTCTTTTCGTGGCTGTGGTTGTCGAAACTTTATTGGGAATTTTCTCAAGCCAAGGCCGTATTCCTAATATTCCTTCACTGTCTCAATATATCACAGACAATAATTTGACCACACCCTTTTCATGTTTCATGTTGTTGCGTTTATTATACGCAGAGTTGTTTTGCGAAAAAAAATACATACTTCGCTTCCGATGTGTATCCTGTGGTGCCACCAGAGCCTAGAGGACCAATTTCCCAACATTTTTTTTTGTATTTTTTTGTTGAACTGTCAACGTATAAATCTCAATTTTAATGAAAATTGCTGAGCAAGCGATAAATAAATTGGACGTTAACACGCCACACCAAAAATTGCACAATGTAGCCCTGAAACAGGCTTAGAGAGGCTAGGGAAGGTTTTTTTTTATTCTGTTTCGGGAATTTCAGGAAGAACCAGCCAAATTGGTATCGAGAGGACGTTTATGTATTAGCAATTGGAAGCATAAATTTTGTTTTCGGGAGAGGATCAATGGTTATAGGGGTGAAGTATTTATTAAAGCTCGAATCAGGGAATAGAAATTCTGATGTCAGGGTTTGGTATTTATTTTAAAACGAGAGAAGTGGATGAACATTGTGAGAGTTAACGGGACATTGGAAGGAAAATCTTTCTTTATTATTTAAAAATAAATAAGTTGTCACAAAACATGGACTTGCGAAGTTTTGTTTGTTTTCGTTTTTTAACGAAAGTTCCAATATAATCGTTACCCTTTTTATGTCACAAGAGAATAGCTAAATTTATAAAGTCAGAAATCTTTTACACAATAAAGAAGTACATAATTCGTTCTCTGTAAATAGGCCAACACCATACAGAAAATCTACAAACAAGAACCCAACATGATAGCATTTCATCCTGCCTACAAACGGTCCGTTCATTTCTCTTTATTTTTTCCACGTATCCTGCGGCTAAGGTACAATGAATACTGTATAGGAATACATCCAATACGGTGTACAAGTACTTCCTTCACTTTGCCGGAGCAGCACCGATAGTAGTAGTATCCTTCTAGGCTAATTCTCATACCGCATTCTCACTAACGAAACAAAATAAATTGCCCGGTAGAAAGCCCATATGTGACCCGACCATAAATTCTTATCTACTCTCCAATTCAGAATATAGGCCACTAGGTTCCCTCCTGTAGGCTCGAAAAACGGAAAAGTTCCCAGTAAATTAGTTAACGAGCATTTCATGATGGCACCTTGCGCATATCTTTTTATAGATATGAGGGCGATAGAAAGAATACATACATATATAATAGCGCCGCACACTCATTGGTGGTGTTGTGGAATGGTGGAAAAAGAAATTCTCTTGAGTCGGCAGGAATTTAATTGGAAGGCGATGTGATGGTGGTTAATGAATTGATGTGAATGTGAAGGATAAGGTTTTTAACACGAATTGAATTTAAAAGGAAAATGTTTTTGCAAAGCATATAATATTATAACGTTTGACTAACGAGCTGGAAATGAAGCGAATTTCTTAAGTTTTACTATATCCTCATCCAAATAAAATTTACCAAACTACAACTGTATGTACAAGTTAGATTTTCTCAGAGCACCATTCTTTGATCTGGTTTGCAAAATGATGGCTGCTTTTAATGTTGCCTTAATGCCCGTTCACATACAGAACGATGCGATGATACGCATGATAAGCGTAATATACAAAATGATAATTCGAAAATTTGGTAGCACGGGGAAATTTGGACCCCTTCCGAAATAAAATCCTGGCTACTTCCCTGGTTGGCTACGATATCCTGCCCATCATATTCGCGTTTTTCAAAATCTCGACGTTAATTATCCCACTAGTTAAAAATTCCGCTCAATTGAAATCCCGCCATTACAATAGCCTGCTAATTAAAACTACCACTTTTTAATATGCAGCCGTAAAAGGTAAGTATTCTTTCAAAAATCGCGCTCGAAAATTATGAAAGCTTCTATGACGGGATATTTACAAGCGCCACCACATTTACCGTTAAAATATTGGGTCTCCTCACACGGGGTCTCGCTCTCTTTATTCTATAGAAGGCCGAAGGGCCAGACGACTTAATTTGGCAAAATGATTGGCATGGTTTTTGCAACGTCGTTACTTTAGTAGGTATTAGTATTACCGGTGTGACATTCTTGTATGTATCAATTATCATCTTGAGCTTTGTTGCGACCGATTTCTTGTTAACAATGTGAATATGTTTTTTAATTCACTATCCACTAGCGAGATTTTAAGCTGCGGGATTTTTAGGTGGCGGGATTTTGTAATGGCGGGATATTACCTACAATGTCGGCATTTTATAATGGCCGAATTTTTAAATAGTGGAATTTGGTAATTTCTGGATGATGTGAAAAGCGAGATTATGAACGGGTGAGATTTCGGTTTTCGGGATTATGTAGGTATGTATACGAGAAAACGAAAATCTACATAATTCCCAAAAACTACATCCCGCCTTTTCAAAATTTCGCTGTTTGCCAAAAATCCCGCTTTGCATTATTCCGTCATTACCAAATCCCGCACACTGTAAAGCCCGCAGTTTTAAAATCCCGCCAGCGGTAGTGTAATAGTCCCGTAAATTAACTAATCTCATATTCAAAAAAAAAAAATTATTAATGAAAGTTTATTATATTCCTTATTATGTACTTTGCATTCTTTTCTCATTGTAAACTGATTTACTAATACTCACTATTATATGTATTTTCAATATTGAATATTACTATCTCGCTGATAAAAGAATACTAAGAAACAATTCACAGGGAGATACGAGTACTAAAGTCTCCACGACCCAAGGACCAGGTTGCCGTTTTGTCAAATTAAGTCGCCTGGTCCTTGGGTCTCCAAGTCTTAAGTACCCTGTATCCAAATCCTTGCATTTACTTTCCAATCTTGTCACTTGCAAAAAAAATTTAACGGTAAATGTGGTGGTGCATTTTAATATCCCGTAATAGAAGATAAATAGATAGATAGTTGGCGGGTTTTTGATTAGGCGGGATTTTAATTGGGCGGGATTATTAAATGGCGGGATTTTGAAATTACGGGAGAGAATAACCTGTTTAATGGGCCTTTTTTAATCTGGCTCTAGTTTTAGGTACGCTTCAAGTAAAATTTTATTCAATTCAATATAGCCAATGTATATGGGTTGAATCGACGCGCTATTCATACAATGATTAACAAGCCGGTATTATTAGATTTTTGAAATTCAACATAGAAACGAGCCTTCTGGGTGGATTCACAAATGATTGAATTTCAGAATTTCTAGCATAATTGCTGCTAAGTACGAGTATGTATTGTTTTATTTATTAATAAAATAAGAAGAAGAAAAATCAATGAAACACGAATCACGCACGACCCTCAAGGTCCAATTACATCCAAGGACTAACAGGAGAGTTTGAACCCAACTGCACATTGACAATCAAACGAATTCACCAAACGCAACTGAAAATAAATCCTCCTTGAAAATACCCCTATTGTACAACAAAGTAATCCTTCGACTTAGTACTAAACTCATCGAAAAATAGCTTTGGTATTATAGCCCTTCGAATTTCCTTAACAAAAGAGTAAATATATACATACGTTATGTATAGCGGTATACAAATAACCTTATGACCCCAGTGATATGTTGCGTCCTTTCAAATACTACACCGCATTCACCATTTCCCGGAAATCTCATGGGGGGGGGGGGGGGCGACTTTATATTCATACATTAAAAGACATTCTTAGGCATTAATTCTGTCAGTCAATTTCTAGTGTCGAAGAAGAAGCTCGTCCTGTCTATAGGGATAAAAATGGGAAAATATATGGGTGAAAGTTGAAATCAAGGTGCGCTTAAGCTCTTTTCATCGACCGTATATGTGTGTACAAATACATGTAATATATCACCCTAGCTCTCCATTCTTTTCATATTCGTTATAGCTAGTCAATTCCGCTATCGAAGTGAATTGTATATTCACCTTGACAAAACAGCATATGATGATTCCTTTTCAGAATCATACGTATGTGGTGCACTGAATTTTCTTTTTTTTTTGTTCCCGATGTCGGTTGGCTGCCCGACATGCCTTGCTGTATAGAGTTTTCCCAAAATGAAACTCATTTCCGCTTGGAGGAGGACGAACGCGAAGACTCCTTACAACGTATAGACATTGAAATTCCTATGTTCTCTCAATGGCGCGATTATTGAAGTGTATCTACCGAAGGACGATATCCTGGTTCCAAGGTCTAAATGTTTGGTCGAAAGAAACATACATGAAGCAAAGAAGAAGATAACGTCAGACGGAAAAGCCACAGTAAAATGCATTTATCAAAATCTACCGCTTGGTGGGGAGCCGTAAAGAAAGATAGCTGCATGCCTACATGGTGTATGTTCTGCGTATGTTATTATGTTGAATGTCATCGCAAGAGGAGATTTATTAATGGCTCAAGGAATCCTAATCGGAATTGAGTGTAAAATGGCTTTTAGCGTAAATTCATAGTCCTTTGGAAATGTAACTTGCTTTTTATGGGTAGACATTTTTATGAAATGTATTTATTATGCACATACATTTATTATCTGTTTGTACGAGTATATGTTGCCAGGCGAAATTTTTGGCCTTTTGGGCACGTAGAACATATCAGGTCAGCTTCATCTTTTTAACACTTCTTTTGTTGTTTCAAAAACTAAAAAAAATAAGCGCAAATATATCTGTAGTACAGGCATTACGTGGTTTGAGACAGCAAAATATGGGGCAGACTTGTTTCTTTTTTTTTTGATTTCCCACCAAAATTGTATTCCAAAACATGGTGAAATTCGCGAAAACTTCAAAATGTTTGCTTCTTTCCCTATTTTTTGGCTTATAACTCAAAAACTGTACCTTCCGTGTCCACAAATGTTTAGCGATATCACAATAATTAATAGTCCAAATGGGCCACTTTCAGCATATGCAGGTCCATACTAGGGAATCAGATCGGACGGGTTTACATCCTTGGTCGTGTGAGTTATAATTATACCCGTCACTATGTGAAAGGGTATATTAACTTTGTCATGAAGTTTGCAACGCACAGAAGGAAGCACCTCCCACTATACAAAGTATATATATTATTGCTCAGTGTGACAAGAGAAATTGATTGAGCGATGTCCGTCTGTCCGTCTGTTGCAACGCAAACTAGTCCCTCAGGCTGAAATTTTGTATACAAGTTTCTTTTTAGTATACGCTGTATATATGTCGGAACGAATAGAATCGGACCATGGGGTCATGGGACTGCCCCTGAAAATTAGGTTCTTCTAAGAAATACTTTTTTCTTTATGTACCAATCTTGACTAAACTTCACCTAAGTGTGTTCCTAGTAAAGCCTCACAACATATCTAGGAACGGATGGAATAGGAACATTATGTCATAATGCAGCCATACAAACAACCCGTGAAAATTTAGTTCTTCAAAGAAAAACTTTTTCTATTTTAATCCGACCTTAACCAAACTTTACCCAAATGTGTTTCTAAAGCCTCAATCAAAACATATCTAGGAACGGATGAAATCGGAACACTACGTCATGGGCCTGTCATACAAACCAACCATTGGAAATTAGGTTCTTCTGAGAAAAACCAAACCTTTATGAACCAATCTTAACCAAACCTCACCCAAATATGTTCATAGTACAGCCTCAAAATATATCTAGGAATGGATGGAATCGGAACATTACGTCACAGGGCTGTCGTACAAACCAACCCCCAAATATTAGGTTCTTGTAAGAAACACTTTTTTTCTTTTTGAATCTTAACCAAAATTTATCCAAGTGTGTTCCTGGATTAGCCTCAACGCATCCAGGAACAGATGGAATCGGAACACGTTATAGGGCAGCGGTAGAAATTGTTAACGCAAAATAAATTTAAGTTCCATTCAAACGTGACGGGTATTCAAATGTCGGCTGCGCCCGAAATTAGCCTCGGTCTCTTTTTTCTAGTTTTTATGTTTTTTTGGGATGCTGCGTCGCGCTCATTCCATAATTTTAGAACAAAAGTTTTGTTCCGGAACAGTGCTATAAATGTTTCTCCACCACAATTTCAATTTCGACTACTATTTATTTCTTACCATTTTATTTACGACTTCGTTGTTGAACTACATTGAGGATACATTAGCTGCGTTTAGAAGTGAGCGAGCGAACTCTGCGATCAACCGAGCAATATGTAAGTGCCTAAATTTTCAAACGCACACGAAACACACTTATCAAACGAGCATATTTAAAATACCTGATCGAATTGCTCTTCTTTCTTGAATGTAATTTGGCATTGATATGTCATACACGCAGGATAGTATAGAAACAATTCCGAAGACAGTCAATTAAGACAACTCGATGTCCTAAACATACTTCAAATAGATTTGGAAAATTATATATCAAACAATCGGTGAGTAGTCCATAGCCAAGGTCAATGGAACGTGCATCTTTTCAATTGGATTGCAAACGAAAATGGGCACCAATGCAGCGCCGCCCATATCGACTTTCTGTCTGTCCGTGCGGACCGAGCCTTCGGCAATGGTAAGCGAAATGAGTATTTAAATTTTGAGTCTTTTCGCCTGTTTAAATTGTACCTCAACCTTTCTAATTTCAGAATCGTCTTCGCATCCGGTGCCGAGCGAAAGGACTCTACTGCAAACAAACATTTATGGGCACCATTTTTCTGGCATTTCGGATTAATGTTAAAAAAAATAATATTTTAAGTATGTTTACATTTATGGACAACATTTTTCTGTGATTTTGCATATAAATTATTTTGATGTACTGTAAATTTACATTAACATATTGTCAATTTCTATTAATTTGGATGTTTCTATTGAAAGTACTGACATGAGTCGGATATTTTAATCTACTACAATTGTAATACCTCCTCACTGACAGTCGTCATATACTTTATCTACTACAATTCCATGATGTTTCCATTTTATACATCTGAGAATGAGATTACTATTTTTTATAACGATGACATTGGTGGTATGTACATATGTGTATATTTCAGGCACAGAAATAAATTTGCATACCTTATCACATTACGGTTTCCATATAGTACCGACAGTACAGTCTTTATTTGATCATCTCTATGAAACGAACACTTGACTTTAACAAACGTAAATACCACTGCATAAGTATTAAACAAAACAGTTCCGTTGAGGTGGAGTTTCTATGACAGCCCCATAAACCCATGGTCCGACTCCGTTCATTCCTATGCCGGTCTCACACTGTATGTAGCTTGCCAATCTCAGCACAAAAGATCGGAACCTGGGATTCCCCCAACCACACTGGTAGCAATTGACCGAACACCACAAATAACAGAGTTAAATTGCCCATCGCCTCTATCTCGCCCAGGCCCATTTGTCGATCTTTTAGACTTGGTTCTGCAAGCCCCAGTCAATGTGGTTGCGGCCTAAGGGGAACATAAACTTAGACGTCGGGCTTCTATGGAATTCCCATGACACTCTCGCATGATTCCTTCTCTTGTTACAAATATTTCGTAACTTTTATAGAAATACGCTTGGGTGAGGTTTGGTTAAGATTGGCCTGCCTATACACAGAAAAACCATGGCAGCCCCAGGACCCCAACCAATGGCTTAATTTCATCCGGTTTTATATTTTTTTTGTGGTTTCGATAGAAATACATTCTTATTAAAAATTGAGTTGCTACGCAAGGACCTCCATTATTCTTCCCATTTATAGTCGGAAAAATGACAGGTCCGAAGCTTCTACCAAAATTACAGCAAGCAGTAAATACATTTTGGTTCACCGCCAAGGAAGCGCGTCATAAGGCTTACCACCAAAGATCAGGTAAATCAATAAAAAATTTAGGGTACCTCCCATACATTATTATAACGGGTCACTTTGTATGGTAGATACCTCCAGTTTTAATGCGATTAAGCGTGTATTTGGTGGAAAGTATTATGGTGCCTTCCCTTGGTGCTGAACTAAAATCTATACAAATATAAATGGGGACATAATGGGGTCCTAAAGCGGAGCAACTTAATTTGCGGCAAAAATCTTGTCAACTTTAATTTTTAATTTAAGTTATGGCACATATTAAAACTGTAAAAAATAGAAACTTTATAATGTGTTTTTTAGTCTAGCGTTTCTAAGAAAAGACTAAGGCAGTGGTTCCCAAGCTTTTCCAGTTTGTGCTCCTTTTTCTAGGTCTAGCGCTCTTCCGGCATCCCAGCAAAGTTTCTGACAAAAACAGAAAATAGGTGTAGATATTTTTTTCCTTTGCCAATAAAATGTAGTCCGCAACCTGAATATCGTTGTGAGTTCGAATGTCGCCATGAGAGTAAGAAACAACCTGGCTTATTTTCGTACTGGGTATGGAACTTTATCAAAGTAAGAGAACGCTGAGGCAATTAAAACCGCAAACCAAAGTTGGCCGAACATCCGCTTTTTGATAAAAAAAAACTAATCTTCACGCAAAAGGCCTATTTTTGGCTCAGCAAACTCCGAATAGCAAAATTGCTATAATCAACCACAATCCGCAAGTATTCCTTCGAGGATTTAAAAACATAAACATATCCGTTCTTGTGCCAGATATGAATTGACATCCATATTCGGAGAAAATATTTAAGATCGGAATTAAGGTTAAAGATACCAAAACCAAAACGAATGTAAGGGATCTAAAGTCTAGCCCTCAAATACAATTTACAAATCAAAACAAAAGTACTATTTCGTCCTGATGAAACATCAATCTATTGCTCGTTGGGCCAGAAGCTCTGACGTAATTTAATTTGAATCTTAGCAATTACGCATCGTTCCATCTAGGGCTTTGGCAAATGTAATTGTTGAAGCCATGGGTGTCCAACCTTTTAGCTTCCCGGGGCCAGATTGGCTGACAGTTAGGTTGTAGGCCGCATAATTAAAATAAAAAATAATTAACATAAATCCGTTATTCTGCATGGACTTCTTGGATTTTAAGTCCTCCTTTTATTTTGCATCCAAAACAGGTATTTTTAAAAAATGACGTGTGAAAGGCGAGGGTTTGATGACATTTGAATTACCACACCGAGGTAATTTTGCCATGTTTCCCAAGCTAGGAGAATAAAGTATTCCCGTGCTTACAGAACCATTGGCACGAAAAGTGAGAGGGAGCGGTATATTCAGCTATCGAATAGCAATTTGTTTCCGAGAAAGACTGTCACAAAGCAGTGATAAAATCAAAACTTCCTAATTCATCGGAAATAAGGTTCCAGAAAATATATTCAAATGAAAAAAAATGAATGCCCCGTGATGTGGCCATAGTGAATAGGAAGCGGATCTAAAGACAGGTTTCACTCCAAGGCAATTCAAAGTGTTTTAGCGGGGCCACAAAAAAAAGTCCCAACGGTCTTTAAAACGTAAATCATTTCATAAACATACGAGTCCTTTTAACATTATGAGACACGGTGCCAAGGGTTTCCTTAACCGACCTAATGGACTACGCCGATTTCGCTGATTTTGCTTAACAATTCTGTATAAAGCGACTTGCATTGCGAGCATTTCCATTGCTCCTTGCATGTACCCAATTTGCGGATATTTTCAGCCGTATTAAGTCCGCAACACTCACAATGGAAATATTTTTTGCAACTAGTATGTTATGTTTTTCGGGTCTTTAAATGCTTTTGCACAGTCATGACGGGAATCATTATTGTTTTAACAGCCGATTCGCCCGGAGGTTGTTTAACATAACATTTTAATTTCCAGTAAGATGGACAATTTTCCAAAAAAACAGTGCCCGATATTTTTGTATGTCTGCGCACTTGCCAATGACATTTCTACATTAGACATTTTGCCGCCTTCTCTAATATTTCTGATAATACCTGAGATTCAAGTAATGTTGAGAATACTTGGGCAAAATAATCTGTTCGAATACTATTTTCGAAAACGTCGTTCGTCCCAATATAATGTCAATATCTTGCTGGGGTGCATTGATTCCTGGGCGCGGGTTGGACAATACTATGGTTTAAGCCCTGACGTAATGTCTAATTTGTGAGCGGCTATACAAATTTTCGTATTTTGTGCACCGAAGATGTGCGCACTAACCGCAAACCAAAACCAGACTACACATTTATGGACATAAATAATTCGGCAGAGCGTGTTGTTCATCTCAACACCTCTATAAACAGCAGGAACCTGTAAATGGAACGTCACTAACATATTATGTATATACCTAGGTTTAATGCCGCGCTGGTTTTTTATTTATTTAGATTCCTGAAAGCCACCAGAGCAACGCTAGTCGCACTGAGGTCAGGTATTTTACCTCAAATCCTATCTCAAATTTTTACGATCTGGGGTAGTGCGGCAGATTAGTTATAAGGCCCCATTGCACCCACTAACCTCACTCTTATGACACATAACCCGATTGCAACTCCTACTTTAGAGAAGGCATCCAAAGGGCCCCGCAATTTATCTTTGCTCCAGGCCCCCGAGACATAGCGAAGGTCCTGCCCATATGTCAACGCTTTTTTTTACATATTCAGGGAGCCGACCCCAATAATCTTTCAAATAAATAAAGATATGAACATCATTTCGTTTGATGACTAAAAATATAATGAACGTGAAATTTAGCCAATGAAAAATCGCAAATAATCCTACAATCGTTATAATGTTTGGAGTCATATAGAGTCAACCAAAAACTCTTGTAAGTGCATAGTAAATTTCCAACAACATGCATATTTTGTCCCCCACATTCTACTTTAAATGTTAAGTAATCTTTAAGTGTCAAAGCTCCAGCCACTTCTCATTCAGCAGAGTAATTTTAGAAAAATGGAAAAGAAAAAATATGCATGACAATTCATCATACATGTATACCAACAGAAGGAAACTATGGGGACCAAATCTCTCAGGATCGTAAAGTTCTTGCCCTAGGGCACGACGAAACATATTTTGCTCCTGCAACAAACTATTTTAAGATATGCAAAACTTCAAACCTTTCATTCTGTAGAAAAGTTCTTCCGGTATCTCCAAAATATAAGGCAGAAAAAAAACGAGATACTTATCCTCATATTAGTTTCAACCTTTCTTATCCTGTCGAGTAGACTTGTATATGTACTTGTACAAGAGAGGCAAAATTATGAATCGTTTTTGTCGTCGTCGTCGTCTCCATACTATTTAGAATATTTCCTGCGTCATAAGTTTTTCGGGGAAAAGTTTATGTGAAACTAAACTATACAAGAGGATGAGGGCAATGCTCTTGCAAAATGTATACGTGTGGTGTAGGTTTGTACTTGTAAAGTTATTTTCGGATAAAAGGATGAAATAACACGAGTAGTAGATGAATTTGTAAGTTTTTTAGACAGACAGTAGTTTTAATTATGCGTTAAGCTTATCGGAAAGTTTTGAAAGGGAAGATTAAGACGACACACAGAAGATATGTTGATTTTTGTTTCGCTTTATATACACAGATACTTATTAAAGTTTGTTAAGTTTATAGTGTAACATAAAATTTGTCGAGCATGTTAATTGTGTGGGAAAGTTTGATGGAAGTTTGATATGTTGGAACCAAGGAGTAATTTAACGAGAAAATTTCGACAAATGTTTACAAAAATGTTAACTTTGAATAAATAAGTTATCTACGATCATTAATTATGCTTAAAATAAAAATAAAAAATGAAGAGTCCATTATGCATTGAACATCCCGAAAAGACAAACCAAATTCCATATAAGGCTCATTTACCACTACTGCGTACAATGTTGAAGGTGTATAAACGAATATAGCAACCGTAAGAACTATATATTTCGTTAAAACATGCATAACTCTCTCTACCACCCTAATTTTCAAATTTATTCATAACAAATAATTATTTAGGACTCACCCCTAAATCGCAAATGTTACTCTTTCGAAATTCATTCCAAATCATGACAGACCAGAAACGCTTTAACAGAAAGCATTACTCTAAAATATATATTTCGCAACCTTTTATTTACGGATCATCTATACACATTATCTGGACCGTGCACCCCAATGTTCGTCATAACGTAGATAGGTATACGTTTGTACGATTTTTGAAGGGTTCCTATGCTCTGAACGTATATTCTCTTATCTAACTTCATGAGGTATATATATTTTAATATCCTGGTCGTTTATGTATACATATCCATGATCCTTTTAAGGTGGAATCGTATCATTACACAAAATCTCGCATTTGTCCGCGGATTCACCAAAAATCGCTGCACTCCCAGTGTCATTTTTTTTTGTCGTATGAACGACAACGACCGACAAACTGAGGGTATGTCGCGTTAATGAAAAAAGGGGGAGTGACTATGAGGAGGAATACATACAACACAGTTGCGTCTATTTATGCACGCACGCATTTAGAAGTGATGGTTTGTTGTAATAAATATTTGAGAATGACTTAAATAATTTCGTACGCGACATGTACAAGGGTTTTTGTGAAAAATCAAAATTAGTAGGCACTCCCCCAATTCATTTGTGGACCGAATGTTTCAAATACCGCAAGGACTCTCTATACACTTGCTTAGAACATTTTGTGAGGGTGCACAAAGTGGTTCGCAAACATCCACAAACTTCCTTCCTGCACGGGAAATGGAAGAATGTCGCGTCGTTTTACAGAAGTTTTGAAGGATTTTGGTTTTTAAATAAAGTACATATATGTATATGGCGAGTTGGACTATATGAATGTGGATAAATATGCTCGGAATGAGCGTGTGGTCGGAGGCATTAAGAATGAGGAATTTAATAATAGATGAATAAAATTGGATTAAAGACAATTTTAGGTGTGTGAGGTTCTAATCTAAATTGAAAATTTCAATCAAACGCAATTGGGAATTTTCAGTTGCCAACGCCAAAGGGTGCAATCATAATGATTCCGCTGTAAAAATATCGTTATTCCGCTATTTTGAAGGCTTAATTTTACGGTTAATTCCACCATTGCCGAAATATTTCGAGAACTTACAACTCAATTTTTCTATTGAGTCGAGTTTCACTGAGTTAAACGTTCAGAATCAATTACAACTTCGCAGAACTATTATAATTAGAGCCCGGATTTTCGTGCAGTAAAAAAATTGAAAACGTGCAGTAAAAATTACGAAACGTGCAAAATCGTGCAATATAAATTCCCAAATGTGCATTTTGCGTTTAATATCACTTTTAGAAGCTCAGACTTTGGAGCAGTCGACGGAGGAAAAATATAATTCAAGAGGACTAGCTCTAAAAAATAAATAATTTTTACTGAAATACGGAACACTTTCAATATTTTAACCTAACGTAAGCTTATCCCCATAAAATGCTCTCTAGATTAGCTCATTTCAATTAGGTTCATTAGTTTAGGATCCATCACACAGCCATTGGCTTTATCGTTTTCGTTTTCTAAAGGGTAGATGATCCTATTTTTATTTAAGTTTAGTTAACCAACAGTTAATTAGACAGCAGCTGAAAGGTTGTATGAAAATCAACTGGCGTTTGGCGAAATTTCCATATGGCGATGGGTTTTGTTTGGTTTTATTGTTTTTCAACTATGTAGTTTTTTCTTTTTAATTACTTTTATTCTCTCGATATATAGAAATCGAAAAATTATGCACATTTCCATATTTCTGGAAAAAAAAATGTCACGAAAGAGGCTAAAAAATGAAAATGTGCGTTTTCATTCAAAAACCCTAAAAATGCAATTTCGTGCATTAACGTGCAATTTCACGAGTATCCGGGCTCTAATTATAATACATTTAGAAATGGGAAGATGCAAAACTAAAGATTCCCTTTTTGCCTAAAAACAGATCAAAACTAAAGTGAAGAATTCGACCGACAAAGAAAAAACAAGAAATTACACCCATGTACACACCTAGCAGGCACGAAAACCCGAAATATTTAATTTCATGTGTATTTTTTAGAGGAAGTAGGGATATATGGGTCAGACAGGTCCACTTTACATATTTTATAACCACATCCAACAAATACAATTTGGCTCAAATTTGTTCGCAACATTGTAGGGCAGATTGGGGATCCTCCGGTGTCCATCAACCTCAAGGATGTGTCTCAATTATGCGTTATTCAAGATTTCAGATCACTAGCGATATTCTGTCGAAATTTATGGCCGAATTCAAATATCAAGGAGTGTCATTTGAATAAGAGATATGGGAACCTTAGTCCGGTTTGGCCCATTTTCAATATCGTACCAGATTTGATCAAAACAAAAATTCTGACCAAAATTTCAAATTTTTATTTTACTATTGAATCAACATGCTTGTGTGATGAAATCAATTCACTCTCAAATATGAATCGTCAAGACTGTAAATTTCCGAGAGCAACTGATTTTAACCAGAACACTGTTACTAGCGATTCTTTTTTTTACCCAAATCTACATGGGACGCAAAAGAACGCACCTAATTTAAAATGAACTGATCAGCGAAAGAAAACGTCCTCTTTGGAAGGGTATAAAAACGGTTATCAAAACTGAATTTTATGAGGCAAATAAAGTTTCTTCTCAACTTTAACATTTACCGAACAGTAGCGTAGATAAGAGGGTACTGCTCGCTGTTACTGAGAAACCTTTCATTTTAAATTCACCCGCAATCAACGACAAAGTTTTTCATACAGCTATCGAAGTTTAGATTTTTAGTACTGATCATTTACCAAATTGTAAATGTAAAAGCAAACGTTTAATGTTACAGCAGTAATTAAAACGTCCCTATAATCCTACTTCGATTAGGTGGGGATGATGAAAAATAATATACGTTTGCTCTCTAGTGGCACATCTTTTGACATTCAACATTTGCTTCGCTGTGCGGCTACACTTCGAGTCTCGATTTCGGGTGTCCTGCAATCGGTTCGCCATAGACCTATGGTAGATTCTAGAAGCCCGTGTATCTAGAAAAATTTTTCCTGTAACTTTTATTGTTGCGGGCTAGTAGGTTTTTTGATAAGTCTTGTCAAAAATAATTACTACCTTTAAAAAATTTTGATTGTCTAGCTCCTGTCTTAATAAAACCAAAAAGTTCCATCATATTCTGATATGGCATAAAATGATATGATGATAAAATGCCTTTCACATTAACAATTTACATGGTTATGGCCCTTGGATCGAAAACCGGAAAATGTGAGAGACACTAAAATTGGTCCTTTTTAACCAAGCTTTCTTAGTCCTCGGTGCCTAACACTAGAAGAAAATATTGAAAATTTACTCGATGCGCCTTTTGATATGGTACCCAACATGCCTTCGGGTAAAGCTAAATTCGTATCACATTTTTAACCTTTTCACTATTATTGTATTTTAAAATAATTTGGACAAGAACAGCAAAGATACAACGCAACGGTAAAAGTTAGAGAAATAATTCGGGCGCCATTTTGCCGATAAAAACGTGTAGAATCTATCGTAGGTGTATGACAAACGGTTGTAAATTTAAGAGCAATTTTAGTGTGCTCCAATATTGGAACACTGAGCATAGAGGAAGGGTTATGGCATCAAACATCTATGTTGAAAAAGTTACGAAATAATAAATGATTTATTCGCCCCCCCTGCTCGCTACGCTCACCAACCGCTCCAAATCACCCCAACTATAAATGTAATCCTGCACTTCTGCGACAATGAAATTTCTAGGAAGTCTAATTGAGGAAATCTGGATTTACCGTTCCATGCTGACTGCTGTGCATGTATGCATTGTTATGGCATAGCAACTTACCTTCCCTTAACTTAGCTCTATTGGAACTATGCGGAACTTTGTCTGTTGGAGGAGAAGATCCCCCAGCGGATGAAATATGGAGTTATTCAATTTCGGAGATGCATTGAGCAAATATTCCTGAGCGGGCTGTTGATCTCAACACCTCAACAAAAAGCAGTTAAGATCTTGTCCAATGTTGGACTGTCGCGCCTGTTGTTTATTTTAAATATTCCAATCTGACGTCTATAGCTCAGTAGGTAAAGTGCTGATCTTGTGACATGAAGGTCGAAGGTTCAAGTCTCGATTGGGACGAAACTTTTTTTTCGCTCAATTTCAGGTATTTTTAAGCTTTGTATGGTTTCGTACATTCGTACAGATAAGACACTATCCCTCCTTTAAGGGATACAGAGTATGGATATAATTCTTAAAACGCTATGTTTGTATTTTTTGAGATGCGAAACAATAATTTAACCCATTTCCGGATGGACTATGACTTTACCGCAAGAATAAAGTAACATTCTATAAAAAAATAAATAAAAACTCACTCTTCTCCTATAATTTCATTAGTTGCGGTGAAATTCAGAAAGATTTTTTATACTCTTCGGTCATAGAGTGAAAGGGTATATTAACTTTGTTTTATTAATTAATTATTATGGTAGTATCGTTGATAGAAACTGAAGCCTTCCTCACATTTTCCCCAATGAAACTTTCGTAGCAGAGACTCTCAAACACTGTAATCCGTATATTGGCACAACATTATTGTTTTTCTAAACCGATTTAAGCGAGTAACGTGATTCAAGACTGAAGTCTACCATTGTAGTAAAACTTCTTTCATGTGGTAGAGTTGTTGTGAATTAAAATTAGGCAGTTCATCATCCCGCTCTTTCCTACGATCGAATACGTTAGGTAATTGTTTGCTGGAAAGCAATACAATAAGACCCCGATAATTCGAACCTCAAAAAACCGTTGTTTGATAATCCGTATTCCAATTTCAGCGAAATTTTATTTTAACTTTCAGAAACTTTGGGAATTTGATCATTGCGTGCTCCTCTATTAACTTAAGGGAAGGCATATCTCAAACACGAAATTATTAATTTAGCCTGAATTGGTTAGCAGCGCACGATCATTCATAATAATGTGCTCGTACGAGTTATTTTCCAATATGCAAATTGGGTACAATCTTTATTTCAATCTTACACAAAAAAAGAAAACAATTCAGCGTAGGAACTATAGTGTAGTTCCGAGGTGATTTCAGATTGCAAAGTGTGGTGGAGAAAATTTTTTTTTTGTTTCTTATGTTTTTTGGGGTGCTGAGCTCGAATCCGGAGCTTCCCACCAAAATTTCGTTGCGGAACAGGATCAAAACCGCGAAAAAACCCAAAATTTTCGGAGTTTTCCCGTTTTTTTGTTTATAACTCCGAAAGTGTACATTTCTCCGAAAACCTGACCATGAAAATATTAGAGAAAACATAACTGCGGGTCCAACGCGCCATTAATCATTAAAATGTGTTAAGCGGTATTGCTACAATTGATAGTCATTTTTTTGGCGTTTTTTGCAATTTTGACCCTGTTTTGCAGCGAAATTTTGGTGGGAACTTACAGATTCAGGTTCTGCTTTCCAAAATATACAATGTACAAGATAAATGCAACTTTTACGACCAAAAATGAAAAACCGTTCAATCTCAAAATTTTTTTCATAAAATGGAACTATGTTAAAAATGGCAAATTTAAATTATCCACTGTAGTAATACCGCTCAACAGATTTTTAATATTCATGTCTCTTTGGACGCGCAATTATGTGCTCTCTAAAATATTCATGGAGAGTTTTTCGCAGAAATAAATAGTTGCAGAATTAGGGGGCGAATAACGGAAAAACAGCAAAAATTTTAGGGTTTTTCACGATTTTGACCCTGTTCCGCAAAGAAATTTTGGTGGGAAGCTCCGGATTCGTGCTCAGCACCCCAAAAAACATAAGAAACAAAAAAAAATTTGTCTCCACCACATTTTGCAATCTGATGTACTAGGTTTATCACGTAGTAACTACACTACTATGCTTAACAAAGAAATCGGACACAATTTTTCAAAAAGATCGTATTACATATCTGAACAAGGAAGCGGAAATGCGTTCATATTTAAATAAATAACAGGCGCGACAATCCAGCATTGGACTAAGGCCGCAGGATGTGTTAGTCTTCCTATTTCCAAGATCTTATCTGCTTTTTTTGTTGAGGTAATGAGATCAGCATCACGCTCAGCAGTGTTATTTATCCCCATAAATGGGTACTCGTTTAACATCTGAGTGAGATCATAGTCCGTCACAAGCTCCTGAGTTCAAAAAACACCATGATCCACGGTGAGATTCGAACTCATGACCCTGTGCACCGAAGGTGCGCGCACTAACCGCTAGACCAGCCAGACTACGTTCATATTTAGTATATGTAAATATCAACGTTAAATCCATTTATATTCAAAAACCCGTCACTTATTTGCCTGATACTCTTCATCCTAGAAAATTATTGTCAATATCAATTTAAAAACAATGTGTCAGAGCTCAAGCCTGCATTGTAACAGAAAACTTTTTAATTAGTTGCTCGTCTGCCTGACTCAACAACTACTAAAACTCCTTGATTCGTTTAATTAAGACAGATAACAGCAATAAATGATGACAGTATATAGTGGTGCCAAGAACGATGTTTATAATAACACAATTTTCTGAAATGACAACGATGATGATGACAAGGCTGATTACGAGACTTACGACAAGCCCATATTTGTATAATCCATTGACGAGAACGACAACGTTTTTTAACTCATCTATTATAGTACGGATAGTGCTACCCTTAAATCGCATCCGGGGCAGGCTAATTAGAAATTAACCACTTTTCTCTATTATAATATTCGTAGGAGTACATTTGAAAACTTAGGCCGCGATAAAAGTTCTCGAATTAGGGCGACTTTAGAAGTGTCGCTTACAGCACACTTTTACGTGGCCATAGAATGTGGACGTGGCGTGGGATGAGGATGACTGATGTGGGGGCGTTGGAGCTACAGAACATAGTAAGGATAGTATAGCAAATGAAAGTCGAAGAAAGTTCAAAATGACAAGGGCAGCCGGGCCGATATCAAACCAAAGAGGAAGTAAGTTTTTCCTTCTAGTAGGCGTTTAAACTCGACATCGTGAAAGACACACTAGTCTTTGTTGTAGTTGTTGCTGTCGTTAATGGGATTTGCGTGTTTTCTGTTTTTTTCTGTCATAATCTTTTGTGGGGAATGGCCACGATTTGATTTCACATTCAAGTTTCTGTGAATGGACATACTACATGTGTCATTCGAAAAGAAAATTGATTAGGTCTCAATGAAGAGTGTCATATAGCATAATTTGATAGAAAGCTTCCGTTTTTTCTCAGTACCATATATAGCACCATGTGGGGCTCAGCCGTTTATAGGCGATTTCGAGTCAACGTTACATTGCATATCATTTCGGAGTGTATAATAATGTTGCAAGCACTATATATACATACACACATGTACGTACATTTTTCGACCACGCCGAAATTCGATCTCCGGACCTCTATAGATTACTAGCATCGTAGAGTGCGACTCAACCAACTGAGCCACAGAGCGTGTCCGTTTTTTATAAGGCGGAAATTATACTTTAAAATAGTTAGTAGCTGGTAAAAGAGGGATTGGTGGGATTGCTGATTTTTTTAATTGACGCACATTCGTGGATCAGTCTATGTCTGAGGTTCTACTAATGCAAACAGATTTCAATCCATGCGACATACATATCGATTTTTTGGCCAACTCGTATATTAGCAGATTTGACTGTGTATGTAATCACCATGGATAACATTTTAAAGATTTTTTTTAACGAGGTGGGGTAATCTTCGGAAAATGCTGCTATTGCAGTTACACCGGATTTCTGGAGATAAAAAGACCACCTCATCATGCCAAGTAGCTGACTTCCGTCTAACATCTTCTAATTGAAGTTCTTTGTGAATGTTGCACACAAACTCAGCCAATACCTCCCAATTGTGTTGGCACTCCAGCATACGGTTCGCCACATTCTGTATGGGCTGAACGTTTCCCCGAATTCCCCATTCAGTTGCGCGACAAATCTAGGGCAGGAATAAAATACGTGCTTTCCGTTTTCTGGGACCCCTTTGTAGCTAGGTCATTCAGGCGAGTCATCCGCAGCTTGAAACGGTGCAAATATTGTCGGTATCCCCCATGACCCGTTAGGAATTGAGTTAAAAAGTGGTTCAATTCACCGTGTTTCCGTTTAGCCAATTTTGCAATGTCAGGGATAAGAGAGTTAGTTAGTTTGAAGTCAACCCTTCAGCAAGGGCTTTATAGCTGTTGTTGCTTCGTTGGCGTAAACTTCGACCCACTCTACAAGAACTACAATGTCATCGGGAAATCCTACCACAGTAACTCCCCCAGGCATGGGAGGTTAGATTTGATAAGTAGCTCCTGATTAAAGCTACCAGATAGTCTGGAACACCCATTCTTTGTAAAACGGCATGAATCGAGAGCCGAAATGCGGAATTAAAAGCGTTCTTGACATCGAGCTTTAGTGCAGAACATCATGTACCATTTCGAAGCCTTTGCCATTGGTAACCAATTCAATTGCATCAACCATAGACCGGGTCCCTCTAAATCCGTACTGTCGGCCTGACAAACTCCCTTTTTCTTCCTTTACCGATAACAATCTGTTAAAAATTATTTTCTTAAACAGTTTTCCCAAGGTGTCGAGCAGGCAGCTTGGCCGATATGAGCTTGACTCTCCAGCAGCCGGTTTATTTGGTTTGGGATGGAGTGCCAACTTTTGCCGCCATTGGAAAGGTGCAAGTTTCCGAGCCTTCAATAAACTTATGACGGACAGCACTGATTGCACCCTCCAACGTCGGGATCTTTGTCTAGTCCTGAAGCTTTGCCCTCCTCTAATCTTGAAGCAGCTGGCCAAAGTTCATTAGTCTGCTACAGCAGCAATGTGAACCATCTGCTCTGACGAACGTTGACCCAAGGCTATCAGTTTATATTAAGAGATCAGGACCGAGACAATATTTCTGGCCAGCGCCGGTTAATTTAATTGTGGTAGCCATATTTTCTCTATCAACAACTATGTACGCCGTTTTCAACATATTCGTGTTTGCTTCGTCTCAGCGTTTTATGCAGCAGTTTTGATTGCTTTTCCTAAGCAAGCGAGCTTCAGCAAATGGTCGAGCGTTATTATAAGGATATCAGCTTCTGAGTTGCCCTGTGACACAGACGTCGCCCCTTCAGGCAATCACGCCTGCAATTTCCTCAGATCACCAGTAAACCAATAATAGATCCCACACATTGAGCTGTGAAAATACGTCAAGAAGAACCCTCCCTCGCCTATTTGTCTACCAGATGCCCACTCCGTGGCCCATGCGTTGAAGTCCCCCACAATTAACACAGCGCTTTTCTTCTTGGCGTCGCGCATTAGCTTGTCCAGGAATTTGTCGAAGCGAACGTTGTTCCATCGTGACAAGCGTAACCACTCTTCTTAGTTCATCGGACATCACTTGCTGGAAGGAACAGTCTCTGCACGTCCAGCTGGCAACTTGGTCATCCTTATCTACGATCTAAATTGCTCGCCCCAAGTTCTTATATTGATCACAGTTCCGACGTCTATAGCTAAACTATGAGTCTGACCGCAAAATGCCCTAAGAACCAAATAAACTACACAAAATTCCCTATATAACACTCTAGACATTTTCTCAGAAATTTTTACCCTAGACCCAAAAGTATTACACGAGTAGTGCGTTAAAATTTTTTGAGATTTACATTTCATATCATACAAAGGTAAGTTTGTGTAGTTTGTTTCGTCCTCAGGACATTTTGCGGTCAGGCTCATAGTTTTCCAAATATTTTAAAAAACTACAATTTCACCCATTCGCCACCGCCTCCCCCTTAACCCAAGGCGCAAATTAATGTAACTTTTTACTGTGTATATTGGGCAGTGTATTTAACAATTTGGCGTCAAAATTTTTTTTAATGTTTGGGGCTTTCTTGAACTAATTGCACTATACTATCGCAGAATGCCGCTTTGTGATTTTCTTTCCTACATTTGAAACACATTCTTCACCTATCGTGTTCGCTGCTGCAGTCTTTCGCAACGAGTCCAGACGCGAAACACTTGTAGCATCTCTTCGGAACTAATATAGGTCTTAAGTGACAGTTTGACCAACTGACCTTCAGTTTGCCCCCTTCCACGAATTTGTTGGACTCATTCATTGGAATATTGATGACAGCAAGCTCTGTGCCACCGCACGCCCTCCTCAGTGACTTCACCGCATTACTGTCATTCTAGAAACGCCGCATTGATGTTCTCCTTTGTTTTCATTTTGTCCAAATTCACCACTTCTAGCCTCATCTCCTGACGGAAAGTTTTAACGCCAGCTGTGTTAATTTCTATCAACTTGGTTATGATAGATTTGTATCCTTCCACCAGGTATTCAAGAGAAGATAGTGCAAAGGAAATCAACAGCTGGCGATGACCGTTGCGCGTTTCTTCCTAACACTCCTACTATGTTGGTTTCTTTTCGTCCGTATGTTTTCAACTCGGTACATAAAAATCAGATATCTCACCTCTTCGTCTTTATACTTTGTATAACATTCTATTGACACTCAACCAGCATACAACCTAATATCCGCGGCAGATTAAAAAGTTTCCAGCAACAAATTTTCAAAGTGAAAAGTTCAATTCTTAAGGACTTGACTTGATCCTTTACTGAGAAGACATTGTTTATTAAAAACCCAACCGACCAGTGGGTTTATTTACGCTTAGCAGAAAATATATATGTATTTTACGAAGTAAAGCGGAAAACTTAAAGTCTTATACAGAGAAGGCTTAGTCCTTTACCTATAATTCACAGTTAGTAGCGAAAAAAAGAAATCAGTTTGACATGAAAATCATAAACCCAAACGGAAATAGAAGTCTCATTAGCTCTGTCCACATTAGTTTCCATTAAATCAAACTCTAATTGAGCCAACTGACCCCTACCATTGAAAAATTACCATCCAAATAACTGACGGTATTCATTCACAATTAGTTTCTCTGGCCTCTGCAGTCGTAATCTAGTTGTAGCCAACAGCGCGCTATACGAGTATAGTCAGCCAGACATCCTGTGTGTTGTATAGTTTTCGTTATTACATCAGCCGACACAATGAGCTCCAGGGAGAATCGTCTTTTTTCGTCCTACGTATATTGTACCACGGGAGGGAAAGGCAAGGCAAATGTGCCGGCTCACTGGCGCCATTTATCATGCGGCGGACACATTCTGTTGCTCTTGGGAATTTACAACCATATTCAGCGAAATTTCGCTATGAAATGAGGGAAGTCTCCTGCGGCTGTTTGACACCGCTACGTTCGAGAACTATAGTCTTTGACTCAACGCGCTTTTAGCTTTCAATTAGCAATTTGAATAATTAGTATACTTTCGGCGAACGCGGTAATGTCATCATCAGAATGTATGGAGTTTGAAGTGTAGGTCAATTTATCGTGCTTGACGAACGCTTGAAGGAAATGCCTTTAAGGCTAACACCCTATCCGCTCAATTAGAAGCTAATACCATTGGATTCTATGAATTTATAGTTTTCTGTGGAAATAAATTATATTGGCGAATTTAAATTTTGAAATACAATTTGTATAAATATGTATAACTCTATTCGTTATTGCTCCAAGCCCCTTGTGATCTATGATACCATTTTCCACGTTTTACTGCATTTTTTCATGTATAATTTACAATATACTAAAGTGTGCATCCTGTCCTGACAAGCACATTTCCACGAAATGATAACATGAAAATGCATGTCCGTTTTTTTCAGGATCTCTTCATGTGGCAATCAGGGCCAGCCCTCGGGGTGGGCGAACTGTGCTCAATGGGTCACTCTCAAGGAACCTCGTAAACTCGTAAAGAGTGGTTACGGGCCGCACAAAATAAGTCACTCAAATCGGCTTGTTATACCTTTACTTCGCGTAATGTAGGAGATTTCCAATATTACGTTTCCAAAACGATAATACCAAAAAAAAAATGCAACGCAGAACAAATTATTCTGCTTGAAAGTAAATCATTTTCGATGACGGAATTCGGAGAAACAAACCGAGTTAATTTGGTCACGTTTCCCATGCAAGGAGACATTTCCTGACTCAGGAGCGTCTGACATTGCAAAAACATGTTGGTGCTTATGCACAGTAATCCCTTTAACACCAAAATACAGTGCATAGTTAACATCAAAAAGTAAACTGCAAGCAGAGCAAGAAGAGTTGCTAAACAAACTCTCTGACGCGTACACGAAAACGTTATGCATTTTATCAACCCTTCTTTTCCATATTTTGAGATACGCCGATCAGTAATTTTTACCTAAATTACTGATTGTGGTGATCAGGACATTTTGACGTCTTCTGTATTTTTTCTTATAATACACGAGGTTCAAGTATTCTTGATCTAATATTTTTTTTCGAAAAGTCTGCTCTTTTCTTTTTGCGTTAACAAAATAGTTTCCATTCGTAAATCAAAATGTTCGTTGTCTGTTAATATGAGACATAAAAGCCGTTAGTATCAAATTAAATGCCAAAATCTCTCGTACCTGATAACTCTTTCAGGTTTGTGGAGAATGTGTTATTGTTAGTGTAAATTTGTTCCCTGCAAAACAAACAGGGACCTGATTGTGTATACATTTGAACATTTAAATGTACAAGCTATGGAATTCAGGTGAATAGCCTGATACAAACCTGAAAAAGTATAAATAGGCTCTGAAAAACAAGGCGCAGGGTGAAAATTATCGCGAGTACTTTAGTTCACAAATGACGCGAACAAAGATTTAGGGGAGATTGAACAACCAATTTAAAAAAAAAATCTCTCTAAGATCAATTTCAATTTTTGTTTAGATGTTGGTATAGGAGCCGATGGTGCTCCAGGGCCCCCAAAATGTTCAGGCCGGCTCTGGTGACAATTAACCGAGCTTGAAATTGTGTAAACTTATTTAGGTACATTTCGTGTAAAGTCGGGTATGTTCATTTTTATTAAAACGGATAATAAAAAAGGAAAAATCTTATTTGATGCAAATATAGTTAACTAATACTAATGATACAGAGCTAGTATATACTTCACCTGGTATTGAAATGTATCACCCAATACCATGTCCAAACAGAGTAAATGATATTTCGTATACCATGATATATTCGTATGCCACGTTGATACTACATATCTCGTTTACTCTGTTTGGACATGGTATTGGGTGATACATTCCAATACCAGGTGAAGTATACTAGCTGTGTATCTTTATAGTATAATGCATTTTCAGGATAACACTGAACTCGGTCTAAATGCGGGAAAAATACACACCTACTTCCAACGACGAGGTGCGTTGTTGAATGCAGTAACTTTGTGTCGTTAAAAAGGACCCACAATTTTCATTGCTTTTCTTGTCTATACGATATGACTAAGGCCGATTTTCGCATAATCCATAACAATACCATAAAATCCATCCTAAAACTCGACTGAAAATATAATAAATATAATTACAAAAACGTGTCGCGATTCAAGTCTCACCGCAGACTAGAGACTATACACATATAGCTTTGACAAAAACATTTTATTTAAGCCACAAAAAGGATAAAATGCTTTTATTATCGTATGCTATTTTTCTTTTCTTTTTTCTCTCAAGGAAAAAAAAAAAACCGAAATTACGTGGATAATGTAATACATTATACAGGGTGTCCGGAAACTGCCGCATAAACGCACCGGTTTGTGATTCCTCAGTTGATTTCCAGCAAAAAAGTTGTATGGAACATACTCCCTCAGCTTAACCCTTTAGCTGCCACAGGCATTTAAAGATTTTTGAAAAAATCATTTTCTTGCACGACTTAAAGCCTAATATCTCCAAAGCTAGACCAGCTAGGGTTAATTTTAGCTCGAGTTCAACACAATTCAATTCACACTGCCCTAAACATCTGCGATTGGTAAAATCTATTCAAAGTATGTCCTACCTAGTTTTCTGCACTTAAGGTACTAAAACTATTAGAAATAATAGAGCTAGAATAAAATAATGTGAGAAAGATATGATCGTAAGACTATGCGCCAATTTTTAATCGTACAAGCACCTCACCTTGGCAGAAGTTGGAGAAAATTGAGATTGAAAAAATATTGTTTTTGGGTCAAATCACGCAAATTTGACTTTGAAGCTCGGTAAAAAAATAAACCTCTTATCCGATTTTAGTGTGGTTAGTTTTTTTTTATAGGTGAATTTGTTGGTTGTAGTAATCATTTTATTTCACTATTCTAGCTGGTCTAGCTTTGGAGATATTAGACTTTAAGTCGTGCAACAAAATGATTTTTTCAAAAATCTGTAAATGCCTGTGGCAGCTAAAGGGTTAAGCTGAGGGAGTATGTTCCGTACAACTTTTTTGCTGGAAATCAACTGAGGAATCATAATTTGGTGCGTTTATGCGGCAGTTTCCGGACACCCTGTATACATTCGTGTATCCACGCGAATGTTGTGTAACATGTTGAGAGAAAGTTATAGTAGACGAAACCAAAGTAGTAGGAAGCATGGAGGGAGTACGCAAAGGGTGTCTAAGAAAAAATAATAGAACAACAGTAATTTTGCATTGAACCATAATGGCACTCACTACCTAAGAGCGTAGCGAAAATACTAAAATCGTTTGCTAGTGCAGTCATATTAGCATTTCAAATAGAAAAAAATAGAGTAAGGATAATTCTTGTGGTTTTTGAATCAGTGGGCTTCCAGGAATCTAAAACTCATTTTGCTAAAAAAAATTTTGATCGGAAAGGTCCCAAAAAGGACAAAAAAGGATACTCTTTAATCCTTGACCGGAGGTCAGCATGTGGGGTATCAGATCAAAGGGGACGTCGAGTACATTATATATCCGGTGTTTGTTTCCTGTTTCAAGGACCCTCAACGGAATAAATCGAGATTAAATGTAAAATTATTTTGTTTTCCGTGTATCTTTCCAAAGCCATAACTACGAAAATAATTCAAGTTGTCACTACGTTTCTCACTTTTCCGAATTTATAATAGCTAAAGATTCTATCATTAAATTTGGTAAGAAAAAAAATTATCGGAAAGCTCTCAAAAAGGACATAAAAGGACACTAATTACAAACCTTGATCAAACGTGGGCATGCGGGGTGTCATATCAAAGAAGACGTCGCGTAACAAACACCGGATATGTAATGTATTCGACGTCCCCTTTGATCTGATACCCCACATGCTGACCTCCGGCCAAGGATTAAAGAGTATCCTTTTTTGTCCTTTTTGGGAACTTTCCGATCAAAATTTTTTTTAGCAAAATGAGTTTTAGATTCCTGGGAGCTCGTTGATTTAAAAACCACAAAAGACTCAAACAAAAAAACACAAACTCTATTTTTTCTATTTGGAGGCCTGAAATGGGTTATTTTGACTGCACTATGCTTGAAGAGCGCTATTTGCGAGCGGAAATAGCATTCGTCTACGCGCGGCAATATGTTATACAATGCCCCTTTTAAAAAAACCTAATAAATTATATCCAATAAATTTTAAAAATCTAAATCGAATTTAATGTTTTTGACACTTTCTTTGTTGTGCGTCGAAAAAAAAACCAACAACAGACACGGCCAAACCAAATTTTTGCATAATATGAAACACCCTGTATAAATTCAAGGAAAAGTATATAAAGCGTACATAATAAATCATGTTAGGCCATCATAATCCTATACGTTTGATGAAACATTTAACAATTGTTTTCTGAAGGCACTCCCAACCTTATATATACATACATATAGCAATGACAAAAACAAATGTTTATTAGGAGCCCTCAGTGTTTGTTTTATTTCATCCATTCATTGGTGGAAATATGTAGACTCAAGTGTATTTATATATGTATACATGCATACTCGTAGCCAGAAGTCTGTTAGCTTTCAGATTAAATCAAGAACAGTATTCGAGGATATCGAAAGGATCCAAGCAATTTTATATGTTTCGAATAAAGAAGAATCACAGACAAATGTACATATATTTTTATCAGATGTGTGTTAATCTGAAAGTGGAAATTTATTGTGATAGGGAGTTGTAAAATTATTTCCAAAAGTTGGAGAAGATTATCCGTTTTATAATGTGCAACTTTATTAAGTTTTATTGGGAAAGATAATAATTAAACGATATGTTGTTAAGCTGAGTTGGATAAACATCCATTCTGACAAAAAAATTTTTTTTCGTATATCAAAGATTAATGTGATTTTATTGATTGTCAAAACGATGCGATTTGAACCTTGAATTTATTACTGATGGATGATGGTTAAACAAACTCTGAGTACTTACGCCTTACGGTATTTCATTTGGAGTCATAACCATACCTGGAATAAAAAGAAGAGAACCTTCGTTATAGAATATCGAATTGAATGTTTGCTTTGCATTGTAATAACGTCTAATATTTTTAACACAAAGGGTTTGATTTTTTAAGCATCCGAAATGCATTGATTTCCGAATTATAAATTACTTCTATTCCAAATCAAACAAAAAGGTTCGTAGTTTTTTTGGATAATGCTGATTCGGAGATTTAAAAAAGGCTCACAACTTCACGATTAATCAGATATGATAGTGAGACAATGCGCCCAACTTTCAAAAGTACCTTATCTTGACAGAAATTTGAGGAATTGAGGAAAAACAAGTCGTCAGAAAAAACTTTTAGCCCGAGGGGAGCGAAGGGTATCCAAATTTCGGCCGTGCCCGAAATTAGCCTCAGTCCAAAGTTAATGAATGTTTTTAGTTTAAAAATGTTGTTCCAATTTTTTTGCCTGACCGTTTCGATAAACGTTTTCAAAATATTAATCCCGCGGCCCACTCAAATCTGAAGAAACTGTTATTTGGCCCAGGCCAGTTTTTGAGTCTGACAATCCTGCCATTGAAGAGCCGCACTTAATGAGTCAAAGAACTTCAATTGGTCGACCACTGACGTAATCGGTATTCAGGGTACTGCGTGCCCTGGAATACTGTGAAAAGATTTCCAAAGGGCAAAGTAAAATGAGGAAGCATGTGAGTCTGTAAACTTTATTCAGATCAAATTTCCCTTTTTATTCTTTTTCTGAAAAAGGATGTCCCAAAGGATCGCAACATTTAAATTTAATAAGAAATACAGCTATTTATTTATTTAATCTTTCTTGTATATTGAATTGTAGTCTGGCTGCTCTAGCGGTTAGTGCGCGCACCTTCGGTGCACAGGGTCATGAGTTCGAATCTAACCGTGGATCATGGTGTTTTTCGAACTCACGAGCTTGTGACGGACTATGATCTCACTCAGATGTTAAACGAGTACCAATTTATGGGGATAAATAACACTGCTGAGCGTGATGCTGATCTCATTAGCTCAACAAAAAGCAGATAAGATCTTGGAAATAGGATGTCACTAACACATCCTGCGGCCTTAGTCCAATGCTGGATTTTCGCGCCTGTTTTTTTACATATTGAATGGTAAAGGACAGAATGAAATTGTGTAATATGTAGTTACAACCCCTCACGCAAATAGTTTCATATCTTTGTTTAATTTAGTTGAATATAGTACAAAATATCTCGACATCCCAGGTAAGCTTAATCAAAATGATTCCCATAGAATGGATGCTGCTGCATTGCATACCCGTTAGTTGGAAAATTTAACAAACAGAGTGTCGAAGTATTCAGTGGATAAGGTCATCGTCATAAAATACCGCTACTAAATTAGACGACGAAGTCTCTGAATAGAATCTCGGCGTCTTCATATAGAACTCATCCACTCAATGTTTACATTTCACAACATAAGATGTCTCGACTGTGTATACGTTTGGCACATCCTATCACATGATTATAATGTCTGCCTCCCAAGGACGAACTCGCTATGAAACAACAAAAAGTACATCAAGACAGGTTGTCTCTGGCATCCTATCCTGCGTCGGCAACGTCGCTCGTGGGGTGAAACATTGAAGTATCTCAGAGATGATAGAACAACACACTTATAGTGTACGCATCATATGGGGAAAATAATTGCAAAGTACTTAAGATAAAAGCGAACACCTTTTGCTACACTTGGAAATTTACACACAGCGCAGCGGTACAAAAGAGAAATTGCTAAACTGAGTTGAGCGATGATCTCGGCAATGCATATACCTGCGGAAACCATATAAAGCTTCGGCAACCATAGTCCATGTTTGTGTTTTGTTGGAAAAAATGGAATAACACGCGAACGATGCTACGTTAAAATCCCATGACATCAAGCCAGAAGCAGCTCTCGAAAAACACCTTGTTCATGTTCATCCGAGGTTGTTTTCAAAGGGCAACATGAAAACTGAAAACAAACTCATCCCGCGCTGCCATGCTCTTGTTGTTCATATGCCACTTTTTTTCTTAAGTGTATAGGATATGCGGGATTCGAGTGATACTCTTCGTATATGGAGTGGGTGTGATACCTGGCGCAAGAGACAAGCAGATTCTCTCATATTGTGGTGGCATCAAAGGATAATTCAGTGGCAGCGGAATTGGTATAGGTGAATCGCATTGCTCCCTTTTGCATGTTTGTGTATATACGTAGAGAAGGTTGCAGTTCAACGAAAATTGTTACAAATTTTGCTGTCATGAGCGGTTGTACCTGGATAAAATTGTGGTAGCCATGAATCCAAGAGATTTTCATTAACCCGGTGCATGTTGGGTACTATTATTGTTATTCACTTAAAAAGGCTCTCTGCTCCGAACATTAAATTCGATAACATAATGTGGAAATCATGCTTGACACGATTTATTCGTACAGTGTAACAACGCTCTCAATACACAACATCAATTTTCATCAAATCGGCTAAGAACCGGCCTAGCACAACGTCACGTCCTGCTAACACGCGCTGTACAGCACAAGCATAATGATCAACATCCTGTGGTATATAGCAGCAGGCTCGAACAGTATAAAAGGCAAATCAGACAACAAATCAGCAGCATTTAAGTCTTGGCATCGAAGCATCCACAACTTGAACTCAGGAATATGAATCTAATCGCAATCCATGATAGACCATTCGGACTGCGTGTGATGAACATAATAATTTTTGTATCATTGAACTGAAATATTGAAGAATGAAAATCAAGTTCAAAAAATTGCTTCATTGTTTTCACTAAGAGGACTCAACTGGAAAACACACTTGACCATTCAATCTATCGGCTACACCACCCAGTTTCGTTTAATATTATATAATTTATCAATTAGTTTACTTGTTTATTTCAATTTTTATGTTCCATGTCAACTCGCGGGTTAAGAAGCCCGTTCACTTCTATTTATATTATCTGCCCAATCTTTGGAACTTTGCAGACAGTACATACCCGTATATATCCTGTAAGTGAGTTAGTTGCTAGGTAGACAACACACAGGACATGGCACCATTGTGTGTCATCTTCAGTGCCACTCCTGAAGAAAATCAAGCCCGTCAGCTCTGGGCTTTTGTTTTCCTTTGTGATCAATTTTTGAAAAGCAAACTTTACGGTTGCCACTGGCATCAACAGTGCTTATTTTACTGGAAGAAATAACCAACGAGCTTCGCTTTAAAAAAAAAACAAAGCCAGAAAAAAGTCCTTTTACAGTTTTTCTCCATGCATCTATGTGAACAGCAGCAAAGACATGGGCACGGCCGATATTCTTTCTCGCTCTATCTCTCTCTCTCTGTCGTTTTATTATTTTGTTCAAGAAAATTTTTGTCGCCCCAACGATATCGTTACCAGAACAAGCAAAACAGCAGGACATACGAAAACGACGAATGTCGACATTATGCAAAATATATTTTCCTTAAAGATATGTTTGGGTGTGCGCTCGGAATACGAATGTAAAATATGTGGAGCATTCTGCACGAGCTCTCTGCTCTTTGAAGACGACGAAAATTTCACGAGGCAAATCCGAATTGTAATTATTTTAATGATGATTTTCACATTTATCGTTCATATTTTTTCATTAAAGTTGCAGGATTAAAGGCATTTTCATACGCCTTCCGTCGCGGTCATGACGAAAGCAATTAGGCGAAATTCCCTGAAGGATGTATTTAATGAAGAAAAAGAAGCTGTGAATGATTACTAAGAAATATGGTATTATTGCGCGGAGGATTATTTTTTTCTCTTTAATGTATGATAGCATGGTCAACGGTGTGAAAGTTTCAAGCGATAAGTAGATTAATAGGAAATCGTGACTTAAGGCGGCTAATTGTCATATGAGAACAGGGAATGAACCTGATCAAGTTTAGTATTTGTCCTTGTCCTGATACATTTTGTATCTACGTTTTATGCAATGTATACATTTGAGATAGGTTCCTATCAGTAGCATAATTTGAAAATGATCAAAGAGAAGTCACGTAAAACGACGCCCACATAATCCTCGTAGGCAGCATTCTGAACCCAGACAACGGGCGTTCATAGGTACTGAAGGAAAATTATCACATGGTTGGAGCGCTAATTGGATTCGTCAGCCTTTAGAATGACTTCAGTTAAATTGTTTCCTAGTACCGCAAAAAAACCGAATGAGTGGAAACGCTGTTCGCTCGGGGATAATGGTATTAAGGGTTAAAGTCAAAACTTCTGCGGAAACCGATCTCATTGACAGTTACGTTAGTATGGGTTCATGAGTCTTCAACTTAAGGAAATTGATCGTTTTGAAGGAGCCCGGGAAACACAGATGATGCCTATTAGTGCACAGACACAGACACCTTGTCCCCCCTCTAACTATTTTTTTTCGGAAAAGCGCGTTTAAGCTTGACCCCTATTGTATTTTTCTCCTCGGGTCGCATCTTTGAACGGCTGTAATTTTTGAACGCAGACAGGCAGGACTCTGAAGTGTTCACCAAAATGTGCTCGAAACCGAACCTCTTGTAATTTATTTGTCCGTGGGTTGCATCTTTGAACGGCTGTAACTTTTTAACGCAGACAGCTTGAATTCTGAAATTTTCTCCAAAATGTGCGCCACGACTTTTCTCTAAATCGAAACTCTGATCTCCCTCTATCCTATTTTTTGTTTGTTTTAGAAAATCAAAAAATGTGCTCGACTTTCTGTTCCCCCTCTATCCATTTTTTGTTGAGAAACCGACCCCGTTTACCGCATTGCATTTTTTGTCCTTGTGTCGCCTCTTTGTACAAATGTAACTTTTTAACTAGGACTCTGAAATTTTCAGCATAATGTGAGATACATTAGGCTCCACATCAACTTTTACCTAGCGAGGGATATGGGTAAGTATTTTTTGCTTTGTGCCAGTACTTTTTTCAAGTTGACAATGAACCCATAGGCTCGATAATAATAATTGTTTTCTTCATTTGTCTTCGCCATATTACCATCTTGCTTGATTAACACACGTTGAACGTGAGTTTCTGTTTACACAAATATCGCAGGCATGCAACAACATTCAAGAGTTGTGTTTGTTATGTCTGATATCTTCGGCGTATCTTCAGACGTTATCACGCTTGAATGGAAAACCACATACCTTGCATTTAAATACAAACCGCATCGCATGCATGCATAGATAAAGGTACTCGTATGATGTAAAAATAAATGGATAAGTGCTGTTTGGTTCACGATGCTGTGAACTTTTCATTGAACATTTTATCAGAAATTGCGCACATGAATGACAAAAGTGTATACAGGGTTATTGGTTAAGTCGACCTATTCCCTGCAACACGTTATAATAGGGTCAAAATGCAACAAAATGGGGCCATAAATGCTAGGCCGATTTTCAATGGTCACTGAGATATATGAATTTTTAGGTTTTTTGAAATAACCTAGAATTTTGCCATTTAGAGTAAGAATTAAAAAAAACTACTACATAAGGTAATAGGCTTAAACTAATTTTTGGATTTGAGTCAACACTATAGCAGACATTTCTTAATCATCTAAAATTTCAAAAACCCATCACAATTCGAAATTTTTAATTAAAAAAAAAAAAATTTTCTTAGATTTTTTTAGTTTTTTAATGTAGTATTACTAAAAAAAAATTATATGACATGGAGTCTGCAGACTACTGGAAAAACATTCGCGTGTTCTCAGTTTTCCAAAAAGGTGTCAATGTCAATACAAATATTTGAAATAATTGAAACAGCTAGCTGCAACTTGTTCGTGGACCATCATTTTCTTTGATAAAAAATGAAATAAAGCGGTACATTATACGATGCATTTTGCACGCGTATGTTTTTCCAGTGGTCTGCAGACTCCATGTGATATAATTTTTTTAGCAATACTACATTAAAAAATATCGTTAAAAAAACTAAGAAATATTTTTTTTATTTAAAATTAAAAATTTCGAATTGTGATGGGTTTTTGAAATTTTAGATGATTAAGAAATGTCTGCTATAGTGTTGACTCAAATCCAAAAATAAGTTTAAGCCCATTATCTTAGTAGTTTTTTTTTAATTCTTACTTTAAATGGCAAAATTCTAGGTTATTTCAAAAAAACCTAAAAATTCATATATCTCAGTGACCATTGAAAATCGGCCTAACATTTATGGCCTCATTTTGTTGCATTTTGACCCTATTATAACGTGTTGCAGGGAATAGGTCGACTTAACCAATAACCCTGTATAGTAGATAAAACTAAAAGATTGTTGTGAGAAGTAAAGACATAATCTTGAGGTCGGAATCGGATGTACGTCAAGGTTAGATGCATATCATTCAATATAATAGTAAATATGTAGGTTGATCAAGATTTGTATTTTCATTTGCAATTGACATTGGTTTAAAATGCCAAGAGGCGAAAAAGGATGTTTTTATTTGGTCAGATCGCAAATTTTACAATTTTATAAATTAAATTAACCAAAACCATCTACCCTAAAAATACTGTTTTGCAAGTTAAATTGATGTATCGTATTAATAAAAATTACTCTTCGAAATAATATCCTTGTGATAGGCGAGGAGCTTAGTAGATCACGCCCGAGGATTGATCTCCAGGACCTGTCGATAGCTGGGCATTCACATAGCAAGTCAAAGGAGGTTTTGTCTTCATCCAAGCAAAAGCGGCACACTGTACCCTGAAGATGGTAGCGAAAGCGTAAAAGTCCCTTAGGAAAGCGAACAAAACCTTCACAAGTCGTAGGTCTGGGTGTTTCCTCTTGTAGCTCAGAAGACAGTTAAATATCATGCTCCCTAGGAGCTCTCTAATTCATTTTACGAATAGCCTCAGGGCCAATGAGTAGAGAGGCAGACCCCAAGCTAGCTCATTTCCTTTTTTTTTTGTTGGATCAGTTTCAAAGGAAACTTGTGCGAAGAAGGAACTTTGATTGATGCTTGAATCGGGCGGTTTTTTGATAAGACTGATCCAGAGAGGTGCGTATTTAGTATAGTATAGTTTGAGGTTCTTTTTGTGGGGAGCCCTCCGGGATTTAAGCAACAACAACAACACCATTTAAATTATTCTTGAAGCTTCAGGCAGCGACTGAAGGTCTCCTCCAAGTTTCTCTGGTATTGTCTGATCATGATGAGTGTACTATTATACTCAATGAACGAGTGTCCATATACGGATTAGGATACCTCGCTGAAAACATGACAGTTAGAGGAGAACCCCGAGATTAGTCGATTTCCAAGAGTGACGTAAACAACCTATTCTCTTGTTGCGGTTACGAAGGTGGCATAGGTGAATCCACGGGTGGGAGGATTCATATCCCCATCTTGGAAGACGAACTTTCATTTGTCATGTTTACATTACGCAAACAAACATCTATACTTACAGGGTGAAGATTTTCAAAAAAATCATTTTCTTGTACGACTAAAACATCAATATCTCAAAAGCTAGACTAGCTAGAATGTCGAAATAAGATGATTATTACAGCCAACAAATTTACCTAAAAAAATTAACCCTAGTTTCTGCACTTAAGGCATTAAAAGTAAAACTGTTAGAAATAACAAAGCTAGAATAAAATTATGTAAGAAAGAAATTATCGTTAGACTATGCGCCAATTTTTAAAAGAATCGTACGAGCACCTCACCTTTGCAGAAGTTGGAGAAAATTGAGATGGAAAAATAGATTGTTTTTGGGTCAAATTACAAAAATTTGACTTTGAAGTTATGTAAAACCCAAACCTCTTATCCGATTTTAGTGCGGTTAGTTTTATTTTTTAGGTAAATTTGCTGGCTGTAATAATCATCTTATTTTGCTATTCTAGATAGTCTAGCTTTTGAGATATTGCGGTTTTAGTCGTACAAAAAAATATTTCAAATGCCTGTGGCAGCTAAAGGGTTAAGAATTGGGAGTATGTTCCATACAACTTTTTTGCTTGAAATCACATGAGGAATCACAATCCGGTGCGTTTATGACGTAGTTTCAGGACACCCTGTATATAAAAGAAAGTCGTGTTAGTTACACAATCTATAACTCGAGAACGGCTGGGCCGATTTTTATGATTTTAGGTTTGTTGGATTAGGCTCCGGCTGGATTTCAGTAAATTAATTCCACCAGATCGGTCTACACTCAGAATAAGTATTGAAATATGTGAAAAATTCACAATAAGCAAAAATTATGAAAACAGTTATTTTTCACATAATTGCATTTATCTCCTAAACGCCGCATTGGTCTCTACACAAAATAACAGAATTACAAAATTCACAATTGAAAAATTTTCAAGGCAGCTGTTTTTCTGATCCCTTGGCCGCCAGTTTAGAACGGTTTAGTGTATTTTAATAAATTTACACCACCGGATTTGTCTCTACATAATAGCCACGTACACTTGCAAAAAAATTAAAATGAGGATATTTTGAAGACAACTATTTTGCACATACTGCATATATCTCCTTAGCCAATAAGTTAATTTTAATAAATTTGCCCGACAATATTGGGCTCCACCCCAAAACACCAGAATAACTATTGAATAAAATTCAAAATGACCCTTTGATCACTTTTCTTACGGATTAGCGTATGTTTTTAAATTTTCACCTTGGGTTGTTCTTCACCTGAAATACGAAGGGATGAGTAAAATTTTGGAGGCAGCTCTTTTCCTATATCTCTTGGCCACTTTGAACGGATTAGGGGATTTTAGTAAATTTGCTCCACCGTATTTGTCTCCTTGTCGAACACGATTAGAACTAGTTAATCCTTTCATGTTACCGAAGTAATTGTTGTCAGGAAAGGGTTAATAATAATTTTAAGTTTTTTTTTTAATTGCCCTGCTTCGCAATTCACAATGAGCAACAATCCACAAAGAGTTATTTTTCGCATCCTTTTGCCTGCATTTCTAGAACGTGTTAGAAAATTTTCCCCATCGAAGTGGTCTTTACCCCGAATAGTAGAATAAGTATTGATAACTTCGGAAAAAAATTACAATAAGCAAAATTATGCAGACAGTTGTTTTTCATAAACTTCTCCCAGCATTTCTTAAACGAATTACCGAATTTCAGTAATGTTAACCTACATCATTGGTCTTTACCCAGTGGAGGGTACATAGCTCCCCACAGTAGAATAACTATCCATTAAAACATGCGAAAACTTACAAATTAGCAGAATTGTGGAAACAGTTATTCTTCACTTACATACATACACTGAGAAAAAAAACGTATTTCAAACTAAAAATTTACGTTTTTCATTTCAACATTGCAAGAAACATGTAACTTTGACAAACTTAATTTATTTCTAAATAATATAATACGTTGTTCGAACATATTTTCTTTTAGACTAAATCGTATGCATTTTTTATTTCAACACACGAAAAGTTTTCATTGATATTCCGCAGTCATATGTAATACTGAAATACAAAATATTTCAATATCTCACTCTACAGTATTTGCCATTAAATCATTTTAAAAACAAATAGTTTAATGATCTATTCAAAATTGACTGAAACCTCGATTTAAATATGTTCAACTTTGTTTTAAAGTTGTTTCATTTTGAAGGCTGTGTCCGTCACATGTACATAAGCCCGCCGCTTTGTTGCTCAGTGCTAGTAATCTCAGATAGCTTAGGTGGTAGGAAGTAGGACTACGAAACGATAGGTACCCGGTTCGATTCCCAGTAGAAGCAAAGTGAGAAAATAAAGTTTTTAAAATATTGTAAAAAAAAAATAGTTAAAAAAAATAAAAGATAAAAAAAAAAAATAAAAAAAATAAAAAAAAAAATAAAAAAAAATTTTTTTTTGAATTAAACGTAAAGCAGCTTTTCAATATGACATTGCAATAATTTTAATTCAAATTACAAACATTTTGAGAATACAGCTAGAACATGTACATATAACATTTTATGCCAATGTAAAATTAAACATTTTTGCGTCTTACAAATGAAATGCAAGTTATTTTGACTAAATTCTATATACGTTTTTTCTCAAATTTACATATGAAAACTGTTAGATTGAAGATTTTTTTTTCTGCGTGTACTTTTGTTTTTGTCTTCTGAGCAGATAATTTAATTTCAGCAGCCTAAGCCTCACCGGATTGACCCCTACTCCGGATAGTAGAACAACTTTTTAAAAAATCCACAAAATTCGCAATAATGAAAATTATGAAGACAGGTGTTTTTCACATACTTTTGCTCACAAATCTTGAACGGAGGAACAGCCCATTTTAGTAAATTGGACTCTTCAGATTGGTTTTCACCCGAACTGCCAAACAACAATTGAAACTTGCGGAAAATTTACCATTAGTAAATTTATGGAGACAGTATTTTACTATATTTTTGATAAGTGGATTTTACCGAACTCGCCTGAATGTCTTCCGCCTTTATCAGCAACTGAATGACTTCACTTAAAAGCATAATACCTATTGTAACATTTGCAACATTTACCTGGATAAAATTGTGAAGGCAGTATATTTTCTCTATCTTTTGTGTATTGTTGATCGAATTAGCGTACTTCAGTAAAATATCTCTACCTACCCTCCGGCCCCTTTCCCACACTTCTTCAATGACCCGGAATAGCTCATGAAACATTTGAAAAATTGACAGGAAAAAGTTGTGAAAGCATATCTTTTGATCGGCAAAAGGGCTTCTACGTTCGGCGGAAGAAGGAATATGAACTAAGATGATATTTTCAAGGCAAACCTTTTTTCTACTACTTAGCTCTCCTGAACGGATAGCCAAATATGCAAAATTTCGGCAAAGCTCTTTTTCTCATTCTTTGGCCTTATTCTTTGATTTCAGTAATCTTGAAACATACGGAAATGTATAGTGCACGAGATTTTGAAAGCAGCTGCATTCCCGACCTCTATTGGACGGAATGCCGTATTGTTATTAAATTTCCAGCATGTGTAAAATTCACAATGAGTGCAGTTTAGTGCCCCACCAGATTGGTCTCCAACATCACGAATTATCGGATTTCAGTGAATTCGCTCTACCTTATTGCTCATTACCCTAAATACCGGAATAAGTAGTATTTCAACACCCAGAAAATTCACAATGAACAAAATTATGAAGACAATTCTTTCTCACATTCTTTTGCCTATTTCTACTAAACTGATTAGCCGATTTCGGTAAATTCCATTCTATACCTCTCCCATCTAATTGAATAGCAGAATTGCTGCTGAAAAATTTGCCAATCCAAAATATTTCTATAACTTTTTTCTATATCTCTTGAATGAATTTTTCCGATTTCCACCCCAAATAACAGGATATGTTATGAAACATCTGGAAAATTGAACAATAGAGAAATATGAAGGCAGTTAATTTGCCCCTTCGTTTGCCTATATTTCTTGATCGGATTACCGTATTTCAGAAAATTAAACTGAATCCACGGTGCAATTGCCTATATTCCTGGAACGGATTTCAGAAACCCCTCTCAATGGCTTACACCCCCAATAATCCAATAGCACTTGATACATGTGCGAAATTAATTGGGTACCCTACTTTCCCCAATTCGTCTATATCCCCTGAGCGAATTATCGGATCTCAGTCATTCGGTCTTACTTCAGCACGAGAACCCCACATATGGAAAATTGGCCAGGAGTAAAATTGTGAAGGCAGCTTATATTCTCCATAGTTTCACAAAATTCTGATTTTCGCCTGTTTTTACATAAATCTCTTAAACGAAACGCCAGATTTCAAACCGAAAGAAACGGATTTCAGTCAATCACGTCTCTCTCCTGAATGATTTCCAATCGTAATTTCAAATCGTAACAACAGAATAACTTTTGGCGCATCTGAAAAATTAGGTAGCCACTTAATTATAAATCGTGGGTGGGGGCGATTCGAAGTTCGACGGGCCAGCTTGTAAATATGTAATAAAATAAAAATCAAATGTATTTTGGATGTTTTTAATTTCCAATTTGTTGTCTCCACATTTTTACTTCAGAGATAAAATTTACTTCTGACCAGTTAAATATTGTCTGCATTTTTTTTTATTGACCTCTTGATTGGGAAACAGTTGTCCAAGCCATTGAAAAAACTTTTCTGTAGTCTTCCGATCTTTCAGAGTTGATTTTTTAATAGGAAATTTTATTTTAGTTTAGGAAGTTATTTCAATACATAATTATTAAGGTATACCTTATTTTAATCACTTCTTACTAGATTTTTTATGGAAAAAATCGCCACCAATATTGATTTATTTATTACACGTGTAATTTGCATAAAAAACAACAACGTGCTTGTTGGTTGATACCTACACTCAACAACTTGACAACTCATACTCATACGAGCCCCGACACTGGTTTTGTTTAACTGAAGCGAATAACGGTAAATTTCTTTTATGGAAATTAAAGTACATATCCACAACAATAAATATGCTCAATATTTTTCCTGTCTTCTTTCGGACTCTCATGCTATAGAAAAGAGAAAAGACGAGAGCGTAATTCTGGTGCGGCATAAGTATTTTGACAATATTTAATTCTATGATTGCACCCATTTTTTCGCAAGAATTGATACACAAAACATATTTTCATTAATTTTCGAGTTTTCCATTTTAATTTTCAAATAAAAAAATATCACCAGTGGCTCAAAACATAAACAAAAATCAGAATTTAGAAGATTGGTTTGAACATCGATAGAGGCAAGCCTTAGTCCTGGTTTACACATTGAACACGCTACTATTGAATTTTATTTCATATGGTGAACTGCATATTATCAAAGAAAACTATTTTACAAAACAAAACAAAGACAAATCATAGCGCTGCCTGAAAGAAAGCGAATGTCAACCTCGAGTGATGAATGAGACACGATGAAGAACTCAAAGAAAGAAGTGAAATTTAGACCAAATTGTGCCGCGAAAATTTCGAATATGACTTCCGACGATTCAATGACGACCAAAAGAAGCTTCGGCCATGGAAACAGTGTTTTGAACTTAAGCAACCTAGGCCATTGTAAGCAATGTATCCCTGCATCATAAGAGAGCCTCCACTGTGGTATTCATTTTGATAACCAGGTATCCGTTTTTCTACATAAATAGGGCATTTTCATTAAATGTTTCTTTTTTTTGGAAAAATTTAATAAAATAACAAATATTAGCTGAAAAAACTTTTTCCGAAAGTTGCAGTGGCTTGAACTTTTTCCTTAGTAAAAGAGGTTTGCTTTTATAATTTATTTTTTTTTTTTTAATTTTAATTCTTTGGTTTCGTTTTATCTGCGTATGCATGCAATTGCCTTTTTTAGTTCTAAGCCGAAGGTGGTCGTCATTATCTGTGCCTCCGATGACACATTCTTCATATCTATAATACCCTTTGGTTCAATTAGGACATTTTCTATAAATATTTGGAAGATTTTTCGGTAATTATTCAATATTCACATCCCGTTTCTGTGACACAGTGAATAGTTTTCTATTTCTTTTCTATTATTCAATTTTGGTGCTTAATAATGAAAAGTCTGTCGTATGAAACTAAATTCAATTGCAGCGTCTCTGACCTTTAAACAAGGGTTGAAGTTTGCCTCTACGGAGGCTTAAACCAAACTTCGAATTTCTGATTTTTCTTCCACTGTTTCAAACCACTGGGCATTTTCTACTTGAAATTCGAAATAAACATAAACCATCAATAAAATTATGCTTTGCCCATTTTTTCCAGAAAAATTAGTGTACAATCAAAGATTAAACTATTGTCAAAATACTTATGCCGCACCAGAATTACGCACCTATCTGTTCTCTTCTTTATAATAAGAGAGTGCGAAAACGGACAAGAAAAATATTGAGCATATTAATTGCTGTTGATACTCGTATGTACTTTGATTTCCTTTTAAGAAATTTACCGTTATTCGCTCTAGTTAAACAAAATCAGTGTGGGCTCGAGAGTACCAGAAGTCAAAATACATATGCCGGCTAGTGTGTATTTACTTGTCAAAACAAAACTCTATTCACGGTTTTTAGAATTCATCTCACGTCACAAACTCACGCGTTGTTCTCGTACCTTAGAAAAATGAGTAAAACTGCCAATAAATCAAAACCTCTCACTTGAATCTAATGCCATAAATTTTATATGCTAAGCTTTCACTGGAGGCTTTTTTTATAGCGGAAAAACATATCTGTTTGAAACAAATCGTTTTCAAGCCTTATATGAACGTAACAGACACTATGGATTTTGTAATCGCAAATAGAACTCGACAGCTTAGGTGCCAAAAACATTACAAATGCATGTTTTTGGAGGAGACTTTTCCCAAGTGCCATATACAAACACGTAGGATAGATACATCATGATAACCGCTTCATTTCAATAACGACTTTTAACGATCTCTGCAACTTGCGTGCTATACCTATACGAATCTCTCAGATATTCCTGTCACGTATTCTGAATGCAACCCGCGAGAATACCATTACACGATATCCTTATAGGGTCTTGGTATGGCTCTAGTAAAACAAGCTATTTTAAGCATAAATATCTGTCCGCATTGATTGAGAGAAAATATTGTGCACAGGGCAATTTTAATTTTTTTCTTAAGCACCGTTCGCACGATTAAACTTGTCGACCAACTTTTCAGGTTTCAAAAAAGTTGGAAGAATGATCGTACGTGTGAACAGAAGTTGGACAACAAGTTTGAAGTTAAAAGAGCATTCAAACACTTTGGACCGTCTGAACAGAAGTTGGACAACTTTTGTGAGCTCGAACACCTGCGCTCTGCTTACATTGACTAGTCCGATCGAAATATCAACTAATACTTTTTAATAATAAAGAGTTAATTAACCGAACATTTTGTTTACATTTGTTTTGTAAATTGCAAGGGTTAGAGTGATTGACCTGGTAATCAAATCATAAAATATGTACTTCTCATATATACTTATTCGGACATGTTTCCTTTAAATGCTTTAAAAATTCACGAGAAATAAAAGAAAAAGCAAATATATTTTTCCTGTACTAATACGTATTACAAAAGCTGATAACGTTTTACGACCGTTACAACTTCCAACTTCTGTTCACACGGGAAACAAGTCGAACGATTTGTTTGAGTTGAAGAGAATATCATATCAAGCTTGCGACAAGTGGGAGGGAAAAGTTTGATCAAACAAGTTTGAGGTCGTATGGATGCGCCATCTTAATTACAAATGGAAAGTACAGTGGATCCTCGGTTAACGAATCCCTCGGATGGCCAACATTTTTTGGTAGAAAGCGTTTCGCTTAGCGAACGCAATTTCGGATAACGAACAAAGAAAATGGTAAACTCCGTTTTAAGCGTAAAACTTGTGTAAATTTTTAGACAAATCTAAATTTTAAAAGAATTGAACGCTTTTATCAATATGAAAACATTCGAACGTGTAGTTTTCCGACCAAGAAAGGAACCGTTGTCTGTTAAACTAATAAAGGTTTCGCTTCACGAACGTTTTGGATAAGGAGCATTCCCAGAACGAATTGGGTTGGTTAACCGAGGGTCCACTGTACCTATGCATCAACGGTGCCGCGCGGTGGTTAAAGATATACATATTAGCAGAATACTTAAGTAGGTGAATACTATGAGATGTAAAAGGAAATCTTTCAAGAAGCAATTGAGGCTGATTTAATGAATTCTAGGCGTACGTAAACGACAACTCGTAACCTTGAAGATGCTTGGTTTCTTCGGACTATTAATTATGGTGGCAATCGGATATTATTGGATGCATGTTTGTGGTATATATCACACAGGTGTCTATTGTCCGGCCAATTATATTTTCATGCGGAATACTAATGGCAGATGGATACAGAAGAAGGAGAGAAACCACAAAAATGGAGAATATATACGTAGTTGCAGACAATGAAGCCGTGTCAAGCCCGGGGTACATTATCACGGATGGACGGATTGATTTATGTGAATAAATTGTGGGTTTAAACATGCAAATGAGGTTAAGTTTAATTATCATAAAGTGAACATAGTGAGCCACAGTTCTGCATAGGCTTCGATTACAATGTACTCGTAGCAAGGTTATTCTTCCACCGGACCAACAATTCTAAATATTTGTTTTTTTTTTTATTAAACGTGAGAAACTTTGAAAAAGCTACAAAAACTTACAGAAACTGAACAAAATTCTTCTTCTTCTTCGTATCATGCAAAAAAACACCGAGTTTATCGGTATTACTTCTTATAAATAAAACTTGCCCACTTATTCTTTTTATGCATTTTTGCCATATAGCTTCCCAACATGACAAGTATCACAATTAACTTTTCTCTCGCCACCCCAACAACTGTAAACTTCTAGAGAAATAAGTAATGTAGGTAATAAAAACAGTTTTAAAGTAACTCAAGTTTAAATGTTTTCTGAATGTCGTTGTCGACACATGTATGAATAAAGCATTTAATATAGCTTTCTCCATACTATCCGAAACACGTTTGTACATACATATTCACATATAGAAATAGCAAGAGAAAAAAACGTTTTCCTCAATGGTCAAGTCCTTAATAAAAATGGCCAACTTTCTACGCGAGTCTCCATGCTCTATAGAATAAAAGAAAATAGAGAAAAAGACCAAAATTGAAACCAGGACGAATGGATTCAACATAAAGGAACTTATAGCGCTTGTAGACTAAAATATATAGAACTAGCAAAGAGGACATTCAATTGCACAGTTGGCGTAGAGAGTGTAGGAAAATTGTATGCTCTCTTTTTGGTCCTTTGTCGTTCGCCTATATTGAAATGAAGCTTTTAACTTTTGCATGTTCTTTACATTTGGTTGTTTTCTTTTTTTTTTTTGTACGAAAGTGTTAATATAGGGAGCATAATCCCTTAGGGAATTTGTCGGTACATTCAAGCAACTGAGAAAATGGAAAATATGCGTTTTGGTGAAAATGGATTACATATATGAAAATTGGCATGCTGCTGTTCGATACGTTTTTAACAATGTCTTAGAAAAAACAGCCTAAAAATAAATAACACAGGCTGCAGTTTGTAATTTGAACAGAGTGAGCGTTAGTCATTTTTTTTGTGAATGTTGTTTTCCATGTCAAGCTCTCTATAATATGATTGCTGAAAAGTTTGCGGCAAATATTACACGACATAGTCTAAAATGCAAAAACCCATACGAATATGTATTATCCAACGAATGACACCGTTTCTTTGTCATATTTGTTCGCATATTTCAATACAATTCACACATGTGTATGATTTTTTTTACAATGAAAATCCATTGGTTAGGATAAAGTCAAACAATTTTTGTGTTTTTTGTTTTCTTTTAAAGATTTTGAACCATTACTATGGGCCAAACAATTTTTGCCATATTTTTTATCAGAATGTGTCATAGGAAAAATATGTATCACGGAGAAGTTATGTAAATACGAAAATTGTATTATTATTATCTGAAATATTCAAAATTTTTCGGATAACATTGAAGAAAAAAAGAGAACGAAACTAATTTGGGTCGCAGCCGAAATTTGAATTACCTTTGAATGAAATTTTAATTTAAGCTTCTATTGGATTTATTAGTTTCTACTGCAGCCCTATGACGTAGTGTTCCGATTCCATCCGTTCGTATACAGTGAGCCACCCCTCCCTCAGTATGATTTTTTGTTTCAAAATATTTTCTTAACTAACTTTGCGAGATACTAACTTTTGCATATTTATTTATTTATTTATTTAATGATGTTCAACAGAATCAATAGGCACCAATTACAGAACAACAAAAGTTGAATATTAAAGAACCAAAATAAATATAACAGATTAAGTAGCAATTGTTTAAACAAGTAAAAATTAAAAATAACCTAAATGATTAATGAGGGGGAGCTACTAAGAGGTGAATAGGAAAAAATAAAATATTTATATTAAAATGAAGTTATTTAAACAATAAAGAAAAGAATACAAGAGAGAGAAATGAAAATTAGTAAATGAGAATAAAAGGAAAAAATAAAAATAAAACGAGACCGAGGCTAATTTCGGGCGCGGCCGAAATTTGGATACCCTTCGCTCCCCTCGGGCTAAAAGTTTTTTTCGGGTGTAGCTACGACTTGTATTTAACCCCCTCCCCCATTATTTTCCTTCCGTCTTCACAAAAGTTCCGTTGCGTCGACAAAACAATATTTAAATATTTACTCAGAAAATTCGGGGATGCGGGAGCATGGCCCCATAGTACAATTCCATTTGTTTTTACCTTTTTACTTGCTTTGATAAAGACACATTAATTCAAGCTTTTGTGAAATTGGCATAACAAATTTATCTTAGAAGAACCAAAATGGGGGGCTGTGTTTCTCTGGCAGCCCCATGACCCCTTAGTCCGATTTGATCCATTCTTACATATGTTTTGTGTTATCAACAGAGATACATTTGATTGAAATTTAGTTGAAATTGGTGTACAAATAAAAAAGTTTTTCTTAGAAGAACCTAATTTGGGGAGTTAGGTTTCTATGGCAGCCCCATGACCCCTTAGTCCGATTTGATCCATTCTTACATATCGCTCACGGAATGCTATAGTGGCACATCTTCGAAAATTTCGAAATTTGAGTTATGACGTTTATTATACTCCCAATAGTATATTCTATAGTATGACAAAAACTGGCACAACGGAACTTCAATTAAAAGGGCTTTACGGCACTTATACCACTATATTTCTATGAGAATTTAGGAACTGACGAACAAAAATGATAGAATAAGGATAGAATGATGAAGAATTCTGACTTCAATTCTATGCAAGACTGAGGCTTCTTATTTTGAAATTAAGAAAAATGAAGAATTAAGCATGAATAACAGGTAAAAATTTGTAGTAATTGATAAAATGTATGCTCTAAAACGGCACATCTTTAATTTCTTATCTTTTACTAGTTTGTGCTATAGTGGCACATCTCACAAAACATTCGCAAAAAATCTAAAATTTTTAATTTAGCAAATATAGCTAGGAACAGCTCCCAGAACTCTATAATCATACCAAAAATTGCGATGTTTCTAATTTAACTACCAGCTAAAACATCAACACATATTTTTCACTTTTTCTTTAAACGCGCTTATCTCGATATTACTCTAATAGAAGTTGTGCCACTATAGCATTCCGTGAGCGATATGTTTTGTGCTATCAATAGAAACACATTTGTGTGAAATTTGGTTGAAATTGGTACGCAAATAAAAGTTTTTCTTAGAAGAACCTAATTTGGGGATTTGGGTTTGTATGGCAGCCCCATGACCCCATTGTCCGATTTTACCGATTCAAACATAGAAACTGCCTGCAGCAAAAAGAAGCATTTGTGCAAAATTTCAGCTTGATAGCTTTTAAATTGGCCGAGTAAAACGCGTCGCAACAGACGGACAGACAGACAGACGGGCAGACGGACATCGCCCAATCGGCTCCCCAAGTCATGCTGATCATATATGTATACTTTTTATATGGTCAGAGATGCTTCCTTCATTGCGTTACAAACTTCATGAACAAGTTAATATACCCTTTCACTCTATGAGCGAAGGGTATAAAAAGATTAAAAACGAGACTAAAAACGAGAAACCCCGTCAAAGATAATGTTCCTTGCTGCGAGCTTAAATAAATAGTGTGACGAGGGGAAAGGACCAAGTGGGAGAATGTTGTGGTTCCTTGGTAAACGTAACAATAGCGAATGAAAGTATAATTCTGTGCGGGCGAAAGGAATTGCAAATAATGTTGTCAGCCTGGTAGGTCTAGTAGGAACGCGAACAGTGATTTCGTTGGTTAAAGTTGACGGAGATGGACTGTTGCAGATATTGTATAGAAAGCACTCTTCCAGACACACTTTGCGTTTCTTAAGAAGAGGGACATTTAATAGTGTCAGACGATCACTATAAGAACAATAGACGACCCGGAATTTGAAGAAAAGGATGCGAGTAAATTTACGTTGTACCGATTCGATGAGGGCATTTAGGTACTCTAAGTGACGGAGAACAACACTCAAGAATACTACGCACAAGGGAATTGAAAAGTGGAAGACAAGTATTGTTAAAAAACGTGCGAATTACGTAGGACAAAGCCAGCCGTTCTAGATGCTCTGTTGCATGCAGGTAAAATTTCAGCTTACTGTCAAATAAGACCCTCAGGTCTTAAATCGGTCAACTTTACTTAAGGAAGCTGCTCTGATTTGATAGTCAAATATCAAATGCCATAGTGTGACAATTTTGCACATTGACCCTTGGGGAACAACTGAAGTGGGGCAAAAAGGAGAAGAGGAGGAGCCGTTATAGATAACCCGACACTCACGGTTATACAGGGTTATTGGTTAAGTCGACCTATTCCCTGCAACACGTTTTAATAGGGTCAAAATGCAACAAAATGAGGCCATAAATGTTAGGCCGATTTTCAATGGTCACTGAGATATATGAATTTTTATGTTTTTTTTAAATAACCTAGAATTTTTCCATTTAAAGTAAGAATTAAAAAAAACTACTAAGGTAATGGGGTTAAACTTATTTTTGGATTTTAGTCAACACTATAGCAGACATTTCTTAATCATTTGAAATTTCAAAAACCTATCACAATTCAAAATTTTTAATTTTAAATAAAAAAAAAATTTCTTACATTTTTTTAAAGATATTTTTTAATGTAGTATTACTAAAAAAAATTATATGACATGGAGTCTGCAGATCACTGGAAAAACTTACGCGTATTGTCAGCTTTCCAAAAAGGTGTCAATGTCAATACAAATATTTGAAATAATTGAAACAGCTAGCTGCAAGTTGTTCGGGGACCATCATTTCGTCTGATAAAAAATGAAATAAAGCAGTACATTATACGTACTCGTACGATGCATTTTGAATTTAATGACATTTATTTCATTTTTTATCAAACGAAATGATGGTCCCCGAACAAGTTGCGGCTAGCTGTTTCAATTATTTCAAATATTTGTATTGACATTGACACCTTTTTGGAAAGCTGACAACACGCGTATGTTTTTTCAGTGGTCTGCAGACTCCATATCATATAATTTTTTTTAGTAATACTACATTAAAATATATCTTTAAAAAAATTTAAGAAATTTTTTTTTTATTTAAAATTAAAAATTTCGAATTTTGATGGGTTTTTGAAATTTTAAATGATTAAGAAATGTCTGCTATAGTGTTGACAAAAATCCAAAAATAAGTTTAACCCCATTGCCTTAGTATTTTTTTTTTAATTCTTACTTTAAATGGCGAAATTCTAGGTTATTCCAAAAAAACCTAAAAATTCATATATCTCAGTGACCATTGAAAATCGGACTAACATTTATGGCCTCATTTTGTTGCATTTTGACCCTATTATAACGTGTTGCAGGGAATAGGGTGACTTAACCAATAACCCTGTATAAGTAAGACGAAAATCTGTTCAGAAGGTTTCCCCTAACACCAAACTCATTTAGTTTGGCGACTAAGATGCTATGATCAACAGTGTCGAATGCCTTTGAAAAGTCGGTGTACACAACATCAACTTGACACTGATTGTCCATGGCCCGTGCCACAGTATTGGTAAAAGACGTTAGATTGGTGCAAGCAGAACGACCTTTGACGAAACTGTGTGGTTGCTCTGCGAAGAGCGTAGAAACTGTTGCGGGTAGAGTTTATTATGGACGATACGCTCGAGAATTTTAGAGAAGCGGTATAAAAGGGCGGTAGTTAGATAAGGGGTACGTACTAGAAGTCTTAGGAATTGGTAGGATATTAGCTGCTTTCCAGGATTTAGGGAAAACGCCACAATTTAAGCTTAGATTAAACAATATGGACAGGGGAACACTTATAGAGGAAGACAATTACTTAACAAGGACATTAGGTATCTCGTCGGGACCTGAGCCACCATCTGCCTTGAGGCTTTCAATAATAGTAGCCACTTCAAGGGGACTTGTAGTTAATGCTGGAATTTGGAGAAGTGACGATGGAGTAGTTAGCAAGTTAGAGAAGGAAAAACTAGCTGGAGTAATGGAAGCGAAGAATTTGGCAAACAATTACGGGGTTCACTTGGTATATTAGCTGAGAGCCGTCAAGCTGCAAGTATGCGGGCGAGCTGGATGAAGATTTCAGCGATCGTATGTAAGACCAGAAAGGCTCCACTTGATTAGCCGCAAGAGACACTTCAATATTACTGTAATAGTTTACCATTGCAGTTTTAGTTATACATTTAGCCTCTGCTCGACAATGTTTAAAATTGGAGAGAGTAAGGGGAGACGGAGAGCGCTTCCACTTACTACGGGCTCTATCTTTCTTGCGTAACGCATTAGCAACCTCTTGAGTAAACCGAGGGAAGTTTTTACTTTTTTTTTAGCGAGAAAAGAGGAGTAGTAAAGCACGCGGTAAGAGTGCTAAGATACTTGTAAAAATTTTCCACAGCATTATCAAAACTAAGATTGTCAAAAAAGGAAGACCAGTCAACTAATTCAAGTTCAGCAGAGATAAAATTAAAATCAGCTTTACGGAAGTTAAATCTGGGAACATTTAAGACATGTTTAGGTGTAGACATGGAAAGTGCAACCTCGATACAAAGAGGAGGATGATGAGGGTCAGGGTGCAGGTTCACAGCATGGTGGAAGATTATGCATAACCAGGTCCAGAAGACGGCCATTCGGATTTCTGACATAATTTATTTGGGAAAAATTACAAAGTGACAAGAAGGATGAAGGATGAAAACGCTAGAAAAAAAGAGTTAGTGGATATAATATCTAAGCTACAATCAGTTGCTGTCCATAAAACGGAGGGAAGGTTGAAGTTTGAAGTCCCCAATCGATATGTCAAATTAACAACATTTTGCAGTAAACATACACATTTATTAATTTTATAATGAATAATCATTTTTTAAGTATTTGTAAATGCTATTACTCGTTTTACTAAAATTTACTACAAAAATTTGTCTCCGTGTAGCTCAAATAGCCTCCGTATGGCTTTTCTTTGGATTATTTGCTATCATTGCTTTTCTAGAAAAGCGATGAATGATGCGTTGGATTGTTCAAAAGCATTTTTAAAAACACAGGACCAACCCTCTTAAGCTTAACAATATCCCCTCCTGATGGTTCTTCAATATCAACTATTACCCAATTTTCGGACTTTTCTCTTATCTTCACAAATTACAAAAATAGACTACTTAAAATGTTATCTTTAAATCTACGAAAGTGATGGGGCGGCTCACTTTTATTGTGACATCAAATTCTGCACTTTTTGTAGTTTTGAACGGCTTTTATAGCTGTAAACTGCACTAACATTGCATACTAGATATAAAAAAGGATACTTATGTACTTATGTATGGAAGTATGTTAGACGAAAGACTGATACTGATACTTTGAACTGTGACTCATTGTATGTTTTAAGACTTTACTGAGAAAACATTTGTGTGAAGTTTGGTTGGTAAAGAAAAAGTGTCCATTAAAAGTATATAGTGTTTGGACTTCATCCCTTTCAGAATATGTTTGAGGCTTTACTAGAAATACCTACACTTTCGGGAAGATTGTAAAAAAAAAAGTTTTTCGTAGAAGAACCCAATTTTGGATGAACGAAGAACGAATTTTATACACCTGGGACCCTGCAAATTCTAACAAAATAAAGATTCGCATTGCCGTATTTTTTTATATTTCGATCCTCATATTGGTATGATATGACTGAACTAATAACGAAATGCGATTTTAGAATCAAATATGTAGAATGTCACTTACCTTCAGTTAAACAGCATTTTGGAAGTTAGAGTTTATTATCTGAAAAAAAGATAATTGGTTAATTAATTGGTTTGTTAAGTAAATTATTTATTCGTTGTGCCAAATTACAGTTTTTGCCAACTAACATTCGTCAATTGCATATACATACAACAAAATTGGTAAGACTGATGAGTAAAAGTCCTAAAAAGATAAACAACTTTCGCAATTAAGACAATTGATTCTTCCCTGATTTTTTTCGGATATTACAAAAATATTGCAACATGTTAAAATAAAGAAATTCTCTCGACTATAAGGTAAGTCATATTTTGTAATAAACCCATTGTACTCGTATAATATTTCTCGCCTCATATCACACATAACTTACATATGTCACAATGAAACTGCCATTCAAATGTCTCTTATCTGGGGATAAAATCTTCGACAACTTCCACCTTAGAATAAATCTGTATTCTATATACATACTATATACTAACAATATAACTTATCAATCGTTCCGATAACGATGTACATAATTCATGACATGCGTTTCGATATTTATCTTCTAGTATAGTGATTTTAGCTGAAAAAATGATGAAACCCAAACATCCAAAAAAAGAGCTGACTTTTGATGCCAAATTGTTCTATGGCCTGACCGCATTACGCAGTAAAAAGTTAGGCTTTTTTGCGCGTCACATTTGGGGGGGAGGGGGTGGCAAAGGGGTGAAATTATGATTTTTCGCTAATATCTTGTTAACTGTAATATTTACAGCAAAATGTTCTGAGGACGATTTAAACTACACAAAATTTCCTTTCTAATGATATATTATATCATATACCTTCTCTTGACAGATTATATACTAGACCTTAAAACATTTGGTGTAATTTAGATTTTTTTAATAGTTACATTTGGCGCTCTAGCTCCTGAAGTAATTTAATTGGAGCCATGGTAATTGGGATAACTATTCCTAACAATATATAGCTGTCCCACACGGAGACTCAGGCTGCCCCGACAAAGCATTCCCCTATACTCCCTATTAACATTTAAAAAAAAGACATGCCTGTAACTTTTCGCCGAATCACAGCAGGCGGGAAAAATTTTGGTAAACGTTAAGGCTAAGTCCCATTAGACCCTCCACCAAATATTACTTCGATCGGATTAAAACAAAGGGTACCTTCCATACAAAATGACCGGAAAATTGCCTACGAGCAAAACTTTAATTTTGGTTGACTTGTTCCCTTATTTCTTAATAAACTAGTGGGATTGAATTTGAATAATTTGTATGGGAGGTACCCTTTGTTTTAATCCGATCGAAGTAATATTTGGTGGAGGGTCTAATGGGACTCAGCCTTAACGTTTTCCAAAATTTTTCCCGCCTGCTGTGATTCGGCAAAAAGTTACAGGCATGTCTTTTTTTTAAATGTTAATAGGGAGTATAGGGGAATGCTTTGTCGGGGCAGCCTGAGTCTCCGTGTGGGACAGCTATATATTGTTAAGAATAGTTATCCCAATTACCATGGCTCCAATTAAATTACTTCAGGAGCTAGAGCGCCAAATGTAACTATCAAAAAATCTAAATTACACCAAATGTTTTAAGGTCTAGTATATAATCTGTCAAGAGAAGGTATATGATATAATATATCATTAGAAAGGAAATTTTGTGTAGTTTAAATCGTCCTCAGAACTTTTTGCTGTAAATATTACAGTTAACAAGATATTGGCGAAAAATCATAATTTCACCCCTTTGCCACCCCCTCCCCCCCCAAATGTGACGCGCAAAAAAGCCTAACTTCTTACTGCGTAATGCGGTCAGGCCATAGAACAATTTGGCATCAAAAGTCAGCTCTTTTTTTGGATGTTTGGGTCTAGAGCTAAAGTCACTATACTATTCCTTTTGTATAGGTATACGAAAAAGGTAAGCGCCTACACACAAAAAAATTTGTCGAAAAAGCATCTAAAAAATAGTCATTCAGCGATTTTCAGCCTACTAATTACATTAGAAGAAGTATCTATTCTTGAATAGTTGTTTTCACGACAACAATTATTAGGAGACTGACCTATATTAGTAGTAAAATCAGCTACTTAGGAGTCAACCATTCAACTACATAAAGTAGACGATACTCTCAAGCAGTGACTAATTAGTTTAGGTGAAACTAATACTGTTGTCGTCAAACTAACTAGAATAAAGAAGTATATTTCCGATTCAAATTGAAAATTCACCTAATTTTGTAGATATATTTTCTATTTAAGCTAGTTGAAAAAGAGAGTTTACAAAAAAATACGGTGTGAATTTAACTCCGAATTGGGTCGAATATAACTCATAAATGAGTTTTGTATAACTAGCATTTACCTCTCTATATGTGTTGGCGACATTTTATTTACCTCTTTACGCTCTAAAATGCATAATAAATTACCTGCCTACAGTGGGATTCGATCCCGCGACTCTATGATTTAAAGACTGACACCCTACCTACTACACCACGCAGACTATACGGAACGACGTTTCTAATTTACACCATATACATACACGTAATTGTCTTAATATTGACTACTTTTTAGTAAAATTGTCGAAAGTGCATATACTCTTGCAAGTATAGAAATCACCTAGAAAAAATAGGTAAATCTACTAATTTCACTATATTGCCCACTTGTTAGGTGAATTATCGACAGTGAATAGATAATAGTTCCAAAACTTAGGCGCGTTTACATTTACTATTTCTAATTAGATGAACTAACTAAACATGTAGTTAAAATTATTAGATGAATTGACTAAAACGTAGCTGAAGTTACGAATAATACGTTGTCTATTTTACATTAGGCAAAAAATCGAATTGTGTTTTTTCTGTGTATGTATAAGAACTATACATATACAACAACTGTCGAACTACAAAAGAAAATTCTCTTAAAATACATTTAGACACAAATCAACTCATAAAGTTAAGAATTTTGAAATTGTCATCATATTGGGATGTATGGGGAGTATAGGAGAAGAGGGGGAGGATTGTGTAATGTCAACCTTCTTCGGAATATGTTGATGTACGCACGCACCTATATTATATGGGGTATCATTTTGGATGAATGTGAATAAAAGATAATGGTTGCTCCCTGCTATCCCTATAGTCTCTTAATGCATGCATGTTAAAAGTGACAACATGAAACGTGTCAGGATATGAAGCAGGAGTTTGTCGGCGTCAGTGTCGAAAATATTCTTTCACCATAGCGATGTGATTTCAATATTCCATTCACAACAACTGGCAAGGTCGTTTACCTACATACGTGAATTCTCTTTATTCTCACTATGGAATGGAAACAATGAAACAACTTTTTTTGTTAAGATTCCAAATGTTGGCCCTATGCAGAACATTCACATTATGCATATGAGAAAAAGTTTTTGATTTTTTTTAGAAGGAAGATTATTGAGGATGGGGTAGGATTATGCGGTTGACTTAAATGGCAGAATTTAAAAAGGATGAACCATAAGATAGCTTTTTGCTTTATTTTTTTTTTTGCACGTCACCATTGTCCTGTTTTTTTTTTGATAATGAGAAAATTGCTTAACAAACATATGTTTGGATTGACAGGCTTACTAACTATTGGACCGCGTCAAAAAGGTACTTTTTTGGTTTGTCGTCCGTTTAATTTGTAATTTATTTTTTTTTAGCACTTGCTAATAAGGAGAAATGAAAAAATATACAAACAAATGTGATTAAAAAAATCTAATTATGACGGATACCATCGATTTCAATCTCTAATGGAGAAACATCGCCAGTTTAATGTAATTACAGATTGTTATTTCTATTTCCACTCGTTTCCAAACTCTAACAAACAATGCAATTTGTCTTATTTGTATCGTAAATGTTTGCCAATTAAACTCTGACAAACGAGAAAGCATGTTGAAATTTTTTTTTCCGAGAACACAATATGTCGTTGACCCACATCTTGGGGCCATTATTGCTACTATAACTACGAATATACACACAAAACAATGTCTCCTACAAATTGCTCGAGGTATTTCCCAATTGTAAAAATGTTCATAAGGAAATATCGAATTAGCTTAAAGTTTAGAATCGAATCTCAGAGTGTCTATATGTATATTCACTTCGAATCTAAAAAAAAAGTAATTGCACTGATACATGTTCACATCTGCAGTGTATCGACCTGCGAGAGCCATGTTAATGCTTTTTAAAAAATCACTAACCGTTTCACCATTTATTAGCCAGTTAGTCATGCTTGAAAACTGAACATGAACTCATAATATAGAATAGCCATCATACTTATATGAAATGATGATCATTCGGATGATGGCTATGCCAAAGATTCACGAAAAATTTAGATCTCTTTTCTCCATACTTGAAGAGTTTATACGTATCCACTTAATGAAATGGATACATCCTCGTTTTATGTAGAGAAAAAAAAATAATCGTATAACTCTTACTATACGAGTATGCGCATAATACTATACAAAACTCAAAAATACGTACATATATGAATGGTACTTAAGTAAGAAAAAAAAATAATCTCTTCTTACTTACTAAATTCACTTCAACAATTGTACATTGAACATTGTGCAAAAAGAAAGCCAGATATGTATATATAGAGACGATGAAAAAAAAGGTCAATCATATAAGATATAAGTGATTTAGTATAGAGATAAATGATTGAGCCATGGATTTGAGTGTGGATATAAAGAAGGTACTCAAGTGATATTTTATAGAAATGAACCAGGTACTTTTGCTTTGGCAAAATATCTGAGCCATTTCATAGTGGTTGCAAATAGGTACCAAATACGTACAGGAAAATCTCTTTACAACGGACAACGATGGGACGACCAAATTTACCCGTTGTAGACAGCCGTTCGTTAAAGGTCCATCTAGATTAGCCGCCAAATGGCGTCACCTGCAATCAAATGGCTGTTGTCATTGCATCCAAACTGATCGCCATTTGGGTGTGTATTGATATTCAATATGTCAACTCTACCAACCGCTTTGACAACCATTTGTCAAATTTAAAGTGACAATTTTGCAACTTTGGGTTGTTCTTTTGTGTGAAATTGAATAATTCTTGAATGGCCGCGTAATAATTCAAACGCGCAGAGTCCAATTTTGATAATTAAATAAAAAAAACACCAAAATGAAATTTTGGTTATGTCATTTTCTGTCTCCATTTGGCTGCGAGTGTAGATGCTAAGTAGCAGCCAAATGGCTGTTCGTGATGTCTGTTTTTGAACGCGCAGCCATTTGGCGATCAATCTAGAAGTATTAAGAAGTATTGTCGTAAAACCGAGTTTGAAAGTACCGTGCATGAATTATTTTCAACAGAACAGCACAACTTAAAAAGTTGTAGTCTATATAGAACAACTACACGGTTGGAAATTTGGGTGTAAACCGGGAACCAATTTTATAAATAAAATAGTATAACTCCTATCTATTCCAAAACTTTACCCTTTTCAATTTATAATTTTAGTTTATTCGAAAATTATATTAATTATATCCGCCACAGAATAAAACTATTCAAATACCCTTTTCATAATATACATTTTACACCATCCTGTGGTAGAATAAAGTGCATTGAATGTTGTTACAACATAAAAGAGTAGAATCAATCCTACTCTGTTATCAAATCTACACTATCAATGCAAGAAACCCATTCAACCTAGAAATCTATTGGTTTGTAGTCTGTCTGGTTCAGTGAGCAGCGCGGTTGGATACAAATCACAGGATTGTGGATTCGAAGTCGACTGCACTCGTATTACAATCTTTATTTAATATGTAAATAAATAATTTAATTTATTTAATATGTAATATATAAAGCTTTTATATGGAAATGTATGAATATATTTTTTTATAAAAATTACACCAAATTTTTTAGTCGTGTACGTATAGTGTAGTTACTACGTGATAAACCTAGTACATCAGATTGCAAAATGTGGTGGAGACAAATTTTTTTTTTGTTTCTTATGATTTTTGGGGTGCTGTGCACGAATCCGGAGCTTCCCACCAAAATTTCGTTGCGGAACAGGGTCAAAATCGTGAAAAACCCTAAAATTTTTGCTGTTTTTCCGTTATTCGCCCCCTAATTCTGCAACTATTTATTTCTGCGAAAAACTCTCCATGAATATTTTAGAGAGCACATCATTGCGCGTCCAAAGAGACATAAATATTAAAAATCTGTTGAGCGGTATTACTACAGTGGTACAGTGGATAATTTAAATTTGCCATTTTTAACATAGTTCCATTTTATGAAAAAAATTTTGAGATTGAACGGTTTTTAATTTTTGGTCGTAAAAGTTGCATTTATCTTGTACATTGTGTATTTTGGAGTGCAAAACCTGAATCTGTAAGTTCCCACCAAAATTTCGTTGCAAAACAGGGTCAAAACTGCAAAAAATGCCAAAAAAATGACTATCAATTGTAGCAATAACGATTAACACATTTTAATGATTAATGGCGCGTTGGAACCGCAGTTATGTTTTCTCTAATATTTTCATGGACAGGTTTTCGGAGAAATGTAGACTTTCAGAGTTATAAACAAAAAAACGGGAAAACTCCGAAAATTTTGGGTTTTTTCGCGGTTTTGATCCTGTTCCGCAACGAATTTTTGGTGGGAAGCTCCGGATTCGAGCTCAGCGCCCCAAAAAACATAAGAAACAAAAAAAATTTCTCCACCACACTTTGCAATCTGAAATCACCTCGGAACTACACTAGTAGTTAAATCCAAAATTGTTGATAAAAATACACTTACAGTTATCCGATTAAATTCATTTTACCGCTATTCGATAGAACAACTCTTCGGTCATAACAGGACTAAACATGAGTTCAATTGTGGAATCAAGGGCCCGGTTAGGTAATTATTTGTGTCGCATTCTGATTTCGTATTTGAAATGGAGCAGATCAAGTACCGCGCGGTCATTGAATTCCTTTTTTTTGAAAGGATTGGAGATGAACTCATATCCGTGTACGGCAACTCTTCACCATCCCAGGCGACTATTTACCGGTGGATTTTGGAATTCAAGCGAGGAAGGACGAATGTTTTTGATGAACCCCGCACCGGACGCCCAATAACTGAGACCACCGAAGAAAACGTCCAATTAGTCGAGGAAGTTGTATTGAGTGATCGGCGAGATTGCAGAAAGGACAAATCTATCAAAAACCACCGTCAAAAGAATTATTACCGACCATTTGGGGATGAGGAAGATCTCGGCAAGATGGATCCCGAAACTCCTCTCAGCAGATCAAATGAAGCAGCGGATGAAATGTTCGAAAGACTTTTTGGAGCTGTGTCGCGCCGACTGGGATGCAATTATTAACAGAATTGTGACAGGAGACGAAACCATGATCCTTTACTATGATCCCACGACCAAAAGGGAGTCCATGGAATGGAGGAGGCCTTATGAGGAGCGCCCCAAGGAGGCGAAGGTGCAGCAGAGCCGGAAAAAGATTATGGCTACCATCTTCTGGGATTTCAAGGGAATTATAATGATTGACTTCAAGGAAGAGGGCACATCAGTAACAGGGAAATATTATGCAGATATTTTGACCCAATTGAGGGCCAACATCGTGGAGAAACGGTATGGAGAACTGGCGAAAGGGGTGCTGCTTCTTCACGTCAATGCACCAGTTCACACCGCCGCGGTGGCCAAGGCTGCTGTGGTCAAATGCGGATTTGAAGAAATTGAACACCCCCCGTACAGCCCACACCTGGCCCCAAGTGACTACTTCCTTTTCCCAAAATTAAAAAAGGACCTCCGAGGACGAAAATTTGAGACTGAGAAGGAACTGAAAGATGCTGTTTTGGACCATTTTCAAGACAAACCCGCGGACTACTTTTTGAAAGGGATGCAGGATCTTATTAAACGATCTCATCGTTGTATTGAAGTAAAGGGGAGTTACATTGAAAAAGAAAACTTAAATGAATTCAATCGGATAACTGGAAGTGTGTTTTTCTCAATAATTTTGGATTCTACTACGTAGTATCGAAGTTAATATTCAAACCTGTATGTAAATTGTGCTGTTCTGTCCTGTTCTCGATAGAAAACACAAACAGTGTAGCTAATAAATGTTAATATGTATGTACTTTATTTTATATTATGTATTTAAAAGCTGCTACAAGTCAAATCATACAAACGATTGCAAGCATAGTTCGGGATTATATCCATTCCAAAAAGTTATGGAGGTTGATACAGGTCTTTGGAATTAAATTAATTTCAGGACCGGTTACTCGTACATTTGATACAATAGATAAGATTAAAGCATTCTATACTTTATAGCCAGTATAAACGACCATGCTATAAGTATGCTTTAAGCTTAAATTATGGATAAATATGTACGAGTAATATTTTTTAATGAAAAATAAATACAGTAGTTGCGATACTTTTGATATTTTTAAATATTGCAAAATTTCTATAATAGCGTTGACTTAATTTCTTTTGCATGAGCCTTCTTTTTGAGGTTCTAAACAAGACCCCAAAAGTCCTCGCCTGTAGCCTAGCATTGTATGGAAAATACGTAGTCCATACGGTTGTGAAGAAAGTGGCCAAATTTCCAATCATTATTTTTTTTTATTAATTTATGCTTTTTAACCACTTGGTATTTTTTCATGGTATCAAAAAATACCTCCGACCAGAATTTATAATGCTTAAAAATTACTATAGTATCGTGAATTGTTACTGAACTGAATGGGTTTATTCATTAATGTTGCAATATAGCCCGATGTTGGACTTTGGCCGCCTGCAGATTTCTTAAATTGAAGTTCTTTTTTTATAAAGATGAGTTATCGCACAAGTGACGCAAAACGGTAGTGGCTAACGGGCGTAAGTCTCTCCCAAGCCCAGAAAAGAGGAAAGAAAAAATGAAAAATTAAATATGAAGAAATTAATTTCTTTACAGATTTTAAAAAAATACGAATCGTTTCGTAGGACGTAAAACCACCCTGTTTCGTTGATCTGTTCAAGTTTCTGACATCCTCACCAGAATCCGAGAATGTAAAACTATGCTAAGCCAATTGTTGTTCAAATCTTTCCTGAAAAAAATTAGCTGAGCACAAACATTAATGGTTTTTTATTGTAACATCTCAAGCCACCATCGTAGCCATTCAAATCTGAGTAACTAATTGGCCCTTTGCGAGATACAGTCCTGTCAGCAATCACACTGTCTTTTTCATCTGAGAAGAACTCTTCCCTGGAAATGGTAGAACGGTATTAGCCCAACTTCTGTCCGGTTTTAGTTTGCGCTTAAGTTATAATTTTCTTGTGTTGTACCGGACACAAATTCACTGCTCACCATACTCGTAAAACGTTGAGATATGGTGTCACCCTTTCTGCGTCAACAAAATAGAAGACGATAAAAACTGCAAAGGAAAGTCTAAGCCGAAACTTTTTAAACCAATCTGGCCTAACGGTTATTTACGGAGCGACGAACACAGAATTGCTTGTGGCGCATAGTGGTAACTCTCGATACACTTTGGCATTACTAGCAAAAAATAAATAAAAAAATTGTTGTTGGACGGTGGATGTATCAAGCTCAAACAACTTATTTGAGAAATCCACCGTCCGTTTTGTTAATAGTGGGACTACAACTGCATGAAAACTTCACATTCAATGCGGCAAACAGAGTGCATTTCGAGCCGGTTTCGACTAATGGCGCCCTGTATTTCTCATCAGATGCCTCTACTTATGCAACGCGTCATGTACTATTAGGAGAGGCATGACCGGACTCAGCCAGGCAGTGTGTACAATCCTCTTATATGGGACTCGAAACACACCCTGGCATCAAATCCCCACTCTGGCATCGACAACCCACTCAAAAATAAAGTACGGTTTCGAGAAAAAAAATTGATAAATAAGCTTTTCAGTTTTCTAGATTCTTCAATTTACCATTTTTATTCACATTTCAATTCTTAAAAAACATTTTCAGTGAGGCATATCCCTATCCTATACAATTATATTACGAATAACCCAATATGAAACTGGGATGTCGTCCTCACACGCTCTACTAACCAAGTGCATCTGGATTGGATACTATATGATAAGTGTCATTCAACAATGAGTGTCATTGATTGCCCATAACCGAGACAAAAGTCAATCAATTTGAACGGCAAAACACATTTCCCCATATAGGCCTGTCTTGTTCTACCCTTGGCTAGGCGTAGTTATACAGATTGAAGTGTGAAATATGTGACAATCCCCTATAGCTTTCACACATCACAAACTGTATAGGTGCACACTCTACCAATTTCTTAGACGTTTGTGTTTGATTGCAACTAATTCTCGACAGGTTGCTGTGGTAAATAGCAAGCATCTGCCTTTTATCATGTGCACGTGCAGCGCGCAGACAAGGTATGAAAATTAAATCTTGACAATAAGAGTAGGTGTACTACACATTCCATACATTGACTCTATGTATGTAGCTGTATACAAATTCAAATCCATCTTGCCAACTCTCTTGTGTCTTTCAGTCTTTCACCTTTTTACATTGTTCGAGTCATCTATGCATCTAGCAAACTGACGCTATATTTGGATCATGCATGAATGGGCAATTTTCCGTCACCATGGCAGATTGGAAAAATGGCAAAAGGAGGCATAGCTACTATTCAAGGCTCAGAAAGCAGGAAAACTTGAAAATACAAGAAGAATGGCATTGGCTGCAACGATGGATGTGGAGTTGTGCTCGCGGGTCTTCGTCAGCAAGAGGAGACACATACTACATACATACATACGTACTAGTCTCTCTATCTCACATTCTCGGTATGGGGTGGAAATTGAAAAGATAAAACGCTCGGCAACAGTACTTGACACAGAAATATTATTATGTAAATGAAATTTTGTGCTATCTCTTAGAACTAGCACGGGCGAACAGTATAGTATAGTAGCGTGTAAAAGCTATACATGTTTCCGAGTTTGGAGGAAAGAAAAACCAAGCGGATGTGAAAGTGCCTGGCGAAGAAATATGTATTGAAAGGATTACGTCCTTTCGCTTGGTCGAGTCGAGACTATGGCATATTCCTCTATAATGTTACGAGTTGAAGTGTTTGCTTTAATAAATTAGATTAAAATTCACTCGGTTGCTATAAGAAGTCTCATATCTTTTCATGTCCTCATGAATTCAGATGATTTTTAATAATTCACTTAAGACAGGAAGGACGAATGTTTACGCGATAGTATAGTTTCAGGAGAGATCTTGTTTGTATGTTGCAAGTGGTTGTTTCCGTTAAAATCTTTTGTGATGTATTGTAATTTATTTACTTTGTAAATAATATTTAAGCGTTGGTTGAACACAAAAAAAAACAAGAAAACCCGAATAGGCTAAGGTGTAAAATTGGATACCCTGTGGATACACTGGATAAATCATTTGCTAAAAACAAGAAAAAAATGCAACAAAAAACAGCCAAGGAATAATCTTTCCCGATTTAAGATGTATGTACATATTTTCTTGTTTCAAGAAGAGTCTTTGCTTAAAATAAATAATTAAGCTTTATTTTAAGCAAGAAAATACATCTTAACAGTTTTAATGCCTTAAATGCAGATAACTAGGGTTAATTTTAGCTCGATTTCAATTCAATTCAAACTGCCCCTAAAGATCAGCAATTTGGTAAAATTTATTCAAATTATATCAAAATCGATCCAAAATAAACCCTAGTTTTCTGCACTTAAGACACTAAAACTGTTAGAAATAACGAAGCTACAATAAAATGATGTAAGAAAGAAATGATCGTTAGACTATGCGCCAATTTTTGAAAGAATCATACAAGCACGTCTCGTTGGCAGAAGTTGGAGAAAATTGAGATGAAAAAATTGATGGTTTTTGGGTCAAATCACAAAAAAAAAAATACTTTGAAGTTCTGTAAAAACCAAACCTCTGATCCGATTTTAGTGCCGTTAGTTTTATTTTTTAGGTAAATTTGTTGACTGTAATAGTCGTACAAGAAAACAATTTTTTCAAAAATCTTCAAATGCCTGTGGCATCTAAAGGGTTAAGCTAAGGGGGTATGTTCCGTACAACCTTTTTGCTGGAAATCACATGAGGAATCACAATCCGGTGCGTTTATGCGACAGTTTCCGGACACCCTGTATAGAAACGGGTCGAAATCCGGTGATGGTGCTGCCATAGAAAATCCACCCATAAAAGTAACTTCTTCTCAGAAAAACTGTATGGACCAAAATTCACATATGTAAGTATTTCGCTATCAAAGACACAAATGAAATCCAACGACGAAGGTGATTTTATTGAAATTGAAACATATGGGTTCATATGGGGCTGCAACAACTTCACCCCACAAGTTAGTGCTTTTGAATTATTTTCTAATTCACATTCGCTCAATTTTTTAAAATTTTTTTTTAGTGAATTAAACACTTTTGTAAGATGGTTTTACTGTAAGAGTAGTTTGTGCAAGCACAGCTTACGGAAAAAATGGGCCTATATGTTTCAAGATATAAATTTAATTCGAGACGTCCTTAATTTTAGGTGGAAATGTTGCATTACTCCTTAGACAGAGAGCAAAATCATTATTACGAAAATGCGCATGACGATGAAAATTCTAAATTGGAGTGACACATGTTTTCGTCATTAGTAGTTTGGTTTGGGTTGTGGTTAGTGCGCACACCTTCGGTGCACAGGGTCGTGGGTTCGAGTCTCACCGTTAGCTAATTAAGTTTATGGTGTTGCTTTTAAAGAAATTAAACTAGGCTTTTCCTTATACTGGAAGTTTTTGTTATTGTTAGGGCGTACGTCCGTCTCGGAAGCAACGTACTTTCTTCTTCAGTGCTGAACAAAGTGAACTTCCATTATAAGGAAAAACCTAGTTTAATTTCTTTAAAAGTAAACTAACTGGAAGAACAGCGGATACAGCAAACACACGAACTCACGACCCATGTGACACTCAGATGTTAAACGAGTATCCATTTAAGGGGATAAATAACATTGCTGAGGGTGCTGTTGATCTCAACACCTCAACGAAGAAACAGTTAAGATCTTGGAAATTGGATGTCACTAACACATCTGCGGCCTTAGTTCAATGTTGGACTGTCGCATCTGTTATTTTTTTATAAAGATAAAGTTGATCGCACTTTAAGTAATGAACAGGCTGGCTTTCGTGAGGGGTTTTCATGTAGCGACCATATGAACACTCTCCGAATTATTATTGAGCAATCCGCCGAGTGCAGATCCCCATTACACCTCATGTTCATCGATTTCGAGAAGTCGTTCGATAGTGTTGATCGGAAGTATATCTGGAGAGCTCCTCGTAGGAGGGGCATACCAGATAAAATAATATCCATTATCAAGGAATCTTATGAGGGAGTCCAATGTGACGTTTTGCACAAGGATAAGCTTTCAGGTCCTTTTGAGGTGCACAGTGGAGTCAGGCAAGGCTGCATTTTGTCACCTATTCTCTTCCTTAGCCATTAACGATGTACTAGTGAGCACGCTTCAAAACCAAATGAAAGGTATCAGATGGAAAACGTTTGATCAGCTGCAACACCTGGACTATGTCGACGATATTTGCCTGCTATCAAATAAAAAGGGAGATGTAGCTTAAATGACCGATGGTCTGCATTGCGAAAGTCGTAATGCTAGGCTCAAGATAAAGGCTGTCAAGACCAAGTACTTGAACTCTAATCCAGGGGACAAAGCGGAATTTGTGTTTCGGGTCAGGCAGTCGAAAAAGTTGACGAATTTCGCTACCTCGGAACAATAGTCACAGCAGATTGCGGCGCGGACGCCGATGTGCAATCGCGTATCAACAAGACTAGAGCAGCCTTCTTCACTTCGACTCCCTTCTGGAAAAATAATAACATTACCAGGCGCACCAAAATCCGAATCTTCAATGCAATGAGATACAACCAAGCTCCAAACTTTCGTAAACGTCTACGGCGAATCCTAAAAATCCTCTGGCCGGAGCTTGTTTCGAATGATGATCTCCTTAATATCACAGGTCTGGATTGGATAGGCACTTCTGTCAAAAGGCGAAAGTGGCAATGGATAGATCATACCCTTCGAAGAGGGTCAAGAAATATTGCAAAACAGGCCCTAGATTGGAACCCACAAGGTGCCAATGCAAGACGCCATGTTGGACGACCAAGAAACACGTGTAGAAGATCGGTTAATAGCGAGGTTGCTTCATTAAAAAGAGGTGGTCAGACCAAAAGACGACGGCACAGAACAGAACGAGGTGGAAAGTAGGCGTAGTTGATGCCCTATGCCCCACAAGAAGTTAACAGAAACCAGAAAGAGAGACTATTTTGGAATGGAATATTACGGCCTAATTTCTAACAAAGCTTCAAAAAGAAACTCTCTTTTGTTCATCGATTCGTGATCCGTATAGCGTGGTAGTATAATTAGAGATTGTTGGAATGGAGAGATCGTCGTATAGGAGGATATTTAGCTGAAGCGTCTCATGGTGGAGGTCTTAATGAAATATGGTTACATCTAAGTTTTTGAAGACTGTAATAACCCTGAAGAGGGCCCACCGGCCTGAAATATATTGGTTACTGCACAAAACAATGTTTTAACTATCGCGAACCATTCACCTTTGGAGGCAACACAAAACATCGCCGCATAGTGAACGACAGGTTCCGGCAAAACAACAGATTGAGCTTTGCTTAATCATATTATAGTCTTAATGAAACTTCAATTCAATCAATAATTTCAAAGTGACGAGATCAACTTTTTTTTCCTAAAATCCTACCACACGGTTGATTTCAAGATTCCACTTTCTAATTTATCCAAAATTTAGAAAACAGTAAAAATATTTTATTTTGTTAAATAAATTTTCAAAAATACTGTGGTGCAACTTCGCGCAATGCAAATGTTAGTTTTAATTTGTTTCGAGTACAGAAAATGTGTTTTTGCTGTTAAAGTGTATTTTTCCAAAACTCTTAGTACTTAATGTCAGAGCTAATATACCGAAAAAAACACGAAGAAGTAACTTTTGTCAACTTTTCAGATTTGACAGTTGAAAGTCCCGTTATGAAATTTTTGTTTGAAATTCTAGCGAAAGAAGACAATTTTAAAATTAAATTTAAGTTTGAATATCTACATCTCGGCAGCAGCTACTAAAACAAATTGTCCTATCGACCAGTTACAGTATTGACGACCCAATGTCGGACACTTTGTATATCATTGTATATCAGTGGTTTTCAGTGTGTACCCCCGTTACTAGGTCGCCAGAATCTGAATTATTTTCCATTTGGATTTATACGTATGTATGTCCATTTACGATTTTGCTGATAAACCAAAGAGAAAGACTAAATGTTTGTCGAAAATCCGCTATTTGACAAAGGAACTGATCTTCATGAGAAAGGCATACTTTTATCCGAGAGATTAGATTTAGATTAGATGTTTTAGCAGTATTTCGTAAGTTTTATTTATTTTAATAAACGACATCAAAATTTGAGTTGCGCTTACGCCTCCCTTTCCAAACCATCACGCCTCCCTAGGCCGGAGTCACTGTTGTATATTATTGATCAGTATACCAAGAGAAATCGAGGGTGATGTTTGTCTGCCCATCTGTTTCTATGCAAACTAGATCCTCAGATTTAAAGCTATAGGACTGAAATTTTGTATATAAAAGCTCATCGAATCGGGCCATGGTGTCATGGAGCTGCCATATAAACCAATTCTCCAAAATTAGTTTATGCTATGAAAAATTTTTTTCTTTGGGTTGCTAAAGAAATAAGTTAAACAACCAAAGAAAACCGAACTTCACCCTAGTGTGCTCCTAGTAAAGCCTCAAATCATATCAAGGAACAAATGGAATCGAAACACTACGTCATACGGCTGTCATCACCGCCGTCTCTATATTAAGGCCGCAATGTAGAAATATTTCGCCTACTATTTGCACTGTTTTGTTGTTCCTTTTAATGACGTCATATGCTTGTTGTTGTTGTTTGTTCGTGTAAATCCACAATTTAGTAGGCAAACGGCACAGCTGAGTTACGGCCTTGATGTATCTAGATGGCGTTGCTGTCATATAAACCAACTCTCCGAAATGAGGTTCTTCTAACTTTTTTTCTAAAACTTTTTTCTTTGTGAACCAATCTAAACCAAACTTTACCTAAGGGATAGAATCGGAACACTACTTCATAAGGCGGCTCGACGATAGAAATGATTGATCCCAAAAAGACTTCAGTCTCATTCAAATGTAGGGTATTCAAATTTCAGCCGCGTGCGGATCCTCGGTCTTGTTTTTAAATATGATTGTTGTTGTTGACGATGGTTACGTATAGCGTGTGTCTCACGGTTTTCGGCCTCAAATCGAACTCCAATCATTCTATCAATTGAAATGGAAAAAGTCAACCTATTGCGAAGTTCTGCTGTTAAATCTGCATGATACGAGACGAAAACACATTTCGTAAATATAATATTTAGCAAAAAATCTAAAACTTATCCTTTACGAACCATAGACACACAGAAAGAAATCCATAATTCGTTCCAATTATTAAAACGCACGCAGTTATTAGCACGATAAGCCCATTTTACGCTAAACACTTCCGCCTTTTACGACTAATAAAAAATCGCTCTAGCCGCAGCGGCTCTTGTAACAACCCTTCCATATGACAAAAGATTTTCGCAATTATCGTGACATATCTCTCCCTTTCGAAAGCACTTCAAATCATTCATGTATCAAAGCGAAATTCAAAAGTGTGTCCTCTCTGGAAAATTGTCCTTAGAAAAGATGTCATGCTGTCATGCAACATTCAATATTATTGGCTCCATGTACGAGTGCTATACATATATGCAGTAAATGCTGCACCCTTTTGATAAAGACCAAGTTTGATAAGTTACAGGCGGGTGTTAAATGTAGGTACATATGTACATTTATAAAATGCAGGATTCTCTGTGTCTTAGCCCTTTGTATGCGATAATTGGCTTCTTGAGCGGAATACCTAAATGCGTTATGCATAAGAATCCTCCCCCACATAGATTCTTTTCTGTTATGCAAAACTGCGTTTCAAATTTCCTGACAGTATCCTCAAATGTACATATATTTCATTTTTGCGTCGAATGTGTGCTACCATCATACCGCGTCGTCTTTAAGCAGTGCATGCGATATTTGACGTTGATATGGTAAACGCGATACGATGACAACGACCATGGTGTTGTCTATAGACGAACTTCAAAAGCATACTTGAAAAGGATTTATGCATTCCCGAACAAACAAGACTGTGACGTGGCCACTTATTAGGGATAAAGGTGACAGACGAGTGAAATTTCAAAGTTAAAGTGTTCGGGCGCGTCCGCGAAAGGTTTCGTATATAGTGCAGCGCAATAGTTTTGTTTTTGCAAATTGTAGAATCGTTATTATGTTAAAATAAAAAGAATCCGTTAGGATAGTTGCTATTTTTGTTTACTCAACTCAAGGTCGAGGCTTAACTTTGTTACTTATGTAGAGAATGGGGAGTCAACTTTATAAATAAACTAAAACTTTTCTAGGAATTACATTTTTTTTTAACAAATGCAGAGGGTGCCATCTTTTACGTCGGCATGTGAAAATTGAATAAATTTGAAAAAAAAAAAACAATTTCTATATTTGACGTATTGTTATTTAATTTGACCCTTTACAATTTATTTTGACAATTTTTGCTGCGTTTTCCATCACTTTTTTCAAACATCTCGGGCGGTACAGCGTTGATTTCGGCACGAATGTTTGCCTTGAGCTCGTCAATGGTCCGAGGATTGCTTACACTTTGCTTTTTAAATAACCCCACAAAAAGAAGTTGAGTTGCAGTGTGACATGGGGCGCGGCGTCTTTTTGAAACCAGTAATCGTCAAGACCCTTTTCACGCATTTGCTGGCAGACATAATGAGTTGAGTTCATCCAACTGAACGACTATTTTCAATGTAAAGCGTCACTATTTCAGCGCGTTGTTTCGGTGTGAAGCGATTCTTGGTTAAAATTGTACTGAACTGACGTTTCCAAAACATGTCTGATCAAGTCAATTGGTTGGTAAATGTCAAAGTTATTCAATGTTTACATACCGACATAAAACATGGCGCACCCTGTACAGTATTGAAGAGATCTTCTGTTGGTTGTATCACTATTTTCACCTTATTGGAGTGTAATGGTTACCATTAGCCTTAACCCTAATGAAAACCATTTCCGCAAATTCCATTGCGTTCACTTAATCATGTGAGAATGCTAACGAACAGCAATATCCGCAACTGTTTAGTTAGCTTCCGCGTAAGGATATCATGTTAAACTACGCTCATCGGAGAGCACACACCGCGTGTATCCTGCCTACATACAGAATAAAGAATCGAGGACCTTACAACATATTACCGCGTTGTCCTTGCTTTGTAAACATTTTTTTCTAAAAATTCTTGTACATGTATGGAGTAATAATAGCAATCAGTATACCGGGTGTCCGTATAGTGATCCACCACAAACACACACGACGCTTATGATATTTCGTTGGGTATGAAAAAAAACATTTGCTTATAAAATTCCTATGTTCGTCCCGAACATACTAGCAATTTAGTCGGAACCGACCGGCCATAATGGTAATTGATACTGAAGGCAAAAAATTAATTCCATAAAAAAGGGGTGCTTAGGATTCCAACAGTGTTTTACTCTATAGATTAAGTATTATGTGGGTATATAACAGTGTAGCCTGAAAGTTTTGTACTGTGGCCGAATGTTAATGAAATTAAAGGATTCCGAATTTGTGCCACGGCCGCTTAATGATTATTCCGTTCATTATCATAAAAAACCTTGACACTGTTAGATGAAAGTAAAATTAGCGTCAAAAGGACTACTGTTCACATGAAAAATGTTTAGGTCAATCGATTGTGTTTTATAATTTGATATGCAGAGGCTATATCTACGCAACTTCATCACTGATTTGGTTAATGCATTCGCGGAGGCACCTTTGACCATATGCCCTCACAACTCGCAAAATCTGTCAAAATCGAGCTGCGGTGATACTAAAACAGGATTCGATGGGATGGATAAGGCATTTGGCTGTTTTCTTGTTTGTTTTTTTTTCTAATCGATTCGCCTATAGCCAGTGGCGTAACGTTTCCCAAATTTCATGTGTTCGAAATTGGAATAGGGGCCCCTGAGGTTGGTATTTTTTAACCAGGAAATAATCGCAACCGTATTTAAAGCAGTACACAAATAAGCAAGAGCAGCGAAAATCTTCTAAAATGTTCCAAAAAAAATTTAATTTTTGGGATACAAATTGAAGTTTTTATAATTTTACGAGGTAACTTCTACATAGACTATTTAACTATTTATCAGTGAATTGAAGAAAAGTGACAAAAAATTCCACCTCGAGGAGAGCACCTACATGCCTGCCTCGTAACAGTCATTGATCCTAAAACATGAGGATCACACCATAGGTAATTCCAACGCCATCTAGATATACAAAGCCAGATTATCAGCTGATCAAAATGTCGCTAAGAACCCCAAGTAACACGTATTACAACGATAGCAATAGGAACAACCACAGGCGCTAAGAACCCAAATTTTCGAAATCGAATTTCGACAGTCCGGCCTGTCTATCAAGATTGCGGTGGTAATTCAAATATGGAGCTTAGACATCTCTGGCCAAAACTACCACCATGGCGTATCCATGCCCAAGGCGAACTAAATCGACTGAAATCAAATTCATGGTAGAAAAATGAGTCATGCAGAGTAAACTGCGAACTAATTAATTATTATTATCCCTTATCTGGACAGAAGGCTTTCTAGGCAAACATGCGATTGTTAAAACAAAACAAAACAACTTTGTGAAAATCTTTCGGTCAAAAAATCCACACTTGTCCTTTTGTCAACATTCATCAAGAATCTGCAAGAGGGGCACTAATCCTAGCAAGCTCAAAGGTTCAACTTATTTTCAACATTGGGTGGGGTTCCAAAACGGAACAGTTGCGTATGATCCGCAAACATGTTTGCCATTCTTATCCCCTAGCTGCCATTTTGCGGATCAGGAATATTCTCCGGTTCTTTTCCTTTGTCTGCCTTTGTGAAATATGTTAACGAAAAGAACTGGAGATGATTTTTGATCCGCAAAATGGCAGTTAGAGGATCAGAATGGCAAACAAATTTGCGGAACATACGCAACTGTTCCGTTTTGGAGCCCCATCCATTCTTGTGATCAAAACCGAGGAAAACAAGCTTGGGAGACGATTTTCTTTAATTGATTGCAAGTTTAAGTCAATTCAGATATCAGGCCTCTCTGTACAAAAAATAGTAGTTGAGAATGTTTTGTCTCTTTCTTAGACTCTGCGGCTGATTGATGTTTTTTCTTGTAGACAAAAGTGAATGCCTGTCTACAACAGTTGATCAAGAAGCTACATAAAAAAAACTCTTCATATTTTCGGCTTTGTGGGGCCCATGTGGAATGGGGGCCCGTGTGCCACTGAACACATGGAACACCGTACGCTACGCCACTGCATATAGCTCTTCGGACAAAGAGGCTAGAGACCTTGGAAGCCCTTATTGTATTTATCTGATTTTAAAAACACTTTAAGTTCAACTGCAATTCCACTGGACGCTATTACCACAACCGAACCTTTTTCCTCTTTAGGGTAACTCAAATCAAATAAACCTACGTAACGTAAAAACTTCTGTGTAGTTCTACTTCTTAAAGTAATTTGGTGGGAGCTTTAACATTTTATTCAGTGCCACTTTGACGGCTCCCTCCAAATTACTTTAAGAAGTAGTTCTGTACATTTAAACTTCTCCAGCATTTACACCTAAAACAAAAGTACATCCAGCAAACAAAATTAGATATGAGCAGCGGATTGGAGTGATATGTATTCTTTTTTGCGGCAGATGAATTTTTCTTTGGCGGGGTAACTTTTACAACTTTGTTGTTTTTGGTCAGATATCATATATTTTTGCATACTTAAATAGCCAACTAATATTTTTGTTTTGGGAAAAGTTTCAATAGGTTTTTGTTCAGCATATTCCATAAATTTAATATCATAAGTTATATTCACAGGATCTTCTTTAAAATAAATAGATACTACAAACACAATTGCAAATACGCCGCAAATGGCTGTTGCTGAGCTTTTTTAAAAATAATTTTGGGATGAAATGGGTACAGTTTATTAATATGTACATATTTCGTGCAAAATAGATTTGTGTTATCTTTGTGTTATGGCTCTGCTAACATTCTGTTAGTAATCTGTTAATTTTTGTTAACTCTGTTAATGCTCTATTAACGTTCTCTTAACACTCTATTATCTTTTCGTTAATGCTCTGTTAATGTTCTCTTAATTATCCTCAATCATTCGGCTAACGCTCTGTAAACGGTCTGTTACCTTTCTTTTATTACTCGGTTTACGTTATGTTAAGGCTCTGTTAATTTTCTGTTAACACTTTGTTAACGATCTGCTAACGCTCTGTTGTTGCCTTGCCAACGCTTTGTTAACGTTCTGTTACTGATCTGTCTTAATGCCCCCCTGACCCAGTGTCCCAATGTCACATTGTCCCAATGTCACAGTGTCCCAATGTTCCAATGTCCTTATGCCCTAAGGTCCATTGTCACAGTGTCCTCTAGTCCCAATGTTCTAATATCCCAGTGTCCCAATGTCTTAATGTCCCAATATCCTAATGTGCCAATGTCCCAATATCCTGATGTCCCAGTGTCCCAATTTAGGTCCTATTGTCCCAATGTGCAAATATCACAGTGCCCCAATGGTTTAATGTCCGAATGTCCCACTACCCTAGTGTCCCAATGTCCCAGTATCGGTATATCCCAATGTCCCAGTCTCCCACCTAATGTCCCAATATCCCAATGTCTAACTGTCCTAATGTCCCAAGGTCCTAATGTCCCAATTTCCTAATATCCCAGTACCCCAATGTCCCAAATGTCCCAGTATCCTAATGTGATAATATCCCAGTGGCCCAATGTCGTAATGTACCAGTGGTCAGTGTCCCAATATCGCAGTATACCAAGTGTCCCAAGGTCCCAATAGCCTAATGTCCTAATATCCCAGTGCCCCAATGTCCCTGTATCTCAGTGCCCTAATGTCCCAGTATCCCAATGTTCCAATATCCTAATGTGCCAATATCCCAATGTTACAATGTCCCAATGTTCTAATATCCCGATGTCCCAGTGCCCCAATGTTCCCACGTCCCAGTTTCCCCAGTGTACCTAATGTCCCAATGTCCTAATGTGTTGATGTCGTAATATCCCAATGTCCTAATGACCCAAGACCCTAATGTTCACATGTTCTTATATCCCAGTGCCCCTATGTGCGAATATGCCGATGTCCCAATGTCACAACATTCCGATGTCTCAGTGGTCCAATGCCCCTATGTACCAGTGTCCCAATGTCCGATTGTCCCAAAGTCATAATGTCCCAATGTCCTAATATCCCAGTGTCCTAATGTCCCAGTCTCCCAGTGTCCTAATGTCCCAATATCCCAATGTCCCAATGTCCCATTGTCCCAATATCCTGATGTCCCAATGCCCCAATATCTCGGTGTCCCAATGCCCCAATATGCCGATGTCCCCACGTCCCTGTTTCCCCATTGTGCCTAATGCCCCAATGTCCTAATGTCCCAAGACCCTAATGTCCCAATTTCCTAATATCCCACTACCCCAAGATCCTAGTCTCCCAGTCTCCCGGTGTCCCAATATCCAAATGTCCCAATGCCGCAGTATGTTTTAAAAAATGGTCAATGCGATGAGCCGATAGACGCAATTGTTGGAAATCTTTTGTTAACTTTACCTATTAATTTACCGTTATTCCATCCACTTATCTAAATGGAAGACATTGATTCTTTAGAAGGACCACCAGAGGATCATTCGTCCCAAATTTCATAAAAATCCCATCGCGAAGAGAGACAGTAGAAGCAAGTCTTTCTGCAACTGTAGACTTCATTCTGAAATTGGGTTACTCGCTTAAGTCTGTGAGGGTGAAAATTTCACCGTTTATTGCATATATCTTACCCGTTATTGTGCCGATCGAAGATTTTATTTGGAAAGGCACTAGAACAGGATATGTGGAATATTTTGGTAAAAGAAATTTTTTGGGGGCTGTTTCCTGGAAGGCTGTAGCCTGATCAAACAAAAAAGCAAGTTGTCTCCGGTAATCATAGACTTGTTCGCTTTCGTTTTTCTTTTTCCTTTGGCGGGCGAGACGCTCTCGCGTCTCTTGATATATGTCGGAACGAATGGAACCGGACCATGGGGCCATGGGGCTGCCATTGAAAATTAGGTTCTTCTAAGAACAAGTTTTTTTTTATGTACCGATCTTAATCAAACTTGACGGGTAATAAAATTTCTCGAATTTCTCGACCGCGCTCGAAATTAGACTCGGTCTCGTTCATTCTTCCTTTTCGGGACTTGTAGCTATAGGCCTAGTCCGAAATCATTCAGTGATGTTGTTTATTTCCATCCGGAAAGTAGCCAAAGTCACAGAAATCGGGAGAATTGATCCTGGTGTCCCTGCAGAATAGTGGTGGACAGTACGACCTCTGTAAGGTCAGCGATCAACATCTGACATAAGCAAACATAAATGTTTTTTAAACATTTATTAGTTATCCGACAAAAATTAAATTCATTCTCATTTTTTTTCACCATTATAAGATAATTTACAGGTAAGGGAGAATGGATCAACTGCAAGGGTAGTTTTGCAAAATTAAAGGAATAAATTATAGGATACCGCAAGCTACTCATTTGTTGATTCTTTAAAAGGAAAAGGGTTTCGGCCTTAAACACCAATGGGAACCAATGAGCTATACCATAATAACATGGCCAAACCGCATCATTGCCTTCTATGAGTTGGTTTTACGAGTCATGCTATGTTTTGATTGCTACTACCATTTTTCCTACCATGAACAGGCCGGAAACCAACGTATTTTTGGAAAATGATGTGACTACACTACTCATAAAACTTTTTAGATGAATTAGTCTACTTCCAAGTTTAGCTATAGTGACAGAGACTGGCTACTGCCCAGGAGCGTCATAGAAGGTAAATCCGGCACTGTATACAATCTAAATCCTATCTCTATGACACGAAGAAAATCCCAATAGATTCACAGTTCAATTTATCTTGCTCCTCCACCAAACGCAAACAGCAAGTTCATCTACCGAAACAAATCAATCAATTCACCACCATCTTCATCTCTACATACTCATCAATATCTTGGCAACATTCGATTCGTATCAATATTCGTATCCAGTTTCGAAACGTTACCGTGCCAATTGTACACTACTTATCTATACGTCATTCCAAGACAAACTGTCAACTCAAGACCAGCAGTCTGCAGACCATCAGGCAGACCGAAATATGTACAAGTGTCAGTCATGTTATCGATATCGACCAGAAAAGGCAAAGGCACAAAAAAAAAATGAAATATTGTCTTTATGTCACAAGCGGCTTCACGTAATTTGTTCCATTCGTGCAATTTCTTCGAGTCTCTTAAGATACGAAACCATCAAGATTTTTGTTTTTATTTTTCATGAATCTGAATATAAGATAGCGTTTGTAGAAAGTAAGCGCAAAATATGTTTAAGTATGCACCAGAGCAATTGAACGGGAACTGCTTTGAGCAAAAGTCCACCGCACTAAGGACAAGTGTGGCGAATATTATTGAATGTACATATATCAATCATATATGATTGCGAAATAAGACTTTGATAAAATCTACTTTTAAAATTTACTTACATATTTATTTCGCTCAGTAACGAGACATTCAACACGTGCAGACAAGTTAGTTGATTTGTAGGTGTCCGAAAAAATTATATTATTGTTCAATTTGTTTGAGTTTACTTTCCCTCACAATTCAGCAGTAACTTTGTCGATGCCGCAAAAATTTTCTTTTTTAATTTTGTATATCCTAATGCTTATGTGAAAGGTGTTATGTTTCTTGTGGAGCTTGCAAAGGACCATGACGTCATGGGGCTGCCATAGAAACTAACCCAAAATCCAAAATTAGGTTCTTGTAAGGAAAACATTTTTTCTTTACGAACCGATCTTGACAAAACTTCACCCAAGTGCGTTCCTATAGTAAAATCTCAAAACGTTTCCAGAAACGGATGGGATCGGAACACTACGTCATAGGGCTGTCATAGAAACCAAAGTTCCAAGATTAGGTTCTTCTAAGAAAAATTATTTTTCTTTGCAGACCAATAACTAATCAAATTTTACCCAAGTGTGCTCAGTAAGTTTCAAAACATAAATAGGAAAATATGAAATTGGAACACTACGTCATAGGGCTGCGGTAAATGTGAAGAGTATTGAAATTTTGGATTCGGACGAAATTAGCTTCGGCGTCGTTTTAACCTAATTTCTGTCAGTGGTTCGCTCATAAGCCATTAATGATTTTTTAAATGTTAGTTTTTTTTAAGAAAAAGATAATTAAACTACAGCTCTCTAGAAAAATTCAAGTTAATGCATAGTTTGGTTTTTTTTTTTTCAATTGAAAAATTACGTATGAGATGATAAGACTTTCCCTAATTTTACCTTCCTCCGACAATTTCTTTTTTACAATATTCCCAATAAGTTGAAAATGATATAGTGGTTCTTAATCTTTTGCTCATGAGGGACCACTTGGCAAATCATTTGATTATCGCGGACCACCAAAATGGGAAAATGTAAATTTTGTTAAGGTATCCGCTACATTTTATTTTTTTAAACTTTCATTAGAAAACGGAATGACACTGGTTCTTCAGGCCATTAGTACATTAGCAGAATCCGCAAATTTTCCTTCTTTGGGAGTTGGAGGATAACGTTATAATCTAATGTGAATCCAGAAAATGAATGGTTATTCTTTGAAGCCTTAGGCCGCATCCACATTCATCGGGATTTACACAACCGCGCGCAAAAGAAAAAAGTTGTGAACAGACACAGGCCATGGAGGAACTCAATTTGTTCGGTATTCGGTCAATTGCTAGCAGTGTGGTTGGACGAATCCAAGGACCGATCTTTTGCGCTGCGTTTGCAATATCCGAACACATACATAATACTGAGATGTTTTCGCAGTGGTGTGCACGCCACAAAAACAATTTTATGCAATGGTGATCCGGTCACCACACTGCATCTCTGATGACTAGAAAGGACAACTCATTCAAAATGTGCGGTGTTCTAATTCGTGATAAATTCACTTGGCAAGGATCTGAAGCTTAACTGACGAAGTGTTGGAGTTCGTGATGTAAACAATAGTTTATCAAAAGTTATTTTAAAGAATTCAGTCAAATTTTATCATTTCTTCACTGAAAAGAGAAGTTCGAATCCGAATGTTCTGCGGATCACTTCAAATAACTTCAGGGAAAACTAGTGGTCCGCGCAAACCACCGGTTGAGAAACGGTGATTCATAGGAAATCCGAGATTTGCTATGCAGACTTGTCGTTTAATGAACAAACTCCAGTCGTAACTAAAATTTGTATCCAAGGCTATGAAATGTGGATCCATTCAAAATTCCTCTTCATCAGCCATAGTTACCGCAATTAGCCTTACAAATTGACAAAAATTGTCCATCATACATGAACATACATTCACAAGACTTCAATTAACTGTTATAATGACGTTCTAAGACATAATTTTTTTCCATTTTACAGAAGTGAAAAAATGTGAAATTTGTTAGAAATTTTGGTCACTTTGCATGGGGGGTACCCTTAGTTTTGATCAGATGGTAATCATTTTTGGTGGGGAGCATAATGAAGCTTAGACTAGGCAGCCCACTAAATTTGATCTGCCTGGTTCAATTTAATAAGAAGCTACAGGCATGCCTTTTTTGAAAAATGTTAGGAGGAGTGAGGGGGAAGTCAATGGTCGGAGCACTCCAATTTTTGTTACAAGTCAAAAAAATTTTGTTATCAATATATGGACAAGATCTTATAACGGTAGGTCTATTCTATCAAGAGTTACATTGCGAAATGTAAAACTCAAAAAATGTAAATTCACTGTAATACTTTTGGGTCTAAGGTATAATTTTCTGCGAAAATTTCTAGAGTGTTATATAATTTTATGTAGTTTGTTTCGTCCTCAGGACATTTCAAGCTCAGACTCATAGTTTTACAGATATGTATTTGCAAAAAACTTAATTTTCATCCCTTTGCCACCCCCTCCCCCTTAACCCATGGCGCAAATTAGTGTAATTTTTTTCTGCGTATATTGAGCAGTGTATTCAACAATTTGGCATCAAAAATTCCTTTTTTTTATGTTTGGGTTTTGAGCTAATACTAGACTAATATTAGGCCATAGTAGCTTCGATTCATTGTTACAGGTCGTCTCAAAGTTAGGAATGATGCATAGTATAGTAATACAAAATGCATGTCAAAGAGCGGGGCCATAAAATAAAATTGTTCTCTACACACTACAATGCAAAAAGCTATTGAGTTTGTAAAAAACGTAACTATTAATAATCCTGACAAATTTGAAAGGTCCGAAAGTCAAATTTGTGTACAATTTGTGTTTCTGGTTGTCCTTCTTTACATCCTGATTTTTCAATAGCGTTGTCCGGCTGAACAATGATGTTTGGTACATTTGTCCTGCTTTTTCCGCAAAAAGCATAAACGAGCATTAATCATGTTGCTGTGTAAAGTATAAATTTAACTTTATTGGAAAGATTTTGTGAATTGGGTCTGCGGCACAAAATCCATCCGATCAACATCAACCCAAAGATCAAAATCTATCACCACATATTTTCGTTGATTTTTATTATTCGTAACGGAGGCGTTTGAATCAATGAATCAATAAAAATCTCAAAAGAACTTGTAACGAACCGTGTCTACTTTTGAATTATACAATTTTTGAAAAAAAAAACGTCTTTTTTTTACATAATAAAGACAGTTTTTGTCATATGGTTAGATATTACAAGCACGTACTACGAAAAACAATTCTAGCAGCCCCGACACTTTCAGCTTCCAACCGCTTCATAATCCATATAAAGCAGAATTTTAATCTTCGCAGTCTGCGCATTTTCCAATTTCTCTGAAACTCTTATAAATCATAATGTACTCCGTAAATCCAACCGCGACTATTCATTCAAACAGTCTATAGATTATTCATAAATTTTGTTGGATTGCTGCATACACAAGCACACGAAATCTATTAAATTTTCCACAATCGCTGCGAAAATTCAATTGACACCATTTTGAATCTTGCAGTCCTAGTCTTATGCCTTGTGCTGGTGTAGTGGTTCCAATTGCTTTAACCATACCGTATACTTTCGCTTTGCATCTTATCGAGGTAGAAACATAGCAACACTGTCATTCGGGTACTGAGCTGCGGGAATGTGTGATTGTTTCATGTGCTCTGCGACGTTGTACCATTCCTTCGTTTCGATTTGCATGGAAATATGCAAATTTTCATATTTGAAGATAAGCCATAGAATCAAAGGTCTGTAATGGAGTTTGTGATGGTCTGATAAGCGAAATTTGGTTGCAAGAAATACCCACATGCATGGCAATATGATGACTATGATTTCACCGTCCACACGTGCCCCTATGTCTAAGAAATGGTTGTAACCTTGTATGGACTAGTTTAGCCATTGCATGATTAAAATACGCTAAAATTTTACCCACCTCTGGATGATTATGATTACTAAGAATGTTATTCTATCCCTTCTTCAAGAGCTCCTAACTCAAGGATGTCTCTAAGTTTATGCGATAAGTTCAAAGCTTAGAGAAAACATAGCAACTCATGCCATGCGTTAGTCCAGAGTGGCTATGTGATCACACAACCCATATGTGTTTGACTCCAAATTTATTACACTACACTCCACGAAATAATTCAAATGTCAAAATATTGTCGATGCAATTATTAACCCTTCTGACGCCGCCTACGAGCTATTATGCCTAAGGTGTAGCTGAATCTTCTGTGAAATCAATCTTATTTTTTGAAAAGGTCTAATTTTGGTTCTAGAAACAGTTTATATACTGTGTCGTACGATGATGCGCCGTTTTTTCGATTCTTTAGACATAGTTTACATTTCGCCGAACGCATTGATCGCATTTGTGGCCGTCGGTTCCTTTGAAATTTATATGGAAAGGGGTGGAAAATATTATTGAACGATATTTTTCATCAAGATATAGTACCAATGGTCTGTCTGGATCTATACGCCAACAGAAGGGTTAAATATCACGTCGGCATTTTAAGAGAGTAATGCATATTACGCGGATTTTATATTCTCAATTGTAAACAAAAAATTGACGTTTGAATAATATTTTCACGCATACTATGAGAACGGTGCCATTTTTATTTTCTGATGCCCACTCTGGACTAACGCATGCTTTCTCTAAGGTTCAAAGTACTTTCAGTCCAAAACATAGCTCTGAAGTATTCGTTGTTCCTTTGAATGCGGCAGCCCTATACAACTTCCCCACTGGCTATGGTATCACATATTATATCGAATTGAAAACACAGAATGCTTCCTTGTTTTATTTGTTGTTTCGCCAACTTATCAATTTACACATTACTGCATGTACATAGCCGAATGAAAATTCAATATTTTGAAATAACATACTTGGCTTGGATATATGTACATACGTGACAGTGGCAACACTGCAAAGTGTACGATGGTGTAGGATGCGATTGTGTTGTGCTGCATACAAGTTTTGCGAGTACTCTGCCCAAAATATTCAGAGAATATGATACCTATACCACGAACGTATGAACAGGAGTAGGTAGGATTATTGAAAACAAATAAACTGGAAGGAAACAGAACAAAGTTTACTTCAAATTCAAAACCAGACGTTTGCATTAGAAATTGAATTTCAAGAGTCTTTTCGTCAGCCATAGACTAAAGTTCCCTTAGTTTCTGCGCTTTTGTGAATGTTTCCGTAAGAATCAAAGGAAACAATTTTGTAAGGCTGCATTCAGAGGGGACTACTTATTTGGTGCGAGATTTTGTCAGTAAGTCGGCAACCTGCGAATAAGGTTACTTTTTGGCTTAGGTATACATTTGTGTGGCTCGAAAATATCCAGCTGAATTCATCCATTCACTCATTTGTCAAATGGCGCTGTGTGCTACGCTTGATGCGTAAGATAAGGGAGAGCTCAACATATAAAGTCGACTAACGAAAAATTTTGCTCAGCACACTTAACATGTCTGAACAGTTTTCGCCGACATTTTCACAAAAAAAAATCCTCACATTTATGAGTCACATGTGACTCATAGACATGAACGGGAAGGAACGCTGTATGCACATGTGACTCATAGACAGTGAACGTGTTAAGTTGCCTACGATAGTTAATTGTTCATTAAGAGGTTACAATTTATTCTGAATTTCTCCTATTTTACGACAATTCTAAATGAAAATCCAAAGGCGCCCCTAGGGAATGGTACATTTCATTGAAATGCTTTTTACACTTTTATATAAATTTTCAAATCTGGAATTGTTTGACTTTTGATGTTCATTAGTCCTCCATTTTTTTTTCTTAGCGAACTCGGTGTTTTGATAATTGTCAGCTTAAGGAAAAAAAAGGACATTTCATCCTTACTGACATGAGTGCTACAGGTTCCCGCAGTTACATTTTTATAGAACTAGAGTATCAAACAAAACAAAGATGATAGATGGTGTCCAGCATTCACCTTTTTGTTAATTCTCGCTATGATTTACAATTATTCTGCTGATTACGAAGAATACAAATTATTCAAAACTTTTCTCCTACAAAAAATTTCCTTTTTGGGTATAAAGAAATACCTCCTTTGCATGCGGAACTCCCCTTAACAAATCCTGTATTTTGATACATATATTGACTATGTGGTACTACCAGGATGAAAAAGGACATATCATCCTGTATAAATAACATCCGAAACAAATCTGGCTGTATCCTGCTTCACTTGTCGTAATCTTATAATCCAGTCAAAATATCCCAATTCAAGCCTCCAATCCAAATAGAAAAAATAGAGAAGGCTAATTTTGGTTGTTTTAGATTCAGTAGGGTACCAGGAATCTAAAACTTATTTTGCTAAGAAAACTTTTGATCGGAAAGGTCCAAAAAAGGACACTAATTAATCATTGATCGGAGGTGTGCATGCGGGGTTACATATCAAAGGGGACGCCGAGTACCTACATTTTATATGCGGTGTTTGTTTGCTGTTTCAAGGACCCTCAACAGAATAAGTAAATCGCGTTTGAATGGAAAGTTATCGTGCTTCCCGTAACTTATCATCTGTATATTTTCAAAGCCATAACTACGCGAATAATTCAAGTTGTCATTACCTTTTTCATTTTTTAGAATCTATAATAGCTGAAGATTCTACTATTAAATTTGATAAGAAAAAAATGGATCGGAAAGCTCTGAAAAAGGACATAAAAGGACACTTTTTCTTCTTCTTTGCCTCGTTCTTTATACCGCTCCATGGTTTGGCGTTGCTCGACCTGCGGTGTAGGCACATCGCCCGTTTTGACGGTAATATCTCAGCATATTTCTACAGGCAGCTCTTGATGTGGACATAAAAGGACACTAATTAATTCTTAATCGAGCGTGGATTCATTATTGTCTTTTTATGTCCTTTTTCAGAGCTTTCCGATCAAATATTTTCTTAGCAAAATTAATGGTAGAATCAATACAATACAATATCCAAAAATACTAAGCGCCCCACTACTAAACTACCATCAAAAATTCATCGAAATCGGTCTACGTCTTCGCGGCTGCTTGCGTAGGGGAATTAATTATCGAAGAATGCTTTTTCGTTCATTTTACAGGTGAATTTTCCGCTGTTGTCAAAATTGTGGTTTCTGAAACTTTGTCGGGGCCATCCAAGTGGTGATACTACCGTACAAATGGACTATCGAAAATTGGAGCAGTCTCGGTTTTCCTCTTTCCATCTGAAGGTTGCGTTGCGATTTAGTCTCAGACAAGGGTGTAGGGTAAAATTATGATGGAAGGTTATTTGTATGAAATGATGAAAATGAATTAATTCAGTACAAAAATTGCGTAAAGGCAATTTTATTTTGAAGAACATGTATTCAAAATAAAATTGCTATTAAAGCGATTAAAAAATGAATACTAATTAATACTAAACCCTACCCGCTCTGTGGCTCACTTGGTTGAGTCGCACTCTACGATGCTAGTAATCTAGAAGTCCGGAGATCGAATCTTGGCGTGGTCCGTTGATGTGCGGATAGGAAATATACAGGATGTCCGGAAACTGCAGATTGTGATTCCTCATGTGATTTCCAGCAAAAAAAAGTAGTACGGAACATACCCCCTTAGCTTAACCCTTTAGCTGCCACAGGCATTTGAAGATTTTTGAAAAAATCATTTTCTTGTATGACTAAAACTTTATTATCTCAAAAGCTAGAATAGCCAAATAAGATGATTATTACAGCCAACAAATTCACCTAAAAAATTAAACTAACCGCACTAAAATCGGATAAATCTATTTTTCCATCTCAATTTTCTCTAACTCCTGCCAAGGTGAGGTGCTCGTACGATTCTTTTAAAAATTGGCGCATAGTCTAGCGATCATTTCTTTCTTACATCATTTTATTCTAGCTTTGTTATTTCTAACAGTTTTAATGCTTTTAGTGCAGAAAACTAAGGTAAATTTAACTCGATTTCTATTCAATTCAATTAAAATTGCCCCTAAAGATCTCCAATTTGGTAAAATCTTAGAGAAAACATAGCAACACATGCCATGCGTTAGTCCAGAGTGGCTATGTGATCACACAACCCATATGTGTTTGACTCCAAATTTATTACACTACACTCCACGAAATAATTCAAATGTCAAAATATTGTCGTTGCAATTATTAACCCTTCTGACGCCACCTACGAGCTATTATGCCTAAGGTGTAGCTGAATCTTCTGTGAAATATATCTTATTTTTTGAAGAGGTCTAATTTTGGTTCTGAAACATACTGTGTCTTACGATGATGCGCCGTTTTTTCGATTCTTTAGACATAGTTTACATTTCGCCGAACGTTTGATCGCAATTGTGGCCGTCGGTTCCTTTGAAATTTATATGGAAAGGGGTGGAAAATATTATTGAACGATATTTTTCATCAAGATATAGTACCAATGGTCTGTCTGGATCTATATGCCAACAGAAGGGTTAAATATCACGTCGGCATTTTAAGAGAGTATTGAATATTGCGCGGATTTTATATTCTCAATTGTAAACAAAAAATTGACGTTTGCATAAAATTTTCACGCATACTATGGACTGCAATAGTGTGAGAACGGTGCCATTTTTATTTTCTGATGCCCACTCTGGACTAACGCATACTTTCTCTAAGGGTAAAATTTATTCAAATTACAGTGGAAACTCGATAACTCGAAACTCCCTAACTCGAAAAACGCTTTAAGTCCAAGAAAATCTGCTTCCCCAGCACATTTGAACAAAAAACAATGAAAAACAAACTCGATAACTCAAACCAAAAACTCTATTACTCGAAGAAAAATTTTTAATTTCACTGCTTGTGAAACTCTATAAGTCGAAGTGCTGATATTGGGGACTCTATAAGTCAAAATTTCAGATACTCTCCAGGTCAAATTAAAATTTCTTATCGGTAAACGGGCGAGACTCTAGAAGTCAAAGCTTTGTTATGCGAAACTCTATAAGTTGATTTTTTTTTATTCCTCCAATGGCGATTTTTCTGTTTGAAATTAGAATTTTATTGCTGCATATTTCGGAAACGAGAATAACGGTACGTTTCTGCGATAAAATGTTTCAGTTTGCATTTGAATATAGCGTTCATCGTAAGGTTGTTTTACTGTCAAAAGAATAATCGTTTCGTGCAGTTTGAGGAATTCAGCCAATTTAACATATCTGCGTCAAAAAGAACGCTACAAACCCTGACTATTCAGCAGAAGAAAGAACTTATAAAAGCGGTTGATGCAAAAGGTCGAAAAAAATAGCCGCCGAATTCAAAATTCCGGTTAGTACGCTTTCTACGATTTTAAAGAAAAGAAAAAAACCATTTTGTCATCTATCGGAAAAGAGAGGAAAAAATGCATGTACTATTTTATAAGGGATTATACCAAAATATAAAAATACACAAAAAGAAAAAAAAACTCTATAAGTCGAATTTTCTTACAAATAAACTCGATATCTCGAAATCTCTTTACGTCGAAATTTCGATAACTCGAAAGAAAGTTTGGTTCCCTTGGGCTTCGACTTATCGAGTTTCCACTGTATATCAAAATCGATCGAAAATTAACCCTAGTTTTCGGCACTTAAGGCTAACTGTTAGAAATAACGAAGCTAGAATAAAATGATGTAAAAAAGAAATGATCGTTAGACTATGCGCAAATTTTTCAAAGAATCGTACGAGCACCTCACCTTGGCTGGAGTTGGAGAAAATTGAGATAGAAAAATAGATTGTTTTTGGGTCAAATTACAAAAATTTGACTTTGAAGCTCTGTAAAAACCAAACCTCTTATCCGATTTTAGTGCAGTTAGTTTAATTTTTTAGATGAATTTGTTCGCTGTAATAATCATTTTATTTTGCTTTTCTAGCTAGTCTAGCTTTTGAGATATTGAAGTTTTAGTCATACAAGAAAATGATTTTTTCAAAAATCTTCAAATGGCTGTGGCAGTTGAAGGGTTAAGCTGAAGGGGTATGTCCGTACAACTTTTTTGCTGGAAATCACAATCCGGTGCGTTTATGCGGCAGTTTCCGGACACCCTGCATAGTGCTTGCAACATTATATATTATATACACTCCGAAATTATATGCAATGTAACGTTGACTCGAAATTGCCTATAAACGGCTGAGTTAACGCACCATGGGGCTACATGGGGCTATACGGTACTGAGAAGAAGAATACTAAACTACCCTGACCCCCCTATATAGAAATCTCAACGCCACTGCCATTATGAATGAGATAGCAACTGGTTACACATTTTTTGGTCGATTATATTTTCTTGATCGTAGGGGCCATCAAAGGCTCATGCATACCAAATCTCGTATCGAAATCTCGCACGACCAAAAATGTTAGTCCGTCCAATCTCATGCATGTTTTTTTGTCATAATATGGAGCGGGCAAAAAAACTGGCTTAAAAAAATCCACGCAACACTCGAAAAAAGAGAGAGAAAAAAAACATAAAAGAAGAGAACCAAAAAAGAATGTCTTTCGTTTGATCGCCCTCTTATATATTGCAAAGGATGCTTGAGAATAAATCCGCAAATCCTCTCCAAAGGGACTGAAACTGAAAATGTATACTTATATACAAGCTGCGGTAGCGCTAAGCTTCATTTCCGCACTCACTTTTAAATGTTTGCTGCAGATAAATTCCTCTTCGCATCATGCGATGCGGCCAACTCACCGCATGCTCTTCTTAACTATGCTTTTATTCTTCATCGTTTTCGGTTATGCGTTATCAAATCATCCCGTACTCTCAAGTGTTTTTCTGCCTCTTGTCTTTCGTAGGACAAATGCGGATCTATCCTTATTCACATTCATTTTCTTCCGTTTTAAATCGCTTTCTAGGAGATACGTATGCTGGCAGTAGCAGTAACTATACGTATGTTTAAAGAAACTATGCAGAAAGAGAGAGAATCCTTCCGTCTTTTGTCGGCATGTAAGTATGACTTCCGTCTCCTAGCTGTGGACTGTCGTCCTTGTAGCCGTCGTCTCTCTCCGTCAGGAAAATGTGCCCTTTTCCGCGTGCTTATTTTTACTGAAGCCAGCAAAAATACTTTTCTGCTAGTCGTGCAAGATCCTGCTGAAAAACGGAAGGAATATTATGCGAACGTATAGGTACGAGAAGCTGAGTTAAAACTGGATATTGATTATGTACTTTTCATGAATATTTCAATTTTCATTTGGTCGAAAATGATAATGGGATAGCACCGTTTCACTCCCAAAACGGCAAAAAGACCGGAAAATCTAATTGAAAGAGTTGATAGTGCAATAGGGAAGGTATGATGGTGGGTCTTTTTTCGAGACAGTTGCCTTTTTCCATCAGCTGTCTTGATTGGTTAAAACATTCTTTTTTCATCTCTGCGATGTCAGAAATTCGACAAAACGATATCAGAGTGAAATGACGAAATCATTTCCACGAAATGAATGAATTTCATATTGAATTGTGAGAAAGCGGAAAGGAAAATGTGGATATAATAAGGATTTGTCAGAATCGTTTTGTTCCGAGAAAGAGATGATGGTCGGAGTCGGAATTTTTATCTTTCACGATTTTAATTAAATTGATTCGGTAATGGGAAAGTTGGATGAGATACTAAGTAACTTGGAATAGATTGGAGTATATTTGAAGTGGGTTTCAATAATTTTTGTAGAACTTGTTACTGGTGAAATTATAGTTGTCTGTTTGAAAGAGATATTTCAACAAAGTTGAGTTATTGAGTGTGGCTTATTGAGGAGCTTCCGGTATGGTGGATCAAAGCGAATTGTGATAAATGTATTTTTTTTTGTAAATGGGTATAAAGTGACAGCAATTTAAAGACTATTATTGCTAAAATATAGTAGCAACGACAGTTAGATAAATACACATGTATGTGTGTCTCTTAATTTTAAATGCAACAAAGAAGGAATATTTTTGCTTTGAGAGCATATTTTGGCAATTGGCGTTGCAGCAGATATAGTTTTAATGGGTATCGTTATGAACTATCTATCGCTATAGTATTTTTCTGGTCAGCGTTTTCAATATTGCTTTGCGTAATTTTCGTCGAGACGCTTTTCTTTTTCACCCATTGTTTTGCTTAGAATCATAGGTCAGGGGATTATTAAACTCAGCCAAGCGCGGTGGTAAGTGGGAGATGTACAGCTGCATTCGAACGGAATACAATACACTGATAACGCAATTTAAAAGTAACTGCTTGAGTAAACTATGTAAAGAACGCTTCCACAAAGAAATTGCAACGCATTTGGGATGCTCAAATACACCGACGTTTTACAGTGGGTCACAATGAGACCCTCCAACATATCCTGAACGCGCACTTTCCAATAGCCTGGTGCATATACCAGGTTATACAGGAGAGAGGATGCTAGATGATTAATGAGTCTCTTCTGGATTAACTTCAACAAAGACAAAATAAAATGGCCTATTAAATCCTTTGATTTAAGCTCTAAGGCCATGGGGACTGAGGGAGTGTTTCCTACTTTGGGTGTCTGGAGTGTTTCCAGCCTGGATACCATTCTGTCACATGTCACTGCTCTGTTTAGAGCCAGCTATTATTAATTGGAAAAATAACGTAAAATTATCTTCAAGGTAACACATCTAGGCACTTGCCAAAGTCCAACAGGCTCATCTATCAATCAAAGGGTTAATGGTAAGAAACAAACCTTTCATACTCATTTTGCTTATGTTAAGGGCAGTCGACGGTGACGGCGCTTTACAGGCTCGGTAACACTACTGAGAAATTTTTGGAAGCAAGGCAGATCTCTTTGTGCGCCTTCTTAAACATTGATGAAGCTGGATCGTTACCCTCCAGAAAGGCATGGAGATTTTCTCCTCGCTAGGGGTTCACACTATCACCAACAAAGCCATCAAGGGTTACCCTCAAGGATGTGTACTCTCACCATTCCTGTGATCCCATGTGGTTTTCTTCGCCATTAATTACTGATTTGATGACCTCGGCCCTAACAGGGCTTAGGATTATTTATTTATTTATTTATTTTAAACAAAACAGTTCTAGAGCTATTTACAAGAAAACTCAACCTTACGCTTGAATCAATCTACTTAAGGGGGTTCCTAATTCCTACACTAAAGAAATAAAATATCTTGGCATCACACTCGACGGTATTAAAATAACAACTTGAAAAATGTTCCAAGTAAGGACTTGCCCCAATTTCTATGGCAAGACTTGTCTTTCGCCAGAATGACAAAGTCGTTTGTATGCTAGTAGATAAAAATAGAAAAAGGCAAAAATAAAAAAAAAATAACTTTTTGTATTTTTTCTATTATCGCCAAATTATCTTCCTGGCATGTTTTATTATCGAAATTTCACAAACCAATTGTTAATTTTAATACAGCGCAATTGCAGTAGGGTCAAAAATCATTACAAATGCAATGGTTTTTATTACAGTTTTAATACCTTAGGCCGCGCGCAGACTAAAGGCGTATTGGAGCGTAGCGTAGCGTAAAATCTGTCGCCCAACACAAGCGTTGCATTGGGCGACAGGTTTTACGCTACGCTACGCTCCAATACGCCTTTAGTCTGCGCGCGGCCTTACACACTACACTACATTTTTTTCTCTCCGTGGACGAAGCAGCAAGAGTGGATGCATCTTTTCAATTCATTGGTCCTGAGTCCTTCTGTGAAACAAGCTAGATTACTGCAAGAGGAGTGATTGTTAGCTGATCATCGGGCCTCAGGTTGAGGATGGATAAGCCTCGTCTACGACATGCCATGGAGCTAGTGCTCCCCTTCCTCTTCAGCTAATGAAATATTAAGTATCTTCGCAGAACAGAGATAAGAAAAATTGTAGGATTTACGGGCATTTTTGACACCGATACTATCTTAATAAAATTGATCTATCAAGGGATACCATGTGTCGCCTTTACTTGGAGGAAGACAAAACCCCCATTCATCTACTATGTGAGTGCCCGGCAGGTCCACTTGTGACCCACTAAGCTCCGCGATGATTTGGAGCTATCCTTTGAAGAATATTCTTGCATTTTTTAAGCTGGCTGTTGACCTTATAAACTAGAGGAATATGGCGTATTTTCGGGGCTCCGAGAAAGTAGTAGCTGAATCTTATTACTGACAGTATTTTGTCGCTAAACGACCTCTTTCAACAATTCGAGCTAGGTCTGGCACAAAATCTATCTGCAACGAAAAAAGTAGGACCCCGATAATCCGCCTCATTTGGTAGAAATGTTCGGAGACATACCCTAGTCCTAAAACGGAGATTTCGTATTCGTTATTGATCCTAGAAAGAAGTGTTGTATACAAGTTTAATTGCTAATTTAGTTTATCTATCCAACGGTACCTATACTGCATATAGAAACGGGAAATGTTTCACCATTTAAGTCTAGACACAAACCACTTAATTTCAATTTTAGGAGTCCAAGGAGTAAAAAAAAACTTGGACTTCACATAATTTTCAAACCAACAAAATTGCCTTTCTAAGCAGGATTCTGTAATTATGAACTTATACTCGCTGCAAAATCTGAAAATTTCAACAACAAAAAATATTAAAAATTAAATCTCTCAATTTATTATTTTTTTGGGATCACAATTGTTCATTTTTGCACTGAACAAAGCCGATAGCGAATTCGAGCACAAAGCTGATACGGAATCCATAGCCTGGACCAATAAAAAAACAAGGTGGACAACCCTAGTTTAGACAACAATAATTCTAATACATAATAGCTTGCAAAAGGCCGGGCAAATTATTTCCGATGGAGGGGTATACATCTTTGATGGGCCAAATAAAACTACCTATATAGTTTTCAACAATTAATTTTGACAGAGCCAAGTTGAAGCGACTCTGTAAGGCCGCTCACACACGAAGCGTACGAATCCATTTTTCGGATTCTTGGTTCTGTCAAATTCATACATTTTCTTCGATTTTTACAGAACAAAAATCAGAAAAAATTGACCGAATCGAACTTTGACAACAAATGTTATCAAATGGGCACTACCCATCTTTTTGAAATGTAATCAATTCAGGAATAACTATTCACCAACTTAACAGTTGACTGCATCAATGCCGTGCCGTTGGTTTTGAGGAGGAACATTGAAGGATGAGCATCGAACATCGATGTTGCGAGTCGAATACCCTTTTGTAGGCGTTTGGTACCACACAGCAAAAAAAAAATGCCGGGAATTCGAGCAAGAAAATCCGATAGGATAAAAAAAAATATAATTTCGGAGTAAATATGCTCTTTGGTGGTAGAGCGACGTCACATGGTGTATAAATTACAAACTCCATCGGTTAGTCTGGTTGGCTTAGTAGGTAGGGCGTTCATCTCCAATTCTTGGGGTCCCGGGATCGAATCTTACTGTAGGTAGGTACATTTATTATGCATTTTAAAGCGTAAAGAGGTAAATGATATGATCGCCCATAGAGAGGTTATACAAATCTCATTTATGAGTTACATGTTACTTCCCTGTGAAAATTGTGTTTGATTTTATTCCAAAAATATCGAGAATCACTCCTTTTGGTGTTAATGAAAGTATTCTTTTGAGTTCAAATTATTACACCAAAAGGATAAAATCATAACATTCGTTCGGAGTCTTTAGCAATACCTTGCTTCGAGTTTTATGCCAATATTATCCGATTCGGATGGACACTATTCGACACCGATTCGGAGTGAAAATCACTCCGATTTTTTTGCTGTGCACTTGAGTGTGTTGTCCAAAATCGATTTCTTGTTCATTTTAAATTACAATTTATGAATATCAAAATTATCACTTTGCCTGCACAAATTCGTTGTTCGCAAAAAAAAAAAAAAAATTCTTACAAGCCAACGACTATCTTAGTAGTGCAGTCCTGCAATCGTGATATCTATTACCAAAGGGGGAGACGGATAGCATGAACGCTGTAATCACAAAGAAACTGCCACTTTTGCTTATAATTTTTTTAATCAAGACAATGTTGGATCTTAAGCTATTCCCATAAAGAGCAATTTTTAACTCTCAGATTTACCTACTTGAACAAAAATCATCCAATAGACTTGATTTCCCTTCTTCTACATTTAGCAGATCGAGAGTTAAATTCTTCCCGTTCCAATTTATTAATAAAAATGCATACTTACTGTCGTGGAATATGCCACAATCGGTGGGGAACTCCATAAGCTACAATCTGAGACCGCGCTCATAATTCTCCTTGGTCATTTTATGTATTATTTTTCGATTCCCCGGTCATTTGACATTTCACGATGAAATAACTGGGGATCGGAAAAAATACATAAAATGGCCGGAAAAAATTATGGAACGGTTTTCGGATTGTAGCTTGTGGAATTCGCCAGCATTCCCCACATATTCCACGACAGTAAGAATACATTTTGATTGAAAAAATCGCAGCGGACAAAAATTTCACCCTCGATGTCAGTACTAGGCTTTTCCATAAATTGAATCAACCCGATCCGGCTTGAATCGGATAAATTCGAAATGGTTCGAAACGCCTGGTCTAATAAATTTTTGCAATGCACATGCGCACTTATCCGTCATGAATTGTGTACAAATGTTGTTAATACTGCCAAAAAATTAAGTGCTTTTAAGCATGTTGTGCATTTATCCGTTTTGAAATGTATTGAAAATCGCATTGAATGGATAGTGCATGAAAATCGTCTGCACTTATCCGAGTTTTGCACTTAAGCGTGTTGCACTTAAAAATGTTTACTGTATCTACTCCAATCAACGGGGAGATTTTACCTTGCAAAAATTGGGGACTTCTCAAATTTTTTATATGTTATAAAGACAGGTGGGGTAAGTTAAAATCCAAGTTGTCGTCACTTTCCCCCCTGTGCTCCCGCCGCTATCTTGAAAAAAAAAACATCTAAAATTGGCTCTTTTATCAGTTTGCGGTATATAACTCCTTCCCAGTCCATTTGAGCACGAAATGTGCCGAGACAATCTTGTAGAGCACAGAATTTCCTATAAATTTCATCTGACAATTTTTACTCTACAATCAAAATTGGCAGAGTTATAGCGCAAAGAATATGCTAAAAATTCAAAAAATCATTACTAACAGATTTCAAAACATACTTCGAGAACTCTATACTAAAATGCAGAGGAGGCTATGAGTTATTGGTATACAATGCGTTTTTGTGAATTTGAAATTGGCATGATTTTTGATATTTTCTCCATTTTCTTGGCGTAATAACTCTGTTAATTTTGATTGTAGAGTACAACATCTTAGATTAAATTTGTAGGAAATTTTGTCCTCTACAAAATTGTCTTGGCAGATTTTGTGCTCAAATGGACTGTAAAGAAGTTACAGGCCAAAAACTGATGAAAGTGCCGATTTTAGATGGTTTTTTGAAGATATCGGCGAGAGCACGGGGGGGGGGGGGGGAAGGGACGCAAACTTGGACTTTAACTTACCCCACCTCTCTTTATAACATATAAAAAATTTGAGAAGTCCCCAATTTTTGCACGCTAAACCCTATTATTTCGTCTCTATTGATTGGAGTAATCGGGTTTTGGTCGCATTTGTGTAGTGGCTTGAATCAATTTGAAAGTAGAAGTTATAGGCCAGCTGTAGGCTGACAAAAAAAAGATGCTTTCGTCATTCTAATTGATTTCGCGGCCTCATTTTTTTCCCAATGCCGACGGTCCACAATCAGAATTACTACGCTTACCTTCGAGCGAGTTTTAACCTTTTTTTTTGGGGCAAAGCGAGTCAACAATTGTTGCCAATAATTTTTTTTTTGAAAATCACAAAAGTTTGGATAATTCAGGAAACTCGATTTTCAAATTAAGCAGATTTCAAAACGGTGTCTGTACGCATTTAGAAGTTAGTAAGCATCGATAGTTCATTTTCACACGGTTGATACAAGGCAACCAGCCTTAACAAATTTAACTGTTCCCTTCTAATGACATTTTATTTTAACTCAAACAGCATCCATTTAGTTATGTAGTCATTCTCATGCATTTCATGAAATCAATTTTACACTACACTGCATCATAATCGTCTTCAAGTCCAGGGAGGTCTCTAGACTCTAGCCATCTTACATCCGATATTGCTGTCATATTACGCTATACGCCACTCTCGAGACCAACCACTTGTTAAATATGCATAGCACGTGACAAACATTTGTGACTATCATCCACCATCTTGTCTGGGGGCATAAGCTTTGAAGAAAAACGTCTGTCTGTTTTCTAGTGTCACAAGAAAAAATCTCATTATCAAATGGACAAGAACGACAAAGGGCACCATAACACAATATCGATACCTTAAAGCACAAAAGTGCTAAGTCCATTTTTTTCGATTTTGGGATTTTTGCATCGTATTATTCCTTGTCAAGTTCTCCATCGAGTACTTAATCTTGAAACAAAATTTACTCAGCTAAATTCAAAGAAATTAACATTTACAAGAAGCGCTATGTCCTAGGTTGATCCAAAAAAAATTGCACAAAAGTGCTAAGCCCAGTTATAGTGCTATTTTGTGCTAAGTCCATACTTGCAACAATTAGGAAGTTAAATTTGTGGTAATAACTGCCATAAAACGAATGTATATCATTATGAGAAATAAATAGGAATAGCCAGGGTTGCTTCCCGAATAATATAAGGCGGGTTTGTCTGCGGGATTGCAGGATAACTCTAGATGGGATGAGTTGTCTGTAAAATGTTTACATGGTCGTATTCTTTCTTTGAATTGTATTGAAATGGGTAAAAGCCGATTGATCGTCTAACTCCGATGCAAAGGTTCAAATGAGCACTGGTGTTCAATTAAGCCCTCACATTTAATGGCTTAATTTGAATTCTATATTTTCTCTTCAAAATGAAACCTTCATAACATACATTGGGGCTTGTGTAAATGCCAGCTTACATTGAATTTTGTGTAAGGCCATCCCTCTCCAAAATCTACAGTTCAGCTTGACACCTGGCATTTGCATATGTTCAACGCGTTTTAACGACATATTTTTATCAGCTATACTCACCCACTGTGCTCCAAAAGATATACTTTCCAAAACACCCGTTGAAAACAGTTTGATCATACTACGAAAAAGTAAAAATTGTTTTAGGCCAAAGAATTACTTAATATGTCCACATAAAATGTTTGGAAGCTCTTTATCGTGCAGTCTGAAACACGGGTAATTCGGGTATTACCAAAACCAAACAATAAACTTGCATTTAAAACAACCAGAAAGGGACGATTGTACTAAATATACGCAAATTGGATTTTAACAGAGTTTGACAGTGGTTGGTGCAGTGAAAAGTGTACTCGCCTTCGAAGCGCAGGGTCGTAGTTTATGATAGTTTCCAATTCATTTATTTATTTATGACTTGATCGACATATTTCGAGAGTAAATTGAAGCTGACTCAAATAAAAGACTACTTTTACTTTACCCCTAGCCCAAATAGACCAGAGATAGGTCCGAATAATACATTTATTAATCAGTTGTTTGAAAAGATGTCATTCTGGCAATCTTATTTAACTTACATCTCTAAATTGGCAGTTCCACCGCAGGAATTTTGGGGCAACATCTTTGACCATAACATGATGGTCACAAGGCATCGCGATTCGACAATTAGGAGGTCGTCCTATGCCTCGTTCGTCAATATGTTGCACTGGGCGACTTGCGTTTACCTAAAAGAAAAACTATATCTTATATTGAAGGAGTTTAAAATTTTGTCGCCGTTGACCAAGAGGCAACGTATCTTGTGGCATTGGCTTCGCCCAATGAAATGACGATTTAAGATCATCCGTGTCATAAAAGTATGGCTGGTGCCGAGCAATGACAGAGCAGGTACATCACCCTCTCTTTATCCTCACAAGTTCTGCAGTAGTAATTTTGTGATGAAGTTGAGCCTAATGCTAGAAATAGAATAGACGCAGCAACAGCAGCAGCATTGCATTGCTGACAAATATGCTGAATAGCAAAAATGCTGTTCAGCATTTTTGTCTGCAATTTAAAATGCTTGAAATTTCGCGCTGCTGCTGTTGCTGTTGTTGCTTCTACTCTATTTCAATCATAAGTCTCCTGGCGAGCTTCATAATAGGACCACCATGTCCTGTTATGACCCTCATAACACTACAAATTAGCTTCCTGGTCAATGACAGTAGTGGGATAGAAAGGACGACGTCGAGTCTTGATCATCTTTTGGTCATCTCGCGATCATTACCACTTTCGAAAAGCATAAACTGATGAGACACATTTGCTTCATGGATACGAACTGGTGGAAACTCAATGAATTGCTTACATCTCATGGTATGTACATATTAAAAATATTATCACTACATCCACATTTTACAATATTGTAACGACAATACGAACATTTCTCCGTCAAGTCCATGGTTGGTATAAAATTAAGTGCTCAATAGTGCCAAGTCCGTACTTTCCTCTTTTTTTCTCGATTTTTCTTTGAAATTGTGACGATTGCTTGCCAGGTTTGAATACAATTATCCTTTTGACAGTGTAACCTGCTTTAAAAGCTAAAACAATTTGCAAAAATAAAGTTATCGGAGATGGGAACAAGGTTTGAAATGTTATTTTCGCGTTTTCTCCAAATGTTGAAAAATGGACTTAGCACTATTGTGCTTTAAGGTATCGATATGACTTCCATGTCGCGTAACAAATAAACGTCAACCATCAATATTGACGAAATGATAGGACACAGATAAAATTACTCGCTCAGTCAAAGAAGCTCGTTACATCCATTCATTTTATTTATTGAATCATTCGCCCGAAATTATCACAATACTCATGCAATTACGTATGCGTGGACATTCTGTTCTCGAAGAATAAAAAGGACACAAATAAAGTGTTTAGTTTAAATTGAAGTCGAAAATGTCCCCCATTTCAAGTTGATTGGAGGAACACACTCGGTAACTATGCCACATGCAATTTGATTAGCACAAACAGTTGGGGAGGATGTCGTGTGAAATCATCTGAAATAATGTAGTGATTGAAGGGCCCGGGAATGCAGCAAACGTGCGTCATCTGGGCTGTCCGTATTATAAGTATACGTGTAAGAACGATTCTAAGAAGTAGCAGATTGTTTCCATTTTCAAAAATTTTAAACATATCGTCAACTGGAGTTGACAAGAAATCGTTTGGAATGATTGACACTTGCTTTTGCGTACGTGCCGTGGCTGTTGAATGAAATTGTCAAGAAGTAGGTTTTGATCAACAGAAGACAAGGTATGAAAAATTTGTTTTTAGGATTGTGTAAAACTAGGTTGAATGAACTTGAAATGAAATTCGTGAATTTGTTATTATTTTGTTAGGAATCTCGCACGGGAGGAGGAGGAACCTGATCCCAAACCCACCTTTCAAAATCTGACGGATAGCCCTGGACACCACCCGGATTAAATTCATCTCTGTTTAGTGAAGCGAAAATCGTTTTTTCTATCGTCAATGTGGTATTGATTACCAAAATGCTTGAATTTAAATGGGAAGATTTTCAGATTAAAGAATTTCGGCCGGGTGGATTTTGATCGAATTGATTTTTGTCTTTGGATGGATCTTAAGTGAAATGCAAATTAGGCATTGAATTCAATAAATTTGGTATATACCCCTTTTGTGCACTATTCTTGGCCAAAATTAATCCCCCCAAAATTCAATTATATATGGGGAAAATTTATTAAAAATTCGTTATTCCGTTCAAGATAAAAAAAATGGCAAAAGCAGCTGACTTCAAAATTCTGCTCAGTGCATATTTTCCGTATGTCTTTTCGGTACCTACTCAATACTCTACAGGGTGCCCCGCAACTGGTTAGCCATAGAATAATGGTAGACTCTACAGGATGTTTAAGGAAAAATGTCGCCAAAATTATTTCTCTAGCTTTTACCGTTAAGGAGTAATCGCCTTTTTTGTGATTCTTGTCAAAAAACACAACTTTTTTCGGAAAACTCCTATTTTCTAGCTTCCACTTTAGCCAAATCAATGCTTTTCCTATTCTTCTGAAAGTACACCAAATTTCCAATAAAAGGACATCGAACGTTTCGAACGGTTTCGTATCTTCCGAGATACGACGTTTTGAATTTTGCAGAAATGTCAATTTCAATTTTTAATGTCAAAATTAAACCCGAATTTCGTAACGGTACATTGTAGTGGCAAATCTGCAAAGTTGACAAAAGTTGGCGTAGTATCTTAGCTTTCGAACGGCATATAAGAATAAAACACAGAGTCATCCAGTTTCTGAATAATACGTATAAATGAAAAAAAAAACCATAGTCTGCAAATGTACCAAACTGACAATCTTGAAAAGGATATAAAATGTTTACATCAAGCATAGACTTGGTTGTTATGCATTATGGAAAGATACTTTTCGCTACTGTTGTAGATGCTACTTTATTAATTATAACGGTAAGTATAAACAAATTTGTTTTATGGGTTGAATTATTTGTACGAAGGTTCGCTGTGTACACATTAATATTGTGAGAGTATTTTTCATTTTCATCGCCTAAAGGATAAACATTTTAATTTGTCAGGTATTTATTAGTGTCCTTTTATGTCCTTTTCAGAGTTTACCGATCCAATTTTTCCTTAGCAAATTTATTGATAGAATCTTAGATTCTAAGAAATGAAAAAGGAATTATTCACGTAATTATGGCTTTGGAAAGATACGGATGATAAGTTACGGGAGACACGAACATTTTCCATTCAAACGCGATTTATTCCGTTGAAGGTCCTTGAAATAGGAATCAAACACCGGGTATGTATTGTACTCGGCGAGGTATCATTACTTCGCATGGCGACCTCCGGTCAAGGATTAAATAGTGTCTTTTTTTGTCCTTTTTGGGACCTTTCCGATGAAATTTATTTTAGCAAAATGAGTTTAGACTCCCACTGATCCAAGACCAAGAAAAAAATAGCCTTACTGTATTTTTTTCTATTGGAAATGCTTTATATGACTGAACTATTTCCACGTAAAAGCAAGATTTCTTCCACTTACGGACTATGTTTTTTTCCTTTTTACATGGATGACTCCTGTGCTTTATTCTTATATGCCATTCGAAGCTAAGATACTACGCCAACTTTTGTCAACTTTGCAGATTTGCCACTAGAATGTACCGTTACGAAATTCGGGTTTAATTTTGACATTAAAAATTGAAATTGACATTTCTGCAAAATTCAAAACGTCGTATCTCGGAAGATACGAAACCGTTCGAAACGTCCGATATGTCCTTTTATTGGAAATTTTGTGTACTTTCAGAAGAATATGAAAAACATTGATTCGGCTAAAGTGGAAGCTATAAAATAGGAGTTTTTCGAAAAAAGTCGTGTTTTTCGACAAGAATCACAAAAAAGGTAATTGCTCCTTAACGGTAAAAGCTAGGGAAATAATTTTGGCTTCCGAGATATAGATTTTCAAACGTTGAAAAATTTTAAAATTAAGTTTTCACTGAAACTTCATAATGGTACTTTCCACTGACAAATCTGCAAAGTTAACAAAAATTGCTTCTACGCATTGGTTTTCGAACGGCTATGTTACTCTTGACATTTAGATGTAACAATTTTAGAAAAACACACTTTGCAAGCAAGAAACATGGAAGAAGTTATACCAACTTATCGCAAATTTAAAAATAAGACCATTATAAGAGTATTGCATCCTATTCAAATATATAACCTAAATCACGACTACCCCGAAGAAACTCTCAAAATACAAAACATTGATCTACTTTCGAAACTTTTGAATTAAAATTCATAATTTCAAATTCACCAACATCATGGTAAAACAATTTCCATGTATATAGACACTATGCGCTAACCCAGAAATGAAGATCCATTCTTACTTGAAGGACGACAAGAAAATGGAAAACTAGGCAAGAACTCTTCAAACACGCCCTCCTAACACCGCACTCCACTTTCGTAACGACTTGTCATATTTCGCAACATAACTATGACACAATTGCACCGCTACTATATGCAATGAGAAGAAGCAGTCCGCAGTTGCCATCGGGTTTACTAATCTCCTTTTGCCGGTGAAGTGCATTAAGTAAACAACGAAAAAAAATCCATAGAGTATCCCCCACGGGACGATTTTCATTAGAGCCCTGAACTCATTAAAACAAAACGGTATCGCGTCAAGGAATAGCCAAGCACTCCGGCATTAAATGAGTGACAAGGACACGTATACATAAAGTCACGAGCAAGCTGAATATGCATTAAAACAGCGAAAAGCTGGATTATCCGATTAAATATCCAATTACCTTGCAAAAGTGTTGAAAATACAATAATAAAAAAAGTCAATACAGTGACCGTGTTGATGTGTTGATTTCGCAAGGACATTGACCAAGTCATTGTCGGAACGAGGAAGGACGATGGTTGCTTTGGAAAGCATGGGCGGTCATTATAAATGTCCGAAATTGAAACATGAATTGTTCATGCAACTCATTGTTTTAATGTAGTAATCGTAATCACGTTGTTGCGCTATCCAACACTCAAAAATGCGGATGGTATAATACCTCGTTGAACTCATATCATTGTCGGTCACTCTACTCTATTTTCATGTTTTCAGTAATGTCGTTCGCTATGCCAGAAGCACTGACACAGATTTTTTTATATGGCTCCGAATAAAACAGCAGGAGTCGACAGTTGAGTGGACTTATGGATATATGGGACGAGTATACTCTAAAGACTTGGGACGAGAATTCCTATCAAGGAAATAGTCGTGTAAAATGTTTTTTTCACCACGACGTAATGGAGGAGTTACTTTCGTGACCTTCGGCAATTTACATGTCCGCGTGCAAATACTTCCCATTTTTAGCACGAAACCAATGTTTCATTTTTATACATTTTTTCGTATGTAAATTGAGCATCGTAATTGCAATCAATCATAAATGGAGTCCCTTAAGTATTTCTATGGTACATTATTATTTTTTTAAATTGCGGACAATTGAAGGAAAACAAAATTCTAGTCGTATAAATGGAAGAAACGTAAAAAGCACAAACAGAAAAAGCACAAAACCATAGTGATCTCAGAATTAAGAAGCTCAATAAAGGAGGCAAAATGGAACGAGCATCTCAATGATTGTAACCTCACAGCTGGTGTCGGCAAGTTACGTTCCAGCTATTTAATACCTGAAATATAAGGGAAAAGCTGTATTTTTGTTTCATATTACCTTTCAATTTTCTGAAAAAAAGTCTATATCCTTTCGGGTACCACATCATTGGAGGATAAAACACCTACAAAAACAGTTTTTTTGTGAATTTCTCGTACTGTACTGTACGTACTGCAAAGTGGTGTATGCCAAGCTTGTAGTTCTAAGAAGCTAGCTAAAAAGGCCACCACTGATTCGCTTTCCTAACGGTGCCAAAAAGACTGTAACGGTAAAATTTGACCAATTTGTAGTTTCCACAGTTCCTAATATAAAGCAAAAAGTCGTCCCCGCCATAAAGGAGGTTGTGCGGGATCAAAAAAGTAAAATGGTATTTTTTTTGAAAATATACATATTTATGTATAACGGAAATGCTCATTAGAAGCTAGTGTATGATGAATTTGTAACTAGTAAAGCTCTTAAAAGAAATTCAAAATTCATAACGATCCGCACAGCGACAAGGAATCCCATTGTACTACGTATAATTTTTTTTCATAGCGGTAATGTATTCTTAAAGGTAGGCACCGACAAATTTGTATCTTCTATGACTCTCAATAAAATGCCAAGATAGCACTACAGTCGAACTTACATAATCAGCTTTCCGAAAACGACTTTTAAAAATATATATATAACGGTGCATTTAACGAGTAAGTCACCTGTAACAAATTTGAAGCTTCAATGGCGCCAAATAAAATGCTAAAAGTCACCGTCGATGCGTGCTCCCCAATGGAATACAAGCTTGCACAAATAAGTAAACAAAACATTATTCAAGAATACCTCTATAACGGTACATTTAACGGGAAAGTTGTATGCGATAAATTTGTAATCCCCCTTAAAAATAAAGATGAATGCAATCCTAAGGGAGCTACGAGGTCTCAAACATTAAAATGAAGGCATTTTCAAAATGTTTCGTAAATATATCTATAGGGTATTCCAATAAGGGCGGGTAGATGTTGAAATGGAATAAAACAAGCTGTGTGTGAGGTACAAACGATTTTTTTATTTTATTTGAAAGACCCATATATGCCATTATGTATGGAATATAACATTATTCAAATGACCGCGCGCCTTGTCACGATGGCGCGAATCCGAGTGGTCCAATTTTCAATGACTCTGCCGCATAGATCCTGCTGAGTTTGAGCGAGGGGTTGGTTGAAATTGACTGTAAGGGCATGGGTCGATTGCGGCTTATTGGTATAGCCCTACAACTTCAGGAAACCCCACAGGAAAAAGTCTAGCCGGGTCAAATCGCACAATCTTTGTGGCCAATTCACCTAAAATAGACGTAAAGACGAAATCTCATTTTGACAATTAAGTTTTATTATTACCAACCGTTTAACTTGGCATGGTAATTTGGCATGAGTCACTGAATAGTAAACAACAGATTAGATGGACGTCATCCAAACAAACAGGCTGCAAACAACTACTCGCACAAATTGAAAAACCCTATATAACGGTAACATTTACTGAAAAGTCACCTATAATTAAATTCTAGCTGCAGTGGCTGACAAAAAAAGGCCAAAAGTTTCTAACGATATGTGTTCCTCTAAGGGAGCTACGGCTGTCAAACATTTAAATGAACATGGTTTCGCAAAATATGTTTTTTAACGGTAACATACACACAGTAGTCGTCAATGTGCCATGCCCCAAATCCTTTGTTCATTGCCCCCACCAAAAACAACATTTCGTCGCATTATTTTATCTTTGTACTTTTTAGTACTGTAACCCTAGTACTGCACAAAAAAAAAGCCTTTCGAAAAACGCTTGCCACTTTGGTAGGAGAAAGAGTGCCAATTGAATCTGAAATCCTTTTTATATGAAGAAATGAAAATCGTTTGATGAAAATTATTCAGCGACAAGCTTTTTAAGATATAAGCATACACCCAACACATAGCAATGTAATCGACCATGCCTGTCGCAAAGAATACAAGTACATATATCCACATATGTGTATTGACTGCTATACACTCTTAAAAAGATCGACTTTTAGAAAACTCCTCAGTCATTTCACTAAAATGCTACTGTACTCGTTACTCAACTTAAAAACGAAAGAAAAGCAGCAAAATGTGCCCGCCAGACAAAGTTAGGTACCTACTTCAAAATTTCAAGCCTTTACTCAAAAGTCGCATATCCATCGAGGCAATGTAAAAAATCAAAAATGATTTTCCCATTAATGTCCGCAATGTAAAATGAATACATGACCTAAATAAGTGCAGCAGCAGACAGGTTAAAGGTACGAGTACGTACGTAAAGTTTCAAGAATGTCAAGAAATGAAAAAAAGTACAAAGGATATTTATGCTTTTACCTATTGGAAATGTGGGAGCAATAAGGATGAGTAAGTCGGATTATATTTAATTAGTTCAGACCGGTAGGCCTCCAATGATTTTAATCAGATCTGGCGTATACACAACAAACTTTCTGTTCTGATGACTTGACATCCTTTGTTTGACTGCTTCATATAATTATGCCGGATTAACATGGAGAAACATGGAGCCCCCATAGGAACCACCTCTACAAATGTAGACTCGTTAAAAAAAATGTTTTTTTTTGTATACTAGTCTGAATCAAATTTTACAAAAAGGCAAAATGAAATCAAATTGAAAAACTACGCCATAGAAACCACCGCACTCGAAAAGTATTTAATTTTGAGATTTTTTCTATAAAGAAATTAAAGTTCTTCATAATAGTGTACCTGACCAAGTGAAAAATGAAATGGGTGAAATCTAAAAATTGTCATAGAAACCACGAGTCTCAAAGTATATGTAGTTTTTAGATAAAAAAAAATTCAATTAAATTAATCAAAGTAACAAAGCGTAAACAGGTATACGGATATTGTCGGAAAACTACCAGATTTAGCGGTTATCATACCATACGTTCTATAATATATATACATGTATACATGAAGAAAAATGGTTGTCTGGAACAAACAGTCTTAACCAGACCACACAAGTTGTGTCTATACTAAATTAAAAAATATAATTGGGAATCGAAGGAAACTCTATGTCATAGGGCTGCCGATTTGTCCGGCAGATAAGGGAAACGTGTATTGAACCATGAACGCCTTTTTCGCGTTTTAATTTTGTGTAATATTTTCTTACACAATTTTTTTTCAAGTGGATCACAATGGCACTATGTTGCAGAGAGTTCTAGTTGGTAACAACTTGAGCACTTCTCTGGAGAGACATTCAGATTACTTCTAAGGATACATCATCTAAGAATTGAACAACATTTTTAGGTCGGTAGCGATATTCTGTGCAATGATATGGTCGAATTACAGAGTTAAACAAATGCCATTTGTAAGAGAGGTAGGAGGGCTTTGGTCAGAAGTAGCCCATTTTAAATTCAAGGTGATATATGTAGACAAATTTCTGAGCAACGTCTCAATGTTCTGGATTAATTATAGCGGGAGTTATCGTGCCAATAAGTACAGTTTGTTCGAAAGAAAAAAATACTGATCATTTCAATAATGTTCATTTATTGTCATACCTTAACTGCCTCCCTTGAGGCGTTTCATAATATCGGTGGAACAAAAACAATATACCCAACACCACTTTATGACTACTATAGGGTGTAGCAATCGATAAAACACTACCCTATAGCCAGCATTCCACACCATTCGTCCAATAGCCAACCGGCCAAAGCTAACCCCTAAACTTGATTTTTGTCCGCAAGTGGCTCTTCTTTTCCAGCGCATACAAGAGCGCTGTGTAATCCTCACAAACGGAAGCCACACATATATACATAATACGCAAATATAAATCCATCCTCATCCACTCTCTAGCATGTATACAACATGAATAACCATATAATATACCATATACATTCATAGAAATATCCTGTCGACAACCAGAATCCATTATGGAAGCGGATTTTACTTCTCTCACCGAGACGCAACGCAGTCACAGTATGAATGGTATGAATGAAACTCGAAACGGCCAAAGGATAAATTTCTAACGTACGAAGAAGATATTCGCAAGAGGATTATGTATTTTCCACCGCACAGGCTTTATTCATATACTTTTCTTTTTATATTTTATTTCAAGCGTATCCGTCGCGTCGTCGTCGCCGCATCGTCATTCGTGTCTCGTCCTTACGGTTTTTTTTTTGTGAAGAATTTGGTCGCTTTGGCTTCGCAGGGTACTATAAAAATTCAAGGTTAATGAAAAGGAAGCAAAATATCGCTATTGTTCAACTCAATGGACTTATGAAACGCAAAAAGAAAATGCATAATTAATAAGAGACACTGACGCGAGGAGGAGAGTGGAAATTCCTCCGGATACGGAGTTAAGCGTGGGTACATGAAAAAGGCAATTGCTGAAATTATAATAATAAGTGGATTTGATGCTCCTTTGAATCATGACTTTTTCTGATTTTTTTTCTTTTCAAGCGATAATACGAAATATAAAGCCCATTGGGTAAAGGGAGAAAAGGCTAATTAGTGAGCCTCAGGGAAGGCAAATAAATTAAAGGAACATATGAAAGGGATTTTCAGAGGAATTAAAAAAAAAATTGAGGAAAGTCCTTTGATGATTCAATAAATCTTATTTTCTAAACATTCGAATAAGATTATGGTGGTGTTTCATATCGCTACTAGGTCTGGGCCTGATTACAGTACGATTAATCAAACAGGCCTATCTATGACCTCAATGAACGGAAGAGGGGGAGTCGAGTTAGGTTGGGTAGGGATAACATGGTATGCAACACTAATCATTTTAATGACTTAAAAACCGTTCGCCAAAACTCGACTTCGTGTACCGTCTTATTACAGTTATTTACCATTGATAAGAAACTGATATAAAATCTACCAAAACAAAACACTTCTTCTTCCTTGCCTCGTTCTTTACACCGCTCCATGGTTTCGCGTTGCTCGACCTGCGGTGTAGGCACATCGCCCGTTTTGGCGGTAATATCTCAGCATATTTCTACAGGCAGCTCTATCTTGGATCGTGTCATCGCCGAGACCAATGCGTTGTTGTTGCTTTTTCATTTGACACATCCAGGTGTTCTTCGGTCTGCCTCTGGCCTTGGGTCCATCAAGTGGAACTTCCATTGATTTCGCTTACCAAAACAAAACCCATCTCATCAAAATTCAACTGGTAACATTTTATCCACTATTCACGGCTTTTTTTTGTAAGGAACATAAAATGAACTTTGAAAATGGGAAAAGGTGTTACCGACTTGGTAACTGAAAAGATTGACCAGATGGATTTTGGAAGAAGGTGGATTTTAACCAGGACTCAATACTAGGCCTAAACGTACAATTGTTGTTCACCCGGTGACGTCGGCAGGTCCTTCAAGACCAGCTGTCACCCCTCTGGCAACAGCCAGCAGGAGCAGGGGTACGTACTCACAGACGCCATCACCAGTGAGGGTCGCAATTATGGCGTCAAACTACCCAGACTGTCTGCTAACTGCAGAGCAAATGGCTACAGCGGACGACATTCCCTGTGCCACGATAGTGACGCTCTATCTGCCTCGCAGCACTGATGCCACCAGTGCGGCCTTCAAAACGAGCGAATGTGGTGTATGACAAGGGCTCTACTCGCCCCAGAGCCTGTATCGTAGTCAGCAAACGCATTAATTACCTTTGTATTTCAGAATTCACTAACAGTAGCCATCGAAGTTGGTGCCACCTGTGATGGCAACCAAAATCTGGTCGTGACATCTGCCTACCTACCTGTCCACACGAAGATACCGGCAGGGGAGCTACAAAAAATGGCCTTCCACTGCAAATCACGAGGGAAGGACCTACTGCTGGGATGCGATGCCATAATGCCTATCACGATTTCATTTGAGGCAACACAGACGTAAACAGAAGAGGTGAGTAAATTTTAGAACTAATAAGGTCTCTGGATCTCAACATTCTTAACAAGAGTAAGGCAGGAAGTACCTGATTTTACTCTGAGTAACAGACTAGTAGCGGAACGAATTGGCAGCTGGCACGTATCGGACGAGCCCTCTTTCTCCGATAACGTGCATATAAAGCCGCCCCCACACGGACCGGGGTCTGGCAAACCCCGTGCAAAAGATTGATACAAAAGTCGTGCAGCAGCAGTGTGGTTGAGCGAATCCAAGGTGTCATACTTGGACCGGTCTTTTGCGCGGTGTTTGCCACACTCCGGTCGGTGTGAGCCGGCTTAAGATTCAACCTGATCCTGATACTGCAACGATTGAGCGCAGAGTTCCACAAAACAAAAATCAAGTGTCAATTTCTACTCGCGACTTTCAAAGTGAAATTCTCTTGAAATATATTGCTGTATAGCGCGATTTTAGTCTCGATTGACTCTCTTTGCTCTATTCTAATACATTACGTGAAGATTAAGTGATTTGTGCGCGCGCAAATTTTCTCACTTGATCTTATATCCGTGTCACTTTCTTTGTGTTCTCTTGGAGCGAATTCGCCGAAAAATCAGCTTCGCCGCATACGTTCACTGGGTGGATTCAACCAACACAAGTAGCATAAATATCATCATGCCTCTCGTACCACTGAATATATGTTCGGTTTGCAACAATAATCTGAAATCGAATGACGATAAAGTGTCCTGCGAGATGTGTAGACGCCCGCAACATTTATTTTGTGCTGGAGTCTCTAGAACGGAGTCCGCTTCGATTAAAGATAAAAAGCAACTTTTCATATGTAACTGCTGCGCAAAGAAGGAAGATGATTCATCCAAGCTTCGCGAACTATTGAGTAAATTATCTGAGGAAGTGGAGTCGCTCAAACAACAACTGTCGGCTTCGAACACCACCAAAACGGGTTTGAATATGGAAGTGGAAGACGTTTTCTTCGAAATCGAAGATCGGAAACGCCGGTCGGCTAATGTAATCCTACGCGGGCTACCCGAAGATGAAACTATTAGCGACAAGGTCAAAACACTAGAGGTATTGAACACCATCGTCCATCCGAACACTCTTACCCTCGAAGAAATAAAAGTTTTTCGTCTCGGTAAACCTGAAACAGGGAAAGTACGGCCACTGAAAATAATAACACCGATCCGTGATATAGCTGTGAATATACTGTCTAAGAAACGGCTTCACACACAGAGTACTTTTCTACGAGATAAGCAACTAAAAATAACGAACGATGAAACTCTCAACCAACGCAACTACATTAATGACCTTCGAAAGCAGCTTGAAATCATAAAGACATCAGATCCAAATGCAACCATCAAATACAGAAATGGTATGCCGAAAATTATATCTAAACCACAGCCAAAAAACTAAAATCACTTTCGCTATATTATCAAAACAAAACATCAGAGGTGTATCAACAAAACTTGATGTAGGTACTTCGTCAAAATATTTTATTGTCAAATTTCGATATCATCGTTTTTACTGAGACGTGGTTAAAACCTGTACATAACACAAATGGACTCGGCCTGAATAATTACAATGTTTATCGACGCGATAGAGATTTGTTTACTTCTGACAAAACAAGAGGTGGAGGTGTAATGATCGCAGTTAAACAATCGCTAAGATCGAAACTAATCAAGTGTCACAATACTGACATAGAACAACTCTTCGTCTCTCTACAGCTGGGTTCATCGAAAATCATCATTTCAACTGTGTACCTCTCCCCTGATGTTGGTAGTGACTCTTATGTGAAGCATACGGAAGATGTCGCTAAATGTGTGAAAGCTTTTCCAAAAGCTCTCTTTATTGCCGCCGGTGACTATAACTTGCCCAATGTTAGATGGAATTATAAAAATTGGTTAGAAAATACTATCTGTTTAAAAAGTAACATAGTAATCGAATCTTTTTCATTTTTAAATTTTGCACAACATAATATAATTAATAATGTAAACAATAGAACAATAAGAATTTGGATTTAGTTTTTTCTACCTATGATGACATTGTTGTTAAATCTAGTGATTTCCCACTGCTTCCTTTAGATTCACATCATCCCGCGCTTAATATCACCATAAATCTCACTTCGTCACACGTAAATAAATCCGATACACTACAAGAAACTTATTATAATTTCAAAATTGCCGATTATTGCCTTCTTAATGAAGCGATTTTGAGTATTGACTGGGATTTAGAATTTAAAAATAGAAATCTTGAAGACTCGGTAAGTTATTTTTATACTACTTTATATTCTTTTATTGATAAATTTGTCCCGTTAAAAAGGACTAACAATGATAACTTTCCTCACTGGTTTTCACATGACCTAAAAAACGTAATCCAACAGAAAAAAATTGCACATAAAGAATATAAAAATACTGGATGCATAGCAAAGTACAACGTTTTTTCTAAACTTCGGTCTGAGTGTAAAACCAAGCTTTCAAATGATTATAAACGGTACATGCGTGAACTTGAGTCATCCATTTCTCATAATTCCAAATATTTTTGGAACTATATAGACTCATTAAAGTCAAATGACTCGCTACCCAGTATAATGTATTTGGATGGCACTCATAGTAGTGATACGACAACCATAGCAAATATGTTTGCTTCTTATTTTTCAAGCGTATATAGTACTATTTCTAATCAATATGAGCCCCCTGCACAGTCTAATACTATAAACATATCCGATTTTTGCATGCCGTATTCATCTATTTTTAAAAAGCTATCGCAACTAGACACCAGCAAGAGTGCCGGACCTGATCGTATCCCACCAATACTCCTCAAAAACTGTGCCTCTACGTTATCAGATCCTCTCACTAATATTTTTAATCGTTCATTGTCTTTAGGGACTTTCCCTGATGTATGGAAAATTAGTCATGTACTACCCATATTTAAAGCAGGCGATAAAAGTAATATTTCCAACTACCGTCCAATTTGCATTTTATCTACAATACCAAAGGTCTTTGAAAGCATTTTGACTGATTATTTAACTTTGATAATTCGTCCAAAAATAAGTCCACACCAGCACGGCTTTTGTTAAAAAAAATCTACAACTACAAACCTCGTCACGTACTACAATTACATAGCAAAATCATTTGTATCATCCAATCAGGTTCATTCAATTTATACAGATTTCTCAAAAGCTTTCGACAAAATTAATATTGACTTGCTTATTAGGAAAGTAAAGTCTTTCGGATTTGATGGTTCAATTCTACAATGGCTGAGCGACTATCTTCGAAACCGTTCTCTTATAGTCAAATTAAAACATGGCTATTATTCTAACCCGTTCCTTTCGACATCAGGAGTTCCTCAGGGATCATATTTAGGGCCAATACTCTTCTTGCTATTTATAAACGATATTGATTCTATTTTCCATGATGTAGATTTTTTATTATTTGCCGATGATTGCAAAATCTTCAAACGTATCTCTTCAACGACTGATATTTCCATACTGCAAGCAAACATCGATAAATTTCACGAATACTGCCAGCTGAATAGTTTAGTACTAAACATCAACAAATGCCACTGCATAGTATTCAATAGGTCAACATTGGTTTTCGAAGTTAACTACCGAATCAATAATACCCCCTTGTGTCTAGTTGAGTCAGTTGATGATTTAGGTGTCACTTTCGATTCCTCTTTAACATTTTATAGCCATATAGTAGATATTACTAACCACTCTCGTCGAATGTTAGGCTTTCTTATGAGAAACACGCAAAAGTTCTTTAACATAAACACGTTAAAAATGTTGTACTTGTCGCTAGTAAGAAGTAAGTTGGATTATGCTTCGGTCATTTGGAACCCGTACTATCATTCCCATATTGATCTCATTGAAAGAATTCAAAATAATTTTGTCCGCTATATTGCATTAAAGCTACAATGCCCTGAGCATGGAAGCTATGAAGCTATTAGTAGACTCTTAAAAATAACATCACTAGAAACACGAAGATACCAAACGGATGCAATTTTCTTGTTTAACGTTATAAACAACAATCTCGATGTACCAGAAGTTCTTTCGGATTTACCATTTAGAACACCTAGCAGATTCACTAGATGTAACGACATGTTTATCCTAACTAACAATAAAACAAATTACAGTAGAGCGTCGATTATCTGAACGTCGATTATCCGAACATTCGATTAACCGAACTGGCACTCAGTTTCTTTTCTTGTGAAAGGCATCGAATAAAATGAAAAATAAAGTGTCTGAAGGAATCAACCTCTCATCTCCATCGCTCAATTACCTCGAATTTCGTATTTTTGTTCAGTTCTAGTCGTTATACCCGTTTTCAGTTTGTCGCTTAATTTCACATTTGGGCTATTTTCTAATTTTTCTATGGGAGCTCGATTAACCGAACTTTCGTTTATCCGAACCACCCTTGTCGACATTAGTTCGGATAATCGACGCTGTACTGTATATAAGAAATTCACCAATTGAAAGATTAAAACGTGTAGGAAATGAATTAAGTAATTGTTTAGATTTTTGTAATACGAATGTTGAATTTATTAAGTATGTATATTATTTCTCGCCCTGAAATGATTTGAATTATATATGTTAAGCCCAAATTTATATATCTACTGCTACTCCTAAAACTAAAAATTTTAATATTGTATATAATGTTTCATGGATCTCCGATCCGTATATACTCGAAATAAATAAATAAATATAAATAAATAAATACCAACTGGTCCGGATATATCGAGACACTGAAGGAACATCTGCAGCAGATTGACAAGAAAGTCACCGGGTGACTCAGTCTCGAAAGACACGTAGACGAAACCACTAGGGCAATTGCGTCCTCTTATGAAGAAAATTGCCCTCTAAGGGTTATAAAGTAAAATAAGTGTGTTCCGTGGTGGAACAAGGAGCTAGCTCGCCTCAGGAAAAAGGTGAAGCAGTTTTTTAACAGGGCCAAGCGCAACGGGGACTGGGTCCTGTACCGCTCCACCCTCACGGATTACAACAAAAAGATCAGAGACGCCAAAAAGCGTAGCTGGGCAAACTTTTGGGACAGTGTCAATAGTACTATACCAAAGCGGCTAGACTGCACAAAGTACTAGCAAAAAACGGTTGCATTTCGATTAACACTCTGAAAAGAGAACATCACGAGGGATGCCGAAAGTACGGGCATGCTGTTCCTAGCAGCCCATTTCCCCGGCTGCAGACTAGACTATAACGTGAATGATAGCCACAGCTGCATGAATCAGCCCAACAGAGCTGATTGGGTAGCAGCAAGACGTATTTTCATGATAACAGTGAGGGTAGTTTTTATCCCCAAAGTGGGTAAAAGACCGGCGGACGACCCCAAGTCGTATCGTCCCATTAGCCTTACATCTTTTCTCATGAAAACTATCGAAAAGTTACTGAACGCTCATATTAGGAGTAAACTTCTGAAGACGCGGCTGCGGCACCCAAAAAAATATGCCTATCAACCGGGCAAAACGACGGAATCGGCACTACAAAGCTTAGTGGAAGAGATCGAAGAGGCCATGTCTAATAAAGAAATGGCACTATGCGCATTTCTAGACATAGAGGGCGCCTTTGACAATACGTCATTTGATTCCATAGAAACGGCATTAAGATCCAAAGTGGACGACAATACTACCATAATGTGGGTGCAACGCATGCTGTTGTCCAGAATAATATTTACCAGTTTAGGCCCACTGCCCAAGCCACACGTGGCTGCCCTCAAGGAGGTGCACTATTCCCCCTCCTGTGGTGTTTGGTATTTGATGGATTGATGTGGAAACTTAACTTAGCTAGGTTCTCCACCCAGGGTTATGCGGACGACTTGGTAATCACGGTTAAAGGCAAATTCGAGGAGGTCCTACCGGATGTTTTATATAGAACGCTCTGCAAATAGTACAGGAATGGTGCACTGTTAATGGGCTATGTGTCAGTCCGACAAGAGCCGCAGTGATGCCATTCAGTAGAAAGGGGACGCTAAGAGCTTTGAAGTGTTCCTCAATGTATAATTCACAGTTAACCATGCCAGAAACTGTCAAGTATCTCGGGGTCACTCTATACAAGAAATTACTCTGAAAAGAGCACCTCACGGTGATAATAGAGAAAGCAACTAGGGCCTTATAGATCTGCAGAAGCTATGCGGGTAAAGCATGGGGTATCATACCAGATATAATTCTGTGGATATAAGACAATTGTTAGACCAATTGTGGAATACGAGGCGGTAAGGGCACCCACTACAGACGGTAGGCTGAATATGGACAAAGTTCAGAAGCTGGCCTGTCTAGCTGTCCTTGGAGCCTTCATCTCCAGCCCCAACGCCGCCTTCGAGGTCCTGCTGAACCTCTCACCACTACACATACACATTGAGGCAGTGGCAAGATTGGCCGTTATCAGGCTTAAGGCATGTGATACGGCATGCCCACTGAAATCGGTGCAGTTAGAATGGATAAGTAATGACAACCTACCATCAACCTGCCATCAGACTATCTGGTTTAAACTTTACGTTTTGACACCACATTTGGCTCAGTGGCCTTGGCGAAGGAGGACAGGACAGGCTCAGAGCACTTCTCCCCGATACCATCATATTTTACACGGACGGCTCAAAGACAGATACAGGTGCTGGCGCAGGAATCAGCGGCACAGGTATTAGGCTTTCTATTCCAATGTGATTTCGACCGACAGTGTTTCAAGCAGAAGTACACGCAAGCTCGTGTGGGTTTGTAAGAAAATCCTCCAACAGGTAAGTAGGCTCCCGTAACAGTCTTACCCTTTTCTGGGTACCTGGGCATTCGGGTGTCGCAGGCAATGCGCAAGGAGAGCATCCGCGACTCCCTTCATTGGCCCAGAACTCTATACTGTGGGATACCACTCTGTACATACAGAAATGTAATAAGTGAGTGGGGAAAAAGCCAAAGCGACCTTACAATGGGAAACATTTAAAGACCATGCGTATTTAAGTGTTATTGGATGAACATTTTCAACCAATGTTGTTGTTTTGCCGGAATCGCTGCTTGTCTTCGATGTGGTTGTTGTTTCGCCTCGAAAGCTTTCGAGGCGAAACAACAACCACATCAAAACCATGCGTATTGTTACTGACGCGAGCTGTCACTTTTGCGAGGCTGACGACGAAACGGCTAGGCACATTCTTTGTGAATGTGAAAGGCTATAGCAATGCGCCGCTTGGAATGCTTCGGCATTATGTTCCCTTTAGAGGAGAATATCGCCTCCTTGAACATGGGCCAGCTTAATCGGTTTATCGAAAGAAGTCGGTTAGATGAGTTCATCTAACCCACAGCTTGGGCAATGGCACAATAAACCAACGGTCGCAGTGCCCAGGGCTACCTAAAAGCCACATCCTACACTAAATCTGATCTAATCTAATCTAGATTTGTTAATAAAAGGCCGATACCTATAATATTCAACAAACTAGACATTTTATAGTTGTTCTTGCGAAAAGTGCTCAAATTTTGAGTGTATGGACAGATGTTTTGGATGTCCGGTTTTTCGCGAGAAAGGTACGAATGAGGGCGCGAACAAAAGCCCGCCAGAAGTTGAGCTAATGTCGCTCTGGAGGCTCTCGGCCTCTCGGGAGCCCAATCTCCTCCGGCGAGATTAGTTTGCGCTCTTAATTCGTTACATTGCAAAGTCGACTTTCCCATTTCTGGCCAGCCCTCTAAAATATTTAGTTGGACACCCCCGATCTAAAAGGGGGAGCGATACCAAGTTCGCCGGGTCAGCTTGTTAATTGTGCAGCAGTTATAGCTCGACTTTTTTTTTAATTTTTCGCCAAACAGCTTAAGTACATTCAGCGACTCCCTTTAGATACTAAATTCAACAAACCACCACCACCTTGAACATTCATTCAGTACACTCTTAACGTAAAACAAATGTTATTCTGTAGATAAAGACATTGCATTGTACATTTTAGTGACGGCAGCTGTTATTGCACTTCTTTTATATCAAAATTTATTTCTTTTCGGGCAGCATATATACAATTTCCTCGATCCGCACCCATACTTATGCGGACACACATCATCCGCAAACACCCTCATATTACCCACATTTATAGCATCTCCGCCAGCATACATATAGGCACGCTATTTTGGTACTCCTTGCTTTCAATATCACTGACATGACACCATCACCATTGTCCTCTTCGTCGTTGTCATCATCATTATGTTGATGGTGGCACGGTCTCGTGATGCGGCGGCTGATGGTATATACGATACCTCTCCATAGTGACGGACGGCTTTCGGCCATCGACACTGCGGGATACGCAACGCACCACTTTTCCATTACAAAACTCTATGAACATCTGTTCAACTGGAAACATTTAATTTGATGGCGGCAGCAACGATAAAAAGTCCATTCTCCTCAATAGCCGTCAAAATCCCCAAAAATCGTTCATACGTAACACAAAAACTATATCAAGACCGAGACAGACGAGTTTTAGGAGATGAACAAAAGTCCTATTTTAAGTTTGCTGTGGGGAGTCTCTCCCCTATATCCAAATGAAAGGATGCATCAGTGCGAATCTCATCACATGCTGTGAAGTTTTTTTAGGTAGACATATCGGCTGGCACCGGTTGGCCTAAACTAAAGTTTTGTTATCATCGTAAGGTGGTTGGAATATGCACACGAAAGACGACAAAGCAGGTGAGGAAAGGATAGCACCGTACAGTTGGGGTTTTGTATGCAGAGTAGATGCCAAAAGGAATACTTTGACGCTTTGAACAAGGGAGACCTTCATGGTTATTGCCTATTATATAAAGGAGAATCAAACGAACTTTTCTTTTTCCAAACAATATATGCACAGCACATAATATGACCAAACACGGTCCAATGGAGCATCTAATTGATTATGGCAATGAACTCCAAGTCTAAAAGAGAGTGAATGCTATGAAGCATGCTATATTTTAAAATTGGGTACAATATCTGAAAAGCGTATATTGTCAATTTGCATGAAAACTTATTCAAACTGGTGAACCTTTGCAATGTTATTAAAGTTGTAAACTTCGACAATAGAACAATAAGTGCGAAATTGTCCGACTATGCGACTGTGGATTTCCAAATCAGGAGAAAGCACAATATTTGCACTTAGAAGAAGTAAAATCGTACATCATCTCAAAAACAGCCTTTTGAGGTCATCTATCTTTCTCTTGACTTCAAAACAGCGGGTCTATGAAAATAAGTATTGCTCTATATCTATCGTAATCATAAACACTTCTACTCCAACAAACAAACACAGCAACATAATACAACATCTACAGTTTCAGTTTACCAAACAAAACAGAATATTCGACGCCACATTTGAAAATAATTGGTCGAATAATAAAACGTTCTAAAATCTTGAATAGTTGCTACACCGCAAACAATCCTAAAACAGGACGACTTAGCTGATTGGCAAAATTGGTCACAAGCATAGAAAATAATGTTGTGCAATCTATTTTTGCCAATGCAATCTTATTTTGCAGTATGATGGCATGTAGCAAAAGTAAAATGCATTCGAACCACAGAGAAGATGCTTTGCCGAACAATGCACTCGTATTTAAGCATGGTTTGTTTTCTCTCTAATGAATCTCTATGGCATGGTATATGGAATGGTGACAAAAATAATGGTCAGAATGATTTCGATTCTGGTTGATGATTCAGCAAGAAGTTAAATAAACGATTGGTTTCATTTTACTGCAGCAGCAATGAGTAATGTGGTTTATCGCAGCTCATTTTAACATTTGGTGTGATATGATAAAAGAGGGCGAGGTAATCCCTTTGTTGGAAGATGATTTATGTTATTGTAAAAATTTAGAGCAGTGCTACATTTAAGCTGACTGTGCAAATAGATGTCAACAGCTCAGCGGTAAGGGTAAATTCGTTATTTGATGGTTAAAAGGTACATAATTGTCTTATACTTTCATTCATTCTTGCGAATAGAGAGAGAGATCAATCCTTCACTAGTTCTTTGTAATGGGATTCATATACTCCAATCAATAGAGACGAAATAATAGGGGTTAGCGTGCAAAAATTGGGGAGTTCTCAAATTTTTGATATGTTATAAAGACAGGTGGGGTAAGTTAAAATCCAAGTTTGCGTCACTTTCCCCCCTGTGCTCCCGACGCTATCTTCAAAAAACCATCTAAAATCGACCCTTTCATCAGTTTTTGGCCTGTAACTTCTTTACAGTCCATTTGAGCACAAAATCTTCCAAGACAATTTTGTAGAGGACAAAATTTCCTACATTTCGGGCAGCATATATATTTTTAATTAATTTAATTTTAATTTAATCTAAGACGTTGTACTCTACAATCAAAATTTACAGAGTTATAGCGCCAAGAAAATGGAGAAATTTTTGGCGTTAATAGATAACTATTTACCCAGTTTGTATAAAAGTACTCCAAGGCAAATCGACAGGCATTTTTCGATTTAAGATTTCTGATGGCCTTTAACCAAAAAGAAACTCAGGCAAACGTAAGGATGGCTTGGCTTTATATATGAACTGAATTATTAGGTGTAAATCTACTGTTACTGTTTTTTTTTAATCAAGGAAAAGCGACTTATGTGAAATGATTCCATTGTGTCCCCTGACATAAGAGCCCACGCAAGCTTTCCTATGAGTATTGAACAAGTATACTTTTGCAGCTATCCAGCGACACCCTGTTATCTTGGTCCTACTAACTTCAAAAATATTTGTGGCAAACACTATTACCATTCTATGCATTTCCACCAAATTTCATGTTCATTGTTTCATCAAGTTAAAAGATATACATTGAAGAAATGCTTAAGAGGCTTGCATTGTGAAAGGCCCTTACTAAATACTTCTTTGGCTATATTTCCGGTTTGGATACAGTTATTCGAATGAAAATTCGTAGACATATTCTATATGTAATTTCCTAAAAACCCTTAGCAGAATTTTCATATTTGGATACCTAAGAGGGGCTACACACGAACAAATTGAAATTTTACAAATTTACTGTTATTTACTTTTCCTTTGCAAAAGTCAACAGTTTTAATATTTAACGTATATAAGGCCATACTGACCAATCTTTGTGCAAAGTTTCATATCGATCTCTATAACGGTTTAGAAAAACGGAGCTCGAAAAGGAAGTTTTACTTAAAACGCCAATAACTTTTTTACCGTTACTCGAAACTGGAAAATTTTAACTGATATGAGGTGTACTCGTTTAGATCTTTGATTTAAATACCCATACGTCAATCGCCGATAAAAACTAAAAAAGTCGACTTTTTTCAAACGTTCGGGACACCCTGTTGTCTTCTTCCTACCAACTTCTTAGGTATATGTGCCAAAGACTGTAACCATTCTACACATTCCTACCAAATTTCAAGATAATCGGTTGAGCCGTTCGCGAGTTATTTAGTGAACAGACGGACAGACGGACGGACGGACAAAATCGATTTCAAAGGGTTTTTTGAAAAAAAATTTCTAAAAAACCCTAAAAATCATGCCAATTTCAAATTCACAAAAACGCATTGTATTCCAATAACTCATAGCCTCTGCATTTTAGTATAGAGTTCTCGAAGTATGTTTTGAAATTTGTTAGTAATGATTATTGGAATTTTTAGCATATTCTTTGCGCTATAACTCTGCCAATTTTCATTGTAGATTGTCAGATGAAATTTATAGGAAATTCTGTGCTCTACAATATTCTCTCGGCACATTTCGTGCTCAAATGGACTGGGAAGGAGTTATAGACCGCAAACTGATAAAAGAGCCGATTTTAGATGTTTTTTTCAAGATAGCGGCGGGAGCACAAGGGGGAAAGTGACGCAAACTTGGATTTTAACTTACCCCACCTGTCTTTATAACATATCAAAAATTTGAGAAGTCCCCAATTTTTGCAAGGTAAAATCTCCCCGTTGATTGGAGTAATAGAGAAATACCTCAAACCACGCATACGAAATTCCACTTCCGATTGCAAAAATTTCCTGGATGTCTTTAAAACAAAATTATAATAATTAATAATGTATTAAATGCTGTACGATATTTAATTACAGATATAGTCACAAGACGAATACATATAAAAATGTCTGCAAAAATATTCAATAAATGTATTGGGGAATTGAAACAGATGCCCATAAATAAATACTTGGTTTACTACCGAGTATAAATTTGCATTTATGTACAACAATTATAAATTGGCAGATGTCAGGTTTGGCAGATTTCATTTTCCAACGAATACGAGTAGTCTTCGAAACCGAATAGCTGAGGTTCTTAAGCGAAACTAAATGATGTTGTTGAAATTATGCTTGCAAAGACAAGTATCAAAATATTACGAATAAGAAAATGGAAACAGCTGAAAAATCAGCGTGTAAAATTCTTAGGATTTGACTCGACAAGCAAGCATTTGTCGCAAGATGGGCATAAAGCAAGCTAGGCTTCTAAAGGCGCATACATACTATTTTATATTTAGGTTAGGTTAGTAATGAAAGTTGAAAAAAAAACAGCGCACTTATACCAGAAATAAGTCCACCACAATGTCCTCGTTAGAACCCTATCAGGGGCGTGTTATTATCCCATTGGTCTCTCGAAGGAATCAAGCTATTTTGGGTCTTACCAAAAGAATATTTGGGAACAGCGAGTGCAGTCACCAAAGGTGGCGTAAAGTTCCGCAGTATCGTTGAGTGCCCATAGTCTAATGCTCGCCATATACCATTTTCACGTAGGGCCATGTTTGCAGCCAGTCGTTGTCCGAAAAGGTCCAATGAGAGCAGGCCGAGCGCATATCCGATCCGGCTGAAGGGGTGGTGTGAAAGGCTCCTGTTATGACAAGCGAAGCCAACCTTTGTACTTTGACAAGCAAATTGGTGCCGACAACCATACACTAACTCCGTATAGTAAGACTGGCCTGACAATAGTTGTATACAACCAAAATACAACTTTTGGCTGTAAGCCCCAGGTTTTTCCAATAGCCTTCCTCCAAGAGTATAGTGACTTTGTTCACCTTTTCTTCAATGTTGGGCTTCCATCTTAGATTTTAGTCCAAGAGGAAACCAAAAAGCATCAGCAAACACTAGTTGGCAATCCCCTAGCGAGGGGGCGATTGAGTCTCAGTAATTCTAATTGAGAAACATGTGTGGCTAAGCTAAGGGCACCATTGAACGCTGACAAGCGCTGATGTTGCTATCCATAAAAGAAGAACACGAGCGCTTTTTAAAGATGACTCCTAATTCAAACCAGCGTCGACAGAGCGCCGCTTGACTTGTAGAGGAAGGCCGCTGTAAGAAAGCAGAACGCCTGGATCTGTTACCTCAAAGGGCTCATCGATTTCTTATACGAACTATAGATGAGTTGGTGATGTGGATTCTGAAGAGAAATTCGCCAGGGGTCCAGTTATCTGCTGTGTTTGTCGGCAATTAATTTATTATAGCCGTTCGACATGAGTATTATTATAGCTCTATTGGGACTTTCAAGAATTGTTCATAATCCGGATTTCGTCAGGTGACTGCTAAGGATACACGTATCTCGTCGTATGAGGTACATTTGTTAGAATAGTTCCCAACCTCTTTCAATGTGTCCGTCCGTTTCCATTTTGCGAGGTTTTAACGCTGACCAGCACCCTATCCGATGCGTGAAACAATTTGGCATTGGGTTTTGGAGATGGTAAACTGCTTCCTTTATTGTTTTTCGGTTAAAAAATAAATTATTTTTTGAGTCATGGAGAGATTTTTATGAAGCGGAAAATGCTTCAATCATATTCGCTATTCATCATAACTAAATTACTTATGAAGGAGCCAAATTGAATGTAAGAAGGGGAATTAAAGAGGAGAATGGCAAGTGATTAATAGTATCTTGAACCAATCTTGTCCTGACACTAAGCCAAATGAACTCCAGATCAATGATTGTGTAATTTCTAGTCAGTACAGTGTTGCCAATACTTTCAATTATCAATCTATTCCCTTAGGTTGTAAGTAATTTGTCTGTAGCTGTAATTCCGGACTTTTTTACAAAAAAAAAAATTTTTTTTAAAGTGCTGTATCTTGGAATCCTGTGCACCTACAAGGCTGGGGTTTACATTCAAATTAAAGAAGATTTTCTTAGCTTTAAAAGTGCAGTGGACGACTTACTTGTAGGAAGCACCTTTTAGAAATTACTAACAAAAATATGAAAAAGTCCGAAAATTTTGAGGTTTTTTGAGGGATACGGGGTTAGCACAGGTTTTTCGAAGTTGCAAACTTGGTGGTAAACTTCTGGTATCTATCCTAACAATATTCCAAAACAAAAGAGCCGAGCAATTTTTTGCGACCTGAAATCGTTAAATGACTTGCCTATGTGGCTTTGATGGAATTTCAAATATTATTTTAAAGCAAATCGGTTGCTTCGTGGTGAATGTGTTGGCTGTCATATTCAACCGCAGTATATTTTCCGGTATTTTTCCTGATGGCTTTAAATGAGCAAATGTTGTACCACTATTAAAAAAAAAGACTCTACTTCTGATATAAATAACTATAGGTCGATTTCATTACTCCCAGTCATAAGCATCTTTTCTAAATTCTACCAAATATTTAAGTCGTTTGCGATTCGGTTTCCAACAAAACAAATCAATCAATCAACATTTGACATGGTTAACCATTATATTCTCCTGGTAAAAGTTGAGGAAGTGGGTTTTTGAGGATTTATCCTTACCTAGTTTAAGTCATATCTACCTAATAGATCGCAGAGAGTAAAAAGTGGTGATATCAGAAGTAACTTAAAATACTTGTCTGGGTTTTCCGCAAGGCTCTGTCATGGGTCCTATTCTATTTCTCGTCTATATAAATTCAATGTTTTACCATAATTTAAGGGGTCAACAAACTGCCTTTGTCGACAATATAGGTTTTTCTTGATTTTTCAATTCCTGGCGTTTCCCCCGCTGTTTTCATTAAAAGATTTGTTTTATGACGTTTCGCAACTTTATGGCATCATCAGATGGTTTTTTATATTTTATTTGGGTTTGTTAGTCCATCTGATGATGAAAACAGCGGAGAAATGCCAGGAATTGAAAAATCAAGAAAAATCGAGATAACCCAGCGAGCAAAATTAAACTAACAAATAAGACGATATAGGTTGTACTTGTGGTTCCAAGACTGTATTGAATTTATTTGCAGACATTAATTTGGATCTTAATGTATTTAGGATCTGGTTTGCCGAGCATGGTTTAATTATAAGCTCTGAAACTAAAATCATGTTCTTTAGTTTATCGTCTTTAACCATGGATAATGACGAGTTTTGGTTCCATGCTACGGATTGTCAACATTTTCAACTAAATCGTTGTTTTGTAGTTCAGCCATATGCCCATTATCGACTAATGGTGCCCTTATTTGTAACGATAAATGTTTCGTGATAGAGTTAGTTAGTGCATTAAAATATTTAGGACTAACACTCGACTCTAGGCTATACTTTCCGAACCATACGCTAGATTTAGGTAAATATTTTCGCTGTTCTCTAAAGTATGTATGCACTTCTATTATTTGAGAAAAAATGTGATCATCAATGTGGCACGATAGCCCGACGTCGGGCCTTGGCCGCCTGAATCGTTGACCTCCAATTGTCACGGTTACGTGACCTCGTCCTCCAGTTTCGGAAGCCCAGCAGCTGTTGGGCGTCTTCACCTACGGAGTTCTCCCAGCGAGCTCTCGGTCGTCCACGCAACCTCGCTCCGTCAATTCGTTGTGCGTTCATCACTTTCTTTGGCATGCGATTATCGTCCATCCGTTGTACATGCCCCGCCCATTGCAAACGATGAAGCTTCACGATTTTCGATACTTCCAGCTCATCGTACAATTGATACAACTCATGGTTGTACCGGATACGCCATTGGTCTCGCTCGCGAACGGCCCCGAAAATTCGCCGAAGGACCTTTCGTTCGAATCGGTCTAGCAAAATTTCGGAGGCTTGGGTGAGGGTCCATGTTTCGCAGCCATAACATAGCACGGGTCGGATGATCGTTTTGTACACGCGGAGCTTCGTGTTCCTGTGCGCAAGTTTCGAATTAATTATAGGGAGGACCGAGAAATATGTCTTATTGGCTAGTTGTATCCGTCGCTTAATTTCGTCGGTTTCGTTGGCGTCCTTTGATAAGTTACAACCCAGATAGTTGAAGTTGTCTGCATACTCGATATTAAGGTCCCCCACTGTGATGCTTGAATTTGCTGGCGTCCTTGTTTTCGATTGCATCATGGCCTTTGTTTTGCTTTCGTTGATATGTAGTCCAACTTCCTTTGCGGCGTTATTGAGGTTATGCAGAAGGCTTTCTGCATCACCCAACCTTCGAGACATGATGTTGATATCGTCGGCGTACGCTACTAATTGAGTCGACTTGATGAGTAGCGTTCCGCTGCTGTCCATATTCATGGCTCGAATTACATACTCCAAAGCAAGGTTGAAGAGCGTCGGCGCCAGCCCGTCGCCCTGCTTGAGTCCAGTACGAGTTTCAAATAGGTCAGTGATTCGATTCTGCACTCTGACCTGCGAGACGGTATTAGTCATCGTCATCCTTGTGAGTCGCACTAACTTTGCCGGTATACCAAAATTCAGCATAATGTTGTACAGTACACTTCGATCGATACTGTCGTATGCCTGCTTGAAGTCGACAAAGATTTGGTATACGTCGATGTTATATTCCCAGCACTTTTGGAGTAGTAGCTTCACTGTGAAAAGCTGATCGGTCGTTGATCGACCAGGTCTGAAGCCGCCTTGATACTCGCCAATGATTCGTTCTGCGTACGGATTAATTCTCTTTTCAAGAATTTTAGATAATATCTTATAGGCCGTACAAACTAATGATATGCCCCTGTAATTCTCACACTTCAGCTTGTCACCCTTTTTGTGGATTGGGCAGATTATGCTTTTGCGCCAATCGTCGGGGATTTCCTCGTCGTTCCATATTTTCAGCAGCAGCACATGTATTGCGTTGGTCAGGCACGTTCCACCATGCTTCAGCAGTTCTGCTGGGATCTCGTCAGCGCCGGGCGCTTTATTATTTTGAAGCGACTGTATGGCAAGACTCACCTCCTCTACTGTTGGGGGTAGAACGGGAGGGCCTGGTTCGGCTAACTGCTCAAGAGCTGGCTCCGCGGGGGATGTTGATGGTGCATTGAGGAGCTCTTCAAAATGCGAGGCCCATCGTTTGTTGACGCTTTCGATGTCGCTGATGATGTTACCATCCTTGTCCTTACATAGGCTTGTCCTGGGTTGATATCCGTTCTTAACATTATTGATAAGTTTGTACGCCTGTCTAATGTTCTTACTGGCTAATCTTTGGTTTATTTGCTGTAACTGCTCGTCAAAATGTTTGCGTTTCTTACGTCTAATTAACTTATTAGATACTCGCCGAAGCTCGTTATATCTTTCTTTCTTGGCTCGGGATGCGCGTTGTGTGTATTGGCGATAGGCTTCATTTTTCGCCTCAATCGAGGCCCTGCATTCTTCGTCGAACCAGTCTGCTCGTCTGCGCCGGCCTTTATAGCCCACGACCTCTTCTGCGACCCCCTTGATGCTGTCTTTGAGCTCCTCCCAGAACTCATGGATGCCTAAATTGTTGATGTCATCAAGCATGGGCGACAGTTTTTCCTCTAGTGCTGTTGTATACGCAGCCGCCGTGGCATCATCAATCAAATTGTCAACCTCGAAGATCTTGGCAGGGTTGATTCTCGTTATGTGCACCGAAGAGATTCTGCACCTGTATGTCGTCTTCACCAAATAGTGATCGGTGTCGCAGTTGGCTCCTCGATAGGATCGAACATCTAGGACATTAGAAGCCCATCTCTTGCTGGTCAGTACGTGGTCGATCTGGTTCACGGTGTATTCATCTGGAGACTTCCAGGTCTGCTTGTGGATTCGTCGATGAGGGAAGCATGTAGAGCTTATTACCAGGTTTCTGCCGCTCGCGAAGTCGATAAGTCGCTGACCGTTGTTGTTGTTTTCGTCGTGGAGGCTATGACCTCCAGTAGTTCCCCTATGCCAGCTTTCATTTCCGACTTTGGCGTTAAAGTCTCCTAGCAGCAGCTTGACGTCGTTTGATGGAAGTGAGTCGAAGAGTGTTTCTAGGTCGTTGTAGAACTCGTCCTTAATCGCGTCTTCTTTTACTTCTGTAGGGGCATGCGCATTAATGAGCCAGAGATTAGCGAAACGGGTCTTAATGCGGATCGCACATAGCCGCTCGTTGATGGGTTTGAAGCCGATAACGTGGTCCTTGAGCTGCTTATTCACGATGAAAGCTACTCCAAACTCCTTGTTGCCCTCCTCTTTACCACTCGTAAAAATAGTGTGCGAATTGAGGTCGTTAATCTCGCTTTTGAGCCATTTAGTTTCCTGGATTGCAACTATGCTCAGCTTGTATTGTTCTACCTGATCCAGGAGGGCCCTTAAGGCCCCCGGTCTATTCAGGGAGCGTACATTCCAGGATCCGAAAGAGTAATCAGTTGTTCGTTTGCGGGGTCGTCGTTGTTTTGTATCCGTCCAATCCGAGGCTTTTGTTTCAGGTTTCTTGACTTGAAGTTTTTCTTAGGATGAGTTGTCGGCACATCGCTAAACCATGATAGGGTTTAATCGTTGAGTAAAGGCCATCATGGGCATGCCTCGAAGATGCTGCTTTAGTGGTTGACTTAAATGTTTTCTGTCACCTATCACGTTAAGTAACCTGAGACGCTGCAGATGTTAATGCAGCACTCAGGCGCAGCGGTTACTCGGATAATGCGGGAAAGTAACGCCCCGTAGAGAGACATAGGAATTGGCCGAAGCCCTTTTCCTATGAAACTCCTCCTGCATAGCTAAGGGTCCGCAGTTATGCCACAACTGAAGAAGATATAGGAATTAGCCGAAGCCTTTCAACCTTTATCTTCCCCCTTACGGGGGGAAAAATATTCAATGTGATATTGAATTATAATTTGAATATTCTTCCTGTACGTAAATTTTACGGTTTTAAAGTTTTAAAAATTGTTTATGCTCGATCGGGAAATCTGAATTTTAGACTAATATCCGAATATTATTATTATTATTTTTACGAACCACCGCATTCCGAAATTTTTTTCTAGTCTCTTCCTCCTGATTATTTAATAAACTTCCCCAATCCATCAGATCTACGACATCATCTGGAAGATTTTAAATATGGGTTAGGAAATGGTTGTTTGAATTTAATTATGGTAATTTTGGGTAATTTAGAATCCATTTTCTCGGGCATTCTGGTGTGAAATAAACCGTTTGCAAAATTGAATTAGTATTAAATAAATTAGTTAATTTAAATAAAATTTAGGATTTGTTTGTGGTCTGTATATCGGCTATAACCGATCATTCCAAGTCTGATTGTAGCGCATTAGAGTCACAGTTTATTTTGTGAAGGACAACCCAGACAAGAGAGCACGGAAAAAGCAAACAATAGTGAGTCAATAATAGAACCCTGAGGAAAACCTGACGGCTGACAGAAAGACGACAAAATTGGATAATGATTTCAACTTTTGCAGTAGGCTCATGGAGGAGTAGAGCCATTTAATAACCAATTAAACTTCCTCAACAAATTTTGGTGGTCGACCTATCAAAAGCCTTAGCGAAACTAGTAAAGATTTCTTGAAGATTTTTCTGATTACATATTAAAGAATTTGACAGTATATTTAAATGATTTAGCTAAGTTCGTGACTACAGATTCGATTTTGCAAAAACCATATTATTCGGGGCGTATAATGACACCAAAGTATCATAAATAAAGTCATAAGCAATTTTCTCAAGGGTGCAGATGATTATGATAAACAGATGGTTTTTTTTAATAGATTGAAAGCAGATTCTAAAACTAATACATAGCGACAGCTTACCTTGCCTTCAGTGACTTAATTTGAGCAACATTGAATTTTGATTGGATTAATGGCGCATCCGGCACAACCAACGAGTTGTATCAATTGTACGAAAAGCTGTCGAAAATCTTGTGGCGCATCAACGATTGGAATGGGCGGGTCATGCATAACGAATTGACGACATAATCGCATACCGAAGAAGATAATGGACGCATACCAAGTTGACGGAGCGAGATTGCGTGGACGACCGAGAGCTCCTGGATAGTGTTCAGTAGACACATTCAACAGCTGCTTACTGGCCTTGCCGTTAGACCGAACCAATTAGCAGTTTACGTTTTGGTACGAAAATGTGAAAATGTTTAAGTACTTAAAAAAAATTTATTTGACGAGTTACATGAGTTTTGGTTTAATTTTAAGAAATCTTAGATATTCGTTATAAATCAGCTCCGGCCCGATCCGAGCGCTGGGTTTTTCTGGAAGGTCTGGATAGACTTCGGACGAAAGTGAATATTTTGTTTTGTTAGGGAATCGGTTTAACGTTTCAGAAGCTGTTTTTGTTGTTGTTGCGGAGCAGAAAGCCGTGAACCGCTGTACATAACTGTGGCCGTGCTCAAGTTTCATTGGCGCTTTTGCCTATTGTTTCAAGCGGCAAGGACGTAGCAACTGTAATCGGGTTTCCTGATAATGCCCCTGTAATGAGGTTAGTGGGTGCAGCGGTGCATCGAAACAAACAAACAAACAACACCGCAGCTCCGGAAAAAAATTCTGAGAGACCGAGTCTATTCGAATTAGGAATTGAGAGGCGGACACTAGCCTGACCTAAGCTGAGCCAAAGTCGCTTTTGTGGCTCTCGGGACCCTATTTTCCTCAGGCGTGACCGCGACAATTGGAGGTCTTCAATCTAGGCGGCCAAGGCCCGACGTCGAGCTATCGGGCCATAAAGAATAAGAAAGAAGAAGATATGGGTAGTGGGAGCTCTGAGGAGACTCTATTTCTACATTATCTCCCTATTGAGCGATTCACAACGGTTGTTTGAATATCTGCCATGGCCGCGTGGTATCTTGGTCATCAAAACTATCGTATTTCTGGACTTCGAGATCTCTGGGTCCACTCTTGACCGTGTTGGCGGAGAAAAAAAATGTTGAGTTCACTTTCGCCTAATGACTAGCCAGTCCTTAATAGATGAATTAAGTGATTTGGCTGGCAACGGCCTGAAACTACATCCAACTCCGAATTTAAAGAGAACCGGAAAACGTCCTCGAGGATTGTCAAACTGGAGCTACGCCCCAGCATAATGAGAGAGAAAGATAAACTTTAAATTGTTAAATAAAAAAAAACCTAAACCCTACCTAAATTACGTGGCTCTATGCTTCACCCTACCTACACAAATTAAGCTACCCGAAATGCACAGAAATTAATTGGGAGAGGCCTAATAAGGCATATCTTGTCAATTTCAATTCAAAGCAATTCTTTCTCGAAATACTCTTAAAAATGTAAAGAATTTCCTTCAAAGCAAAGCATCATTTGTCTTCCAGAATCAACTGCCACCTACTGCGTTCTCCGCCATCTCCATCGTGATCCTTTGTCTTACCCATGACGACCACCCTAATTCCTGTCGAACATACATATGTTTCAGCGCCGTAACAAAAATAAAACTCGCAGCTCCCCCCAGCGCACACTTGCATCATCCAGCAGACAAGAGCACTTCAACTCACATACGGGCAGCGAGCCCCAAAGAAGCAGAAAAGTGTTTTAGAGCAATAGACTGACCACAGATCGGCATTGGACGAGGCAATCGACTCCATGAAAGAAGAGTAATTCGTGGAAGACGGAAAAGGATCCATCTACCCGGTGACGACGAAGTTGGTCGGTTTCACGTCGAAAAAGTCATTCATGTCCTGATTGCCTTGTGCGTGCGTGTGGTGCGGGAACATGCCCACAAGGATGTCCGGCTCGCATAAAATTTCCAAGCAGAGAAATCAATAAAGAAAAAGTTTTGCATGGATTTCATGCTGTCTGTGAGGATTCTGTTTTAAAAAAGGAAGAAATGGTTGATCCTGTTTTTTTTTCTAAATTGGTAAACATAGACCTAAAACAGGGGGCGTACAAAAAAATTTATCTGATTTCCTACTCACCGTTATTCACGGGTGTCCTTCGGGTTGGTTGCCGCTCGACTAATCCAATTTCCGCCCGCAGCCTGTTTGTTTATTACCACCACCCACGTTGTCTCGTCTCGTCATCTGCAACACACTGCATCCACCGCGACGAATGGTTCGTTCACCACACAAATCAACACACCGCAATCAATCGACACTATGAAAACTGGGAAAACAACATCACAGAAGCACCACACCACAAAAGGAGCACCCGCTAGCGCGTTGTTCTAGCACTGCTGAAAATCACAAAAACATCGAAACCATCCAACACCGACCGACCGAATCGAAAAAGGACACAGAACGCCAATCCTTTTCGCCAAGACTGTATGCCGCACCGCAAAAATTCCTTTTGCAGTTAAATTACTCTTAATTGAAGCAAAACACGTCTGCCCGATCATAAATCGACACAAAACGCCTGTCAATTCGGGGAGAGATCACAACAGCAGACTCAGCCAGAGCCAGAGGTAGTCCATCATCCCAAGAACTATCTGCACAAGAGCACCGCATCAGCACCACGAACACGAAACAGCAGCAACGGACGACAGTAGGAATAAAGGAAAATTCTTTTAATTGCCTTTTAACCGATTTTTATCACACAAACCGCGCTAGTTTTTCAATACAACTTTTCCGCACGGACATTCGCTTTGAATTTTTTCACTTTCTGCCAATTTTTTGTGAACGGATCACTAAGAAAAACCCGAAAAACCGCAACACCAACGGAACAACGATGCGACAGACGTCAAAATCTCGCACCAACTCACGGCCATTTTGTGTTTTGATTTTCCCTTTCGGTCGGAGTTTTTCTTGTTTTGTTGCTTTCTCTGCGTGGTCTGTTTTCTTCTTGTTGTTGTTGTAGCTCGTCGGTGAGTGTTTAGTGGCCGGAGGGCGCATTGAAGTTGGTCACGATGTTGGTGTAGAAGTTGCTGGAGTCCAGTGGATGGAAAGACTGGAATGTTGTCAGATTGTTGAATGGAATTGTGCAGATGGTAAACAGCTGTTGGTTGGAGTATTGACTATGGCGGATGTTTAGAAGTTGCGTTTTATTGGACCATGAAAACAAATTTGTTTAAAACCAATTAATTAGCACGATAAGTCATCTAGGATAGAATATATCAAAATATATACAGGGTGTCCGGAAACTGCCGCATAAACGCGCCGGATTAATACCCCCAATTCTTAACCCTGTAGCTGCCACAGGCTTTTGAAGATTTCTGAAAAATCATTTTCTTGTAAAATGGTGTGACATTCTGGAGGAGCGCGGACTGAGGGTTGAAATACATAGATAAGATGTAGCAAAGCAGCGGATGAAAGCCACACCATACTTTTTATACAGGGTGTCCCGCATTGGGTGGTCAATACTATAAGGGTTAATAGCGCAACTTGTTTCAGCAAGAAAATTACCAATACAATCGGATTTTTTTTACCGTTACCTTGTTATCGCTCATGTTGTGAAAGTCATCGAAAATCGTGACTTGTCATGCAAAATCACGATTTGCAGCCCTCCTGATGACTTAATCCAAGATTTGATTTCAGTTTCAGAAACTACATAAAATTTTACAAAAACTTAAGTTTTTCCTGTTGCCAACATTATCGCCATTTTCAAGATACAGTTACTCAAACTTAATAGAAATTTTAAAATAGATTTTTCATCGAAAATTCAAACAGTAATTTCATAACGGTGAATTATACGTAGAACTTTGCAAAGTTGATAAAAGTTGCTTCAACATGTTGGCTTTCCAACGGTATATCACTTTTCATATTAACATTGCAGAATTTTAGAGAAACACGCATTTAATGGTAAAAATCAAAGCTTCAGTGGAATCGCTAACAATTTTCCCTTTACTCGAAACAAGACAAAAAAAGTCGATTATAATTCGGGATAGAATCTCGATACAATTATTTTGACCAGAACTGTAAGATATTTGAAAATTGTACATTGTTTGGAAAATGCAACGGTACTTATAACAATTAAAATAAATTATTTCCTATTTATAATCGAAGAGCTGTTATTCTTTCTTATGTTTTCACTTCGCAAGCGTGATTATGTTGTTACTTCTTGGCGGTTAGAAAATTCAGGTATAATTTTGTTAATAATACAATTAGACCAATTAAATAAAATCGCGATGGTGGAAAACCAATTCTCCGATAGAGAGTATGCGGATATGGTGTTTGTGTATGGGGTAGCAGGAGGAAATGGACTTGAAGCAGTTCGAGAGTATAGTCGGCGATTCCCACAGCGACAAAATCCAGATAAACGTACCTTCCAAAGAACGTATCGGCTTCTTGGAGAGACAGGTCGAACACCAAACCACACCGCTAGAGAAGGAGTTCGCGGTACTAGCGTTGGACGAGAAGAAGAGATTCTTAATCTCTTCGATACTAACCCAAAATTGAGCACGCGTAGAGCAGCACTTCAGCTGGATATTCCTCGGATGACGATCCAAAGGACTCTTCACTCGGACAACCGGTATCCGTACCACCTTATGCAAGTTCAGGAATTACTACCGAGCGACTGTCAGAGGAGGATAACATTTTGCAATTGGTTTCTTCAAAAAATCCGGGAAGACCGCGATTTTCAAACAAAAATATTGTGGACGGATGAAGCCACGTTTACACGTGGCGTTTTCAACACCCGGAATAATCACATCTGGGCTCAAAGCAATCCCCATGAAACTCGGCAATCTCGATTTCAATATGAGTTTTGTGTCAATGTTTGGGTAGGTCTTGTGGGTGATTAACTTATTGGCCCTTTGATCCTTCCCCCTCGACTAAATTCCAAAAGCTTTCTCGAATTGTTACAAAACGAAATTATGCCCATAACCAATCAGATGCCTCAGCGTGATGAAATCTCGTGGCAGATGGACGGGTACCCCGCTCATAATGCGAGACCTATCAAAGAATGTTTAGAAAACGAATTTCCCGGAAAGTGGATTGGCAGATTTGGGTCAGTTGTGTGGCCTTCGAGAAGCCCCGACCTTACTCCACTAGATTTTTATTTATGGGGTAACTTAAAAAACATTGTCTATTCCGAGCCGATTGACAAGTTTGGATTAGGAAGGAACCCAACTAACAAACTCTTGAGAGTTTAGCTCTTGTAAAATGAAATAAGCTCTCATAAGACTCTAGTAAGGCTCTCACCACTCTTATAATGTTGTTCTAGTAGCAAGATTCAAATGAACTCTTTAAGTACATTTATTATAAGATTATTACTCTTGGAGAGTCGTATTCTTGTTACAAGTTCATATTTTGTTGCTATGGAATCTCATAAAGACTTTTTAGTGAGAGTTTAACTCTTCAAGACTTAAACTCTTATAAAAATGTTCTTATAAGAGGTTTACTCTTATCACTCTTATAACGAGAGCTTTATAAATGCTTTAGTCTTTAACATCTTATTATAATACCTTTATAAGAATGGTATACTTAAACACTTGTAAGCAGAGTGTTGTGAGTGCACGATTGATTTTTTTGAAGCTAAGCAATCTGTCACTTTATAATCACACAAGAATTTTAACTTAGCGTAACCGAAACGGATTATATAAAGCGACTCTTTTCGACGAAGGGAATAAACGGAATAAAATAGTCGACTCAACGAGCGTAACAAAATTCACTGGAAAAACACTAAAAATGCTATAATAACTACCTGCCAGCAAATCCTTTTCTCTGCTGGATTTAGTAATTATAATTTTTGTTAGTTTTGTTAAACATGGAAAAAACACTACTCTTCGACGCGACTGCTACCGCACAGAAATAATAGATAAACGTCAAATTATTTACGCTCATACCGAAACTTATGCTCTCTTATGAAGAATAGAATCCTTATTGTGAGACTTTAAGTTTCAAAGGGAGAGCTTAACTTTATTAAATAGAGCTTCATTTTCATAGTGAGACTTTAGTTATTATAAAAAGAGCCATCCTCTTGAAATAAGAGTTTTAGACTTATATGAAGAATTTAGTTATAATTGTCGCTTACCGGCATCTTCCACGATAATATTTGAATGTTTTGCCCGCGTTTTAATGGCACGGCATAGTTGAGCACGGCGTTACCACACAGTACCGTGACTTGCACTGTGTACTCTACTACCGCCATCTTCTCCTTGGCTCGTTCTCAGTCGATCACCATACGTCGCCGTGTGCGGACGGGAACGGGCCCGGGAGCAAGACCGCGGTAAGTAATCTTTTGCATTTATAAAATATATGTAATTGAAAATGTATAATCTTTCAAGGAATAAACACATCACACACAACACACCACATTGTGTTTTGTTAAATACCGCTGCTCCCGGGGCCGAAGATCGATTCGAGACATCTTTATTCCGCGTTCCTGGTGCGGTGAGGCGGAATATCTTTATTCCGCGCGACTGGAGCAGGTGAGGCGGAACATCTTTATTCCGCGTTTCTGGTGCGGATGAGCGAAATCTTTATCCCGCTATTTGGTGCGGACGGAATCTTTATTTCACGTGATTGAGCGGGCGGAGCAGAATCTTTGTTCCGCGCTTTGGAGTGATATTGTCTATTGCGCGCGACTTGGAGTTTGTGGAGCGGAATTCTTTGTTCCGCTATTCGGAGTAGATGAAACGGGATTCAACCAGAACCACACGCCAGACTCGCTCTATCGCCGCCGGAGCCAACGCTAACAAGAAGCCGCCAATGTCGAAATCAAGTGCCGCCGACAACCCAACCTTTGCAGCCGTTTGTGGTGGACCGGATCCCAGTGGGAAATTGGAGGGACACGTAGCCGCGTCGTCTCAATTGCCGCCAGACAACGCCACGTTGCCTTCGTCGATCCCGCTAAGCGTAACGGAATCCCAAGTGCCGTTGAATGTAGCGGTACAAGTGTCATCGCCAGGTACCGTTGCACCGCCACTGTTTGGTCCGTTACACGGTACAGTATCCACGTCGTCGTCGTCTTTTTTGCAGACGAGTGTAGCAATGCCAGCTACAGTATTTGCGCCAACATCTTGCCCGCAACCTGTCACAGTACCGATGGCCATCGCCGCGTCATCGTTACCATCAGCATTTGCGCCAACAGTTTGCACACAGCCTGTCACACTACCGATGGCCACCGCCGCGTCATCGTTGCCACCGTTTTTCGTGCCTACAGTGAATACTCAGCCTGCCACATTATCGATGGCCACTGCCGTGTCATCGTTGCCGCCGTGTCTTGCGAGTATTCAAGAACAAATTCGGAGCCTGCAGTGTCAGTTGGATAGTGCTCTGCAAATGTCTATGCCGTCCGAGTCATGTGGTGTGAATGTTGCCGGTGCGTTGCGAAACGTTCCAACTCTGCAAGCTTCGGAGAGTTGTCAGAGTTTGCCGCCGCTTTTTGACGGAACGTTGCCACGAACAGTGCGTGAAGGTCGGAGCACGTATACCGCCAAAATGTTGCTCGACTTGCCGGAGTTTGGTGGAGCGCCTGAGGAGTGGCCGATGTTTTTCACGGCGTATCAGCAGTCGTCAGCGCTGTACCAATACACTAATTTCGAAAATTGTCTACGTCTGCAAAAATCATTGAAGGGTGAAGCGCGCGATTCCGTCCTGTCCCTGCTGATTCACCCCGACAACGTGTCAGCTGTTATGGAGCAGCTAAAATGTCGCTTTGGACGTCCTGAGGTGCTGATTCGGAGCCAAATTCAGCAAATAAGAAGTTTTCCGGCGATCCCCGATAACGCGCTGGGAAAAATAGTTATGTTCGCCACCAAAACGCAAAATATGGTCGCCTTTTTGCGAACAGCTGCTGCGGAGCATCATCTGTCAAACGTCACTCTGTTGGAGGAGCTAGTGTTGAAGCTGCCGCTCGCCAAGCGATTGGAGTGGGCACAACATGCTTTGTCGATTAAGCCGTACGCTACCATCATGGATTTCAGCAATTGGCTGAAATTGGTTGCCGATGTAGTTAGCGCCGTCATAGTCAACGAGAGCCGGTCGCCCGAGGATTCCAAACGAAAGGTGGTTTTACATGCAGCTGAGGAGCACTACACAGAGTGCCCATTTTGCCAAGGTAGTCATGATGTCCGCAAATGCAAGACCTTTCTCGCGTGGAAAGTTCAAATCAGGTGGAAGGAGGTGAAGAAACACGGACTGTGTTTTAGTTGTCTGAGCTCGGGGCACACATTGAGTCAGTGTTCCGAACGGAAGCCGTGTAACGTTGACAACTGTCAAAGAAGGCACCACCAACTGCTGCACGATAGTAAACTACCCGTCAGAGGCAAACGAGGATCGAGGAACGAGTCGTCAGCCGTAGTTCGTTCATCTGGGAACGAAGCTGTCCTCAGCTGTGTGTCGAGGGTCGAGAGAACCGAAGTCCTTTTTCGAGTTGTGCCAGTGGTACTGTACGGTCCAAGCAGGAGAGTGGAAACGTATGCCCTGTTTGACGAAGGGTCATCCGTCACGATGATGGACAGTGGCTTGGTGGCAGAACTGGGGCTGAAAGGTCGTCGGAGCAGTGTAAATCTGTCATGGTATGCCGGGAAGTCGACCCGCGAGATGTGTTCGCTCGTAGATCTCCACGTAAGCGGTACTGGGAAGAGACGTTCGAGATTTGCATTGAACAACGTTTATGGAGTACCCAACCTCAATTTGCCGACGCAAAGTTTCGACAAGGGCTTAGCAGCGAAGATAGTTCGAGGGTTACCGATAGCTACGTACAGCAACGCACGTCCTAGAATTTTGATTGGCTTGGATCATTGTCACCTCGGATTAGCGGAAGAAGTCGTAGAGTTGCGAGAGAATGGTCCGTATGCTGCAAGTACGCCATTGGGATGGACTGTCTACGGTCGTGTGGAAGGAGTGTCGTCCTCACCGCATACGTGTCTGCTGACCAGAGCTGACAGCGAAAAGACTTTGCACGATCTAGTGGGATCGTATTTCGAGACGGAGAATTTTGGGGTCAAGCTGTTGCCGACCATTGAATCGAAGGATGATGTGCGCGCCAAGCAGATGCTGAAGAAGAATACTGTCAGAATGGACGACAGATACCAGACGTGCCTACTGTGGAAGAGAGATGGTATTGAGCTGCCGGACAGTTACCCAATGGCTCTGAATCGTCTTCTGGGTATTGAGCGGAAAATGAAGCGTCATCCAGAGTTTGCTGCCGCCTACAATACAATCATTTCAGATTATGTGGCAAAAGGGTACGCTCGTAAGTTGTTGCCGGAGGAAGTCAATGTCATTAGCCCGAAGACATGGTACCTTCCCCATTTTGCCGTGTACAATGCCAACAACCCTGGAAAAGTTCGCCTGGTATTCGACGCAGCTGCCGCAGTTGATGGAGTTTCATTGAATAGCCAGCTTTTGAAGGGACCGCAGGATTATAAGCCGATGCCGTCAGTCCTGTTCAATTTTCGCATTGGAGCCGTTGCCGTTTGTGAGATGTTCCACCAGATTCTGATCCTGCCTGAGGATAGGGACTCGCAGAGATTTCTTTGGCGTGGTGCCGACGAAAGTCAACCGCCAGAAGTTTACGAGATGCGAGTGATGACGTTTGGTGCCGCATGTTCCCCGTGCTCCGCTCACTTTGTTAAGGTGACTAATGCTGTCGCTCATCATGAAAAGGATCCTCGAGCAATCAAGTCGATATTGGATTTTCACTACGTGGATGATTTAGTGGACAGTTTCGACACGCCAGCACGAGCTATGGAGATCGTGAAGCAGGTTCGAGAAATTCATGAGGCAGCGGGCTTCGAGCTTCGTAACTTCTCTTCGAACTCATTGGAAGTAGTCAACTTTCTGGAGGGAAGACGGAACACACGCGTGGACTTCGCCTGTGATGTCGGAGACGAGAAGCTGTCGACGGAGAAAGTTTTGGGTGTTTACTGGCAGCCAGCCAGTGACACGTTCGGATTTCGTATGCAATTTCACAAAGTGAGGCCGAGTATCATCAATGGAGATCGACTTCCCACCAAACGGGAAATGCTCAGCGTTTTCATGTCCGTGTTCGATCCGCTGGGATTTTTGTGCCACTTCATGATTAATGCCAAGCTGATCATGCGGGAAGTTTGGAGACTTGATGTTCGATGGGACGAGCCTCTACCGAAGGAACTGCGAAGTGTATGGACCAGCTGGCGACAAAGTTTGGATAGAGTGGTCACTCTGAAGATTCCTCGTCATTATGTTGGAATAGGTCGCCCAGCTGTTTTGGAGCTTCATACGTTCGTAGATGCCAGTACGGACGCATTTGCCGCCATGTCTTACTGGAGATCCACTTGTGCTGATGGAAGTGTGCAAGTGATTTTCGTTTGTGCCAAGACGAGGTATTTATTGCTTGCCATACGCAATGAATTTATTGAATTTCGTCGATTTTCGTCTTACGAGAGGCTTAGACGCGCAACCGCCTGGGTGTTGCGATTTGTTCGTCGTTGCCGCAGAAGCCGTCGTTCGGACGAATCATATGGATTGACTGCCGAAGAGGTAAGAGAAGCTGAACTTTTACTTTGTCAATTAAGCCAGGAAGAGTCGTTGGCCGAGGAGATATCTCAACTCAGAGCCGGAAGTAGTCTGCTGAAGTCGAGTGATATCTACAAGTTGGTACCTTACGTCGATGACGACAACGTTCTTCGTGTGTATGGCCGTATTGATGCTGCTACGTGGTTGCCGATAGATACCATGCGCCCTATCATTTTGTCGCCGTGCCATCCGTTCACGTTGTTAGTTGTCGCCTACTACCATAAGGAAATGAAGCATCAGAACTTCGAAGCTACGGTTTGCGAGATCCGGCGGAAATTTTGGATTCCGCGATTGCGCAAAATTCTTCGTGAAGTTGTTGGTCGATGCAGCGTTTGTCGATATGTTCGAGCTCAGCCGGTTCAGCCACTGATGGGATCTTTGCCGGAGGATCGGTTGACACCGTATGTCAGGCCTTTCTCTTACACCGGATTGGATTACTTCGGGCCGATTTATGTGACTATCGGCCGCCGTCACGAGAAACGATGGGTCGCGTTATTTACTTGCCTCACCATTCGAGCCATCCACTTGGAAGTCGCCTTCGATCTGTCTACGGATGCCTGCATCTTGGCGATTCGCAATTTCATTAATCGCCGGGGCGTTCCTGTCAAAATACGTAGTGACAATGGCAAGAACTTTGTTGGTGCGAACGAGGAGGCCAAACGTTTTTCTGAGGTGTTCGACGTGCAGCGAGTGCAATCCGAGCTTTCATCGAAGGGTGTGGACTGGGAGTTTAACTGTCCGCACAATCCAGCCGAAGGTGGTGCATGGGAAAGGATGGTACAGTGTGTGATGAGAGTGTTGCGCCCTACACTCAAGGAATCTGCACCCAAAGAGCACACGTTGTACAGCTTTCCCATCGAGGCCGAGAATGTTGTCAATTCTCGCCCACTGACTCATCTGCCGGTAAGCTGCGAGGAAGAGGAGCCGCTTACGCCTAACCATTTTCTGCTTGGGTCTGCCAATACAGCGCGAACGCCGCCCGGTGTTTCTTTGGACAAGCAGCTGGTGCTTCGGAAGCAATGGCGGGTGTCGCGTCAACTGAGAGACCACTTCTGGAAGAGGTGGATAGTCGAGTATCTACCGACGTTGACGAGACGTTCGAAATGGTGTCAGCGTACCAAGCCTTTAGCTGTGGGCGATGTGGTTCTAATTTGTGATCCGTCGGTCGAACGTAAGCAATGGAAGCGTGGTCGAGTCGAGGCTGTGTTCAAGGGACGAGATGACGTTGTTGGACGAGCTGATATACGAACGAGTACCGGAGTGGTCAGGAGGCCTGTATCGAAGCTAGCCGTGTTGGATATTGAGTAGTGAATCGGAGCGATCCACGGGGGTGGGGATGTCGCTTACCGGCATCTTCCACGATAATATTTGAATGTTTTGCCCGCGTTTTAATGGCACGGCATAGTTGAGCACGGCGTTACCACACAGTACCGTGACTTGCACTGTGTACTCTACTACCGCCATCTTCTCCTTGGCTCGTTCTCAGTCGATCACCATACGTCGCCGTGTGCGGACGGGAACGGGCCCGGGAGCAAGACCGCGGTAAGTAATCTTTTGCATTTATAAAATATATGTAATTGAAAATGTATAATCTTTCAAGGAATAAACACATCACACACAACACACCACATTGTGTTTTGTTAAATACCGCTGCTCCCGGGGCCGAAGATCGATTCGAGACAATAATAAAAAGAGCCGCCCTCTTGTTATCAGAGTTCTGGCTTTGAATGGAGATTTAATGAATAGCTGCCATTTTTTTTTTCAGATAAAACTGCATTAGGGGAAATTAAATTTGAATTTATGAGTAATTATGTGTCATTGCATATGCCAAATTCAAAGGATTGTGATTTTTTAAACTGACGAATGTCATTCACTTAAGTTTTACACAAAATATCATCATTAGATAATAATTATATTTTCACAAAATCTTATAAAAAAATTGAAAATAGAATATTTTCAGAGGGCTTTGTAATTTTTCGAAGCAAAATAGTTATATTCAACGATAAAATTTTAATCGCATTAGAATGTTGACTCATATTTGTGGGAAAGCATCGTTTTCGACAAGTTAATATTTCCTTCATTCAAAAATGTTTTTTAAGTTGTTGTCAAAATAATAACACACGACAATAGAAGTTCTCGTAAGATCGTATATTTACATTGGACAAACAAAGACAGCCTATGTTGGTAAATCACATTCACTCTTTCTTGCTCCACTTATAATGAGAGTTTCCGGCTCATAACAAGAGTGTATAAGACTTTAATGAGACTCTTACAAGAGTAAACACTTACTCTGATAAGAAGCCTTAAAATCTTCTTATAAGACATGTGTAATTCTTATAAAGAGAGTTAAGTTTTAGCTATAAGATCAATTTAGCTCTTGTAAAGTGGTTCATTTAATACTTATAAGACTCTTATAAGAATCTTATAGTACTCTTGAAGAGTTAAATTTCAAGAGTTGATGTCTTGATGTTGGCTCTTATAAGAGTCTTGTAGACTGTTATAAGCGCAAAATTGTTAGTTGGGAATGTGCCCTACATTGTTTTCTTCGGCCTCGGTCGCTTCAGGTCGAGTTTTATTAAAATTGCAGTAGGTTTAGCCAGCTAGGGCGAGACCCGTCGTAACCCGGGTCTGCGGAGCCTCAAAAGTGTTCGACGGCTGCATTTCGCATAAAGTACGAAACAGAACGGAACGTTACGTAAATTATCTGGTTCGCCCTAAACTTTCCCAATTTAAAACCCATTTGTTCGTAATTGTATACCTTAAGTGCGAAACAGAACGCTTCCGTTACGTTACGTTCCGAAGAACTCTAGCATAATTTTGCTTCCTCGCCGGAACGGCACGGAAGCGTTCAATGCATTTATTCGGAAGGTGATGTAAGGTAACGTCAGGTAACGTAAACTATCTGGTTCGACCTTTAGGCAGGCAGGGTTGGATACGATATCCCCAGTCACAAAATCCCCAAACCAAAATCCCCAAATCAAAATCCCCGTAATCAAAATCCCCGAAATTAAAATCCCCGAAATCAAAATCCCCGAAATCAAAATACCCAAAACCAAAATCCCCAAACGAAATTCCCCTTTCCCCATTTGAGGTGTGATCTAAGAACGCGCGCGCGTTCTAAGATCGCACCTCAAATGGGGAATGGGGAATTTCTTCAGGCTATTGTAGATGGTAAATGATAGATGTTAAATGGCAGATGATAAATGGTAGATGGTAGGTGGTTAATGGTAGACGGATGGTAGCTTGTAAATGGTTGATGGCAGATGGTAAATGGTAGATTGTTATTTCAAATGGTGGATGGTAAATAGCAAATAGTATGGTAAATGGTAGGTGATTTAGACTATTGTAATTGTAATAGTCCTAACTATGCAATAAAAAAATCACCGTCGTGGACTGATATACAGTGAAACCTCCCTAAGTTGACCATTCTGTAACATGACCACCTCTTTAAATTGACCATCTTTTTTCCGCCCTTTTACATTCAACATTACGCTAAACGAGTTTCTAAGTTGACCACTCTTTCTATCTTGCAATGCGGCAAACTCTTTGAAGTGACACAGAACAAAATCAGATAATGTGCAGGCAAATCGGTTCCAACAATAAGCCAGACAAGTTTTCCGGGAATATTCGTTCGGATGAGGACATGTGTCGACGATGTTAAAGAAAACCTAATATGTTTAGAACGATATATGCAAACGTTTATTCAATATAATGTACTCGAACATTTTGTTTGTGCTGATAAAAAAAAGTTAGTATCGATTTAGACCCTCCTAGTGCCATTTACCATCTACCATTTAACACCTTCCATCTACCATCAACCATCAACAATTTACAGTCTTTCATCAACCATTTACCATCTACCAGCCATCTACCATTTTTTACTACCATTCATCTACCATTTACCAGCATATTTCGGGTGCTTGGGGATTTTATGATTGGGGATTTTGTATATGGGTATTATGATTATGGGGATTTTGTAAATGGGTATTATGATTATGGGGATTTTGATTTTGGGGATTTTTCTACGTTTGGGGATTTTGTGATTGGGGATTTCGTATGGTTCCCCCCTTCTTATTTGCAAAAGGACAGAGGGAACGAGTGGCACAGAAACCACCCGTTACTCCCGACACTGAACTTGAGCAAGCGCATGCGCTGCTCGCTCGTTGAGGAGTCCTATCTTCGTGCGTAACCTTCATAGTTGTAGAGACATTGGCTTCGGCCCCTGTCTATCTTGTCTATCTTCGAATGGCCAAAGATCTTTCTCACATACGAACCACTTACGTTACATCCGGTTCCGAACGAACGGGACAGTCCCGCATTCGAAAATCGACCGAAATTGTCGCATTACATCCAAAGCGTCCCGCAATTTTTTACCTTGGGTCGCATATTTGAACGGATGTAACTTTTGAACGCAGAGAGCAAGGACTCGGAAATTTTTGGCAAAATCTGCGCCACAATATGCTCTCGATTTTAGACATACTGTTTTATTTTTTTATTCTACATGTGGGTCCCGCATTATAGCTTCTAAATAAGTTGTCACCCTATTTAAGATTTCCCGACCTGAAACGACTGAAATGATTTCGGCTGAAAAACTTTGCTGGCCTACCGATCAAATCCCAATCGAATTTACAGGAAGACGGAATGGCACAGAAAAGATACACTTTGCGAAAGAGGGATAGTTGTGTTGCTTTCACTATCCGTTGAAATGGAACCCTGTCTCTAAATGGCTACGAGGCAACCCAACTAACAAACTCTTGAGAGTTTAGCTCTTGTAAAATGAAATAAGCTCTCATAAGACTCTAGTAAGGCTCTCACCACTCTTATAATGTTGTTCTAGTAGCAAGATTCAAATGAACTCTTTAAGTACATTTATTATAAGATTATTACTCTTGGAGAGTCGTATTCTTGTTACAAGTTCATATTTTGTTGCTATGGAATCTCATAAAGACTTTTTAGTGAGAGTTTAACTCTTCAAGACTTAAACTCTTATAAAAATGTTCTTATAAGAGGTTTACTCTTATCACTCTTATAACGAGAGCTTTATAAATGCTTTAGTCTTTAACATCTTATTATAATACCTTTATAAGAATGGTATACTTAAACACTTGTAAGCAGAGTGTTGTGAGTGCACGATTGATTTTTTTGAAGCTAAGCAATCTGTCACTTTATAATCACACAAGAATTTTAACTTAGCGTAACCGAAACGGATTATATAAAGCGACTCTTTTCGACGAAGGGAATAAACGGAATAAAATAGTCGACTCAACGAGCGTAACAAAATTCACTGGAAAAACACTAAAAATGCTATAATAACTACCTGCCAGCAAATCCTTTTCTCTGCTGGATTTAGTAATTATAATTTTTGTTAGTTTTGTTAAACATGGAAAAAACACTACTCTTCGACGCGACTGCTACCGCACAGAAATAATAGATAAACGTCAAATTATTTACGCTCATACCGAAACTTATGCTCTCTTATGAAGAATAGAATCCTTATTGTGAGACTTTAAGTTTCAAAGGGAGAGCTTAACTTTATTAAATAGAGCTTCATTTTCATAGTGAGACTTTAGTTATTATAAAAAGAGCCATCCTCTTGAAATAAGAGTTTTAGACTTATATGAAGAATTTAGTTATAATAAAAAGAGCCGCCCTCTTGTTATCAGAGTTCTGGCTTTGAATGGAGATTTAATGAATAGCTGCCATTTTTTTTTTCAGATAAAACTGCATTAGGGGAAATTAAATTTGAATTTATGAGTAATTATGTGTCATTGCATATGCCAAATTCAAAGGATTGTGATTTTTTAAACTGACGAATGTCATTCACTTAAGTTTTACACAAAATATCATCATTAGATAATAATTATATTTTCACAAAATCTTATAAAAAAATTGAAAATAGAATATTTTCAGAGGGCTTTGTAATTTTTCGAAGCAAAATAGTTATATTCAACGATAAAATTTTAATCGCATTAGAATGTTGACTCATATTTGTGGGAAAGCATCGTTTTCGACAAGTTAATATTTCCTTCATTCAAAAATGTTTTTTAAGTTGTTGTCAAAATAATAACACACGACAATAGAAGTTCTCGTAAGATCGTATATTTACATTGGACAAACAAAGACAGCCTATGTTGGTAAATCACATTCACTCTTTCTTGCTCCACTTATAATGAGAGTTTCCGGCTCATAACAAGAGTGTATAAGACTTTAATGAGACTCTTACAAGAGTAAACACTTACTCTGATAAGAAGCCTTAAAATCTTCTTATAAGACATGTGTAATTCTTATAAAGAGAGTTAAGTTTTAGCTATAAGATCAATTTAGCTCTTGTAAAGTGGTTCATTTAATACTTATAAGACTCTTATAAGAATCTTATAGTACTCTTGAAGAGTTAAATTTCAAGAGTTGATGTCTTGATGTTGGCTCTTATAAGAGTCTTGTAGACTGTTATAAGCGCAAAATTGTTAGTTGGGAACTTAAATTTACAGGGCCTCGTTCGGTGATAAAAGAGTGTATGGAAGTCCTTACACTTAAGAACTCCAAGTACAAATAAACTAAAGTGCGTTTTAGATAGTCCCGATCCAATAAAACGGAACTGCTTTAAGTACGTTTTTAATTGTAACGTGTAGTTTTGTGTAACGAAACTTCACATAAAGAAATGACACCTTACGCACCTGTATTTTTTATATAAAGTTTTGTTACCGAAAATTCCATGGGATGTTAAAACAAACTGACTTTATGTTGTACATGTGAGGATTACGGCCAGTAGTAGTAGGAGCATGTGAATCAATACGCTGCTTTGTTCCTTTTGCTATTGAGATTGGCCACTCATTTTCGCTTTATTGATTAGGATAATTTGCGCAGTCTGGAACTTCCTGAATCTATTCAACACCATGTCATAGAAGCCAATCACGTATTCGTATTAGTGTTCCCTTTTTCGCCACATAAAAAGGAACCATTCTCACATAAATAGCAATCCTCGTAGCAGAGTAGCTTGATTTTCCCACATGGCGGTTTAGACCTCCTCCCATGGACACTATATCCCAGGATCTGGAACACTTTGGAGCAGATTGTCAACATTAGGTATGTTTTTTTGGTTATCCCGTGGGGGTTTGAGTAACGAAACTCCATATAAAAAAAATGCCAGCTGATCCACCTATCATTTTTTTATATGAAGTTTCGTTACCCAAACCTACACGGGATAACCAAAAAAACACACCTTCTGTTTCTTCTGGTGGCAAATCTCACTCGGAAAAGGTAGGTCTAGCCCTAGGCATTTATCATGTTACACACCCTTTCTGCCAATCAAGTTCGCTTCTCTCCGCGACACTTACGATGCTACCATTGAATTTATATATTTATATTTTCTACAAATTCAATGGATGCTACCAAGCAATGACGAGGCTAAATGTTGACTTCCAGAGAGTTCTGTTCTGGAGCCAAGAAATGCAGCTAATATAATCGGGACTAGATTATAATTCTACGTACATCTTTCGGTTTTTTTGCTGCTGCTATGGTGCAGCCTGTGATCTTCTTTCACCTGATATAAGATATAATTAATAAAGAGTTGTCATTTGAAGCTTGAAATACATTTGACGCGTCAGCCGGCATCATCAGAAAAATGCAATTTAGAACATACGCATTTGCCTTTGATGACCCACATTGAGAGCATAAGCATTTTTTCTGCTTCTGCTGATGCTGTCAATGTTGGTCATCAAAGGCAAATGCGTGTGTTCTAAATTGAATTTTTTCTGCTGATGCCGATGCTGACGCGTCAAATGTAATTCAATCATAAGTTTCGCTGTCTATTTCAAAATATAAAAAAAAATCTTTTAAAATCAACTGTTAACACTTTTAGCCAACTTCACAATCTACGATAATTCTACGATATTTACCTTAGCTAACATCCTTAACATCTCTCTCTCAAAACTACCCCTTCTATTGAATTAACGTCAAAATCTCTCCAATTTTCTCTGTTTCCTCATGAAAGCACTCAATTTGTAGACATTCACCATTCCCCTGTTGTATACGTGCGAGAGCCAATCGTGAATTTTGTTGTTGTCGCGGCATGAAAATACTCTCCTGGCGTAAAATCTCTCCACGTCGCGCTCCATTCATTTTGTGTTGTATTGTAGCTCTCTCCGTCTCCACTGTTGGCTGTCTTGTCGTCGTCGGCGGCATTTTTCACTCGCTCGCCGAAGTTTTATTTATTTCTTCACGTTGTTGTGTGAAAAGTTCGCGCGTCTCACACAAAAAGTTTCCTCCCGTGCGTGCAGGTGATTTGGCGCCTTTCGACAGTTTCGGTGCAAGTGAAAAATATATCTTCAACAAGAGTTCAACACAAAAAGCCGCAAAATGCAAGCACACAGCAAGAAGCGTGTCTGTTACTATTACGATAGTGAGTGGCAAAAGAAATGGGCGCGAGACCGGTCATAATTCTAATGATCAATTTTCTACGAAAAATTGCCGAAAAATTATAAAATGTATTTTCAAAATAATCTTCCAAACCCGGCGAAAATTTTTCGTGGAAAAATTTCACGGCTCATGTCTGAAAATGTAAAATAAATTGTTTCTGAAAATTTACAACAACTGTCGCACAGTACACTTGATATGGTTGTGTGTCAAAATGGTTGGCGTGGGGCACTGCGTGCGTCGACCATTTGTACGGTTGTCGGTAGGGAAGCGGTCAAGTGTACTGTGCGACAGTTGAGCCAAAATTTTTGGAAAAGGAAAATTTGATTTAGACGAAAATTTATTGTAATTTTTGTTTTGCAGGTGATATCGGAAATTACTACTATGGACAAGGTCACCCCATGAAACCGCATCGCATACGTATGACACACAATTTGCTATTGAACTATGGATTGTACCGAAAAATGGAGATTTATGTAAGTTTTATTTGTGATGTTTGTAATACTGACACTGAAATTCAACTATTTTAGAGTCAGGGCGACAAAGGGCATTAATTTTAATTTATATAAGTTTTGCAGACGGAAAACGAAAAACTATTTTCCCCGATGAGTTCCACTAAGAATGCCTTTTAGCAAATAGAACGGCGAATAAGAATGTCTAGAGTTGGAAGGAATTGTCCGGTGTGTTTTCATCGACTTTCGCTAGATGTTGAGGTTTTTATGATTTTCAGTTTTAGAGAAGAGGGACTCTGTTTTCCTCCGTCTTCATGGTGAACTGGATGTTCCTGTAGATTATAAAAATTACTCCTGTTCGTAAGACTACTTACAGCACCGCTTTCGCCAAAATCCTAGACCATTATACGTCTGTCTTGCTGGGAATCGAACGCTTATCAAGAGTGGAAAAGTAATGTAATGTAGGAAAGTACCCAATAGAAAAAAGAGCGCTCCAGAAGGGCAAAAGGAGCGCTTCTCGGGAAGCAGAGGAGCGCTTCCCATTCCATTCCTCTTCATGTACTTTTTAACATTGCATGTCCGCGGCGGCAAGCAGTTCCTTAAGATGCGCTTGTAGAGAAGTGAGTGGTAAGCGCTTCTGGAGCAGCTACAAAGAGTCGAAAATTTTCTATTACGATCTTGAAGTGCTCCTTCAACATTCGTAATTATACTTCTGTGGAAGCACTTCCTCCGAAGCACATTTGGAAATGATGAGGAAGCGCTTCTATTTTTCCTAATGGGATAGAACGGACTTCGGTGGACTTTTGTTGAAACAAAGATTATTGACACGAACTTTCCGTTAATGTCAGTAAATGTGATTTTTCAACTCGTTATCAAGGACAATGTTTTTCGGTTGTATGGCATAGCGTTGTAATTGGGGTAATCATATTCAGTTGCTCAGTTAACGCTCAGGTCTGGACGGAGTCTTACGAACATAAACGATGTTACAATTGAAACACACACAGGAAGCCAGCGCAACGTTAAGTCAACAAGAAGAAAGCATTTATTGTTGAGCGGGCTATTTGAATTTTGACAATAGGTTGGGATTTCTGAATGTATTCACACACGTGACGGTGTCAACAGAGATTGAGTAAATACTCGCTTGGCTATCTAGGGAAGATCGCTGGTCGTTCGTTTGTGTAGTTGACACCCAGACAAATTTTGACGCAAGTTTCTATTGCGTGGATTTCTGCCTGAAATACAGTGGTGAGTTCACCCAAAGGTAGAGATACTCTTATGTCCTGGGCCCATCAAACGAGCTCCTGAACTATCGGTTGTTTTTGAATCGTTAGTGAATAATTTATTGGTTGCGAGTGTAGCTTAGAAAAATTACAATGCCACTCCTCTCTGCTCCATACGTTAGCCTGGAAACAGCTTTGTATATCCAGAGCATGATGAAGGGTTTCATATCCCAGGTTTTCCCTACATGCTTTGACATGCTTTTACCAGTGAAGCTTGCTGTCATGACACCATTGTATACAACTTGACTCCTAGTTGGTAGAGGGGAGTTGCACATTGACGAGCGTTTGAGTTCAGCAATGTTTCTGTTCCTGGAGAAGGGAATGATTATTACCTAGGAAGGGTTTCCTCTGAGTCCGCTCTCATTTATCATTTTTTTTACTATTGTTAGAGTATATCCGGATATTTCATCGAACGAACCCTTAACATGAGCTTCAAGCTGTGGCTTCAACGCTTCCACAAAACGCTGTTTGGCACCATAGGAGTAACCTCAACACGGAGAGTTTTTTTTTCGGTTTCCCCTTTTCGGAATGAAAATCACTCTCGCGAGTTTCCATGTGTGCGGGATTCAGCCCAACCCAGGTAGAGATTCAGAAGATATGGGAGTTAACATTTCCAGACCTATCTGAAGAAGAGCTGGGTGGATCCCGCCAGTGCTGGCGGATTTAAATTGTTCAAACGAACCTATTTGTACTGAGTGATACTTTTTGCTGCTCTCCAATCTGCATTGTATAGATTCTCTTTAGCTTAAATGCCACCATTCCTTAATTTATGGCATCCCGAAAATGGGTGTTAAAAAGTAGCTCGCCAGTCATTATAGTGTAAGTTGTGTGTCGCCCATCAGGGTGCTTGGTGCTTAGCTGCTCACTGTCCCTTTTAGCCATAACTCGATAGAGTCTCATAGCTATGTTAGTGCATTCGACACCTTCGCAGAATTTGGCCTACGAGTTCACTCTGGCAGAGTATTCATGAAAATGGGAGCGATACATGTCCCACTCCCCAGTTCTTTTGGCTTAGTTAAATATTTTTCGCCATAACTCATGGGTCCATCAGGTTATTTCTTTGTTGTCCATCGTTCTTCTGAGGGTGCGTTGTTCCTAGTATGAGACCACACTCTGGGTGTGGGCACCGCTAGGTCAAATCTGATTGCATGTGATCTGATGCAGGATAGCCTGCAACACACCCTGGGACGTACTAGTCATCGGGTGCGTCACACTCGTCTTCGGGCTCGTCCTGAGGTTGTGGTGAATCTCCTTTCAATGTTTCAATGTAGATCACGATTTCTGAGAGAGGGAATTGGACGTCATCATCTTCTGAGCAGTCGATTTCCACATATTAATGTTGTAGTAGCGGTACAGAAAGGCGTGAGCCGCTGTGCTTGTCTGTGGATGTGTTCTAAGTTTCGTCGACGTTCTCGCCTATTGTCTCAAGCGACAAGAACGTAGCAGCTGCAATAGGATCTTCCCATAACGCGAGGTTGGGGGTGCAGCGAGCCATCGGAACAGGTGGTCCACATCGTGAAGCACACCACCGCAGCTCGGACAAATGTTCTGAACGTCTGGGTCTATTCGAGGCGCGAGCAAAAACCCAACCTAATCTGGGCTAGTGTCGCTCTTGTGGCTCTCGGGAGCCTAGTCTCCTCAGGTGGAGATATACGTGGTGGGGGCGCTGAGAGGACTCTATTCGTACCTAGTCTCCCTATTGACCGATTCACAACGGTTGTGTGAATATCTGCGATGGCCGCATGGTACGCTGTGTCATAAAATATATCAGGAGGTACCCGTTTATATCTCTGGACGTCTCTCTCGAGATCTCTGATTCCACTCCCGACCAGGTATTGTAAAGACAGGCGAAGATTGTGATCACGTACTGGTTTCTTGATGAAGATGATCCTGGATACGTAGAGCTGCGTTCTGGCATGCCTGGATCTTATTCCAGTTTGTGTCACAAACGGTTTGTGGCCACACCGGTGCTGCATAGGTGGGAATTGCTGTACCTATCGCTTTGTAGGTGACCAACATAGTTCCCTTGTCCTTGCCCCAGGAGCTCCCGGCCAGTGCCTTTAGGACGTTGTTTCTACCGTGCATTTTCGACTATGTATTTGACGTAGTTTTTCGACTTCATCATAGTGTCTAGATAGACACGAAGGATCCTGGAGTTGGTTACAGTAGCAACAACGTTATCAGCATGCTTACCAGTACGGATCCTAAGCTCCTCCGAAAATTCCTGCGTTCAGGTGGTGAGAAGTGCAGTGCATTTAGACGGCGATATGACTAGGTTTCTCAATGTAGTCATTCAGTCGAGCACACATACCATTTAAATGGGGGGGCATTCGGTAGCTCAGTGGCAGAGATGTCACTCTCTCTATCTCTGAGTTGCCGGTGCGTGGGTTCGAATCCCACTGTGGCCCATGGATGTTTGTGTTGTCCATAAAATGCTCCTACGGCAGCCGGTTCTTCGATGTAAATCGTCCCGGAGCTACCCGTTGTTAAAACGGCCAAGAGCTGCCAAGACCCCCTTCGATTCAAGAAAAAAAAAATCTCTTGAATCGCTACAACAACAACAACAACCATTTAAATCATTCCCCGGCGTAATCGTCCGCATAGGAAATTAGTTCGATACCTTCCGGGGGTGTTGGAAGGCTCACCAGGTAGATGTTGAACAATGTAGGAGAGAGTACGCAACCCTGTGGAACTCCCGGATTAATTTCCCTATGCTTTGAACAGTTGCCACGAAACTCTGTATGTATAGGATTGCCTCCCAGCTAGATAGTTGGCAATCCACCTAACCTCTTGTGTAGGAACATGCAAATTTTGAAGGTGGGCCAACAGCGCAGAGTGGATGACCGTGTCGAAGGCTTTCAATATGCTTTGAACAGTTGCCACGAAACTCTGTGTGTATAGGATTGCCTCCCAGCTAGATAGTTGGCAATCCACCTAACCTCTTGTGTAGGAACATGCAAATTTAGAAGGTGGGCCAACAGCGCAGAGTGGATGACCGTGTCGAAGGCTTTCAATAGTGGTCCTACTGCATTGCATTATTTTGCAGTTGCAATACGCCTCTTCAGGGCGAACCACACCCGTTTGCTACAACAAACGGCCAAGAGTTGCCAAAACGCCTCCCTGTCTGTGTATATGTATGGACTCGTTATATATGTTTTTTCGTCTTATTGGGAGCATCACATCTCGGCGCGGCTGCTCTCAATTCTCCTTTTACGCGCCGGCATTAAAACAAATCCAGGCCCTGTCTTGGTATGGATGTGTAGTGTCTGCAACCGACGTATCGGTTCTAATGCCAGGTCACTTCAGTGTAGTTGCTGTTCGGAGTGGGTGCATTTTAGATGCTCCGGTTTGAGAAGGATGGGTCATTACATAGAAGGTACCTTTGTTGCTCCAGGCTGTAGGAATACTGGGCAGCCTCGGGTAATACCAGGCCCCTCCCTCCACCAACGCCGCCTACTCCCCCCAATAATGTTGCCTTGAACGTAAGACACAGCTTAACTCCCGCCCCTCCGCCAGCAATTTTTACACCGGTGTCCATATTGCAGTTCAACTGTAATGGCATCCTAGGGAAATTTCCTGAAATCACAAGCTTCTTGAGAAAGTACAGAATCCTGATTGCAGCCATCCAAGAGACGAAACTCCACGCGAATTCACCATTCAACGCTGAAGGTGAATATATCATCATACGCAAGGACAGAGAAGGCGCCACGAATGATTCTCACCCTGGAGGTGGACTTGCCTTCCTAATACACAGGTCCGTACATTACCGTGTATTAGATGTAGTTTCAGACGGTACGGCGGAATTGCAAGCCATCTCAGTTTCATCAGGGAGCACCAATATCGAAATTTTTAACATCTACATACCACCACATTCTAGTTGTACAAACTACCATTTCGATATTGGTCCTCTTCTTAATGGAGAGCACAGGATCATTCTTGGTGACTTCAATGCCCATCATGAACTCTGGCATTCCGCGCTTCACAACGATGCCAGGGGTCAAGCTATCGCCGAATCTCTGGACGCATCAGGTTTCTGTACCCTCAATGAAAACTCTCCAACCCGTGATGCAAACAATTGTATTAGCTCACCAGACATTACAATTGTCAGCGCTAGCCTAATTAGTGAGACCTCCTGGGAAACACTTACTGGTCTTCCCTCTGATCACCTCCCAATCATAGTCAGAATTGACAAACCAGCTGACCTGACCAAGTCAGAGAAGCGAACTTTTGTCAATCACAAAAAAGCTGATTGGGAAGGTTTCAAAACATTCACGTCATCGAAGTTTTTCGCGCTTCCCCCTCCCACCAATATACATAAGGCCGAACGGAACATTAGGAGCGTCATTGCCAAAGCTGCGGCACGGTTCATCCCTGCAGGGCGCATTCCAAAGGTTCGTCCAAACTTCCCAACAAGTGCCGCAAGGTTAGCTGATGAACGTGACAACATTAGGCGCGCTAACCCTGGTGACCCCAGAATTCGGGAGCTCAATATCCAAATACAGCGACAAGTTAAAGACTACAAGAAGGCTAAATGGAACGAGCACCTCAATGACTGTAACCTTAATGAAGGTGCCAGTAAGTTATGGTCCACTGTCCGTGCCCTTTCGAACCCCACAAAAGATAAGGGCAATATAGCCATAACCTTCGGCAAAAAAGAAACAAGCAATCCTCTTCAGTGTGCGAGCCAGTTCAATAAACAATTTATTGAACATCCCAAGTCAGATGGCCTCAAGCGCAAAATTAGAAGACGGATTCGCAGCCGAATTGTTGACTCCGTACCAATTTATACTCCGGACCAGGTTAAAACAGTAATTGAGAATGCAAAAAATTCTAAGGCCCTTGGGCCAGATGGCATTTCAATGGCCATGCTCAAACATCTTGGTCTTCCTGCCATTGAGTATCTCACGGCAGTCTTTAACTTGTCAATGTCTACGCACGCCATCCCCGACATCTGGAAACAAGGTCGTATAGTCCCATGCCTTAAACCAGGGAAAAGTGCCAAACTAGGAACTTCCTACAGACCGATTACGATCCTGTCACCTGTAGCAAAGACGCTGGAAGCCCTCATCCACCCCACACTCGTTTCACATGCAAAGCTAGATCCCCATCAGCACGGATTCAGACGCATGCATAGTACAACCACCGCTCTGGACGCGATCACTACACGTGTAAGAGACGGACTAAACCAAAGTACACCTTGCCATAGAACCATCATGGTGGCGATTGACCTATCAAATGCGTTTGATAAGGTTAATCACTCCATGCTTCTGGCAAACCTCCTCAATATGCATGTTCCGACTCAAGAGATAAGATGGATTGCCAACTATCTAGCTGGTAGGCAATCCTTCACCGAGTTTCGAGGCAGTCGTTCCAAACTTAGAAAGATCAAATTAGGTGTTCCTCAAGGTGGGGTTCTCTCTCCCACCTTGTTTAACATCTACATGGCCGGTCTCCCAACACCTCCGGAAGGCATTGAAGTTATTTCTTATGCCGATGACTGCACTGTACTCGCCACGGGAGCGGATAGGGATGTCATGCGTGAAGATATCAATAGATATTTAGCGCGACTAGAAGCCTTTTTCCATAGCAGAAACCTAACCATCTCAGCGTCCAAATCGTCTGCGACCTTCCTTACCACCTGGTCAGGTGATTGTAAGTGGCCGGTTGGGGTACGTATTGGCAACAAACCAGTTCCTGCTGTTGCAAATCTAAAAATTCTCGGGCTTCACTTTGAGAAAATGATGACTTCAGCTCATCACGCGGAAGCGGTATGTGAAAAGATGCGCAGTAGGAACAAAATTCTTAAAGCACTGGCTGGTAGCACCTGGGGCAAAGATAAAGAGACAATGCTAGCCACTTACAAAGCGGTGGGTCGAGCAGCGGCTGATGCGCGGCGCCAGTTTGGTCGCAAGGTCTCTGTAACACAAGCTGGAACAAAATCCAAGTCTGCCAAAATGCTGCTCTACGCACAGCTACAGGATGCCTTCTGATGTCTGCCCAGGACCACCTACATCAGGAGACACATTTGATGCCAATACGTGACCACAATCGACTACTTACAAAACAATATTTTGTAGGTTGTTATCGAGAGGATCATCCTAATCGTAACCTCATGGACAAAATTCCCCCTCCACGCAACATCAAACGTGGCCCTCGTGACCCTGAGAGAGAAGTCCAGGGTTACAAAAGGGAGCCTTTCGATGAAGATTCATACCGGGCTGCCATTGCAATGATTCACACTGAGGAAGTGAGTAGGTCTATTGCGAGTTTAGGTACAAACAGAGTCCTCTCAGCGCTCCCACCACCTATTTCGCCTGAGGAGATTAGGCTCCCGAGAGCCACTAGAGTGACTTTAGCCCAACTTCGGTCAGGCTTCTGCTCACGCCTCAATTCGTATCTATCTCGCATAGACCCAAATATACTAAACGTATGCCCTAACTGCACTCACGCCACACGATGTAGCCCATTTGTTTCAATGCCCAGCTGCACCCACAAATCTCACCCCCCTCTCACTATGGGAAAACCCCATTGCAGCTGCCACGTTTTTGTCCCTGGAGATTGCGGACGAAAACGATGACGAACTATAAAACGAGTCCATATAGATACACAGCGGTTCACACCTTTCTGTACCGCTAAAAGAAAAAGAAGAAGGCTTTCAATAGGAGAAGGCCCACTAGGACGGCTCTGTCACAGGGCTGTTTCTGGCTGAGGCCATTATGGATGTGATGGGTGATCAGATCCAGAGCTGTTGTGATACTATGCATCTTCCTGAAACCATGCTGGTGAGAAGCTAGCTCAGCATGTGATACAAGGGTGGGGTGATTGAGTGCTTCGAGCGTCTTTGCAACGGGTGATAATACATATTGTGATGCGATGTTGTCCTGCTTACTGGCAGTGATCGGTGGCGGTGTTTGTTGTGGCTAAGGTCCCAGCAACAGCTGGTTCGTTAGCTGTGTCGCTACCTGGCTTGTTGGAAGGCTAACTGGTTTTAGGAATGATTTGCTTTTTACATATTAGTGTTTACTGCATTGCATTTAGTGGTGCGCGAGAGGAAGACGTAGGCTATTGGATTGCGAGGAATGTCGTTGTCCAATTCATACTGCCTTGAGGGATGCACCCGGTCATGCTTCCTGCTAGCTTCCTGAGCTACTCTACTCTGGCTCAACTCTCGCATTCGGAACAAAATATCGCCTGGTTTGAATGGTATGACGCTTCTTCTAGAGCTTGTCCGAGAGATATAGCTTCTTGGGACACTTCGTTGGGTAGCTGAATCGTTGCCATCCCGTCGCTGCTTGGAATTACTCGCTGTGGTCTTTCCGTCTAGAGTTTTGGAACTACTCAAAGCGGTGGATGTCACCGTTGCTTCGAGAGTTTTGTGTTTGGTTTGAATTGTTGATCCCACGAATAGCTAAGTAAAATATGGTCCGCCGAAACATTGCCCCGCTTTACTTCGGTAAGGCCCGGAAACCAAGGAGCTTCGTTAATTCTAATTATTTACGGCCTGATCAACTTCCCCCGATGGGCACGGTTCGCATGACACTCCGGGGATTTGTGATGACCGATCCCGAGAACACCTGGTGTATAGACAGTGGTTTTGAGATTTTGATTCGGCGAATCACCATGCACCTAAAACATGACCAGGTGAGAGGACGAGCCTTGTCCGAAAATAAGTCCTACGACCAACGGCCCCGACAGTTTTTACAAATTGAAGTTACTAGCGTTAACTGCATATAGAAACTTTAAGAACTTGCGGTAACTGAATGGATTTATTATAATTCCTTTATTGTGCTTCATCGTAAATTTAGAATTTAGCGAACGCGGAGAGATTGAAATAAATTATCGCTCCCGATGGGTTCCACTAAAGCTTCTCCACATCTGCATAGTTTGCCCAATCCAGCGCAAAAGATCGGTATTATGGATTCTCCTATCCACATTGCTAGCAGTTGACCGAAAACTCAAAAAATAAGTAACAAAATGGAACTCCCTCACCGGATCTGTTCTGTAGCAACACTCATTCGCAGATTAGAGTGCTGAATAAACTCACAGACTCGTACTACGTACTGGGTTCAAGCAGGGCGATGGACTGGACTTTAACCTTGCTCTGGAGTACTTAAATCGAGGCATGAATATGGACAGCAGCGAAACTCTACTTATAAAGTAGACGCAGTGCATGACATCTGGGTAGCTAGGAAGAGAGCAAGTTTCACTAACACAAGCTTTATTAACACAAATTCACTATTGACGTTGAATAATTGAAGTGAATCAATCAATTATCCAAACGTTTTTTTTGTGTTGTCGGTATCGGAATTGAATTTAATTTGATGTGTTGTGTTGCGTTTTTTTTTTTTTCAAATTCACTAATAGCCCACGTCTTCTGTGTTGTGCGATGTACGGTTCCGCAAAGCATGAGAAGTAGACGAAGTATGGTAGCCCAGGCCATATTCTTCTTAAATTTTGTTATACATACATATTGTGGCTAAACATTGTTTCCAAGACATTTCATTCACAATCGTACACATATCCATCCGATTAGGGCGAGGGCAGAACAGGATAGAACAACTTCCGTATTCCAGTTGCAGTTGCTATTCTTTATGGAATTTGTGCCTTGTTGTCCTGTATTAAACCCAATACAACGGAGCAATTATTCCTTATTCTTAAGATCTCAAGAAATACATTGCCAACAAATCTGGAGCGTTCTCAGCGGCTGTCTGCGTTATCTTCCATGTTTTTTTTCTATAGGCGCAGATTCCGCCTGGTACATTTCCATAAGCCAAGCGGTATTGCTTGGCATGGGTCTGCTGAGAAAGATGCACTCATGAATTCAACGCATACACGAAAGCCTGTCATGGCATTCTATCCGTGGTGCAAAAACGAATAAATGACAATATTTGAACTCTCTTGAACTGCGTAGCAAAAAAGGAATGGCTCAATCGCCTATACTTGTGCATGTTCGTTTGTATCTGTGCGATCAGGCGGACATCAGGAAACTGGGCAAAAAAAAAAGTGGAACCGGCTTTGAGGGCACTTTGGATGTCTATGGTAGAAATCATCTTTGATAAAACCAAGGTCATGATGCAATCGAAAATAAGAACGCCAATAAATTCGTGCATTACAGTGGGGGACCTCCAGGGCCGGATTTAGCCTGTATGTCGCCCCTGGGCAGTAGGCAAATAGCCGCCCTCTGTCAGTAGTTTAGCGTGGAACTAGTAGGAGTTCTACGGACATATTTGATAAGAACATTTCATTTATTCCAGTAATCCATGTTTTTCATTTGCTTGAAAATATCCTGCTTTCCCATAAGGACATAACTAGAGGTCCTTTCAGAAATTATTAAAAAAAAGCATTGAAGTTCGTATGATTACATTAAAACATTACATTCGTCTTCACATCTTATTCAAATAGCGTTCAGAATGTTTTCAAATTACCTACTCAATTTCGGCGGTTTACTCATTGTCACATCATAGTATTTTTGAGATGTCCCTTGTCTGATGTAATTAACCTAAGCTCCGATTTTGTGATTTATTTTTTTATTTTTTGGATAAAAACTAAATTTAACAAAAATTTCGAAAATGTAAGCTCACAATGGTATTCAGCGTTAGACACCACTTTTATACGCTTTGCTGATTTTTTGCCATCATAAACAATTTTTTGCCAGTGGAATTTTTAATTTTTCTACACTTAAAAAATAAAATTTATGAAAAATTTATTTAAACCGACACTTACACTGTGGAAATATGATACTTAGAAAATATAGGCAATGATAGTCAATGCAGAAAGATCGTGCGCTCGTCACTGTTGCTTCTCATCCAATATAAAGTGGGGAAAAACTGGATGTCTTACTTCTCCAGGCAGCAGACGGGTTTAAAAATGTAAATAGTGATGCATTTTTTGTTGGATGAGAAATACTACTTTTCCGTATAAACTAAACAAAAAACTGTTGAGGGGCGTCAATGCCGCTAATGACCTACATCGTTTATTGAGTGTGACATAGCGAAGACGGTACATTCCGTCTAAAAAAAAATAAAAATTACTTAAGCTCTCTCTATCTATGACTGGATACTATCAAATAGTTCAGTCAGACCGATTTTTTTCACGCGATCAACAGGAATATAGGAGGCTTGTAGTGAAATCAGGAGCTCGCCACCAATGTAGGTTCAGAAGTTCATTGATTGTTACAACCGAAAGGTGCTCTAGGCTTCCAGTCAGCAATGCGACTGGGGCCGAGTGGTCATCAATCGACAAAATGCTAGGGGCTCCCCTGTGTTGTTCGGTTTCGCTGTATCACAACTCACCAAAAATCTGTGGCCATGCCACGCACAGATATCCTGTGTCTCATGAACACAGACTCCCTTGTCGAATATTATGTGTTTTTCGAAAAGTATAGCAGTTATCCATAAAAATCGTATGTCATTGAAAAGCTTAAGGCCTCAGCTTTACGTTGGTGCCATTTTAACCAATATTTGGTGAGCACTTTTAAAATTGATGCTCTTTGAACGAAAACGTAGCGAAAATGAGCAAATATGAAAATGGATTTTGGTTAGGTTTTTTGCAAATAAAACAAAAACTGTTGGAAAATAAGTTAAGTATTTATTATTTTAGTATTTGGTATTTCCTCCTCTTGCTCTAATGACAGCTTCCAGTCGATTCTGCATTGATTTGATCAAGTTGCTGATGGTATCTTGAGGAATACCGTTCCACTCCTCTAATAGGGCTGCCTTCAATTCTTCAGTGGACGAAGGGACTGGATTTCTGGCTCGGACTCTTCTCTTGAGTTCGTCCCATAAGTGTTCAATGGGATTGATGTCGGGACTGCGCGCAGGCCAGTTAAGTGACGACATATTGGCTTCATTCAAGACCTGCCGAGTGAGGCGCGACGCATGACACCGGGCATTGTCGTGCATCAAAGTAAAGTTCTCGCCAATAAATGCTGCATAGGGCACAACGTGGACACGGAGAACATCGGTAACGTATCGCTCAGCTGTCAGCCCTCCTCCTCGGCCTCCTGCGGGCACGAACACGAGATCCGTTTTTCCCTCCAATGAAATGCCAGCCCACATCATACAAGAACCGCCGCCGTATGCAACCGTTTCAGTGAAACAGGCAGGCCCTGGCAGGCCGTCTTGGAGTGATATTCGCTTCCCTTAATCGTCTCCTTACCGTGCGGTCACTGACAGCTACTCCGCGAACATGCCTCAGGTTCCGCTGCGCAGCAACACCCGTGAGGAAACGATTTCATAACGTACTTGTTACAATGAAACGGTCGTCTCTCTCTGAAGTGGATCGAGGGCGGCCCGTTCTTGGTCTCGAATTAAAGCTACCAGTCTCTCGAAATCTCCTGCTAACTCTCGAGACAGCAGACTGACTCATTCCAAGACGGCGAGCGACGGTTCGCTGACTATGATTTTCCGACAATAGGGCTACAACTTGTGCCGCCTGTTCTGGCGTCGTATCCATTGATGACCAAACAGTGACTGAAACTTTCCTGATGCAACTGATAATGAGAAACCGATTACGGGCGCTTTTATAGGGGTAGTTTACCTGACCTGACCTTTACCTGAAACTTCAATTTTTCTGGGTTTTTTGTTACAAGTGGCAATAATTTAAAAAGTGCAAAGCAAATGTTGATAAAAAGGGTACCAACAGGTAGCTAAGGTTTCGAACTTTTAAACGACATACGACTTTTATGAATAACTATCATACTTTCCAAAAAACACGTACAAATACACGCGCTATTAGGTTGAGTCGATACTTTTGACCGTAAGTTTAGGTCACTTCTAGTCTAATTACCCGCCACCAGTACAGGCCTTTCGCAATGAACGCTTTTAGCAGAATTTTATTTATTTATTTATTTCTTCACCAAACAAGGCATTTACATATACAAATTTACATAAACAAAATTACAATTAAGTAAAACTTAAAATGGTGGATTGGATATAGGGTTTTGTTGGGATAATAGCAGGGCCTTGGTCAACTTATGTTTGTATGAGGATTTAGTTATGCCAAGGGAATAATGGGCACTATAAGCATTGAAAGTACGACAACATTTATTTACGGGTTCATTATAACCATATAAGGTGGTGTGCTGATATTCTTTAAGTAGGGTTGTATGTCTGGTACGTCTGGGTTGATCATTAAGGGTAATTCTTTCAGAGAGAAAATTGACGTTAATGACACCACTAATAATGTCGAAGGTAAAACAGGCTGAAAGTAGTATTCTTCTACAAAAAAGAGGCATTAAATTTAAGAGCTGAAGCCTGTATGTATATGACGGAAGATTCTGAAAATCGCGAGGATCGAAAAGGTTTCTTAAAGCGAAAAGAATGAACTGTTTTTGAATAGATTCGAATCTATTTCTGTAAATCTCGAAGGCAGGGTTCCAAACAACGCAAGCGTATTCAAGTAAGGGCCGTACTAGTGTAACATACAAAGATTTAGTAACCCAGATTTTATTAAACTCATAAGAGCGTCTCTTGATAAAACCAAGCTGTTTATTAGCCCTGGATAAGATACTATCGTAATGGAGGGTAAAACGCATTTTGTGGTCCGAAACTACACCGAGGTCTTTGATATGGTCAACCTGTCAAACGCTTTGCTAAAATCAGTATAAACAACATCAACTTGATAACCCCTTTCCATGTGACAGAGGACATCGGAGACAAGAACTGTGAGGTTAGTAGTGGTGGAACGGCCTTTTCGAAATCCGTGTTGTTGTTCATTGAGCAAAGGATCGATAAATGGAGTGAGTTTATCACAGACCATTTTTTCAAACAGTTTGGGAATTACAGACAGAATAGCGATACCTCTATAATTTTCTACCGATTTTTTATCACCACTTTTGTAGATGGGCGTAATATGAGACGATTTCCATACAGACGGAAACGATCCTAATTGAAGGGATTTGTTGAAAATTAAATGTAGTGGAGTTATCAACTAGTAAGCACACTGCTTTACGAAAATCGGAGATATTAAATCAGGACCGGGCCCTTTAGTGACTTTCAATTCTTGGATAGCTCTGGCAATTTCATCCTGTGTCAGAACAATTCCATTGATCAAAGAAGTTGGGGGGGGGGGGGGGGGGGCTATCAATAGGACGATTTGAGGAGTTGGGGTTTAAACCTGAAGAAAAGCAGTCCTGGAAATGATCAGCAAATAAATTACAAATTTCCTGGGGACAAGAAGAGGTCGTGGGTCCTTTAGCCATGGAAGAAGGGAATCCTGTTGTCTTCCGTTTTATATTTACGAAATCAAAGAATTTGTTGGGTTCACGGATAATTTTTTCTCCCATCAAATTTACATATAGTCGATAAGCATCGTGGGATTTAATGCGAAATTCTTCGGCCAGCTCATCATAGTTTTTCTTAATATCTTCACTAATGTTGGAGTTATTTTTAATAGACTTATAGAGCTTATTTCTACGATTTCTCAATTGCCTTAGATCTCTGTCAAGCCAAGGCTCCGAAAGGGTGTTTCGTTTCTTGATTTTGGGTACGTAGTAATCAATAGCGTGGAATATTATATTGTAGAAAGAAGAAACGATATCATCGATTGTAGGGGAGGAAAGATATGTTAACCAATCGGTAGAATCAAGATAATTTTTTGATGCCATCATAGTCAGCATTCAAAAAATCATATACGATTTCACTATTGTACGTTTGAGTAAGACATAACTCAGTGGCAGAAAACTCGACTGTAAGGGCAGAATGGTGTATGGTGTTGGAAAAGAGATTCTCGGCGGCGATTGTAGGAGTAACTTTAACTTCGTCATAGCAGTTAGTAAAAATAAGATCTAACCAATTGCCATTTTGGTTGGGTATGGAAACAACCTGCTGCAAATCATTGCTATAGAATGTGCTGACGAGGTTAAAGTCAGTATTGTTAAGCAGGTTCGCAGGAAGAAGCTGATTATCATTATCGTCGACTATGAATCTTATGTTTGGACGATTAAAGTCACCAAATACAATGATTTTGTTTTCGTCGTTCAGAGAAGCCATAACAGAAGAAATTATTTCACAGAGCTCATTATATGTATCTTCATCCGTGCGAGGGGTATGTAAACAACACCAATATAGAGGTAATGGCTTTTGATGGGAATTTTGGCAAATACATGTTCTAAAGCTATGTTAAAGCTGGTTGTTACTAGCTCACTAAGCGGGTTGCGGATGGCGATGAGAGCCCCACCACCTCTAGAAACACCGGTCAATTCATAATTACGATCTGACCTATATATTGACCAATTGCAGTCGAGAATTTCTTCATTTTTAAAAGAGTCATTCAGCCAGGTTTCCGTGAAAGCAAGAATGTTAAAATTGGATGATTTAGCATCAAGGAAAAGGTTATTAATTTTGCCCCTCATGCCACTGCAATTATAGTAGAGGAATCTAGGAATTATGGGGTTCGCTCTATCATTAGGAATAGTACTTGCGATGGTCTTCACGCGATTTTTGTAAACGCGAAATATATTTAGGGCTTACAAATGAGCGGTAGGTCTCTAGATCACATTTCACTTGCTCCTGGGTCATGGCTAGCTCTTCATGATATCGGATGTAAAAACTTCTCAAAGAGGTAACGTCGGTAGGTAGACCCTCTTGTTGGATTAACACTTTTAAATTGGTTTTAGTTTTACCGTCGATACATGTACTTACGGGAGCATTATACATATATGCAAGATACAAACGTACGCTGTCATAAATCTTATAATCTCTGAATCTGGATAGTAGATATTTAGAGTCAAGATCATCAATTGAGTTCTTAGTAAGCTTTATGACAGGTGGTATCAGTGGATCAAGGAATTTCGGAGACGATAGTTGTACAGGAGAAGTGCTTGGAATATGCATCGAACCTGATCTAGATGGAATCAAAGGGGCACCGCGAATGAAATTTGTATATTTAGGAGTTTTATCAGCATTGGTCAAGGAGATAGCATGAGAATTACTCGGAGGGTTAGAGGTTGACGGTTGTGTTTTTTGTTTTTCAATTGGAATTGGAGTTTTTATATTTAGTTTAGCTTTGGCGGAAGAAAGATTGTCTAGGGACTTATGTGGCACAGTTTCTAAATTAGGGACAGCAACATTTTGTGGGATTCTGTTGGAAGTTGAGTTAGGTTTTGATATTGAGGCATATTTAAAATTATTAGTAGAAGATCTATGATTTTGGGATATAGGGTGAATGGAATTACCTGAATACATATTTTGTCTTACATTTAAATTTTTGACCGTAGATATTTTGGATGATGTGGCCCGTTTGTTTCTCCATGAATTGAAAGTCATACCCTTCCACGAGAATACTCTTCCTCCATTCTGTTCATACTTACAAAACAGCCAATCGTACCGCGCTGGTATAGATAATTTGAAGCTGCGACGACGGGATGGTAATATTTCACACTTACAGCCTTCCATGAAAAAATCATCTCTCATGATTTTGCATAACCAGGCTCCATCGGCAAAGCTAGGAGCACCTTGGACCAGGAAAGTTGCGCTACGTGGGTTGTGTTTAGTTTTTACGGACGCTTCATATTTTTGAATGTTGCCAGTAGGTGTTTTGATCTTGGAGATACGTTGCTTCCACTCTTCCTTAAGACCATGAAGTACCAAAGTGTAATATAGGTTTCTCAGGCGATTTTTGTATGGTCGCAGGTGGCGGTAGATGCTGTTGGTTCATATGGCGACCGCTTACCGGAGAAGAGCTGATGGCAGTGTTGGTGTTTGAATTTGAGTTCATTTCAGGTGTAGGGACAGGTATATTCGAGTCACTATTGGATGACGGCATAACTAGGTTGTGGATTTGGTCTAACGATTTCTAATAACTTTTTTTCAATGTTCTGATAACTGGAACTTGATATAGTGTTGACCAAACCATCGAAGCTCCTGGCCATTTCAGTGAAACTGTCGCGGCTAGCTTTAGAGTGTGCAGGATGCCTAGCCACCAAATCATCCTTGTCAGTATTCAAGTTATCGATATGTTCCATTACGCTTCCAAACATATCTCGGAGAATCGCTTTCGTATCTTCACAATCCGAACAAATAAAATGTTCGGCCAGGTATGGCGAATACCAGTCACATGGGGCATCCAAACATGATCCATGGAGCTTACGCTGGCAAAAACCTTTGCACGTGACGTATTTTGTTTTTTTGTCGAACGCTGTGCAATTTTCAAGGCTGCATTATAGCTCATGGTGTATGTAGGTAATGAGTTTTCACAAGTGACACAGATATTTATTATGCACACGGTCAATTATAAGTTATAGTAAATTTGTTGTCGATAGCACAAAGTTCTGGACAAAGCACGAAAAACGGGTCACTGTTATGTGTTTACAAACAAGAAAAAAGAGAGTTCACGATTATAGAGTTTACGATTATAGGGAACTTATACGCATGTGGTATTTTTTTAATTTTATTAATGCGCAGTAAAAATTAAAGACGTGTGCACTGGTTGACGGTCGGGACAGAATGCCGCCCCTCAAGATCTGCCGCCCCGGGCAATTGCCCAGGTTGCCCATATGGGAAATCCGGCCCTGGGGACCTCAATACCCGATGTCGGACTGTCGTGCCATAAAGAAGAAGACAAAAAGGATGCTGCACTGCGTGGGTCCCGTCGAGGAGCACAAACCTTTAGTTTCACCAGTTAACCATGTATTTTTGGGGTGCAGTGGCTCCATCGAAACTCCCAAGTAAATTTTTGGCCACATCTACTATCATTTTTGTCATTGTGAAATTGTGCAATTTGACTTTTTAAACATTCTCGAGAGTTGTTTTGTTTCTTGCTCTTAATAATGCTTTCCAATATTATAATAATTCTTATTTTCTCTAATTTTAGCGCCCGCACAAAGCAACGGCCGATGAAATGACTAAATTCCACTCGGACGAATACATACGTTTCCTGCGATCCATCCGCCCCGACAATATGACCGAATACAACAAACAGATGCAACGTTTCAATGTCGGTGAAGATTGTCCCGTATTCGACGGCCTGTACGAATTTTGCCAACTTTCAGCCGGTGGATCAGTCGCGGCTGCGGTCAAACTAAACAAACAAGCTTCAGAGATTTGCATCAACTGGGGAGGTGGCTTGCATCATGCCAAAAAATCCGAAGCTTCTGGATTTTGCTATGTCAATGACATTGTTCTGGGAATATTGGAATTGCTAAAATACCACCAGCGTGTTCTCTACATCGATATTGATGTACATCATGGCGATGGCGTGGAGGAGGCTTTCTATACAACCGATCGTGTTATGACTGTCAGTTTCCATAAATATGGTGAATATTTTCCGGGCACTGGAGACTTGCGCGATATTGGAGCGGGCAAGGGGAAATACTATGCTGTCAATATACCGTTACGGGATGGCATGGACGATGAGGCGTATGAATCGATTTTTGTACCAATCATTTCAAAGGTGATGGAAACGTTCCAGCCGTCCGCTGTAGTTCTCCAGTGCGGAGCGGATTCGTTGACAGGCGATCGTTTGGGTTGCTTCAATTTGACCGTGAAAGGTCACGGCAAATGTGTGGAGTTTGTTAAGAAATACAATTTACCGTTCTTGATGGTGGGCGGTGGAGGCTACACAATTCGTAATGTGTCGCGTTGTTGGACATACGAAACGTCGGTGGCGTTGGGCGTGGAAATTGCCAATGAGCTTCCATACAATGATTACTTTGAGTATTTCGGACCTGATTTTAAGTTGCACATAAGTCCCAGCAATATGTCCAATCAGAATACATCGGACTATTTGGAAAAGATTAAAAACAGGTGAGTGCGGCAAACTTCTAGATGAAAATTAAACCACAAATTATCCAATCTATATATTAAAGGTTATTCGAAAATCTGCGCATGTTGCCTCATGCACCCGGCGTACAAGTTCAATCGATTCCGGAAGATGCGGTCAATGACGAATCAGACGACGAAGATAAAATCGACAAAGACGAGAGGCTTCCACAAAGTGACAAGGATAAGCGAATCGTGCCCGATAATGAACTCTCCGATTCGGAAGATGAAGGTGAGGGTGGTCGACGCGACAATAGATCGTACAAGGGGCAGAGGAAACGACCGCGTCTCGACAAGGATGCTAAGACCGATAATGCTGACGCAAAAGATGAGAAAGATAGTAAAAGTAAGTTATGCAAAAGTACTAGTTCGAGTTGTTGTTTTAACTGTTTTTCTGTATTTTTTTTTGCAGTGGACACAACAGAAGCCGATGACGTTAAAGCGGACGACGCGAAGAAAGACTCATCGGCAATGACGTGATAAGAGTGTACATGTTCCCCATCGTCTATGTCTTACGTTCATTTCTGTTTTACATTTATTATTTTCCTTATATTACGATGATCTGATTCATATCCTAATATTAATAAAATATTTTTTTTTTATAAAATACACTTTAAAAAAAATCTTCGATTTCGATGCTTAGGTCTATAGATAAATCAACTTCACGAAAATTTTATGGTTGTCATTTAAAAATATGCTGGGATAAGTGTCGAAAACTGTGTAAAAAATGACTAGAGTATAGAATGCAGTGCATATTATACCAAATCATACATTATTGGAGATAATATTAAGTGTGTTTTTTGGTATAAATGCGTTGCTGCTGCAATTATCATCAGAACGTCTTTTTGAAGACATTTGATGTAAAATATGAGGTTTCATTCTTCCAGTTTTATTGCTTTAACATTTTGTGTAAATCTATGCTTTTTCAGAAATTTTGAAATGCATGGATACAGAAAAGGTGGTATTTTTTATTTTACCTAGATGACTTCCAAGCATTTTTATTTATTGGCAATAATTACATATTGAAAGTTGCATACCTTGATCTAAAGAAAATATTATTGTGTCTAAAAGAAAAAAAAAATATGTTGAAATATGATGTATTCTTTCTATATGTACATGACTGACTTAAGTGTATTTTATGACGAGTGGGATGACGAACCTTCTTCTAAAAGGGTCTACCAGAAAGATATGTTTTTACTAAAGTACTGAACTATGGAAAAAATAAAGATAAGACTAAGTGAAAATTGTATCTAAGTGTATTTTTATAAGAGTGATTTTTTTATTTATGAAAATGCGAAATCGGGAAAGGCTAATGGCACCAAAATTAAACACTGCACAACAAGTGCTTGGGTTCAGTGTCATATAAAATTAAGAAGTAAATAAGTTTGAATATTCTGTTTCGATTAACATTCATTTTGATATGTTTCCAGTCTCTCAAGCGATCTATACAGGGTGTCCGGAAATTGCCGCATAAACGCACCGGATTGTGATTCCTCATATGATTTCCAGCAAAAAAGTTGTACAGAACATACCCCCAATTCTTAACCATTTGAACATTTTTGAAATACCCATTTTCTTGTACGACTTAAATCTCAATATCTCCAAAGCTAGAATAGCGAAATAAGATGATTATTACAGCCAATAAATTTACCTAAGAAATAAAACTAACCACACTAAAATCGGATAAGAGGTTTGTCTTTTGCCGAGCTTCAAAGTCAAATTTTTGTGATTTGACCCAAAAACAATCTATTTTTCCATCTCAATTTTCTCCAACTTCTGCCAAGGTGAGGTGCTCGTACGATTCTTTTAAAAATTGGCGCATAGTCTTACGATCATCATCATCTTTTTTACATCATTTTATTCTACCTCCATTATTTATTTAGTTTTAATGCCTTAAGTGCAGAAAACTAGGGTTAATTTTGGCTCACAGTTAATATCACACAGTGCAGTACAAGCCGGTGGTGGCGTACGACATTTAGAACTGGAATAAATTAAGGTATTGCCACATGACGTATTCGGGCTTCGAATAAACTGTTGTTGGTACCACGGATGAGTGAAAGAGGAAACATTGGTGGAAATATACAGTCAAAACAACAGTGTTTCGATCGACTTCATTTTGCATTTGGGGATGAAGCACCATCCCGTCAGACAATTTATAACTGGTTTAACGAGTTCAAACGTGGGCGTAATTCACTCAAGGACGAGTTTCGTGAAGGTCGTCCAAAAACAGCCATTGTGCCGGAAAACGTGGATGCCGTGAGTGAAATGATTCCGCAAAACCCGACACATACCGTGAGATAGAGTCATTTCTCCCCCGGCCATACATTTGATTCTGCATGAGCACTTGACCGTTGGTTCCCGTTAGATGACGTGAATAAATTCGTTACCGGCGACGAATCATGGATCGATGTATATGAGGCGGAAACTAAACAGCAGTCGAGCGTGTGAGTGCTCCAAGACGAGCTTAATTCAACAAAAGTTGCTCGAGCAAGAAGCACTGCGAGGCCAATGGTGTCGTGTTTCTTCGGTCGAATTGGTCCTGTGGACATTGTTCCACTTGAGGAACGTCGTACGGATAATTCCGAGTGACACACGACCATTTGCTTGCCCGAATTCTTCGGGGAAAATCGCAAAACGAATCAGAGAAGGCGAATCAATCTTCATCATGACAATGCCAGCTCTCACACATTAGTTCAAGCTATTTAACCGGTTAAAACATAGAATTGACGGGTCATCCGCCTTACATCCCTGACTTGGCATCGCATGATTTTTTTTTGCTCCCATTTATTAAAAACTAGAGCTCGCTACGCTCGCGTTGTTCGCTTCGCTCACAATATGACACAACTTTAAATTTATGAGCGATTTTGACTCCCAACTCCTAACTATACCTATAAGTATTCGCCTCGCCCAAATTCAACGCCTTCAAATAAACTCTTAAAAACACAGATAGTTCAATTTTCAGTGTGATTTATTTGAATGGAGTCAAAATCAGTAGAGAGCGATGTTATAAACAATGTTTTTCGCTTTGTTTTCTGGCGAAAAACAAACAAACAACAGAAACGGTTTGCCAACACGCGAACAGGCGACATACAGCTGACCGTGCGAAGAACAGGGAAATTCGAGATTAATCCCACAGACTTCCAACGATTGGCCTTGCGATTTGTTGATTGTCATTGCAAAAGCCAATCGAACGGGGAACTGAATCCGCTTTAATTGGAATGGAAGATCAGTTGGAATAATCGGAATTCGTGGGATAAGTTCTTCCTCTCCTTTGAATTTTCCCTTGATGATCGTCGCTTGAATCACATTGTTCTTGACGGACAACCGCGAACAATTTCGGATGATTCAGATTTCGTAACATGTTTATGATCGATCCCACCTTCAGCTGTAAATTATGCGGCCGGGCTCCTGGCACATCAAGCGAATTCAAAAACTCCGTCGAATAGTTGATCGCTTCATCCTCGTCGATCACGGTGTCGGTTACGAATTTTTGAAAATTCAGCAGCCGATGAGTCGTTCTGCAATGCGACTCTCATGTTCGTAGTCAATTTCAACTTCTTGACATGCCGCCACAAAGATGACAATTTCAGGCATGCATTAAGTTCATCCGCAGCAGTAGATTTCGGTATGACGGGAAGCGTTTGACGAAAATCTCCAGAGAGTAATATTAGAGCCCCACCAAATCGTCTCGAATCACCTCGTAAGTCCTTCATCGTTCGGTCAACTGCCTCCAAAGCTCGCTTATGCGCCATCGTACATTCATCCCAAATGATGATTTTGCATTCTCGCATCAATTTCGCTGTTGCCGAACTCCTGGTCATTGTGCACGATTCCAAGAGTAGATTCATCGGCAGCTTTAAAGCGGAATGTGCAGTTCGACCGCCTTCCAACAATGTAGCAGCAATGCCAGAGGATGCAAAAGCCATCGCAATTTGACATTTTCACCGAATTGTTGCCAGAATCAACGACATGACGAATGTCTTGCCTGTCCCACCAGGAGCATGGAGAAAGTAAATGCCTCCTGTTCCATCGTCAAGAACCTTCATAAGCGAATCGTATACGTTCTTCTGCTCGGCATTCAAAAACGGCACATTTATTCGGACTCGTTCGGCCAGCTCTTATCGATCATAATCTTGCTCCCGCTGCAAGTCGCGATTAATTGCATCGTCCATCAAACGATTTGGCGCTGGCATTCCCAATTTCGACAGCAGACTGCCGCACATGAGCACAGTCATGTCTTCGATAAGAACTAACGCTACGTTGCACATCTCGTCGTTAATTTCAAGATCGAAATTCGAAGTTGTTATGCGAACTCTATGCTAAACGCCTTCAGCCATCTCGTCCTTGTATTTGTTCCACAATGCGGTCTGGATACGCCAATATGAACAGAAGAAGATGAAGGTAAAAGTGTGAGAAAATTCACTGTCCTCATAATTTTGTGCGTGTTTGATAGTTATTCACAGCACAGTTATTCACAATTTATCTCGTTAGCTTCTTTACCCAAAATTGATCGCAAAACGTCTTCTATCACAATGAATTCCACAATTATTCTAACAAAAGCTTCATAACGAATTTTCCACCCTTGCATCGTCTAAAATCATCAAATCATTAGATAAAATGCAGATTTCTTCCTAATAATCTTTTTCTACTAAGAATTTTATATTTCTTCATTCAAAAAGCTATTGTGGAAAAATTACAAGCAAAAAAATAATTTTCAAGTTTTCCAATTTTCCGACTTTTCCGGAGGGTTTTCCCAAAATGTTCTTTCGTGAAAACCTTCTCCTGGAAATTGCAAACAACTGAAAAAAAATTGAACCAAATCGGTCCAGCCGTGCTCAACTGATGAATTACTTAGATTTTTCCAATTTTCCGATAACCTTCTCCTGGCAATTGCAAACAACTGACAAAAAATTTGAACTAATCGGCCTAGCCGATTTTTCCAATTTTCCGACTTTTCCGGAGAGTTTTCCCAACATTTTCTTTCGTAAAAACCTTCTCCTGGTAATTGCAAACAACTGGAAAAAATTTCATCCAAATCGGTCCAGCCGTTCTCAATTGATGAATTACTATACATTTTTTTCGCTCCATTTTTATATATAAAGAAGATATAGATATAGATAAATTACATGGTTAACGGTTTTCTTCGCCCGAAGCAGCTGTACCCCAGGAAAATTGGCATTTCACTTCGGAAAAATTAAGGGAAAGCTGGATTTTTGCATGAGCCTTCCTTTCGAGGTCCTAAACAAGTCCCTAAAAGTCCCCGTCCCTACGAGTGCCGCTAGCGGTGCTACAGAGGGTCAAAGACCCTCGAAAACAGGTTTCTCTGAATATTTCGATAACGGTAGCATATACAAAAAAGTGGTGTATGGCAAATTTAAAGCTCTTGTGAAATCTCAATAAACGATGCAAAGACCGAATACTTTCGGGCACTCCTAACGGCGCCAAGAGGTCTAACGGTATTTTTAACAAGGTTTTATTAAAATCTCTATAACGGTAACTCGTACTAAAAACTTTTGTATGAAAAATTTGTAGCCTATGGGGGTTTGAAGAAAGTGGCCAAATTTCATATCAATATGTATAGCCTTAAGGGCGCTATAAGGGTTCAAACCTTAAAAAAACGTGTTTTTTGAGGTTTTTCGTAAATGGTGCTAAGACGAGGGAGTGCGCTCTAAGGTGTTCTAGGAGAAATTTGTAGCTTCTGTGGCTGTTAGTAAGACGCCAAAAGTCCTTAAAGATGGGAGCCCCCCTAACAAAGTTATGAGGGTCCAAACATTCAATTAAGCAGTTTTTGGGGAATATCTCTATAACGGTAACGTGCACCGAAAGCTGTTATAAGGCAAATGTGTAGCCTATATAACGCTTAATTAAATATCTGAATTTCAGATTGATGCGTGCAATACTAAGGGCGCTATGGGGGTATGAACCGTACAATAACGGTATTTTTTCGTTATTTTCGTGGATTTCTTCATAACGGGATCGCATTCGGTTGGGAAGCCTGTAACAATTTGTTGCTTCTATAACGTCAACTTAAAATGCCAAAACAACTTATTTATGCGGGCACCCCTAAGGAAGCTATGAGGGGTCAAAACTAAACAACTAACTAAACAAAAAAACCGTTTCTCGGATTTTTTTGATAACGGGAACCTCTAGAGGGAACCCATCTGAAATAAATTTGTAGCTCCTGTTGCTGTTACTAAGACGCCAAAAGTCCCCAAAGATGGGAGCCCCTCTAACGAAGTTATGAGGGTCCAAACATTCATTTAAGCAGTTTTTGGGGAATATCTTTATAACGGTAACGTGCACTGAAAACTGTTATACGGCAAATTTGTAGCTTATATACCGCTTAATTAAATATCTGAATTTCGGATTGATGCGGGAAATGCTAAGGGCGCTATGAGGGTCCGAACCGTACAATAACGGTATTTTTCGTTATTTTCGTGAATTTCTTCATAACGGGAGCGCATTCGGGAAGGAAGCTTGTAAATATTTGTTGCTTCTGTAACTTCAAATTCAAACGCCAAAACAACTAATCTATGCGAACACACCCAAGGAAGCTATTAGGGGTCAAAATTAAACAAAAAACCGTTTCTCGGAAATTTTTTGATAACGGGAACCTCTAGAGGGAACCCATCTGAGGGTAATTTGTAGCTCGTGTGTCTGTTAGTGTGACATCAAAAGTCCCCAACGATGGGAGCCCCCCTAGGGAAGCTATGAGGGTCCAAACATCCAAATAAGCAGTTTTTAGTGAATATCGTACAAATTAGTTAATTTATACGTTATAATGCCCGCATGGTGGCTCCAGGTGCATACCAATCGATGGAGCATTTTATTTGAAACATAGAAACAACAAATTTTTACAGACTGCTTCCGGTATACGTTACCGTTAAGGAGATTTTCACGAAAATAACCAAAAATGCCGAATTTGCAAGTTTTGGAACCTCGTAGCGCCCTTAGTACTGCACGTATCGATCTGAAATTTGAACATTAAGTTAGGCGTTGTAAAAACTTCAAATTCGCCATATAACAGCTTTCGGTGCACGTTACCGTTATAGAGATATTCCCCAAAAACTGCTTAATTGAATGTTTGGACCCTCATAACTTCGTTAGGGGGGCTCCCATCTTTGGGGACTTTTGGCGTCTTACTAACAGCCACAGAAGCTACAAATTTCTCCTAGAACACCTTAGAGCGCACTCCCTCGTCTTAGCACCATTTACGAAAAACCTCAAAAAACACGTTTTTTTAAGGTTTGAACCCCCATAGCGCCCTTAAGGCTATACATATTGATATGAAATTTGGCCACTTTCTTCAAAACCCCATAGGCTACCAATTTTCCATACAAAAGTTTTTAGTACGAGTTACCGTTATAGAGATTTTAATAAAACCTTGTTAAAAATACCGTTAGACCTCTTGGCGCCGTTAGGAGTGCCCGAAAGTATTCGGTCTTTGCATCGTTTATTGAGATTTCACAAGAGCTTTAAATTTGCCATACACCACTTTTTTGTATATGCTACCGTTATCGAAATATTCAGAGAAACCTGTTTTAGAGGGTCTTTGACCCTCTGTAGCACCGCTAGCGGCACTCGTAGGGACGGGGACTTTTAGGGACTTGTTTAGGACCTCGAAAGGAAGGCTCATGCAAAAATCCAGCTTTCCCTTAATTTTTCCGAAGTTTGGCCAAATTTTTGTTCAAATTTCCTGGCGTACTGTTGAAGCGTTCAGAAGCCATATTTTGGAGGTCTCCATCGCAGTGGACAAAATGCTTCGAAATTTGTTTGAGCACATGCAAAAATGTATAGATGTTCATGACGAATATTTTGAATAATTAAAAAATAAAACCATTTTTGAAAAAAAAAAAACGTTTTCATTTGTTTTCTAGAAACTTTTGTGGTAACCCTCGTATAACAAATAAACATGATTTAATCGGGTATTGACTATAGTATCTGCTGAAGAATTACCATTTTTTTTTAAACTAAACAAACATTTCATTTCTTGTGCCTTTCTAATTTAAGCTATATTTTATGAATGGGTACCGATTCCGCCACAAGAAACTTTTGTTTGAAATTGAAAATGTTTTAATAAGTTACTGCTGCATTTTATAAAAGCTAATTTAAGACAAAATACACGCTCTGTGGCTCACTTGGATGAGTCGCACTCTACGGTGCTAGTAATCTAGAGGTCCAGGGATTGAGTCTCGGCGTGGTCCAAAAATCTCCGTACATGTGCAGATAGGAAATATATAGTGCTTGCAACATTATATACACTCCGAAATTATATGCAATGTAACGTTGACTCGGAATTGCCTATAAAGGGCTGAGTTAACGCACCATGGCTCACATGGGGCTATACGGTACTGAGAAGAAGAAGACAACATATCAAACGATTTGCGAAAGCACACTTAATATGTATTTTCAATGAATCACGGCCAGTTTAATTTCTTTCCTTTTTCACCGAATGGGTGGTTTCACATTGCAAGGCGAAACCAAACGGCCAATAAACGCGGAGGGCGAGAGTTTTTTTAGTGGCCAGCAGACAAGCATTGTGCATTTCACATTGTAAGAACGCGTCTTACGAAAGAAAAAAATCGTGACACGATTGTTTTTCTTTCGTAAGAATCGTACGATCGATTCGTAGGAATTGTACGACCGATAAGACGACTGCACCTACCGATAGTTCAGGCGTTCTGCGACGACAATTAGCGCGTGTTTTACTTACATTTTAATCTTGTCGACTCGTCACTTCATTGTACACTAACACTTTGGAGCGTGCATGGCAACATTTATACATACTTGCTGTGTGATTATTGTTCGCCCGTCCGTGTTTTGATCGGATAGTGTGAAAGGAACGTACGTTTGGTTCTTGTCGTGCAAGTTTACCCGTACGGTCGTTTTCTTACAATCTGAAACGAACCAATGGGTGAATTCAAATCGTAAGAACAAACCGGACGGGGGTGCAGTTGAGTGTTGCAACAAATAGTCTACCGCGATTGAAAAAGAGTTTGTGAATGCCCGGTACTATACGAGAAAAATAGGAATTCAGACATCAACAACATCTGTACCGAATTACGGCCCCAAAAAATCGCTACGTTCAGCCGAATATACGAACGCTAGTATTGTTGTAATGTTTTTTTACAATTAAGATTCTGACATTTTTCCCCTAAAAAACTCGCTTTTGAAGTATTTTAACAGACCGCGAGAAGACATAAATGACATTATCATGGCGTACTTTATTGTGTTCCCCTTTTTGGGTATCATCTGGTAACTGTATGAATATTACACCTCAGACTTGCACATTTGACTTTTTCTGCTTTGTACAAAAATGTTTCTAAAATGCCTCATTCACACACCTTTCTCCGATGTAATAAAAAAGTCGACTTTTGCATCTATTCTGGCTCTGGAACACCCTGTTAACATGGCGCTACAAACATCAAAACTATTCATAACAAATAGTATTTTAATTTTATGCATTTCTACCAAATTTGATGTCGGTCAGTTGAGCCAATTACGAGATATTTAGTAAACAGGTGAAAAGACGTGTTGCCAGGTTGGCTGCGTGATTTTCCCCTAAATTCAAATCGATTTCCCGCTAAAATGATGGGTTTCCCCCTAAATTGAAAAAAGGACAGAAAATGACCAAAAAGGATTCATGCTGAGCGCAAATTGTGATATGAAGACGAGGATACGAGGCGTAATGCAGCACACACGATCAAACCGAATCAATTTTTTTTTATTTTCGTTCTGTCAAAATGAAAGAAAATGTATGAATTTAACAGATCAAAGAATCCAAAAAATGGATTCAGACGCTTCATGTGTGGGTCTAATGGTGCCGCGAAAACATATATCGGTCTACAGGCGAAGCGACGACAGCTACTAGCTGTAGCTCTAAGTTGGGCTAATCGAAGTGGGAATTTTCCGTCCGTAGCCAACTAATCAAAGAAAAATGAAAAAAGTCAAATTGAGGATAGCTCATTCTCTTATTGCTCCTAAAATACATAGTTCGAGAGAAAAAGGAGTCACTCGAATTGCTAAACGAACACATTATTACAAATTTTTTATTTACATATAGCAATCTAAAAAACGCGCACCAGTTTCATAAGAGAACATGTTGAACTCCCCAATATGTAAATATGTCCACAATATCTCCCACCGATATCGAATCGAGGATATTCTGGAGGTACAGGACAAGCAAACAATTTTATTTGTTGGTCCAACCAGCAAATTTGAAAAGTTAAAGCGACTGTCGCTGACGCCAATTTTGATGGAGTTTGCTGATTCGTGTTAGGAAAGTAAGCCCCAAATTCTTCCTAAGGTTCTTTAGGTTCCCCCTAAAATTTCCCCTAAAAATTTTATCACCCTAAAATTCCCCCTAAAAGGTTGAAAAAACCCTAAATTTAGGGGATTTTCCCCTAACCTGGTAACACTGCGATACGCTAGCCTGCCAATGTGAAACGCCCTTACCAAATACATAAGATTCGTTATATTTCCGTTTTGGATAAAGATATTGGAAATAAAATTTGCACATACGTACATCCAGAAGAAGAATGGTGCAAGTGTAGATTTGTTGATTTGCCAGAAATCACAATTGAAAATTTCATTCACATTTTGTGCGTATGGGTATCATAATGTTATGTTTGTATTTTTACTGTATTTTAACATGAATTTTAAATCAAAATAATTTTTTATTGAAAATGTAGCCAATTTACCTAGTGGCATTAACTAAAAAATGAAAATTTTTGCTATTATGTCGTTCTTCTTTTGGATGTACGATATATTCGTGATATCATTTTCAAATAATCCTCATAAACATTTTCAGATTTGAAATCCTATGAGGGGTCACACATGCACAAACTGAAATTTCACAAATTTACTGTTACATATTTCATTTTTCTTAGCAAATATCAACATGCCTAATATTTAACGTATGCTTCCGGCACCAGATCTACACTCACCAAGCCTGATAAACGCTTCCTTTATAATTTAATAATACATTGTTCGGATGAAAAAATGCCCGAAATTTTGATAATTGCGTGCTCTTGTGTTTGACGTTATATCCCATCTCCAAATATTTCTTGTCCCATTTCTAAGTTGTCATTAGCTTCGTATTTTGTCGCCACTTTATACTTTATACCTCAATGGTTTCTTGCTTCTGTCCTCAAATTCCGAGTCAGCGACCTAAAACAACCTTAGTGTTTCTCCCAGCCCCAATTTTCCCCGTTTTTTTGTTAATTAATTAATCAGCGTCCCAATATGCCCTTAGTGTTTGTGCCACGCTAAACGCCAACGACGACAAGTATTTCCTGATAAAACTGAAGTCCCACTCTGGAAACACCAAATTTTCTTGTGTTTCGACCTCCCAATTTTGATTCGCTATGGAAAATCTGCTGTCGCATCGGTATGAGGACCAATTAAAACCAGTCAAAAATAATATCAAAACAATAAAATTAAATCCAATTAAAACAGCTGGCAGGATTTTATTTTAAAATAAAAACGACTTCAGTTAGTGCGACAATTGTAGAGATACTATTAGTATAGTGACTTTAGCTCTAGACCCAAACATCCAAAAAAAGAGCTGACTTTTGATGCCAAATTGTTCTATGGCCTGACCGCATTACGCAGTAAAAATTTAGACTTTTTTGCGCGTCACATTTGGGGGGGAGGGGGTGGCAAAGGGGTGAAATTATGATTTTTCGCCAATATTTTGTTAACTGTAATATTTACAGCAAAATGTTCTGAGGACGGTTTAAACTACACAAAATTTCCTTTCTAATGATATATTACATCATATACCTTCTCTTGGCAGATTATATACTAGACCTTAAAACATTTGGTGTAATTTAAATTTTTTGATAGTTACATTTGGCGCTCTAGCTCCTGAAGTAATTTAATTGGAGCCATGGTAATTGGGATAACTATTCCTAACAATATATAGCTGTCCCACACGGAGACTCAGGCTGCCCCGACAAAGCATTCCCCCATACTCCCTATTAACATTTAAAAAAAAGACATGCATGTAACTTTTCGCCGAATCATAGCAGGCGGGAAAAATTTTGGTAAACGTTAAGGCTAAGTCCCATTAGACCCTCCACCAAATATTACTTCGATCGGATTAAAACAAAGGGTACCTCCCATACAAAATGACCGGAAAATTGCCTACGAGCAAAACTTTAATTTTGGTTGAGTTGTTCCCTTATTTCTTAATAAACTTGTGGCATTGAATTTGAATAATTTGTATGGGATGTACCCTTTGTTTTAATCCGATCGAAGTAATATTTGGTGGAGGGTCTAATGGGACTTAGCCTTAACGTTTACCAAAATTTTTCCCGCCTGCTGTGATTCGGCGAAAAGTTACAGGCATGTCTTGTTTTTAAATGTTAATGTGGAGTATAAGGGAATGCTTTGTCGGGGCAACCTGAGTCTCCGTGTGGGACAGCTATATATTGTTAGGAATAGTTATCCCAATTACCATGGCTCCAATTAAATTACTTCAGGAGCTAGAGCGCCAAATGTAACTATCAAAAAATTTAAATTACACCAAATGTTTTAAGGTCTAGTATATAATCTGCCAAGAGAAGGTATATGATTTAATATATCATTAGAAAGGAAATTTTGTGTAGTTTAAACCGTCCTCAGAACATTTTGCTGTAAATATTACAGTTAACAAGATATTGGCGAAAAATCATAATTTCACCCCTTTGCCACCCCCTCCCCCCCAAATGTGACGCGCAAAAAAGTCTAACTTTTTACTGCGTAATGCGGTCAGGCCATAGAACAATTTGGCATCAAAAGTCAGCTCTTTTTTTGGATGTTTGGGTTTCATCATTTTTTCAGCTAAAATCACTATACTATATATGGCAAATCTATAAACATTTTTTATTCATCAGTTCTACAGAACTGTCAGCAAAAATATCAAATTTGGATTGTAAATGTGAGAAAAACCTGACATTGGGTGCATTCAGCGAGCACATATTGGAAAAAACAACTGGAAAGTGTTCTCTCTCCGCGTCCCACTCACCCGCTAATCGGTTAACATGCGATGTATCGAAAATTTCCCCTATGAAGCGTTGAATTGGAATGCTACATTTAGATGTGTAGCTGCAAAGATGTCAAAAACCATGCCATACATTAGAGCCCAAGTAACAATTTCATCCCTATAATACTTCGTAGAATATTCTATTCTAACGATAATAGGGACACTTTCAGGGTATAAACACTGAATAATAGTCCAATAATGCCATTTGGCGCCGTTTTTGATCCAATAGAACCTTATCGTAGCACTGAATTACGCTTTGAAAAAGATGTGAATGAAACCCACTGTGCTATAGAATAATATATGCATGTGTGTGTGTTGATTTAGAGTCAGACTATTGCATGTGTGTTTATGTCATTCAATAAAGACTATCACTCAGAAAAATGGACCCCGTAAACTTAAAAGTTGTTGTACCATTATTTTAATTAGACGGCAATTTACCAGATTTCTTCACAAAAGTAAACAGATCCAATAATTAATATAATTGGAAGAATCCTATTGAGATATTTTGTATGGAATAAAATGTGTCCCGTAAATCCAATGGGACATCAGATTACATTTTAATCAGTTTGTCCCATTAAATTAACAAGATCTGATATGATTAAATAATAATAGAATGGATCCCATTTGTTTTATATTACGTCCTATTTCATTAATGGGATATGCCTTTTAATTGAATTTCAAGCATATAGATGTATTTTCCAAGAGAACTAACATCATGCTCCGTAGCCGAGATCGTTCGGTTGCCTCACCGTGACTTGGTAAGTTTTGAAGAGTACTAGCCGATCGGATGTTCAATACTCGGCCACAATGACGTAGCGTCGATGGTATAATAATATGGGACTTATAAAATATACCTTGATCAGATTGCGAGTGAAACTATTTTTTTTTACTACATGGGATTGATCCTATTAATTCAATAAGATATATCCTATTGGAAAATAACTAGACCATGTGTTTGTTTTTAAAGGAGTCGACTATTAAAATTTATTTATTTATTTATCTACTATATAAAAATAAGTCGGGTTTTCCTCCCTGACGCTATAACTCCAGAACGCACGAACCGATTTGGATGATTCTTTTTTTGTTTTATCCGTCTTACGTTGGAGAAGGTTTATGGACCAAAAATTTTTTGAAAATCTCGAAGGACGTGGTGGTAAATATCGAAATTTCATTTTGTATGAAAGTCACCTGTTGCAATCAAGTTTTCATCGACAACATTTAAATTTAATGGGAATATTTTAGTTGTCATTGGATCAAATACAGTGTTAATTGTAGTCAAGGTGACTATGTTTTTACGTACACACATCCTTGATGTTGGTCACAGCAATTTCACAATAGACTTCGTACTACTTCGGGAATCCGTCGATATCTCCGCAATCCTTTGGCGGAACGACACGATTGAGATGTCGCCGGATTCGCAACAAAATTGCCTAAAGGGTCATGGGTTTTTTTTTTCTAATAACCGTCAGCCCGGATGTTGGCATAGCAAGGTTACAATTAATTACAATTAAGTTACATTAACAACCGTCAACCTGGATGTATGATGGTTTCTGGGATAGTATGAGCATTGTAGGTGGCGTGCGCACATTTTAGTGCACGAAAAACTGAGTAAATGAGTGTGCTGACATATTTCATAGAAATTTATTAAATTAATGATTTTCGAGATAACTCGCTAATATAGTTGAAGAGCAAGTGCAGTCTCATCAATCAGTCAGGGGGTTGAGTACATATGTTGTTGTTGTATTACCTTGACCGCTTAACCCCCCGACGGAAATCTATTGCGTTGTTTCCATTATACACTTTGGTTTCATCATCGAGAGGTCGATCCCGGGTCGATCCCAATAAATTATAGTTAGCAGGTTGATTGGCATTCAAATTAGTGTCAAGTTGTGAGTGAATAATAATATCAATTAATAATAATTAATTTTAATAATAATTAATATTCATTACATAATCAACTATCTAGGGCTCGCTGCGCGAAGCGAACAACGCGAGCGCAGCGAGCCCTAGATGGGAAAGCGAGCGAAGCGAGCTTTCGCAGCTAGTTTTATCTATTTATCGAGTGAAAGTAATGGTTCCTATATTTTTAAAGTAATCAGATTTTTCCTATTGACTAAAAATAATGGGACAAAATGATTGGTTTAATGGGATTTCCCATTGAAATTTTTCTGAGTGTACAAAGAAGTTATTAATGGAGCATCTTTTTAGGATAACGTTTAAGCAAGTGTTATCGAAGTCTTATTGGATAGTCGTGAATTGATTAAATAAGAACATTATAATCTTTCCGGAAGCTGTTTTAAGGAGCTTTTATCGGATCAAAATACTTTTATAAGCGACAAACTGATTTTGTGTTACAATATGATCGCTATAGGATGAAGTGCTTCTTTAAAGCATACGAATTGTTACTTGGGAGATACAAAGGGGTTTTTTGAAAAAGAAAAAGAAATCTACAAAACCCTAGAGGCCCATCTAAATTGATCGCCAAATGGTTGAGCGTCTAAAAACCTGGCATCACGAACAGCCAAACAGCAACCAAATGGAGACAGAAAATGACATAACCAAAATTTCATTTTGGTGATTTTTTTTTAAATTTAATTATCAAAATCGGACTCTGCGCGTTTGAATTATTACACGGCCATTCAGGAATTATTCAATTTCACACAAAATAACGAACAAAAGTTACAAAATTGAATTTTACAAGCGGTTGTCAAAGCGGTTGGTTGAGTTGCCTTATTGAATATCAAAACTGGACGCACACCCAAATGCCGATCAGTTTGGATGCAATGACAACAGCCATTTGGTTGCACGTGACACCATTTGGCGATCAATCTAGATGGACCTTAACAAAATAGTAGAAACTGATCTTACAACCCCCATGATTTGCCCATGGTCTACAACGCTACCATTTAAAATTAAATACTCATCAGTTCCACGGCACTATAAATTTGATAAAGGAAACTTTAAAACAAATTCATCTCATCTCGTCCGATATTAATACCATTCTCATGTTCACCGCGTCGACACCGCAACCGAGTTTTAATGAAAAAATATGAAATATATATTTAAAAAAAAAAAGTCACTAAAATCACATCAAAGTGCATTTGAAGCAGCCGGTCACCAATTATCCAGTTCATCGATTTCAAATTTATGGCCTCAAAACTTTTTCCTTTATCCATCACGAGCATTTATATGGTTCGTTCGGGATACTCTTCAACTTATATCCATGTTGCCATCTCATCGGGCCATCGACATCCGACATGGTATCCTAGAGCGCGCATTCATGCTATCAACTTCTTCTCGCTATCGGACGACCACCTCTAGAGTCGGAGCCACAGCCCGTTTATTCTTGATCCCCGCATATATAGAAGCTATAAGGGTTCAATATCAAAACGCAATCATTTCGATTCGCCCCCTCTCAATTTTTGTCTTCATCTTGGAAGACCATGCTCTATGTATGCATGCTTGACATAGAAACGATATTGAAATGATACGATGGTACTGCTCCTGCTCTATAGCTGGACGACAGCAGCCAAGACCAAGGAGCAAGTTGACGATAAGAACACAGGAAGGACTTTTAAGCAAATCGTGAAGACACGACAGAAAAAAAATTTCCTCATTTCGAAAAGGATTTCACGTTAGTATAGTGTGGAAGCTTTATGGCAGCACATTAGATACACCTTGAGTGAGGCTTCTTTCCTCCAGGGTGGCATACTCTTCGTAGGAGCAAGGACGAAACGGAAACTGAGAAGTCTAATAAATTTTTCGATGCCTTTTTTTTTTAGCATGGTGAGGATTTCAAATGATGAATGAAATTAGGAAGTGGGTGGTGCGATTGATATACGAAGCCAGGCGTTAAGAATGGATAATATTATTTTTGCTTCAGAAGAATGACATAGAGTTATGCTTCCTTGAATTGGCAGCAAAATAACTCTTACTCTTAATTACTTTAAAAAGAGCCAGCATCAAATTGAATAAATTATAGAAATCGTTTATAGGTGCTTGCGGGGGTTATTCGGTCTTTCAACATTCAAGATAATATTTGATCTGGACTTATTGGAGTGGGTTGATAAGAAAATTTGCTAAAAAGAAGGATTACCAAAAACAGTGAAAAAATATAATTTTAAAATTTAATCCTGAATTAAAGATCGACGCGGATTATAAAATTATAATAACATCTAACTCAGTGCAAATTTTAAATTTTTATAGGCTGGGTTCACTTGGCTGTTTGCTATAATCGAAATCGTTAAAAAATCCTTTGAAGCAGATGAAACATCCAAACTTTCAATTCACTCCCATAAACTACGATCGCTGGTCGATCATCGCATGAGTTCATCTGTGATCGAAAGTCCAGTAGTTGCCTTTTGGTTGGTCAATCGGAATCACGCATGCCACTGCTGACTCGTTGAGGAACCCTTTCGTTAGCCCTGCGCCGTTGTGGAGGCAATGTCTCAGTGGCCAACGGCGTCTAAGTATGACCAGCGTTTTCCCTTACATGAGACGAATATGAATGAATTATATTTATAATGATTAGAGCCCGGATTTTCGTGCAGTAAAAAATTGAAAAACGTGTAGTAAAAATGCCGAAACGTGCAAAATCGTGCAATATAAATTTCCAGATGTGCATTTTGCATGTAATATCAAAAGTCTCATTTTTTATCGGCTTTTAGAAGCTCATACTTTGGAGTAGTCGACGAAGGAAAAGTATACTTTAAGAAGGCTAGCTCTAAAAGCTCTCTAAAATTAAATAATTCTTACTTATCAAGTCAAGTATCCCTTAGCTTTTATGCTTTAAATAGACGACAGACAAATCCAATATTTTTGTCCCATACAAGTACAATTCCATTAAAAGCGACTAGAGATGGAGATAGAGAGCACGCAATTGCATGACTCAGATATGTATATTTTTTCGTTTCTATGGTCTCGAGTGCATTCCATCCACAGAACGTCACGATAGTAATCTTGTCTTTGATGTCCTTTCATTTCGTCGATTAAATTGCTCCATTGCCGTATACATCCTAACGACAACGATGACGACTAGGCGGGACTACTTATAATTCGGTTCGTTTCGTCGTCATATCCAAAGGAACGCGACACGGTGGTGCTATTTCGTTACACAAAAGGATTCAAATTTAATCATGTTGATTCCATTCTACTACGACACCCACTTCATCTGCGAGCACTCTGTGCAGTGTACATACATATACCTTCCTTGCCTACACGTCGGTGGTAGCTCTCTATAGATCTGAGTGCACCTCATCTCGCGAAATCTTAAGTGCAAAGATAGTACGAGTATTGAGAGTATGTATATGTACTTACCTCTGGTATAAGGAAAGTGCCGAACATTACCATCCGTTTCAGGACACCTATCGACTTAATTAATTTTCTCTGGCCATAAACCCATCCATCCGACCTACAGTTGAATCCACCAGCAAAGATCGACATCCGGCGCGCAGTATTCATCCGCACCATTACCGTATAGCATGTCGCATCGGACATCGTTTGTGTCGTCTTTGTCTTGGACGTACTCGTCCTCGAGGATGAAATGAAAGGATTCCCTGTGTTTCCATTTAATGTACTGTAAAACTTTTCGAATTTATTCTAGGATCATTGAATCTGGAAATTTTCGGATTCTTCCACACTTGAAGCCCATCTAATTTGGTTTGGCTAATATCCTGGAATTGAAGAGGCGTGGCGCAGTTGTTGTGGCAAGGACTACTATCGTATTATGGTGAGCTATATATGTAGAGAGAATCATGGAGGAAATGTCTGTCTGTCAGTGAAATTTAATTTAGTGTAAACGGAATTAGACGATTGTGCTTTGGAAATATTAAATGTCCATGCCCATTTAAGCTGGTGAGTATGCAAGAGAGAGAGAGAAAGAGAATGGAAAATCCAATTGTAATTCTCTCATTGGGTGAGGTTATAAAACACAACGTTGCGCAACGTTTCGCGCAACGTTTCAAATCAACCGGCCGTTACGGATCAGAAACTTCTCCCTACAAACAGATCCTCTAAGCGCCCCCTTGCGAGGCATAGCTTGATTGATTGGCAGAAATTTACAATCTGCCGTCGAACCGTGCATTTCCGCCCTCATTTATTTATTAAACTATTTATAATCAAAATAAAATGTATCTGCATCTCGTTTAAAACTGGAAATTTTAATTTTCGAGCAAAACGTATCAGCTGTGATGTGTCAATTGTCACATTTGTCACTTTCCGAGAGATGGCGATGGGAACACCAAGTCTGATCCGGATCTATGCGTTTACAGAACACAATAGGAAACGTTTCGGAAAACGCGAAACGTTACGCGAACGTTGTGTTTTATAACCTCACCCATTGATTGAAAATAATTTGCTTAAATCCCAAAGGTTCAAGCTTTTAGTATTATAATCCCTTTCTATCGTGGTTGTTTCATTACAAAGAATATGTCCACGTGTTATCGATAATTCTTAATCTGAGCGGAAAGTAAAAGAACCTCTTTGAATCACAGTCCCTGCAGGTTAGTTTTAAATCGAGGGGAGATTGTATTTAATACTTTTATAAGGCGACCAACCGTCTTGCATCCAGCTGGACAGCTCCGCATTGAATTAACCTCCCGAAATTGTCCCGCAAAACATCTAAAGTATCCTGCGAGTATCACCTTAATTTTGATCATAGTTCATAAAGGAAATTAATATGAAGATCGACTCCTATATGCGACAGGTATGGTTTATACTGAGTGAATGAGGAGAGAGAGGTGGCTTCCCTTGTTGAAAAAGCACGGAGTCATTTTATACAAAGGATTGTAATGTAGCGTGGTCATCTCGGTAACGTACCGATTTTGACACATGTGTTTATTTTTATACCCTATACCCATAAGATGGTAGGGTATATTGTTTTTGTTACGCCAATATTATGTAACACCTCAAAGGAGCCTCCGTAGGTATGGCAAAGTATATATATAAATGATCAGGGTCGGTCCCTGAATCGAATAAGCCATGTCTGTCTGTCTGTCTGTCTGTCCGTGTGTCTGTCTGTTAGCCCGATAACTCCCGAAATAATGAAGCTAGCGGTTTGAAATTTTGGCCAAATGTTTGTTTTGCTAAAATCTTGGACGGTATTGAAAATGGCCAAATCGGACCCCGGGTTCTCCTACCTCCCATACAAACTACCCCTCCTTGATATTTTAATCCGGCCATAACTTTCGGTATATCGCTATCGACTTGAAATTTTGATTAATGTCATTCTGACATATACTTTGAGTTGATGGAAAGTTGAGTAGGTCCGAATACCCCTACCCCTACCTCCCCTACAAAGTTATATTCAGCCATATCTTTTCATAGAATGTCGCGAAAAACTTCAAATTAGTATCAAATGGTAGCCGTTGGATGCCTTGATAAGATAATAAAGATGTACCAGGTCCAACCCAGCTACCCCTTCCTCCCCTACAAAAAATATGAAATTGAATATTTTGGGTTTTGCGTGCCTTCTAGGTCTGTACATGGGTATAGGGTATACACTCATCGTGCTATTCGCACGATTAGAACTCGGTGTGGTTGAATCTTCTTTTGGAAATTTTTGTGTTTTCTTCTTCTTTATGCCGTGGGTTCTCCTGAGAGTGAGAGGGTTTTGTTTCAAATTTAGGTTGACTTGGCCTACATGTCCACACCAATAGAGTATCATAACTACAGGATTCACAAAATGGTGATCAACTCAACCATATGTGTATTTCTTTAAAAGTTGGGCCTGACATTCAATTATTGAAATTTTTTCTTTTACACTGACTTCAACAACATTTGTTTTAGATTCCACGAAGAGCAGTATTTCTTTCCTTTCGGAGAGAGCTTCTTGGGTGAAAAGCACCATTATGCATTCCTGTTTAATTTTTTAGGTTCACTACCCATTTCAATAGAATAAAATGTGCTTTCTCCACAGAAAATAAGCTTTATTTTACATTCGATTGTATAGCCTATGAGTCGCCATAGACTGTCCAATTAATTGTACAATTAAGCTCGTTTTCCGTAGAGAAAGCTCTGTTTTTTAGGTTCCACTAACGAATTCAATGGAGAAAATAGCGAGGGGAGGGGGGGGTGGGTTGTTGGTGAGCGTTGCGAGAAGGGGGCAAAACCCCCTGGTGATATCAATGATACTATTTTTTTTAACTTAGAAGGTGTTTCTGGATACCGTTACCCTTGTAATTGTCTAAGAAAATTGGGCCAAAATATGGCCATCGAACGACAAAAATCCTACATCGGAAATTTTTTTGGATTATGGTTGGGGATGGTCCCTAGATTATGGCATTAAGTCCCAACCGATTGGGGGTCTGAAACCTTAAAAAAAGGGGGAAAGGGGGGCATTTTTTCGGTTTTTTTGCGATTATTTAAAAAAACGGTAAGAGATACAGAAAAATGGTCCGAAGACGGAAAAAACTACATAAAATTATCTTTCCAATGATACATAATAGAGCCCGGATTCTCGTGCAATTGCACGTTAATGCATGAAATTGCATTTTTCAGGGATATTGCACGAAATTGAACGTTTTAGGGTTTTTAATATAATACATTTCCATTTTTTAGCCTCTTTCATGAATTTTTTTCCAGAAAAATGGAATTGTGCACAATTGTTCGATTGACAGAGAAGAGAATAAAAGTAATGAAAAAGAAACAAGTGAAAAACAATAAAACTATACAAAATCCATCGCCATATGGAAATTTCTTCAAACGCCAGTTGATTTTTATAAAATCTTGCAGCTGTTGTTTGTGGATTGTATGTTAAACTGGTGGTTAACTAAACTTAAATACAAATAGGAACATTTTCCCTTTAGAAAACCATTTATTCACGAATTAGATAAAGACAAAGGCTGTGCGATGGATGCTAAACTAATGAACCTGATTGAAATGAGCTAATCTAGAAGCATTTTATGGAAGAATCGTACGTTAGGTTAAAATTTTGAGTGTTCCGTATTTAACTAAGAATTATTATTTAATTTTTTTAGAGCTTGCCCTCTTAAAGTATACTTTCCCTTCGTCGACTACTACTTGATATTTCGCGCAAAATGCACATTTGGGAATTTATATTGCACGATTTTGCACGTTTCGGCATTTTTACTGCACGTTTTTTTATTTTTTTACTGCACCAAAATCCAGGCTCTATAACATCACACATTAGGGTCTAATTGAATATTTCGGCGTTAGACAAGAAAAGAAATTAGAATATTTTCATTTTAGACCTTTTTTAAAAGCTCCATAACTTTTGAAATAATACTACTCCAGCCCTAAAATTTGACTCTAATGTGTTATATATCATTGCAAAGATAGTTTTTTCCGTCTTCAGACCATTTTTCTGTATCTCTTACCGTTATTGAAATTACAGAATTCGTTATTGAAATAATCACAAAAAACGAAAAAATGTCCCCATTTCCCCCCTTTTTTTAAGGTTGCGGATCCCCAATCGGTTAGGACCTTTAATGCCATAATCTAGGGACCATCCCCAACCATAATCCAAAAAAAATCCGGATTTTTGCCGACCAAATATGCCATTTTTCTTAGACTATAAGGCGTGAAGCATCGACTCGCACATACATACTTAGCTGCATCGAGCCAACGTAACATTTCATATAAATTTAAAACGGACTCCTTTGTGAGAAATGTTATCCACAAAGGAATCTTTTTCATCAATAATTTGTTTGGAGTTGTTTTCCATAATTTCCATCGACATTTCGCAGCATAATTTAAATACAATTCGCCAAACCTTTGCGTCAATGAATTACGTTGGTCCCGATTGCATTGATTCATCTTGCATTGGAGGGCAAACTACGAAGAAGCTGGTTTGGATTTTAGCAAGATGAGGGATAGAACCACAGAAAACATTGCAGAGCTCCCTAGTTTCTATTCGGACAGGCTAATATCAGAATTTGGCTATTTGGCGATATAAATAGCTCTGATCTTATTATCTTTAAAAATTCTCGAGATGACACATTCATGAAAATAAGCCATGCACATTGAAAAGCCTAAAGCAATTGAAGTTTTTAAGGAATTTATGGAAATCAACTGCAGGAGGTTAGTAATGAAAGCGAGCACAATTTTTTGGGCTAACATTTTCTGAAAATGTATTGAGTGTTTTAGTGGAAAACGAAATTTCGCATTCTTTTTTGATTTTTTTACATCAAGCTTTAAAATTTTTAAATTCCAAACAAACTATAAGATAAGGCCTTGCTGAACTGTGGTGAATTGCGCTTAAGAGTAGCTGATATGATAGCTGAACGGTCGCTCCGGTGATATCATTTTTCGTGCTCGACGAAGCCATGGTGACGGCCGAACTCAAGACGAAACTAAATACTTCTAAAAATTTCCAGTAGTTCCAAAATATGGGCTGCACTAACAAAAAAATGTTCAAACAATTTAAAATGTGAAAAGAGACTCCGAACTTACAACTTATTTAAGCAAGGGGGGCACGAACTAAAAAAGATTTGGAACCCTTGATCTAGATAGTATGGATATCTACTATCAATCTGTTTGGTACAGTACCTAAGGGGCGGCAATTTGTCCTCTTGCCCGGGGCGGCGTAAGTGCTAGAGCGGGCGCTGACTGCGAGTATGTACTCGATTCTATGCCAACCTTGAGAATGTAGCATCTCCTAGTTAAAGGACTCCATCCAACTAATGAAAAGTGTACAAAGATTGAATGCTGACCTACCCGCTATATTCCCATAAAAAAACTCAAGGAAAAGTTTGACAAAATCCTTAATAACAACCCTGGAAACGAAGAAATATGTGAAATTGACAATTATATCAACGGTACCGGCGAAACTTTACCTGGCAAAATATCTGCTAATATGGCGCCTAAATTTAAATATTGTCCAGTGACATCGGCTGATGTTGAACGTTCCTTCTCAAATTATAAGACAATTTTAAATGACAGGAGACTACTACTACGGAGCATTTGGAACAATATATGTATAATCGTTAATTACTATAAAAACAACCAATATTTGGCTGGAACCAACTAAAACAACTAAAATGTGTTTTCCGTGCTCTAGAGTGCTAACAAAGACTGAATAATAATTTTTTTCTTTCATTTTATATATATGCATATTTTGTCATTTTAGTTGCATATTTCAAAGGTTTTTTATGCATATTTGCATGCTTATTTCAGCCTTTTTAAGTTGCATATAATCCGGTCCCTAGAAATAAGATATTACTCTAAGAGGAGAAACGAAATGCGCGATACAGAAATACTCGTAGTGCAACAAAAACATAAATTCAATCGGGTGAATGTTTTAAGGCCCGATTTCTCAAAACTCTTATCGAATGGTTAGTCTTATCGTATAGAGAAGACACACACAATTTTCAGAAAGCTTTTCGATTATATTGAATTGAATTTTCGTTAATTTGGCATAGTTATGTTATCTTTTGCTTATATACGCCGTTGTATGGAATTGCGAAATGATGTTCTCAATCTAAGATGATGGCGTAACCAAGCAAAATATGGAATAACTATGCAAAAAAAAAACAAACAAAAATTCAATTCAATATACATATTTAATGGATGTAATGGAAAAGCTTTCTGAAAATTGTGTGTGTCTTCTCTATACGATACGACTAACCATTCGATAAGTTTTGAGAAATTGGGCCAAAATTTTGCCAAAATTATGCAGTTTGTACTGTGTACTTGGTGTAAATTAGCCTATTTCGAATCGGTATAAACGCGTCAAGGAACCGGTTTAGTCTGGGCTGACCGGCACTTTCAACACTGGCGCATTATGAGCTGTCATACCAACATAAATTTAATTGAGTGAATGCTACATATCCCCCCAAAATTAAGTACATTATATTGTGTACTTGGTGTATTTTTGCTTATTTTGAATCGGTAAAAATGCGTCAAGGAACCGGTTTGGTCTGGGGTGACCAGTACTCTCGATAGGCGCGAATTAAGATCTACCATTTGAATACAAATCCAGCCGGGTTACCTAATCAGGTATGATCAAAAATATATTTTTTACGAAGGTATTTTCAATACTTTGAACCGGTTAAAACCGGTATAGGAACCAGTTTAGAGCGGTCAGCCCACTATGTTTCGATACGGTTAAGCGAGATCTATCGTTTGAACATAAATTCAGCCGGTTACCTTATGAGGAAGGTAGGGGTCATTTTTTTGCAGCTTTGAGGCGGTCAGCATAGGTGAAGGAACCGCTAAAAATTGGGCTGACCGGCACTTCCGGCATCTGGAGGTCGAGATCTAACACATGTACATAAATTCAGCCGGTTACCTTATGAGGAAGATTGAACCTCAAAATTAGCACGCAAATTACGCAATTTCCCTAACAAGGAACCGCTAAATTTTGGGCTGACCAGCAGTTTTGAACAGAAGCGGTGATGAACTACAACCTGTACACATTTTCAGCCGGTTACCTTATGAGTAAAGGTAGTTGGGTACCTGGCTCCTAGACTATAAAAAATTATATTTCATGAAGGAGCAAAATTTTTTTCGTGATCAATTTCGCATCTATTCGCAGAAATTAGCAATTTTCGCCGAAATTCGTAAAAACGAAATTTCCGTACCCCTAATGATAGTTGATCTCTTTGATCCCCATTTGCCTTTGCTGATTGTACCTGTTGTTGGCCCAGTTATGTATAATTCTTTTTTAACATGATTTATAAAAAAAGGACATATCAATTTCTCTTAGAAGATTTTAAAGTTGTGTATTTCCAAATACTAAAAAGCATAGCATTAACAATCTTGCCAGCAAAGGGCGACAAACATTTTGTTAATCGAAAAGAAAGACTAGTACAGCTGGCGGAAAGCCCCAAGTCAAGTTGTTCCGCCACTGGTTGACTTAGTTTTATATTGTATCGTGAATAGTATACTGAATAGGGATTTGTATCGAATAGCATATCCGACTCCTGGCCTCTACAGCTTTGCTGACACGTATACGGTATTTGTAGTAGAAAATATGGATGATCGATTTTTAATTTTATTTTAATATAATTTATTGCCAAAGCTCTTTCACAATAAATAAACACAATCTCGACCACTTCCAGTTATTTTTTCAATGACTATAGCTAAAATGAAACATAGTTTCCATGTTGCATGCAAGTGTGCACATAAAAGTTAATTTTTGTTTGTAAATCTAGATTGAAATGCCATTTCCCAAATTTTAAATTTGTAAAAATTATGGTTCAAGCCTACAAATATGTTGTTAATAAAGAAAATGCATTTAAAATTTGTCGTTTATAAAGTGTAAATAAGGCTTTATTGTAAAAAAAAAAAACATAAATTTGAAAAAAAATTACAATATGTGACAATTGGAACTTCAACCTGGATGCTACTCTCGATGATTTTTTGGTGAGTCTGGGTGAGCAAACCTGACCCTAAGGCCTAAGTTGAGAAAACACAGATTACATGACAGCGCCTGTGACTCGCGAGCGGCACTTTGCTGACTACTGGTGTACCCGAAATACTTTGCTGAAATTCTCTTTCCATTCTTTTTAATGCGTGTTTTGTGTATTAAGTAGTGTAGCATTGCAAAACGGCAACTACTTACCAATCTTCACGTTCCTGAAAGTCCCAAATAAAACCACCCAATTTTTCTAAACAATTTTTCATAACATTTTATTATAATCTCTGATTTGACTAAAATTGTTCGTTTATCGTCCTATAAAATTAAGTACACACAACAGTATAATAAATGCTAGTCTAACGACAACACTGAGTCCACACTATTTCTATTTCGAGGCTCTAAACGTGGTCCGCCCAGATAGCTGATGGGATTGGAAAACTGTCGATGTGCTTCGTCGATATAGGCGGGTGAAACATGCACCTTTGGATTACGGCGTGTAACAAATGGTGAAATTGGTATTCCGGAAATTTTCATTGTTTCATCATTATCATTAGTTGGAGGTTCTGAAATACATTCAGGACCATTCGACAATTGTGACACTTCACTCGGCGAATCTTCTTCTTCGGTTGCTAAAACATGATTTGGGATGGTGGTCGTCGTCCCCGTCGGCGTTACAGCTGATTTGGTTGAACTTTTGGATGATTTTCGCTTTTTAGGACGATCGACACGATCCTCATCGCGCTCATCGATAGTTTGATATAAAAGTGGCATCTTGCTCTGATACGTGTCCATGTATTCCTCCTAGATCAGTCATCGAGTTTATGGGTTTGCTTTACTAATTGTTGCTAAATTTACTTATTAGGAAGTTTTGTTTCTTTTTGAGGGGCGGTTTTGGATTTAAGGATTTTTTATTGTCTTTATTTTTGTTTGTGGAAAAGCGGATGATTAGAGATTATTTCTATATAGAGGCGTTCGTTGTAGTTGAACGTTGCGGATGTGGGTGGAAGAATAAAAAATTATTAAAATGATAATTAGATTGGATTGGATTTTTTTATGTGAGAGATAAAAAAACAAACACTTATGTAATTGCAATACAAATATACGAAAATGTGTGTGGTTATGTAAACCATGTTTGCCCATTGTATTCGATGGTCACATGTCTATATCTGATGTGTGTGGATTCTGTAGAAAGCGCACGTCTAGATCCTATAAAGCCTTCATTAGTAAAACATTTAAATTCCAATTCGTTTTCAAGACCTGAAATAAAGCTCTTAGTATAGAAGCCGGAAGCAAAAACGACGAGTGTTAGCTGAATGGAAATGGATTTTCATTGTAATATGCATTTGAAAAAATTTAACTAAATTGGTTTATTAAAAAATAATTTCTATTGTAACAGAACAGATAGAATAAAAGTCACAACAAGTTTTCCTATTTGGAAATTAATAATTCTACATTACTTATTCCAAGCGGCCAAGTACTCCACAATTATTACTAAGGTCCACAACTTCACCTTTTCCGGCCTTATGCACGATGTATTGTTATCCGCAAAGAAAAAAGCACTCATATGTATGTCACTTTTTTATCTCTTCGGACTTGTAACACTTTGTGCTAAAAATAGGATCCCATTGTGTATATGTAGTATACTATGTCCACCGAATAAATAAAAATGCTGGAAAAATATTTTTCCTTTTAAGCCTGTGGCATGGTATGGTTGACCGGTGAAACATAAACCGTGAGATAAGGACCAAAATAACATTTTGCAAAAATGCATTGTTATGTCGTGCTAATGCCCAAGGATAATAATATTTTTCTGTACAAAACCGATGAATGGATAAACGAACCGAAGGTGTACATCGTAAATATATTTAGGTACGTAAATTTAGGTACGTTACTCTTTTTTAAAGTGCGAAATATTTTATAGTAAATACAGTAAAGATGTTTTTTTTAAATAAAATTATATAAGTCCATTTTTATGCACAACACATTCCTATCCATGTTAAGAATAAATTTGTGTCCTTCCTGGAATGTTTTAACCTTATATTATATATATACTCATCAATATAAATTTTAATAATAATTAACGTTGTACAGTAAAACTTCGTTACAACGCTCCCGGATATAACGCTTTCCCGGCTATAACGCTCTTTTTTCTCGGTCCCGGCCCCCTTAGTATTTATTACGGGGAATTTCGATCAATTTTTGCCTATAGCATGGACATAAAGGAAGGATCTTTCAATAACTTGACCCCAGAGGTGCGTTATAACGAAGTTTTACTGTATTTTATGATTGCCTAGGAACTATTTGAAATACATGAAATTGCATAACTTTAGGTGGTGATCGAGTTATATTTCCATTCCAATCGCGTTATAGGCCAAGCAATGAAAGCATAAAAAGGGGGTGTAGAGAACATCGAACATCTTCGGTATTTTGTTAGGAGTAGTTAGGAGGTAAAGGTACTAATTTTACTCGGTCCTGACTGGTGCGCTAACGCGGGTAGGGGGGTTAAGGGTGAAATGTTGTGCAATTTTTGGTGTTTTGGGCTATATATATGTAAGCATTAAAGCTTTCTAAATATCCTATTTATTTACCTATACTTGCATATGCAAAACTCCTAACGGTTCTTCCGATATTAGTTAATAAAAATCCAAAAAATTTTTTTTTGCATTCCATTGACTCTGGTGTCTCATCGAATTGTTTTTCCAAGAACTTTTGTAGGGCAAAGTTAGTAAGCGTTAAATTTGCTTTAATTTGATACATTTCTTCTTGGCTTGTCTCCTGTCATTGTCGAATTCCTAACAGATATCCAGATAAAGCTAACTTAAAAATCAGAAATTTCACATAGAAAACATCAACACAGCGTACATGCATATAGCCAATCTATAGATACATGTATACCAATTATGGTGTGTGGATGTTTTCTTTGTGAAATTTCTGATTTTTAAATTACCTATATCTGGATAACTGTTAGGAATTCGACCTATGCATGTCAGATTAACTTTATAGGAAATTGTGTAAGCTTTCATTCTTGCTCAGACATTTTTTTGTAGAGTTCGGTTTCGGCGATATAGCGGGGATAGAGCTGATAAGCACAAGAATGCGATATTTGAACTCGCTCTCCCAACGTTAGCGCACTCCCCATGACCGCGTGCTTTTAGTATGTTTTCCTCGTAATCACCCCTTATAAATTCATGAAATAAAAAACCGTCACCCCCTCCCGATTTTCCACAATGTTGGTCTTTATACTTATAAATGGGAAAAATTAAATTTGGAAGTTTGGTTTAAGCTCTTGAACTTTTGACTGATTCAAGACCAGGCAACAGGAAGTATATCAAATGAAATCAAATTGCACACTGCACAAAATTTGTTTGCAACGTTTTACTGAAAAACGATCCCGGAAGACACCAGAACCAAACAAATGTGGAAAAAAAAACACTTTTTTGACAATTTTCGGTTTTGAATAGGCTATATCGGGAAACCCGTTAGGAATCCGACTTATGTATGTTCAAATATGTTTTTGGAAATTTATTGGGCTTTAATACTGAAAACATCGTACAAATTGGTCGTGAAACAGTTTTCCGAAAATGAATCGCGGGAGACACCAAAGCCAAACAAATAAAAAAAAAAACGATTTTTTAACAATTTTCGGATTTCAATAACCTGTATCGGGGGAACCGTTAGAAATTCGGCATTTGTATGTTCAAATAAGTTTTTGGAAATTTAATGGGCTTTAATACTGCCATACAAATAATCTCAGGAGGACTCACCCCTTCCGAGATATTTCCGAAATAAGGTCGAAAACATGCAAAAATTAATCCTTTAGCCCCCTCCCCTCCCCACGTTAGCGCACACATCATGACCGCGAGCTTTTAGTATGTTTTACTCCGAAACATCCCTTATAGATCCGTGAAATAAAAAACCGTCATCCCCTCCCGATTTTCCACAATGGTTGTTTTCATTCTGATGAATATAGAATATTACTTCCTTAAGACTCTTTTAACTCTCGAATGACAGGAGACAAGCCAAGAAGAAGTGTATGAAATTAAAGCAAATTTAACGCTTACTAACTTCGCCCTACAAAAGTTCTTGGAAAAACAATTCGATGAGACACTAGAGTCAACGGAATGCAAAAAAATTTTTTTTTGATTTTTATTAACCAATATCGGAAGAACCGTTAGGAGTTTTGCATCTGAAAGTATGGGCAAATAAATAGGATATTTAGAAAGCTTTAATGCTTACTCAAAACTTTTTCTGTGCGACTCACCGTTTTCGAGGTATAGCCCAAAACACAAAAAAATTCACAAAATTGCAACCTTAACCCCCCTACCCGCGTTAGCGCACCCCTCAGGACCGAGTAAAAGTAGTATCTTTACCTCCTAACTAATCCTAACAAAATACCGAAGAAAAAAATCGTCACCCCCTTCGATGTTCTCTATAATCTCTTTTTTGATTGGCCTATTAGCCTAATTTACGAAATACGTTTCAGATAGTTAGATAGGATAGGATTAGACCTGTTCCTCAATAAAAAATAAAACTTTCAAATTGTCAATTGATAAATTTCTAATTGTGATATATCCTTGAAGTTGATGGAAAGTGGAGTAGGTGTGACTACCACTACCCATTCCTCCCCTACAAAACTATAATCAGCCATATCTTTTGATAAAATGTCGGTAAAATTTGTTGCTTCAAATTTGTGTGAAATGGTAGCTGTTGGATATCCTTCTAAAATATTGACTGTGTTACAGTTCCGACCCATCTACACCTTCCTCCCCTACAAAAAAAACAAACTTGAATTTAATATTTCGTGTTTTGTGTGCCTTCTAGGTCTGTACATGGGTTTCTATTACCGTGCTGTTCGCCCGATTAGAACTGGGTGTCATTTTTTAGTGCGTATGAATGGGACGATGGCGCAGCAATTTGGTATCTTTTTTTGGATGTTTGGGTTTGGTCCTTTTTATGCTATAAATCAAGGGGGCATTGAGATACATTTTTGAGTAAATGGATAACAGTTTTCAGTTTACGTATTTATCTTCCGTTAAGCGAGTGAAAATAGTTTTCTTCAAATAATTCATATTTGAACTACATAGTAAAATACTCGTAAAAATAGATTATTGGCTAAAATAATTAGTGAAAATGTCATTTGATTCCAAGAATTAAGGTACTCTTGACTGAAGGTCGCCTTGATTTAAGGCTTTGCGAAAGGTATGTTTATAAACAGTGGCGAATCGTTTCGAAAATATCTTGTCTTCGAGATCAAAATGGGGATCTCTCACCATGGATTTCATTCAGAGAGGAGCAAAACCAAAAATTTAACCACAATCTGCAATTTGTTATTGTTATAGCCGCATCAGTTCCTGTTAGCTTGTTTATGACATCACGATTTTTACATCCATTGTTCCAAAATCTACCGCTATTGGGCCGAGGATTTCTCGATAGCTTAGAAAGTGTAGCCTCTTGACAGGTAGACCAAGTCAAAAAAGTCGTTCTAGCACTAAAACCGTAAAAAAACTTTTTATATTTGAATATGAATATGGACAGCAGCGGAACGCTACTCATCAAGTCGACTCAATTAGTAGCGTACGACGACGATATCAACATCATGTCTCGAAGGTTGGGTGATGCAGAAAGCCTCCTGCATAACCTCAATAACGCCGCAAAGGAAGTTGGACTACATATCAACGAAAGCAAAACAAAGGCCATGATGCAATCGAAAACAAGGACGCCAGCAAATGCAAGCATCACAGTGGGGGACCTTAATATCGAGTATGTAGACAACTTCAACTATCTGGGTTGTAAGTTATCAAAGGACGCCAACGAAACCGACGAAATTAAGCGACAGATACAACTAGCCAATAAGACATATTTGTCGGTCCTCCCTATAATTAATTCGAAACTTTCGCACAGGAACACAAAGCTCTGCGTGTACAAAACGATCATCTGACCCGTGCTATGTTATGGCTGCGAAGCATGGACCCTTACCCAAGCCTCCGAAATTTTGCTAGACCGATTCGAACGAAAGGTCCTTCGGCGAATTTTCGGGGCCGTTCGCGAGCGAGACCAATGGCGTATCCGGTACAACCATGAGTTGTATCAATTGTACGATGAGCTGGAAGTATCGAAAATCGTGAAGCTTCAACGTCTGCAATGGGAGGGGCATGTACAACGGATGGACGATAATCGCATGCCAAAGAAAGTTATAAACGCACAACGAATTGACGGAGCGAGGTTGCGTGGACGACCGAGAGCTCGCTGGGAGAACTCTGCAGGTGAAGACGCCCACCAGCTGCTGGGCCTCCGAAACTGGAGGACAAGGTCACGTAACCGCGACAATTGGAGGTGAACGATTCAGGCGGCCAAGGCCCGACGTCGGGCTATCGTGCCACATTGATGATGATATTTGAATGAAGAATCTTCAGCAAAAAAAAAAAATTAAAACTTTAATTCCAATTAAAAATTGAACTGAGTAAAATTTAACCTTCGCAAAAGAATTACAGTTTTTACGTGTACAGTCTTGACTCGATAATCCGGATCAATTTTTGCAAGGGGTAATCCGGACCATGGGAACATCCGGATTAGCGCAATCACTTTTTTCTGAGGAACAACAGTACAAATAAATAAAAAAGAGGAACAAAAGCCGATAAATGTATTATTTCTTTGAAATTAGTCAGCACCATGCCATTTGCCAAACCGTCCCGTAAAAAATTACGAGACCAATTCTACCATTTCACCCTCAAAATCTCAAATATCCGGATTATAGAGTCAAAATTGCTGCCGAAATCCGGACTGTAGAATACATAGTGGAAATATTTAGTGGTCCGGATTAGCGTGATATCCGGATTAAAGGAGATCCGAATTACCGAGTCAAGACTGTATTTTAATTTTGAAAAATTTAAAATTTTCAGGAGATTTAAAGAATTTGAATTAAAAAGTGGATGCCAAATGCCCTTTGTTCCATTGGGCTTTGATACATACACTCCCGACAATACGATAGTCACACTCAACAATGCTACGTAATTTTTTATATGTTGAGAATATTTCAATTAAATTTGATAGATAATACTCTTTTGTGGTGCTGCATGTTAGCTAGCAAAAATGAACCTAATATTTGTACCAAATCAAAACGGTAAATTCATATTTATCATTTTGGGGCTGTTAAAAGTGCGACAGTATAGGATAAACGCACCAACAGAAATAGGTAGTTAAACGAATGCTTTTAATTGTTTTATAGATAGATAGATATAGTGTAGTACCCAGGTGATAAACCTAGTTAGTACATTAGATTGCAAAATGTGGCGGAGACAATTTTTTTTTTGTTTCTTATGTTTTTTGGGGTGCTAAGCACGAATCAAGAGCTTCCCACCAAAATTTCCTTGCGGAACAGGGTCAAAATCGCGAAAAACCCTAACATTTTTGCTGTTTTTCCCGTTATTTGGCGTCCGTTGAGCGGTATTATTACAATTGAGAATTTAAATTTGTAATTTTTAACATAGTTGTATATTATGTATAAAATTTTGAGATTAAACGGTTTTTCATTTTTGGTCGCAACAATTGCATTTTTCTTGTACATTATGTATTTTGGGGTGCAGAACCTGAATCCGTAACTTCCCACAAAAATTTCGTTGCAAAACAGGGTCAAAATTGCAAAAAAAAACGCCAAAAAAATGGCTCTCAATTGTAGCAATACCGCTTAACACATTTAGTGATTAATGGCGCGTTAGACCCGCAATTATGTTTTCTCTAATATTTTCATAGACAAGTTTTCGGAGAAATGTACACTTTCGGAGTTATAAACAAAAGAACCGGAAAACTCCGAAAATTTTGGGTTTTTTCGCGGTTTAGACCCTGTTCCGCAACGAAATTTTGGTGGGAAGCACCCCAATAAACATAAGAAACGAAAAAAAAATTTTCTCCACCACACTTTGCAATCTGAAATCACCTAGTTCTTATACTAATAAACGTTTTATTAAAATTCAATATTCCATACATACTATGTTGTACAGTGTATTCTGTAGTTTGCAAAGAAAACGGTTATGGCGTGGCTATATAGTAAAGCCGTCTGCTAGGATTAACAATATTTTGATACTATATTTTCTTGTTTACATTTTACTAGATTAAGAACATTTTAAAATTTATTTCAATATATTTATGCTGATATAATTTAATATTATTTTAATATCGTTATATTTTATTTATAAATATTATTACTAAGTTTTAAATGTTTCTTTGGTTATTAGGTATTTATTATTATACATTATATGCTGCAGGTTTTTATATTGAATGGATTATTAGATTTGTTTACATGTATTCATTTCGTATTCGATACCGATATTTAAGCGCTATGTTACAATATTCGTTGAGTTTGTCCCAGTTGGATCCATTTAACAAGTCTTCTTCTTTTCTTTCATCCAAGTAATCCTTCCCAAAGAATGTTATTCTAGTTTCTCTTAGGACTGGACAGATTCCTATGAAATGCCGAGTGTCTTCTTTGGTATTCATGTTGCATATATCGCATATTATAGGCAAGTCATTTCGATGTGGGACATAATTTAAGGGCAACAACTCTCCTCTAGCTTTAAATATGTTCCAGATTTTATTAACACTATTTGAATTCATGAAATATGTATTCTGCTGAAGATCGTGGTTTACCGTTACATAAATTTCTCGATGTTGCGACGCTCTTGCTTCTTCCTTGGTTGTTCGCAATTCAGACTGTCTAACCTCTGACAACAGTTTTTGGAGCAAATTACATTCATCACTATTACCATTCCAGTTTAAATGGACGCCGGTTTTACTCGCCAGTTTCTGCAAATCTGCATAGAATCCACAATTGTTTGCAATACAACAACGCAGCATAATCTTTGGGATCCTGTAGTCGTTCATAGCTGCTACCTTTGTGATATATTTAATGTGAACCTTAAGTGTTTCCAAGAAAAGTGTAGTCAGGCCAGTTTCCCGTAGAAGCATGTAATTGGGGGTTGTCGCTGGTAGATGGAATGTGCGCTTCAAATAATACCGGTGCAACTTCTCAACCTCCTCGTTCCTTTTTCCACCCCAAACTTGTGCACCATACATGAGAATTGATTTGGAAACTGCTTGGTAGATCTTGTATTTTGCCGTATGGTATAGTTCCGGATTATTAAAACATATTTTCCACACGGAATTCATTGCCCATTTGGACTCCTGGAGCTTCAGTGTCAGATGATAATTCATGTTCAGATTGCAGGTGATATTAATGCCTAAGTATTTATATTGCGCAAATGTTTGGATTTCCTTCCCTTCAAATGTCCATTTCTCATTTTGGGCTAGCCGATTACGCATTTTAAAAACCATTACTTTCGATTTGTTCAAATTTACGCTAAGCTTCCATTGGTTACAGTACACCTCTATATGATTTAACATCGCTTGTAACTCCCCTGGTGACTTTGCAAAGAAGACCATGTCGTCCGTAGAGCGTAGAGCAAGCCCTTTATCATAATTCCCAAATCGTCTACTCCACCGGGCATGCCATCCAATATGTCGTTCACATAGGCGGAAAACGCATCCGGACTAATTTTGCAACCTTGACGTACTCCAGTATTTGTACAAAATGTCGATGACAACTGAGATCCATTCCACACTTGCGCCTTGGTTTCCTCGTACAATTGCTCAAAAACATATCCGCATTTCGACGACATTCCCTTAACCCTTAAATGCATAGCGTACCATATATGGTACATGGCTAGATTCCTGTAAAAGTCTAGCTATTAATAAATTTTTAATTTTTTTGTTTCTTTTTCCCAAAGTAGACAAAACAAGGATTCACATAAATTAAATTTTGGCTTCCCGAAGCTTTCCTTGAATTGTCTGTGCGTCGTCAAAGTGGACGAACGTTATTTTTTGTCAAATTTTAAAAGTTATTTTTTAGAGCTCAAAATATTGGCGAAATTTACCGTTATTTGGAAAAGAAAAAATACTGGTGAGTAAATTGGAATGTGTTCTTTAGGTTCTTTTGAGATTTTGACCAAAACAAGTCACTAAAGGTATTGTTTGCACCAATTTTGCAACGTACCATATATGGTACACCATGCATTGGGGCATATCCAGAAATATCTATTACATATATTCCGATCGTTCTTAGCTGATGAAATTAGTCTCCTTTAGTCTTGGGTAGGGTAGGATATGTTCATAAAATTTGAATTATCAGCTTTTTCAACATGATGGTGCGTTTTATTGGGCCCCGAACAGGTCCAAATAACCTAAATTTTCATACAAATTATGTCATCAATCCATTTTTCCAGGACATTTACTGCCATTTTTATGAAAGCCAGTTTAATCAGAATCCAAGGAAACAGAGCTGTCAGAGTTGATCTAGAAGGATCGCTTTTGTCATTTTGTTTTCTTTAGCACACCGGTCAGGGCTTAGCGTTTCTGTAGCTGTTTCTTATAATCCCTGTGTTTTTAGCTGGCTAGCTATACTGGAAAAATGGTCACATCTTTTGTTTTGTCCTTAGGACACGCCACTAACCGCCACACTAAAAACCCGAGCTTCCGTACTTGACATCTTAGTAAGATAATTGGACTTTCACCAGGACTCAAGCAGCTGCGCCTTGATATCCAATTTCTTATACCATTTGATTATGACAAGTATTGTCTTGTAAGTCCACGATCAGGATCCTCAGAAAATGAGCTTCTAGGGTCAACCATTTCATATGGAAGACTATGTGGGGTACCACATTCGATAAACAAAAAATTACATGGATGTAATTCTTGTGGAAATGCCCTGGAACCTGCACAAATTTGGGTTATAAAGCAGGCAGCAGTTGATTTCCATACTCATATCCTAGCAAAGTCAATCTAATCCATATACTCGTACTTTTCAAGAAAGGAATCCCATTAGCTATAATAAGTCAAAAGAAGTCTCGAGATATACGTTTAACAGTGGAACATGTTTATAACGAACTATTATATAAAAGATTTATTTTATAACGAGAACGGGTTCTAATCGCGCTAATAACATGATGAGTGTATACTCTATACCCATGTACAGGACTAGACGGCACGCAAAGCCCTAAAGAATCAATTCCGTGTTTCGGAAGGGGTACATATATGAGTCGGATCTGGCGTAAATTTTAATATTTTATAAGGACATCCAACAGCTACCACTTGACCCACATTTGAAGTTTTTCGCGACATTGTATCAAACGACATGGCTAAATTTAGGTTTGAAGGGGATGTTGGGGTAGTAAGACCTACTCCACTTTCCATCATCTTCCAGGATATGCCACAAATAGGCATCGATACAAATAAGGAATAGGAAACTAATAACGCACCTACGCGAGCTCCCTTTTAAGAGACTGAACATTCCCGATTTCCTATAGAAATTGCCATTTTTCCTTTAATGAAAAGGAGTTAATTATATCGAGTTTCCACTATAATTTCAATCAAAACTCTCAATAAATCATTATCCTTTCTTTTTTGCACTGTCCCTATTAAAGTAAGACGCAGATTAAATAAACTTTGAAAAATGTCTTTCATTTACAACATATGGCCTGAATGCATGGCGTACCATATTTGGTACACAATGCAAATTCTACTAGTTTCGCTTTTCTGGGAAAACGGGCTATTTCCTGGGAAAATAAAGGCCGATTCCGTGTTCAGTGACCGATTTTACATAAGGGGAGGTCAGTTTCAATCATGGGTTCAGACCCCATGCATTTAAGGGTTAATGTATAGTTTATAAAAAAGAGATCGACGGTCTATTGTGTCAAAGGCAGATTTGAAATCCACAAACACGGCATACAATTTTCGCTTCTTCTTCCTGTATAACTGGGCCAAATTGTACAGAACAAAAATATGGTCATTCATGGAATAGCCTGAACGAAAACCTGCTTGATTTTCTGATATGATTCTTCCTACGGCGAGCCACTTAGCAAATCGTTCTTGCAAAATCGAAGTGAATATTTTCCCCGATGCATTCAAGAAGGATATACCTCGATACGCTACAGGATCATTCACATGGGCGTAGCCAGGATTTCGGTCAGGGGGGGGCAAGCCCAAAATTTTTTCAACATCATGATTTTCTTAGGAGTTTCGGTCGCAGAAATATTGTTAGCAAATTTTAGAGTAGCCTGGCTTGTGGTTGGATTGGTGCACAGGGTCATGGATTCCAGACTCACCGTGAACGAATTCATTTTATGGTGTTTTTAGAACTCACGACTTAAGTAACGGACTATGATGTCGCTCAGATTGTAAACAAGTATCCATTTATGGGGATAAATAATATTGCTGGGCGTGCTGTTAATCGCAACACCTCAACAAAACAGCAGTTTAGATCTTGAAAATTGGATGTCACTCATACATCTGCGGTCGTAGCTTACTGGTGGACTGTCACGCATGTCATTTCTTTTTTTTTGCTTATTTTTGGAGCCAAATTTAAGAAAGGTGATGAGAATTGTTTTCTTTTGCCTTTTAAAGCGTAGTTAGTCTATTTTCAGTGCAATTCTTGTATCTCGGACTGCATATTCCACTTGTGTCACTTTCATCTCAAAGTAGCATCGTCAGCATATTTATAAATCCTTTATTGCTTAAAATATGGATAATAGTGTAGTTACTACGTGCTAAACCTAGTACATCAGATTGCAAAATGTTGTGGAGTCAAAATCGCGAAAAACCCTAAATTTTTTGCAGTTTTTTCGTTATTTGGCCCCTAACTCCGAAACTATTTATTTCTGCGAAAAACTCTCCATGGATATTTTAGTCAGCACAAAATAGCGCTTAAATATTACAAATCCGTTGAGCGGTATTACTACAATTGATAATTTAAATTTGCCATTTTTACATAGTTCCATAATTATGAATAAAATTTTTGAGTTGGAACGGTTTTTCATATTTGGTTGCAAAAGTTGCATTTTTCTTGTACGTTTGGGGTGAAGAACCTGAATCCGAAACTTTCCACCAAAATTTCGTTGCAAAACAGGGCCAAAATTGCAAAAAACGCCAAAAAAATGACTATCAATTGTAGCTATACCTCTTCACATTTTAATAATTAATGGCGCGTTCGAACCGCAATTATGTTTTCTCTAATATTTTCATGGACAAGTTTTCGGAGAAATGTTCACTTTCGGAGTTATAAGCAAAAAAACGTGAAAACTCCGAAAATTTTGGATTTTTTCGAAGTTTTGACCCTTATCCGCAAACGAAATTTTGGTGAGAATCTCCAGATTCGAGCTCAGCACCCCAAAAAACATAGGAAGCAAAAAAAAATTTTCTCCACCACACTTTGCAATCTGAAATCACCTATAGTAACTGGGTATACTATAACGGTTTAATTAAGATTTCTTCTAAATTTCTCAAAGTAGTATCAGTGGCTACATTTTATTGCTGGCATGATTCAGCTAGAAAATAAATTTTGATTAAATAACTTGAAAGGCACTGAAATATGATGTCCGTTCTTTACCAGGTCCCTAAAAAACATACTATTTGTCCCCTTTCAGATGAAAATAAGTTGAATTCCACTATACCTTCCCGAAATTGTTTACTCCAGGTCAGAAGCCATGAAATGAAACTGGAAATATGGGATCCACGCAGCCACAGTAGCATACTCACAAGTGAAATGTGTGTGCTGGAACGCAGCCTCCGTCAGTTACGAGAGGCCACTCGCTGTCATCTATTTGTATGTGTCTCCTGACTGCAAACTGTTCCGATCATGGCTTCTCCGGCAGCACTCGAAGTGGTGGAAAAGGCAACTGCTGCGCCAGCAGCAGAAAATTTTTGGAAATGTTGTATAGTGCAGCGATTTTTTTACTACATCGGTAAGAATTTTTTACCATCTTCACCGACCAGGGGGGGGCGACCGCCCCTCCCTGCCCCCCCTGGCTACGCCCATGATCATTCATGTCTCCCTTCTTGAATAAGGGGAAAATTACCGCCTCCCGAAATTCCTTTGGGACATCCCCGCTTTCGAATATACGATTGGACTCTCCACATAATACGTTAAGCAGTAAATCAGTGCCGTATTTATAAAATTCGACGGGTATCCTGTCGTTCCCTGGTGCATTTTGATCATGGCACTTCTGCATAGCTAGCTGCACCTCGTCTTTGGATATCATCGCATTCAAGAGCGCGTCTTTCCACTTGGGACTCGCATAGAGTACTGCGTTATCCTCGTTACAACTTTGTAAGCTCCTTTTGAAATGAACTTCCAGCATGCCAACATCGATTCCATTTCCAACACTATAACTTTCAACACCATTTTAGCATCACGCTGTTCGCGAAAACTCCTTAGAATTAGTGCACGTTGCCAATTTTGCTGCCTGTTCCTGATAGAACTGTCGCTTTTTCCATCTGCACAGATGCTTGAACATACGGTTTGCCTGGATATACATTTCACGTGCAAAAGAGTTGGAATTTTTTCGGAATGTATTCAACCAAGCAAAAGACGCGTTTCTTAACATTTCACATTCGGTGTCATACCATGGCTGCTTAGATATTTTTCGGTATCCGTCTGTCCTTTTTGCACTCATTGTGATGACTTTCGCTAGATTACTCATGTTCACATCCGTCATTTGTGCTAGATTTTGGTCCAAATTGATTCTATATTGTAGAGCATAATCTTCTCTCCATACAAGCTTGGGTATTAGATTCATTGATTTAGCGCTGTTTTATACATTTTTTATTATTAATAAATATTGCGTACAAATTCCAAAAGTCTCTTTGATAAGGAATTGTACAAACTTTGCAAGTAGTCTAATGGGACTTGTTGAAAAGCCTGTTTGATTGCTGGTATTAGTCCTTCCCTGCTTTCGAGCTGCGTTCCATTCGCGTAAGTTTTTCGCGACAACCATCCCCACAAATTTTCAATTATATTGAGATCAGGAGACATAGCTGGCCAGTCCACAACTTCTACCTCTTGATCTGCAAACCATTGCTTCACACGACGTGCGGAGTGTATGGGAGCGTTGTCCTGCTAGAGAATCTTTTCGCCGAAGCTAGTTTTCTGAACTTCTAAAAGTTAAATGTAGTGCGCAGAGGTCAATAGCACAATGACATGGTAGGAAATTGCAACCCATACCATGACGGAACCGATAGCGCTATGACGACGGGATAAAAATCTTTCCGGCTTCCTCAAATCGTGAAAATAATATTGGAAACCATCAGGCCCATTCAAATTATTTTTTTTTTCATCGGAAAAGATTACCTGATATTCGTTCCGGTTCTTGTAGCTCTTGTTGTACGTCCATTTTGGTTTCTGCCATACATTTCCGGATTTTTTTAAATAACTACCAACATGTCGCTTCGTCCAATTTATGTTGCAATTTGTCGATTAGAATAACTTTCCCATTTTAATGCGATAATTTTCCCAATCTCTTCCTTCGTCAATGTTTTACCTCGACACATTTTCTTTAATACAAGAAATTATTATCAGTGGCACAACGGTATATTAGAAAAAATGTAAATTTGAATGACTTACAAACACTTAGCGCTTTCAAAATTGAAAACAAACTGATGCGTCTATCCTATTGTATGTACTTTCAATTAAAAACTTGAATTTATCGTTTTGATTTGGTACATTTTCGTTTCATTGTTGCTAGCTAGCACTCAGTATCACAAAAGAGTAGGTATTATATGTAAAATTTAATCGAAATATTCTCAACATACAAAAAAACTACGTCGAATTTTTGAGTGCAAATATCCTATTGTCGGGGAGTGTATACTAACAGTAGGAACTTTGCCAACGTTTTTTTTAAGTGGATCCCACAAGGCTTACACAATATAATTGACAAAATACATTGCAGTGAGTTACGTACAAGCAACATTTTTGGCATATTTTATCGTTTTGTTGTTCCACAAAAAAGTCCAACCACTTTTTTTGCTGGTAATGCGAACCTGGATAGTTTGACAGCGCAGTTGGACAAGGCTATTCATTCTATTGCTTTCATCGCTAATTCTCTTTTTTAAATTTTCAAAGGAGATGAATGTTCCTGTTATGTTATTTGAATATCGACTCTCGATGCCTTCTTGTCTACAAGCGCCCCTCCCTCTTCTGGCTACGCCCATGGCTCTCACAGTGTAATTTATAATTTAACAAACTTTTTTGCCCGATTTCCACACACTGTAGTATATTTGAATAAATTTTGAAGTTGCAAGTAAATGAAATAATATATTTATAAGGACAGGATATCCCAAAACCTCAGGACTCGTCGAGTAAATGGGTTGAACCAAATTATTTAGTTCAAATACGCAAGGGTTTCTTTGTAGAAGGGTCTGGAAAAGGGCAATTCATAAAGACAACGAAATTTTAGTTTATTAAGAAATGTTGTTGAAGGTCGATCTACAGTCGATGTGATTCAGTGCATTCATATTGCGATGGAAAAGTATAGAGCAGCACGAAAGGACTTGCACTTTGTATTCATCGATTTGGAAAAGGCATTCGATAGAGTACCTCGTGGTCGTGAGCTACGACTAAGGTTAGATTCACAGCCGGTGAATCAGAAGAATTTCCGGTGAATGTCGGACTACACCAGGGCAGTGTATTGAGTCCGTTGCTCTTCAACATCATCATGTGCTACTTATTAACACGTATCTCCGACGGCCTAGAAATATCTCTTCTTTTTGCCGATGATATAGTCCTCAGTAGCCCAAACGTTGCCTTGCAAGCTGCACTTACAAAATGGTGTGACATTCTGGAGGAGCATGGACTGAGGGTAAGTACACACAAAAAAATTTGTCGAAAAAGCATCTAAAAAATAGTCACATCTTCTAAAAACATTCAGCGATTTTCAGCCTACTAATTACATTAGAAGAAGTATCTATTCCTGAATAGTTGTTTTCACGACAACAATTATTAGGAGACTGACCTATATTAGTAGTAAAATCAGCTACTTAGGAGTCAACCATTCAACTACATAAAGTAGACGATACTTTCAAGCAGTGACTAATTAGTTTAGGTGAAACTATTACTGTTGTCGTCAAACTAACTAGAATGAAGAAGTATATTTCCGATTCAAATTGAAAATTCACCTAATTTTGTAGATATATTTTCTATTTAAGCTAGTTGAAAAAGCGAGTATATTTACAAAAAAATACGGTGTGAATTTAACTCCGAATTGGGTCGAATATAACTCATAAATGAGTTTTGTATAACTAGCATTTACCTCTCTATATGTGTTGGCGACATTTTATTTACCTCTTTACGCTCTAATGCATAATAAATGACCTGCCTACAGTGGGATTCGATCCCGCGACTCTATGATTTAAAGACTGTAACCCTACCTACTACACCACGCAGACTATACGGAACGACGTTTCTAATTTACACCATATACATACACGTAATTGTCTTAATATTGACTACTTTTTAGTAAAATTGTCGAAAGTGTATATACTCTTGCAAGTATAGAAATCACCTAGAAAAAATTGGTAAATCTACTAATTTCACTATATTGCCCACTTGTTAGGTGAATTATCGACAGTGAATAGATAATAGTTCCAAAACTTAGGCGCGTTTACATTTACTATTTCTAATTAGATGAACTAACTAAACATGTAGTTAAAATTATTAGATGAATTGACTAAAACGTAGCTGAAGTTACGAATAATACGTTGTCTATTTTACATTAGGCAAAAAATCGAATTGTGTTTTTTCTGTGTATAACAAAGACTGAGTTCTTATGCTGCCAAGTCTCAGACCCAGATGCATCGATACCAGAAATGTACGTCAAAGGAGAGCAGCTTAAGTCTTGTACCAAGTTTAAGTACCTTGGCGATGATGACATCAAACATCGCACAAAGGTTGGGTGGATGACGTGGCGAGAAAACTCTGGAGTTTTCTGCGATAAGAAAATGCCACTGCACTGAAGCTAAAGGGCAAGTTGTACAAAACGTTTGTACGTCCCGCACTCATGTATGGATCAGAATGCTGGACCATGTATGAAGGTTACGCGAAAGAAATGACAGCGACTGAAATGAAAATGTTACGCATGTCAGTTGGTGTAACCAAAAGGGACCACATCAAGAGTAGCTACATCCGAGGCCATAGACCAACCAATCACCGAAAAGCTCGAAGATCGACGAATGAATTGGTATTGCCATGTTCAAAGGCGTCCGCGTGAGAACCCCGCAAAGAGAGCGATATCAATGGAAGTTCCACTTGATGGACCCAAGGCCAGAGGCAGACCGAAGAACACCTGGATCGTCCTGTTCTTTTTACACAACAAATCAGCAGACGAATACCGTATTATCTGTCTAAATTTATACTCTGACCATTTGATGCATGCTAATAGTCATATCCGTTCTGTTTTTGGCAGGAGAGTCCTGCTTTTTCGACCATAACCTATGCCGTCCTGCCAAAACCTCGAAATCCCTGCTTTTGTCCGGCTTTGTCCTGTTTTTGAACAGCGTATTGACATTTATTTATATATCTCACCATGACGAATAAATTTAATGAAAACTACACTTCAATTTTGTAGAAACTTACAAATAAATTGTATGAATGAGCCCTCATTCAGTAGGGTGATAGGCCACCAACTCGGCTTTTTATATTGTCTAAGTCCGGCAATAGAGGGGATCGCAAGGAATTATCGCTCCTGAAGCGTCCTGGCCCTCCTGGGACATTATTTGCGTACATACTGTCAATAAATCGGTCTTTCAAATATTACAGCTTGCACAGCTATAAGGCATTTTTGGACATAATGTTCAGCGCAGATTCATATACCCAGATGTGACCACGATCGTCAATTGATTGATTACTAATTCCTGGTACATTTTTGATAAATGCATAGTGGATGTCGCTTCCAACGACATCGGTTATAACGATGTATCGGCTATACGAAGTTCCCGGAAGATTTATGAAGCCCCTGCAGTGTAATTGTTAATGGATATAGCGACAATGGCTATAGCGACCGATCGGTTATAACGGCGGAGGTTTTATGGCCAAAGTGGTCGTCTGTGTGTAATGATACTTTTTCGTGCAAAGATGGAGTGTAAATAGAATTTAAAATGCACAAAATCCCTCATTGGTAAAAAAGTCACAAGGATTCTTGTCGTCCCATATTGCATTTACCTTTTCTCTAGCATTCCGATTTTGCTTCAAAGCTTCGCCTATGGCGAGGATAAATATCCAGAATTGTCCACGCTTCAGTCGGTCCTCCAATTTTATCAGCACTAGCTCTATATTTGAAATCACGCAATTGTGAAAATAAACCAAACATGTTGAACCGACAACTCTTCTGTGAAGAGACCGTGTGAATTAAAGTTGATCTGACGATATGGTTGCCTCATTCATCACAAACATAAGAAGTGCTATTGAGGCTACTACCCCCAAAGTTGTCATACAAGATGCATCTCCACTCCTCCTCGATGATGTCACCAGGCGAATGATAGGTGTCAGCAATAGTCTTAAACGCCAATGACAAAGGAGTGAAAATATTGAAATTAAAAGACAACTTAACCAATTAAATAGTGTCATACTTCCAGGATCTCATCTATTCGGAATAAAAGATGGTCTACATTACTTTCTACTTTTAAAAAAAGGATCAAGCAAATTTTGGAAACTTAAAAAGCAATTAAGAAGAAAAACACTTTTAAAATTCCTCCCTTATTAGACAGTGACAAAAGCCTGTGTTATAGCGATACTGGTAACGCCGAATTAATTGCTAAAAAGTTTAGTGAAGCTCATCGATTAACTGAACATATGGGTGGTAGCTCTATTAATAACATGATAGTCGAAAGTGCAATACAGCAAATACCGCAAACAACATCTTTACCAGAAGCTGCTCTCTGTGAACCGAAAGAAATTGTTGGAATCATTAAGAAACTAAAAAGCAAGAATTCACCCGGTTAAGATAACATCCCTGCATGTTCAATTAAAAATTTACCTGGAAAGTCTATAGTGCTCTTGAACTTTATCTTTAATGCTTGTCTAAAGCTATCTTATTTCCCCAAGGAGTGGAAAGAAGCTGCCATCATCCCCATTGCTAAATCTAAAACAGACGCTAATAATGTAGCGAACTATCGGTCAATAAGCCTGCTTCCGATACTCAGCAAAATCTTCGAAAGAGTAATTCCTGAAAGGCTTCAAAATCATATAGAACCAAACGAGGTACTTCTAAACTTTCAATTCGGTTTTCGAAAGAAAACACTCTACTTCTCATCAAATTGACAGAATTACAAACTTAATACAAGATGTTTTCCACAACAAAGCGTCGGCTGGAATGGTCACGCTTGACCTAGAAAAAGCTTTTGATTCAGTGTGGTCTGTTTTTTAAACTGACACATTTTAAATTTCCACTCTATCTAGTCAAACTAATCGAATCATATTTATCTGAACGCAACTTTTCTGTTAAAGTGAACAGCAGCTACTCCTATCCCAGGGAAATTCCGGCAGGCGTCCCTCAGCGATCCTGCCTTAGTCAAACTCTCTTCAATATATTCGTAGCTGATATACCAGTACACTCGCGCTGCCAGCTGGCTGTCTACGCCGATGACACTTGCTTTCTGACAAGCGCAGATGACCCTGAAACCATCATACTCAACTTAGAAACCTATTTCGAAAAACTTTATCAGTACTTTTTCCGATGGCGACTAAAGTTAATTGCTTCCAAACCAAAGGCGATATTTTTCTCTAATAAAGTAAAAAACAGAAAACCTGCCACAACGGAATCTGGACTTTCTTGGAGTAAACATACCATGGAAGAGAAACATAGAATACCTCGGAGTTACTCTGGATAAAAAACTTATCTACAGAGATCACATTGAAAACACGGTCTTGGCGTTTTCAAAAAGCACTCACTCTCTCTACCCGCTTATCAACAGAAAATCGGTGCTGTCTCTCGACAATAAGCTCCTTCTATACAAGAGTTGTTTGCAACCAATACTAACTTATGCTTCACCAGTGTGGCAACATTGTGCCCATAGCCACAGAGACAAACTTCAGGTCGCACAAAACAAATGCTTGAAAATTATTCTAAATAAACCCTGGCATTTCTCAACTATGCGTCTTTATCACCTTGCTAAAATTCTGCAAATCGAAGACTTCGTGGAAAAAACCTCTGCTGCATTTCACAGAAGAATGAGCCTTACTAACAACCCACTGATCATGCCATTATTCTTGCCTGCTTACTACAATCAAATCCGTTTTTAGCCTAGTCTAGTCGTTATGAAAGTACAATATGCATTAGGGTTACTATTAAGTTAGGTATAAGGTATTGTAAGTGAAATGCATGTAATTGTTAATATTGTATTTTTTCATTGTTACCTTGTTTGGTTAAAAATAAATAAATAATATTAGTTGTAAAATACATCAGGCAAGGTTTTTGCTCAAAGAATTTTCCTTACACACGTCATATTTGCTATCATCAACTTATTCTTATATTCAGTATTATGCTATCTAAGAAGTATTAAGATGTACATGGATTAATTGTATCAGAAACACTTAAAAACAAAATGTACTTAGTAGTGTATAGTTAATGCTAATAAACGATCTTTTAAACTAAAGTTGATCTGCTGTGAAAAGTGCAATGAATCTGCCTACAACGTCGCGACAGCGACGCCAGTTTAGTGATGAAAACGGCATAATATTTTTTTACACGTAATGTGTCTAAAATGCTCGATTGTGTTGTGTGCTTTAGTGCAAATAAAATGTTGTGATATGCATTTATGATTTCGTACGACGTTTTAAAAACCCTTAGGTTCGCGTTTGTCATTCTGAAGAAACTAAAGCAAAATGCGCTGCATCGGGAGTTGGCAATTTTTTGTGAAAAACCAACCACGCTTTTCTTCATGACGCCGTCAAGGCTTTAGGGGATAACGCTTTAATGCAAGCATAGCCTTGACGGAAGGGAAATTAGGGTAAGGGATCGAGAGGGGGACAACACAAACATCGAGGGTCGCCGTGGGATTCGAACTCACGCTCCGGCAACTCAGAGATAGAGCGACATCTCTACCACTGAGCCACCGTATGCCCCAACTGCTGCCATTTCATCGACGTCATCCGTATGAAAAAAATTTCCAGAATTAGGTTGGTAATCTCCGGTTCTTTTCGTTTAAATGTTTCACAAAGACAGACTAACGAGAAGAAGCGGAGATTTTTTCTGATCCGCAAATGGCAGTTAGGGAATCAGAATGGCAAACATGTTTCCGGAACATACGCAACTGTTTTGTTTCGTAACCCCACTCACTGTAAGCAGTTTCCCTTGAAGGCACGAAGAGCCTATTTTGGGCATGCAGGGCCTAAGATTTATGACCAAGTAATTGCCAAGGAAGTGAGGACATTAAATAAAATTCTCCTCTGATCAAACTATGTATACACTGAAACAAGCGTTATTGCTGACAAATTTGTGGCATTTGTGTTTCTGGTTGTCCTTCATTGTATCCTGATTTTTTACTAGCAGTGTCCTGTCACACGACGATTTTTGGTGAATTTGTCCTGCCGTTTACGTTAACAAATAAACGAGCGTTAGTAATAAAGACTAGAAATAGTGCCTAGTTGAGGCGACTCAAATCAAATTTCGGTGTGGCACCCTGTTTATCACTTTACAAAATATGCATATAAAACGTTTATCTGTAAAATGCTATTGCTGTATTAGTAACAGTTATTTTCTATAGTTTCTACAGTCATTGCAGAATTCATAAATATATAAAGTCAAATAATAGGTACAAATTAACATCTGTAAACGATACGAAATTTATAGATTTCTACTAGACTTCACAAAGAGCAAGTATTTTTCGTACTTGTGAACATTCCATGAACAATTAGCGAAAAAATAATATTATTTTTAAAAGTCGTTGCCAATAAAACACATAAAATAAAACAGTGGAAACAAAAAAAGCAACGCTTAACAAAAGTTTCTTTTTGCGCAATTGTGTAACACGTAACCAATAAAAAATATACTATAATTGGCTTCACTGACGATTACTTACTAATGTATTCTTTCATCGATTGTTCTATTTATCTGAACCAAAAAGCAATATTGGCATCACGCGTGCTATTACTAATCTCTTTGTACGTTGTAATTTTTCCATAAAAGTTTTCTTTCAATCAACGCTTTTATTGTTAAAAAAATCAATAAACCGATTGGAAAAAAACTCACGAAAACAAACACGTGAGCATTGCATATAAATAGGACGAGCGATCGCGTAAAAAAATCAGAACTGTGTTCCCTTTAATCGCAGTAAGATGGAAGTAGTGTTTTTATTTGTAGTTCTTACTACAACGTTTCGTTCATCAGCAGCCGTAGAGTCAAGAATTGTTGGTGGAACAGAAGCGGAGCCTCACTCGTTTCCATATCAGGTTGCACTATTTCGTTATGGAAATACCTTTCATTGCTCAGGAATACTGATATCGAAGAACTATGTTTTGACTGCTGCCCATTGTTTGGGCAAGTAAGTATAAATTTAATTATTTTGAATTAGGTTATAACGTATTAAATATTTTTTTCTTAGTCCGTTTGATGTAGTTAAACTAGGTGTACATGACATAAATGGTCATAATGAATGCCAAGTGGAACAGGAAGTACCAAATTCCAATTTTATAGTTCATCCCCTTTTTGAAGAATTATACAATGATATTGGGCTTATAAAATTGGTTGAACCAGTATCATTTAATGGTAAGCTTTTAGTATTGCAAAATAATTATCTTTGATAAAAACTAGTAATTTTACAGACTGCATTATGCCAATTGATCTGCCCCGCGCAAGTGATAAAGACAACCAATACGTGGGAGAAATAGCCATAGCTAGTGGATGGGGGCTCATTCAAGGTAAACAAACGTTTCCCATTCTAGTGCATAAAAATTGATTCATCCAAAGTATAGAGGTTTGTGCCTTATGCCACAAACCATGCGACGATCACGCGGTCGTAGCTCAGCAACCAACTCTTAGCCCTATTTGCATATTTTTCAACATTCCTAGAACTGACTATTACTTAAAGGAACATTTCTGCATAAATACACTCATGTAGTTCTCAGAACATGATATCCTATTCCGATCGCTGATCAATCATCGCATGTCTCATGTCTCTACGAAACTACTCAAGCGATGATCGTTCATCGATCGTAATTTCGAGCCGTATTTAAATATTTTCTGAATGGTTCTAGTTTCCTAGTATCGACTATGGACTAAAGGAACATGTCTGTATAGAAAATATACCCATATAGTGCTCAAAACCGGTGGTTTCACTTCGATCGCTGAGCGATGATCCCATGAATCGTCTCTACGAACACAAACCTTTAGAACTACGATCGCTGAGCGATCATTGCAAAGGCCGCTTTAAGGGTTTTGCTAAATATTTAACATACTTACATTTTCTTTGCAGACCAACCTCGCGTTTTCCCAGATGTCCTCCGATATGCGAATTTAACTGTTATAGATGACAGCGAATGCGACAAATATGACCCAGGTGTATTTGGATCTTGTCATTTATGTACCTCAGGTATAGGCCCCAAGGCAATATGTAGTGGAGACTCTGGCGGTCCGCTCGCTATTCAGTCGGCCAACAATGTTAAAACCCTAATAGGAATTTCCTCTGCTGGTTACTATTTATGTGAAGCTGAATACCCGTCGATATTTGTTCGTGTTACTAAATTTCTGGATTGGATTGCCGAGAACAGTGATGTAGAAATAAGACCATAACTTTGTCTTACAATTTCCGCTAGAGAGACCTTACATGAGAGTTATTAACGATATTAATGTAGCTTCGAAATCTAATTACTTTCTTTGCCTGTTTATCTCTATCCGATATTAATGTATATAATTGGTACTGTTTAAATAAATATAAACGACGAACATTTTCCTGAAAACTTCAGAGTTCTGTCTGTGTTAAAGTTACAGCCGTTCAGAGATGCGATCCAAGTTATAAAAATCTAAGGGGACCAAGTATGAAAAGAAAATAAAATTTCTTAGAAGAACTTCCTTTTTTTGGATGTATGTATTTTAAATGCCAGGCCCATGGTCCTTCTTCTAATTCCTTTTCACTATGTGAAAGGGTATATTAACTTTGTCATGAAGTTTGCAACGCACATAAGGAAGCATCTCTGCGACTGCATAAAGTATATGCAGGGTGTCCGGAAACTGCCGCATAAACGCACCGGATTGTAATTCTTCATGTGATTTCCAGCAAAAAAGTTGTACGGAACATAACCCCAATTCTTAACCCTTTAGCTATGATAGGCATTTGAGGATTAAAAAAAAAAATCAATTTCTTGTACGAATAAAACCTCCCAAGTCAGATTAGGTTAGCAAAATAATATGGTTATTATAGCCAACAAATTTACCTAAAAAATAAAACTAACTCCACTAAAATCAGATAAAAGGTTTGGTTTTAACCGAGCTTCAAAGTCAAATTTTTGTTATTTGACACAAAACCAATCTATTTTTCCATCTCAATTTTCTCCAAATTATGCCAAGGTTAGGTGCTTGTACGATTCTTTTAAAAATTTGCGACTTTCGTGCGCCTTACCTTTCATCTGTATCTTCACAAAGCCAAAACTACGCAAATAATTCAAGTTGACATGACCTTTTTCATTTTTTAGAATCTATAATAGCTGAAGATACCACCATTAAATTTGCTTAGGAAAAAAATGGTTTGGAGAGCTCTGACAAAGAACATAAAAGGACATTAATTAATCTACGTTCGATCAAGGATTAATTAGTGTATTTTATGGCCTTTTTCAGAGCAATCCAAACAATGTTTTCCTTAGTAAATTTAATGGTAGAATCTTCATCTATTATAGATTCTAAAATATGAAAAAGGTAGTGACAACTCGAATTATTCGCGTAGTTATGGCTTTGGAATGATACAGTGTCCTTTTTTGTCCTTTTTGGGGCCTTTCCGATCAAATTTTTTCTTAGCAAAATGAGTTTTAGATTCCTGGCACCCTACTGAATCGAAAACAACCAAAATTAGCCTTACTAAATTTTGTTCAATTTGGAGGTCTGAATTGGGATATTTTAAATGGACGAATATACCAGTATCGGTGGCCATTAAATTGTTGGCAGATTAATTTTTAGGGAAAATTGGGATAAGCGAGATCGCAATAAGAAAATTTCAAGCAAAGATATAAAGGAATAATGCGGGAAACTTGACTATTAGAAATAACAGAAAACCTTGTTGAATCCCCGCCGAAACGTCCTTACGCTGCTGAAAATAACAATTGTAAAACAATTGTAAATTGTAAAATCCAAATAATAAGTAAATACAATACAAGCAATATTTTGAGTTACATGTGTTCATAGGAGGCGAAGAATGCACTCTGTGCCCTCCGGTGAATATGCCACTGACATCAGAATTCAGTTAAATGCTGGCTAAAAGTGTGTACAACCGTCCTGGTTCGGGATTTAGTAAGTTAAGAAATTACCGCAACACTATGGATACTCCAAATAGAGCCCTGCGAAGGAAAGGCACTCCACAGAAAAATTGTCAATTGCGGGTGAATGATAACAAACTTTAAATGTACTGAAAGACGAACCAGATGGTATTTCATATTTTCTCTTGTGCTTCACAGATTTAGAATTGTGAAACGAATAAATTATTTAGCACTAAATTCATGTATTATTCACCGTTTAACTTTATTATACCATTCTGTAAAGAAAGAAGTTGATTTCCTATCATTTTTTAAAATATTATTTTCGCGTACAATTGACGGTTTTCGAGTTTTAAACGAAAAACCTAAAAAACTGTCAATTGATCCCCTTCATGTCTCCTGATTACCACACTACTCGAAATAGATGGGACTTTCTTCCAAACTACGTGATTTAGGCCTATTTGGTTTATTTCTTACGGGCTATGAAACCATTTACAGAAATTTAAGTTTGAGATGAACACTAACATTTTATGGACTGTCCAAATTCCCATAAAATGGAATGGAACTCTTCACTAAGTAACGTCTTGGTCACGACAAACAAAAGAATAAAGAAACACTAATTTATTACAACATTACAACAAGGAAAACTATGACTTTTTTGGCTTCACGAAACAAAACCCTCAGAACAGAGGACAAAAATCATAATGTTTTATATACTGGGATTTCCTTTTTGAATTAAAGCCTCGCCGCTAAGCTCCCGGTGATGTAGCACCAATTCGTGAGAGCTCATAATGGTAACAGCCTGTGCCAAATAAAACACCCATAATTGTATTGTACCTGCTCACTTGGAGGAGAGATACTATTTCTGTGCCTATAGTAAAGTTCGACGGGAACGTGTGGTCCTTTTGTCTACTGTGAACCTAAATATATATTTTCTGCTAAATGCGATACTAATACTCGTTCTTTTGCCTATCCACCCACCTAGATTTTACGCTTGAACATTCGAAAAAGAGAAAACCAAACCGCAACGCCAGAGAGACCACAAATGAAAGGGCAAAACAACCGCAGACATACATATATAAAGAGCGATTGTGTTTCATTCATCGTTGACTGCTCGACTGCTGGAACCTATTTAGAACGCTTTCCTCATATTGTAAGGAGTCAGGGGGATTTTCGCACTGAAACGTGAAATATTCACGTGTGTGACACCACGTTCGTATGTGGAACAAATCTCTTTGGCTCATTTCCCAGCCATTTTTACTCGAGTTGAATGGCCAATTACGTATTAGGGACGATTTACTGACACTTTGTATTTATTTATTTATTGGGCGTTCCATGCAATCATAGAGCAAGCAACGGACGAATGTTGAAAACAAAAAGGAGCACATACATAAAGAAGAAAAAAGTCCGAGCAAAAAAAGCTGGTTCTTCCTGTTCATAAGCTATGCTCCGGAAAAATGCGATTGTGTTCTTGTCTATTGTACCTAAAATCCTAGCATTGAATTATACTGAAAGGCAGTGAGACGAAAACGGAAAAATGCTGAAGATTGATGCCAGTCAGCTAGCGTGAAGCCATTTTATATATACATACGCGTACACCTCCGCGCCACACCATAGTCTACATCCTTCTGTGTTACATCCTCGTCCATTGAAGAGATGTCAGCTACCAAGTTAGTATTCTGTCGAAGACATAATGGATTTGTTTTGAAACGTTCTGTTGTATCGGTCGGAAGTGAACGATTTTCTTTCGTGGGAAATTAATGGTTTTTTCTTTTTTTGTTCTGTTTTTTTTTTTCTGGTACATGTAACGTTCCGAATGTAAGAAGGATATAAACGTATCGATTTATGGAATACACTTTTAAATGAGATTTCCACGGATTTCGACAACAAATCCACTGATGTATTTTTGATCAAAGAGATTTCCTATTCGATGTGAAAGTATTATTATTGTTCGATCGTCCTTTGTATGGGTAAAAATATACGACCGAAAACACGACATTTTTTATTGTGTAAATGGCAGTAAATCCACAAATAAATGTCTTTTCGGGTTTTTCGTCTTACATCTAGCTGAAAAACGAGTAACACTTTCGATTGTTGGCGTATGCAACGGAAGTTGGGGATTTACGGTTAGTTACACAACAATGAGCTTCTGTACTCAGTAGGTATAAAGCCAGAGTAGGGTTTTCTAAATGTGGATATGTAACTCTAACTCAACTTAATAAAGTCATAATATTAATATGCCTTCATACCACACGATGTAACGATTAGAGTTTTGATTGACTGTACCTAGAACTTAGAGAAGCTACTGAAAATTATTTCGCACACTGAAGGAACAACAGCTGACGAGTTACGTTTTCGATACAGGCGCTCTCTGGGTGAAGTCACAAAATTTGGGTGTTTCAATACTCAACGTCAAGCTAGAAACGGGTATGAGCGTGTATGGTGTGTGGATGCAACGTAATACTAATGTCAACGAGATTCATTACCATGTCTGCAATCATCAAACATATTTAGAAAAGCATAAACCGCACTACATTTGTTTACCAATCTATTTCTTCATAATTATACTCTGCCATATAGCTACTTCGTTGAAAAGCGTAGAAATTTCGCGCTAAGTAGGTACAGGACGTTGCGCTACTTTTCACAAGCACCGAGTGACGGTTCGCACAACGCTGTCTAGATACTAAGGCCGCAATGCTGAATCTTAAAAGTCAAAATCTGCTACTTAATTGTGGTTATGTTCGCCATGGTTGCACTGTTATGTTCTTACTTTTAATGACGACATGTGATTGTTTTTGTTGTTTGTTCCGCCAACAAATTTAGTGGTAGCTCTGAAGTCATTTTCTAGCTGAGTTGCCGCTATGATATATGTATCTAAATGGCGTTGGTTCTCACCGCTAGTAGTGATGATATTCTTTCTAAGCAAAACGTACTTAACGGAGTGGTCGTGAATACACTCATTGTTTCGTCGAAGTTTAAATGATTGCCTACTGTAAAAAACAAATGGCAAGAGGGCAAGTAATTTTAGGAGTTTGCGAATTTCGTCTTGATCAGTGGTTTCCAATCTTTTTCAGTTCGTGTCCCCTTGCGAAGTCTGCCGAGCCTGGCACCCGCCGAGAAAATTAAAGCCAAAAATCAAAAGTGGATGTGGAAAAATTTGCTTTGGTTTTAATTTTGAAATAAGTATGGATTCTATTTATTTATTTTAATTATGAGAGGATCGAATGGTCAGATTTAGCTTGTTAGAAAAAAACTAAAATATGTCTGCACCTATCGCTTCTACTTTTTAATGACTTTGGAAGTCAAATCACACTTCTCTATAAAAAAAAACAATTCTTTGTAAGTGCAGCCCATATTTTGGAACTACAAATTTACTGGCAATTTTTTGAAGTATGTATGTATGTACCTACAGGGTGTTCTTGTTGTGATAGAACCTAAAAATAAATTTAAGTTCGAAAAACGCCCTTAATTCACACGAAATTGGATTCATTGAAATAGGATCATATTTTTCGGCGAGTCGCCGCCAGGGTTTTCAAAAATGCCGATCTTTAGAAGCTGCAATCTCTATTCAACAATGGTTTGAGGGTAATCTAACGATTGATGTGTGTTTGCAACACTATTATTTTATTTGTAGTGTTTAACTTCAGGTATCTGGCTGAATTAAAGAATACACGAGCGTCCAGCTATTTAAGCAGTGAACGATTTATTAACCTAGTTGACAGTTGACTTTTAGTTGAGGGTTCAGTAAAATTAAAATACATTGTAGGATTGAGCAAAATTATAGGTAAATATTTTTGCGAATGGAACACGAGGACTTGAAAGAACAAGATTAGGTAGTTTCATAAACAACTTACTGCAAACAATTTTTTTGTTGAAAAATTGGCCTCCAAATAACCCGCAAGCCATGGCAGCACCTGTTCAAAAGTCATGCTCAAACATAAATGGCAAAACCTCCTCTTTAATGAATATAATTTTTTCTGCATTAGGGATGTTTTTTCGCGCTTTATATAAAAGAAACAAATACGTATTATTTAAATTCCGTGATTTCCGTATCTTGAATTTCGTCGGGAGTTCGGCCGCCGCAATGGCTTCAGAGGAGAAGCAAAATACCATTACTGGAGCAATAAAAAAATGTCAATACTGGCTGGTGCGGCTTATATTAGAAATGCGGTCCATTTCAATCAGCCATATTAAGCGATTTTTAAATTTCTCTTGAGCAGTGTTCATCATTCTTTTATCTGCTGCATTTTTATTTAATCGAAGAAAATAAAAATATAATAATAATAAGTAAAATAAGTTTTTGCCCGTTGTATTCCAACAACCATAATTCACAAACGACATCAATATTTGAAGAAAACTAAATACTAACTCTCTAGATACTGGAACCATGAAATCAAGATCAAAACACGAGTCTTTCCGCCTCTTCTTTCTACCCACAGGAACTACCATGTACCAATGTCGTCAAGTAGAATGGAGATTCGTCAATAAGATTTTGAAAATCGTCAAATTGATCTGGAAATTCATAAATTTAACATGGGAACGTGTAAGCATGATGCCGAAATTCGCCAATTTGCGATGGAAATTCGTCAACATAATTTTGAAAATCGTATTTGCTTCAATATTTTTAACTTAAAGCTGGGGTGTCACACTCGAAACATGGTCTGGGTCAAATCACACTAGCTTTAGGTTTGAGCGGGTCGCAATATAAAATTTAAATTTATTTTCGAAATTAATTTTGACCAAATTGTGGACAGGTAAACAGAACCGGCCATGCAGAAACAGCTAGAACGCCCAAAATAACCTCGGGAACCGAAATTGTGCATAAATTGGAGCGCTTATTTTGAAAGTGGCATAAGTCCAACTCTTCATGAATCAAGATATTGAAAGGTTTGCGTTTCAATTCATTTAAAAATCTGGATCGCTTCATTTGATTTGATTCAATTGCATTTATATTCCTCAGATTTTAAATTTTCTATCTATGTTAAACATTTGGTATAACCCCCAAAAAATAAGGGAGTTTTCATTCGGCAAACTTGAGGTAACCGACAATTTGACAAAAATTGCTTGTTTTTTCGGTATAATAGATCAGTTTCAACTTCAAACCGTCGAATTTTTAAAAAATTGGTAATTTGATATTTATAATAATCAAAAGTCTGAAAATATATGTTTGGTTAGTAGTCCAGTCAAGTTAGTTAGTTGAAAATAAAAAATACACATCGTTTATATTTTGTTGTCTTGAAATCGGCATAGTTATAGGAATCTAAGACTTATTTTACTAGAAAAAATATGTAAGGTCCTATAATGGCAAGAAATGACAACAATTTAGATTAAACTGGTAGCAGACATGTAGAGTATCACATTGAAAGTGACGTCAATGGCATTCCAGTTCCAAAGTTGAAGGCCTAAAACACCTTCAGGAAGACGTAAATCCTGCCTTCGATTACTATTGAATAGGTGTATAGTGTGTATCACTCAATTCGACGAAAAAATATTTTATAAAATCTATTAAGTATGTATATTAATTTGTTTTGATTTTATATTTTCCACATTGACAATAGCCGTGTGTAATTTTGTAGTCTATCTATTTCCGGTCATAAGGTTTCGCCCAACTGGGCATCTTCAGGTCTATTTAAGTGGCTAATTACAAGAAAAAAATAATATTGTGTTTTATCTTTCTGCGTTCCGTTTCGCGCTTTTTCTATCCTATACTTGACAATTTTGTCATTAATCTAGGTCATTAAGACGAAAAAAATTAAATAAAATTTTTCCTGTAATTAGCAACTTAAACAGATCAGAAGATTGGGCGAAACGGTGTGACTGAAAATGGAGACTACAAAATTACAAACTGCTAGTGTCAGTGTAAAAAATACAAAGTCAAAAAGATAATCGTTACTATAGTAATAAGACTAACAGTAATAAAGTATTTTTTACAGTTATTTGCAATCAAAAGAAGTTAAAATTCAATTGATCACTTGCTGTGCGATACGATATTTCTCTAGTTTTATTTGAAAAAAAAAAACCAACCGTTTTGGTTTTAAGAAAAATGTGAGAAATCAAACTCATTTTTTTCTCAAGTAAATAACTACGCTCTTTCAAAAATACGCCTCAAGTAGTTGCTGCAAATAATTTGAAAAGTTGGAGAATTTTGTCTATATCTCACAACGGTATCATATTTGCTTCATTATTACTACTCGTAGGAGAATATCTTTTGATTTTGATTTTTGTTTTTTAAATAGTTCCAATACTCAAAATGTAACTATAGGCCTATGGATGTCCGTAAAGTTCACACTTGGTCAAGTGACTTCTTTTCTGATTCAAACTCGAACTTTACAATTATTATTATAGCAGTTACATATTTTAACGTAGGCAAAACAATGAGTTTGAACACTCGGTTCCACAAAGAAAAGGTGACATTTTCCTTAAAACCAAAACAGTTTTTATGTAAATTTTTTTTTAATATTATTTATTATGAGTTACAGTTACATAGCATTAAAAATACCAGCAAGGTATGAATTTTCTAATTTCTTTTGGCCACACACAACTCTAAAAATACCTACGTGACAGATTCTTAAATTTTTTTTCGGAGTGAGGACAAAGATTAGCCAGTAAGAACATTAGACAGGCGTACAAACTTATAAATAGTGTCAAGAACGGATATCAACCCAGGACAAGCCTATGTAAGGACAAGGATGGTAACATCATCAGCGACATCGAAAGCGTCAACAAACGATGGGCCTCGCATTTTGAAGAGCTCCTCAATGCAACATCAACATCCCACGCGGAGCCAGCTCTTGGGCAGTTAGCCGAACCAGGCCCTCCCGTTCTACCCCCAACAATAGAGGAGGTGAGTCTTGACATACAAAATAATAAAGCGCCCGGCGCTGACGAGATCCCAGCAGAACTGCTAAAGCATAGTTGAACGTGCCTGACCAACGCTATACATGTGCTACTACTGAAAATATCGAACGACGAGGTAATCCCCGAAGATTGGCGCAAGAGCATAATCTGCCCAATCCACAAAAAGGGGGACAAGGTGAAGTGTGAGAATTACAAGGGTATATACGTATCATTAGTTTGTACGGCCTATAAGATTTTATCGAAAATTCTTGAAAAGAAAATTAATCCGTACGTGGAACGAATCATTGGCGAGTACCAAGGCGGCTTCAGACCTGGCCGCTCAACGACCGATCAGCTTTTCACAGTTAAGCTACTACTCTAAAAGTGCTGGGAATATAACATCGACGTATACCAAATCTTTGTTGACTTCAAGCAGGCATACGACAGTATCGATCGAAGTGTATTGTACAACATTATGCTGAATTTTGGTATACCGGCAAAGTTAGTGCGACTCACAAGGATGACGATGACTAATACCGTCTCGCAGGTCAGAGTGCAGAACCGACTCACTGACCTATTTGAAACTCGTTGGACTCAAGCAGGGCGACGGGTTGGCGCCGACGCTCTTCAACCTTGCTTCGGAGTATGTAATTCGAGCCATGAATATGGACAGCAGCGGAACGCTACTCATCAAGTCGACTCAATTAGTAGCGTACGCCGACGACATCAACATCATGTCTCGAAGATTGGGTGATGCAGAAAGCCTTCTGCATAGCCTCAATAACGCCGCGAAGGAAGTTGGACTACATATCAACGAAAGCAAAACAAAGGCCATGATGCAATCGAAAACAAGGACGCCAGCAAATTCAAGCATCACAGTGGGGGACCTTAATATCGAGTATGTAGACAACTTCAATTATCTGGGTTGTAACTTATCAAAGGACGCCAACGAAACCGACGAAATTAAGCGACGGATACAACTAGCCAATAAGACATATTTCTCGGTCCTCCCTATAATTAATTCGAAACTTGCGCACAGGAACACGAAGCTCCGCGTGTACAAAACGATCATCCGACCCGTGCTATGTTATGGCAGCGAAACATGGACCCAAGCCTCCGAAATTTTGCTAGACCGATTCGAACGAAAGGTCCTCCGGCGAATTTTCGGGACCGTTCGTGAGCCAGATCAATGGCGTATCCGGTACAACCATGAGTTGTATCAATTGTACGATGAGCTGGAAGTATCGAAAATGGTGAAGCTTCAACGTTTGCAATGGGCGATAATCGCATGCCAAAGAAAGTGATGAACGCACAACGAATTGACGGAGCGAGGTTGCGTGGACGACCGAGAGCTCGCTGGGAGAACTCCTTAGGTGAAGACGCCCACCAGCTGCTGGGCCTCCGAAACTGGAGGACAAGGTCACGTAACCGCGACAATTGGAGGTGAACGATTCAGGCGGCCAAGGCCCGACGTCGGGCTATCGTGCCACATTGATGATGATGATGAATGGATAGTTTAAGTAAAAAGTGCGCCTAGCTCTGGCTGTGCTACCGACACCATCTGAACGAGCAGAATGTTAACCAAATCACGCCAAATTGCACGCTTTGTACTCGTAGCTGACCGGTAAAAATCGTTAAAAGATTAATGATAAATTTATTTAAATTTATTAATAGAGATTAAGGCTATCACCAGGATTTATTAAAACTTGGATTTTATATAAATTAGTAAATAATAAAAGCAATCAGTAAATTTTTTTTTTGTCTAAATCTGCCGCAAATCCATAGCACTCTCATGGACCCCGATATTTTTTCTGTATTTCGGCGGACGTCCTTAGAGGACTCACGGACCCCAGGAAACTATGTGGTAGAGCAATACAATTGAAACCTTTTCAAAGTTTTAAAATTCCCGTAAAGTTCTGATTAGAATATGATGGATGTGATTGTGATGAAGAGCATAAATGCTAAAATACTATTTTTCAATTCATGCAAATATGTATTTTGTACATTGGTGCCAAACTGCTGGACATTTTATAACATATCGCCACAAACATCAAAAACACACTTTTTCCCACCCTCGCATATACGAATTTGACTAATTCCCACAAGCATTGCGAGGACGAAAAAATTATATCCAACAGGAAGTACCGGAATAGGTCGTGCTTAAATTTTAATCAACATCCGATATGAAATGGAACTTTATAGTGCGACCAGTTTTGTCGTCCACTTTGTACACTTTGTGAACAAATGAATGCATCCCGCGGTGGTTCTAGCCGACGTCTAATGTGTCCAGTAAATTGAGAATTTCTATCTCTGCGGTTAGTTGTTCAGTTTTGCATTCATTTCGTACTTATACGACCGAGCAGCAGCGCCTCGTACTGGACACTGGACAGAGTGGACAAAGAAAACTGCAGGCTGCCGTTTTATAATGGCTATACGTTAGCATGGCATACGGGTCAGTGAATTTAGTCACGCGATAGGATTTCACTAGCTAGGAAAAACATCAAATTGACAACAAGTGGGTCCTGGCCTGGGCAAATACGTACCTCGAGCATGAACGTTAGTACAAGGATTGAGGACGCATGCATTTTTTAGAATATAAAACGACAGAGAACATCATGGCAGTCGAGAACATTTCGGTTTTAGTTCGTAGTATGTTCCTACCTATTTGGAGCGTGGTAAACCACGGAATTAATTAGTGAAAAGTCTTTCAATTTCGAGGGAAATTTTCCGTATTTTATATGGGGGTTGAAAGTATGACATTAGCTTATTTTGACGAAGTATTTTATAATATGTTTGATCCTTGCGACATGTACATTCATAATTATTTAAAATTCTTTACTTAAGCTCGTACCCTTTAGAATTTCCGCAGTCCCTGATACAACACTAATCTAAAAGTGTTATTTGTGATACACTAAAGAATGTCGTGTGCTTAATGGGAATCTCAGAGCTTTGTGAGTCATCGGTAACCGCGGATAAATTTAAATAAATTTATTTATCCGGATATTGTAGATTATGAAAACCTATGTAAGATAATTTGGACCAGATGGTCCACATAATACCGACGAGGAATAAGTGGGCATAACGTATTTGTAATTATGCGTCTCTTAGACTAGTGAGTACAGAAGAACCTCTGCAATGACATTTATCCATTTCACCAAAAAACATTTTAAAACCATCCGTAACGTACAAAAAGGATGAATATAGACAATAATTTTGAGTGGAAGAAAGCAAATAATTCTTCGTATTCCTATATCAAACATTCTATTATTATAAATTCTATTTATTCTAAAACTGACTTTATTGGATTTTTTAGGATTCTGTTTTAATTTTCTTTTATCACATAAAAATACATTGGAAATATGTATACATACATAAATGGTACTCGCGTACTATTATAGCACTGATACAGTTGCGCGGAATTTTGTTGTTTTAGGGACGTATATAAGGCAAATGACAACGATGACGATGACGACGACGAAGGACATGGACGATGATGATGATGATGACGACGATGAAAATATTTTCCTTAAGTTGTACTCTCCTACTCTCTATGTCTGTACGTACTATGAATTGACCATTTTAGAGTTATTAGTATGATGACCGTTTGTTTCCTTTCCATCAATTTTAAACGATAGCCGCCGGGTGGTTTCTTGTGCAATTGATGGCGGACCCCATGAGACTTGTCGTTGACGTTGTCTAAGGCTGCCATTATTTGATCCGGGCGGACTGGGATTTATTTTTCTTCCACTGGATTTTGCAACCTGAATGTTGTTTTTTTATTTTGTGGTGAGGGAGAGAATAAGGATTTTTTTTATACTGTGTAGTTGACTGGACGAATTGAATGGATGAGTATTTATTTGCCTAGATCATATAGTCATGCTTCAGTCATATACATACATGCTTTGATTTAGGCCGGACATGCTCATGCTGACAAACTTGTTGATTGCTTTTCGAAAAAATTGGGTGTAGTCTTAAGTTTTATAACGAGGTCAGTCTCCTTCAGATTCATAGAGTTTAATATACAAATAATGCTTGTCGAAATATATTGTAAAGGAAAGGATAATATCTTATCGGTTGACAAGTTACATTGCACATTACGATAATTTATGTTATAAGAGACAACCGCAGCCGAAAAGAAAAACTCCTCGAACCTTTTTGAAATGTAGGATGATTCTTTTAATACGTCTATTACTCCAATCAATAGAGACGAAATAATAGGGGTTGGCGTGCAAAAATGGGGATGCCTCGAATTTTTTATATGTTCTAAAGACAGGTGGGGTAAGTTAAAATCCAAGTTTGCGTCACTTTCCCCCCTGTGCTCCCGCCGTTATCATGAAAAAAACATCTGAAATCGGCCCTTTCATCAGTTTTTGGCCTGTATGTTTTTTTTTTCAAGATAGCGGCGGAAGCACAGGGGGGAAAGTGACGCAAATTTGGATTTTAACTTACCCCACCTGTCTTTATAACATATCAAAAATTTGAGACATCCCCAATTTTTTCCATATAGAAGGCGAATAGTTTTCTGAATTTGGTAAAATGTTGATATTGATAGCTTCTGTCATCCAACCCTTAAACTTATTTATAACATTTACACTTATTCATTTATTTCTTATTACTGTTAGATATTCTTTGTTCTCTGGCACAAACCCCATACTTGGGAAGTGAATTGCATTTATCATCACTACATCTGAAAACAATAATCACATTGGTGACAAAAGGGACACAGTTTTCCAGACCAATTTCTACGAGGGACTTATTGTTGCTTACAGCGCCGTGACGTTTCACAACTTTCTTGCGTTAGATTTTTTTTTACCAGGAAAAAATCACAGAGCATAACCCACATTTAAAGCAATCCAGATTATCAACAAAAGGAACGAAAATCATATTCTAAAAGTTTTTTAATTCTTTGAGACAAAATTGATATTTGAATAATTATGCGGAAGAACCGGTACAAGATCATCTATTTGTCACAAAATCCAAGAGACGCAGCTAAAAGACCACCTGAGTAGTCCCCTTTGATACCAGTGCACAGCCTTTTCATGCAGGGTAGCCAGTTCTATCATATTTAGTTAATGAGGTTTGAATTATGTTTAAAACAAAACCCAAGAAAAAAAAAACTTGCAGAAATTATTGAGAAGACAATATTACAATATTATATATTATAAGGGCAAGTACAAAATAAGGTTCTCACATTTATTTCAGGTGTAAGTCATTTTTCATTGCAATAAATAAGTTACCATCTGAAAGCTTGTACTTTAAACTATTTTTCTAAATAGTCGACAGATTTTTCCACGCATTTTTCCTGACGAGTTATGCACTTCTGAAAAGAACTCCGCCGCTAGGCCGCCGATCCGGGATGCGCCATTGTTTCGACTGTTCTTTTCTTTCCGGAGTGACGTAGTCCAATAATATCGTATTTTCGTCAGGAAAAAAATACAGAAGTTTATTTCTCAATTTTGTTATATGTATTTTGGGGCGCTGATTCCGAATATCTACTTTGCACCCTAAAAAACGTGCCACAACCTTTAAAAAAGGGGGGAAAGGGGGGCATTTTTTCGGTTTCTTGCGATTATTTCAAAAACGGTAAGAGATACAGAAAAATGGTCTGAGGACGAAAAAAACTACATAAATTTATCTGTGCAATGATATATAACACATTAGAGTTTAATTGCATATTTCGGCGTTAGAATAGAACATAAATTAAAATATTTTCATTTTAGACCTTTTTTAAAAGCTCCATAACTTTTCAAAGAATGTTAGTTCAGCCGTAAAATTTTGTACAAGTATTAACAGCAAGTTTAAGATAATTTTAACGTAAACGCTGAGTCGCTCCGGTCAAGGACCCCCATTATCCCCCCATTTAAATTTGTCAAAACGGCATGTCCATAACTACCCCCAAAATTGAAGCAGAGTGCTTGTTGCGATTGGAGGTCATAGTCACCCCACCCACCAAAAATCAGCTCATTCGGATAAAAACTAAGGGTATCTCCCATACAAAGTGACCCATCAAGAGTTTGTTCTACGTAAAACGTACTACTCATTTTATAAACTGTAGAACAAAGTTGGGTCACTTTGTATGGGAGGTACCCTTAGTTTTTATCCAAATGAGCTGATTTTTGGTGGGTGGGGTGACTATGACCTACAATCGCAACAAACCAAAATTTAGCACTCTGCTCCAATTTTGGGGGAGTTATGGACATGCCGTTTTGGCAAATTTAAATGGGGGGATAATGGGGGTCCTTGACCGGAGCGACTCAATGTTTACGTTAAAATTATCTTAAACTTGTTGTGAGTACTTATATAAAATTATTCGGATGAACTGGCGTTCTTTCAAAAGTTATGGAGCTTTTAAAAAAGGTCTAAAATGAAAATATTCTAATTTATGTTCTATTCTAACGCCGAAATATTCAATTAAACTCTAATGTGTTATATATCATTCCAAAGATAATTTTATGTACTTTTTTTCGTCCTCAGACCATTTTTCTGTATCTCTTACCGTTTTTGAAATAATCGCAAAAACCCGAAAAAATGCCCCCCTTTCCTCCCCTTTTTTAAAGGTTGCGGCACTTTTTTTAGGGTGCAAAGTTCATAATCGGAATCAGCGCCCCATAATACATAAAGAAAGAGTGAGAAAAAAACTTCTGTATTTTTTTCACGGATTGGTAATAAATCGACACGATATTACTGAACTAACGTAGGGACAGCACGTTTCATCTCCCGTAATAATGGAGTCTAAGAATTCTTGGGTATTCTCGGCGCATTCTCGAAGAAATCCCTCGGTACACTTTACGCGATTGTCTTTGTGGGTTTCTGAAAGCATGTGCGGGACACACCGCGCACAAACCTTGCGATAACCAAGTTTTTTAGTCAAAATGTTGTCGATGGTTTTTTTCACAAACCTCAGGAACCTGGCCAGCCAGCCCCCGAAGCGTTACTCTTCGATCTCGGATTTCACACCTGGCGGTGACGGCGATAGCGGGCTCCATCGCGGATGGCTGTTAGGCCGGCACTGCGCGTCGCAGCGATCGCTCCCGGTAGTGGGGAGACCGACAATCAAGGCGGTATTGCAGGATTTAACCTAGCATCTCGCGCGGCGAGTGTACAGCGTTGGGAACCTTATTTTTTACTTGCCCTCCGTATTATAGTGAATTTACAACTTTTGAGATAGAATAGACCTAGAGTTATAAGATCTTCTCCATATGTTGCTAACAAAATTTATTTGATTTGTACCGAAAATTGAAGTGCTCCGACCATTGACATTGACACCCCCTCACTCCTCACTTCTTTTCACATTGAGCCAGGCAGATCAAACTTGGTGGGGTGCCTAGTCTAAGCCCCATTATGCTCCCAACCAAAAAATAGTACCATCCGAGCAAAACTAAGGGTACCCCCTTAGAGAGTGAACCCAATATCTAACAAATTTCACATTTTTCACTCCAAAATTCTATCTAAGGCCTCCATTACACAGTCATATTTATATTATAATATGTATGTCATATGCCTAAGCCTACTCGATTCATTCAGTCTAAATTTTTAAACGTGCACTAAACGAAATCGAGTAGGCTTAAGGATATGATAATATCTATTATAATATATATTACCAATATATGACTGTGTAATAGCGCCCTAAAATAGAAAAAAAATTATATCCTAGAATAATGACGTTCTAACAATAATAATTATAGTCCTCTGAATGTATATCCAAACGTTTGTACCAGAGCGTGTCTTACAAGTACGATTTTTCGGGTTTTTTAGAATTTTTTTTCCCATATTAACCGAAACAAAGCTACACTAGATTAAAATGCAAAACTCGCAATAATTCTGATGTTCTTATCTAATCAGCAAAAATAGCGGAGAAGTGGTGTGGAGGTTTGGTCAAAAAAGCTTCTCCAAAATTTATTACTTTATTTCGTATGGAATTTATTCGTAATATTTTTTTTATGCAAGAAAAAAAGGCGAATAGCTTTTCTTATTTACATGCACTGGGAAAATATAGAAAATAACAAATACAATAATAATTTAATCACTGTACATAATTATTCAGCTCACTGTATTAATATTAACGCCTTTCTACTCAATGGTTTAATAAGTTCTTTTTTTAATTTCTACTCGTATGTAATGGTATTATTCTTATACTTACAGCTACTTTTTCTAATTCTAGATATTTGTTTTTAAATTCATGCTCCATATCATATTACGTATTTTGTTAATATTCGATTTGGGATCATGCATAACGCATAATACATGTCAGGAATGAATAAGAATTAACTTCAAAAATAACTAATTTATTTCTATATTACAAAATGGCATTAAATATATCATCGAAGAATCGAACCAAGACGAATACTGCATTAATGTTCTTACGTACGCATTATAATACTCGTTATGTAATATCTCTTTTATTTACTGGAGAAAATTGGTTAAGTATTCACTGGTCTAATATACAACAATTCTGAATAACTTGCTTTTATTTTTAGAATAATATCCAAAAACAAAATACTGGCTCTACAAGACAACTAAACGGAGTGGGGGATGTGCTAAGCTTGCTTTTGCATTAGGAGATCGTTACAGATCATTTTTTCTTATAACACTGTACGAAAAGGACGACCAAATATTTTACAAGTTACAAAAGATAATAGAGGAGAAAATAGACAGTAGCAAAGCAAAAGTCCACACACCCAAGAATATAGGGCGGGGATATAAGTATAGTTGAGAGGAAATCTATTAAAATGTTGAAATAATTAAGAGAATGTTTGTTCTGTTGAATAGAATAATTCCACCGATTACTGTACGGGTGGACATTTTTCATGGAAGACAAATTCACATTAGCTTCCTTCTATACGTTTGCAGATCAGAAATTAAGTATCCAATAATTCAGAGTTATGTTTCTTGAAAAATATATACGAGTACATTGAAAATAATATGGATTAAAATACAAACAATGAATACTGTCACTGCGTAAGGTGTAAGAAAGTCACATTGAGAAGCATATAAAAAGAGGAGCAGAAAAGCGGACGGAACTGCACATTTACAACGAGAACAGGACCTTTAAGTAGCAAGAGTGGACATTAATTTAAAATATTTTTACATATTTACTTCTGATGCACCTTGGTCGATTCCACTCATTCGAATTCATTGCGCTTAATGAACTTACAAACAATTCATGCAATTATACAACGATAAATGTACAACAATGTAACTGATGAAAATTATCGGTTTGCAAAGATGAATATTATTCTTAAATTTACATAATGTATGCGAACGTGCGTCATTTGCTCTAAATAAAATTTTGTTTTTAGTTTGTGATCTTATTTTTTTTCAATGTTAAACAAATTCCTCATTTGTTAATTGACTATTATCGCCTAAATCCATTCGATGCAATGTTACTTCACTAATCGAACTTAACGGAGCATATCGATATAGCGTCATGCTTACCGGATTATCTAAGACGGCTTCATCATCGTCCGACGATGATTCGGACGAACTACCGTTATCTCGATGATCACAATCTTCTGTGCTATGACTATTCTTTGGTATACCATTTCCATTCTCTTTAGGATCGTTGTCCTTCTCAATAAGAGGATCTTTCATATTGGGCAATGGATCCCATCGTAATTCATGATCCATGAGTTGACTATCTGTAATGGGGGTGTGATTGAATTCAAATCAGAGCGGCTAGGCTGATGCTTCTAAGGAAGATAATGAATAAGTTGAGCCAACATACCTCGAACTCCTGGCATGAGTGGTATGCTTCTTCGATTCAGTTTTGTGTTATCAACTTTATCGTAGGATTGTTCCTCCTTCTCTTCCTCTTCGGGTTCTTCGATAATGCCCGTGGGCAAAGAGCCATTTGTTGGATTTTCTAGATTGGCGGTGGGTGCAGAAGCAGCAGGTACATTGCCATTTTTGAGAATACCAACTAATGGTGTTGTTGTTGCATTAGGCGTGGCACCGTTTTCGTCGTGAGCAACCTATGTCATGGGGGTTTTGTATTTTTATAGATATATGTTTTTCCCAAATGTGTTGAATAAATTTTAACGATTGCTGTATTGTTTGTGATTAATTCAACTTATGTCATTGATATGAAAACTCGAAGTTTAATTAAGTGCAATTATTTCTAAGTTGAGACATTTTAGGTTTTGCTTTTCAGTAAATTTACCGACTTTAACAAGAATTGGGCGAACAATATTAATATGGCCGATAGTACAAAAATGCTAGCAACCGAATAATTATAGCTTAAACCTATCCTGATTGTTAAAAAAATGGGAAATCATGAATTGCCGGAGTTCATTAAACGTAACTTACATCATTGGTTGAATAACTATTCACTTAAAATGCGAAAAAAGTGAATGAACAAGTGAATACAGGTCTTTTCACACACTTTTGTCTTCATCTCCTGAATATATAAGCGGATTTCAGCAACTTCATCGGATCAGTACATATCTACTCCGAATAGTAGAATAGCTCTTGAAGCATGCACCAATTTTGCCTACATATTCCGTGCGGATTAGCGCATTTTAGTAAATTGGACCCTCCAGATCGGTGTTCACTTCGAACGGCAAAACAAGTACGGAAACATTTGGGAAATTTAGAATAAATAAATTTATGCAGACTATCATACTTTTGTACAGATTAGCTGATTTTATTCAATTCCGTCTCTCGCCCGAGTGACTTCCACCCTGCTCATCGGTTGTATGACTTCCACGCTCAATAGCAGAATACCTATTGAAACATCTGCAATATTGACCAAGGGAAACTTTGAGAAGGCAGTTTATTTTCTCCACATTCACGCTCCTCTTCCTTTTCCTTTTAATGACCACCGACCCGAATAGCTCATAAACATTTGATAAATTGGCCGGAAATAAATTATGAAGGCAGTTCATTTCCCCCAACATATACATATGGTAAAGCCCAAACCCAAACATAAAAAAAAAGAAATTTTTGATGCCAAATTGTTCTGTATTCTGCCAAGTATACGCAGTAAAAAGTTACACAAAATTGCGTCATGGGTTGAGGGAGGTGGGGGTGGCAAAGGGGTGAAAATTCATTTTGCGAATATCTGGAAAACTATAAGTCTGACCGCAAAATGTTTTGAGTACGAAATGAACTACATAAAATTGCCTTTGTAATGATATACAATACTCCAGACATTTTTATAGAAAATTATATCCTAGACCCAAAAGTATAATAGTGAATTTACATTTTTCGAGTTTTGCATTTCGCACTGTAACTCTTGATTGAATAAACCTAGAGTCAAGAGATTTCGTTCATATATTGCTATCAAAATGCATATGGTTTAAACGGTCCGACCGTTGACACCTCCCCCACTCCTCCTAACATTAAAAAAAAGGCAAGCCTGTAGCTTCTTTTTAAATTAAGCCAGGCAGATTATATTTAGTGTGGTGCCTAGCCTAAGCCCCATTATGCTCCCGAGCAAAAATTATGACCATTTTTAGAATTTTACTTTGTATGGGGGCATCCTTAGTTTTGATTGGATGGTAATAATTTTTGGTGAGGAGCATAATGGGGCTTATACTAGGTACCCCACCAAATTTGATCTGCCTGGCATGCCTTTTTGAAAAATGTTAGTAGGAGTGAGGTCGGAGCACTTCAATTTTTGGTGTAAATTAAGTAAATTTTGGTGGTAACAAGATCTTGTCACCCTATCAAGAGTTACAGTGCTAAATGTAAAACTCAAAAAATGTAAATTCTCTATACTACTTTTCCGAGAAAATTTCCAGAGTGTTATATATCATTACAAAGGTAATTTTGTGTAGTTTATTTCGTCCTCAGGACATTTTAGGGTCAGATTGATAGTTTTCCAGATATTTGCAAAAATTTGAATTTGAATTTTCACCCCTTCGCCACTTCCTCCCCACTTAACCCATGGCACAAATTAGTGTAACTTTCTTCTGCCTATATTGGGCAGTGTATTTAACAATTTGGCATCAAAAATTTCTTTTTTTTATGTTTGGGTTTTGAGCAACCTGTACTATACTAATAAGTATGTATCTGTTTATCGGCTTATTATATTTCAGTTATTTCCTTTCCCTAGAGCCGGCGTGAGCCTCTGTTGTGCCCTAGGTGATGCTTGCAAATGCATTTATTTTGCATTTAATTTGTGGATCTACTACCTGTTCAGAATTAGACACTTAGGGCCGTATTTGTAAACAAACCTTAAAGAATTCAAAACTCAAGGCGACCTTTAGTCTAGAATATGTAAATTCAAGGAATGAAATGTAATTTTCAGTAATATTTTTTTTATCCAAATAATTTATTTTTACCAGTATTTTAGTTCCAATATAAATTATTTAGGAAAAAACAGTCTAGCTCCCATAACAGAAAATAAATTATCTGAAAATTGTTTCACGAATACTGAAAAACGTATCTCGACGCTCCTTTACTTAAGGTGACCTTAAATCAATGCAATCTTATGTCATTTATTGACTGTTTATTGAGAATTATTTATATTTTTTTCTAATTTGGCAAAATTTGAATTTCAACTGACATTAAACGTTCACACACAAATTTAATTTTCAAAAACTGAACACGAAAAAAAGTGAAACAAAATACCTCAAGGAAGGTTTCAGGAGGGTTACATGTTACCTTGGTTTCAAGTGAGATTGACTGTGGAAAATTTCATGGCTTCTTTGAAATCAAAGTTCACTTGATTAAGAGGAACGTTCAGAAATTCGAGGAAGCCTTAAGTCAAGGGTGCATTTGGGATACATTTTTGAGTAAATATATAACAATTTTCAGTTTTTATTCTTCCATTAACATTCCCTTAGATTGGTTTCTAAAATAATTCATATTTGAATTAAAATACTCGTAAAAAGGACTGTTTGTATAAAAAAAAATTAAAATGCCATTTCATTCCTTCACTCATCTTTCGGGCGATCAATGTTTCTACTTGTTGCTTCACACTCTTACTCCGCAGGAGCTACCATAAAGGAAACAAGTAGAAACATGAATAATTTGAAAGGTAAAATTTTATAGTGTCTATTTCTATACTGCTGTAAAGAAGCATACAGCGTTTTTTTTTTTCATTTTCATTACGTCTCCTACATTTTTATTCTTTGAAATGAGAACCCTGCTCGTAGGTTGATATTCAGTACATCTGTTGTTATCCGTTTAACACTAATAGCTTATAAAACATTTGGAAAATTTGCCAGGATAAAAACTAAAGGCAATTTATTTTCTACTACTTTTGTCTCCATCAGTAATTTTTTTCTCTACCGGATTGCTTTCTACGCCAAATAGCTATTGAAAGATAGGCAGGGTTCAGAAATGACAGAGCCGACTCTGATCAACCCTTTGAAAGAAGGACTAAAAACGGCCACCCCAATAACATAAGCGGAACACTCTAATCGTTTGACCAGACGAGCATATTTCAAATTCGCACGTAGTTCTCTTATCGACTTCCTTTTCATTATTGATTGTAATTTTGGATTGGGATTGAGAACTAGATGTATAATTTTCCAAATAAATATGTTTTTGGTTCACTGTGACAGAAACGCCGTTCAGATGGTATGAATCATGCTGTTCTCGGTTTTTTCAAACGCGGTTCGCGCTCTTCGGGATCTTCCGAACGCAGCTATTCATAAAATTAACACTGAGCGAGATTTGGAAGGACTCTGTTCTTCACTTATTGACAAAACAATGTCTCTAGAGCAGATAAGCAGAAATCTGCGAAATTTGGGACAATTTTGTACATACATATCTGAAAAACTGTGAGTCTGACGTCTGACTGCAAACGAACGAGTCAAACTACAAAAACTTTCCTTTGTAATCATATACAACACAAAAGTATACACTGAGAAAAAAAAAGTAGTTGATATCGGCTAAAGTTCGTCTTTGATTTTCAGGTTATGATTGTTTGTACTTGAAATAGCTACGAAGAGATGGGTAATTTTTCCATTCCTAATGAGTTAAAACATCTACTATATTTGCACACTCAGAGAACACACACTCAATTGTTTGGAAAAAAAAAACGTTTACTACTTCACGGAAATATAAACGATTGTTTGTAGTAAAATTTTATATTCGAGTAATATACTAAACATGCTCTGTGGCTCACTTGGTTGAGTCGTACTCTACGATGCTAGTAATAGTGTAGTAACTAAGTGATTTCAGATTGCAAAGTGTGGTGAAGAATATTTTTTTTTGTTTCTTATGTCTTTTGGGGTGCTGAGCTCGAATCCGGAGCTTCCCACCAAAATTTCGTTACGGAACAGGGTCAAAACCGCGAAAAACCCAAAATTTTCGGAGTTTTCCCGTTATTTTGTTCATAACTCCGAAAGTGTACATTTCTCCGAAAACATGTCCATGAAAATATTAGAGAAAACATAATTGCGGGTCTAACACGCCATTAATCATTAAAATGTGTTAAGCGGTATTGCTACAATTGATAGTCATGTTTTTGGCGTTTTTTGCCATTTTTATACCGTTTTGCAACGAAAAATTGGTGGGAAGTTACGTATTCAGGTTCTGCACCCCAAAATACATAATGTACAAGAAAAATGCAACTGTTGCGACCAAAAATGAAAAACCGTTCAATCTCAAAATTTTTTTCATAATATGGCACTATGTTAAAGATGGCAAATTTAAATTATCAATTGTAGTAGTGCCACTCAACGGATTTGTAGTGTTTATGTCTCTTTGGACGCGCAAATGTGCTCTCTGAAATATTAATGGAGAGTTTTTCCCAGAAATAAATAGTTTCAGAGTTAGAGGCCAAATAACGGAAAAACAGCAAACATTTTAGGGTTTTTCGCGATTTTGATCCTGTTCCGCTGCGAAATATTGGTGGGAAGCTCCTGATTCGTGCACAGCACCCCAAAAACATAAGAAACAAAAAAAAAATTGTCTTCACCACATTTTGCAATCTGATGTACTAGGATTATCACCTGGGTACTACACTATAATCTAGAAGTCCGGAGCTCGAATCTCGGCGTGGTCCGAAATTTCCGTAGATGTGCGGATAGGAAATTTAATAGTGCTTGCAACATTATATACACTCCGAAATGATATGGAATGTAACGTTGACTCGAAATTGCCTATAAACGGCTGAGTTAACGCTTCATGGCCCCACATGGGGCTATACGGTAATGAGAAGAAGAAAAAGAATATACTAAACAGCTTTAGTTAAAGAATTCACTAAACTTTTTCCTTGAATCTTGCATGTTCCAATGAACGAATTTAATAGTATTTTCTGCTGGAAAGATTAGAGAAATTTACTGTTTCTTTATTAGAACTATCTAAACTTAAATTAACTACTTCAGTATACATAAAAAGTCTAAATAATTTTTCTCAGTGTACCCTCGATTCAAAAGTATTATAGTGAACTTAATTTTTTGAGGATTTACCATTCGCACAGTAACTCTCGATTCTTCTTCCTAGAGTCATAAGATCTTGTTGCTAACAAAATGTTTATTGCTAACAAAATGTTTTTGATTTATACCAAAAAAGCTTAAGGACACTCCCTCACTTCCCTTAAAATTTTTCAAGAAGGCATGCCTGTAACTTCTCTATAATGCTTCCCACCAAAAATCACCACCATCCGATAAAAACCAAGGGTACCCCCATAAAAAAGTAAACCCTAAATATACCAAATTTCACATTTTTTTCATTTCAAAATTACACCTAAAATCTATGTTTGTTTCCAGTACCCTTCGTTTTGATTTTTGGTGGGAACCATAATGGGGCATAGACCAAAAACTACATTTCGTGTCTGGCAAAATTTGGAGAGAAGTAACATTTTTGAACAATGTTAAGAGGAGTGAGGGAGGTGTCCTTGTTCGGAACACTCAAGTTTTCGATATAAATTAAATACATTTTGGACATATACGGGCAAGATCTTATGACTCTAGGTGCAGTATATCAAGTATTACAATGTAAATCTGCTTCTCTTATTTGCCTTACTTTCATCTTTAGCTAAAATATACACATTCCTTCGTTTTTTTTTAACTAATTTGAATTAATTAATTACTAAGTAAATTAAATATGTATAATATAAATATGTAAGTTAATGATAAGTTAGCCTAAGGCCTTAGTCGCTAGTGCTACAATTTAATATAGTCTTTAGCATTCATGTTATTTACTATTTTCCAATAAATAAAATGTTAATGGTAAATATAAAAAAAATCATTTCACTGTAATGCTTTTGGGTCTAGGGTATAATTTACTAAGAAAATGTCTAGGGTGTTACATATCATTACAAAGGAAATTTGATATACCATGTTTCGTCTTACGATATTTTGCGGTCGGACTCATAGTTTCCCAGATATTTACAAAAAGCTATGAATTTTCATTTTTTTGCCACCTCCTCCCTCTTAACTCGACGCGACGCCGAAATTGTGTAACTTTTTGCTGCGTATAGTGGGCAGTGTATTCCACATTGTGGCATCAAAACTTCACTCTTTTTTTGGGTATATTTTTTTGCAATAATTGTACTATCACTCAGAAAAATTTCAATGGGAAATCCCATTAAACTAATCATTTTGTCCCATTATTTTTAGTCAATAGGAAAAATCAGATTACTTTAAAAATATAGGAACCATTACATCAACTCGATAAATATCCGTTTGTTTTAATAGTTGACTCATTTTAAAATAACCACATGATCTAGTTATTTTCCAATAGGATATATCTTATTGAATTAATAGGATCAACCCTATGTAATAAAAAAAAATGGTTTCACTCGTAGTCTTATCGAACTATACTTTTTATATTTTCCCATATTATTATACCTTACACGCTTCGTCATTGTGGATTTTTTTAAGAATCACGATATTTGGCCAGGCCGAGTATTGAACATCCGATTTGCTAGTACTCTTTAAAACTTACCAAGTCACAGGTAGGCAACCGAACGATCTCGGCTACGGAGCAAGATGTTGGTTATCTTGCAAAATACATAGGCTTGCAATTCAACTAAAAGGCCTATCCCAATAATGCAATAGGACGTCATATAAAACAAATGGGATCCATCTTATTATTAGTTAATCATATCAGATCTTGTAAATTTAATGAGACAAACTGATTGAAATATAATCTGATGTCCCATTGGATTTACAGGACACATTTCATTCCATACAAAATATCTCAATAGGATTCTTCCAGTTATATTAATTATTGCATCTGTTTACTTTTGTGAAGAAATCTGGTAAATTGCCGTCCAATTAAAATAATGGTACAAATACTTTTAAATTTACGGGGCCCATTTTTCTGAGTGTACTATTTCTTTTTTGTGAGGTTGACAACATAGCGTTAGACTTTTATTTTTTTACTTAATATCGTTGCTTATCGTTAGCCCACTATTCCCCAAGAAAATTTGCCCGTTTGTCCACCTTCTCAAAATGTGGAACAGAATTTTTGGCGAGAATATTTTCCACATATAAGTTTCACTCTAAAAGTAGTGTGCCTGATATGTTCACCCCAAAAAATTGGTAGCCAAATTTTTTTAATGAAGTTGGCACCCTTTTTGTCTCATGTAGAAACTCTTTTTCATTTTTTACTTCAAAAACAGTAAATGCTGCAACAAAATGTTTTGAAATTAAAAAAAAAACTACAATTTCCGCAAGAAAACTAGTCGAAACTTGGATAGGATCGATTGGCCTACCGGCTATTGTAGCTAAGGATATTATATAGGCTTCGATCGCAACCAATTCTGGTTCAACCGGCAAATTTAAATAGTTACAGCGAGTGTTTCAGACATTGATGGAATATGGCCACAAATTCCTCTAAAGTTGTTTTTATGTTCCCCCTAATATTTCCTATAAAAATGTGTTTCCCATACGAGTTCGAAAAACCCCTTAATTTAGAGGATTTTCATCTAAATTGATAACACTGTCAGATTTACAATTTAAAGCAGTATTAGTCACCTGATAAAAGGCATATAATTCGCAAACACAGAAAGCAAAGTTCTATATTACATTTTCGAATTTCCTCTATAAAAAAACGCTCTAAGTTGAATTAGTCACTTGTTCAAACTATACAGCATCGTTAAATTTTCGTTCAATGATTTTAATTGTTTATAACGACGAATTATACTCAACTTACCTGTCTATAGGGGAATGCCCTTGTTCCCATTCCGGGCGATTCATGCAATTTAGCAGCTTGTTCTTTCGATCGTATTATATCTTCGTCAGTTTCGCGTTCAATTCGTTTCTTATGCGCTCGATTCGTTCGATAGACTTCAATTAGACAGCAAATGATAATAACGAAAAAGACACTCGTTAGTATAATGAAGACAACTTGAGTATTTTCTTCTTTACGCGACGGATCAGAGCGTTGTGCAAGATAAGGAATTTTTGTGGGTGGCTCTTCCACCCATGTCTTGTCTGAGCCCTGAAAATAGGAAGTGGATCAATCAAATAGAATCCGATATAGAATGAAGTGTAAATTGTACTTACAACACTAAAATTCAACGTTGGTTCCGATATAGGATCTTTTATAACGTCGAAATGTGCATTGCATTGTGCACTGCGAACTCCTTGGGAATTTATAACTGTTATACTTTCTGCTCCAGATTTTGTGAACAACATGTACTCTTCCAATGGTTTCATCGAATAGTTGTTGACTCTCAGGAATATATCTAAGAATTAGGTAAAGTAAAATATTTAGTATCTAATAGTATCTTATTATAAACCATCGTACTGCATTTTAGTTCAGTTGAGTCCCAAACAACTTTCAAAGTAGCTCGACAATTCTTCCAGTACAACTGTATACAAAGACAGTATCCCATTTAGAAATATGCTGTTAACCATCTCTATACGAATACTATCCCTCAATATATACGTACATATTTTTCCATTGCTGATGCTACTTCAACGGGGCGTTAGGAAAGTTCATAAATTAATGAACACGTACCGGCCCATTTCTTTAGGATACCATTAATGACGTCCGAAAAATCTCTGACAAACAGGCTTGTCAGCAAAAGGAAACACCATAAATAATGACTAAGAAGGTATCAAGTTACTGCACACAAAAAAAAATGTAACACAATCGCTTTCCTCATCAGATTCGTTTATAGAAAATTGAGGGACCCATTTTCGTTATGTATATTATTCCTAGTTTCTGACGAATGGGTCGAACGAACGAGGATATCTTAATTTATATGTACATTCCAAATTCAGCGTTGAAGGTAGGACAATCAATAAAACATTGGTAGATTAGTTCGTTCTATGAACTAGGGAAACAATCACGATTGTTTGAATGCAGATTGAACAGTTAAGTGTAAGGGAAAGTCCCAAATTACCATAATTTTGAATATCAGCAGAGCTTAGATATAGTAATCTTAAACCCCTGAATTTCCGAATGAAAAAGGCTCCATTACAATTTGGCTATCTTGCATAATTTAGTAGGGATGCAGACTCATTCTCGTGCGTGTTTTATTTTGCTTTAAATTTTAAATAGCTTGAAGATGTACCTATATTAAAGCCATTTGAAGTTGTAGGAAATATTTATGGTTTAGCACCGCATCCCCACGTTTATGTATTCACACACCCCTGCCCAAAAACTTCTCCATCACGACCACCCATCGTTTCACTTCCTAATTATTTCCACCAATTTGCCGGTTCTCATACTTACTCGATAAACAGCCACTGTAACTTTTGTAGACAGCAAACCGCGGGTCAGTCGTGTTGATGCCACCAATTTGTACACTATTAGCGCCCGGATCAGCCACGGGCGTTAATGTCCTGGCATTGATTGGCACTAATGGTACATTCTGTCGATCAATTAGCAGAACAGCATCCGTACCGTTGCGGCTATAGTACACCGAGTGTCGGGCATTATTCAGGAAATTCCTTTCAATTCGTGCACCAACCGCGTTATTGCCTTCGCGGTCCTCCTCGAACAGGAGATGTCCGTCGGGATTGATGCCCACCATCAAATAGTAGCTCCTGTCGTTTTCCGTTTGCAACAGCAACATGACACGGCTGGCACGTCGTAAATCGTAACCGGAAAAGGCTAATTGTAACTTGACCTGTTCCACATTGCCGGCCAGCAGCTGAAATTTACGTTGCAACGATGATTCACCGTTGAAATCCGCACCTTTCTCTTCCGTACAGAATTCGCCAAGGAAGCTTGTGTGTTCACAGTCACATGAGCTCTCCTGCATGGCAAAGTTCTCCTTGCAAATGCCACCGTTTTTGCACGGTTCGGTGTCGCATTTGATTTGGCAACTGGGCAGGACACCATCTGACACTGGAATTAGATGAAAGAAATGAAATGAAAAGAAATGAAATGCATTAGAGATGGGATAATTTTGTGAATGATAAATTGTGTGGAAGGGCAGTTTGATCTGAGAAGAAAAATCGACTTATTTTTTGACTATAGAAATGAATGGATTTTATCTTATTGAATTTCTCGAGAAGATATGAACCTTAGAGAAAGCATAGCAACCCATGCCATGCGTTAGTCCAGAGTGGCTATGTGATCACACAACCCATATGTGTTTGACTCCAAATTAATACACTACACTGCACGAAATAATTCAAACGTCAAAATATTGTCGATGCAATTATTAACCCTTCTGTCACCGCCTACGAACTATTATGCCTGAGGTGCAGCTGAATCTTCTGTGAAATCAATCTTATTTTTTGAAGAGGTCTAATTTTCGTTCTAGAAACAGTTTACATACTACGTCTTACGATGATACTCCGTTTTTTTTCGTTTCTTTATACATAGTTTATATCCGAACGTTTGATCGCATTTGTGGCTGTCAGTTCCTTTGAAATACATAATATGGAAAGGGGTGGAAAATATCATGCATACTTGTTGCTTTGTGGAAAATATCGTTGAACGATATTTTTCATCAAGATATAGTACCAATGGTATGTCGAGGTCTATGTGCCAACCGATGGGTTAATTATCACGTTGGCATTTTGAGAGAGTTAAAAAATTTTACGCGAATATTATATTCTCAGTTGTAAACAAAAATTTGATAGTTAATTAAATTTTTGTTTAGATGTGTGAACTGCGATAGTGTGGAAACGGTGCCATTTTTATTTTCTGATGCCCACTCTGGACTAACGCATGCTTTCTCTAAGATATGAACATATCCGAGAATGTCAAATTGATTTTGTTGATCGCAATAACTAAATACTTTATAAAGGGATTAGAATAAAAACCGAAAAAAGGTTTTATTCCTAAACTGGCCAAAACTGATACTACGTAGGTGCTTTGGTGGTTCAAACCCCTGGGACTGGTCAAATCAAAATTAACAACACGAACAATCTATCAGACGCTATACGACCACTGTGCCAAAGATAATGCCAGACAGACCAAAGCTGAACCATTTCATACCTGTGCCTACGAAGATGATAAATATGCCCCCTTTGTGAAGGCATTTTGTATCAGGAAAGGCAAAGCGATATCGGGTTTTCGAGTACGTAATGCATAGTCAGGAAGAACACGAGCCCAGTTTTCACTGAGATGTCATGCCCTGGGCACTTCAAATTACATTTTTGAATGGCTGTAACTTTCGAACGCTGATAGCTTCAACCTTGATTGATTTTCACCATAAACGGCTACTGCGGTGCTCTAGGACTGTGTTGTTTTAAGAATTTACTTAGGCTTTGCTACAAAAACTACATCTGACTCTTCTTCGAATGGCAGATTTTCGGCACTATATCTTTTTAATGCGGCCAACTCGTCAACACTCGACACTAATAAGAGGCCAAATAAAGCCCTCTTCCTCCTTGGGCTTTGCGGTGTGCCTTTGGATGCCGACACGTACGTTGATGTAAACTCTTCGTCGAGAGATTTGACTCTTCTCCAGAAGATTTATATAACAACCACGCAACCACCTCGAGTCCAACGCCTTGATGGGTGGGAGCCATGGTCCTTCTTTTTTTAACGAATTGGAGAAGACTTTGATAGATATTGCTGCTATTGGATAAAACTAGATCACCTCCTCCGCGACGGACGTTTCCTGCGGAACCACATCTCGATATTAATTCACAAGGCTTCGGCTAATTAGCCCTCATGCTGATTTACTGACTTCGGTCTAGCTTCTTCTTTTCGCAGTTCTTTGTTATTCTCGCAAACAAATTCATTTACTGCCTCCAAATTATGTTGGCACTCCCAACATTCTCTGGACTAAGAGTTTCTCCTAATTCATCGTTTAGTTGAGAGAGCGGCAAATCTGCGGTAGTAAAAAATACGTGCTTTACGTCTTCTGCTATTCCTTTGCATCTTGGACGATGTAGCGAGTTATCTAGCCTGAAACGATGCAAATACTGCCGGTATCCACCATGATCGTTAGGAAGGGTCGTTCAACTAACCGTACCATTAACAGAGATGAGATTGCAGTTTCATGCATTTATAGTTACCATTGTCTCATGATTTACCGTATTTCCAATATGTTTTGAGTTTCCAAATCTACGTGTCATTGCGTCGGTCACAGTACCATTTGCGTGTTTCCTCAACCAAAATTCCTATTGAAATAATTCCAGCAGCGAGAGAGCAAGAGTTGTGTGGTACGCAATGTGCAACGAGCTTAAAATCTGGGCGTTCACAGAGGAATAAAATGCCCAAAACCGGTAATCCATACAGTAATATGGATGTAACCACCTTTGCCAACAACAACAACACCCTCCTGCTTGGTCTTGGGTCGCTTATATTCGGCAAATAATCCTCGCTAAAAAAACGGAAGCGATCGCAACCTTTTCGCATACATACTTCACATGCTCTCCAAAATTTAGTCTCGAATCAATAATAACCCCCAAAATTGCTTTATGGGAGGTTTTGATATTGCTTCCTACTCTGATATTTCGAGAGCATAATTTTCTGCGCTCTGATAAATGCATACTTTGTTTTTGCTCCGCAAGTTCAAGGACAATCGTTAACAACCAACTCTTCATAGTTGTAATCGGCTCGTTGATCCACGGCGAGGAATATCACTATACCAAGGACTGCACCGCAAAAACCCACACGTCGAAAATCAAGAAGAGTAGAGAAGTTTTCAAAAAAAGTTTCAAATTTATTCACAATGCAAAATAAAGACTAACAAAACCGATTATCGCTAGAGTAATCGTGCAACAGTACATTTAAGGATTAAGCAAAATATCCAACACTTATACAACATTTCTCTATTGGATTGACCATCATTATTCAATGCCTGGTCTCACATACTGATCTTATCCTTTACTGTCCATTCGTATACCCGAGCTTTTATTACACTACTTAGAAAATCCCTTCTCTCATTCTTGTCGTCTAACCGATCCTCTTGACATTTTTGCTGCTTGCTTCCGCCTTGCCGGCTTTGTGTTGCCTTTTTCTATCGAGCGCCTCCATTCAATGAACACGAACGAACCGAGAGAGCGAAATGTATCTCCACAAGAGCCATCTTCAACGCAATCGTTGACTTTTTCAAACAGAGATACACATTGCTTCTATGGAAGGAATACAGGGTCTGATATACTCGGCACCATAACAGTTTCGAGTGAAACTTTTTAAATGAAACTGACTTTAAAGAATCGGTCCTGAATGAGAATAATTTATTGTTGCCCTTCAAATGGGATTATCTCGGGGGGATAATCCGATAGAGCCTCGGAGGATTTAAGTCATGATATGGTACATGGTAAAGAGAGACCGTCAATTGCAAAGTGTGTATGTATTGTATTGTATGTATACTCGTACTTGTACTACTTGTATATCGCGAAGAATTGAATAGATGGAAAAGATGGAAAAGTAATGTTGAAGTAGATTATTTACATAGGATATAAAGCCATGAATGCGAAGCTCGTAACTCGTTTCCTTTACGATCTGCTAGAGCTGGAAACTGTCACAAGCTTTTTGCCGTCATCGTGCAGACAGAAAAAAAGGAATATTGTGAGGTGCATAGACGTGAGCCTTTCGTCGCGTCCACTAATGGTTGTTTCATTATGCTCGAATAGTGAAAGTGCAGAAGTGCTATTTTGTTTGATGCATCTTGAGACGATGAAAAGATGTTCGTGTTCTTGACTTTGAATGAATGGAATTGAAATGGATTTTGTTTTAATGCAATGTTGAGATTGGATTATGTCGTCAAGTATTTGCTTATGAAGCAATAGAAGAATAAAAGAACGTATTTTATGTTTTTTATGAAAAGGACAAACAAGTTGAAAGGTTATCATCCCTGCATTATTCAGAATACCATAACTAGAGAACTCTTAATGCATACCTTACATGTTTCATATATGTAAATATTTTTAATATGCTGATTCACAACTAAACAACATCTAGTCCAATATGCAAAACATAAAAAGATCTGAATTTCCTTTAACATAAACAAAAGAGAGCTCGATTCAATTAATTTCATATGGTTTCCTTTAATATCCTGAACAATCTTCAGGCGAAACAAAAAAAAATGTTGTTGTCGTTTCTGAAATTGCAAAGACTTACCGTGGGCTATGTTTCCTTCGTTAATTTCCGCTAAATCGATAAGATTATCTCCGATTTTCAGTCCCCGTACACATCCTATGTATCCTTGTAATTCCGGTTGATCAACTTGCGTTTTCAATAAATTTGTTTTATCGTATCCGCCAATATTGAACTGAAAGTATTCGGTCGGCGGAGCCGGAGGTCGGTGTGGCGAAAGAACCTCTGCAAGAACAAACGACCATAAGTGGAAAGGAAGTCGAACGAAATAATTGTTAAAAATAGGAAAATCAAAATCAGATATACAGGGTGGCCAATTTAAAGTGAACTAGTGTAAATCACGAATAACTTTTTTATTTCTGAACCGATTTTTTTTAAAGTTTCACAAAAAAAAAAAAAAAAATAGACACTTGGGAGATATGTTTACACTATATTCAAAGAAATATATCCTTTAGATGACCGCGGACGGCTTCGCAAAGACGGGATCGTTCTACGGTATGTTCCATTACCTTTCGCAATATTTCTGGCTGCAAACCTCGGATCTCCGCTACAATATTTTGCTTCAATTCCTGAATTGTCCTTGGTTTATTATTGTAGGCTCTCTCCTTAAGGTACCTCCACAGAAAAAAATCTAGTGGAGTTAAGTCTGGCGACTAGCCGGCCCGTTAATTGCAGATCCTCTGGAAATGACTTTTTCGCCGAAAACGTCCGTTAAAATCTCCATTGTGGCTGCAGCGGTATGGAAAGGCGTTCCATCTTGCTGAAACCACATATCTGGTCGGTTTTGGACAAAACGACGAATAACATTGTTGAGCATATCAAGATATCCCCAATACTAACGCATATGGATCCTTTCCATTGTATTTTATCAATGTAATTTTATAAAAAATTTATAAATTTGAGCAACGAGACAAGCATTCATTACCATTCATTAATTTTTTGTTATTATGGTTTCATTACCTGACGCATTGTTACGACTTAATTTCTAAATAAATTATCTAATAATGGTAATTTTGGCAGTAATTACCTTTTAAACATTGAGTTAATGAATGGTTAGCAAAATTCCATTCTAACTGTCCGCATACGTACTTTTTGTGATTGAAATGGTTCAAAAATAAGCTCTTTTATATAAACCCTACCTAAATCCTCAACGCGTACCTACCTGAAAAGTAGTGTAAACATATCTCCCATGCGTCTAGCTTAATCTTACCAAATTTCAGAAAAAAATAAAAAAAAATAAAAAAAATATGCATGGTTTACACTAGTTCACTTTAAATTGGTCACCCTGTATGTCCAAACGATTGAGCTCAAGAGTGTTTTTTTATGCGGAAAACCGACATTCACTTCTATTGGAGTCTTGGAATTTCAAAAATCTTTAATTTGCTGGACAATGCCCATGACTAAATGGAAAAAATGTGTCATACCTTTATCAGGATTTTGCCATGGCCTATTTGAATATTCCTCCAGCAGAAGTGTACCTCTGTCAATTGTCACATTTTTACCGTTCACGTGCATTGTCGTCGACATGTCAGATCTAATTATGGCGACCTGAATACTCTTTCCGCTCTTCACTTCCTCATCCGTTATTGTCAAATTGACAATCTCGTCACCGTAATTATACAGGAAGATGACATCCTTGCCATTCGCAATGTATAAATGAACAAAATTGTTGAAGTGATCGTTTGCATACAACACCAACGAATGTGTATCGTACGTACGTAAATTGATAAGGATATTTTTAAATAGAATATCCTTAAGCATATCACGGTCGTGTTCGCTAACATTTCGCAAGTAGTTACGTTTTAGATACGATTCACGATTAATGAACGTCAATGCTTTCTCGTTGATGTCTGAAAATAAAAAAAAAACGCCAGAAATAGTCAGAGCACTGTTGCATTAATATAAAACAAAAACAAAAAAGACGACATCTCCGGGTAAATGAAAAGAAACCCGAGAAAATTCACATGTTACGTACTTGTCTCGCAGAATTGTCCCAAGTGTGCCCAAGGGTTATTGCAGACACACTGAAATGTACTCCAAAGTTCCTTGCATTGCGCTCCATTTTTGCATGGTGACGGGACACACGACGGCTTACAGTCCTTTATAATTTCGGAGAGATGTACAGACATGTAGCTATAAATGTCGAGAATTTCACCATTCACCACCAGACCCCGGAAACATCCAATTAGTCCTTGCTTAACGGATTGCTTCTTTAAGAGATCCCTGGAAAATTTACATTTCGTGAATATGATTGTATACATGTACTACAGCCGTGCTAAAAGATAGTTGAGTTATGTCAAGAGATATAATTTCATGCTATACGGGTAACCGTGAAATTGTTGTTTTTTTTTGGTGACAAAAATTCCGTTTCGGTTTTATTTCGTTTGCCATAGCCAGAATGGAACTGTATGATTTTAGCATATTTTAGTGTACACGTGTGAGTTGAGTGATGTTATAAAGCAGTAGGGTTGGGTTTGCATTTGGTGTAGGGATTTTGTTATACATAAATATATTTTTGAAATAAAACGAGGCTAATTCGGGCGCGGTCGAAATTTGGATACCTTTCGCTCACCTCGGACTAAAAGTTTTTCCGGGCGTACCTTCGACTTGTATTTAATCCCCCCTATTCTTTTCCTTCTGTCTTCACAAAAGTTCGGTTGCGTCGACAAAACAATATACATATTTGTGTGGGGTTTGGTTGGAGCTTAGAGAAAGCATTGCAACCTATGCCATGCGTTAGTCCAGAGTGGGCACCGTTTTCACACTATCGCAGTTCACATATCTAAACAAATATTTTATTCAAATGTCAAATTTTTGTTTACAACTGAGAATATAATATCCGCGTAGTATTTATTACTCTCTTAAAATGCCAACGTAATAATTAACCCTTCGGTTGGCACATAGACCTAGACAGACCATTGGTACTATATCTTTATGAAAAATATCAATCAACAATATTTTCCACCCCTTTTCATATATATTTCAAAGGAACCACAAATGAGGTCAAGCGTTCGGCAAAATGTAAACTATTTCTAAAAAAACGAAAAAACGGCGCATCATCGTAAGACATATAATAGCATGTAAACTGTTTCTAGAACCAAAATTAAACATTTTCAAAAAATAAGATTGATATCACAGAAAATTCAGCTACACCTTAGGCATAATAGCTCGTAGGTGGCGACAGAAGGGTTAATAATTGCATCGACAATATTTTGACGTCGGAATTATTTCGTGGAGTGTGGTGTAATAAATTTGCAGTCAAACACATATGGGTTGTGTGATCACATAGCCACTCTGGACTAACGCATGGCATGGGTTGCTATGCTTTCTCTAAGGGTTGGAATAAATGGGCAAGAAAATATATTGCGGGATGCGGGAGCATGGCCCCATAGTACGATTCCATGTGCTTTGACCTTTTTAGTTGCTTTGATAATGACACATTAATTCAAGGTTTTGTGAAATTGGTGTAAAAAATGTTTGTTAGAAGAACCAAAATGAAACCATGGTCCGATTTGATCCATTCTTACATATGTTTTGTCATCAATAGAAATCCATTTGTGTGAAATTGGTGCACAAATAAAAAAGTTTTTCTTAGAAGAACCTAATTTGGGGGCTGGGTTTGTATGGCAGCCGCATGACCCCATTGTTCGATTTGATCGATTCTTACATGTGTTTTGTGTCATCACTAAAAAAAACGTTTGTGTGAAATTTGGTTAAAATTGGTACACAAATAAAAACGTTTTTCTTAGAAGAACCTAATTTGGGGAGTTGGGTGTGTATGGCAGCCCCATGACCCCATTGTTCGATCTTACCGATTCAAACATACAAACTGTCTGCAGCAAAAAGAAGCATTTGTGCAAAATTGCAGCTTCATAGCTTTTAAATTGGCCGAGTAAAACGCGTCGCAGCAGACAGACAGACGGACATCGCCAAGTCATACTGATCATATAGGTATACTTTCTATATGGTCGGAGATGCCTCCTTCAATGCGATACAAACTTCATGACAAAGTTTATACCCTTTCACTCTATGAGCGAAGGGTATGAAAACCCTCCAAAATGGAAGTTTGATTATGTCATTCTCAGACTCCATTTGATATCTAGTATAGATGCTAAGCAACTGCCAAATAGTAGCTCACGTTGTCAGTTTTTTGACGAGCTGCCATTTCAAGTCAATGTGGATAAAGCTTAACATGATGTTATACAACGTGGCACAAAATGAATTATCCCATTCTTCTCAGTACCGTATAGCCCTATTTGGGACCATGGTGCGTTAACTCAGCCGTCTATAGGCAATTTCGATTCAACGTTACATTTCATTTCGGAGTGTATATAATTTTGCAAGCACTATCCTATACGCACATGTACGGAAATTTTTGGACCACGCCGAGATTCGAACTCAGGACCTCTAGATTACTAGCATCGTAGCGTGCGACTTAACCAAGTGAGCCACAGAGCGTGTCAATTATCCCATTAGATCATGCTAGAATTATTACAAATTGCTTCGTACCTGCATCATTTTTGATCCTCGTGAACTAAACTTGAACTTTGAACTTTCAGCTGCAGAATAGAAATAGACATTTAATTGTATTGAATTTTTTTTACCAATAAATCGGTCAGTGGTTCCTTTTCCATTATGATGGAGGAGATCCCCCGATTTTGCCATCTCAGAGGTCATTCTTTGGGTATACTTGAAAACCGGTGCCTTTTATTGGCAAATCTAGCGGAAAGCGGAAAGTCATGAAAAATACGATAAATTGGGCACAAATGTGTGATTTCCATTTAACAGAAAAAAATATGAAGGTACACAATTAAAATTTCCAGCACCCAAAATATGTTTTCTTCTATCCTGTAGTGAAGTTAAGTCCAAATGGCGAAATATGAGTTTGTCATCTCGTTTGTTGAATGCCTGGTTATGTGAAAATGCATTTCAATTCGCGGAAATATTGTAACTTTTGGTGAAAAAAAAACTCATTATGCGTTTCGCAATGTATTTTACTTAAAATTATGGAGTTTTCGAGGTATCAAGTTTTCGAGTTATGGAACCTATCTATTTAAAGAAAATTCGAAATATCGAGTGCCCTCTGTTATAATTTTCTGGGCATTTTATTGGAAATCATGGACAGATATCTTCTTCTTCTTCCTTGCCTCGTTCTTTATATCGCTCCATGGTTTCGCGTTGCTCGACCTGCGGTGTAGGCACATGTACAGATATGTCGAATGAAATATATCGATATATCGATATTTTAGTAATAGAAATAAGGATATTTTGAATCGGAGGAAAATATCCATGTATTGATATCACTTAGGGAATCCATACTTTTAAGAGACACGAAATGTGAATTTTGGCATTTTAGTCTAGTACAGATAGCTCAAAACCCAAACATAAAAAAAAAGGAATTTTTGATGCCAAATTGTTAAAAACACTGCCTAATATACGCAGTAAAAAGTTACACTAATTTGCGCCATGGGTTAAGGGGGGAGGGGGTAGCAAAGGGGAGAAAATTCAGTTTCTTGAAAATATCTGGAAAACTATGAGTCTGACCTTAAAATGTCCTAAGGACGAAACAAACTACATAAAATTACCTTTGTAATGATATATAACAGTCTAGAGATTTTCTCAGAAAATTATACCTTAGACCCAAAAGTATTATAGTGAATTTACATTTTTTGAGTTTTACATTTCACACTGTAACTCTTGATAGAATATACCTACCGTTATAAGATCTTGGCCATATATTGATAACAAAATGTATTTGATTTGTATCAAAAATTGGAGCGCTCCGATCATTGACCCCCCCTCACTCCTCCTAACATTTTTCAAAAAGCATGCCTGTAGCTTCTTTGTAAATTGAGCCAGGCTGATCAAATTTGACGGGGTGCCTATTCTAAGCTCCATTATCCTCCCCACCAAAAATTATTACCAGCGGATCAAAACTAAGGGTACCCCCCATACAAAGTGAACGAAAATTCTAAGAAATTTCACGTTTTTCCACTTCTAAATTCTATGTAAAATACAAGAAAAAAATTTATCTCTTAGAACGTCATTATAACAGTTAATTGTAGTCTTGTGAATGTATATTCAAAAGGTTGTACCAAGGCGTACGCTTTTCTATTTTAGGTAGAATTTAGAAGTGAAAAAATGTAAAATTTGTTAGAAATTTGGGTCACTTTGTATGGGGGGTACCCTTAGTTTTGATCGGATGCTAATCATTTTTAATAAGGAGCATAATGGGGCTTAGACTAGGCACCCCACCAAATTTGATCTGCCTAGCTTAATTTGAAATGGAGCTACAGGCGTGCCTTTTTGAAAAATGCTAGGAGGAGTGAGGGGGGGTCAATGGGCGGAGCACTTCAATTTTTGGTACAAATCAAACAAGTTTTGTTAACAATATATGGACAAGATCTTATGATCCTAAATCTATTTTATAAAGAGTTACAATGCAAAATGTAAAACTAAAATACTTTTGGGTCTAGGGTATAATTTTCTAAAAAAATCTCTAGACTGTTATATATCATTGCAAAGGTAATTTTATGTAGTTTGTTTCGTCCTCAGGGCATTTTACGGTCAGACTCATAGTTTTCCAGATATTTGCAAGAAACTTAATTTTCACCCCTTTGCCACCCCCTCCCCCCTTAACCCATGGCGCAAATTAGTGTAACTTTTTACTGCGTATATTAGGCAGTGTATTCAACAATTTGGCATCAAAAATTTCTTTTTGCTTTTGGATGTTTAGGTTTGAGGCTATTTTGAACCAATTGTAGTGGACTATTTGATTTGGGACCATAGCAGATATGTACATTTTTCACAGATTACCTTTCAGTGTAGTTTGCAGTGAATACGCGAAAAAGAAGTTACTGGATTTTTTTTAACCACCATCTAAGCGTGTTAGAACTTTTCGCATCTATCTGAAGCTTTTTTTTATATTTTATAATCATTTAACCCCCAAATTTCTTATCTATAAAGTACTTTTTGGTGAACACAGGGCCGGCTCTACTATATGTGCTGAATGTGCATTTTGACAGGGCGCCAATGAAACTAATTCAACTAATTCAGATATAAGATTAAGGCAAACAAACAATTATTACAATTTTCAATTAAAGTTTATTCATCAAATTTTTTGTTTTAAAATCGAAATTTTCGAAAACTTTTTATTTTTTTAGATAAAACTTTTTGAAAGTTTTTTTTCCTTTGATGTTTTTAAATCAATACTTTCGAAATTTGCACTTCTATGTTTTCAAATAAAAATTTCGATTTGAAAACATAAAAATGAGGTAAAAATTTGCACTTTCTGTGGAACTTTTGGGTGACTTTAACTTCCAAACTCTGGCGAAGACTCTCAACTTCCGCTGGAATAAGCTATACGTTGGGTCGCAAAACTCAAATGTTTATACCTCTGTTCCCAATGGGAAAAGAAGCGTCCCAAAAGGTGTGGTGCTGGTATCTTCTACTTGTACTGCGGGGAATCCTTCTAAACTATCTTTAAAGCTAGTCGATCAGTGTAAAAACAAGCTGACCACTTGCCTAAGTAGCCAGCCTAGTATTACCCTTCTATGGAGTTGGTGGTCATTTGGACGTTTTGGGTAATGTGCACACATATCGAGCACGGTCGGGTTTAGGTATTTTAGGGCCCGGGGATAATATTTCGAGCTAATGAGTGCATTCACCCACAAGTGAGCGGATCCGAATTTTGTTTTCCCGCCATCTACTCCGATATATGGCTGCTTCGTTGGGAAGCGTAGAAACTTTGCGCTGAGTAGAGGACACCGCGCTACGTATAACAAATACTGAGTGCCTTCTGGTGGAGAGAAATGTAACCAGAAATCGCTATATTTTTCTCGGCGAAATGTACTGAGCGTAGTGCACGTGAATACACTCAGCAAATGCCCTGTGGCATGGGTCAAGCAAGAATTGTAAAAGGCGACTAAAGGGACAAGGGAGATGAAAACTTTTAAAATAGAAAAATTCTAATCCAAGGATCAGCATGCGCAAAGGTATGCATAGTTAAGATGCATATGTACATAATGTACATGTATGTATGTATGTATGCGAATGTACCAGGACACAATACATCTGCAGCCTCATGCGCGATTTAACTTGAACAATATCTGAAATTAATAAATAAATAAAATAAATAAATATTGCATACATTTTGAAGAAATCTCGTAATTCCTTCGTAATTATTTTTTTATTTTTGGCAGGGAGTATTATACACAGAAAGTATGGCCTACTTGGAGCATCGACAAAGTAGATACCTCATGTACATCTTTTAAATTCATACGCGGTTGAATTAACAGACTACAACTACGTAATAATATACTCAAACCCGAAAGGTTTTCTCGCAATTCGCAAAGAAAAAACCCAAAAGATTGTAACCGCAGTCATAAGGTACGTTGTCCTCGACACGACTGCATCGGCTCTAGCGATAGCGACTCGCTCATTTCATATAAAAACTCATTTTTCTCTCATTCTAAAAACGAGTTTTTATATGAAATGAGCTAGTCGCTGTCGCTAGAGCCGATGCAGTCGTGTCGAGGACAACGTACCTTTATGGAAATATTTCTACATACGGTTCCATGATGGCGAGCAGGCGATAGAGGATGTCATGAAGTGAATAGACATTATGTGCGTGCAAAGGACGAATTGGGGATTCATATCGACATTGTCTGCGGTTTCTGACGAATTCCAAAATTGTACTAATAAGGATTCACAAACCAAAGAAACGAAGTTGACATTATTCTGGCTTCGTATTTAAGTTACGTGTTCGTAGAGACAGTTCATGTGATGATCGCTCAGCGATCGTAGTTTTGCATCCAATTTCGAGCTGTATTTAAATATTTTTTTAATTGGTTCTACTTTCCTAGAATCGACTATGTACTAAAGGAACATGTCTGTATAGAAAATATACCCATATATGGATTCCCCTTCTCACGGATTTCACGGTAGAATGCAAGCAGTACTCCGATCATCTCCCAATCATAGCTACGATTGGGTTAGATAGCATCGGCAGTACTGCCACTGCCACTGATACGGAGACTATGAAGCTATTACCTAAGTTTGTCTGGAAAAACGAATTAGCGGACGAAGATGAATGAAAAATTAGCAGTAGCGCCACAAGTAGACATTGAAACCTTGTCTAAGATAATCACAGAGATTGCAACCCCAGCCATGAATCGGAAAAAAACTTCGAAGCAACAATGGTTTGACAGTGAATGCGAGAAATGTAGACGTCACTCGTTCGCCTGGTTGAAATAGTTCAGGAAACATAATAGTGATGTTGCAAAAAATGCGTATATCCAAGCGAATAGAGTTTTGTATGCTCTATGCAGAGAGAAAAAACGTTTATTCTTCCAACAACAGGCGAAATTACTAACAAACTGTACCAATTCGAAGGACTTTTGGAAAGTTGCCAAATCCATTAATAATATTGACTATTCTTTTAATATTGGAAATAAGCTGAATGTAGAACAACTGAAAAACCATTTTTGCAACATTCTACAATGCGGAGTCGAAACCAACGCAGTTCAATTTGCGCGACCAAACTGGAGCCACCGGATACTGGATGCTACTATAACAATAGATGAAGTGCTATACGCCTTAAAACAGTGCAAAGACAACAAAGCCGCAGGAAGTAATGGAATACCAGTAGAATACTACAAATATATGGAGGTGAAAATATTCACGACATTTTATGTAGGGAGTTCAATCGAATTTTCGACAGTGGAGATGTGCCTGCCGAATTTCTCGCTGCAGTAATTTTTCCTATCTTCAAAAAAGGGGATGTCAATGACCCTGCATGTTACCGAGGCATATCTTTCTTAAACTCAGCTGGAAAGATTTTTACTACCATTCTTCAAACACGATTTTCGGAGTGGCTAAAAGAAGGAAGGATAATTGTGGCAGGGTTTCGGAAGGGATACTCGACCAACGATCACGTCTTCGCTCTTCAAAATATGGCACAACTTTACTTGAATAAGAGTCGTAAGCTATATGCTTTTTTCGTTGATTTCAAGGCTGCCTTCGACACAATTGACCGCGACGCCCTATTCTATAAATTGTACAACAGCGGTATGTCTGCGAAATTCGGGAAAACGTTGGAAAAGCTGTATGAAGATACACATGCCATGGTGTGGAGCGGAGTAAGCTTGTCAACAGCCTTTAAAACAAACGTAGGTGTCAGGCAAGGTTGTAAATTGAGCCCCGACGTTTTTGCTATTTATGTGAACGACATACTGGAAGACTGCCCTGGAGGAGCTGAGGCATGTGGTGTTAAATTAAAAGGATTATTGTATGCGGACGACATTGTGTTATTCGCTGAATCACCAGAACAACTACAAAAAATTATTAATTATCTCGACGGGTATTGCAGGCAGTGGAAACTAATTGTCAATCTTGAAAAGTCCAAGATAATGGTATTCAAAAAACGACATCGACTATCACGCAAGGAGAAATGGACATACAGAGGACTGGAAATCGAGGTTGTGAAACAGTACAAATATTTGGGAGTATTCATAGAGAGTAATGGGAGCCTAAAACCACATCTATGCCAAAAATTGAAAGAGTCAAAGTGGGCTATTAATTCTATTTGGAGAAACTGCTTCTGCAACATCGAACTATCCCACACAGTTAAATACAAAATATATGAGGCAGTTGTAAAGTCTGTAATGATGTACGGTGCTCAAGTATGGGGTGGAAGAAGATATGACGATGTCGAGAAATTGCAAAGATATTACTTGAAGCGAACATTCAATTTACCGATGAATACACCTAACTACATGTTGCTCCAGGAAACCGGATTAACGACAGTATTTATAGAAACATTAAAAACGCATATCAACTACCTTTTGAGAGTCGCTTCCATGAGCAATGACCGATTACCAACAAAAATTCTTTTACACGGAGTACAGTCGCAATCCTTATTTTACAATGATTTACTGAAGTTGGCCGATGAAATAGGGACGCCTTTTAATTGGAACGGAACACGGGAAACATGCAGCATCCTCTACGAGCTCTTACGAGATATGAAACAAAGACTCATCGACACAACAGCAGAAAGTGCAAGATCAACTCAACATAGGGAAACTTAAATCATGATTTGAAAGCAGACACGTACTTCCAAAATACCTTCAGTGTGCTGAAAATCTCGCTAATATTCAGAGTTAGGGGAGAGCTTCTACCACTGAATTATATTCCCCATCGTGAGGACCTACCAATCCTATGTGAATTATGCAACATGAGGACGAGGGAAAATAATTTGCACTTTATAGGAATATGCCCCATTCTGAAAGAGATAAGGAGAACGTGCATTGGAAAGGATTGTCTGAGCGAGACGGAAGTGTTTGCACTACTGAATGGATCAAACTGGGATGGACTTTACGACTATTGCAGAACCGCACTTATATATAATCAAATTTTAAACGAAAATGTTTAACGGCATACTTTAATTTTAATATATGGCAAGGAGATCTGAGTAGATGAACACGCAGAATTCGGAGTTGTGTGAACTTTATCACTCAACTCCTGCCATATAATAATACTGTTAAAATTAAACCTATAATTCAACTTCAATCTAAATAATAAACCTATTATAACAAAAGTTAAAAAAAAATAATAATAATAAAATAAAAGCTATAAATTATATTAACTATACATGTATGAATAATGTAAACTAATCGATTCATCAATCAATTCTGGCAGACGGCTATGCCAAGCCATTATTCGTTTTATATTGTACATTATATGAATTTGCATTTGGATTTTAAAAATAAAACATCTATCTATCTATCTATAGTGCTCAAAACCGGTGGTTTACATTCGATCGCTGAGCGATGATCCCGTAAGTCGTCTCTACGAACACAAACCTTTACTAGGCAGCATCGTGAGTATCGCGAAGAGAAGTGTCTGCTTGATTATATGGCATCAAATTGGTTATATGCGAAAGGATGTGGGTGGAACGTTATAAGAGCCCACCAAGTCGCGGAAAAAAAGCATTTTCCAACCACGTTGAAACACTGCTCCAAAGTATTTCAGATACCGAGTTGGTATTCTTGAGAGGAAATCTAAATGGCCATGTGGGGGAATTCAACTACGACTATGGTAATTGTCATGGTCGGAAGGGTAGCCCCTTTATGACAAAGGAAACTGTCTGCCGGACCAAAGAACACATGGATGTGTCAAATGAAAAAGCAGCGACAACATGATGAATTTAATAAGTATGATATGATGCTGTCTGTCTAACGCACATTCTTTTTCGAGTGGTTTTTAAGTAAAAATTTAATTTAGAATCTAATGTTTACCCACAATTTTTTGTGTTGGAAAAGATCAATCAAAGAAAAACTTTAATCTCATATCAAATATAATAAAAAAAATGTTTTATTGAGTTGCACATAAAAACCAGAACTAAACCTAATTACGTAGTCTGGCTGGTCTAGCGGTTAGTGCGCGCACTTTCGGTGCACAGGGTCATGAGTTCGAATCTCACCGTGGATCATGGTGTTTTTCGAGATCACGAGCTTGTGACGGGCTATGATCTCGCTCAGATGTTAAACGAGTACCCATTTATGGGGATAAATAACACTGCTGAGCGTGATGCTGATCTCATTACCTCAACAAAAAAAAGCAGATAAGATCTTGGAAATAGGATGTCCTGCGGCCTTAGTCCAATGTTGGATTGTCGCGCCTGTTATTTATTTCTTAAACCTAAGTACACTACGTCAAAGCATAATATTTATATTATCACTCGAATTCATTTGGTGCACGTATACAAATTTGAAACGAATGAATCAAATCTACTATATAAAAAAAAAGTCGGGTTTTCCTCCCTGACGCTATAACTCCAGAACGCACGAACCGATGTGGATGATTCTTTTTTTGTTTTATCCGTCTTACGTTGGAGAAGGTTTATGGACCAAATTTTTTTTGAAAATCTCGAAGGAAGTGGTGGTAGATATCGAAATTTCATTTTGTATGAGAGTCACCTGTTGCAATCAAGTTTTCATCGACAACATTTAAATTTAATGGGAATATTTTAGTTGTCATTGGATCAAATACAGTGTTAATTGTATTGTAGTCAAGGTGACTATGTTTTTACGTACACACATCCTTGATGTTGGTCACAGCAATTTCACAATAGACTTCGTACTACTTCGGGAATCCGTCGATATCTCCGCAATCCTTTGGCGGAACGACACGATTGAGATGTCGCCGGATTCGCAACAAAATTGCCTAAAGGGTCATGGTTTTTTTTTCTAATAACCGTCAGCCCGGATGTTGGCATAGCAAGGTTACAATTAATTACAATTAAGTTACATTAACAATCGTCAACCTGCATGTATGATGGTTTCTGGGATAGTATGAGCATTGTAGGTGGCGAACATTTAGTGCACGAAAAACTGAGTAAATGAGTGTGCTGACATATTTAATAGAAATTTATTAAATTAATGATTTTCGAGATAACTCGCTAATATAGTTGAAGGGCAAGTGCAGTCTCATCAATCAGTCAGGGGGTTGAGTACATATGTTGTTGTTGTATTACCTTGACCGCTTAACCCCCCGACGGAAATCTATAGCGTTGTTTCCATTATACACTTTGGTTTCATCATCGAGAGGTCGATCCCAATAAATTATAGTTAGCAGGTTGATTGGCATTCAAATTAGTGTCAAGTTGTGAGTGAAGCCAATCATGCGAGCGAAGCGAGCACTAGATAAGAGCTCTCTCAGCTAGTAATAATATAAATATGAAGATATGGCGTAGTGTAATGTAGCCCTAATTAATTTTTTTCGTCACTATAACTATCAGCATAGTAGCTTTTAAAAGACTCAACTGTGAAAAATGTCATTCATTCCCCAAAGGCAACCCCAATCCCCCCAATATTGTTTTCATATGATCCACATAACCTAACTATGTACTTCCACAACTCACTCATCTCAACACAATCCCCTAGGAAAATGTAAAAACTTTAATCCATTAAATTCAACTCAGCTGAACTTTCTACTAGCTACACCACTCAGGACACTGAACGTTCACTATCCAAGAGATAAGAGACTACACATCCACTAGTAGCCATTTAATCCGTTCAAAAACAACTTGATTAACTTTCCTATTGCACAATGGCTTCTAAAATCCTGCGATGACTCTCCCTCACAACGAAATCCACAATTTCATCGTACATAAGCTATTTCCGCTACAAATAACTCGTTTTTAATTAAAGTCATATTTCTCTTCTCTCGCACTACGAGTATAGAAGATGGTTCTGCGATTCGATGTTCCCTATGGACATACGCGCTTCAATTTCGATTCGTCCTCCAATATATCGATATGATGGTGTATCTTTCACCGCAGTTCAACCGTCCGATCCGTTTGTTGGGCTCGCTAGTCGCTACGCTCCGAATCGACACACAAAACTCACCCAGAGGAATGCTTTTAATCCTTTCCGGATAATCCGTCCGTTCAAATTGATCCTGAAAAGCCTTCAATCAGAACCACAATGTGTGTCCATCAAATTAGTGTCGTACAATTTTTTTAATATGGATTTTCGACATGGCCTTATTGCTATCGAATCAGGATTTATGTCGAAAGGACGATGACGACGACGCGCTCTTAACCAATCTCAATAGGTGAAGTACGTACGTACTGTGTAGGACGGCGATGACATCAGCCTGACATCGAAGCCAAATGGATTCTCGAATCAGTTCACCGCGGTCAGTATAGAGGTGGAAGAAAAGATGTTGACCATTTACAGTCGCTGTGGCGTTATAGGTGCCTGGTGAATAGGAAACTGCAGATGTCAATGGGCGCAATATGGATGTGGAAAGATAGGAAATGTATATACGCTAGAATATGGGTTCTCGCCCATCGGGGAATTCTCAAATCACTAAGAGAGGCATATCGGCACCATGCAACATTCAATGAACACTCTAAGTGGCTTTCTATAAGCGGATGAGATTACTCTGTTCCCTAGAAACGACGATTACCATTTTATATATACTTACGCTGTAGCCCCGCCAATATACATACTGCCCTCGAACGGTCCAAATTCCTCTTCGGGCAACAAATCGACCATTTGGTAATCAGTATTAATCATGAAGCGAACGTGATATTCATTATAGTCGATCCATATTTTATGCCATTCGCCGCCGTTGAGCTTCCTGTTTGAGTTGATGACCAGCTCGCGAGTCGTTCCCGTGCTCAGGGTGAAATTAAATGTTAGCTGATAGTCGCCGGTCAGAGCGACCATAAACGACGGATAGTAGGGTCGTATCGGTGGCTGGAATAGCAAAATGGCCTTCTCCCCGGTCGTACGAAATGAAAATGCAATGTCACCCTTTCGCCAGCCAGGCACCTCAATATAGGACTGTGACGTTGTAAACGTAACCACATATTTTTGGGTATCTGTCGACGAGAAAAAAAATATAAGAGCAAACGAAAAAACATGAACGCCGGTGAATATTGAACGTATAAAGCCACGTCGACGTCGATCGGTTATAAAAATTGGAAATTATTATTAAATTTTGATCCTGAAATTTATGTTCATGCAGACAGCAGGATGCCAATGAAAATCGCCGTTGGAAAATACTATGTGAAAAAATATGACCCGCACGTAAAATGTATGTAAGTGCGGATGGGCGTCGAAATCGAATTAATGGACGGGAAAATGATGAGGGCATCCAATTTTGGAGCCGAAAGTATGCTTAGGAATTCATGAAGTAGGGAATAAGTTTAAAGTGTCTGGGGCAGACATATTTCTAGTGTTGCTAGCCGTTACGTGACGTAGGTTGTATCTAGTCTGTGACGTTGAGAGTCTATGCCATGCCCACGTCACCTTAAAAAGTGTTCGACGCGATAAATATTGGATGAGTGTGTGGCGTATTCCCTGAAGAAGAAGTCAGACAGTCTTAAAAAACCACGACAAATAAATACATCCTGTCTGCTTGGATATGGGAAAATTCATTTTTGCCACCACTCAACATGAGGGGATAGGTTTGAATGAAATTCAGGATATACGTACTTGTTTCGACACATTCCAGTGGTCCCAAGGTAATGCGACCCTGAGCATCCTCTTGTAAGTCATTCTGTTGCAGAAAGTACATATTTGTGATGCCTAAACTATGCGGATCTTTGTATGAACCTTCGTCTGTGTTCCATTTATTCTCCTTGACGTCGCAGTTGCATGATTGATTTGGGTCGGCACACGTTTTGTTGACATAGCACGAACACGCTCCTCTGAAAGTGCAGAGAAAAAGTACATGTTAGAAAGGATACGGATGATTGTATGAAGCAAAATTAGAACAAAAGTCGGAAATTTACATTAAAGTTAAAATTTTCAGGTTATAATGTTAGGGCTGATGGACGATATTAAAGAATTAAGTTGTAAGGGTCACCGATTTTGGTTACTAGACTGCAGACGTTAAAATATCGCAATTATTGCATAAGGGCCCTCCCGAGACGACGGGATCAACTCAAGAAATTACATGAAAACTATCAACAACAAGTTGCTATAACTTTTACGTATTCAGCCCATTCGAAGTCATGCATCTTAGAACTCACCATAGAAGAAGTGAACATAATGGGCTTACACGCTATGCACCATACTCGGTAGGCCTGTTCGGCACTTAGATTTCAGTACCGGTTTCCGGTTTTCTCCACACCCGGTGGACTCGCAGGTTTTTTTCAACAATTAACCGGTATCTGTACTGTACTATGTAGTTGCAGTTAAATATTGACATTTACGTTGATTTAAATAAGGATTTACCGTTATTGCATAGCTGCAGAAGGCTGAAATATGCTCATACTCTGTATTCCTGTAGAAAAATGTCTTTTTTGGTGGTAATATCCTGTTTCAGAAATTCCCAATCAGTTTATTAATATTCTGAAGGACTCGCCTCAGGAAGAAGATCCAGGGGAATTAATTGAAAGATGTCTTTTCGGTCACTTCAAGGAGGAATTTACCGGTATTCCAGTCACTGACCAAAATTGTGGTCTCCGATTCTTTGTCAAAAGGATCATATATACCAAGTTTGGTCAAAATTGCGCCTCGGGAAGATCGATGACGTCACGAACGCCCAAAAAAGTTTGCCCAGATTTTGGTAAAAACCTAATCGGTAATATAATTCCCTACTAGTTGGGAACCACTGTGAGATAAGGTGTTCTACGTTGCAACCAATCAGTTTTTTGAACCAACAGGGCAGTAACGTCAAAAACCGTTATTGTGGAACCAAAACTGTTGACATTGACCTTGGAATAAGTTAACGGCCGCGGCTTTCCTTGATATCGTTTATTGAAGCGCCGAGGGTTGAAGCAATCAAAACTAAACTAGACAACATTCTACCGTAATTAGGTTTCCTCTGTGTTTGAAAAATAACCTATCTTCAGGGGTGAGCTTCGAATGCCACTTTTTTGTGGATCTTTATAAATTTAAATAAACCTGGCTTTGGCCGCGCACACACGGCGAATCCGTGGATTCCAGCACACAAGTTTCGTTGGATTCGAATCCATAGATTCGTCGTTTGTCTACGGCCTGCGACTTTGGATTGGACGCACGATTTTAGTCTTTATTTAAGAATATTCTACAGTAAGACGGAAGACTGTTGTTGTGGATCGCCATGTGTAGGCCGTTCAGTACTCAGATTTCAGCACTGGTTTCCTTTAACACCTGGTATCACACCCAGTGCACCGGCACCCGTAGGTTTTTTCAACCATGAGCCTGTTTTGTTTCAACACCGTTTTTTTTCAGGTTTTTTTTTCCCACCTGTTCAGTACGGGTTTTTCAGGTTTTTTCAGCACCTGTTCTGGTTTTTTCAGGTTTTCCAGCACCTTTTTAGTACCGGTTTTCAGCACCTGTGGATCGCCATTTCAAGGCCGTTCGGTACTCAGATTTCAGTACTGATTTCCTTTAACACCTGTACCATACCCAGTGCATCGGCACCCGTAGGTTTTTTTCAACCATGAGCTGAGCCGGTTTTTTCAAACATCGGTTTTTTTTTCAGGTTTTTTTTATAACCTGTTCAGTACAGTTTTTTCAGCACCTGTTCAGTATCGGTGTTTTCAGGTTTTTCAGCACCTGTTTAGTGCCGGTCTGAGTAGGTGCTGAAAAAAACATGAAAAAAACAGGTACTGAACAGATGCTGAAAAAAAGCTGAAAGAACAGGTACTGAATAGGTGCTGAAAAAATCTGAAAAGAAACCGAAATGAAAAGGTACTGAAAAAATGGGTACTGAATAAGTGCTAAAAACCGGTGTTGAAAAAAAATTGGAACCGGGCCAAGGTTGAAAAAGTCGACATATAAGTACTTCAAAACTTCATTAAACACCGGTTTTTTTATGGTATTTTCATGATGAAGGCGGCACCTTGGCACGTTTTTGCCTCGGCCGCCAAATTTTCTTCGCAGGCCTGCGGGCTGCCTAAGAACAACAACCTGGTTCTAAGGCACCCCAGCGTCATGACATATGCTTTAACCCCTTCAGTCCTCATTTAAATGTAGTGGAGGGAAAAATCTAAATTTTTGGCAATCGGATTCAAATGACTCAAATATGATTCGTACTAATTTTCGTGAAAATTGATGCAGTAGTTTTTAAGTTATAGCATGTACAGTATACTGTACATGGGGGTTCAGCGAGCAAAACATATTATGTTTCTTCTTCACAACACAATGGGAATGTCTGATTGAAGTTAGTTACTAATCTACTTTAAAATCAAAGAATGTGTTTCGAATATGCCAAATACTTAAGTTTTATTGAAAAAAGAAAAAAAAAAGTCATACATGATACTTTATTTTATGTGAAAATCATAGAAACAATTCCTTTTTTTGTTGATGCAAAGGTGTACATCGCATTTTATACAACGAACATGCGATCTTTCTCGACAACCATGCATTTTGCACCTGCTTGGTTGTTGTTTTCCGTCGTTATAAGGTAGATGCCCAATTTGGTCCAAGGATATTTCCCGAAACGGGCGTTGTTCAAAACGTGATGGCGTCGATGAACGGCTTGATGTCGGAGTGCATTCCCCAGTTTGTAAAGAAGATGGCCGGCCTCTCTTCTTTTCAACTAATACCTTACCAACTTTCATCAAATCATCTGCCAGTCGCATTTTAAATTTCATTTGGTCCATTATATCCTTTTGCGGAATTTTGTGGAATATAGCATCTTTGCGATACTCCAACCAGCTGAATACAACGGCCAAGTCAAAAGCATGAAAAATCATCCGTAAAGTCCATTTCTTGGACCGGATAAATATTCTGTATGTACTCACGAGCTGATCCAGTAAGTCAACGCCTCCCATTGCCTGATTGTATTTTTTTACAATTTCGGGACGATCTACTTCAATGTATTGTTTCCCTTTGTTGTCCCATCTTTTAGCTTTGTCTGTACTGCCAATGCCCAAGTTAGATGCAAGGATAACTGGCTTGTTATCAAGCCATTTTACAATGACTACGTCTCCATTTTTGTTCACCAGCCCTTCAGAAGAACTTCTTGGCATTTTTGAAAATTTCTTATTATCGGTAAACGTAGGATTAAAAAATCGGTTCAGTCGCACAGTCCCTGCAGCATTGATATTATTTTCGTTCAAAATCCGTAAAAGAAAATAGTTTGAAAAATAGTTATCGTAGTATAACTCATGATATTTTCCATCGTTTATTCTACGGGACAACGTGTAAGCTACTCCTGCTCCTAAACCTAGCTTCTGCTTCGCCGCGTAGTCTATTTCTGTTGTACCGCCCTGGTACAGCATGAAATCGTATGCCATGCCTGACTTACCGCACAAAAAGAATATCTTGACTCCCCATGGAATAGGCTTTCCTTTGACGTATTGTTTCACGTTTAGTCTACCCCGGAAGGGGACTATTTGTTCGTCGATAGCCAACTCCTTTTCAAGAGGAAGTTCGAGGCATCTTTTTCGTATATAGTTGAAGAGAGGACGAACTTTTTTGAACCGGTCTTTGCAGTTAGCTGTTGATTCATCATTGGGTGAGGTTATAAAACGCAACGTTCGCGCAACGTTACCTTTAATTTCAAATCAACCGGCCGTTACGAATCAGAAACTTCTCCCTACAAACAGATCCCCTAAGCGCTTGGGGGATCTGTTTGTAGGGAGAAGTTTCTGATCCGTAACGGCCGGTTGATTTGAAATTAAAGGTAACGTTGCGCGAACGTTGCGTGAACGTTTTGTTTTATAACCTCACCCATTATTGACAAAATGAAGATTATTTCTAAGTTGAAAAAAACGATCTCTTGACATAGTTTTAGGGAAAACTGAAACTTTTAGTGTATTATCCCAATACATTGCCACTCGTGGATATTTTAATACACCCATTATAAGGTGCAATGCGACAAGATTCTCTATTTCATTTCGGTTCGTTGGCTTGAATCTCTTGTTTTTTTGAACAGCGTATAAATTAGTATTGAAAGCAGCATTCTCGAAAAATTCGCCAGGGATATATCTTTGGAAATAATCAATAGGGCTTAGCAAACTCTGGTTTGATGGGCCAATTGTGTGGTCGTCTGGGGACGTTTTGTTAGGTTGAAACATCATCCGTTTCCAAGCAATTTGCTCTTTATTTTCCAACCGATCAAAAATCGATTCAGTAGTAGTATCGTTTGAACGCGGACTTGATGCTGAAGGAACATTTTCTTTTTCTTCTTCAGTAAAGTTTTGAGCCGTTGATCTTGGCAACCGTTTAACGTTTTCGCTACCTATACGATAAATACGATCATTTTCATATTATTTAAAAGAAATAGAGATAGGCCGGGTTTTTGATAGCTCTTATTCAGTACCTGTCGGCTGATTAGTCTTATCGCGTAGAGAAGACACACACCATATTTAGAAAGCTTTTCCATTGTATTGAATGGAATTTTTGTTTATTTTGCATAGCTACGCCATATTTTGCTTGTTTAAGCCATCATCTTAGATTGAGAAAATCATTGCGCACTTTCATCCAACAGCGTAAATAAGCAAAAGATAACATAACTATGCAATTAACACAAAATCACTTCAATATGATGGAGAAGCTTTTTGAATATTGTGTTTGTCTTCTCTGGGCGATAAGACTAACCATTCTATAAGATCTACGTGAGAATGGGCCATAATCGTGTAACTAACGTGTACTCGGCAGAGGATCATCACATATTATCAGATCCTCTTCGACAACTCCAACCTCCAGAGTATCTGAACCTGAAGAAGTTATTTATTTATGTACTACCCTGCATCAAGCATATGCCAAATAGTAAAACAAAGAATGAGGACAATTTAATTTACCTATTCTTCTTGGTTTTATAATTGGGTTAACTGTGACTACCTCGTCACATTCGAACTCTAGTCCATCGTTCAACAGAAAATTATCGTCCAAATCGGAAGAATTCTGTTGAATCATGTCCAGAATCATTTCCATATCATCTGGATTGCTGAGATTGAACGAATCTTTTGCTAAAAGAAGATTTTTCATAAAAAAAATAAGAATTAATTCATATGATGAAGCCATGAGCTATACAACATATGAGACCTGATGTGCAGTATACTGTACACAGATTCAGAACTCTCAAATTCACAAACTATCAGCTTTTCACACTTAATTTTTAGTTTATAACATCACTAAATGTGCTAAGCGTTAGAAAAAAAATACAATGCTACTACAAAAATTATGATTAAGGATATAATTGGGAAAATGTATGTAGTTACCTCGTGATGCCATGTTGATGCTGACACGGTCACAGATAAAGTGTAATATTTATCGTCTACGCTTTACATATAGACTTTTCACTTGCCTTAGAATAAAGGCAAGCTATTAGGGACTCAGATTCTTAATTCGAAAGCTTTCAGTTTACTTTTATTTAGAGACAGTAATAGTGAAAATATCGTGTACAGTATACTGTACACCGGGTCTGAAAGAGTTAAATTGGTAGGAAGTGGAGTGGGTCCGACTACTCGTACCCCTACCTCCCCTGCAAAGTTATATTCACAGCCATATCTTTTGACAGAATATCGGGAAAAACTTCAAATTTATAGCAAATGATTGCTGCTGGATACCGTTAGGAGATATTGAAGATGTGCCGAATCCGACCCATCTACCCCTTCCTCCTCTTAAAAAAATGGAATTGAATATTTTCGGTTTTACGCGCATTCTAAGTCTGTACACTCGCTATTCGCACGATTAGAACTCGGTCTCGTTTATTGTATGTAATTATGTAAACAGCCCCACTCTGTGGCTCACTTGGTTGAGTCGCACTCTACGATGCTAGTAATCTAGAGGTCCGGAGATCGAATCTCGGCGTGGTCCAAAATGTCCGTACATGTGCGGACAGGAAATATACAGTGCTTGCAACATTATACAGGGTGTCCCATTCATGGTGGAGAATATTTTAATGGGAGGTAGCCTGGCTCATTTGGGGAAAATTAATGTACAACGGGACCCCTCTATTTTTAACCGTTACTATGTAATAGCGTTTTTTATCAAAATGCCCGACTTCTTGAACAAAATCAAAATTTGCCACACCATCAAAAATTTCAGCCGAGATATGACTTCACTTTCTGAAACTACATAAAATTTCCAATAAAACGACACCTCGCCCGTTACGAAGTTGCTCATATCTTCCGAGATACACTCGTTCAAATTTTAAAGTAATTTTGAAATTGTACGTATACAATTTTATTATTTGATTTGATTTTGATGAAAAACCAATTTTAAAATTTCTTTAAAATTTGAATGGGTGTATCTCGGAAGATACGAGCAACTTCGTAACGGGCGAGGTGTCGTTTTATTGGAAATTTTATGTAGTTTCAGAAAGTGAAGTCATATCTCGGATGAAATGTTTGATGGTGTGGCAAATTTTGATTTTGTTCAGGAAGTCGGGCATTTTGATAAAAAATGCTATTACATAGTAACGGTTAAAAATAGAGGGGTCCCGTTGTACATTAATTTTCCCCAAATGAGCCAGGCTACCTCCCATTAAAATATTCTCCACCATGAATGGGACACCCTGTATACACTCCGAAATTATATGCAATGTAACGTTGACTCAAAAATGGTCTATAAACGGCTGAGTTAACGCACCATGGCTCCACATGGGGCTATACTGAAATATGCTGTCCCTCGGAATTTGACGGTTCGGGCAGTTGCACAGGCCACTAAAAAACAATAGAGATTATAGAGGGTGCAATTCCTTTGATTTGCCACATAAATCCTAGCCCTGAATAGGTTATAATGCGCCCACTCACCAGATTGTGGTATGATATCCTCCGTTGCTAAGTAGGTCCTGGCTTAGACTCTTGGAGGTAATGCGTCACAAAGAAGCGTAACTCGTAATTAATCCCGATAGTGTTTCCGGGGGATTTCGCTGGACACTTTTTGACATCCGCACGGGTGGCTCAATGGCCATATAGACGGAGTAATATTGATTGGATATTCGTTAGACTCACCGTACCCTACAGCACCTACACATTCTAGTTTTGATTTGCATTCAAGTGAATGTAACGTTTTCAATTACGGTTTTCCTTTTTTCTACCGAACAAAACCCTACCGTTTGAGAATTGGCCCTCAGGCTTCGTGTGCTATTTTTCCAACCCGTGACACAATCCGCATGTCATTGTTGCCTGCAATTAGTCACCCAAACAGAGATAGCTAATTCAATTCTCCCCTTAACTCGTAATTCTATAACGGCTTAAAGAATTGCCACTTCCTAACACGAATTACAACCCTCGCTCAAAGCGCCTCGTCCTATACCGTCAGCGTTTAGAATTATTCATGACAAAAATTGAATTGGGTTCTCGCGTAATTGTATGCAAACTAAACTCACCTCTTCACATTACCTAAAAAGTCCACAGTATTATTCATGAAGGACGATGTAAACCATGTACTCGAGTGCAATTCCAACGGTGCATTGTAGCATTCGTACTTGATATTCTGGGTGCAGTAGAGCGAATGTGAAATCAACTCCTGGAGCATTTCGGGCGAGAACTCCCTGTACTTGATGTTGAAACTGAAATCCTCGAATTTCGGCATTCGCACATCAACCTGACTGGGTAGATTGTGTTCGACAATTGTTTTCGTAGCATTCTCCAAACTCTGAAAATCACATTTAACATGGGCCGGCGGAAACACGCCATTGCCATCGATATCAATTAGATAGACGTCGGATTTGGTGTAGCCAAGAAGAGCGAGTTCCTCGCATGTTTTTCGGTACTTTGTAAAGTGGCAGTTTTTGCCGATATAGCCGATATCCTTGCAATCGCACGTAATCCTATCATCCTTGACAAAACATTTGCCGCCATGTTCACATGTGTTGGGTCGCTTGCACGGATCAATATATTTACAATTGTCCAGGGCGATTTCGCCAACAACTCGTTCCGTTTTCACGACGTAGCGCGGCTCGATTGCAAATCCGTTTATCTCTAAATCGCGCATACAACCAACCAGGCCCGATGTCGAGGCTCTCAGGCTACTGCCGATTATCACCTTGTCGCCAATTGTGAACGTTAGCGGAAACTTTTGGGTTTGCGAGTGTCGATAGTCGACGATGAATTTAATTTCGCCATTTTTGTAGTCCAATTCGACGGCATGCCAGGAGGTTGCACTGGCGATTTTTATGCTGATTGAGTGGGTTACGTTGCTGTCGTTGATGTCGGGAACTAGATCAAAGCTCAACTTTTCCGTGCTCATGCGAATCTTTTTTGACCATAGGAATATTAACATGGAAAGAAAAAATGAGACAAAATGAGAAAAACATGGTTTTAAATACACATTTCCATTTAAATCTACAAAAGGTCAGAAATTCATTTCGTCCTGTGTGTGCGTCTCCAGATTAATGGAATTCGCCTCAGTGCCTCATTTCTGTTAGAAATTTTTCACGATTCTCAACAGTTGCAAGAAATCAAAAGAAACCTTTTCTCAATTTCGGGAAAATTTAATTTCTAAGACTCTTACTGAGAACACTTTATGTATAAGTCCAAAAAGTAGAAATCCAATTTAAAATCGAGACTTTTGGTCATGAATAGCTGCGCGCTTCAGGCGAAGTGGATTCCGAAAACAAGAGAAATTTCCGCTTCATAAATTTCAACACACTTTCGCAAGAATCAACCGTGAATACACAACTCAATCTCATACTCTCTCTATCTCGTGTATCTTAATCCTTTTGCGAAAGTGGCGATTTGTCCGGCGTTAATAGTATAGTTTCGTTCCATTCGCCGGAGTTGCTGTTTTGCAACATTACTTTGTGTATGTGGAATGTTTCTGTTTTACGAGCAAAAAGTCTCCAGATTCGGGCGAGAAAGCAAGTTATACATATAAAGTTCAATATACGACGGATCATGGCTATTGAAGAGGAAGTATTGGATTTGAGATGAGAAATTTATTGAGAGATTCTCTAATAAGTTCTATAGGAAATACTCGTATCAGGCACTAATTGGAAATGTTTGTAGCAAATATGAAAAGTTTTTGTATCTTTACTCGTATAACATAGAAGTACCCAGAAGTATTTGTAAATGAAGATATTCCATATAGGTAGAGAAAGATAACAATATAGGAAGGATAAAGACGAAATTCTATTTCTGTATATGGTGGTAGCATAAAAAATCGACTTAAGGAATCACATGTCCATGATTATTAGAACTTTCGGAGCAAAGAAGTTATTCTTAGAAGAACAATGAGGAAACTTAGTATCCGTAATAAAAGAAATTCTTATGAATTTTTGTAGTGTACACTGGATTTAAAAAAAGACATATGCATCTTCAAATATACCAATTACTCGTACTATACATTCTCATTGCCATGATATTTGAAAATCCTTAAATTTAATGTTTCAAATCTGATCCCCACACCACTATCAAAATTAAGTCACATCAATTCAAAGATAAATGACTAAATCTTGTGATTGTGTACAAAACATATATTGAGACAACTGTGTGTAGAAGAAGGATAATTACAATGTCTTGTTCTATCCGAATTATACTCGTATGTATCGAATTACCTGTACTTAATAGACGATGAAGCCGAATCATTGTGTCGTCAATCATTGTTCAGCAAATTAGTACCTACTCAAACTCATCTTATGCAACATTCGACATTATGCGTTCACGTTTATATTGAAATCCTGTCATATTGGTTGAGCTAAAAGGACCTTTATTAGTATGGCTGCTGCCCGGTTCAATACTATGTCAGCTGTATTTGTCATGCCTCAATGCGAGTTATTGCTGAAACCATTTAGAGGGCTCTACCAATAACACATTTTCCATGGAACGCAACACAAAGGTGCATAGTGCATATACAGTAAAACACGGATAAGTGCACATCGTTAATGCACGATTTTTTCGTGCACTTATGCATGTTGTGCACTTATCAGTGTTCCGTAAAAACGAACCAATTTACGAACCTTAAATGCAAACTGGAGATGATTTCGTGTATAACTTTTTATTTTGTAGAATTGTCAAAAGTTAAAAATTATTGAATAATAAAAAAAAAAAAACTGTAAATGCATTTAAATTTAATTGGGGCCACTTCCTTAGCGGGTTTGCCTAATATTTAGTTCGAATTCTTTCGGGACTCGTTGTACCTATACAAATCATACTCAATTTATTTATAAATCAATTCTCATCAAAAGAGTCAAGAAAAGTCCAACACATATAGTGTTTCCATCTCAGCTAATATGATGAACATTGTCATTTCAAATCATCTCTAATTCCCTCATTCCTAAAATCAAATCACGAGGACACTCAAGGAGGTTACAAATATGCTACTACATTGGACATAACAACTCAATAGCAAAAGCGAAATGTTTTGCCATTCAAGCCTAGGGATGAACCACTTTATTTTAATTTTTGAGATCTAAACAGAAACCAATTTTTGGGATGGATTTTTAAGATGGATTTCATAACATTGAGTTTGTGCTCGCTGTAAAAACTAAAAAATTTAACCAGAAAAAAATTATTGAAAATTACAGTTCGCAATTTAATTTTTAATGATTTTTTTTTGTCATACTGCATTGAACATAAACACAATGACACGGAATCCAGCGCAGGACCAATAAGAAACGGGGTGGACAAGCCTGGTTTAGACTAACAATATGTAATTCAAAGCTGACAAAAGGCGGGACAAATTCTCCCTGATGTATAGGAGTATAAAACTTATAGAGATACGGTAATTTCAGAGATAAACAGGAATTTCGAATAAACTAATTGTAGTATAGTACAGATAGCTCAAAACACAAACATCCAAAAGAAAAGAAATGTTTGATGCCAAATTGTTGAATACACTGAATATACGCAGAAAAAAGTTACACTTATTTGCGCCATTGTTTAAGGGGAGAGGGGTGCGAAAAGGGTGAAAATTCAGTTTTTTGCAAATATTTGGAAAACTATGAAAGCTTAAAATGTCCTGAGGACGAAACAAACTACACAAAATTACCTTTGTAATGAAATGATATACAACACTCTAGATATTTTCTCGGAAAATTATACCCTAGACCCAAAAATATTATAGAGAATTTACATTTTTTAAGTTTTAAATTTCGCACTGTAACTCTTGATAGAATAGACCTAGGGTCACAAGATCTTGTCCATTATATTATCAACAAAATTTATTTGATTTGTACCGAAAATTGAAGTACTCCGACCATTGACGCCCCCCTCACTCAACCAAACATTTTTCAAAAAGCTATAGCTTAGTATCAAATTGATAAAGATAAAGGTTGGTGGGGTGCCTAGTCTAAGCCCCATTATCCTCCTTATCAAAAATTATTAGCAACTGATCAAAACTAAGAGTGCTCCCCATACAAAGTGAACCAAAATTCTAACAAATTTCACATTTTTTCACTTCTAAATTCTATCTAAAATGGAAAAATAAAACTTATCTCTTAACATTATTTTAACAGTTAATTGTCGTCTTCTGACTGTATATTCAAAAGTTTGTACCGAAGCGTGCCTTACAAGTACGAAAAATCGGGTTTGAAGGTTGCTAGTACACGTTACTCGATATATTCGGAAATAGCCTTGGAACAGGTACCAATGACCTTCAAACCCAATTTGTTGATACTTCTAGCGTACGCTTTGGTGCAAACTTTTGAACATACATTCAGAAGACTACAATTAACAGTTATAATGACGTTCTAATAGATATGATGAAGTTTATTTTATGAAGAGTTACAGTTCGAAATGTAAAACTCAAAAAATTTCAATTCTTTATAATACTTTTGGGTCTAGGGTATAATTTTTTTGAGAAAATGTCTAGAGTGTTATATATCATTACAAAGGAAATTTTGTGTAGTTTGTTTCGTTTTCAACACATTTTAAGGTCAGATTCATAGTTTTCCAGATATTTGCCAAAAACTGAATTTTTACCCCTTTGGCACCCCTCCCCCCTTAACCCATGGCGAAAATTGGTGTAACTTTTTACTGCGTATATTGGGCAGTATAGTCAACAATTTGGCATCAAAAATTTCTTTTTTTTGATGTTTGGGTTTGGGGCTAGGGGCTATTTTGAACCAATTGTACTATACTATTGTTAATATTAAAATTTCTCTAAAATTCGCATATAAACATATTTTAAGTTTTATTGTTGCTGTACTCTCTCTTTTACTATGAAAATTCACACTGAAAGGAGTGTTTAAAACTCTGCAAACAAATATCGGTTATAATAAGCAAAGAATCAACTGCATCATACTCCTCCCAATTTAGTTGTTGAAGAAAAATATTTTACATCCACTAGTCGACAACGCGTCTCAAGGATTTGCACTAAAAAGAGAAATTCCTAAGGCACGCAAACTTCGGGGCTCACCGAACAACGAGAAAAACTCTTCCTAGAAAACTCGCATTCCAGAAAACAAAGCGATTCATCGAAACTCCAACTAAAGAACTTGCTCGGTGTTTGGCAATCAATCGTGCTCGTGGTTCTGCCAACTCTCTGCATTTACAAATGTCTCTATTCCAAATAACGGGAGACTTTTGAAAAAACTTCCACAATTTATTCGCAATGTTTCTGAACTGTTCTTCGCGACTTTTTGTTAAATCGAGTACCCTTTTGTAAGCTTCTGAAACGACATGTGAATGTTTTGCCCAAAACTGAAAAATACCTTACACCTGTGACTGTGATGTAATGTATCGCACGAGTCATGAGATCACACAATCTGGCGATCTATATCTTATTTTTTACATTTTCAATTACTATTTATGAATATGAAAACTCCCACCACGCTTGCGAAATTCCGCCTTTTTAAGGCAAGCTGACGACTATCAAATTGGTGCAGTCCTATTCTCACTTCTCACTTTTTCTTGATTCCCTCTTCTACATTTCCATAATTTTTGACAATAAATTTTGGATTTCACCGGTTTTACACGTTCGTTGCTGTGTGTGCATTTGCGTGTTGCACTTATCCGTGTTTTACTGTACGCGAGTAATTCATTGTAAAGCATAGAACGTCAGTTATAGTTTATACGGATTGGAAAGGGATGAATAAGCAGTGTAGCTGTTAGCCGTGGCGTATTTTTAGGGGTAATACATGTGGTAATTGTGTCGCATTTATGATGTTAGATTTAAGTTCTGAAAACGCCTAATGCTACTCTGCGCCTCATTTGAATTTAACGTTTTTCCTTCGAAGTTTGTTTAGCGGCGCAGACAATTGCGAAATGTTGTAACAGTAATTTACTTTGCCGATGAGCGCCTCTAATTGATATGAAGGTTCGACGCAGCTTTAGTTCCTTCACTGCCTGGAGACCCATTTCTTGGAAGCTTCATCCAGCTCCATTTAAAGATTTAATTTAGTGAAGTGTTTTCCGTGACGAATTATATGAAGTAAACATTCCCTTGTAGGTAAAGGATACTGCTCGATGTCAATCTAGGTATTTACGGCTTCCTGGAAATCTCCACAAATTCGTACTGTACCATCAGTACGATTGGAGATGCCCAGTTACTAAACTTCCAGACTCCTGCCTTTGTTGACCTATCAGCTTCTACCTTTAATTCAACTAACTGAGCGAATGGAATTTTCCACTTTTGAAAAATTTCGGTTGGGCAAATGCTTTCAATTTCTTGATAGCACCGAGAGCTGACTAGAAAACATCTTCGTATTTCAAACACACGTTTTTTTTGTATCATATAACCAAAGAGATTATAATACATAGAGGCCGCATGGAACCTCGCCAGTATGAACTCTACTGAAGCCTGCAATACATTCGCATCATCTCCATATCCGTACACAAAAATAAGAAAGCTCCTCCCATTTTCCCATTAAAATTAAAATCAGGATTGATTACTAATGTAATGTGTGTGTTTTCCGTGATTTGCATTTAACGTGGAGTCCAACCAATTTCCAGGATTCTGATTGGCTGGACTTTTATTTCGTGTTTCCTGGCCGTTGACCGTAAAATCTACCAAAACGCTTTGCAAAATAACGTTCTTAGTGAAATTTCCCACATATTGAACAAAAAATTAGACTGAAATTCATTAATTTTGATACAAATCTTTGCAAAATTATATTAATGCTGGTTGATTTGACATATGGAAATCAGTGGTGGAACAAATTTATACTACTTCTGATTCGGCCTCGAATCTGAATATGGTGGTTAAATTAGAAGTGAAATCTTGTCCCAGAAATTGCAAATTATAATAAATTTTATGGTGAATAGTAACACACAATTTCTGAATGCACAGTTCATAGGGTAAGTATTTTTTGCTGCCGATGTAAGTGAAAGAATTACATACATTTGTTTGAATAAAAATAAAGACTTCGACTATGCGAACTGGTATAGCATCGTTCGTTGTTTGTAAATTTGTATGGTAAACTATTAGTATGATAAACGTAATAAACATACATAGTACATGAGATTTAAAAATGTATTTAAATGTATTTCAAGTGTATTGTAATTTCTTTTTTGTTTCTTATGTTTCTTGAAGTGCTGAATACGAATCCGTAGCTCCGACCAACATTTCGTAGCAAAAGAGATTCAAAATTAGAAAAAAACTCAAAACATTTAATACAAATTCTAGCGATAACGCTTAACGAATTTTGAAGATTAATGTCGCGTTGGACAGCTTTTCTCAGAAATGGACAGTTTTGGGGGTTTTGCGATTTTGACTCTGTTCTGCAACGAAATTTTGGTTGGAAGCCCAGGATTCGAGCTCATACCCTCAAAAAACGTAAGAGACAAACAAAAAATCCACACCAAACTTTGTAATCTCAAATTATTTAGGATTTTTCATAATTATAACATTACATCCTTTCGCGACTATCTTTGAATTTCAAATTCGTCGACAAATTGATGTTTTGAAGTTTTAGGTAGTAGGAGAAACATTGTAGAACGAGAAAAAGTGCTATGTAAGTCAAAATCAAATTAAAACGAGATACGAGACTAATTTCGACACATTTGAATGAAACTTAAGTTCTTTTGTGTTAAGCGGTATCGAAGCTGTGATGACGAAGAGGAGGAGCGTACACCACTTACTTTGTCAATGTCCTGATTTGGGCGAGAAACGAAGCCGTTATCTTGGTTCCAGGTATTTTTATGATACGGACGATCTTCGTGATGTGAGCCCAATACTGCCCAACAAATTCATTGTTAGCACGGGGTGGTTCTCAGCTTAATAGGTTATTATAGATTCGAATTCTACAGAGGTATCACAACGGACCAAGTCTGGTCTAAGTGCGCTGGGGATAAACTCAGCGGCCCCTTTACCTAACCTAACCTAACCCTTTGTGTTAATAAGTTTTACCGCAGCCCAGACGTGTTCCGATTCCATCTGTTCCTGGATAGGTTTTGCAGCTTTCCTAGGAACACACTTGGGTGAAGTTTGTTTAAAATTGGTTTAAAAGGAAAAATAGTTTTTCTTACAAGAATATAATTTTTGGGGGTTGGCTTGTATGACAACCCTAGGGTTCCTAGATATGTTTTGAAGCTTCACTAGAAACACACTTGGGTGAATTTCGTTATTGAGAATCCCAGTTCCAGTTCAAACAAGAATGGACAATAAATACTGAGGTCAATAAGCAAACACGAACTTTCTGCTTGTCGTACATAATATTTTATTGAATATCCCACTACCGATGAAAAAAAATAAAAACAACTATAAATCAATAACATTAACACAACCGATACTTATTATGGACACAAACCCCCGATTTTTCATTCGAACCATGGGACGACTATGGCTAAGTTGTTATAACTGCACAACTACAGACGCATTTTTCTCTCGTTTTGGCTTCAGCTAAATTGCTTCGTGATCACTCCATGTATTATAATCTCCTTGGTCATAGGTACGCCCGAAAAAACTGATAGCCCAAGGAAAGCGAAGGGTATCCAAATTTCGGCCACGCCCGAAATTAGCCTCGCCCTCGGGGGTTGGCGAGCGTAGTTTATTTGTGTCATATAACATTCGTCTATATTAGATATGTACTTGCTGAATTTCGACACCGAATATATTTAAAAAAAATCTGGCCCGAAAATATTTTCAGAGTTTTCTAAATTTGCAACAATACGGCTGACTGACAATATGCCCCTTCTTATCGCAATTATGACAAATGGCCTCACGGAACTTGCAGGATTCTCTTTCATGGGAATATCCGTATCCAGAACACGATTAAACAGAAGATTTTTTTTCCTCCTTTGCCTTATTTTCTGCTAGCATTCATTACGTTGATAATAACTTATTTCACTTGATTAGTGCCTTCAGCACTGCTACTGTCTTTTTGGTTGTCTCGTACGTTTCCGCAATTGTGAGAACATCTTCTAATGCTGGTTGCAATTTTGAAAGAGCTGCTGACCGAACGGAGTCATGTAGTGGACGAACTATCAATTGATCACGAATCATCCCATCGATGTAGTTCGCTGAGTATTCGCTAATACCGCATACAAATTTACACTCACGAGCTATTCCTCGTAGATCGGCTACCCACTCTCTGTCTTCTTCTTCCCAGAACTGACGGAGTATGCACTACAATGCTGTGTGAGTTCTGGTGATACGATTCCCAACTCGTATCTTTGTTCAAAGATTGAAATTGCAGACACACTACCGGCGAGACACCCGAATTGTCGCTTGAAACACTTGCACGAGTTTGCTGCAATATAGCATTCATCCATTTTTGCTGCTGCTCTAACATTGTTTTGGTAAAAATTTGCTGCTGAATCACCAAACTATTAAGACTTTCTTCGTCGCTACCCAGCATTTTCAATTTTTAAAGATTTGTGTTGCTGGATAATCATCGCATAAGTCGTGTCTAGCAACACAAACCTTAAAAATGATTTGTGCTCGAAGTCAGAAGGGGACTTCTTTAACAATAAATCATTTCCTTAGCGGTAATCCATCGGATCAACATTTTTTAACCATTTACTCTAAAGCTGCGTTAAAAATGTTCGAATTTTCTTACTAGTTTATCTAGTTACGATAAGAGCTTGAATCAGTGCTAACAACATCAAAAATCATCGAGAAGTGCCGGTTAGTACTGAGAGAGATGGGTCGTTTCTTCGATATTACGCTATGCTGGATACCGGGTCATAGTGGCTTCGAAGGGAATCGAAGCGCAGACGACTTGGCGCGATTTGCGTCAGCTAGTGCCGCTGAAGGCGATCGTTACAACATAAAGACGCCATCTGCTGCTTGTGCAATGGTAATAAAAACCGCTGTTGAACGCAGGGCCAATGCAAGATGGACCTATGGTTGCACTTGCAATACGACGAGGTTGATATGGCCAAAGCTAGATTTTGTTCGATCAACCATATTACTGTCTTTGAACAGAAAGCATATTCGGAATGTAGTAGGGGTTATAACGGGGCATTGTCCTATTGGAAATCTTGCTAGAAGGCTCCGAATTCCCCACAATGACTTCTGTAGAAGCTGTGATGACGAGGAGGAGGAAGAGAGCGTACATCACTTACTCTGTCAATGTCCTGTTTTGGCCCAGAAACGAAACCGTTATCTTGGTTCCAGGTAATTTTATGATACGGACGATCTTCGTGATGTGAGCCCAATACTGCTCAACAAATTCATTGTTAGCACGGGGTGGTTCTCAGCTTAATAGGTTATTAGATTCGAATTCTACAGAGGTATCACAACGGACCAAGTCTGGTCTAGGTGCGCTGGGGATATACTCAGTAGCCCCTTTACCTAACCTACGATAAGAGCTAGAAGAGCAGTATTGAAAGGACCGCTCGATATTCCTGTGCTAAAAAATCTAAAACCCAGAGCGCTTAATCTTCTTACGTTTTTTAGTTTTGTTTTTCTCGTTTGATTAATTTATTGTTTGAGGTAATAAGAATATTGTGTATATCCGCTATGGCGTCGATATATTAACTTAAATTTGTAAAAATAACGGTGTCTTTGTCAGGCGTGTGTTGTCTACAACGTTGATCTTTTATACCGCGAGGTTTGTCAAACCCCGGACAATGTGGGGCCGGCATTAGATCGTTAATATGCGCTCAGTCGTTCGACGCAATCTACGACGATTCACATGCAAAAAGGACTTTTGCTAGACGAGCGATTGCCTTATGGTGCTTTTTCCTTTTTATGAGTCGATTATTTCGGTCTGCTCTCAGTGATGCAAGGATGCAATGGGGACTTTCCTCACCAATCGAAGCTTTCAAGCAAGAAGAGGCCATATTAAGATTCTGTTTGGTGACTATTTTCATCTCTATTGATACCGTAACTCCTAGTGGAGCATGGTGCGTTGATGACTACCGCATGTAGTAATCAACGTTACGAAGACAACTGAATTCGGAGTGTGATACGGTTGTCAGCCATACCACTTCCTAGTCGCATTGTTAGTTTATTATTCTACGATAAGAATATTTCTTATCATTTTCTTCTGAATAATAAACTTGTGACTAGTCGTGCCGAGTTTGGAAACTGGTTTCTCTATGAGTTTCTATTTCACAGAGTGGCGACCGAACGATCACGGCCACAGAGCACGACCATTTTCATAGTTGCGCGAAATTAGAATTGATAGCCACTCACTCATAATCGCGTAGATCGAGAATACATACTGTGAACCACTTACGCCGAACCATCACACCAAAACGCTCTGCCGATCAAACAGTTTTGGTGATGTGAATGAAAGTCAAGTCAAAGAGTTGGATATTCGAGGGGACGACAGTCACTCTCACACAACTTGGGTGAAAAATCTCAACAAACTTCAATTGAGAAGAACCTATTTGCCAACAATTATACGACGTACCAAATGTACAAAGCCCGAGAAACCCATACAGCTGGATGACATTGTGGTTCTCTCTAAATCATAATGCCCAGGCCGAGCCTGGAAGAAGGGTTGAATAATCAAATAGCAACATGGTCCTGAAAACATCGTAAGGACAGACAGCTTGTAGTAGGTATATACAAATTGAATTCTTTTAAATTGGTATTTCTTGATATGAATTCGTATGAATTACTCATTACAGAATAAAATCAACGTTAGTGTGTTTGCGCAGGAGTTTGCAGGTATTAACACTGAGTTATGTAATTTTTCGTTTTTAACCTTATATACCGATTTCGAATTTAATAAATATCCATGAATAAATTCACCCGTAGAGTATTCTCTAAAAATTGAAGAAGGGACTTAGCTTTTAGGCATTCTCCGTAAAAAAATGTCAATTACAAAGTTTTTATTATTCAAAACTTCACCTAAATGGAACGAACCTTTCTAAAGGATTAGACATTTTCACAAAGTGCTTTTCTAAACTTTTTTAATCAGGTATTTTAAGATTTTGGCGTGTTAACGTGCGACATTAAATCGTATCTGTGTGTATTTCGAGATATAGTCTAGTATACCCTTCAAGGGAAAAAAAAGCCCTTCCCAAACGGATAAAAACCATTTGCCATCCCACCATTTTAAGATAAGGTAAGGTTGATGATTGTTCAAGCAATCCTGCAATCAAAATGAAAAACAAATACAAAAGCGTACAAATTCTCTGAAACATTTTCTACCACCATTTTAAATTTGTCCCGAAAAAAAAACTCGAAGGAACAACCAAAGTGACGACAACCAGAAAGGACAAAGAGCTCGGATGAGCACGATTAATATCCTGAAAACTGGCTTGATATCATCACTAAACCGACAAAATCTTCTAAAGCCTCATGTGTGTTTATCTTTCACAATGTGCCCCTGCACCTTATGCCTTATCGCTCACTCTCATCCTGTCCAGGTTTGTTGTTGCTTTTGTCTAAGCGAGTGTGTGTGTTTATCCTTTGGGTTTTTTTTTTTGTTTTAACAAAAATCTCCCCTTTTCATACAACTGGTTACAACACACATATCCTATCACGAAGCAACTTACCCGATGTATTATCTCGCGAAATCATATTTTATGTTTGCTCTTGGATTTAAATTCTGAACTTTTTATGTTTTCGCTATATTTTTTATTCTTCTTTGGAGGGATAGGTGTGTGTTTTTATAGCAGTTGTGTGAATGAAGAAATCTTGGACGGAAACAAGTTGTGCTGTATAGAAGCATCTTTTGGATTATTGCCAGGCGAGAAAAAAAACAATTTCACTTTTGATATTTCACTTTTCACATAAACCTTATTTGTTTGATTCCATCTCGCTGTTTTTATGTTTCTCTGAGTCATTTTGGTGGTGTTGTTGTTGGTCGACAATACATTCGTATCCGGAATATAGCTCATATATAACATACCGTTATGATATCCTGAACTGAACTCATGTTGTTTGTACGCTTGGGATATTGTTATTGTTTTTGGGTAACTGCTTTGTTGTTCTCATAATTTTTTCAAGGGTGTACGAGTTCATCTATCTTCAAGTGGGGTAATCATCCATGTCTAACAAGCATATTCCTATGTATGTATTGTATCCGCGTGTATGAGTACATTTTGGTCTTACTTACAAGGCGCGAAGGATTCATTGTTCATAGTGATGACTTGTTGAACGAATAAATTCAATTAAAGAGAATGAAGAAAGCTTATCACTGAACGAAGCCTTAAATTAAATATGAACGTTTTATCAAGTATACACACTGCCAGATTTTTTTTCGAAAAAAGACGTTTTTTCAATTTGTAACCTCCCGCCGTGTTTTTAATATAAAAATTTATATTTCAACTTTTCAGCAGTGCTCGATTTTTTTTTTTAACCAAAATCTCACAAAATGTAGGACACAAGCAACAGCATAGCAATGAAAATCGGGTCTCTTGATATTTTCCATCATAATATCCTTCACACATATTTGCCATAGCGAGACCGTTCCAGTGAGTTTCATCCTTTTTTTTATAAGCAAGCAAGGCAACAATCATATGTATTTTGCAATGCATCAAACTTCATACATGTGTTGTATGCATGTTCTATTTGATAATCACGTAGGCAACAAACAAAGCAATGAGGGAAAGGGGATGCTCTACTCTTTTATGTATAACACACAGGATAGCAAGCAGAAAAGAGGAAAACTCAATATAATAAATATGGAAAATAGCGTCAGACAACGACACGTGTTGAACGTACGTTAATAATTTTTTTTTAGAAGAGTGAAAGCTGAATGTCGAATTTTTTTAGTATATGAAAACAGGATCACGTATCCATTTTCGAATTGTTAATGATGGAAAATAATGTTGTTTTGACGCTAATATGCAATTTTAAGAAGCTAATTTTCACGGAAAAGGCTGCTCTTCTTAGGTTTTAATATATGACGCCAATGGTCCTGGCATATGTGCCTGTACTCCAATTAAATACATACAATATATCACATAATAAAACTCATTCTACATCGGTTGATTTAAATATTCTATATACAAATCTATATTCATCAGAATTAAAAAAACAATTTTGAAAATTACGTCGCTCTAGTAAAAAAAAAAAAAAGAGTTTTTTCACAAGTGTGTTTTTTTTTAATTTTCAAAATACAAAAGTATAATATTCCGTTGGAAAGCCAACTACCTGAAGCAATTTATCAATTCTTCAGATTTGACAGTTAAAAGTGCCGTTATGGATAATTGTTTGAAATTTCAGTGGAAACTCAATTTTTAAATTTCTCTCAAGTTTATAGATATTCGTATCTTGGCAGTAAGGAAATAACGTTAACATTTGAAACCGCAAAAAAAAGCCAGTTTATGTGAAATTTAATGTAGTACGCAGTTTTAGAAACTGCGAAGTAAATTTTTTCATTTATTGGATAATAAGGTAGACAATTTTAGTTTAACAGTACAAGCTGTGATTTTTGTTCGCTTCCACAATAAAACATTATAGCGCGATAATATAAAACGATTATATTATATATTATCGCGGATAATTGGAAACCTTTGGCTCCCCTCGGGCTAAAAGTTTTTTCTTTCTGTCTTTTCAAAAGTTCCGTTGCGCCGTCAAAACAATATTTGTGTGGGGTTTGGTTGGAATAAGAGGGCAAATAAAAATATCTACTCAGACAATTTTATTGGGGGATGCGGGAGCATGGCCCCATAGTACGATTTCATTTGTTTTGACCTTTTTAGTTACTTTGATAAAAACATATTAAGTCAAGGTTTTGTGAAATTGGTGTAAAAAATGTTTCTTAGCAGAACCAGCATGGGGGGTTGGGTTTGTATGGCAGCCCCATGACTGAATGGTCAGATTTGATGCAATCTAACATATGTTTTGTTGCATCAATATCTATTTATTTAACCAAATCAAGGTTTTACAATAATAATTACATTTTATATAAAACTAGGGAAGCTAGGATATAGTAAGGGACTTAACCAAATTTTGCTTAAATGTAAGTTTGGAAATACCTTGGGAATAATGGACACTAACAGAGTTAAAATTACGACAGCATCTGTTTATGGGTTCATTGTAGCCATAAACGGTTAGGTGTTGATACTCCTTCAGGAGAGATGTACATATGTCTAGTACGTCTAATTTGTTCGTTGAAAACTATTTTGTTGGATAGAAAATCCACATTAACTGGACCATTAATTACATCGAAAGTGAAACATGCACTAAGAAGCGTTCTTCTTGAAGAGAGTGACATTAAATTTAAAATACCTAATCTGTATTCGTATGAGGGAAGATTACGGAAATCGGCAGGATCATATAGATTTCTTAGAGCAAAAAGGAGAAATTGTTTTTGAATCGACTCAAATCTGTTGCGATGAATTTCATACACCGGATTCCAAACAACACAAGCATATTCAAGAAGGGGTCGGACTAATGTGGTGTACAAAGATTTCGTAACCCAAAGATTCTTAAATTCTCTCGCTCGCCTTTTAATGAAGCCGAGTTGCTTGTTAGCAGTAGACAGTACCATATCATACTGCAAATTGAAACGTAGTTTGTTGTCCAAAACAACACCAAGGTCTTTTATGTGGTCAACTCGGTTAAGTGCAACGTTATTTAGATTATAGGGGTTGGTTATAATTAGGCTCTTACGGGAAAAGCTTATTACTTGGCACTTGTTAACATTGAGATATAAATAATTTTGATTGCACCATTCCTCGAGGGATTTAAGCTTGAGTTGAAGAAATGCAGCGTCAGAATGTGATTGAATTATGTGGTACAATTTTAGGTCATCAGCATAGAGTAGGTGGGGTATATCGGATAATAAATGAGATAGGTCTGAAATGAAGATATTAAAGAGTAGAGGACCTAAATGACTGCCTTGTGGTCAGGGATTTGGAGCGGAGCGGAGCGGAGCGATGGAGCGGAGCGGAGCGACCTTAAATTTCGGAGCGAAAGAGCGGAGCGTGGAGCGATTTTTTGCTGGCTGGAGCGGAGCGAATTTCGATTTGAAGATCGCTCCGCTCCGCTCCGCTCCGATGTAAAAAATCAAAAACTTCCGAGAAAAAAAAAAGGATTTTTTTTCGACGAAATTTTTCATTTTATGGAACGAGTTGATGATTTTGGGCTATTTAAAGGCGAAAAATTCGCTGAGAGAATTGCAAAATTTCGTATTATTGTGAAATTCATTGTGATAAAAGAGGTTTTGCGTTAAGTCATAATCATCACTCTTCATTATTAAGAAATTCAAGATCATCCAGGACAGAAAAGTCCTGTCCTGTGCTCGATAAATGAAACGCCCTTTTTAATTTAAATTAGTTATTAGGTGCGTTTTATTGGATGGAGTACAGGACAGCGCAGCTTCCATAACCATTTGAGAGATCTCGTTCTATACGGGATGTCCGGAAACTATCGCATAAAAGCACCCAAATATGATTCCTCGTGATATTTCCAGCAAAAAGGAGTATAAAAAAATTATTAACTCTTCAGCTTCCACAGACATTTAAAGATTTTTCAAAAATTTAACATTTTACATATACATATTTTCTTTCGGTTGGGCCCAACAATTTTTCCTAAGAATAAACCCCATAAAAATTGGATAAGCAGTTTAGTTTTTACATTTTTACACAGCTTCAAAGACAAAATTTTGTGATCTTACTGCATATACATTTTTTTCCCGCGGAGATGTTAGTGGTAGCATTTTTGGAAAATCTTTAAATGCTAAGGAGTTAAGAATTCAGCACCTATTTTGCTGGAAATGATATTAATAATCAGTCTTGACTCGGTAATCCGGATCTCCTTTAATCCGGACGACTAAATATTTCCAAGCTTAGAACGTTTGCCTCGAAACTCGGTGAAGGAGTGCCGACCAGCTAGATAATTGGCAATCCAACGGATCTCTTGTGCAGGAAGATGCATATTCAACAGGTTTGCCAGGAGCATTGAATGATTGACCTTATCGAATGCACTTGATAGGTCTATTGCCACCAGAATAGTTCTGTGACAACGACTGCGTTGATTCAGCCCATCACGAATGCGTGTAGTGATCGCATCGAGGGCAGTGGTGGTACTATGCATCTTCCTGAAGCCATGCTGGTGAGGTTCTAGCTTCGCATGTGCAACAAGAGTGGGGTGAATAAGGGCCTCCAGCGTCTTTGCGACAGGAGAAAGTATCGTAATGGGGCGGTAGGATTCCCCGAGATTTGCGCTCTTCCCTGGCTTGAGACAGGGAACAATTCGACCTGTTTTCCAGATTTCAGGGATGGCAAGCGTGGACATCGACAAGTTAAAGGCGGCCGTGAGATACTCAATGGCTGGAAGGTCGAGATGTTTCAACATGGTCATCGAAATGCCATCTGGTCCGAGGGCCTTGGAGTTTTTAGCATTCTCGATGACTTTTTTAACCTGGTCCGCTGTAAAAGATGGTATGGTGTCAACAATCCGGCTGCGAATCCGTCTTCTAATTTTGCGCTTGAGGCCGTCTGACTTGGGATGTTCAATAAATTGTTTATTGAACAGGCTAGCACACTGAAGAGGATCGCAGGTTTTAGTGTTGCCAAATTCGATGGCGTTGTTGCCCTTTTCTTTCCGAGGATTGGAAAGGGCGCGGACGGTAGACCATAATTTGCTGACACCTTCATTGAGGTTACATTCATCGAGGTGCTGATTCCATTTCGCCCTCCTATAGTCTTTAACTTGTCGGTCAATTTCGGAGTTAAGCTCCTGAATTCTGGGATCATCAGGGTGAGCGCGTCTGATCTGATCACGTTCATCGGCTAATCTTCCCACACCACCTGAAGGAATCGAGGTGATTTCCTATGCTGACGATTGCACCGTACTCGCCACAGGGAATGATAAGGAAGAAATGCGCCTCCGAATTAATCGCTATCTAGGACGATTACAGGCTTTTTTCCAAAGCCGAAACCTCACCATCTCTGCGTCCAAATCCTCTGCGACTTTTCTAACCACTTGGTGGGAGGACATGAGATGGGAGATGGATATACGTATTGGCAACAATTCTGTTCCTACTGTTAAAAATCCTAAAATTCTCGGGCTTCACCTAGAGAACATGATGACGTCTGCGAATCATGCAGCTTCAGTATGTGAAAAAATGCGCAGTAGGAACAACATCCTAAAAGCTCTAGCTGGTAGCACCTGGGGCAAAGATAAAGAAACCATGCTAGCTACCTATAAAGCGGTGGGTCGAGCGGCCGCTGATTATGCAGCCCCAGTTTGGACACATAGTCTATGTGAAACAAACTGGACCAAAGTTCAGGTCTGCCAAAATGCCGCTCTACGCATCGCGACAGGTTGCCTTCTGATGTCTGCCCAGGATCACTTACATCAGGAGACAAAATTGATGCCAATACGTGATCACAATCTCCTACTCTCTAAACAGTATCTTGTTGGTTGCTACCGTGAGGATCATCCCAATAATCATCTCATGGACCGAATTCCTCCACCACGACATGTCAGGCGTGGTTTACGAGACCTTGAGAGAGAGGTTCAGGGATACAAACGGGACCCTTACGATGAAGTTACATACCGAGCCGCCATTGCAGCGATCCACACTGATGAAGTGAATCGGTCTATCGCGAGTTTAGGTGCGAATAGAGTCCTCTCAGAGCGCCCACCACCAATTTCGCCTGAGGAGATTAGGCTCCCGAGAGCCACCAGAGTAACACTAGCTCAACTTCGGTCGGGCTTTTGTTCACGCCTCAATTCGTACCTTTCTCGCATAAACCCGGACATCCAAAACATCTGTCCAAACTGCAATGGTACTCCTCATGATGTGGGCCATTTGTTTCAATGCCCCGCTGCGCCCACTGATCTTACCCCTATATCACTGTGGGAAAACCCTATCGCAGCAGCTATGTTTCTGTCCTTAGACCTCACGGACACAAACATTGACGAACCATAAATCGTACCCACATAGATGCACAGAGGCTACACACCTTTCTGCACCGCTACAAGAAGAAGAAGAAGACTAAATATTTCCACTATGTCTTCTATAGTCCGGATTTTGGCAGCAATGTTGACTTTAAAATCCGGATATTTGAGATTTTCAGTGTGAAATGGTAGATTTGGTCTCGTACTTTTTTACGGGACTGTTTAGCAATTGACATGATGCTGGCTAATTTCTAACAAATAAAACATTTATCGACTTTTGTTCCGCCTTTTTATTTGTTTGGATTGTTTTTCCTAGAAAAAAGTGTTTGCACTAATCCGGATGTTCCAATGATCCGGATTACCCCTTGCAATAATTGATCCAGATTACGAAATTGGTGCTATCCTGTTCTGTACTTGATCGAATAAAACGCACCTGTTAAGTCATATTCTATAATACGTGAGTAGATATACGTTAAATTGAATAATTCGCTGAAAATAATAAATATTTACTAAGAACAATGAAGTTTTGTTGTATTCTTGTAATGGAGCGGAGCGTGGAGCGGAGCGGAGCGAAAAAATTTTAGTCGGAGCGGAGCGCTGGAGCGGAGCGGTTTTAAATTGGTCGGAGCGGGAGCGGAGCGGAGCGAAAAAATGTGTCGCTCCAAATCCCTGCTTGTGGTACACCAGAGGATACAGATATATTTTTAGATAGATAACCTTGGAATTTAACAATTTGATTTCGATTAAGAAGATATGAGCGGAGCCAACTAAGAAGAGACCCAGTTACCCCGAATTTATGTAATTTCTTAATTAGGATTAGGTGATCCACTCTATCAAAGGCTTTGCTGAAATCTGTATAAACTGCATCAATCTGATTCCCCTTTTCCATTTCACACAAGACCTCTGATACCAGGATTATTAGATTGGTTGTGGTCGATCTGCCTTTTCGAAAACCATGTTGCTGTTCATTAAGAAGAGGTTCAGCGACAACGGTCAGCTTATCGCAAACCAATTTCTCAAATAGCTTAGGAATTACCGATAGAATGGCTATGCCCCGATAATTATCGACTATTCGTTTGTCCCCGCTCTTATGAATTGGTGTAACATGGGAAAATTTCCAATACGAAGGAAATTCGCCTGATCGTAGGGATTTATTAAATATAAAATGTAGAGGAATGAGCAATTGATTCAAATATTCCTTAACAAAGACAGGAGGTATTACGTCGGGGCCAGGTCCTTTGTCTACACTTAGCTCTCCAATTGCTTTAGATATTTCCTCCATTGTTATTGTAATTTCGCTAATAAGACTTATTGAGTGATGGTCAGTCAGGGGCAATGAGGAACTCGTGTTTCCCAATGAGCAGAAACTGTTTTGAAAATGGTCAGCGAAAAAGTTGCAAATTTCTTGGTGGCAAGAGGAAGAAACGGAGCCGCTGGACATGGAAACCGGGAAACCAGCAGTTTTACGTTTCATGTTAACAAAGTTAAAGAATTTTTTCGGGTCATCGATAATTCTCTCACCCATTATGTTGACATTAATTTTAATTTTATCTCAGAGAATTCAAAAACTATAGAAAATAATTTTCGTTGTTTTTGCTCATAGTGTCATAATGTCCACATTATGAGCAAAAACAACGAAAATCATTTTCTATAGTTTTTGAGATCTCTGAGATAAATTTAACGCCCTCTGTGACTCACTTGGTTGAGTCCCACTCTACGATGCTAGTAATCTAGAGGTCCGGAGATCGAATCTCGGCGTGGTCTAAAATTTCCGTACATGTGCTGATAGGAAATATACGTATAGAGTTTTTGCAACATTAGGTATATACACTCCGTAATTATATGCAATGTAACGTTGACTCGAAATTGCCTATAAACGGCTAAGTTAACGCACCATGGCCCCACATGGGGCTATACGGTACTGCTTTAAATGTGGGTTATATTCTGTCAATTATTCCCGGTGAAAAAAACGAACGTTAGGGGCCCCCGCTTCGATTTCGAACACAAGAAAATTGGAAAACGTTACGCTGGTTGTCACTAATGCTAAACTACTGTAGATGCTCTCTTAAGGATTGTGTTCGTAGATACGACTCCCGTGATGATCACTCAGCGATCGCTCCTCTGAGCACTATATGCGTATATCTTCTACACAGACTTGTTCTTTAGGTCATACTCGAGGAAAGGAATGTAGCCACAAAATATTCGAATAGGGCTCGGAATTGGCGAAACTACGATAGTAGAGACCTCATACAGTTTGGTCGACACTAGCCCCCCAAAAAAAAAATGTTTTCCTTAAGCCTCGTCTCCATTGTAAACAATTGTGGCGCAACTGTATACGAACATGATGTTTCAGTGCTCCCCAATTGTTTGCGAACAGTTGCTGAACAATAGTGTCACGTCCACACTGTAAACAAATGTTCCTGAGCTGTTGCATATATTGTGGAGCAGTCGTTTCACGTCCACATTGTAAACAGTTGTATCGCAACACTGCTCCTGAACAATGTTCGCGAACAGCTCAAATTCGTTTCGAGCTTGTTGCTGAGCTGTTGCACTAATTTTTGTAAGCAATTTATTGATGTTCGATGTTTTCCATTCAAATGGAAAACACGGGGAACATTACACGAGTTGGGACAACTTTCGTAAGAAATGAGGAGTTCAAGTGGTGGCATTTGAACAAACTTTATTTAATATAAAATATTTTTAGGATTTGTTAGAGCAAACCAAATAAGTTAAAGGTATTAAAGTTCAAAGTTCTGTTAATATTCGCCTGCGTACGACTCCGCACATATATTATTTGCGAGCAACTTTACATGCTACTTGCATAGTTCTGAATAACAGAAAAAAGTAAGGTAAATTTCGGAAGGACGACACAATGCTCAGGTGATTACTACTACTATTGTTCTTTAATCCCTTGTGGAACATAGCGTAGCGAATTTGTTTACTCAAGGGAGAAAGTACACCCAGAGAAAAACATCCCATAACCTGTTAATGGGACTCCTATTAACTTTTCGCCCCGGCTATTTTAAACATGTTAATAGTTTTATACTATTAGTTTAATGAGATTATAAACCATTGAATTTGTAATAGGGCGTACATTTTAGACTAATGGGATTATCTAATAAGATTGATTCAGATTTACATTGTTAGTTGCCAATATTTTAAAACTTATGCTTATGCATTATGATTAGAGGTACGGATAATTCGCAAAAAAATGAAATTTCTTATACACAATTTTTGAATATTGGAAATTTTACAAAAATTCAAATGCGAAAATCAATTTGAGATGGAATTTATTTTCTCTTATCAGTCTTAACTGATTTTTTGAAAGAAAATTAACTTCTTCATGGAAAAAGTACAAATGGGTGGATTTCGCATTTTTTTTTAAAACAGCAATTTTCGCTGAAATTCGCAACTATTTCGTAAATTTTAAATAGATACGAATTCGGGACTTAATTATGATTTTCATATTCATACTCCCGTGTATCTATATACAATTTTATATGTACAGTGATGGAAAAAAAATATGTCCTGTTATTGAGGTAACGGTATTTTCAAAGGGACATCCTATAAAATTTATAGGAAATAACTATTGTCCCAATAAGAAAAAATTATTGTTTTAATAGGATGCCCCATTATTAATATAGGATAAACTATAATTTCAATGGGAAAATCATATTAATTTAATGGGATGTCCTTTTATTGAGGCAATAGGATAACATGATTGCATTAATAGGATATCGTATAACATTAATAGTATAATATCACATTGATTTAATAGTTCGATCTAATTATTTTAATGATGTTCCATCCCATTGAATTAATGGTATCCTATTAACCCAATAATGGGATTATCCCATTGACTAAATCTAATGGGATAAAATGGCCAATTCCTATTGGTTTAATGGGATTTTTTTTCTCAGTGTATAGATTGTTGAAAGACTATATGTTTTTCAGTTGTGGTAAAACGGTGGACCCTTGTTGTAGCTTTTTAAATAAAAACATAAAAATGCATATGAGTCCATTTATTTTTTATAATTTCGACAAACAACTACATAAAATTTAATTGCAACAGTGACCCCTTGATCTCCTCCTCCGCTTTATGGATGGTCAGCACCTACTTTGGCAACAAAGAATTGCTGGGACACTGGTGGTGTACCGGAATCACGATTACAGCTTCTTTAACGGGTTTCTCACGACTCCATTTCTCTTAATTTCAACTTCTTTAACCCCCTTCATTCCGCCCAAACTTTTCCGTCCGGGCGGCTTGTACCGTGTATGTCTAAATACACTTTCTCGCTGCCTTCAATGTCTTTCGAACACTCGGAAAAACCAACGCTGGCCGTTAAAGCTCTAACATTAAAATTCGCGAAGTTTCATTACGCACCGAAAAGATTCTTCTCACACCTTTGATCCGGACACTGTTAACTTAAGTTTTCGACAAAAAAGTTTCACGGCAGTAAACGCGTAGTTTCTAAAATCAAAAATATTGGTTCCTAATCGATAATTACAAAAATCACACGGAAAAATAGAACTGTCAAATAATAATTAAATAATTGACTTTGTTGTGCGGCAGTTTATAAACAGTATTCGAACATGTTGCACAACTGTTCGCGAACATTATAGATTCTTGCTCCGCAACTGTTCCGAAAAAGTTCAGTAAAATGTTGCGCAACTGTCCCCAGACAGTATTTTGAACTTTTTTAGAACAGTTCATCAACAAATGTTTACAATGGAGACGAGGCTTTAGAAGAACCTGATTTTTGGGGTATGGTTTATATCTCACCCCTAAAACGTATTGTTCCGATTCCATCCATTCCGGGATATGTTTCAGGGTTTTGTAAAGCCTCGTCTCCATTGTAAACAATTGTGGCGCAACTGTATACGAACATGATGTTTCAGTGCTCCCCAATTGTTCGCGAACAGTTGCTGAACAATAGTGTCACGTCCACACTGTATACAAATGTTCCTGAGCTGTTGCACATATTTTGGAGCAATTGTTTCACGTCCACATTGTAAACAGTTGTATCGCAACACTGCTCCTGAACAATGTTCGCGAACAGCTCAAGTTCGTTTCGAGCTTGTTGCTGAGCTGTTGCACTAATTTTTGTAAGTAATTCATTGATGTTCAATGTTTTCCATTCAAATGGAAAACACGGGGAACATTGCACGAATTAGGACACTTATTTAATAAGAACTGGGTCAATTTTAGTTCGAAAGGAGGAGTTTCAGTGATAGATTTTGATTAATGGAAAACACGGGGAACGAATTCGGACAAATTTAATTAGAAATTTGGGGTTCAATTAAAAAAAAAGTAAATGAAAACAGGGGAGTTCAAATCCTATCGGTATAATTCTGTACAACAGAGTTGTTGAAATATTCTGGCCAGTTCCTACATGTTTTCAGTTGAAGAATCATTGGTATTTAAAAATCGTATCTTTACGAAAAGTTACAAAAGATTACGAAAGTAGTTTTGACTCCGACAATTTCTGTGTTTATCAGCGGGACGTTACTACATTATCCAAGTAAGGTGATGGAAGAGAATACCTGTCTCACTGTCTTGTCGAATAAGTAACTTCACACTTGGGTGCTATGGCTACCAGCAACGCCATCTAGATATATCATAGCCGCAACTCAGCTGTACAATGGCGTCATGGATCCGTATTGAATTGTTCGTCGAACACGGGCAAACAACAACAATGTCATAAGAGGCAACAACAATGCAATGCAATTTCAACTGCGGATTTGACGTTCACGAGTCTACATTGCGGCCTTAATATATAGACGGCGGTGCTACCAGTCAGTGCGACGTTACAACATTGGATATTAATAATAATATTTAACTATTCAAAGCTGTGCTATGTGGAATCAAGAAAAAAATCTTAATCTAATCGAACATTTACATGCTGCACCTTGCTTGTGGGATGTTAAATGTAGTGACTATAAAAACCGTATTAAAACGAGACCGAGGCTAATTTCGGGCGCGGCCGAAATTTGGATACCCTTCGCTCCCCCCGGGCTAAAAGTTTTTTCGGGCGTTCCTATGACTTGTGTTCAATTCTCCCCGCTTCCATGCTTTTCCTTGAATTTTCACATAAGTGCCGTGGCGAAGATTTATTGGGGGAAGCGGTGGACGTGGGTTTCTTCGAATGAGCAAAGACGAAGTGTGTGTGTGGGGGGGGGGCTTGTACGGCAGCTCTATGAACACATGGCCTTTCCTTCAATTTGTACGTATGTTTGTGGTATCAATTAAAACATATTTTTATGAGATTTGGTTGAAATTGGTGGACAAATAGAAAAGTTGTTCTTCAAAGAACCTAATTTGGGGGTTGGGTTTATATGCCAGCCCCATGACCCCAATGGTCCGATTTCATTCATTTTTGCATATGTTTTGTAACATCAATAAAAGTACATTCCCATGAGGTTGGTTGAAATTTGTGAGCAAATAAAAACGTTTTTCTTAGAAAAATTTGATTTGGGGGGATAGGTTTGTATGGTAGCCCCATGACCACATGGTCCGACTCCATCTATTCATACATATGTTTTGTGTCATCAATAGAAACACATTTGTGTGAAGTTAAGTTGAAATTGGTGTATAAATAAAAAAAATTCTTAAAAGAACTTAATTTGGGGAGCAAGGTTTGTATGACAGCCCCATGACTCCATGGTCCGATTTGGTCCATTTTTACATATGTTTTGTGGTATCACTAGAAACACATTTGCACGAAATTTGATTGCAATCAATGAGAAAATAAAAAAGTTTTTCTTAGAAGAGTCTAATTTGGGGGACTAGGTTTGTATGGCAGCCCCACGACCCCATTGTCCGATTTAGTCAATTTTTACATATGTTGTGTGTCAGCAATTAAAACACATTTGTGCTAAATTTGATTGAAGTTAGTGCATAAATAAAAAAGTTTTTCTAAGAAGAACCTAATTTTGGGGAGTAGGTTTGTATGGCAGCCCCACGACCCCCTTGTCGGATTTTACCGATTCAAACATACAAACTGCCTGCAACAAAAAGAAGCCTTTGTGTAAAATTTCAGCTCCATAGCTTTTAAACTGGCCGAGCAAAACGCGTCGCAACAGACAGACAGACGGACAGACGGACAGACGGACAGACGGACAGACGGACATCGTCCAATCAACTCAGCTCGTCACGCTGATCATATATATACATATTTTGTATGGTCGGAGATGCTTCCTTCAATGCGTTACAAACTTCATGACAAAGTTAATATACCCTTTTCGCTTAGTAAGCGAAGGGTATAAAAAGAGACGCGCTAGAGGGAATAGCCAACGTCCATTCCGTAAGTAGGTATATCTGAAATAGAAAAAAAAATCCATGTTCTCAAGTCGCAATTCCGACAAGAACACAGGAAGCTGGAAATGCTAAAGGCCAGTGGAACATCTCCAAAAAAATGCAATTGGTTCGGTTATGAGCCATTATTGTTTTTATTAAATGGCGCCACGCCAACAGACACGCGAAGCACTGATAGTAGTCCAGTAATGGTAAGTGAAACTAATTTGTTTTTCATAATGATTACTCTGTATTTATTATATTAATAAAAAACCAGACAAAGATAGGTATGTGCATTAGAATTTACGATTATAAATTTTGCCAGGGGCTGATCCTGCTGCGGATACAAAATAGTCTCGGAAATTCATCGCGAATTTTTGCGCTTCGGTTGTTGATCTTCTAGGAATATTTTCAAGGGGAAAAAGATTAGAATCTTCAATTTCTTCCCTCCAAGACCCCGGAATCAAATTGTTGTCAGAATCCTCACAATCGAATGTTCCGGGAGGAGAGTACGATCGTCTTGAATTAACATTTCGGCGCAAAAAATTGTGCAAATAGACGCAAGCTAGTACTACCGTTTCGGCTTTTTGTGGACGCAAAGATATACTGGTCAATAAAACTCGGAATCGAGCACTCATAATCCCAAAAACGTTTTCTATAATTCTTCTCGCCCTACTGAGTCTGTAGTTGAAAATTCGTTCCGACGATAAATTTCTATGGCCAGGATAACGCTTCAAGACATTAGAAGACAATGCAAACGCGTCATCAGCTACCAAAGCATAAGGGACTGGTTTTTTTCTTGTTGGTAGTGGTTTCGGACTTGGTAATGGCCTCCCAACACATTTCTAATAAGATTCGCGCACAGAAAATGTAGAACTGTCAACTAATTTATTATTATTTTTTAAGTGTCTATTGAAGTGTTCAGCAACAGTTTATAAACAGTATTCGAACATGTTGCGCAACTGTTCGCGAACATTATAGATTCTTGCTCCGCAACTGTTCAGAAAAAGTTGAGTAAAATGTTGCGCAACTGTTCGCAGACAATATTTTGAACTTTTTTGCAACTGTTCGTCAACAAATGTTTACAATGGAGACGAGGCTTAAGAAATACCACATTTTTAAGGTAGGGTGACAGTAGCTTGCATAGAAACAAACGGATAGACAAACGGACGAGCGTCGTCCATTCGATTTCTCTCGTCACGCTGATTAATAACATATAATATAATTTGCCAGAACCGCAAATCTACATTTTCATAGTTGAGTCAGAAAAGACGAATTGAAGTTTCAATTTGGTCTGAAAAATCGGAATATTTGTCTAGCCCAACATTTTTTTCTGAAATATTAGTAGAAAGTATCTATTTTCGTGGTTAGATAGTCTAACTCATGCAAACACTAAAAACAAAAGCTACAGTGGACCCTCGTGGTTCTGGCAAATTGCTCTGGAGATTCGCGGTTCTGACATCTGTTTCATTATATGGCTGTTGTTCTCGCAGTTGTTTCGTTGTAGGTAGATATTATGGATTTTTATGGAAGATATTTGCATTTAGCACACATTTGCATTGCATTTGTGTGAGTTTTTTTCCTTGAATTTTACATGTCAGGTTGTCCAAAAACTACCTCATAAATACATCGCCAAATGATTCCTTATATAAATTCCAGCCAAAAAGGTGTACGAGACATAACCCTTAACCCTTTAGCAGCAGCGTTTGAACATTTTTTAAAATTTCATTTTCGTAGACTACTAAAACCTTAACATCTCTGAAACTAGACTAGCTAGGATACTGAACGAAAATTGTTATCGTAGCTAATAATTTTTCCTAAGAAACAAAACTAACTTCACTTAAATTGCTAAATAAGCTGATCATTTTCTGGAGAGTTTCAAAGACAATTTTTTGTGATTTCACGCTAAAACCAACTATTTTTCTATCTCCATTTTCTCAAACTTCTGTCAAGAAGAAGTACTTGTACGATCCTTTAAAAAAAATGAATTTATTTATCCAGAGTAGTGTGACCAACTTTTGGTTAAGTGGCTTGCACAACTCTGACGGTAGTCCCAGATGACTACAGTTACGACTACGAATGATTTATGGAACGCACACTGGTGGTGCTGTGAAACTAACAGTCAAAAATTTAATTTAATTCCGCAAATTGGGATGTCTCTGACTACCTCGCATCGATTATTATGAGCAATAATGACACTAAGGAAGAACACAAGAAATAAGTAAGTAAGTAATAAGTAAGTAAGTAATAATGCTATCCTGGAGCTCGTCTGACTGTAAGGAGTGACGGTAATCGGTTTTGCTGCCGATATACACGTCGCAGTTGTCGCAAGGAACCTGGAGCTGGCCGAAATGTAGGCAAGCCGGCGATTATAACCAACCTTTCGCTAGAGACCGTTGGACTGGAGCTCACCGAGCAAAAACCTAAAGTAATCCTAATCAGTAGGCGCAAGAAATCGCTCTCTTAAAACCAAAACTAGCGATAATCAAAATGCACTGAAGACCAAATTCGAGCATTTAAAGGAGTAACAGTTAAAAATAACGACAACGTTTTTATACCCTACACTAAGGTGACCAGATTCCCAAAGGCCCAATGCTGTACACATACTTGCGGAACTCGGCTTTCAGGCAAATCCTCAGCCATACTCATTCATACATACCTCATTTTGGCCGAAATTTCATAAGCTGATAGTGGCTTTCGAGGTAGTTTTATTGTGGAGTGGAGTCCTTGGAGAAAATCCAGAGCGGAGGAAGGGTGGCTTATTCTGGTTGCAATATTTCTGGAGAAGAGTAGGCATTCCTCCTTGGTTATATTAGCGATGCCATGCCGGTCTTCAGTACTCGCAAATTGTAACGGATTCGAAGGACATATTGTGGGAAAAAACTTTATCTAAAAACTATGCATACTAAACAAAGGACTTTGACTTTGTTTAGTATGCATTTTCCTAAGAGGTTAATAGGGAATCGGATGTGGCGGATTTTCCATCGTTTTGTGATAGAAAAAAAAATTAAATCGTATCTTTCGCCGGCTTTAACTTTAGAGCTTTATTAGCTAAATGCTTGAAATTTTCACCAAATATGGACCGAGCAATGTTGTACAAGTCTACCAAATTTCAAAATTTCGGTCAAGAATTTCGAAGTTGTGGACAATTATCTATTAGAAAACACAAAAGTGAGATATGGGAAACTTCCCAGCGCGGATAGTTATGACCAGCGGCCGTTCTAAGGGCGACCAGCCGGGCTGTCGCCATGGCGGCATTTTGACCAGCACTTCTTACAAATAAAACTACAAGAAATCTGAAAAATGAAACTTTATAATTTCCAGGATTAAATCAACGAAGAAAGCTGATATCAACGTGTCAGACTCAGTGTTGTAGTGTGGTGTGTAATTTCCCAAGCTGAAATTTAGCCCTAAGCGTTGCACTTTTCAGATATTTACGTCAACATTCATTCACCAATAGACATCTTAAATTGGGTCCAGGTTAAAAGCAGCTTTTATGCCGATAATTTTGTTTTTTTTTATGTTCAGAATATTTTTTCGTAAGACAAATAAAGTACCCGAAGGAAGCCACTATGTTATTGTCCTGTATAGCCTTAAATAATCCCAAAGAAACTCAGCCCAGCAAACTAGATAAATTTTCAAGGAACGGGCACGTTTCGTCATCTCTCAGTTTCATCGCATTCAGAAGAAACCCGTAAAATTACCAATGATAAGGACTGAGTTTTGCCCAGACTTGGATTTCTTAGACCATAAGAATGTATTGCCTTGGAAATTATTCCAGTAATGTAGTATTTCGTAGGCAGAATATATTCTTCCACTAACGAACTAGTAGTAGCACAGCCCAGACCGGAGTTAAATCTACCGAAAAATTTAATAATCAAGTTTCGTCTAATTATGTGGCTATCTGACAAAAAAGTACAGGTCGAAAATACCGCTTCTTTCTTTTGCTAAATCTTTCTGGCGGAGTTCTTAAGCACACCAGAACCAACATGTCCTCTCAATTTGTTGTTTGGATGTTTAATGTTGTAAACCCCTCGGAAATTTCTTGGGGAATTTCATCCTAAATTGGTGTTATGAGTCTGCAACTCAAAAATAATGATCCTTTCCTAGAAAAAGGTTTTTTTCAAACTCTATAAATTTTTCCTGACATATTTGTACTAATTAGCAGACGATAAGCATTAAGAAAGCATATCAGAGCTTTGGACGTCCACTCATGGGCGTAGCCAGGATTTCGTTAAGAAGTGGAGGAGGGAGGGAGGACAATACTAATTAAGTTTTAAGTTGCCAATCCCAAAAATAGTGACAGAAGAAAAGTTAAAAATGTTAAGAAATTACAATTGAGAATGACTTTTTTCACATTTAACGATAAATGGTAACTAAACGTACTCCTGATTACCTCTGAAGGATAAAAAGATTTTAAATAATGATACGTGGACGTCGGTTTTGGCCTGAAAGTACGAGCATAAATTTTGTCTTCGTGATTACAGTCGCGTTTAAAGCGTTGCAAATCCTGCCTAATGAAATGAAGTCAATGCATCCCTTGAATCCTTGCAAAACAAAAAAAAATTATATAGGCGGCAATTTGATTTCTTGCCCGGGGCGGCATAACTGCTAGAGCGGGCGCTGGCCTTCACTTGGAGGAAATGTGCGCCAAGTAGCTCTACAAGTGTGCAGAATTTAAGAAATTCCAGTCGATTCCCGAGTTATCGAAAATGAACGATCGAAGTGTTTTTGTCTCACTATCGTTCGTTCATTTTTTCGATGGCTGTAACTTGAAATGTGTTCAGTGTACTTCAAATTTTCTAGATTTCAAAATTTTTCCAAGTGATAAACAATTTTCAATTAGAAACCTCAAAATTACAAATTTGGGCATCCGTAACTTCCGAACGCAGATAGGTAGGATCGTTTATTTTGGTGGAAATGTGAGCGCCAAGAAGCACAAATATCAAACTTTACACCTTAAAAGCAGACAAGACTGATCACAGGCCTCACTGAGGACATTTTTATGTAGTGAATTAGACTTTATTGTGTGGCATGGGAAATGCTGTACATTTCTCAATGGCTATGTCCTATCGTCTTCAAGCTCCGTATCCACTTTCAACATTGAACATGTCATTGATTGCGTCAAGTGAACAGAAGAGATCAATGTCTCATTCTATTCAGATCTGTTCATTATTTATCGTTAAATATGTGTCGCGGTTTTGGTCAGGACGGGTAAATGATAAATTCTTTCATGAATTGTATGAATAGATGATGTGTTGTTAAAATTTAACATTGGCAATTGCGTTCAAGAATGAATGCGTTTCTTCAATAGCGCATACATCTCAAGTTTCAATTGTCAAAATGATGAAGACGAACGAAAATTGAAACTGTCTAGACAGGCACAATGCTGTACGGCAGGGCAAAATGCTGTACTGTACAGCAAAATGCTGTACGTCTAGTCAGCTTACCCTACACCAATAAGATGGTTACGCCGATATTATGTAACACCTCTAAGGAGCCACCGGAGGTATGGCAAAGTACACGATAACTCCCGAAATAATGAAGCTAGCGGTTTGGCCAGATGTTTGTATTGATAAAATCTTGGACGGTATTGAAAATGGGCAAAATCCGACCAAGGGTTCCGCTACCCCCCAAATTACCCGTCCTTGATATTTTAATTCGACCATAACTTTCGACAAAATAACGGTAACGACCAAAAATTTTGATGAATACTTAATTAAGTAGTATGCTTTGAATTGATAGAAAGTGGAGTAGGCCCTTCTACCCCTACTTCCCCTACCCGAGCGGGCCACAACCTCCGGTGAAAAACTTTTACTTTTAAAATTTTCAGAGGTACATTTCTTTTTGTCCAAAATTTAGCTGCATTCTATGCAGGAAAAAGCAAAAAATATATACTTGTTCATACTCCAACAGTAATGCGACACAGAGCGCATTTCGAGCCGGTTGTTATACTTGTGCACAAATTTTCAACTTACAACCAAACCGTCATATTATGGCTGAAGTAAGGCTCCTTTCAAGTTTTTCAGCAAAATGTAGCGCTTTAATTTAATAGTATGAATAATAACCGCTATATTTGATACGCTTCGTTCATGAGCCAACCTTCTTGGTACTGACCTACCAAGAAATTTTTCGTCCTGGCGAGATAACCTTTCGTCTCTAGATAAGGTTTACAAAATAATTTTCAAAAAAGTTTCTAATAAACTTAGCGTAATGAAAAACGCTGGTCATCCGAAAATGTCCTAGGGCCCAAATTAAATGCCTCAGATTAAGTTAAAGTCAGGGCTCTTCTATGAGCGAACAGCGGCCTGCGCTAGCTGCTCTATAATAAAGGCGTAGCTTCATGGCCTACGCTAAGGGGCTAATTGGAATCAGAGAGAGAGATAGAGACAGAAAAGAGGTTGAAAAGAACATATTTTGGTGTGATTCGCGTAGTGTGTTTTTCTCAGCAACCGATATTTTGCATTTATACAACTTAAGCTTCCTTTCAAATTCCATTTCAACCACTCGTAACTTATGGTGATAATATCAGCTCCATAATTTTTTTGTAAAATTAAATTTCCACTCTGTCTACTCTAATATATCACCCGAAATGCAATGCATAAATAAATATACATAAACATGGGCTTGTCATCAACATATATGTTTTCGCAATTTCCTTTAAAGACATCCTAAAGATTCTCCCATATGACCTCGACAATGATGTGTACATTTATGGTATAATCCCATGTATATATACGATGAACCATCGTCGTGTTTTCCTTCGTCAAAATATCCGAATTTTCAGTTTACGTCTATATGTCCGTATTACTCGTATGTTGTACGATATATATGTCCGTATTACTCGTATGTTGTACGATATATATGATACTGAGCGGTATGTTTTTACAAGATACACATTCATATGAGAATATGATAACAGACGCGAGGAGTTTTTGAAACGGATTGCCTAAGTACACTTATAAATATGTAAGTGAAGAACATGATGCTTGCATACTATACATACCTCCCAGAATCCACTCCCTTTTGGTGTTGTAACATCGCTATAAGCGAGCACAGCTGTTGTACGACTGCTACGGAAATCGAATTTAATGTTAAGTTCTTCGGCCTGATTTATGGGCCACCAGATATGTGATGTTGCAAAAGGATATGTCATTGGTATGACTTCGACATCGGCCTCGTAAAATTCAGCCTCCAGAACGCCTGAAAGTAGGTATAAGGAACAAGTTGACGATCTTTTGGTTAAATTAGGGCATATTCGTAATGTCAATAGATGGAATCATTTATGTACGTCGTGGGATTTATTAAATTTGAATTTGAAGCTTTGTCAGTGAACTTGAACTTGATTGGCATTTTAGAGACTAGATTGACATAATATAGAATTTAAGATCTCGACTTTGTTATTATTTTTTTTCCCGGATGGGGAGTAAGTTTTGTATTCAAAAATATATTTAATAAGCAAAAATATTTATTATATGACAAGGACTTCTTTGATTAATATTCCACCTATTAATCAAAAGAAGACTCCGTATAATAAATATAGTTCGTATAAAAGTTGGCAAAATAAATTATTTATGTATGTATTTATTTTAGTTTAGCCACATTCTTTGAAAATTTCGTTCGTGAGTTAAGCAAAATAAGACATCTTTAGTGATGAATCAGTTCTCATCCATAGCTAGTTTATTAATATTATTTTTTTACATACTAATATTTCACCCGAGTATAAAAGGGACTTTTACATACATATGATGATATTTTGAACGAGGGTATATATTTCAAGTCAAGTTTTTTCTTACTAAGCAAGTTCATTCAACTGATTTAAAGTAGATTATGCAAACATGAACTTTTCTTAAAATTCTAAAATCTTTTAACACAATATTATTCAACACTTACCATGATAGTGCACCTTGGGATTTCCCTTCTTCAATTCGTACAATATCGACACATCATTATAGTACACATACTTCAAACATCCGGCAAAATTATTATTCGACGACAACCCCTTCTTCTTATTCAGCTCGGGTCCGCCACCAAAATAAATTTCCGGATCGAAAAGTAAATTGGATGTTGTCGGTATCTCGATGGTTTTTACAATATCATCGAGGACAACTATAACGCTATTGTGATTATGGAAGATGGTCAAATTGTGCCAGTAATGTCGTGTCAATTCATCTCCCAGTACGACCGAAATCACATTATCGCCAAAATCCATTTCAACATTGACCGAATGATTTTTAACCGAAGCCGCAATATATTGATGCTTAAGCGATTCACCGCTTGCGTAAAACAATGCCGAGTCATCGTAGTGTGTTTTGAACATCATACTGATACGAGTCATCGAGGAATGGACACGATCCTTCCAATCGTATATTCGATACGATACATAGCTGGAGCCGCGCAATGTCAGGATAGTTGCAGCTGAAAGTGAAAAAGTATGAAATCGAAATCGATTAGTGCGGTGGGTGGTAATGAGTTTTAGGTTGTCTCGTTGATAAATTGAAACTGTCGAAAACGGATTTTCATTTTGGGTATAATTAAATGGGAAAGGAAAAATAAAACAATTGTTGAACGTTTTATTTTATAAATGTTGACGTTTATGTTAATTTTTCACATTTGTTAGTTCTCCTGTCACGCTAAGTACCTAAATACCTATTACAGCTACAGGCTTGACTTCGTTAGCACATATCCCTGTGAAGTATGTTTTAGGGATGGTCATATAACAACATATACTTTGGATTCGAAAAATGAAAATTTTATACAGCATACAAAAACCTGACGTTTTAAATTTACGTAAAAAAATCGGAAATTCAAGCTACACAATTTTACCCGTTTTCATTACTAAGCTTTTGGAGTCGTTTTTCGTAAGTTGTCCTAAAATCTTTCCAGCAGATCCACTTCAATTTCCATTCGGTACCGACGACGATCATCCAGGATGGTAAATATTCCATTCCTTGGTTAAAAGCGTTTCAGTTTGTAAGTGGACCATTAAATACCGTGTTTATGCATATGATGCGTTAAAGCGTAATAACTACAGTAAGAGTTTTCGGCAGGGTCTATATTTTTCAATTTAAATTGTTCTTAGCAAAATTAATGGTTGACTCATCATTTACTGTAGATTCGAAAATGTTGAAGAAATAGTGGCAGCTCTTGGTGTATTCGCGTAGTTATGGCTTTGGAAACACGCAAATAATAAATTAAGGGAAACACCAAAATTGTTCATTGAAACGCGATATACTCTGTTGAAACAGGAGACAAACACAGGATATGTAATGCACTCGACGTCCCCTTTGACATGACATCCCGAATGTCAACCACCTATAAAGAATTAAAAAGTGTCCTTTTTGAAACATTTGCTATCAAAATTTTGTTTATCAAAATTAGTTTTAAATTCCTAAATAACAAAAATTAGCCCAACTCAATTTTTTCTATTTGGAATCCTGATTTGAGATATTTTGACGGTGTTATAGGTGCGTCAGCTTAAAATTTTTTAACAAAAACAAACCAGCTAAAAATCACAAAACCTGAACTACATCAACTACAACTACAACTACATCAAATGCATCAACAAGCGCTTAAATTTTTTGATGATTTTTTTTAGGTTTTGGGCTTTTGCCAACTGAGTAACGTAAAATTATAGCTATCGGGACTTTTGGAAATATCAATAATTTTAAATTAATCAAATCAGTGCTACATTTGCGGATGCGAAAAAACAAGTTGTTCAAGTAGCGTACCGTTACGTCAGAAAGGTTTCTCCATCCAATAATAGAAAAAAGTCAGGAAAGCATTTTTTCTTGACCTACGCTTTTCAAAAATATTGAAAACGCGAACAAGTAAGATTAACAAGGCGACAGCCTTCCAGGCAACTTCCAAGTTTTTTTTTTCAACATATTCAGCATGTAGTGCATAGGCTGTAGCAATCTCTTCAATCACTGCAATAACGATATGAACATATTATTAGGGTATGTTGTCATGTTTTCGTATGAAAACAGCCCCAATACATTTAGATTCAAATACAAATTGAAAATACGCTAATTTGCGTGTTTTCTATGAAACCTTAATTTTTTTTCAAATGAAAACGTATAAGCACCCAGGTCTCAAACCTAAATTCCCCTATTCAGCACATTTCGGCTCACTCCGATATTTTAACTGACACCCGAAAAAAAATTTCAGTTTCGTGTGTTTGCTAATGTGCTTAATTTTCCACAATAAGAGAATGGACGGTCAGTTTGAAGTGACGAAATATGTTGCAAGTGACTATCGATGACTGAACCAGCACATTTTTATACTTAGAACGATTTATAGGCAAAATAATATTGTCGGTTGTCATATGAAATTACAAATAGTGCACTGTGAACACTTTTTGGTGATTTCTGAAAACGTACGGCGAAGTCCATCCGTTTTCGTCCACTCTGAACATAATATAACCCGATTTTAGAATACTTAAATGAACTAAGTGATGCCTTTCAATTACATAATTGAAAATTCAAAATGAAAAATGTAAAATGCAACATGCAAGACGAAAAATTGAAAATGGTAAACAAAAAAAAAAAAATGGAAAAAAAAACGGAAATCGAAAAAGAAAAATGGAATATAGAAAATGAATAACCGATAATGGGAAATTGAAACTGGAAAAAGGCTCAAAACGGAAGATGGAAAATGAAAAAAAAAAAATTAAAAAAGATAAATGCAAAATAAAAAAGGACGATTTAAGATGGAAATCGATAAATGAAGTTGAAAGAGGTAAATTATAAATGAAAAATAAAATAAAATAGAAAATTAAAAATTGAAAGCTGAAAGTCAGAAATTGAAAATTTAAAATTGAAATTTGCGCATTGAATAGAACAGAGTGTTCACTGTTATTCAATGTTTTGAACATTAATGTTTTCTGGATTTAAGTGTTGTTTGTGGTAACATATACTACAAAAACAAATGAAATCCCCCATAAAGCGTGGAGGTGGAAAGAATGAAAAATTCAATAGCTGTAAAAAGGTATATTGATCACTTCAACCCAACAGTTTGGCATATTGGTTGTATACAATGGATAAGCCTGGCAGGACTATCTTCCAATTCTGTTGGGTGGGAGCTTTCATTGTATGTTATAAAATCGTCGTCGTATTTGTTGGTTTCTATTTGTTCATTTTAAAGCTCTTACCGAAGAACATTGATAGATAGTCCAAAGTCCACGTACATGTATCCATGTATTGCAAACTGAATATGACTGGCGGATTTAAGTGATATCAATTCCTTTTTGCAGCTTGCGAATTTTTCTTTGGCGGACACCTTGGAAACTTGCTGCTTTTTAGAAGATATTGTATATCTGCAGTCGATTAAGAAAAATATTTATAAGTTCGTAGAACTAATAGTTCAATAACCAAGTGAAAAAATTGTACTGGAGATTGTAAAATGGAGTGGAGCATTGTTTTTGTTTCCTTCGGTTTTTCGGGTACTTGACCAAATAATAAAATTTATTCATAACTAGGGGGCTTCGGGGGGCCCGGGCCGAGGCTTATTTCGGGCGCGGCCGAAATTTGGATACCCTTCGCTCCCCTCGGGCTACTTTTTTATATGGTAGGATGTGCTTCTTTTGATGCGTTACAAACTTCATGACATAGTTAATATACCCTTAAGAAATTAAGACCCTAAACTCTTTTACAGAATTGTCGAAAAGACGGTGCTGAAAAAAAAACCTGAAAGAAACGGTGTTTGAAAAAAGAAAACCGGAACCATGGTTGGAAAAACCGAGATATCGCCACTTCAAAATATTGGTATCGTTGTTGATTAAACACATGTTTTTAACTCGGTACCGGTGTTAGGAACATGCCTACACGGTAAAAATTCCTGGTCGTTTTTTTTAACTGAGTAAGTTTTTATATTTATCCAAACGGATATTGGACTCTAATTAAGTCCTAGAATAACTACATAAAAAAAGGTTAAGCAAATGACGTTTAAAATTTAGACATACGGTTTATTTACGTATGTATGAGTATGCAAAAAAAACCTTGGAGTTTAGTATTCAGTTTAAAGCCTTTGAACATTAGTCTGCACTGTTTATATTTTGTACCATTGAGTTTAAATATCAAAAAATGGTTACTTGGATAGTTTGAGTATAAGTTCCTTGAGTTTCGAATTTTAGTACACAGAGTTTCAAGTTTTGTTTCTGGGATACAGAATTAACCCTTTCGCTCCCAATGATGCCATATGGCATCATGAAATTTAATGATTTTGCATAGAAAATGTAAGAAATAAATTTTAAATTTTTGTGTGATATTAGACTCTCCCAATAGTTTAATACCTAGTTGATTTTTTTCCAGTGTGAAATTTTTGGTTTTGGGATGTTATTTTTAACGAAATTTTAGAGAAGGTTTGACGATTGTCGTAAAGCCGAAAACTGATTTATCAATGTCCCCATATTTCCTGATAATAATAATTTTATGCAAATCATTTTAATGGTTTTATTTTGTAAAGAGGTTGTTGTAAGAGAAGATCAAAAGATTTTTCGATTTTTTTTGGGAAAACCCTATAAAGTGGTTTTGCATGAGCATGATGCCATATGGCATCATTGGGCGTGAAAGGCAAATCAGCAAGTCCCCTATTCATATAAATGCTAGTTGCTTGCTGTATGGAAGGCACCCTTAGTTTTTATCCGAATGAGCTGATTTTTGGTGGGTGGGGTTATTATGAGCTTCAATCGCAATAAACCAAAATTTAGCACTCTGCTCTAAGGTTGGGGGGAGTTATAAACATGTCCTTTCGCCAAATTCAAATGGGGGGATAAGGTTGGGGACCCCCAATCGGTTGGGACTTTTTTTCCCA